>JAUDYJ010000002.1:164883391-166134396 GCA_030761175.1 Masticophis lateralis
CCTTCAGTTCATTGCCTTCTGATCTGAGTTCCTTCAGAACATCTTTGTTGGACTGCTCATCCAGCTGTTGCTTGAAGACCTGTATGTATTTATTGCAAAAAAGAATCCAAAGTTTTCATAGCTGGGAAGAAGGCAGTGCCGTTATGTGGGCTTACGGATAGATAGTTACTATCGTAGGAAGCAGGATACTGGTTTCTTGTTTGATCAAGCATACATTTCCACATCAGCCTGCCCTCTCAGAGATGAGCCAAGAACAGATTCTCCTAGAACAGTGTTGGCGAACCTTTGTGGCATGCCAGAAGTGTGTATGTGCGCGTGTGCGTGCCAGCACCCATAATGCAATGCGAACTCTCCCACATGCACATATACACACAATCCCCCATGCATGATCCCAGGCACAGCAACTTTGAGGCCTTTCCTCATGGTGGCAGTGATGAGGCAGCCAGGCAGCCAGGTGCACGGGAGCGACTGGCGGCAGCACTCCTACCTGGGAAAGAGTGGAGTCCCGGGGCTGCATGCAGGTAATGACGGCATGGCTGGTACGCATGCGCACTAAGACGTTAAGGCCAGCTGATCGTCGCACGTGCATGCGCACCAGTAACCAGCAGACTAGCTGGCTGATGCACATGCGTGCCCTGGAAACTCAGAAGAAGAATGGGCGACATCACATGTGTCAGCCGACATGGTTCTGCGTGCCACTTCTGGCACGTGTGCCATAGGTTCGACAACACGATCCTAGACTAACATGTGTTTTGCACCTGCTGAGCTTTCACTTTCTGAAGAATTAGTAAATGAAATATCTCGTATCAAAGACAATTCCTGCTATGTTCATATGCCTGTTCCCCCATTTGTTCCAGAAAAGGATCCCTATGAACCAGAGGTGGCCAATCTTCATCCAACTTAATATGATTTGGAAGAATAAAAACAGCAGTGGGTGGAAAGAGATTTTCCAGATTTCTGAAATCAGTAAAGATCCTGAATCCTACATAAGACAGGAAATGTAACCTTATCTTTATAAATTGAGCCCCTGTGGCTGATCATTTAGTCAGACTATACTACGGCATTAGCTTTTCTGATCTGAATTTTCAGATTCATTTGAACTATATTTGAAGCCAGATTAGATTTATAGTGTCATACAATTCCTATATGTGCTATCACCATTAATTATGTAATCACAACTGTGAAATAATGTTAGATAAGCAACATATATCCAAAGATGTTTAGCCATCTAAGTACAATTCTGATACATATTTAACATGGAGTTGGTGTCTTTTTATTGACATAATGAGTCTTTCTACATGCTGAAAATTGCCACCCCAAGTAAGCATTATCCCAAATTCAGGATTGCATTGCTGCCTTATTCTCACCATTCTTACCAGGCTATAATTCAGGGGTCCTCAAATTATGGCCCACGCAGTGGTGGGATTCAGCCACACCCCCTGCCCTGCCCCCTGCCCCCCGCCCCACCACTCCCACCCACTCCTCACATTGCTGGCTTTTTAATCAAAGAGGTTATGGGGGAAAAATGCCTTTAAAAGCCTCTGGCAATCCCAGCTGAGTTGCCTGATCGGCAGAGGCTTCTAAAAGCATTTTTCTACAACTTAAGGTTGTAGAAAAAATGCTTTTAAAAGTAAAAAAAAAAAGTTGGCCGCATCCACCCACTGTGACCCGATGGTGCAGTAGGTGCGCTGCTGCCACCACTACCCAGGTGGGAGAGGAGAAAGAGAGATGGAGAGAAAAAGAGATGAAGGAGAGAAAGTGAGGGAGAAAGAGACTCCCACCACTGAATGGAATGGAATGGAATGGAGCAAGGTTTGTCTTCCCCACCCCCATTTGCTCTTGTAGGAGAAGTTTCTTTCCTGACAGAGAGATGGGAGGGAGAGAGTGAATGGAATGGAATGGAATTCAGCAAAGTTTGTCTTCCTCACCCCCATTTGCTCTTCTAGGAGAGAGGGAGGGAAAGGAAGAGAGAGAGAGAGAGAGAGAGAGAGAGAGAGAGAGAGAGAGAGGGAGAGAGAGAGAGATGGATGAATGTTGATTGTAACCTCCTTGGCGCTGAGAACAATTGCTGCAAAACTGAGTTTTCTGAAGTGGACCACTAGACTTGTAAACAATTTTAAAAAATGATCTAGTAAAAAGAAAAGTCAAACAAAAGCAAATAAAACACTCCCAGGAGGAAAACAAATTAAAGTTTCATTTGTGTGTATTATTTAATGGACTGCTAAATTGGTCATGCCCACCCAGCCACATGACCACCTAGCAACACCCACCCAGTCACATGGCCACCTATCCATGCCCACCCAGTCACATGGGGGGCCCAGCCACACCCACCTAGCCAGTCCGGCCCCCCAACAGTCTGAGGGACCCTGAAGTGGTCCCCTGTTCAAAAAGTTTGAGGACCCCTGCTATAATTGGTTTCTTATTTAGCATCTGGTGTTTTGCATTTGTTTCTAAGGTTTTACCCTTCCCCACTTCCCATCAAAAGAAGAAGCTCTTCATTTATTTTTCCAGGTTTCCGCATGATTATCCCTGCTATCACTGCTAGGTGGCAGCAACTAACCAAAATTAGCAGATCTTCAAATGCATATCTAGTTAATTGGATAGTTGACTAACAGGAAATCTCGGAGTTGGGAAGTTGGGATTTTTTTTTAAGGAGGCAATAAGAAACCACTTCCATGAAACTGCTAAGAAAGTTACATAGGTTTATCCCATAGAATCACCAGGAGTCAAATGGCATTTACAATGCCCAATTTCTGTTTCAGGTTGCAAATTAAGTGCTGCATATTCAAATGTTGGTTAATGAAATTTGGCATATTTGTAATGTCAATCTATTTCATCTGGTATGCCACTGTTATTTTGCAAGTTTATGATTTATTGTACTTGGAGCACAAAGTGATAACCGTAAGCCAAAGTAATTATTTTATAGTCAAATGAAGTCTAGAGTAAGGGCAGCAATCTTTTTGAACTCTGCCCTTTCTTAAGTACTCACCTTTTTTTCCAGTTCTTTAACTATCTCAGCCATTTTCTGATTTTCCTTTTCCTGCAATTTAGCAAAGAAATGAAACAATCTAATCCCTCTGCTCACATTTTTTTTGTTGAACAATTTTAGTTTTGTATTTTTTTTATTATCAGCACTATTAACACTTAAAAATCATACTCTGTCGCATTTTAGAATATTCAGCATGCTTTATTCAATTTATGTACAGTAAATCAGTATTATTGTTGTTGTTGTTGTTGTTGTTATTCCTATCCTTCAGACATGGGGACTCCAGCTAAGATTGCCACAAGAGCGGGGAGGCAAGGACTGTTGTGGGTCCCATCCCCTAGAAAGATACACCTGGTGGGACCCAGAAGAAGGGCCTTCTCTGTAGTGGGTCCCCTCTCTCTGCAACATCATTCCCCCAGAGATTAGACTGTCCCTGACTCTAACATGCTTTAGGAAGGCGCTGAAGACCTGCTTCTGCCAGTGGGCCTGGGGAAGAGCAGGATGGAGCTAGTGGTGAAATCTGAACCGGTTTACTACCAGTTCGCTGGCTGCGCATGTGCAGTGCGCACCATGCACCAAATGTGAGGTGCACGCATGCAGTGCACACCAAAAGGAGGCATGCAGTAAGTAGAACAATGCGCGGGGGGGGTGATCAGCCGTGGCGCACAATTTTTTTTTCTTTTAAAAGCATTGCTTTTAAAAGTAAATAAAACCTCTTGATGATCGCACTGCTCAGCTGGGATCATCAGAGGCTTTTTTTTACTTTTAAAAGCATTTTTTCTACAACTTCTTTGGCCAAAGAGGTTATTTAAAAAATGCTTTTAAAAGCCTCTGATGATCAGGCAACTCAGCTGGGATCGTCAGAGCCTTCTAAAAGCATTTTTTTTTTACAATCTCTTTGGCCAAAGAAGTTGTAGAAAAAATGCTTTTGGGTGGGGAGAGAGCAGGGATTTTTGCTATTGGTTCTCTGAACCACCCGCTGCCATCACTACCGGATTGGGTGATCCGGTCCAAACCGGGAGCATTTCACCCCGGATGGAGCCCATTAAATGGCCTGTGTGATGTGTTGTCGCCAGGGTGGGAGGGTGGGGGGCTATTATTTTATTATTTTCTTTTATTAGTTTTAATTTTTATATTTGATGTTTTTATATTCGTGTAAGCCCCTTTCAGTCACCATGCGTAGATAGGTGGCAATATAAATTTTCTAAAATAAAAAAATTAAATTAAATTAATGAATTCAAACTTCTATTAAACTTAGCGCTATTTTCTTTATCTGAATGGCCTTAGTCTGAAATTCTCAAAAATTTAAAGAATCCTATTTCTATCGCATTTGCAATATAGATACAAAAGGCAGGTTTGGGATTCTCATCAGGAAGATGGCATGGCTAATGAGAAAGAAGTATCAAAACTCTTGTCCAAAACATTTAGAGAGCACCAGAATGCCTATCTTTAAAGACACTGTTTTTATTTATTAAAAATGTTACATATCAGATAGAATAATGAGAAACCACATACTGGCATGAATACTTTTCTAAATATGATCAATTCACTCAAGGATATTTTTAAAAAGTTGTTTTAGACTGCCTAAATGTGAAGGAGAAGGTGTATCATTGGCCATCAGAAAAGAAGACTAAACACAGAACATTGAAATAGCAATTACAAAAATTACAAAAAAACCACACCCTTTATTGGTTCCTGTCAGTCTAAAGAGCCCAACTACTTTCTCCCAGAATACAAATTGGCCAAGGTTTCTAGAAAACCATGTCATGTAACCAATTCTCTCATCTCCACCCTGAGGGGTAAACACAATAGGATAAAGGAGGAAGGAGGGGAACCTGTGGTCAATAAGGAGAGAATGCAGAGCTCTTAAATTAGTCCCCTGAAGGGCTCACTTGCTTGTGGATATGCAGCTGGCGTTGACGGCTTCGATTCTGATACTCCTGCAGAACTCCCTGGATTTCTTCCAGCTCCTCTTGCAATGCTCGAGTTTTCTTCTCCAGGGACTTAAGACTGCAAAGGACAAAAGGGAAGGAATCCTCACCATCTCCTATGCCAAAAATTTAATCCCAGAAGCACCTTACTCAGAAGAATCCTGACCTTGCTTCAAATTTCTGTCCCTTCCATTTACACTTGTCAGTACATTGAGCTGAGGTTATCAGCTAACCTTTGCAAATCCTTGCAGTATTTTTCGGTTAGAAAATAAAAAAAAACCCTCTACAAAAACTGCTTTAAATTTAACCATAACAGATCTTCTAGTCTAATCATTGCTCAAGCTGGAGACCTATAATATTCCAGATACGTAAGTGGCTGTCCAATCTCTCTTTGAAAGCTTCCAGTGATGGAGCACCCACAACTTCTGAAGGCAAGCCTGGTTAATTGTTCTGTTAGGAAATTTCTCCTTAGTTCTAGATTGTTTTTCTCCTTGATTAATTTCCATCCATTGTTTCTTGTCTTGCCTTCTGGTGCTTTGGAAAATGGATTGACCCTCTCTTTTTATGTTGCAGCCCCTCGAATATTGGAACACTGCTATCATGTCCTAGTTCTTCTTTTCAGACTAGACATATCCAATTCCTGCAACCGTTCTTCATATGTTTTAGCCTCCAGCCCCCTAATCATCTTGTTCCTCTTTTCTATATTCTTTCCAGAGTCTTTATATCTTTTTTATAATATGGTAAACAAAACTGGATGCAGTGTTCTAAGTGTGGTCTTACTAAGGCTTTATAAAGCAGAACTAATACTCTCATATTTAAGTGATTGTCCACCTGGACTCCAAGATCCCTCTCAGAGTTACTGGCATTGAGCCACATTTCACCTAATCTATTTTTCTTACCCAAAGGTAAAACTATACTTTTCTCTACATTGAACAAAGGGTTCCTGATTGTTGACTAAATAGAAAAATGGCAGGCTGAATTATGAATAAATAATTTTCAAGGGTGCCCATTTTCTCTCCAGCTTTTTGAGGGATCAGCAATTGTCAGGAAAAATTGGGGAGAAACCACATGACAGCCTCTCACCTCTTGGTCTGTAGCAAGGTACAGAGCTGGGCCTGATGTCTTAACAGTGCCTCATATTCCTTCTGCCAGACTTCACCGTGGGCAAGTTCTTCATGGATCCATTCCTGTAGCCAAGCATTCTCATCTTCAAAGTTCCTAGGTTTGGAGGGGAGAAAGTTGATGAGGAGTGAATGTGGGGCATTCTGGTAAATCTGAGAGGTTGCAGAAGTGATAGTTCCTTTCCAACTGATAAGTGTGAAAAACAAGAACTAGATGTTCCTCCAAAATCGATGAAAAAACAAGAAGAAAACAAGAATTGCTGCCAAGGGTCCTCCAGCAATATTAAAGGAGCTATAGAAATGTTTGGCAACTAGTGGCTATGTACTATACAGGACAACAATCTCCTATATTCTTCATATGTCTGGGCTATGGGATAGAGTGACAAGATGGAAGCCTTTTCTTACAAAGAAAAATGTCCAAACCTGGCTACATTTTCCAAAACCTACATCAAGTCTAACAAAAAAATGTGGGAAAATGCCTTATGGTTTGATGAGACCATAATCCCAAAAAGTATGTTTGGTGCAACAGAGTGCATCACCAAAAGTACACTGTACTCACAGGGAAGCCTTATGCTTTGGGGCTGCTTTTCTTCAGCTGGAACTTGGGGCTTTAGTCAAGATAGAGGGAAATGAAGAGTTCCAAATATCAGCCAATTTTGCACAAAACTTTCAGACTTCTGTGAAAAGGCTGAAAATGAAGAATTTCTCCTTTCAATATGACCATGACCCAAAGCATGCCTCCAAATCAACAAAGAATGGCTTTACCAGAAGAAGATCAAAGTTTTGGAATGGCCTGGCTAAAGCCCAGACCTCAATCCAATTGAAAACCCCAAGTCATGGTCTGACCTGAAGAGGGCTGTGCACAGGAGATGCCCTCACAAACTGACAGATTTAGAGCACCTTTGCAAAGAAGAGGGGCAAAGATTCCCAAGGCAAGACGTGCCATGCTGATACGCTCCTACTCCAAAAGACTGGATGCTGTCATAAAATCAAAAGGTGCTTCCACAAAGTACTACTTTAAGTTTGCATTATTGTAAGTTTTTTATTTTCATCCCCCCCCCCCCCCAAATGTCCTGGAAATTTTGTGTACCTTTCTCCTTGCTGGTTTCTTCTGACCAGCAATGAGATCCCTTTAATGCTTTGTAAGCTCTTAGCAGACCATGGCTTTTGCTGAAAGAGGCAACTAAGTAACTATCAGAAAACTCTTACTACAACAGCTGAACTTTATAGGGCTTGATCAGTCATTTTAATAGATGGTAGGTGTGTATTACTATTTAACATCAGTTTGAATGTGATTAATTCAATTTATTTATAAGAGAATGTGCACTCTTATGCAATGTTATTGTAAGATTATTTTTATTTTCCCCCTTGTAGAGTTTACAGTATATGTTAAAGGAGGAAAAATTCTGAAGTGATTTATCTTAGTTTGATTTTTAAATCTCAAAAACTTCAATTTTAATAATAGAGGTATGTTCTTTTTATATCCACTGTACTTCCTAAAAGCTGAATTTGTTCCTTCCTTTCTTATACACTATGAGAATGTTCCTTCTCGCATTGATTTAAACTTATTGCCAATTTTTTCTATTGGCTAAAAATTCAAGGTTCTGTGTTTATCTAAGCATTTGCCTGTCTGTAAGTTGTTAAATACATACTGTCTGCTCATTCAGGAAAACAGATGGTTATAATTAAAACTGACCATATTCACTCAATTACAGAGGGTTTTTAAAAATTTGTTGTGTGAAGATGAAGCCAACATATTCTGCCCATGCATATTTAACATTTTCTTTAAGAGCCTTGGTGGTGTGGAGATTAGAATTCAGTATTGCAGGCTAACTCTGTCCCCAGCCAGGAATTCGATCCTGACTGGCTCAAGGTTGACTCAGCCTTCCATCCTTCTGAGGTCAGTAAAATGTGGACCCAGGTTGTTGGGGCCAATATGCTGACTCTGTAAATGGTTTAGAGAGTGTTGTAAAGCACTATGGGGTGATATCTAAATCTAAATGCTATTGCTATTCTTTATATAAAGAGAAGACAAGAGAGGGTGGGGTAATCCAAATCAAAAGAGAATAATGTGAATCAAGTGTCCCTCCCCATATTTCTAATATGATGTGTAGTGGGATAAAAGCTTCTTTGGCTAAACAGGGAGTATATGTGGAAACAAAGAGATTGCTTTATTGTAATTTGTCCGGGAGTTATAGGCAATATACATTTTGTCTTCAGTAAAGTTGAAAGGTACTGTTGGATAATTTGGTCACCCAACTCCATGGTTGAACGGAACCCTGGATCTCTCTGATCTCAGTCTAAAATGGTAACCATTATACAAAACTGAGTCTAGACCCTTCTACCTATATGAAAAGCCCCAAATGGTTCCATTGTTGGTGATGGTATTGCTATTCCTGAACAGTGAAGAGTCAAGTGTAAATATCTAGTTTGATCCGCATTGCTCTCTATTCAGTAGGCTAAAGGTATATGTTTTCCGTAACTTATTTCCCATGGCCTGACCAGATCCCATATTCAGAACTAGCTCTTGCTCACAATCAGGCCACAAAGAAAAGTTGTTAAAACACACCCAGGACTTCTTTGCTTGAGTTTGCTGCTTTGACTCAGCGCCATATTCATGTTCCACAATGCCTTAGTTGGGCAATTTCTTTCTTAGAGAAAATCAATACATTTGCAAGCATGGATTGGAGACCCTGAAAAAGAAAAGATCAAGCTGTTCAAGCATTTAGAAATATTGAACCACTACATTAGAGGACACCCCAAAATTTCTGTGTATGTGATCCAGTGCATGCAAACATGTTACAAAAATAACAAATGCAGTCTGGAAGAATTGACCAGATATATGTCATATTTTCGTATGGCCAACTTGCATGTTTGTGTGTGCATTGTGAAACTGAGGCCTTTACCTGGTACCTGCCATTCAGGGACAGATTCATCAGGACATCCGTTAGTGACCAAGCCAGCCAATCAAATATAGCTTCTACCTAGGCCAGTTGCCATCACATAGGAATATGTTGCATGGCAACCAACTGCCAAGCATTACCATTCTATCCTCCAATGCATCTCAGACATAGGGCTAGTTCTTCACATGACCTAATCCCAGAGCCAATCCATCCTGGCAATAGGTTTTTCATTGGCCCCAGGGACATTGCCTCCATCTCACATCCAGCAGACCATGGGTGAAACAGTTTTAAATACTTAAGCACACATATAGACTGGGTGAAACCAGGCTTAATAACAGTAACTGTGAGAGGGATCTTGGCGTTTTAGTGGACAATCAGCTAAATATGACCCAGCAGTGTGCAGCGGCAGCCAAAAAAGCCAATACAATCCTAAATTGCATTAACAGAGAGATACAATCAAGATCGAGGGAGGTACTAATACCACTCTATAAAGCCTTAGTAAGACCACACCTAGAGTATGGCATCCAGTTTTGGTCACCACACTATAAAAAAGATGAGACTCTAGAAAAAATGCAGAGAAGAGCAACCAGGATGCAGAGGTGAGTTTCAGCAGGTTCTGACCAGTTCTGGAGAATCGGTAGCAGAAGTTTTGGGTAGTTCAGAGAACTGGTAGTAAAAATTCTGACTGGCCCCGCCCCCATCTATTCTCCTAGCTGATTGGGAAGAAACGGGGATTTTGCAGTAACCTTCTCCTGGATTGGGAAGGGAATGGAGATTTTACAATATCCTTCCCCTGGGGTGGGGTGGGAATGGAAATTTTATAGTATCCTTCCCCTGCCACGCCCACCAAGCCACATCACGCCCAAGTCACGCCCACAGAAGCGGTAGTAAAAAAATTTGAAACCCACCACTGCCAGGATGATTAGGGGACTGGAGACTAAAACATATGAAGAACCGTTACAGGAACTGGGCATGCCTAGTCTAGTAAAGAGAAGGACCAGGGGAGTCAGGATAGCAGTCTTCCAATATTTGATGGGCTGCCACAGAGAGGAGGAGGTCAAGCTATTCTCCAAACACCTGAAGGCCAGACAAGAAATAATGGATGGAAACTGAACAAGGAGAAATTCAACCTAGAAATAAGGAGAAATTTTCTGACAGTGAGAACAATCAACCAATGGAACAGAAGTTGCCTTCGGAAGTTGTGGGAGCTTCATCACTGGAGGCTTTCAGGAAGAGATTGGACTGCCATTTGTCGGAAATGGTGTAGGGTCTCCTGCTTGAGTGGCGGGGGGTGGGTGGGCTATATGACCTACAAGGTCCCTTCCAACTCTGTTTATTTGTAATTTGCAATTAAATCATTTTCATTGCTTCAGTGAACAAAGCACTTAGTGAGTGCTTTTAGCCCAGCACTCGAAGGCAGGCAAAATCCATTAGGCTTTTTCACCTATTATCTAGGAGGGAATTCTGGAACTGTAGCAACAACTACTTTGTGGCATTTCTTCCTGAATTATGGGATAAGCAATTTCATATTGAAGTGAACCCCAATGACATGCCAAGGGACCTCAGGAATTTTTCCTTACCCCACCTCAAAACCCAGGTCCCATATGTGTTGACACCATCAGATCTCTCTTTAGGAGGGAAGATATAAATTACTCTTACGGTATCCTGCATTGCAAAAACAAACCCAGAGTGAAAAGAAGTGGCAGAGTGCTTGCTCAAATGTCTGAGCTCCTATCTCACTGACCAGGGGTCCTCCCAAGAGTGAGACTATTAATGCTCATAACTACGGCGGAGGATAAGAGAGGCAAGATGAGCCAGTATTTGGAGGTGTCCAAACGTAATCTTCCCATGATTATTGTTGTTGAGGAAACTAGTGACTCTGAAGTATTGGCTCAGCTGCAGCTTCTTCAAACTCATAGGAAAACCTGTTCCTTCTTAAAAAAAAAATAAAAAAGGCTGCAGCTTTTCTTTTGATGCAAAGAATAAGACTTTGTTGCTGTAGACCTGTGGCAGCTCAGAACAGCTAGTAAGTTTTGTTCCTTCTCAAAATGCCAGGTTTACAGATGATTATCAGTCGTCTTGGAGCTACAGCTAAGCATTCAGATAACAGCTGAGATCTTTTGCATAGCAATTTTCCAAATGTGTCTTGCTTCTCACACCATATCAGCTGAACAGGATGAGCAGCTAAAGATTGGCTGTATTCTTGAAACACAACAGGCAATAGAAATAGCACTTAGAAAGTGCTTTACAGCCCTCTTTAAGCGGTTTACAGAGTCAACATATTGCCCCCAACAATCCAGGTCCTCATTTTATCAACCTCAAAAGATTGGAAGGCTGAGTCAACCTTGAGCCGATGAGAATGGTTTATTATGCATGGTTTACTGAATAAACTATACATAATATACTAAGCCATGAGCCATGGAAGTCACACCTACTGGGTGGCATAATATTATGCCAGAAATGTGTAACTCATATTTTGACTTAGCGTTGTGAACCCACAATTAAAGTAACAGAACCAAAGCTCATTTGACATTTGAGTAGTGGCCTTTTAATAGCCTTTCAGCTGCTCTAATTTGCATTACACTCTTAAGCACACAACTGTTAAAAATGAGCTGTGTTCTCCTTTGCATCATAGTTGTTCACTTTGATAGATACAAAAACATAAAAGAAATAACAATTTGATACATGTGTCCATTTTTCACTTATGAAACTACCAGATACAATAAAGGAACTCTTTGTACCCTTAATTTTTAGCCCAGGGGAAAGGACTATTCTACCAGTTCCTTCAACATTTGATCCTAATAGAAAATAAAGATAAAACTCATTTCCAGGATCTGCCGATGATGGAAACTTCAATGCATTCGTTGTAATACTGCTAGCTATAGACCTTAGCCCTTAGCCCAATTTCATTTATTCAGAAAATATATCCAAGAATGCACTAGACCAATTGCTTTAGCTCCACTGCTGCCTTAGATCCCTTCCTCATATCTCTGGCATTAAACCGAAGTAGACCATACCTTCAGGAATGTTTTGGACTATGGAAAAGATGATTTCTTCTTACTGCAAGGACAATGAAATACAAAAGGTTCTTATATATCCTACAGTAGATGACAATATCTTTGTGGTCTGGAATACTATTTAGTAGGAAGAAAAAGACACGCAAGTGCCCAATTTAGGTTTCAAAATATCATTATCATATAAATGAGTTTTTAGTAGCGATAGTATAACACAGCTGAGATTCCAAAATCAGCTGTCTGGGAGCCCAACCAGGTAACTAGTCTCCATTACATTCTCTTGGCTTAATACTACGGGGCAGAAGCAGCTGTGTCTTCTTTGTAGGAAATGGAAACATGCAGAAATACCCCCCTCATCCCATAATCACTATCTCACTATGAGGTTCCCTTCTGAGTTAGAACATCCATTGCAGTCCAAAATGTTTATATTTGTCACACGTGTCTCTTCAAATGCAGAGAGAGGTGATCCGAACGGGAGAAGGCACGCTGACAGAGGTGACACTTGAATGGACGCTGTCCTGTGTGTTTACGATAATGGCGAGTCAGCTCATCTGAACGGGCAAATTTCCAACCACATCCTTCCCAAGTGCAGCTATATGGTTTCTCTCCTGTAAAACAAATAATACCACTATATCCTTGTGCTACCACTGGACCCAAGCGAAGTTATTATTATTTTAAGTTACACAGTTAACATCCATGCACAGAATTTTGGGGAAATAAGCAGCCTAAAATTACAGGATTTCCCACTCCTCCCTCCCCAAGTCTCAGTGTAAGGGGGTCACCACATAGTGCAATATCCAAACTTCGATATTCTGCTGGGTCTGCTGAATATCGAAGGTTTGGATGTTGAACTATGTGGTGAACTCAAGGTAAACTCAACAGGTGAGCAATTTCTAAGGCCTCAGAGCAGAGGATAAAATGCCCCAAGATCCAATACCCAGCTGCACCCGGTCTCTATATCATTCTTTCTTACCTGTATGTGTGCGAAGATGAGCCTTGAGATGAGAGCTCTTGGTATATGTCTTCCCACAACTGGGATGACTGCAGATGTGGCTAGCAGGCCGCTTGTGGGGCCATTGTTTATGTCCCTTCCTTGGCTTGGCTATAGCTTCGCTAATAGGTGAAGGTGGTTTCCTGTAACCAAGGAGTGGCAGAGCATGGAGAGCAGAATCTGTCTGGTACATTTGAACTCGGGCTTGATATGGACTATGGGAGATAGGATGGTAACCATTCAGCAGACTGCAGTGTGGCAGCTGGGAAGCCACTGCAGTTGGTGGAAGCTGATTGTAAGAAGCATGTCTGCCTAGCAAGTAAGGACTTGGCTGTACATGGGTTTCACAGGTTAAATGATAATATTGCCCATGAGATCTTTGTGTGGGCTCCCTGGGCTGTTGCCCTGCTGCGGCAAGAGCCATAGAATCTCCCTGGGCAAAGTGTGGCAACTGATTGTTGGAAAACACTAGACCCTTATTGGGCTCTATTATATCCTGGAAATAACCGGGTAGAACCGGGGTACAGTTCACAGAGTTCTCTTTTAGCAAGAACTGGGCTTCTGAGCTTGAGGGACCAGGAACTTCTGGAACCTTGAGGCTTCCTGGGAGCTTTTCTCTGACTTCCTCCTCAACTGATACTGTCTGAGAGACAGCAGACATCGAGATCTGGTTCTCTTGGTCAACTTGAGAAAGACCGGCATTTTGCCCAGAGGTAGAAAAATTTCTTAGGAGAAAGTCAAGATCCCAATAGGCTTCCTCATGCTCCTGCTTGACTTGCTGGATCCCCTCAGGTTGATTCGACTCCAAGAACTCCAGAGATGGAGTTTCAGGGCAGTCTTCTGTCTTCCACCACTAGAAAGCAAGTAAATAGCTCATGAAATAAATTGTGTTCCAGGTATGAAATGCAGGTAGAAGCTGGGGGGAGAAAAAAGCACTCTTGATAGACTTCTTGTAGTAAGTGCCTTTCACTATTTGAAAGACAGAAGCAGGTTCTCAAAAGTCGTGATGGATGAGTTTCAGAAGCCAGGGCAGGCACAGGCTGGAGTTAAGGTGGAGATAAGAAGTCCACTATCACAGAGCTGCATAAGTTTTTGCCTTACAGTTGGGAGAAGTTGAATATTATTTATCTCACCGGCCCTTAGAAACAGGCAACAGAAACATTCACTATTCAAGAGGCTTTTTCAGGCTTGGACAGCATCCTATGGCTATTCTACTCTAGACTTTCAAGGACTACAGATTAGAAGAATAGAATACTTAACATTTGTTCTTTGAAAAGCATCACATGATTGTAAGAAGGATTGAGTAAATAAGGTAGAATAAAACTATTTATGATGTGTATTATTATAGCAGGGTAATCAATACAGAAGCAGCAATTTATTTTATTCCTTCCCAAAATTGGATCTGATACCATAAATGCAGTATCCCCATTGCTTGTATTCAGGTTCTGACCTGCAACTACAAAATGTATGATAAAGTATCACTTTAAATTTATTATGAGCCCTGACCACCATTTTATAAAATTATGAGATGCTACAAAGGAAAAATTAAACGCATAGACACTATGCTATAAATGCAGATAACATTAGGAAAACTTAGTATTTAAAAACTAATCAACAAGATTATAAAACTATTTTGTGGATGAAAACTCTACATACTATAAACATTATGAAGTAATATGTATATGCATGTATATAACCTATTAAGGTTAAGAGTATATAATATAAATATATTATATATATGTATATAAATAATAGTGTTTATTAATAGTATTAATATTAATAGTATTAGTAATATTAGTTTCCTGTGTGAAGCAATGGCAGCCAAAAGAAAATCTGCAACTCCTCTAGAGATATTAGAGCTCCTTTACAGTAAAAAGCAAATCAAACTGTTCATAGAACCACAGATACTACTATTCATAAGTAGAATTACAGGAGTAGGGTGCAAGATGCTAATCCAAGAAATGTGTGAGCTAGAGTTTTTGGCTTCTCCAGGTCAGAGGGACAGATTCCCATCCTATTTTTTTAATTCCTTGTTTTCCTATTTTTTTAAAAAAGATCTGCCTGAAGATGAATTCTGCATACCACATGCCACATTTTACTGGGCCTAAAATGTATTTATCACTCAACTATTATTTTGTAACTATGTAATATTTTTCTTTATGGATAAACTACATTTTAAAAAATGGGTTACTGTACAAAAACATAAAGCATGTGTGCTTTACAATATAACATTTCAATTAACATATAACAACTGTAATACAATGGCTTCTGCTTGGAATTTGGCCGTTTTAAACTATGTTTTTTTCTTCTAACTTCTGTTTTCATAGTGCAACAAGGTCCTTTTTCCTCCCTATTAAAAACTTAATCCCACCATAAGCGTCAAAGGACAGGTTATATAATTCCTTGAAATTTTAGGCAGTCTCCTATATAGTTTGACTTTGATCTAATAAAAAAACTTGGAGAAACTGACTTTAAAAATAAATCATGATGCATAATCAATGTAAGGTCAATAAAGCTGTGCATAAATTGCAAATTAGCATGAAGTGTGAATTCAGCTCCTATAATTAGTTTGTCATTCAGCCAGCGAGGCTACAGTATTTTATTCAGTTAAAACGTGGTTTAATCATGAATACATTTGTCTTACAAACAATAAATACAGGCAATGGGAGAAGAGCCATTTTGCTCCTTTCACATTGATTGCAGGATTATATCAAGAGTTCCAGAAGACTTCAGGAAAGTTCCTTCTGATAAACATTATAGCCACTGATTCAACCCACTGATTAGACTTTAGCTCTAGCTAGTTGTGTGGGTTTTATCTACCAGGTCTGCACACATACCTCTTAATTTAAGGTGGGAAAAATACTTTAAAACTAAATGACATTATCTCTCCCAGTCAGACTCTCTTCATGAAATATGTTCAAAACATGCAAACAATTCTACACATTTTTGCACTTAAGCTTAAACAAGCACAAGCACCCCAAAATCACGAACTTCTATTTATCTATCTATTTAATTAGCATTATATCCTGTCTTCCTTTCAGAAGGAAAATTTGGTGCCTCAAACTTTCTGTTTTACTACTTTCTTTATAATGGAGTAAGACAAAAAATGCCTTCTACTCTTTCCATCATCTAGCTAGAGGAACTCCTAAAATGCAAAGGTTTACAATACCTTATCACACCTGTTCTGGAAATAAACCTTGATTTTGTAAGAAACAGGCTGGGTCCAGCTGGGACCCTATACTTATTAGCACTTTCCTTCCCTTCAAACATTTTTAATTCTTACCAGAGGACACCTTCAACCAGCTAGCTAGTATCCCCCACAACTTCTCACCTGGAAACTTTCAGATTGTATATCCTGGAAGTTGTTAAATCCCCCCAGGATACCAGCTGGGGGTAACACAGCCTCCACAAAAGCCATGGCTTATTAAAAAGTTATATCCCTGAAAGAAAAGAAGGAAAAATTAATAGGGTAGCATCACACCTCTCAAATCTTTGCTTACTTCTAGCTACACACTTCTTAGATGTAAAAGTTTGCTGTTACTCTCTCATTAAACATCCCCACCCAAACATCACCCCTTCCCTCTTTAAGAGCAAACCTTTCTACTTTAGTTGTCACCATCAATATTTTTCTTCTTTTAATTCTTTCCTTTCTTTGTCAGTTTGAACAAGACAGAAGACTAAATGAAGCTACCTAAACCAATCAAAAGAAGGGGGTGTGGCTAGCTGCAGCTGGATTAGGATTAATCAATTTGTTTGCAGCACATTTAGTAGTTACTTTCTTTAAATAAGGGAGATAAGGATGAATTCAGTTCACTCGGTGATAATCTTTTGTTTATTTATATATTTTATACTTAATACATACATACATATATATGTGTGCGTGTGTGTGTTTATATATATATGTGTATGTTATTTATATGTATTTATTTAGAAAATAGAATTATTACAAATAAAATATATTACCCCCTGAAAGGAATAATGTGGACCAAACAGTTCTAATCTGGACTGTTGAAGTAAAAAAAAAGATCAAACTATAATATATGTTATATTGTTATGCATGTTATAAAGGAAGGCATATAATTTGCAGTTTTCTAGATGCTTTCAGCATTTAAGGATATTAGTAAAAATATTTTTCATAGCCATTTTATTGGGTAGGGGGGAGAAGATTGTTTAGTACCAAAAAACAACAATTTAAAACCCATCAGGGATTAGCCTGCAATCATATGTATCTACTCAGAAGTAATTTGCATTAAATTTAGTTGGATTATATTTCAATAAAGATTATATGATTGCCTCTGAAAGCCCTTTAAGACTTCGTGCAGTACATAATGCAATTTTTAAAATATACACCTAGAATGCCTCACTAACTTCCAGGGGCTCTAGTTACAAAAAGGTCTTGGTAAATAAAGTGAGAGCTTTGGGATGTCTCTAAGAAAACTATCGGCAGATCTAACAGGGAATGAGTGAATCACCAGTTTTACATATGCAAATTTATAGTAGTCTGGTTTACTGAGTTTTGAAAGAATTTTTCTACACCCTCTAGCTCCAAATACCAGCAGACTAAGGTCATGAATGAAAGGGAACCTTGGAGAAACATTCATAATATAGAAGGCAATACAGTAATGTATAAGAAATAAAAATACATACTGCATTGATTATAAGGGAAATGAACCTTCATGGCTCATATTGTGCAGGCTGTCAGAAAAAGACTACAGGCATGGGGGGGTGGGGGTGGAGTTTTATTTGCAATGGTATATATCAATCACAAAACACCCATTTCCCTGAAGCTGACAAATGAGTTGTTTTCCATTCTCTTTCCATTCAAAGAGTTATTTCTCTTTGAAGCCCCCAAAGTGCTTCCTCCCCAGTTTAGTCATTTTTCTAAATAAATTGCAAGTCTCCTGCCATATTAAGTTTTCAAGAAAACCCAGCACTTAGACAGTTAATAAAACTAGCTAGTGGATAAAAAAACTATGCCTCCCACCCCACAGCAATGATGACCATTTACTATATCTGTGTGCTTTACTACTTTTCATATGTTAAAGTCTTTAAAAAAGAGTTGATTTCTTTTCACTCTTACATGGAGAGCAATTCTCAGGATAAGATATATGATCCTAATCCGTACTTGCATATGGGGAATGGAAACAGAGAGATAATGGCTTCATGACTAAGCATGCATTTGGAAGAAGTCCTCAGTTCTTCTGGCACAGCTGACTCTAATGATGCCAAGAAGCAAATGGAGGAATCCTCCAGAAGTGTGTGGAGGAGTTAAACTGTGGACTAAACCTTCATCTTGCCTCCCTCAGCCACACCAGCCTCCAGGTGATATTTTGGACTGCAACTCTGCTGTGCAAAGACAGGATAGCCAAAAGAGTAGGCAGCTTTCATCAGGAGAAAAACATAAATACAGATTAACAGCTTGCCTTGGGTTTGTATCAGGAGGTCTCAGAGGGGTTTGGCAGCAGGCTCGGTTCTGATACAGTACCCAGGGCTAACGCTGTCTTGCCACTGAGAGGAGAGACACTTTGAAAAGAGGGTTGCGTTGGCCCTTGCTAATGGGATTGAAAGGAAAATCAGTTGTGGACAGGGAAAAAAGTCTTAAGGCAGGGCTGGCTTAGACTAGCAAACTAATGTGATTCATTTATGATTTAGTATGCAGAAACATGCAGGTATTGAGTAAACTATGGTTAAGCAACGGTACGTAAACTCTGAACACAGCAATTATGTGAGGATGGAGAAAAGTTCCTAACTTCAAACATTGCACAGTTGGGTTGGATCCTGTGTCTTTAATTATTTTCAAAGGATACAATAAATGAACAGGTGACATGCAGAATCCAAATGCTGTTCTTTAATAAAGAGATAAACTGCAGTTGCTAAAATGTGATCTGCCATGATATTAAAAGCTCAAATTGGGGATGAATAGAAGTATTTATTTTATACAAAGTGAATGTATAACACTGATACTTTTGCAGGATCCAATCTGGGTCGGTCACCGGGATCAGAAGCTTAGTCTTCCAAGCTATTGGATTCATGCTGGAGCCCATTCTCAGGAAACTTCTCTCTAGCAGAGTGTACTATTATCCTGGAACACATATATTTGCCTACATTCATTGATACTTTCCTTCTTTGGATATGTTGACTTGCCAGACTGTGAGAAAGAAATTTAGATTTTAAAAATCATTACCTGAAAAATATGTCATTAAGAGGATGGATCGGGGTGAAATCCAACAGGTTCTGAAAGGTTCTGGAGAACCGGTAGTGGAAATTTTGAGCAAATACCACCTCTGGCTGGCCCCAGAGTGGGTGAGGAATGGAGATTTTGCAGCATCCTTCCCCTGGAGTGAGGAGGGAATGGAGATTTTGCAGTATCCTTCCCCTGTCATGCTGACCAAGCCACCCCCACCAAGCCACACCAAGCCCACCAAGCTACGCCCACAGAACCGGTAGTAAAAAAAAATTGGATTTCACCACTGGGATGGATCAAATGTAAGTCTGGATTTGGCCCAAAATGATAATTGCACAAAAAAATTTCTACCGAAGAGAAAAATAAAGAATGAAATGTGTTTATACTCTTTAGTGTGGCCAGACTTGGAATACTGCATCCAATTTTAGTTACTATAGTACAAAAAAGATATTGAAACTCTAGAGCAGGGGTGGTCAAACTGGCAGCCCTCGGGTGGGATGCGTCATGAACAGGCCCCAACCCAGCTCCACAAAGGCAAAAAAGTCACACTCGCGATACGTCATGTGACATGATAGAGTTCGTGACCTGTGCTCTAGAGATTAAAACACATGAAGAATACTTGCAGAAACTGGGTATGTATAGTCCAGTGATGGCTAACATTTTCCAGACCAAGTGCCCAAAGTGTACATGAATGCGCGCACACCCAAATCCCCAAAATGCAATATGTGTGTGGCCCCTCTACATGCACCCTGTCCCCGTACATCCGCATGCAGCCCCCTGCATGTGCCCTACTCCCATGCGCCTTGCTCCCCACGCATACACGCATGGCACATACACATGCCCCCACCCCCTGCGCAAGCGCAGCAGAGACCCGAAGACCAGCTGGCCAGCGGGAGGTGCATGCACATGTGCAACAGAGCTGAACTGGGGCAACAACTCACATGCCATCAGAGCAGGCACTGTGTACCACCTCTGCACGCATGCCATAGGTTCGCCATCATGGGTCTAGTCTAACTAAAAGAAGGACTAGGGGTGACATGATAGCAGTCTTCCAATAGTTGAGGGGCTGTCATAAAGAAGAGGGTGGGAAACCTATTCTCCAAAGCACCTGAAAGCAAGACAAGAAGTAACATATGGTAATTTACCAGACAGATTCAACCTACAACCAACAAGAAATTTCCTGACAGTGAGAACAATTAATCAGCGGAACAGTTTTTTTCAGAAGTTGTTGGTGCACCAACACCAAAATTTTTAAGAGTTTGGACAGCCATTTGTCCAGAATGATATAAAGCCTCCTGCTTGACCAGGTGGTTGGACCAGAAGACCTCCAACTCTGCTATTCTGAAATGTTAACAATGGTTAACAATGGTTAACATTTGAAGATTTATTAAGAAAAAATTAAGATGAAGAAAAAGGAACAATTAGCAACCGATGGACACTCTTTTCAATGATCTACTAATAATCAAACGAAAGAGGTTTAACATGGATAGAAAAGTTGGGAAAAAATAAATTTGAAATAGAAAGATGTACAAGTTATGATCTTGGCTAAAATGTTCCAATTGTGACTAAGATTTGAAATGGGAAGAACAGGTTAAAGATTGGTAAAAGATTTGGTAAAACCAAAACACATTTTAGTTAAAATATATAAAATGGATGCAGGAAAAAATGTGGGGCACTGGTGTTAAATATACAATGTGTTACGGTTTAAGAGAAAGCTTAAATAAAATAATGTATTGATGTTATATGAAACCAGCCATCTAAAATGTATAAAACAAGATGAAATCAGTGTTAGAAGTGTGTAAAGGAGGAGGGAACTTTTTATGGTGGATTTGTACAAAAGCAAAAAAAAGGGGGGGGGATAAATTCATATCATGATGCAAAAAATATTACAAATATTAATTCTGGAAATTAGAATGATTTTTTGAATTTTATGGACAAGGAATTAGAAAAAATATAGGTAATTAATATTTTATATAGTAACTTGGTAAGATTATTATATGCAGAAAGTTGGAAAAGCAATGAAATGCCTACAGTGGAATACTGAATCACAAAAGTAATTGAACTGGCAAAACTGGCCAGTCTAACCAGTAAGAAAAAAAGGGCGCAAGGTACCATTGTTTTTTCTTTTCTTCAATTTCTTTCTTGTTTCTCTATTTTCTATCTTTGTTTTGTATATTTTATAGTTTGGATATTCTGTAACAGTGAAATTTTCTAATTAAAAATATAAAAAAAAGAAATTTGTGTTTACATGACTGATCTGTAAACATTCTTTTATGTATAGCATCCCTGCTAAAAATATCTGCAGGATACCATGTTTTCCTTTTGCTTATTATGCTTTCACTTGAAGGACTTAAGAGAAAATACAATTCTGTAACCTCAGTGTTACTTGTAAAGAATTGAGACTATTTGGAAAATTCCTTCCCTGTTTAATTTGTTATAAGAGAATTGTTGTTGGATTGGACAGAAATAGGCCATCGGTTAGAATCAGTTTTACCTAATACAAGTAGTCCTCAACTTTCAACACAACAGTTAAATTAGTAACAATTTGAAGTTACAATGGCACTGAAAAAAGTGAGTTATTTTCACATGACCATTGCAACATCAGCATGGTCACATCTTCAAAATTCAGATGCTTGGCAACTGACTCATATTTATGATGGGTACAGTGTCCCAGAGTGTAATGGGGCAAAACTCATTTAATAACTGTCTTGCTTAGCAACAAAAATTTTGGGCTCAATTGTTGGTAAGCTAGAACAATGTGGCATAGACATTACCAGATGGATTTGTAACTGGCTGACAAACTGTAGTCAACAAGTGGTCCTTAATGGTACTACATCCACATGGAGGAAAATAACATTCCGTCTTAGGCTCAGTACTCTTCAATATCTTCATAAATGACTTAGATGAGGGAATAGAAAGAGAACTTGTTAAATTTACAGTAAACTGGCAGGAAATGCCAAAATCCCAGAAAACAAGCTCAGGATCCAAAAAGATCCTGAAAAACTTGAACAATGGGGCCTATGAAATTTAATGTGGAAAAAAGCAAGGTTTTACACTTATGAAAAACCAAAGGTATAAGTACAGATTAGGCAAAACCTGGCTCAAAAACAATAACTGTGAGAGGAACCTTGGAGTCCTAGTGGATGATAATTTGAATATGAGCCACCAATGTGCGGCAGCAGCCAAAAAAGCTAATACAATCCTTGGTTATATAAACAGAGGCATAGAATCAAAATCACATAAAGTATTAATACTGCTTTATAAAGTCTTAGTAAGGCCCCACCTGGAATACTGCATCCAGTTTTGGTCACATTACAAAAAAGATGTTGAGACTTTGGGAAAAGTGCAAAGAAGAGCAAAGAAGATGATTAAAGGCCTCAAGACAAAAACATATGAAGAACAGTTGCAGGATTTGGGTCTGGCTAACCTAGAGAAAAGGGCTAGAGTGGACATGATACCATGTTTCCCTGAAAATAAGACCCTGTCCTATATTTTTTTGAACCCTGAAATAAGTACTTGGCCTTATTGCCATGCACTCAAAAGCCGAATTGGGCTTATTATCAGGAGATGTCTTATTTTGGGGGAAACAGGGTAGTAATATTCCAGTATTTGAGAGGTTGCCAAAGCATCAGAGGGCAAGACAAAAAACAATGGATAAAATCTACGAGAGAAGGAACCTGGAATTAAGAAGAAACTTCCTAACAGTGATGACAATTAACCAGTGGAACAGCTTGCCTTCAGAAGTTGTGAGTGCTTCATCACTGGGAGTTTTTAAGAAGAGACTGGATAATCACTTGTCTGAGATGGTATAGGATCTCCTGCTTGAGCAGGGGGTTGAACTAGAAGACCTCCAAGATCCCTTCCAACTCTATTCTGATTTATTTATTTATTTATTTATTTATTGTATTGGTTCGATTTATATGCCACCCTTCTCCGGAGACTCAGGATGGCCTACAATGCGTTAAACAATAGCCTTCATACTTTTGTATATACCTGCTTAGGGCTTTTGGCCCTCACTTAGCGGTGTTCTTTTTTATACAAAGTCAGCTTATTGCCCCCACAATGCAGGGTCCTCATTTTACCTACCTCGGAAGGATGGAAGGCTGAGTCAACCTTGAGCCTAGTGAGATTTGAACTTGCAGTAATTGCAGGCAGCTGGCAGCTAAGTGCTACTTTAACAGCACTTTAGTCCCCTGCACCACCGAGGCTCCTTGATTGATTGATTGATTGATTGATTGAAGTCCAGGACTACCTGTAGTTAATTTAAATTTCTCATTGAAATGGAATCAAACAAAAAATGAAAGTTAGGCTAATAAAGTTTCCTCTAGCAAGTATCTAAAGCAGCCTGCTCTAGTCTAGAGTCTATGGGTTTGTTAGGACTACAAGTACCAGAATTTGTAACCAGCATAGCTATTGTGTGCAGGCTAGAATTCTCGCAGCTGTAGCCAAATTTCACCCAGAGGGCTTAGATGGCTATCCCGGTAGACTTTCTTCTCCTACATAGCATAGACATAGATTGCCTCAGCAGGTCTTGTTATAAAGACTGTTTCTGAAATTCTCTTGTGAAGTGTCTCAGAATCACTCATGGATAAGAAAGACTCAAGCATTCTGGGGCCAGACTCTCCAAGGTTGCTGCATGTTTTAATTAGTTTCTTTTAATACGGAAGACATTGAGTAAAATGATATTTTGACATCAATTTTTCTGTCTCCCCTCTCTCAAGAGCAGGGCCTTAAACACGGGCTGTTCTGTCATCAGGCCCTCCTTGTTCGACTTAATTTCATGGTAACCGTGGTAGCGTCTGTCCTGCTCTGCACTGACTAAAAAAAAAAACAACTATTATGGCAAATACTTTGGAACAAAGCCATGGTCACATGCAGTCATGAAGATGGATGCATGGATAATCTTTATAATGAGAATAAATGACAGTTCAGCAGAGACTGCCCTGCATTGTTTGTAATAATTCACTGGGTGGATTTTCATGTACCTTATCACAGGCCTTTAAAAAGTTATCTGCATTTCAAACTAAAGCCTTTAATCGTTCCTTTAATTGAGTGCTGATGTATGGTCCTCCTAGATCAAAAGAAGTCACAAAATAGATTAATACAGCATTAGGCTAGGTCAGCATTTCTCAAATTTGGCAACTTTTAAGGTTTGTGGAGTCTCCCATAAAGAAAATAAAACACAACATAATGGACCCAGTGTCCTCATCTCCACATATTTGCATAATCCCCTTTTTAAACAGTCACAACTAGGCCATTATCAGTACTTGAGATTGCAAATTCCATATGTTAACTATGTATGGTAAAAGAAGCTGTTATTTTGTTGGCCTCAACAAGTGTGACCAATTATATTCTAGCGCTATAATCAGGTCTGAGTCCTGACTGAACAGGGTCCAAGTGTATCCTTTCCTCCATGGCCTTCAGAATCTGCATCCCAACCAGTTTCTCAACAATCCTCCCTAAAGAAGGGGAAGTTGGAAACAGGACAAAAATTGTCTAATACTGTAAGGTCCAAAGATGATTTCTTGAAGAGCCCCCTTAAATCAGGCAAGCACCACCTATGTATATGCAGATGGGATTACCTCTGAATTCACCACTGCTTAGACCCAACTACGTTGTCTCCCAGAATATCCTAAACAGCCAAAAGGGACATAGATCTAAACAAGTCACTGAAGTAACAGCCCCAAGGATTCTGTCCATTTCCTCAAGGCCAAGAGACTTAAACACATCATAGATTACCAGGCGTCAATCAATTCCACTAAAAGTCTACAGCCAGGGGAGTTCAAAGGAGACTTTAGTTATTTTAATCAGTAGATGCATGAGAGTATTCTTCATACTGGCCCCCACAAGCATTTGTCTGCTCCCCTTCTTTCCAAGAGAGACTAAGTTACCTTGAAGAGCAACCAATCTCCAGACATGATAAGTGTAGAGAAGTAATTATATTTTGTTGCTCTTATTGTCATGAGTA
Organism: Masticophis lateralis; assembly: GCA_030761175.1. NCBI lineage: Eukaryota > Metazoa > Chordata > Lepidosauria > Squamata > Colubridae > Masticophis > Masticophis lateralis. The sequence goes on from JAUDYJ010000002.1 coordinate 164,908,490, forward strand.
AATATTTAAGGAATCTTCAGGCTACCTAAAGGCCCTTTTTATAGTACACTGCCTGGCTGATGGCCTGAGTCTCATCCAACTTGTGATTAAAAAAAATATTGTAGAGTCAGAAAACAATGGGTAAAGAAGGAATGTGGACTGAGTACAAAATGTATTATAACAGCACAAAAGTCTGGTTTGATCATCTAGATTCTAGACAGAATAAAGATCAAACTGCAAAGAAATGTATGAAGAGTAAAATGATAAATGATGGGAACCTTGAGAAAATCATGACTGAATGAAGTTAGTGAAATCCTCAAAATATAACTAATAGTGTTGGTGTAAACTAGGCTCTAATTAGATCTCGTTAAAGGATAAAGTAAGAGACCCAATTTGGTGTAAGTCAAGGCACCAGGCTAAAATCCCAGAGTTGTAGTTCTGCTTGAGGCACAAAGCCAGCATGATTTTTGGGCCACTTATTTTCTCTAAGACCTAGAAAGCAGGCAAGGGCAAACAACTTCCAAGGTTTTGGCAAGAAAACTGCAGCGACTAGTCCAGGCAGTCGCCAAAGTCAATCATGACTCGAAGGCAGCACACACAAACCCTTAGTTTGGAGGTCTGTGAATCTCCACACTATGCAAAGAAACACTCCTTTAAACTGCATAGCTCTTACCAGGATTGATACTCAGAAAAGGTGCAATTTTTGAAACTTTTGAAATGTGTCATGTGTATGTTAAATAAGGCAAACAAACAAAATAATAAACAGCAATACAAGAATGAGTGGGGAAAAAACTGTCAAGGAACGGGTTCACATCAGCAGAATCCGATCACTTTGCCGCTTCGGGACTCCCTCCCCTCCTTTTCCCAATCACCGAGTTCACATACACATACACACCCCGCCGCCTGCGTCGTGGCACACGCCTCCTCTGCTAGGCCAATAGGAGAGGAGCGCACCGCCTCTCCCGGAAGGAAGGGCAGGCGAAGTCCATTGGCCTAAGGAGGGGCTGTGGTGAACCCGGGAGGAGACGTCACTTCACCTGCCGGCCTGTCAATCTTCCGCGAAAAAGCTGGGAGCAAACCGTGAAGAAGCAAAGGCTTGATCAGCCCCAATCACGGTCAGTATTCTTTTAAACTACGGGTCGAAGTGTTGACCCTGAAATCAGTGGTGCTCCCAGCACTTGTTGGTAGGAGAAGGGAAATCCCCGACCGAGTCCCTTCTCTTTTCCCCCGAGTGGAGAATAGGCGCCTGTAGTAGCCTCCTCCCCCAGAAGAAAACCCCGGAGAAGGCCCCATTGCTCCTTCTCGCAATTATGGATAGGATTCTTGGAAGTGGGCCTCGCATATCGATACTCTGTTTTCCTAATTTACAGGTCCCTGGTGTATTGCTTGAATACCTTTTCCCATTTCTTCCCCTTCATTATTTGGCTGTTTCTTTAACCCTAGGAACTATTCCCTGTTTGTTTAGTATGCGGTGCTTTAGTTTAATTCTTGCTTCTGTGTTATAAACAGGACTGAACCGATTTACGGGTATCATCATTCTTCTATTCCAGCATTTTGCTGGAGGACAATTGCACTTAGTTGAACACTCCAGTATTTTTTCACGATTTAGGATCTTACAGTTTTCTCCATTTTACCTTTTCCAGAAATTATCCGCCATGGCGATAAGGTTATCTAGCAGGCTATTTCTGCAATGCAGAGGCAGTGTAACAAACTTCTGTGATACTCGAGCACAGAGCACTAGTGCACCTGTGCCAAAAGGTCAGTGACTGCTTTTTGCTATCAGGTGAGGGTAGAGATAATAGGGGCATGGCTAAGAGAGAGATAAAACAATTTAGGATTCTTGGATTTTATGGGGAAGGAGCACAAAAGACAGTTGGTTGAGAAATGGGCTTATTTTGTCGCTTGTGTTACAGAAAAAGAAGGGAAGCCTTTGGTGAACGGATCGAAAGGTAAAAAGATTCTTTTTTGCCAATTGTGATTTAGAGCTGCATATCTGAGCTCATAATCGCCAGTCACTCTTGAAACAGTGTTCCTCCTAGTTCATAGATCCTTCCATTGGGAAAAATTGAAAAATTGTATAAGATACACGATCACTGTTAATTCCTTGTCATTAAATTGGTGGGTCTGAGGAAGGATGTGAGTTTCTAAGGATCTATGCATCTATAGACATAGATTAGATTTTGATTAGATAACTAAAAGATTTTATTCCCTCAAAAATTGGTTCCAGATATTCTGTTCTATAAGATACAACCATTACTGCCACTATCACAATTGATAATTTTATAAAACTGCTATATATGTCTGTTCCTAGAAATAAGACCCATCAAGCTGGCAACTTCAGGGTATAAAAACTGAAAATATATTTCAGAGCTATATAGTATAATGGTTAAGGACTTGGACTAGAAACACATGGATTTGCATTTACTCCTTGCCAGGGAAATTGACTGGATAACTTTAGGCAGGCTGCTGTCTCTCAGCCCAGCACACTTTTCAAATATTCCAAGATGAAACCAGATAGATGAAATAGAATAATTAGGCCCACAAGCCAACACTTGAAAAACCTATGAATATATATAAAAATAGCCAATTCCCTATTAAGGATTTTCCTCAGTATGTTTTTCTCTTTGAATCATGCATACTGTCCTTTAAGAAAAACAAAGCAAAGACTTCAAATACAAAACATAGTTTCCAGAAAAATGAATTGTATCATTGCAGTTCTGCAGTTTGCCTGTATACACTAAAGTGGACAATAATCTCATGGTGTTTGTATGAGAATAATCTGTAATGCCAGGCAGAGATTTATACAGGTTTGCACTTGCCAACTACAAAACTTTTCAGTGGCGTTCATCTTACTGTCTGTAGGGAGAACTATTGGACTGTGTACTCCCACTATTTTAACAGGCCTTTTACGGTACCTGGTGAGGGAATTTTTTTATCAGTCCTTTGATTCTTTAGACTAGCTCTAGCTTTCTTCTTCCAATTCCAAAAGCTCAGTTTGATTGGCGTGATGCCCTACAATTGGAAAGGCTCCTGACTCCAGAGGAAATAATGATGCGGGACTCATTTCGTGCCTATTGCCAAGAAAAGTTGATGCCCAGGATCCTCATGGCCAATCGAAATGAAGGTAACTTCATATTAACAGTGTGATGTCCTTTATACTTTGAGGCTACAGTTTCTACAATTCCTTGGAACTGCTGGTTGAATAGAGGCTAATGGGAATTGAAATTCGAAACATATATAGGGCAATAGATTGTCTATTATTGCTTTATGTACTATGATACATTTTCCCTTTAGAAATAGGGAATCTCCTGCTTGCATTTGTGGAATGTGCCAATACATTAAATAGCTAAGGTACTTATTCAGCAGCCCTATGGGAGCAGCATATGGGGCAATGGAGGAATTAGTAAATTGTTTTGGATCACTTTAAAAAGGGACTTGTAGTGTCTCTAAGTTTAGCATACTTTAATTTCCTTTCAGATACTGAAGTTCTCAGAAGTGATAATGACACCTATCTAGGTATCAGAAATGAAAATATGTGTGTATGAATCATTGAGAGCCAGTTTGGTGCAGTGATGAAGGACACCAGGAGATCTTGCCTTATTTTTATCCTGCTTTAAGCATAAAGCTAGCTTAGTGATTTTGGGCTATTTTGTCACACTCATTTCTAGAATGACAGTGAAGGCAAACCATTTCTGAATTGTTGCCAAGAAAGCTGCGTGAACTAATCCAGAATTAGGAGTCAAGACTCACTTGAAATTTTTTATTTATTTATTTATTTATTTATTTATTTATTTATTTATTTATTTATTTATTATTGTGATTTATATGCAGCAATTCTCTCTGAGGACTCAGGGCGGCTTACATACAACAATCATCAATACAAATCACAGTAAAACAAATTAAAATAAATTAAAATCCCCATTAAAACCATTCTAAAAATTGTAAAAATAATATACATTGTGTGTGTATTGTTAAATATTCATTATTTCATATGCAATCTTACCTGCCCTTACCTGTGGTGATACAGTGATTAGAATGCAGTAAAGGTAGGGGTTCCTGTGGATTTTACTCCACTACTTGTTACCGACTATGGGGGTGGTGCTTGTCTCCGTTTCTTGACCATTGAGCCAGCACTGTCCAAAAACATCTCCATGGCCGTGTCGCTAACATGATGCCATGGAGCATTGAAGTGGTACCTATTTATCTACTTGCATTTTCATCAGGGCTGAAATCCAGCAGGTTCGGGAGAACTGATAGTGGAAATTTTGAGTAGTTCGGAGAACCGGTAGTGGAAATTTTGAGTAGTTCAGAGAACTGGCAAATACCACCTCTGGCTGGCCCCAGAGTGGGGTGGGAATGGAGATTTTGCAATATCCTTCCCCCAGGAGTGGGGGAGGAATGGGGATTTTGCAGTATCCTTCCCCTGGAGTGGGATGGGAATAGAGATTTTGCAGTGTCCTTCCCTTGTCACGTCTACCAAGCCACGCCCACAGAACTGGTAGTAAAGAAATGTGGATTTCACCACTGATTTTGCATGAAGGACGGGAGCTCATCTCATCACATGGTGCTCAGATCTTGAACCTGGACTGCCAGCTTTCAACTGACAAGCCCAATGTCTTAACCTCTGAACCACCATGCTGCCCTATAATGCAAGATTGCAGGCTAACTCTGCCCACAGCCTGGAGTTCAATTCTCACTAGCTCAAGATTGACTCAGCCTTCCATCTTTCCCAGGTTGGTAAAATGAGGATCCAGATTGTTGGTGGCAATATGCTGATTCCATAAAATGCTTAGGGAGTGCTATAAAGCACTATGAAGTGGTATATAAGTCTAAGTCCTATTGCTATTAAAATGGAATACTGATTTTCCTGTAAATTCAGTAATTGTGATTTGGGGCTCTAGTAATTATCAAAGTTACTTATCAGTATTATAACATGCCTCTATGTTGCATACCAGGCTTCTAGAAAAAATAGATATTTTTATGCATATTTCTTACAATAAGGTTTGCTTACAATGTTTTTTTTTAAAAATTTGATTTATATGCCACCCTTCTCCGAAGACTCAGGGCGGCTTACAATGCGTTAAGCAATAGCCTTCATACTTTTGTATATTTATACAAAGTCAGCTTACTGCCCCCACAAACTGGGTCCTCAATTTACCTACCTTAGAAAGGATGGAAGGCTGAGTCAACCTTGAGCCTGGGGATTCAAACTAGCAGTAATTGCAGACAGCTGGGTTTTAATTACAATGCTTAGTCTGCTGAGCTATCCATCCAACATTTACAATGTTGTAAATTATATTCTTTTATTCTCTCCTATTTTCATTCTAGTCTTTCACCGGGAAATTGTGTCAGAGATGGGGACTCTTGGTGTCTTGGGCGCAACCATCAAAGGTATTGTTAAACATGTTCATGACAGTGAGCAAGCCCATTATATCTGTAGCAGAAAAGGGGGATTTTTCAGAACTTGTTCATGTTTCTTGGGAGGAGAAGTTCAGAATATATCATGTCTCCATTTCAGCTATACTTTTAAGTATTTGATGAATCATTGCTACCACCTTTCTACCATAGGTATTTGTATACTTCTTTTATTTGATTGATCAATTCTTTTTTCCTGCTGGTTTGCATTTGTATTCAGTCAGTGATTTCAGAGTTTTATCTGCAGTTTAATTTATTACTTAATATTTAATTATTTGTCCTATAAGAGAAAATTTACATACAAATCAATGAATGAAAGAATAATGGGAAGTATGTTTTGAAATGTTTTGAAAAATAACAATGTATTTTGGTTGTGCTCCTATCTAATTGTGGCTTATCTTGCAAAATTAAACATTAGATTTTGTTTTTAAATGCCCTATTACGAATTGTGAAATGTTTGAAAGAGCTTCTTAAGATAAGATAATATCTTAGGATAAGGTAGGATACAAAACTTTAAAATCCAGATTTAGAAATTGCCAGTCATTTATCATATTTGAAATAATAGGGTTACTAGTTTTAGAGACTTACCTTTACAGGGAGGATACATGGGATGAGGGTGTGGTTAACTGATCAGGGTTTATAAGCCCAAAATAGATCTATCGTAGTCTCCTTAGTCTCCCAATGGGCAGCAGAGGGTTTGCTGGCTGCCTTAAAAAAAGCCTAGAAATTAGTGGATTGTGATTTCACTGAACTAGGGCTGCATAAAAATCTTGGTTTACATAGGAAGAACCTGGCTAAAGAGAAATACACATAAAGCCTATGAAAAGGAAAGAAAACAATATATATATATATATATATATATATATATATATATATATATATATATATATATATAATACATATATTATAAAATATGTTTCAGGCTTCGTGGAGTATTAGGGCACTATTATTAAATTATTAATAAATTATTCCCTTTATTTTTTTGTTTCTTTCTAAATATTTGACAAGTAGGATCTTTCAGGAGAGTTACCTAAGAGGGTTACAGCTGATTTCTTGACACAGATGATTAATTCTCCATTATTTTGCCTTAGGTTATGGCTGTGCAGGGACCACTTATGTTGCATATGGACTCCTGGCCAGGGAGATTGAGAGGGTGGACAGTGGCTATCGGTCAGTCATGAGTGTTCAGTCATCTTTAGTGATGCATCCTATATATGCATATGGGACAGAAAAGCAGAAGCAGAAATATCTGCCAGGCCTAGGTGAGTTAATCGTTTAGAAGATTGAATGCAGAAGACTACTCTGTAGTTATACCAACACTGGTATGTTTTTATCTCTTGTTTATTACTTTTGCACATGTATATATGCATATGTATGTATGCATCTACATTCACATCATATTTAAACTTGCCCTAATCCTCTTATTTTTATTTTCTATAACTTTTATTGTTTTATCAATGTATAAAATACAAAGAAAAAGAAAAATAGGAAATTAAGGGAAGAAAAAAGATAGGAGGAAAGAAAATATGAGGTACAAGGGAAGAAAAAAGGGTTTGACTTCCGACTCTTTTTAGCACAGTACAAGATAACAACATTACAATCTCAATTGTTTACTTTTACACATTAGTATATACCTAGACATTTCTATAATAACAAATCTATCAAATTGGCAAAACCAAAGTCAAAGTTTGGGGTTTTTTTTCATCACAAGCACAAAATCCAGAAGTGATATCCAAATAAAAAACATAAATATATTCTCCTCTTTAAATAGAACAATCAATTTAACCATTACTGCTTTATCTTGTTGTTGTTGAAATAATATGTATTTCTATTTGCATTTAATAATCTTTATAAACTATCATTATTTATATTAATAAAATTCATTGTATTCTTTCAGATTCTTTACCCTTACAGGATAAAATATTTTTTCATCTATTTTAAAACACTAAGCTTTTCTTTAAAAACATTTCTAAAATTAAAACATTCTAATACATCTTTTTTAAACTTCTTCTTAGCATACATACTTTAAAATTCACATTGAGACCAATGAAATTCCAACTAACTCGTATTAACTCATTAAATTTAGATCATTCCCTCCAAATTACCATAGAATAATTTTTTTTCTTCTACACATTCTTTTAAAACTAGATTTTTATTTAAGCTAATACATCTTTTTCTCTTAAAATAGACACTTTCAAATATACTTTCAATAATATTTTACTAACTTTAGGAATTACTTAAGCATTATATATAAAGGAAAAATAGATTTTCAAACTTTAGATGAAGATTTTATTTCAATTACAAATATCAAACTGATGAAAATCCATCCTAATTCCAATTGACCTATTACGTTTAAGTCACTCCTTCCAGCTTGTCTTCATGGAATAATTTTTTTCCCCTCTGGAATGTTTGTCAAACTTTTATAATCTTTTTTTCTCAAGGATTTTACAACTTTGTTAATATCCATGAGGAAAAAGTCCCAAGCATGTTCTTTTAAAAGTAGCAAATTTTCTTGGAGCTCTTCTTTCAATTGTGTTGGAAGGCTTCTATTTAAAGCATCATAATAAAAATTGGAGTCAGGTTTATATTCCAAAATTACAGTTGACTCCTCTGCATTGTCAGCTACTTGTGAAATTGCCTCAGTGGTTTGGTAACTTTCTACACGTATTTGCATCTTTGAAGTAGTTTGAGTAGTCTTTTTAACATCCTTGGAGCATAGCTGTTCTATGAACTGATGGATTTTATTTAAAGATTTTTCAAATACATCTCTAATAATTTGCTCCTCCATCTTCTCTTTAGTTAAAGAGTAGCTTTTTTGTAAGTCACTTAAGAATCGCTGACCAATCAGGAATCATAAAAATCAGTTTTAGCCAACCACAGCAAAGCAGACCTAGCTACAAATTACTATAAATAATAAATTAGAACCACAACTTTGGCCGTTATATTTCTCCATCAATTTTTTTAAAAAAGCCCACACTTTCTTATTTTAGCTGCCGCCTTTCTTGTTTAACAAGAAGAAATCCCTAAAATGGTGCAGATCTTCAAAAAAGAATAATAGGCTATAGCTAGAGAGCCTCTTTTAGCTTAATTAATAGTCCTTTAAAATGATTAAGAAATAAAAGACACAACTTACTATCCATTTGAAAAATAAATTCCAAAATGGCTGCTACTTCTTCAACAACGAACTGATTGCAGCCCCCCCCCCCCCCCCCCCCAGCTTTCGGCACACAAGCTGCTTTGAAGCACAACACCTGAAGCTACTTGCAGATGTTCTTATACTGGAGGATCTTGAGGGACTTTCCTTAACCCAGGAGAGTCATATAAACTAAAGGAATGCTGGTTCCTTCTGTTGATACTTGAAGCAGCTATATTCCAGGGAAAACCCCCTTAGGGATCCTTCTCTGGGTATGTAGTCAGTTGGCCACCTTTTCACCAGAAGTAAACTTGCCCTAATCCTGAAGGGAACCAATTTTATCTTCTCCTATCCAGCCAGCTGATATCTCAGCATTCTGTATGTCCTAAAAATGTGTGCTTGCTGCAGATCATATTGATGTTCTTACATTTGATTTTTAAAAAGCATTTTAAAGGAGTTTTTGTTTGTACTAGAAATTCCCTCTTTCTTATCTATTTTTATTTTAATTTTGTATTTTAGAAAATACCCTGTTTACAGTGTTTTGATTTGCAGGCTTTGGAAATAACAGTTAAAACTTGAATAAGACAAAATTATAATTATATCCTTTATTCACATAGAAGATAGTGATGTTACTGTTTTGTTTCATTGAATATCTCAAATCTCTTCCTTTTTTTCACTTGTGTTGTGTACCAAATTTGATGAGTTTCAAAACAGTTGAGTATCAAGGTACCACTGTAGATTTATCCCTGTGAAGTTGTTTGAATAACAACAGGAGTTGTGAAGAAGTGAGAAGGATAATTTGGGAGTTGCTATACTTACCTTTTGATTTTTTTCACCATAGCTAAAGGAGAGTTGCTGGGCTGTTTTGGACTTACAGAGCCTAACCATGGAAGTGACCCTAGTAGCATGGAGACTCGGGCCCAATATAACCCTTCCAGGAAGACCTACACACTCAATGGTTCCAAGACTTGGTGAGATTTGCACTTGTTCTTATGTATGTGGATCAGGACAGGGAAGTAACCTAGGCCACTAGGATTATTTGAAAATAATAGTAAAACTTTAAGCCTCCGATAATTATAGTGACAGATTTGAGGAAAGAGGACTGAATTAAATTCTGTTTCTGGAAGATTAGAGACCAACTAAGATTTGCTCTATTCAGAGATGGTTTTTCACATGGTATTTTCCCCTGTAGAGTATGCCTTTTTAGCCACCTGAATTTTAACTTGATTTCTCTTAGGACTGTGTTTGATTGTCATACCAAATATTGACAATATATTTGCTGTTCTTTTAGGATCACTAATTCTCCAATGGCTGACCTATGTGTAGTGTGGGCTGTATGTGATGATGGCAAAATACGGGGTTTTCTATTGGAACGAGGAATGAAAGGTCTTTCTACCCCAAAGATTGAGGGCAAATTTTCACTACGTGCCTCTCTTACTGGGATGATTATTATGGAAGATGTAGAAGTGCCTGAAGAGAATCTACTACCCAAAGTGTCTGGACTTGCAGTAAGATCATTGGCATGTGCAGTGGGACTGCTGTATGTGAATGGTGCAGTGACCAGGAATGCTACAAGAGGTGCTAGCCCAAGTTTATTACCAGGGGATGTTGAGAAAGATTGAAAATACATTTTAGTTCAAGCTTTAAAGTATTTCTAGATGATTTAGCTATAAGGTTTGGATTTATTTCATTATGAATGTGTAAATTGCATTGCAACAATAAATAGTAACTGTACAACTAAGGAACAAATATCAATCTAGTATTCCATGTTTGTTTATATTATGAGGTCCTGTCTTTGAATAACCTCCTTCAAAAGAACTTAGCCATATCAAATGCTAATTTCACAGGCAGAGTGATTTATGACATTATTTTAAAAGGGACTTAATATGTAAAATAAACTTTGGGGCACTCTCATTTGTAAGTTTGCACAGACAGCTAGTAGGCAAATGGTAGATGTGAATCGTGGATGATCCTTGGAAGTCAATATCTTTTCGGAACAGAAGGAATATTAATAAATTCCTTCTCTGAATTGTAATGTCTTTCTCTTCCCACAGGGACCTTTTGGCTGCTTGAATAATGCACGTTATGGCATCTCCTGGGGAGCACTGGGTGCTGCTGAGTTCTGTATGCATACAGCCAGGCAATACACTTTGGATAGGTAAAGTTTTGATATTTCTGGAGAGATGTTCCACAGGAAATGGCATGTGGCTACAATGATGCTTACAATGTCCTCATATTACAATGATGTAGGTATCCTTAATATTTCATTTACACAAACACTGTGATTGTGATATGATCCCACAATGTTAGTCATGTGGAAGATATTGTGAGCTTTATTTCAAGACCATGCTGAGCATCCTTGACTGACATTAGATTTGAAAAAAGATACCCAGTAATGCCAGTTTTGCTAAGGATATATTGGATGAAAAGAGATCCCTAAAGTTACACATTTTATTTATATTTCATGGATTCTTAACAGATCCCTAGGTCCCCAGAGATCATGGTGGTTTCCATTTGTACAGTTCCATGGCCATTTAGAGGGCACATATTTAGGGTCACTGGATAATAGAGGCAGCTGCATTTTCAGATTTAGATGTCTCCATAATTTTCTATAATTCCCATTATATTATCTAAACTATATCTCCAGTCCTAAATCACACTTCAGGCTGGACTATGAAGCCCGAAATTATGCTTCTCATATATCTACTTTGTTTGTATGTATGCTGTTCTCTCCACTAATTTTTTCTGAGTCTCCACCACTTTTTCCAAGTTTGAATATTACAGATACAGAAATGACCTTATGCTATTTCATCTGGTGTTTGTTATACCTGTTATATCTGAATTTTTCTTTAAAATTAACTTAATGTGCTTAAAAGCTTCTAGTATGATAGAATCACCTTCTACATGGTGATCCTCCAGATGTTTCCAGTATTTTATCAACTTTTTTTCTCCTACTATACCTGTGCAATGGTTTTAGCTGAATTATCTCTTACCATCTTAGAATCCAGTTCAGAGCCCCCTTGGCAAGAAACCAATTGATCCAGAAGAAGTTGGCTGACATGCTCACAGAGATCACTATTGGCTTACAGGCTTGTCTGCAACTGGGACGCTTGAAAGATGAAGACAAGTAGGCATATATTTGTACATGTCATTAATGGCAGAATTGTGAATAGTGACCTTTTTTTCTTAAACGGAAATGTAGTCAAATGAAAGATAAAATGTACCGCACTACTTCATTTTGTATCTGGGGAAACACTTTAAAAGATCAGGACCTCTCTGCTGGAGAGAAACTTTTTTTACTTTACTTTAATTTTATTTCTATACCGCCCTTCTCACAAAGGACTCAGGGCGGTGTACAGCCAAGATAAAAACACAAATACACAGACATTCATAAAATTACAATTTAAAATTATTACACAATTTGGCCCAATAGAATTAAAAACCCAAAATTTAAAATGACAAATTTAAAATTATTTGTTTAGCCCTACCTGTTGGAACATCAGGGTCTTGAGGGCACAGCGGAAAGTACGAAGGTCGGGGATGTTAGTATATCCGGGAGCAATTCATTCCAAGGGCTGGAGCCTTCACAGAAAAGGCCCTCCCCCTGGGGGTCGCCAGTCGACATAGTTTGACTGATGGCACCCTGAGGATTCCCTTTCTGTGAGAGTGGACTGATCGGGAGGCTATTGGTGGCAGAAGACGGTCTCATAGATACCCAGGTCCTAAGCCATGGAGCACTTTAAAGGTGGTGACCAACACCTTGAAACGCACCCGGAAGACCACTGGGAGGCAGTGCAGCTCGTGCAGGATAGGTGTCACATGGGCGCAATGAGCTGCGCCCATAATCACCTGCGCGGTCGCATTCTGGACCAGTTGAAGCCTCTGGGTGCTCTTCAAGGGGAGCCCCATGTAGACAGCATTACAGTAGTCCAGACGGGAGGTGACGAGAGCATGAGTGACCGTGCGCAAGGCGTTCCGGTCTAGAAAGGGATGCAACTGGTGGATCAGGCGAACCTGATAAAAGGCCCCCCTGGCCACGGCCATGATATGGTCTTCTAAAGACAGCCGTGAGTCCAGGACAACACCCAGATTGCGAACCTTCTCTGTGGGGGGTCAAGATCTCATCCCCAATAGTCAGCGATGGCACCAGCTGACTATACTGGGACGCCGGAAGCCACAGCCACTCCGTCTTGGAGGGGTTGAGTCTGAGCTTGTTTCTCCCCATCTAGATCCATAGGGCCTGGAGAGAGAAAAGGTAGGATCAAATTGTTCTCCTTTTCTTAACCCACAAATTGCATTTTTTTCAGTTTCTCCCAGCATTGCAATGTGCAACAATAATAATAATAAAAAAAAAATTCTACTCATTTTGCTGCAGCTAGCACACATCTGCGACTATTGCAATGCAGAAGGTAGAAATTAGAAATTATACTCTAAATATAGTAGCCCATTACCATTTTATAGTAGGCATGAGAAAAAGCAAGGTCTCTATTAAGCTACAGGAAAAAAAGGAGAAAAAGGAGCTAAGTTTAAGCTTAAGAGAATATAAAACGGAGCTGTAGTTTCATTTCTCAGAAGACAATCATCTATTAAATATGCTGGGTTAATTGCTTGGGAAGCTGCAATCAAGCTTAAACCAACAGAAAGAGAGCCTGATGCTACAGTGCTCAAGCCTGTGCTTTTAAAAGCAATTAATAGCAAGAAGAAAAAAATTGCATGACTGCAAGATGTGATTATTGCCATTCTTTTATTTTTCATCATAATCCCAATGAAACTCTGGCTGTGGTGATAACTATAGAAAGAAAGCACCAAGGTCGATAAAATTAGGACCAAGATTTTTGGGGGCAGTATGCTGATTCTGTGAAGCTTCTCCACTTGGGAACTGGGCTGTGCAAGTGGTGGGCAAGCGTGTGAAGCTGCATTTGTGCAAGTGTCATGCAAAACCATCCCCACCGCCACTCCCAGTCTGCAGAGCTGGAAAAATTGGGGACAACTGCTGTAAAGCACTATGAAACAGTATATAAATCTAAATGCTATTGCTATTCATTAGTGCCACTGAACTTCGTTTCCAGAATTAATAGGAGGGAGAGAGGGAGATTCATGATTTTTAGGGAGGGGAATTCTCACATCTTATGTACCTTGGTTCTCCCATTATTATTTTTCAAAAAAGGTGCTATGCTAAGAGTGATTTCTGTCACATCTGACTTTTTATCCATTTTGTATGAAAGCCTAGGAACCTAAGCCCTTTCAGTCCTTGCTTGATTTCAGCATTTGTCCTATGTTCCCAGGGCAACTCCTGAGATGATCTCTATGCTGAAACGGAATTCCTGTGGGAAAGCACTGGATATTGCCCGGCAAGCTCGTGACATGCTTGGGGGCAATGGAATTGCAGATGAATATCATGTTATCAGGCATGTTATGAATTTGGAGGCAGTTAACACATATGAAGGTAAAGGATTGTAATTGTGTCCAACAAACATGTTATTTAGAAACATGTTCTATTATTTTGCTTCATTTATATATTAATTTTTTAAAGAGATAATTCTAACAACATTTTTCCTTTTTTGCCTTCAGGGACTCATGATATCCATGCTCTCATCCTTGGTAGAGCTATCACTGGACTTCAAGCATTCACAGTTGGGAAATAAACACATTTCCCTAGACTTTAGTTCTCTACATGATTCCAGTTGGGAAAATCGACATGGTTTATGATGGTGAAATATCTTTATAAATTGAGCATGACTGCTTCTGCTCATCAGATTATGATCAAATTATTCAGTTCAACTCAATTATTTGTAAGAAATCAGGCATTTGAAAATTCTTTGTTGTTCACCAAATATACAGAAAGAAATTAAAAGTGCTGCATTATGCTAAAGGAAAAACTTTTTCTAATTGGTAAAACACCGTGGTCTAGGAAATGTTTTGGAATTGTTTAATTGTTTTTGAGACAAACTATTTTGGTATGTAACTGTGGGTATTTGATACTTTAAAGCTGATTGCTGTTCCAGAGTCCAGTCAGAGCCTTGAGGTCTATACCAGAGTGGGTAATCTACAATTTATAGTTTTAAAAAATCCAAGTAAGATTCTTCTTTTTGCATAAGAAGTTATTGTAATACTTGCAAACACAAAAGATGAAAATCAGAATTTACTACCTACTCTGTGCTCTTTCTGCCATGTGACATAACTAGCTGCTGTTTTTAGTGCCTTCATTGACAGTGTTAAATAAAGACTGATTTTTTAAATATTAGAACACATGTTTGATGGCGTGTTAAGGTATTTTAGCTCAGATCCTTGCCCCTTTGAATAAGGTTCCCTTTGTGCTTTCAAACATAAATTTAATGTGATGAATTTCCAACAGGAAATTCTGTAGGATAATTACTTGAAATCTGATATGCTGCATTATACTAAAGGAATTCTTTAGTGACCAAAGAAAATTGGTCTTTCCTGTGAGCAGTTCTTTCACATCTTTACTAGCACTTAAAATTATTTAACTCTTTGGATAGAGATTAAATAGAGAAAATAATCCATTGCTACCCAAGTTGACTGTGAGTGTCACTGTTGTCACTATACCTGTAAAATAATACTTGAAGTTGTCATTATTTAAAGCAGTAAAGTACTATTTGTAGCTTTTGGCTGCTGTGGTTAAGAATTCAGAAAACTGAGTGGGATATGACAATTCTGAATTCTTATAAAATCAGTGATATTGGGCTATATTTTGCAATTGGCTGGGAATTTTATGATTTTATATATATGTATATATATATCAGCAAATTTTTCCCATCAAGATTCATATATAATGTATATTTGGATTCTTAATTCTCTATATTCTTTAATATGCAGTATGACTTTTAAGTGTTTCTCAGTATGTCAAGGGTTTTGTTTGTTTAATCTATGTACTGTAATTAATAATTTATTTTCCAAAACAGAAGTTACATTATGGAACAGTTAAGACTGTAAGACATGAGGTCCAATCTCTGAGTCTTGAATGTAGCCGCCCCCCAGAGACCACCAAATATTGCCACCACATTATAAGAAGGGGGAAAAATGATTATAGTTAAAGAACTTAAATGTAATCAATTTTTTTTCCTGGCTCTACAACCTTATACCTGATTTTTGGAGTAGAACTCACAACATACCACTCAAAGTTGAAGTAAAGCTGTTAGCTCAAGAAAAGTTGTGCAATCATGAGCCAAGAAGCCGATTTCTAATACTTAAGCAGCACTAAATAGGCTGCAAATGCAGAGACAAAAATGTAATGATATTTCTAATTAAAAGGACAGACATGAAAAGTTTTTTTGTGATTTACCATAGCACACTGAACTGTCTAGCACTGACATTAGTATATAGCTAAAAGGCAAAAAAATACATTCTGAAAAATAACAGAATTTATTATTTTCTGTGAGCACAGAAAATAATAACCTGGTTAGCTACTGCAAGAAGATCTCACAGACTGACTACAAACAAAGAATACGACCAGGTCTTATTTTCGGGAAAATAATATGTACTGACTACATTTGCTAGGACATGTATTGATTTTATATCTCCATAAGTACTGAAAGTAGTTCAAATGTTTTGAAAAGAAAGTAAATTACTGTATATTAATATAACTAATTTTATTGAGATTGTGAACTAGAAAGTGACTCATTTGCAAATGAATAATGAAGAAACAAAAGAGTGCTTAAAAATAAATTTACCTATGAACACAATATGCCATTTTGCAATTCAAAGAAGCCAAATTACTACTTACTGGCACACAGATCTATTTAGGTATTTATTTATTCTTTTTTACTGTATCCTTTCTCCTTCATTTTTTCCCCATGAGATTACAATTCAGGTTGACCACACAGATCTTTATACATCGTCTCCACAGTATGACAAACCTGCTTGAGTTCATTTTCAATCTGTCTGATCTTCTCCATGATCTCAGAAAGCTCTTGCAGCTTATCCTGAATAAGCTTGTTATTATGATCATAAACAGGAAATACACTTTCCTCCAATTTTTCTGCCAAGCTTGAAACCTTTGAAAGAAAAAGAAAGTTAAACTGAACTTGGCACACTTCTTTGCCTACTTTTGATTTTGAATAGTAATAAATATGTCCACTTACGATAAATCATAATGTGAGTAACTGTTCACAGAGTAAACAAAAATCTGGTGAAGGCAGAGTATAGCAAATAGGAACAACTGGGTTGTGCATGCTTCAAATAATCAGAAAGCTGGTATATTTCTTGACTTGGAAGCTATGCACTATATTATAATGTGACAATCATGTATTTGTACTAAGTTTGGCATCAATATAGTGATCACTGGGAAGCCAGGCTGCCCAAGGAGAGGTGAACTTGTTCAGGTCAAAGATGAAGTGTCATTTTCTGATTCCTTTGTGATGTGTGCACAGCCCTAACAATTATTAGAATCCAGATTGATATTGTAGTGAGCATGTAATTGCCCTGCAGCTCTCCTGCTTTTACTACTATTGTGATATATTTTTGCTGTTTATATTGGATGTTCAACTATGCTTTAATGGAGAATAATATAAGATAAAATAACAGGGTTGAAAAGATTCTTGGAGGTCTTCTAGTCCACCCCGTATTCTATTCTTGAAAACCTCCAGTGATGGAGGACCCAGAACTTCTGAAGGCAAGCCAGTCCACTGATCAATTGTTCTCACTGGGAAGCTATTCTAGATAGGATCTCTTTTTAACAATTTTCCGCCTGTTATTCCTTGTCCTGCCCTCAGGTTCTTTGGAAAATAGGTTGACCCCCTCTTCTCTGATAGCCGCTCAAGTATTGGAAGACTGTTATTAAGTCACCCCTAAGTCCTCCTTTTCATTAAACTAGACATACCTAGTTCTCTCAACTGTTCATCATCTGGTTTAGCCTCCAAATCACTTATCTTTGTTGCTCTTTCTGCATTCTTTCAAAGGTCTCAATATTTTTTTAATATCATGGTGACCAGAACTGTACACAATATTCTAAATGTCTCACTAATACAGTACAAAGCAGTTCTATCATTTCACGTTATCTTGATACTATCCCTCTATTGATGCAGCCTAGGCCTGCATTGGCTTTTTTGGCAGCTGCAGCAAGCTGCTGGCCCATACTTAAGTGATAGTCCACTAGGACATCTAGATCCCTCTCACAGTTATTACTATTGAGCCAGGTACCTCCTATTCTATACTTGTGCATTTAGTTTTTCGTGCCTCCATATAGGACCTTACTTTTTTCACCACTGAAATTCATTTTCTTGGAAAGGGCCCAGTGTTCAAGTCTGCCAAGATCCTTCTGAATCTTGAGTCCAAAGTGTTAGCTATTCTATCTAACAGCATCATTTGCAAATTTGATGAGTTCCCCTTCTATCCCTGCATCTAAATTATTTATGAAGATGTTAAAGAGTACTGGGCATAAAAGAGAACTTGAGGTAGCTCATTGTATGATTCCATCCATGCAGATGTAGTTCCATTAAAGACTATATGCTGACTGTGGTAGGACTGCAAATGCTTCTGCTGGTGGTCCTTTCTATCCCATATTGTTCTATTTTAGCTGGGGTCTGCTTTCAGTTAAAGTCTAATGAAATCTAAGTAAACTATGTCCACAGCATTTCGCTGATCCATTAATATAGTCATTGTCAAAGAAGTAAATAAGATTTGTCTGGCATGATCTGATTTTAACATACCTATGCTGGTTTCTGGAAATTGCTTTGCTCATTTCTAGATGCTCACAAATCTGCCACTTGATTATATTTTCCAGGATATTCCAGGAGAGCACTGCTATTTATTATTTACATATTTTTATTTTTGATTATTGAATTTTAAATATGTTTTACTACATTGCTCCATACTGTATTATGTTCAGTGGAAAGGTGAGATACAGAATTCATATATAAAATTACTTAAACTGAGGAACTATTGCTTAGCAAAGGCCAACTTTATTAAATCATACAATTGAGTTGTAAGAATTCAGAATGTTAGCAAAGAAGCAATAGGGTTTAATTTTACAATCTTAAAGGGAAACCAGATTTAAAATAATCTCTGAAGTAATTCAAACTGATTATATAATATAAAGAATTCACATCCTATTGAAGTTTATAACTATGAAAATAGAGGGGGCAATTATATAAAAATATCTGAATCTTTTCTCAGGCTGTAAGAAATTAAAAATAATAAATGCATTAGAAAAAGAGATTTGCTGTGATTAAGGTTCTTTTGACAGGAAATATTATATCTAAACAAAAAAGCAAGCTCCTTTAATATATACTTGTTAATCAAACTAAATGCTATTGATTTAATATTCTGTCTTTGAATACTTGAAGAGCCTTTATTTTAATATGTATTATATGCATTTTTGCTCCAGCTTGCCTCTAAGATAATACACATTTATTAAAGCAAAATATCAAAATATATAACTGATATGTGAAGAAAAGTGTGAAAAATAGAAGAAATGCGCCAAATGGAATAAGTAGAAGAAGAGTGAATAATGAGTGACATGACTAGAAGAATTCCAGGAACAGGTAATAAAATATAAAATGGGTAATATTTCTAGCTATCTAAAATAACCTCAAATTTAGCTTGATTCTTAGGTGAGGAATTCAGATTGCTTTCTTGGCAAAAATACAGAAGTAGTTATTATTAATTTCTGCTAGGTTTTTTTTTAATAGCATCAAATGTTTTTAATTCAATTGTTTCAACTGGAAAGAATAGTTGTGATTTTGCCAATAGTTCCAGAATGTTCCAAGTTCAAAAGAGATGCTTCAAGCTTGGGAATACTAGAACAACTTCAGAAATGTCTTAATTAGATTGGAATTAGATTTATCCAAAGTCAGAATAGCTATTTTGAATATGAAAATGTTTATGACTTTTTAAAAAAGATTTGCCAGTCTAATCTACAGCCAGAGAATTTCCTAATGATTTCGTCTCCATGTTGTAATCATGGATTAAAACATGCTTAATTTTCTCAAGTTTAGTCATGTTGTGATGGTTCTGCCATCATTTTGATTAAAAGCAGAAAGATAATGAAGAAAATGAATTATAAACAAAGATTAGGAAAGGAGTGGACAGTATAGCATACATTCATAGTGAATTTAGTTACCTTTTTTAGAGTATTTGAAAAATGAGGCTTAGAAGTTAATTCTTTGGAATAATTTGGAAAATTAAATTTAATAATTATTTTCTATTTTTCAAAACTTCTGAATGTTTTCACCACCAAATTTGTTCCTATTTTACCTTCATCAGAAGACTTTCCCTGAAGTTGTTCATGAGTACATGATCTTTCTTCCTATTCTCATTAATCTTATCAATTAGTTGCTGTGTTCTTTCCTGAAGACTTTCAATAGTTGAATCTAGGGCTATAAAGTAATTTGAGGCTTTGCTATCTGGCCTTCCTCCGCTTACATTTGCATTGGGAAGAACTGTTTTAGGAGAATCTTTCCTATATTTTCAGAAAAATAAAAAACGAAATGTCTTACGGTATAAAATTAATAGTTTCTGTGCATAGGGATATGATAGAACTGATTATATCACACATAAAATTATTTTCATAATGAAGTGTGCAAATTACAATAATTATGGAGCTTCTTGAATCTATACGCAACTCACATGCCAGATCTAGTCCAAGAAAATTTGGTTAGACTCACATTTCATTTCACCATATTCAAAACAATGGAAGCCAATGGATTGCAGAAAAAAGTATTTCATATAATTTTCATGATACTTCTACAGGTTTTTTTATTAACAAAATGATACTGTCCCAATACAACAATTAAGCCAATTTTTAAATGTCATAAATAATTTCTTTCCATTAACAGTTTTGTTTATTTTCATCTGTTTTTCCAGAGCTTACCTCTGACTGTATATGTTTCCTTTGAATTAAGTAGAGCTACATTCCATCAGGCATAAACTTAGCTAATTCATTTGATTTTATACTGTCCGGTAGATTTACGTAGTCATATCCCATTAAAAAGGGGAAACATTTTAAGGACCTTCTTGTCCTTACGATACAAAAGAAAAACATGACCAATTCTCTCAATCCATAATGTTAATAATTCTAACTTTCCTTTCTGGAATGCTACTTTCATTCGTGATAATAACTTGTTGTGTCCTATGTCTTCTCTTTTATTCAGGATAGTATTTAGTCCTTATCTTATTTTTATTCACATAACAAATTGGGGGTAGACTGCAGCACATCTTCATTTTCTTAAATTGTCAGGAGGATTTGGAAAGACACTTGTCTCTGTTATAGAATGCTATTGCCCAAATAGACAAAATTGCATAAGAATAGTTATTCCAACTGCATTCATATTTCATACTAATCCCTAATACAGTCTGTTTGTAGCATACATTAGTTATGTGAAACTAACCATTGCAAATTATAAACCAGACTATAGTTTAGATCGTTATTCAAACAACACATTAACACATATGAACAAGCTCAATATAAGACAGCAAGCACATCATCTCTAAAATGCCATTTTAGTTGCATTGGGCACAAACCTGCACCATCAATAATACTTTATGTGGTTGTAGCTACTATTACTGTTACATATTTCCTCATAGGTGCAAGTTTGTAGGTTTTGGTAACAAAATAAACCTTTTGGGAGGAAAATCTATTCATAGATAGTATGGGTCAAGATTTTAAAGCTTCACAATACTTTTTAAATCATACCTTAATGGATTATCACTTAATTCATTTCTTTCTGAATTAGTGAAGAATAGACTGTTTGATTTATCTTGTTCTTGCTCTGGCTCTTGGAACTGAAATTCTTGAGTAGACATAATAGCCTTTAAGGATGAGGAAAAGAGATGTCATCAGAAGACAGTTAATTTACATTTTTGTTAATCATGCTATTATATCAGTTTTTTGCAAAAGCCAAAAATAATTGATAAAATTTTATATAAGCCTTTTAATGTACTTTAACTATAACTTTATTTCAAATATGTTGAACACAGTTCAATGGTTTCTGGACACATGTTGAGCTTTACATGATAGAAAATCCATTTCATATCAAACGATTTTTTATAATTGTGATTCTTTCCATTACTGAGAAATTGCTTCAATATTTTGAAGCAATCATCTTTATTTCTATGACAACGTTTCCACCCATTCACCCATCCATAAACACAAAGGGCTGCTCTTAGAATTGCTGAAATTGACAAAATGGGCGGTTAAGATTATGAATTCTCAATTTGATTTCCAATGACCAATTTGTAGCAGTCAGTCTCCATCATTTTTCTAAAGACATCATATACTTCCATTCACAAACAGAGGTATGTGAATGGATGCCAATGTAAGGGAACATTAGGCTGAGACAAGCAAGTGGAAGCCCCCAGATTTTCTTCTTCAAAACTTGAAAATAACAACATAAAGTAGCCTAGTGAATAGCTAGTAGGATGGAATTGATAGATCTTAAAACTCAAAGACATAGGAAATATCTGTTTAAACACTTCCTCAGTCATCAAACTGGGCAACCACTAACTTTCAGACTACCATTAAGCAGTATTAAATACCACTCTCCATTTTCTTAAAGATATGTCTTTTTTTAAAAAAAATCACACTCTATTTTCTACTTAGAGTATTGATAATGCAGGTAGTCCTCATTTAGTGACTGCCTTGCTTAACAACCATTCACAGTTACGACAGTGATGATTATGCCACAATTATGCCAATTATGGCAACCAATCCTTGCATTTACAAACTTTATAGGTCTATAAAGCAAAGGAAAGCTGAAATAAGATTATAAGCATGGTGAGAGTTTCACTTGGCAACTGCTTTGCTTAATTACTGTATTGCCAGCTCTAACTGTAGTCACTAAATAACTACCTGTCAATTCAGAAGAATATGTTACAAATTCATATTGTATAAACAGCTGTCTGTGTGTATATGTCTGCATGTGCTTGCATGCTCTTTCTGAGACATTAACAATTCCTGGCAATTGCCTGGACGGGTCGCTGCAGGTTTCTTGGCAAGATTTTTCACAAGGGCAAACTGTTGCCTGTTTCCTAGAGCTGAGAGAGAGTGACTGGCCCAAGGTCAGCCAGCTGATTTTATGTCTCAAGCAGGACTAGAACTCAAGGCCTCCTGATTCTAGCCTGCTGCCTTCAACCACTACACCAAACTGGCTATAATGAACAGTTGACCATAAGGGTTAAATTTTAAAACAAATAAAATAAAAAAAAGTAACATAACATTCAGATAGACTCTGAAGAGGACAGAATTCCACAGAAAAATGACCTTGTACAACTTCTATCTCTCCTTCCGTGTGTGTGTGTATGTGTGTAGATACACACACAAACACATCCATAGATTTATATGGGAGGAAAAGTTATGGTTTACCTTCTTTAACTTTCTGCCCTATTTTGAATAAGGCCAAACAGATTCTGCCCTGAGGAGAAATTATTCCCTTCCCCCTCTCCCCTCACAATAGTTGCAGATGTGGGAGGGGCCTGTGTGTTTAAAGAAACCAAATATCTGATGCATCCTCTAAGAAGGATGCCTCCATTAGCCTTCTTTAAGCTTAGTGTCTCAAGACAAGCCATTTGTCTCCATCTGCCTCCCTCAACCTCATGTCCCCCAGACATCTTAGACTCCAATTCCTATGTTCCCCAGCCAGTACTTCTGTGTGAAAATAGTTGTTTGAATCCAACACCGCTTGAGGAAAGCTCCTTGGAAAAGCTGGCACATGTTTTCTTTTGAGAAATGGGCTTGCTTCAAGCAAGCAGGTTATGAACCTCAGAGAAAGCTGATAGCTGAAAGCTCCTTTTTCAACTATGATGATGGTCATAAACTTTTGAAAGCTAAATTCACTTTATTAAATCAAATGGAATTGTAAAAGTATATGCCTTTTAATAAAACGTGTTATAGTAGCTGGAAGAGGGGCTACCAGACTCCTGTTTACTTGCTACCAGCAAGACCCCAGGCTAGAAACCAGGAGACAGAATTCTAGTTCTGCTTGAAGCACGAAACTAGGTGGGTGACCCTGGGGCAGTTTCTATTAGCTCTGGAAAAAAGAAGACAATAGCAAATCATTTCTGAAAAACCTTGTAAAAAATACCCTGCAGGGACTAGTCCTGGCAGTTGTCTTTTTTTCAAGGCACAGGAACAAATGCTGACTAGAGGCCCCATAGAACAGAATATTGTAGCTCAGGATTGAACTGTAGGGTCCTTGGTGCTCTCTATGCACTGATGATGTTACCTAGTTTGGTAATGAAATATTGCAAGAAAACAGCCAAAGTCAGAGAGCATCAAGGACCCCAGAGATACCCCTAGATGGCAGCAATGAGAGACAAGAAACAGAAAAGTCTATGCTATCATCTGGTTGTCCTTTGAAATTTTGTAATCCAGATCTGATTCTGGAGCAACTTCCTGGCACTGTGTCTTCCCACTTTTTCAAGAGAGCCTCGTGAGCTACTTCTGTTGCTGTCCTTTCTCCCCAGAGCAATTTATTTGTATAGTCTCTAGCCATCAGAAAAAATCTGTTTTCTCATATCTAGCCACTAGCTCTTCAACTGTTGAGTAACATTGAGATGGGAAGCTGTCTGCCCTGGGATCCAACTCTGGGTTTCTTCATTTCAAAAACACCTGGCACCTTGGGCAGATTGCTAAATGGACAATGGTTTATATGGAAAGCTGGAAAGAATGTAGTTTTAAGGCTCTTGTTAATTTAACCTTGCTGCCAGCCTGCAGGCACACCTCATCCCTGAGTGAGATACACCTGTCAGGCACACTGTCATCTCCTTATTTTGTTGGAGAAAGTCCAATTCTTTAAAAGAAAAGGGCAGAAGTTCACATAATAGCTGATAAAGAATAGGCTTCTATTCCTCATTAGTCCCCTGATTAATACTTGAAATTCCAAAGGCACTAGAGAAACAGGAATATTTGCTCCCCCCCAAAATGCCTATTTATCTAGAAATAGAAAATATCTAACCAATAATTTGTTATATTTTTAAATTCTAGTTTGCTATATTGTGCTATCCCACAGATGTAAATCCAATCTTTATTCATATGAAAATGTGAAATATTAAGGTAAAATAATTTCCTGTGATCTTTAATTTGAAACCTGTAATATCTTTTTAGAGACTGGCAGGAAACCACTAATTTGTGGTAAATTAGTGCTGTCTTCTGAGCCATCCAGAACACTGTACTTTCTTTAGGTTTTTCTTTCTTTTTTCTTACTAATTGATCACCTATTATTTCTGTAATATGAGCTGCAAGATTATAGCATCTCCTAAAGATGGAAGGAAGGACAGAACTATATTTAAAGTTGACATATGAAGCAATTAAATAAGAGACGACAATAATCTATAGTAACTTCTATAAGATAAAGCAATGAGATCATAGAATCGCAAGGGAAACAGCATGTCTAGCAAAGTGATTATCTTCTTTGTCAATTCTGCCATCTTTGGTTCCAAGCCTCATTGGCATCTTCCCATCAATAGCCAGCAAGGAAAGGAAGGGGAGAGGAAGTGAGGGACCAAATGGGCAATAAACATGTATTAGGCTAGTGCTGGGAAATTGGGAGGGGGGGATTGACAGTTGAGGAAGGCTAAGGATGCTTTGATCCAGTTCATGTCAGTCTTCATGGACACCAAGAGGCCAGAGATGCTTTGTAATAGAATGCTGATTGCTCCAAACACCAAACATTCCCAAAACACCTAAACACCCACCCATTGGCTGAAAGTAGATTGGTCAAGGGAAGAAAGTCAGATTGAAGGGAGAAGCATGTATGCTTTCATATGGGAATTTTAGTTCTAGCCTGATTGTACTACAGCCAGCATCTTCTAGTAAAAGAATCTATCCCTTCACTCAAATGGAGTGCAGGGTCTGTCTTTCCTAAGGGTTTTGACTACGGCAGGTTTGACAGCTCTGGGGAAATAAGCAGAGACAATGTTTTGAACTGAAGAAAAAAAGGAATCGCCTTATCTTTGCTGTTTCATCAGAGTTCTGGTTCTTGAAAGTCAGTGTTAGATGGATCTCCAAGAGTCAGAAGGCAAGGAAAATAGAGGGTTCCTATCAATACTGTTTTGCTCATGCTCTTTAGATTCTTAAAATCATGGAGCTAGAGACAAGGTCAAATGGTGCTTTCTTTGCCTAATTCTGATGCAGCTGTTTAGATGTGTTTTTGAGACCCAGTAAGGCTGTGTTACTAGTTTAAGAAGGCAATATACTGGCTTTGAGTCATCTGTAACACTGTAGGACCCAGCAACCTCCTAGGAGTTGTACTCCAAGTCTAACTCAGTGAAGGATTGTGACAGGCAGCTGTCTGGATGAAGGTCACATTTGCTGGACTCAAGTCTAATTTCAGAAGTGAGGAAAGATTCTGGCTTCAGAAATGTCAGAGGCTTCTCTCCGAAATAAGCAAAATGTTGGCAAGTCAGGAGCTCAAGTCTGGGCAGTTCTTCTGAATTATTTCAGCTATGGGAGGAGATTAAAAAAAAAGATAAGAGGAGAGCATGGGCTGGCAAAACAAAGAGAGGTAGCTTTTCCTTTTTATAAAATATTAATAAAACAGATAATCCTATTTTGGAAAAAATGAGTAGGAAGCAGGAAAAGGGAGAACAAAAAGAGAAGAAAGGGGGAAAGATTGGGTCAGGTGTCTGGGATGGCCTTTGTTCCTAGCCTGAGGTATCACAAGATTTGATGATCCTAAAGATTTACCAGACTCTTTTATCAGGAAAAGTTTAAAAGAATAGCTGATAAGTCTTGACAAACATATGGCTATTGCTTTGACTAATAAAAGGAATGACTCATGATGATTTCTTGGCTCTGACAATATTATCTTTTACAGATAGCATCTTACTACACTACCATTGTTTTGCCACAACTCAGCAAACAACGAAGTACAAGAAAATACAGTCTTGAGCTTTCCTTTGCCAGTTGGGCCCACAATAATGCTGGTGTCATTGTTCCATCTTGTTTTAGGTCTCTTGTGGACGCTTTTTATTAAGTGGGATCCATTCTGACTCTGTGTGTGTGTGTGTGTGTGTGTGTGTGTATGTACTGTATGTATGTATATGTATCAATGTAGTAAAAAAAAATCTTCAAATCCATTTCTAGTCTGTTACCTTAACCACTATACCGAACTGGTTTTTGCACAAACATTTTCCAAATTGGAAGTGCAATTAGACAGAAAATCATATAACAGGATGAATGCCAGGTCCCTAGAAGACAGGTGGCAGCAGCAGAAACTACCAAGTTTCCAAAAAGATAAGGAATGTTATAGTGGGCGGCAGATCCAGCATATGAAAATCCAGGAGCTTCTTAGAGAGGAAGTCTGGGGAAATCCTCAGAATGGTTAGGGAAAAAATGCAGACATCCATCGGACCTTTCTTCTCTTATAGTTTATCAGCCCGAGCGAGCCAATTGCTATGATTTTTCATCTAACGCTGTACTGGGGTTTTTTTCCGAGAGCTAAACTAAATCCACCGATAAGGGAACTCTTCAGTGACATCACAAAGTAGGTGGAGCCTTTCCTCCGGGTTTCCCCGGCATGTCTTCTGCCAGATTTTCAGATGGAGGAAGGCGAGCTAAACCTACCGTTTCTTAATCTCTCGCGCTGCTTTGGCAGAGCCACAGGAGCCTCAGCGACAGACTTGCCTGACTTCTATCGGGTGACAGCGCTTTGCCGCTTTCTAACTGCTGCAACTGCAAAACTTGAAGACCGCTCGAGCGCCTTCGAGGTGGAGAAATCCCGCCACTCCGGTGAGGTTTGGGAAGAGGAGGCGGGGTGGGGGGTGGGGGGGAGAGACATTTCATAACAGTGCAGCCTGCGAATACAAACCTTGCGCTATGGGCATCAAGGAAGAATTGTTAGGGTGTTCAGATGTTTCCGGACCTCTCTTCAAGTTAACGCACAACTATTACTGGGAGAACCGGCTTTGCATCTACTTGCTGACGGGAATGGACCCCCAAGGACAGGAGAACCCATTGACTGCTCTGGCTTGGTGAATGTTTTTGAAGAGCTTCTTGGATCTCT
The DNA here is from genome assembly GCA_030761175.1 of Masticophis lateralis. NCBI lineage: Eukaryota > Metazoa > Chordata > Lepidosauria > Squamata > Colubridae > Masticophis > Masticophis lateralis. The sequence continues at coordinate 164,935,976 of JAUDYJ010000002.1, forward strand.
TTGAACGAAGCTTTTTCTGCCCGTGTATTGACAGAGATAAACCAAAGCTGATCACTGAGGATTATTCACTTAGAGGGGTCAGATCTGAAACACCAGTTGAGTTGGCATGTTTAAACCATAACTGCGTAAAGACTAAAACAACCAGAGAAAAGGGCAGCTATTTTAAGGTTTGTAAATCTTAATATGCTTGGAGGCTTAGGAGAAAAGGAATGGGATTCCACAAAGCCCTTGCTCTTTGCTCAGCAACCTTACTGACATTAACTAAAACAGCCAGGATAGTATTTTTCAGCAAATGAAAATTTGGTTGTTTTCAATAAATAGGCACCTTGTGAGTATTTTTTAAAGCCATAAAATACTGCTGAAAAGACATGAATAGCACTGAATCACTCAGATGTAATATTTGTAATAAAAAAGGAGCAAAACATATCACTAACATGAGCTGCAGATATATAGATAAAATACGGACACAAACATTTTAGCATTAGATCACTCACCAAATATTTTTGTAGTAGTTTCCTTAATCTATAGAATCAAACCCACCACCTTGCCCCCATGTTAAAGGGAAATAAACATTATTGTTTGACAATGGCAACAACCTGCAAAATATAATTGTTTTGGAATAGACCTTAATTCTTGGCAAAGCCTACAAAATTCAGTGTTAGCAGAAGTGGCAGGCTCAATCACTGGCAATAAGCCAACTCTGTCTCCATATTATACAAGTTTATAAGCAGACCCAGAGCATTTTCCTCACTATTAAATTATTTTAGAGAATTCATACATATTGGGGATCAAGGAAAAGAGCTTCCAAGTCAGGATATTTCCAGATGGATCAAAGTGATAACGCTTTAGGGAATTAAGATCTAATGTGTACAAACAACTGGTCAGGTTCAGTTAGACTGACTATAAAATAATTACTTGTTCATTAACAGTGATCTGTTATATAAATAACAAATTCAAATGGCAGGATAAATGTAATGAAGTGGACACAAGTTCATGGAAGCATTTATATATACTTGCTATTTTGTAAAGTGCAATAGGGCTTGGCAATTAATTATGCCAGAGTGAAAGGATTTGGATATAATTTTGCGGGTGCTGAAGGACAGCAAATAATTGATAGTATTAAGCATAAAAACTATTATTTTATGTGTAGTTGTAAATTGCACGGAAAAGGTAAGAATAAGAAAACAAAAGTAACACAATTTTCTGAAATGGGAGCTTCAACTAGATTCCTGATAACTTGTGTGCTGATCTTTAAACTCCCTTAATTCCACATCAAAACAGCTATTCTGGTGGTGGATTATATGAGCTAAAGTACTTCATTTCAGGAGGCAACTGGGCTGAGACAGATTGCTATAGGAAACCATATTATCCCCCCCTATAAATTGAATTTTTTACTAACCCCTCTGCACCAATCTGCAATATAATACTTTCATTGTTTTGATGTAGGACACCTCATTGTTCAGGTCTTCTAGTTGCCTACTTTCTCCCTCTGCTTTCCCATGGCAAATAATCTGTAGAGCACACCTAGGAGGGGATGTTGGGTGGAGGCTTTGAGGAAACAGATATTCCTCACTTCAAGCTTAGGAGGCATTTCACTGGGGGTGGAGGACAGACGGTAGATAACCCCTTGTAATCCCATAAAGATTCATTGTTATATTCCTGTAAGAGGAGAGCTGTGCTGTTCTATGGTAGTCAAAAATCAGGCCTTTAGTAGCAAAAATTGAAATAAATTTTCATTTAAAAGTATGTTTTTGGGAGCCAACTTTATCAATAATTGCAATACTTATAGGGAGAATACTTGATTCGGAAATTCAGATTACAGGAGTGCATAGAACACTTTAAAGACTTGTAATGGTTGCCTTGATTAATTGTTAACCAAATCAATTCAATCCAGTTTTCAAGAGTGCCAAATACAATGAACCATAAATTATCCCAAATAAATTTACAAAACACTCTAGGCAACCATGTCATTTGCAAAGCATTGACAGAACTGATGTTGAAGATTATCTAGATTAATACAACAGATTGTATTAAATTTGCATCTTCCTTTTGGCATGAACATATTAAATAATTGGTGCGTACTTTACCACTTAGTTTTCCTGCCACCTAGTCGAAGTTGCTCTATTAAAGGGTACAGAAATGTCCCCCAAATATTAGAATATTAAAGAGAATTAGTGAGCTTGAGCATGATTAGCACAAAATGGTTGTGTTAATTCTTTAATTCTTTATTAGTTCTTACAGATTGTCATATGAAGAAAAGCAGCAGGGAATAGCTACTACAGTATTTATTTTTGTAACTGCCTATAGGTCCTGTTTGAATCTAAAGACATTCATAAAAATATAGATGATGCCAGATACTTTGCTAAATATCGATGGCATATAGAAAATTTGAGGTAGAGTATATATAGCATGAAATGACAAATTTGCCTTCTTGTAGCAGGATTTTACACTGCTTTATCTATCATATTGGAATATTGCATCCAATTCTGGTCACCATAATATAAAAGAGATCCTAAAAAGAGTGCAGAGAAGAACAACAAAGTACAGAGAAGAGCAACAAAGATTATAAGGGATCTGGAGACTAAACCATATGATGAATGATCTAACAAAGAGAAGGTCTAGGGATGATATCACAATGGTATTTCAAAACAATTTTTTAATGAAATTATCCTGAACGCATGGTTAGAAATCCAAATGAGCTCATCAGCCCCAAATTCCTGATATGGGGAAATGATTTGACAAATCCATGGTTTATGTCAAGCTACTAATAATCAAGCATGATCCGTACTAACCAAAACATATTACTTCTTGCTTATGTTTCAGATCCTCAAAGGCTGTGCAGTCTCCTTTCACAAGCAGCCAGACTCAACATTGCCAGAGTATGGAGCTTGCTTCACAGATACAGCTAACAAACATCAGCATCTCAAATCATACAGAGACCATGGCCCTTCTATCTCAGTATTCCTCTTCCTCTGATGAGCAGCCCCTTTACAGTGACTACCAGCCTCCAGCTCTTGATTTCATCCCTGTGCCCAAGGCTGTGCTTTATATGCTCATGGCTGTCATGGTGATAGTGAGTGTGGCCTATGCTATTGTTGGTCATTTAATCAAGGACCTGGCTCATGACCTAGCAGGTAAGGACAGTGCTGCTGAGGCAACCACTTTAAAATGTACAGCTTTTAAATGCAAGTTCTATTGCAAAAAGAACTAAATTCATTATAACTGAATAAACTATAGGTAGTCCTTGACTTACAACTAGAATTGGGATCAGAATTTACTAAGCGATGCAATTGTTAATCGCAACATGATGATGTGACTACATCAGTGGTGGATTGCTCCCAGTTCGGTCCGGTTCTATACAACCAGTAGTAAAACCAGTGGGAGGCTCCACTCACCTGCCATGGTGTCGTCATGGGTGATCTGCGCATGTGCAGAAGCTTCTGAGCTCCCGCTGCAAACCTGTAGTAAAGGTAAGTGGAACCCACCCCTAGACTACATCGCTTAGTAATGGCGATCCCAGCATTTCCCATTGCTGTTAACCGTATTCCAGAGTTGATAGCCAAGGACCTCTTCCAATCCAAGCCATTTTGGACTTGGTCCTCCCAACCCTAGAATCTTCCAAGAGATGGCATCCTTTTCAACTGCACCAACTGCCCTTTTGGCTACCTTGTATGCCATTTGGGGCAGCAAGCATCCCCAAAACTACATGGTTCTAGGGCTGTTAGCCATACTATGACTCGGGCTTCTTGGCATGCCATGGCTCTGGGACTGCAAAAAATCATTGAGCTGCAGGTCTGAGGCCTCAACTGCCTCAGCAGAAAGACCCAAAGAGATACAGCTCTGGGATTGCAAGAAGCTCCTGAGCCAGAGTACTATGCAAAACTGCAGCCATTCCAACTCAATCTGACTGCAGGTCCCCTCATCACCCTACACTACACATCCATCTTGTGCTCCACAACCCAAAAGAAGACTTTTGCTGTCTTCTTGCTCCACATACGTCCATCTTTCCCAGGTGTTGTGAGCAAACTGCCACACATGATCTGGGGAAGAAAGCCAACGACTGCCTCACAAAGGACCAGGCAGAGCATGTTTGATCATCAGCTGGAGCAAGATGGCAAAGGTAGCAAAGGGGGGCCATAGAATGCAGGGAATCAGATGGGATGGGGAAAGAGATAGGTAAGGGAACTGAAATTACCTTGTGATATTTGATAAGGGCTGGTAAGCTGCAAAGCACCCAAATTTTGATCAAATGACTGCAGAGGTGCTGCAACAACTGTAACTTTGGGGACTGGTAATAATTCTCTTTGTCCAGCACCACCTTAACTTTCAACAGTTGCTGAACAAATGGCTGTAAATTGAGGACTGTCTTATTTTTGAGTGATGTACTCATTGCTCATCATGGGAAAAGGTGGTACGATGCCAGGCATAGAAGACAACCACAGAATCATAATTAATCTTAATTCTCTATTGGTTTTCTTTCAGTAAATGTTACCTATTATTTCAGGAATATATTTATAGGCCTAAAGAGACATGTACACTTAGAACTGAAATGGGGAGGAGCATAAATTCTGTACTCGTCTCTGCCCTTGTACCATCTCAATATACAAAATCTAAGACAAACCATCTTTTTCTCAGTATGATCAACTGGAATTTAATATCTGAACTGGAGAATGTTTTAGACATTCTATAAGACTCTCTTAAGACTTGTTCTCCAAGAATTCTGTGGATTACTGTGTTTCAACAAATAAACAGTTACATAATTTCCCCCCATATGTAATGCATCCTGGGTGAGACTCTTTTCCCCTAATATATGCCTTTCATTATATCAGAAAAATAGGAAGAAGATTTGTACTCAGAAATACTGCAAAACTAAATGGATGTTTACACCACCTAAATCATCTATAGTAGTGATTGTAAATACTATATTTAGTGCAGTTCTAGAATCGTGTTTATTCTATGCTGTTCTTCAATGTATGCCACTTTTGAATGTGATTATAAATCTATCTTGTGTATCCTTGCACTTTCAAATACAAAGAAATATATATTAATATACTTTTATGGCAAATATACATTTAATATACACATTAGTAATATTTAAAGCCAGACATTGCATTGCAAAACTTGAAGTCCAAAACAAGGAAATACATTTCAAGTGTGAAGGGTGTCCTCAGCATACCTATCACCTCATACTACTGACCTGTAAGAACTATGGTTTCTTCTCCTCTTGCAGAAGTTGAGGTGCATGAGATATAGGCAAGTTCATGTCATTTCTTAAAAGATTAGCTTCAAATCCCATACTCAGCTATGGGGCCCAGAAAATAAGAAAACCACTAGTTCCTTTGATTTACTCCTAAATCGTAAAAATAACACCATCAAAAAACTTATCCCAAGACTTAGGGAAGGACTCGATACATGGGTAAAAATATCAAATCCAGTGTAAAGATCTAGTTGATTGTGTAATGAACCATAATAATTACTGCAAATTGTCTCATAAAATACTAAAATCTAGAAGAGGCCATTTTCATTGAGTTCAATTTTAATGATAATATCACAAAGGCTTTGGATTTCTGAGGTTTATAGGTTTTTAAGTTATTTGAAAAAAATAACCAATGGCTCATATGTTTTGCTTTCCTTTCAGCACTGGAGGAAATTGATTGTTGATAGTTGCTTCTCTTGCAGATTATTTCCAACATTTTCTGGAATTCCTGACCCCTCCCTTTCCCAAAGTCAGGCCTTTTCCCTTACCTGGAAAAATATAGCAGGAAATCACTAGAATTTTTCTGTTAAGTGCTATAACACTAAAACTCAGTTCATAACTACCAATGAACTACAATCATTAAATTTTTTACTACCGCAGAGCTAGGAATTTAACTCAATTATCCTGACCCCTGCACTTTCATGCTATATTCAAGCATGGGGAATGACTATAATATGGAACTTGTAGAACAGAATTGCAAGAAATATTTCAATCATAAAAGCCTGAAGCTATCACAGAAAGTTACCAACTTTCCTTTATTATAGGAATTTACCGATAACGTATCAATTACATGGTGTGGCTATGTGTCCTCTTTACTACTACTCAATAAAGATTAAGATAAAACAGTCTCTGAGGCTGCTTGATATGCTCTCTTCTATTTCTCTTTCTAGACTGCCTGTTGGGGCCACAACCAGAGGATCCAGACAAGGATGAACCAGAGCTCTCAACTGTTTCAGGTTTCCAGCCTTCATATTTGACTAGAAATCCCACCTGCACATGTTCCCCGACCCAGGCTGAGGAAGTACATATAACCCTAGAAACAGCTCCGCATATGACATCGGGACTACAAAGATGAAGACAAAATAGTCTTACAGAACAAGGCTATGCCAAACAAGGCTCCCAGAACTGAAAGGGAAAGTCTCATCATAGCAAAAAGAGGCAGGCTAAATAGGTGAAAAAGCTGCTTTGTTGTAGTGATTCCACCTTTTAACATCAGCCTAGAGACTGCCCTTCTGAAATTTTTTTTTGGTCATTAATTGGGATATTTTAGTTCATAAATCAAGGGTCACCAATCCTTAGTCAAGCAGCTGCTGCTTTTTTCCATCTCCCTTGCTGGTTCACAGCAATTGCACATTAGGATTCTTTCTTTTACTTGTAATTGTTAAAAATAAAAAAAATTGCCAGAACTTTATTGAAACAACGAAGGTAGTTAGAGATATTTTTTTTTCATTCCAAAAACTTCGATGGCATGATGGCCCAGTTGCATTACAAGGAATTCAGATAACTGAAACTGCCCTTATTCATTTGAATTACTAATTCCAATTTCATGCTGAGACATATTTAATGTGTGCATAATTAGGACTATGACTAGGAGAATTCATTCAATCTTGATCCAAGATGTTGCTAAATGAAGACTAGGTGCCTTTCCTATGGTCTTATTACTTTTCCTACAGCAGCAAGCAGTGTGGAGTACAGAGGTCCAATCTGCTCACTGGCAAAGAATAAGGAGATTTGAAGAGAGCAGCAGGTTTCTTAGTCCTAGGCATCCAAGCGGCAAAGTGGGCTGTCATATACCATCTGCAGATTGACTTTGTGACCAACTAATTCCCGGATGTTATTGATGCCATACTTGATCATGGTGGGTCTGGAGGAGAACAGAGAAAAGTCTCACAAAGAATTTATTGGAAACAATTTAACTATAAGTGCACACCCTTTCAAAACGGCAGACAATCTGAAGCAGTTCCTAACTACTCCCCCTCCCTGCAAAAGACAATAATAATGCACTGAATCACAATGGAAACAAAGTAAAGGACAAGTAACACACGGACAGTTAGAATGGAATTCACAATACAATGTCTACCTATCTCCCCTCACCCACTGGGGATCTATTGTACCCCTAGAATTTAGTCCAAATTGGACTGAAATCCTATGGACCAAGATACTGATCTAATCTAGCCTGATCTAAAAGTACTATCTGATTATGTATGAATAAAGGAAATGGATGAATTTTAAAAGGGTTGGTTATCATCTTTGCTATACTAGAGATATTGAATTGGTTCAAATGTTGACTTTAATGATTTCTTAAATAGGATTTTATTAGACAAATGCTTATATATTGTATCAATATATTGTGTTCTTTGAGGGTGAAGGTTCGTTCTCTGAGCTTGTGGGTTGGTTTCTGAATGTTACATTACCAGGCTAGGTAACATTTTCAGTGGAGTTTAGGGGGATGTCAATGTCAGCGTTCTTCTGTTTATAAGAGCTTCAGGTGTGGGTATGTCATGTGAGAGTCTTGTGATGGGTCAGGTGTGAGTCATCAGTGAGAGTCTTGTGATGGTAGGTTACATCAGATGAGGGTCATTATTGGGAGGTGACCTGCTGAGGGGTTTGTGTGGGTTGGTTTGAAGGTCAGTGCTGTTCTGCAGTTGTGTTCTTTTTTGTCTTTTTCCCCCATAATTACTCTTTAGTTCTCTTAGTGTACAATTTGTCTTTATTAGCTGAGATTGACTTTAATAGTTATTCTTGTAGTGTTTAAATAAATCTAAATTAAAAATTGCAAATTGAAGCTTCCCATAGATTAGTTTCACCTGCTAATTATCCTAGAAAGGGATAATATGAGTTATGGGAAGTACCTCATAGTTTCTCTCACAAATATAAGTAGCCCTTGGCCTTCAGAAACTTCTGGCAGGCCCAGACAACACAAGGCATCTTAACTGATTCTCCAAGACACTCACCTTTCCAGAGATAGCCCCCAGGCAATGACAGACACCCCATCAGGCAGGCCCATAGGCAGTAGCATTTCTGGACGGAAGACTCCTGAATTTCCCACTTCCACCCATTTCTTTAATCCTGAAAGAAAATGGAAATATCTATAGTTAAGCTGACAAAGTGAGAATGGGGGTACACAAAGCCAAGGGTTTCAGGTTACTGGGTAGACCTCAAGCCTGGTAACTGGAATCCATTCAGCACTTTCTGCTGAGATTCTGAGCAATATAGAAATACAGGTCCCTCCCTGACAAAGAGAGGCAGAAAGGAATATGTCAGTACCCATTTAACTGAAAGACTGAAAATGTGTTCTGAAAAGTGTTTTGTTTATGGGGGGATATTTCCTTTAAATATCAAGGACCTCAAAGAGGAACTCCCAACAAACAGATGATGACAAAGTATGTTTTCAAAGTGTGTTAACACTTTGTGGAAAAGTGTCCTCATTTATAGTGCATTTTCAATTTTTTGCAATTATGTGAATCGTAAAGGAATTATTAATGGCTGAAATGAAAGCAGTTGGGATTCTTTCTTAAAACAATAGGCATGCAACTGAAGCCTTCTTGACTGAAGTGGGAGCAAACATTCTACAGGTAAGAAAGTAAGCTGAAAACAGACTCACTGCTTTTTCCTCAAAAGTTGCTTTCATTATTACCAGAACTTTGCATGATTGATCTTTACTGCCAAAGGTATTTTGTAAATCGACTAGGTTATTGGGGAAAAGAGTTTAATTTGAAGAAGGAAGAGCACTCAGATTCTGCCATAAACAAAACTATGCTTCAACTACACAATTCTTTTGTTTTTATATATCTTTTTAAAAAAAAATTCACCTTGATGATAGCTGAAAACCTCCATGCTGGGCTCTGTGTAAGGATTGTAAGCAGGCTTGAAGCGTAGTTGTGTGATTCCTGTTACATAGAAAGAAGAAGCTGGTTTTTAGGAAAAGGAAAAATAACAACTAAAAAGCTCATTGCCTAAACTGCTGCCCTTTATCCTACACTTTCCGCCATCTCTTACCCAGTTTGGTGAAGAATTCTTTCAGGACACCCATAAGATCCCCTAGTGTCAAACCATAATCAGCCACCACACCCTCAATCTGGTGGAACTCTGCCAGATGTGTAGCATCCAGTGTCTCATTCCTGAAGACACGATCAATGGAGAAATATTTGGTTGGTGTGAACTTCTCCTGTAGTAGAAGCAATTATCATAGCTTGGCATTTTTATTTGATTCAAATACCCAGTTTTATGCTTATCAAGTTCTAGCTTTAAACCCACAAATATTTTGTAACAGTTTGCAATGCAAGTATACTTCAAACTACAAAAGAAAACACCCCTAGTATTTACCTGCTGTGCCAGCTGATAGAGCATCCGGGCACTGACAGCTGTTGTGTGTGTCCGAAGAAGATTCTTCCGAGCCTCCTCCAGTTTCCATTCATATTTGTAACTGAAAGGGAGGAAGGGAATAGATTAACATAAAAATGCAGGAATTGGAGGAAGCAAATCATATGAGTTACGTGACTTAAGAAATCAGCATGTGATTTCGCTGCAGAGCATGAAAAAATAGTTGATACACTAGACCTAATGTTTAAAAATTCTGTCATTTCTATTAGATATTTGGACTTTTGTCCCTTACACAGCCCTATAGAGTCCTGGTGGCACAGTAGTTAAGAACAGTCTTGCAGGCAAACTCTGCCCAAAGCCTGGAGTTCAATGCTGATGGGGCTCAAGGTTGACTCAGCCTTCCATCCTTCCAAGGCCAGTAAAACAATGACCCAGATTGCTGGAGATAATATGTAAATAATGCTAGCATTGTAAACGGTCCAGAGAGTTGTGTAAAGCGCTATGGGGCGATATATAAATCTAAATGCTATTGCTATACAATAACACTTTTACTCAATATGAACCAGTTCCAAAAGCTGCTAGGATTCCACGTCTGAATTCATGTGTCAGTATCAAATCTCCCATCTTTGCCTTCTCTAATGTCACAGGTTTCACAGCAAAGTATCTCCCTTTATGTTCTAGACTCAGTAACAAGAAAAAAAAGTCCTTCCATGCCAGCTGTTGCACTGAACCCTCCACAACAATTATTCATGCTTTTCTATTAAATGATTTGCACAATGTCAGGACAAAGCATGTTAATGAACTCACCCTTGAGAACCGTACCCTCCTTGTGAATGCACCCTCTTTACTCTCTTCAAATAATCCATGGGAAAGTCAATTGCTTCAGCAGGATCTGAAAGAAATGAAACTTGTAGAAAAGTATCCAGACATGCAAAGGCTCTATACACACTCAAAAAGAGCAAGAAGAGTTTATAGCTGCTGCCTTCATCATTGTCCAGACTCAAGGCATAAAGAACATAAAAACCATATTGCAGCTATTATTTCCCACAGAAAAATGGGTGCCACATCCTAGAATATTTACAAAAAGCATCTTAAAAAGAATAATTTCTATAGAAGACCCCAACCTTTTGGACCAAAGGATACATCTGGAATTATGTAATAATATGCATTACAACTTCTCAAAATGGTAGTCATAGGGAGCATACCCATTCACAAAATGATGTTAGATTTAGAATATTCAAACTGGGAACAAATGTGAATGCTGAATTTATTCAGAGAAGTGGTCTAAGGTGGGAAATGAAATAAAAGCAATGGACTTTTGACATTGACCAAGGAAAGCGTAATTCTATGGAAGGGAAGGGACAAGGAGAAATTGATGGATGTTTATCTTGACTTCTGACTTGCAGTTTTAACAGTAGACTACACTGTAGGATTGCCGTTAGTTCTTTTCTTATACAATTACATTTCATTTTTACTCCTTCCTTATGTTGGCAGGTTCCTCACATGGAGCTGTTTGGTTCATACCCATAGCATGCAGACAACATCCTAAATTCTCCAATGTTTATTGCTTAATTTGTAAAAATACACTTAGAACAGTTTAAAATGGCAGCTACACATTTTAGATGGGAACCAAGTGGCCCCTAGATACATGTGCCTGATCAGATCTCTGTAGGAACTGCACAGGAATCTGCAGCTCCAAATCAGCCTTAAAAGGAGACCAAATTTATATTCTTCACCCTAGTATAACAAGAGATAAAAGTTGTTATATTTTAGAACAACGAAACCAACCCTTCATAAAGAAAGTGTCATGCTGGTCTCGGGCTGGATGCTGCTGTGGTTGAAAGAGGGCATCAAAGTTCCAGAAGGAGCTCTCAATGAAATTATTGGTGGGCATTTCTGTGAAACTGAAGAGGGAAAAAAGGTTTCAATTAAATATTAAGGGAATGGGTCCCATGACTAGTTTATATTTACACCCAATTAACAAAAATAAATTACTTGGATTTTGCATACAATGTTACTGAATCCCAAAGATAGGTATATTTGAGTTGACTCTTCTTAAATTCTTCCAGCTAGCTGAGTAGGCACTTTAAAGGCTTCCCACAGCTATATTTCTCCTGCCTATATATTATTTAGTACATACCCCATTTCAAGGAAGATCTGCCGAAACTGAGTGCGGACCTTTAGCAATGGATGGAGATGGCCGCTTTCAGGCATAATGCCCAATGCCTCAAAATTGTAAGACTTGAATTTCAAATCTCTCCAAGAACCACTGCAAGGATTGGGGAAAACAGGAAAACACGAGAAAGATAATTCATTTAGCAATAGGCTGTGATTTCTTTGAGAACAGCTTCCATTTCAATAATATATCTTCATTTAAAAAAATACCACACTCATTTTTTAAACTTAATATAAAGGCAACACAAACACAATTGAAAACAGGGAGGTTAAGAATTTTGCCAGGAAGGGTTTGAAGCTATGAATCTATTTTAACAACCTGTCAGCTGTAAGACTGTGATGGGGGAAACTTGTTTCTATATAGTGAAGCCAAGAATTATTTAACCAAGGTCCACATGCAGAAATCAAAAGCAAATTCCAGACAGAAATGGCAATTTGTAGGCCCAGATCTAAGCTTAACCAGGACCATACTACAAGAGACAACAGAGTTGCTTACCTGGCAATCATCTCTGGTGTAAGATCTGTTTCTTGTTTAGCAATAGTTGTGCTAAAAGCACTTCCTTTTTTAACCCAATATGTCTTTACGGTCCTAAAATGAAACACAAGTTTTTATGCATCATCTCTTGGAAAGAGGGCAGAATCATTAAAAGTTCTATTGCAAAGAGTATTCCATGAGAGCTTTGCAAACTAGAGCAATTCCTTAAATTAATAAATCACACACACACATATACAATGTATTCATATGCACTCAGTACAGAAAGCATGAAAGCAAATTGCCTTAAAAATTAATCAAATCAGGACAGAACATATGTGAAACAAAACAAATTGTTGGTGAAAACTCCAGAAGGAATGAATTATCAACACAAGAAGTAGGAATTAATGAGAAAGATAGATCCATTCATCCATTTTCAAATCCATATAGCCAAACCAGTCACCCTGGCCATGGCTCCTTGTTGGAAAAAATAAGAATGTAAATTAAATAATTAACTGCAGAGTGACTAACTCTTTTCTTACCTAGGAAACATAACCCAAGAAACTTGTATGAAGAGCTTACACAACAAAAGATTCATTGAGCATAAGATATTAGAATTGAAACTCACACTTCTGCTAAGAGTTTTCGTTTCTTCAGTTCATTTTTATCTTTCTCTTCTAAACAGTTAGCTTCTCCCTTCTGAACTTGAAGCAGCTTTTCCTTTACAGTGTCCTGAACAGATTCCACCTAGGAGAGAAAAGAAACTCACAATGGATAGAAGTGGAAAGTTCTCACTCTCATCTTGTTTTTTTCTTGGATTCAAAAGTATTAAAGCAATCCTGAATTTACTTAGTTCGTTCTTAAATATGTACTATTTTTGTTCAATTTTGGAGGGTGAGGGAGCAAAAATATAACATGCTATAGAAACAGGGACCCCATACAGATAGGAATTTTGATTACTCACTGCCTGGAATATCCGAGGGCCATTTTCTGAATTCTTGTCTAGCCGGATCCATTTGTTGGACATTGCTTTGCTGAATCCCACTTTTCCACTTGGCAGCTTCTACAGTAAAGCATGGAAAAGATTATCCCATGAGATCAGAAGCCATACAATCAAATCAGCAAAAAAGAAGTTACTTAAATTTAGACCCATGCTAAATATAGATCCACAGCAGATAACATCAAACAAATAATTTCTCAGTAACAATTTAATACAATAAGTATATAGAGATGAGGAATCTTTTTTTACCATGAGTTCACTCTGAAGCAGACCCTCAGAGGGGATGCTATTAAATACTCGGACCTCATGGCTCCCTTCGTGAATAATCTCTTGGCCCTCAGGTGTCAACTCCCACGTTTTGGATGTACGTTGCTCAGCCTCGATCACCTAAAAAGAACATCAAAAACATTTTCCTTGGCAAAAAATATAGGGAAAAAGCCAAGAGTGTTGAGTTTGATAAAAGAATCATAAGTCTGTGGAGTTCTTAGAAAGTTTTAAAATACCTCAGAACTTCTGCTGACCTGCAGTTCCTACTTGGATTGTGGGTGGGAAAAATAACATATTTACAGGTGAAACTCAAAAAATTAGAATATCGTGCAAAAGTTCATTTATTTCAGTAATACAACTTAAAAGGTGTAACTAATATATGAGATAGACTCATTACATGCAAAGCGAGATAGTTCAAGCCTTGATTTGTCATAATTTTGATGATTATGGCTTACAGCTCATGAAAACACCGAATTCACAATCTCAGAAAATTAGAATATTACATGAAATCAATAAAACAAGGATTGTACATAGAACAATATTGGACCTCTGAAAAGTATAAGCATGCATATGTACTCAGTACTTGGTTTGAGCCCCTTTTACATCAATTACTGCCTCAATGCAGCGTGGCATGGATGCTATCAGACTGTGGCACTGCTGAGGTGTTATGGAAGCCCAGGATGCTTCAATAGCGGCCTTCAGCTCTTCTGCATTGTTCGGTCTCATATCTCTCATCTTTCTCTTGGCAATGCCCCATAGATTCTCTATGGGGTTCAGGTCAGGCGAGTTTGCTGGCCAATCAAGCACAGTAATCCCATGGTCATTGAACCAAGTTTTGGTACTTTTGGCAGTGTGGACAGGTGCCAAGTCCTGCTGGAAAATGAAGTCAGCATCCCCATAAAGCTCGTCTGCGGAAGGAAGCATGAAGTGCTCCAAAAACTCCTGGTAGACGGCTGCGTTGACCCTGGACTTAATGAAGCACAGTGGACCAACACCAGCAGATGACATAGCTCCCCAAATCAACACAGACTGTGGAAAGTTCACACTGGACTTCAAGCATCTTGCAGTGTGTGCCTCTCCATTCTTCCTCCAGACTCTGGGTCCTTGGTTTCCAAATGAGATGCAAAAGTTGCTCTCATCAGAAAAGAGGACTTTGGACCACTGAGCAACAGACCAGTTCTTTTTGTCTTTAGCCCAGGTAAGACGCTTCTGACGTTGTTTGAGCAGCTTGACAAGAGGAATATGACATTTGAAGCCTATGTCCAGGATCTGTCTGTGTGTGGTGGCTCTTGATGCACTGACTCCAGACTTAGTCCACTCCTTGTGAAAGTCCCCAACACTTTTGAATGGCCTTTTCCTGACAAGGGCCCAGGGTAGGGGTGGGGGGGTGGCGGTCGTTATAAAGGAAAGTCTTGATCCAAGGGAGGCCACTGTACCTCAGATAGCCGGATGTGAGTCTCTCCTGGTGAAGTGGGGCCATGGTGTGCAGGTGGGCCTGCTGATCATGTACCTGGCTCCCTGCCACGTGATAGCGGCCCTGCCTGAGCTCCTCAACGTTATTGCCGGGGTGGCGGTTGACATCCCCAGGCTTTTGGTCATGGGGGATTTCAACCTGCCGTCTGTCAGTGAGGCGTCTGGGTTGGCTCGGGAGTTTATGGCTTCCATTACAGCCATGGACCTGAAACAACTAATTCTTGGCCCTACTCACGCAGGAGGACACACTCTGGACTTGGTTTTTGTCTCTGGTCTGTGGTTGAATGGACCACTGTATTGGGGATATAGTCACTGATCCCCCATCATGGTTGGACCATTCTCTCCTGAGGCTAGACTTTCTAACCGCCGAACCCCGCCGCAGGGAGGCGGAACCGATTAGGTGGTTCCGCCCCAGGTGCCTGATGGATCCCGATAGGTTCCAGAGGGAGCTTGGGCCAGTGTCTGTAACTATGACTCACGATTCGGCTGAGGACCTGGTGGCCGCCTGGGATAGGATGGCCGCCGGTGCCCTGGACCGAGTTGTGCCTTTGCAGCCTCTGACCCGGCACCGAATCTGCCTGGCTCCTTGGTTCTCTGAGGAGTTGAGGGAGATGAAGCACCGGAAAAGACGCCTAGAGAGTGGTTGGAGGGCAAGTCGATCTGAATCCAATTGAACACTAGTTAGGTCCCATGTTAGGACCTATTTAGTGGTGATAAAAGCGGCAAAGTGTAATTACTTTTCCGTTCTTATTGCATTGGCAGATAATTGCCCAGCCGCCTTGTTTAGAGTGACCTGCTCCCTCCTACATCAGGGAGCGCAGGAGGACCTCTTGCAAGGGCAGGCTGAGGATTTTGCTCAGTATCTGCACGATAAAATCGCTCAGATTCGGGAAGGCTTGGACACTTGACTGGGTAGATTCCGGCGAGGTGACTGAGGCCGGCCTTGAAAACGTTATCTGGGAGGAGTTCGATCCTATGACTTCTGAGGACGTGGACAGGATTCTGGGGAGGTTAAATACAACCACATGTTTATTGGACCCGTGTCCTTCCTGGCTGGTACTGGCCACTCGGGAAGTTACACGAGGCTGGCTCCAGAGGATTATAAATGTTTCTCTGAGTGAGGGTTTCTTGCCTGCCGCCTTGAAAGAGACGGTGGTGAGGCCCCTCCTCAAGAAGCCTTCTCTGGACCCCGCTGTTTTGGCAAATTACCGTCCTGTCTCCAACCTTCGCTTCATTGCGAAGGTTGTTGAGAGTGTGGTTGCATGACAACTCCCACAATACCTGGATGAAACCATCTATCTAGATCCGTACCAATCCGGCTTCAGACCAGGGTATAGCACGGAGACGGCATTGATCGCATTGGTGGATGATCTCTGGAGGACTCGGGACAGGGGTTGCTCCTCTGTCCTGGTCCTGTTAGATCTCTCAGAGGCTTTTGATACCATCGACCATGGTATCATGCTGCGTCGGCTGGAGGGCTTGGGGGTGGGAGGCACCATGTTGCAGTGGTTCTCCTCCTATCTCTCCGACCGGTCGCAGTCTGTGTTGGCAGGGGGGCAGAGGTCGACCTCGAGGCGCCTTGTTTGCAGGGTGCCGCAAGGGTCGGTCCTCTTGCCGCTCCTGTTCAATATTTATGTGAAGCCACTGGATGAGATCATCCGTGGTTTTGGGGTGCGTTGTGAACTGTACGCTGATGACACTCAGCTGTACCTCTCCACCCCTGACTACCCCAGTGATGCCCTCGAAGTGATGTCCCAGTGCCTTGAAGCTGTGCGGGTCTGGATGGGGTGGAACAGGCTTCGTCTCAACCATTCCAAGACCGAGTGGCTGTGGATGCCGGCATCCCGGTATAGCCAGCTGGTGCCATCGCTGGCTATTGGAGGTGAGTCATTGGCCCGCACAGAGGAGGCTCACAACTTGGGTGTCCTCCTGGACTCACGGCTGTCCTTGGAAGGGCATATGGCGGCTGTGGCCAGGGGGACCTTCAATCAGGTCTGCCTGATGCGCCAGTTGCGCCCCTTTCTGGATCGGGACTCCTTATGCACAGTCACCCATGCACTCGTCACGTCTCGCCTGGACTACTGTAACGCTCTCTACATGGGGCTCCCCTTGGGGTGCACCCGGAGGCTCCAACTGGTCCAGAATGCGGCCGTGCAGGTGATTATGGGAGCGACAGGGCACTCCCACGTAACACCTCTCCTGCGCAAGCTGCACTGGCTCCCACTGGTCTTCCGGGTGCGCTTCAAGGTGTTGGTTCTCACCTTTAAAGCGCTCCATGGCATAAGGCCGGGGTACTTGCGAGACCGCCTGCTGCTACCGATAACCTCCCACCGGCCAATACGCTCGCACAGAGAGGGCCTCCTCAGGGTGCCGTCAGCCAAGCAATGTTGGCTTATGGCCCCCAGGGGGAGAACCTTCTCTGTGGGGGCACCCACCCTGTGGAATGAGCTACCTCCTAGAATACGATTGATCCCGGACTTCCGCGCTTTCCGAAAGGCCCTGAAGACTCACTTATTTCAACAAGCCGGCCTAGTTTAATTGGTTTTTATGGGGTTTTTAAATTCTTGATTTTATTGATTTTGGGTTTTAAACTGGGTATTTTTCGATTTGTAGATTTGGGATTTTAAATTGGTAATGCCGATGATTTAATTTATTTTAGTTTTTCTTAACTTTTGTACTATATGTGTTTTAAGTTTGGCTGTTCACCGCCCTGAGTCCCCCCGGGGAAAAGGGCAGTATATAAGTTGAAATAATAAATAAAATAAATAAATAAATAAATCCTCTCCAGGCTGCGGTCATCCCTGCTGCTCATGCACCTTTTTCTTCCACACTTTTCCCTTCCACATAGCTTTCTATTGATGTGCTTTGATACAGCACTTTGGAAACATCCAACTTCTTTTGCAATTACCTTTTGAGGCTTTCCCTCCTTATGGAGGGTGTCAATGATGGTTTTCTGCACAACTGTCAGGGCAGCAACCTTTTCCATGATTGTGATTCCTACTGAACCAGACTGAGAGACCATTTAAAGACTCAGGAACCCTTTTTTTTAAAAAAATGATTTATATGCCGCCCTTCTCCGGAGACTCAGGGCGGCTTACAATGCGTTAAGCAATAGCCTTCATACTTTTGTATATATATACAAAGTCAGCTTATTGCCCCCACAAACTGGGTCCTCAATTTACCTACCTTAGAAAGGATGGAAGGCTGAGTCAACAACCTTGAGCCTGGTGAGATTCGAACTTACAGTAATTGCAGACAGCTGGTGTTAATCACAATGCTTTTAGTCTGCTGAGTTACCAGGCTCTTCACAGGTACAGGTGTTATGGCTTAATTAGCTGATTAGAGTGGGACACTTTGAGCCTAGAATATTGAACCTTTTCGCAATAATCTAATTTTCTGAAATTGTGAATTTGGGGTTTTCGTGAGCTGTAAGCCATAATCATTAGAATTATGACAAATCAAGGCTTGAACTATCATGCTTTGCATGTAATGAGTCTATCTCATATATTAGTTTCACCTTTTAAGTTGCATTACTGAAATAAATGAACTTTTGCATGATATTCTAATTTTTCAAGTTTCACCTGTATACCTAAAGTTTCACAAAACCAAATGGCTAACATTTATATAAGAAAGCACATCCATGAACTTAAAAGATTCTAGCTTAGTTTTACTCCTTTTCTATCATTTATATGAATTCTTCATTTTGCCATATAAAATTCCCACCTGTAAATTGAAGTCCTCTCAGTGAGAAATAGGCAAAAGTTACATGTGAGAATATTAAAGGACAATCTGAATGCACGTATACCAAGGCCAAATTCAATTACTAAGTTTTCTTATTAGCATTTTTAGAATAATCTTTCACTGCAATTTCCTTTTCTGAGCTAATTACTCTTCAATCACAAAAGATTAAAAGATAAGTTTAATCAAATATAATTGGGGAACTGGAAATACTTATGATGAGGTTAGGACTATCAAATCTAGGCTGCAAATGAGCATTATATGGAAAGAAAGAGGTTTTTTAAAAAAACTTTGCAAGTATCTAGTATCACCTGGTTTTTTTGCAGCTCAGATTTAGTAGTTGCTGGTGAGTAAGGTACAATAGTCCAATAGCCCTTGATTTACGACTACAATTGAGCCCAAAATTTATGTTGTTAAGTGATATGTTAAGTGAATTTTACGACCTTACTTGCCACAGTTGTTAAGCACTGCAGTTAACTTAATAACATGGTTTCCCCACTGACTTTGCTTGTCAGAAGATCACAAAAGGCGATCACATGACCCTGGGACATTGCAAATATAAATAAGACTTAGTTGCCAAGCATCTGAATTTTGATCACATGACCATGGGGATGCTGTGATGAAAAACAGTTATAAGACACTTTTTTCTGTGCCATTATAACTTTGAATGGTCACTAAATGGACTGCTGTAAATTGAGGACTATACCTGTACTATGTTTCTTCTTCCCTTGAAGGTCACAACAGAAATTAACAAGGAAAAGGTGAGCAAAATATTGGTCTTACTTTAGAATCTGATGAAATTATAGCAATCTATTTAGCGTTGTGTACATGTATAACCATAAAATGAACTGTCCCAAAAGTGCTTTTTCAGAAGGCAAGAGGATTTTTTTTTGAAGGTGTTTCACTTCTCAAGAAAGAATTGGCAAACCACTTCTGAAAATCTTTGCCAAAAAAATGGCAGGGATTTGTCCTGACAATCCCTAGGAGTCGACAAAGGCGTGAAGGCATAAAACAGTTTGTGGTATAGCGCGCTATTTAAATACAAACACTGGCGGGATCAGATTTGGGGGCTTTCTGATGTCCCCCCCCCCTCCGGCCACCCCAACAACTCTTGAGTAGCCGTGAACAGCACAGTCACATGGATACAATCTATGAACAATGGCATTGGTCGGCATAGCCTTAGTCTATCTCTAGCACATTGGCTGACAACGGATAGACCCGCCCTTTCTGCCGCAAGAGGTTTGGCGCCGCATCTAACTCTGCATAACGCACCTCAGGGGCGTGGCCTGGCGCAGTTCTGCCTTCTTACCTCTCCTAGCGCCTGAAGACTCTTCACGGCCCCGACCAAGACTTGGTGTTCCAGGCCAAGCGCTGTTGCTGCTTCCAGGCTACAGAGTCCGGCTTCTCCGTCAGCTGCCACTTGCTCCAGCCTCTGTAAGAATAGCTCTGCCGCTGAACCAGGGCCTGTCGCGGCTGCCGCCAGGGTGGGAGACATCTTCCCGACCATCTCTACCAAGAACTTCCGGTGGTGACCGGAAGCGGAAGTAATGACTCGCGCACAATTTTTAAAAACTGGGCTGCGTAGCCTCCCTTTACACAGAATCTCCGGCTTTTTCCCACGAAAACCAGCGGGCTATAGATGCGCGGACCCTGTAGAATGACTCGCCCACCATATGCTCAGAGCGGGAATTATTTCAGGAGTTAGTGTTTCAAAGATTCTCGTTTCAGTTTTTCACTTAGCATGTCTGGGCACTCGCCAAGCCAGTTAAATATCCGTATTTAGAAGCTAAATACCTTAGATAAAGCGCAGAGTGCAATATTTCATTATTGTGCATTAAAAAGTGTTTCGTACAAAAACAGCCACGCAAAACATTCCTCGCGCACGTGAAAGACATACGTTTCCTTTGTTGATTGTCTGCTTCTTTAAAAGCTGTCCTTGCGTTTCCTTGTAAGTCTTTCTTCTCTTCTGAAGGCAAGCCTTCAAAACTGGTTAATTGATTTAACTGTCAGGAAGTTTATCCTTAGTTCTAGGTTGCTTCTCTCCTTGATCTGTCTCCATCCATTGGTTTTTGTCTTGCCCTCCAAAGCACCAGAAGGCAGGACAAGAAGCCGTGGATGGAAACTAATCAAGGAGAGAAGCAACCTAGAATTGAGGATAAACTTCCTGACAGTGAGAACAATTAACCATTGGAACAACTTGCCTTCAGACATTGTGGGTGTTCATCACTGGAGGTTTTTAAGAAGAGACTGGACTTGTCTGGAATGGTACAGGGCACCTGCCCCCAACCTTTTAGGCACCAGGGACCAGTTCCGCGGAGAGAGGTTTTTCTGTGGACCAGAGGGGGCGTGCTTTCATGTGCTGCTTGCATCCTGTAGATGGTGCTTCATTTGTTTGCGTTGCCCAGTTTCTGGCATGCTGCAGACCAGTACTAGTCCACGGACTGGATGTTGGGGACTCCTGGTATGCTTGAGCAGGCGGTGGGACTAGAACACCTCCAACTCATTATTCTGTTGTTCTTCTCAAAAAAGCAATATACAGTATTTGTTTAAAATGCAAAAGTCTGATATCACTTAAGCAAGCCATCTCTTCCTACCAACTTCCTACCCTCTGTGCAATGGAAGCCTGAACTTTTATTAAAATTCAGAAGTTTAAAAGCATGTACTGTAGCGGAAACAAGAACTGTAGGTTTTCTTAGGTGAAATTCCTTGTATCTAATGTATTACACAAAAACACATTAAAAGGAAATCTTGGAACATCACTACCTCCTATAAATCCCATTTTCTTTTGTCTTGCACTGCTCAGTGAATCAAAAGAAAAATACAAATAGTTGATCCAAAACTGCATGGAAATAGGCTTGTCTACCTGGAAAAAAAAGTTGAGGGGGTGGATGGGCAGGCATTATATGAAAATGCTGCAGTGAATTTTGATGTTCTGTTTTATTTAATGTTTTACATTAAGAAATTAATATGAATTGGACTTGGGCACAATAGAATATACCTGCAGATACTTTTTAAAAATCTGCCATGTCTCTGAATCTAAACTAAATAAGAATTTGATGTAGTAAATTGGGGAAGTGCCATTTATTAATCAAATGTTATGCTGGGAAAATACTGAGGATCCTAAATGGTTTTCTGTTTAAGTACTTCTTTGAAGGTACGCATATCTAGGTGAACACTTGATAGCAGCTTCTAGCAGTTAGTTTTCTATATCTCTTTATTATTATCCCTCTATTTGCTGTCAGCCCTTTGAAGTAGCACACACTACAAAATCAGTTAAGAATGCTTATACATGTAATCCTCAACTTAGAATAGTTCACTTAGTGACCATTCAAAGTTACAATGGCATTGAAAAAGGTGACATGACCATTTTTCACACAACTATTGTATCCCCATGGTCACATGATCAAATTTCAGATACTTGTCAACTCATTTATGATGGTTGCTGTCTCCCTGGGTCACCTGATCACCCTTTTGCAACCTCCTGACAAGTAACATCAATGGTGAAAGGCAGATTCACTTAACAACTGTGTTACTAACTTAACTGCAGCAATTCACTTAACAAATGTGTCAGGAAAGATTGTAAAATGGAGCAAAAGATACTTAACTGTCTTGCTTAGCACCAGAAATTTTGGGCTCAGTTATAAGTCGAGGACTACCTATACTACTTTTATTATAAAGATACAGTAAAAATCTATGCTTCCCTCCTCCCTCCCTCTATCTTCATTAGAACTAGGGAGGGTCAAATGTGGGATACTTTCTCAAATTACATTCCTGCCTCTGCCTCTGGTTTCTTTTATCTGAGCGTTCTCCAAGGTTATTTCTACCACTCATTACCTCTGAGATAATGTAGGGCTAGAGCAAATGATGTAAAGCAACTTTATTTTTTATTGAATGAATATTATATCATCAGCAACATCTACAGTGGCAGAAATGTGAATAAGTAAGACCCCAGGGTGTTGGCAATCCAATTCGCTCTCAGGTGTGGCCTGTTGAGGTCAAAATCACTGTGCGTGGGGATGAGAGAGTCTTACTTTTCTTTGCAGAAAAGAGCAACAAGGATGGATTAGGGGTCTGGAGGCTAAAACATGAAGAACAGTTGCAGGAATTGGGTATGGCTAATCTCTGATCTCCTTAGAATTAAGGAGAAATTTTCTAACAATGAGAACAATAAACCAATAGAATAGCTTGCTTCCAGAAGTTGTAGGTGTTCCATTACTAGAGATTTTTAAGAAAAGACTGAACAGCCATTTGTCTGAAATGGTATCGGGTCTCCTGCTCAAGCAGGGTTGGACTAGAAGACCTCCAAGGTCCCTTCCAACTCTATTATTCTTTGTTCTATGTTCTGTGCTTCCCCTTAACCATTATTGAAGCCACCATCCAGGGTGTATATTAATTTAGCTGTAGATATATACTGGTAGTGTATTATGTGAATCACTGAATCTCTTGAATTTAAAAAAGCATATTGTATACATTACATTTTTATAATATAGTTAGTTTTGGTTCCCTTAGTATATTGTGTGAATCTAGCCACTGTGCTTGGTGAACTGGTTTATGGCTTAATCTGTGTATAAAGTTAGCAAAATGTTGTACTGTATTTAGTAAGTTGTGTTTTATAAATCTTGGCTTAGTTACATTATTAAATAAATAAATTACTCAATTTATATTCAATTTCTATGTTCAGAGGAGCACTTAAAATGACTAACAAATATGGTAACTCAATGCAAAAGCTAAATAAAGCTAAAAAGAAGCCTTTCAAAATTAATTCATCTTTACTGATTTACTAAAACGAATGGAACATGGAGCAAAGAAATTCCTGGGACAAATGATTGAGTTATGACGAAATCAGATTTTTAGATTATGTGATTAAAATATACATACACTGAAAATCCTTCACACAATCATATTAAGCTAGATTCACACCACATAATATGGTTTATAAACTTTTTCAAAAGTACTCCAAAGAAAGAAATTGTCATGATAGAAGCGACACGTAATGAGAGTCTCCCTCATTAAAATAAATTTGGTTTTGTTAGTGAAGTTCAGATGTTTTTCATAAGGAGTTGGAGGCTGGGTATCTTGTTTTTCCAGTTAGTAGCAAAATAGTAGTTGGGAAAAAACTTTAATGAGGAAAATGCCTTGGAGTGAAAAATAATTAACTAGTTCAGAATCTAATTCAATTTAGGACATATTTCTGCTTTTTAATTTATGAAGTAGAAAATATCTTGCTTTCAGATCTTTTGAACTATATGTAATAAAGCTTTTGCCAGTTCTAGATGGGAGATAAATACAATGTGTGTTCAGACAGGACTGCTTTTACTGTACAGTCACATTATTTTAATTTCTATGGTAGGTCCTAAAGATCAACAATAGTTGTTATTTTTTTTCTTTTCATCACTAACATAAAATAAAATCTGCTAATCAGAAAAATGAAGCATAATTGTGGAATGCTTTTTGTTTGATATAAATTTTCCACTTGGAAATACCCAGGATAGCATATTGTGCTAAGCCATAATCATTTTATTGAATAACTACAGTTAGCTAAATTTGTACATGCTAAACCATAAATTATTATCCATATGATTTGTATGTTAAGATACTTAAAATTTAATAGTTGGAACAGTGAAGGAATCTGATGTTTCTGCTATGTTGATTTATCTGCCGATGCTCCTGGTTGCCTATCTTATTTACTGTAAATATATTTATATAAAACTGGTTCATGTCAGCTTCTCTGACTCCGTTTGGACAACGGCTGTGCAATTTCCTGACATAATTGTTAAGCCAAAAACAAGTAATATATATTAAGAGCCAGGTTGATGTAATGGTTAAGATTCCAAACCAGAAACCAGGAGACTGAGTTTTACTCCCAAGTTAGGCATAAAAACCAGCTGGGTAACTTTGGGCCAGTCACCTTCTTTCAGCCCCACTCACTTCACAGGGTGGTGGTTGTGGGGAAAACTGAAGGAGGAAGGAGTATTAGCTATGTTTGCTGCCCTGAGTTATCTATAAAAATAATAGGATAAAAAAATCATAAAAAATTAAAAATGGGTAAGTAGCATATATGAATCCAGCCAGAGTTTCTTGCAATCGAAGTGTTCAAAACAATTACAGGTATCCCTTGACCTATGACCAGTTGTTCACGAATTGTTCAAAGTTACCATAGACTCCTTCAAACACTATGTACAACCTGGTTCCAAACTCCTGTTGCTCCCCCCCGCCCCCAATTGCATGACCACATTTCAAACACTCGGCAACTGGTCTGCATTTACAGCCATTTGCAGCACCCTGTGGTCATGTGATCACAATTTACTGTTTACTGTTTTGGTAAAAACACCTCATGGCGAACAATGAATTTGAACAATGAGAACAACAGAATTTGCTTAATGCCTGCCACAAAACTGGTCATAAAATTAAGTTGGTCACATAGGTGTCCTGTTTTATGACTGTTGCACAGACTCCATTACAGTCATAAGTTGAGGACTACCTGTACTTCACATCACTTGATTTTCCTAGCTATCTGTTTTACAGCAACTGGCAGGTCATGAGAATGTTTTGGTCTGTGCCATGAAAACTGACCAGTGTCTTCATATCTCACCCCAATCATAAAGGAAAAGGAGAGGGAACTAGTTGGCAATCCACATTTGGTACTTATAACTGAAGAGTACACTTTCAGTGATCGTGAATGTGAGAGATTTGATTTAGTTACAAGCATTTTCATCTTACTATATCCCAAATGGTAAAAGAATACATATTTCATGCAGCCAAGACAAATAGTTGAAGAATACAAATAAGAGGTTGCCTTTTTGTAGTGGTTCCAGACAAATAGCTCTCAATTTTCATAAATAATTTTCCTGGTGTAAGATTCCAATTTGGCAATGTAAATTTTCCCAACCAATTTTTTAATATTACCATAATTTACCTTCCTAAACTGATACAGTAGAAAAGGAATTCTACTTGTGCTTAAAATGGGCTAAGAACTTGAATCAATTAATCAATGAATCAATGGAAAAACGTGGCTGAAAGGGATATAATTTACCTGTTACAGTTTAAAATAAAATATTTATAAATTGATGTACCTTTGGTTTGACACTAGGGAAATTTTCTCAGCAGTGGTGAAATCTACATTTTTTTTACTACCGGTTCTGTGGGTGTGGCTTGGGCGTGGCAGGGGAAGGATACTGCAAAATCTCCATTCCCACCCAACTTTATATATTAATCAACTGAAAGCAGAACTTTTTTGCTTAGATTAATGGATAGACAATGAGAAAAGACCTATGGAAGTTTTTGTACATAGTAATTGCAGTGAGATTATTACACAGTATGCAAAAGATAGGAAGACTCTGAAATATTTACAATGGAGGAATGGTGAAGATGACAGAATTTGCAGAGATGACAAAATTGACCTGTTTGAGTAGGGAGAAAGACAATAATATTTGATAGTGAATAGAAACCCTTTATAGAGCTTTTGCTAACTATATAGAGAGAAGATAAAAATAACAGCAGTACTGAAAGCTGCCTCTTCATATCTTATCTTTTTCCTTTTGTATTTCTTATTTATCACTTTTCTTTTTCTTTAAATTTGTATGATTTTTAGTCTCTAAACATTGTTAAAAAAATTAATACAAAAATCTATCTGCCTATGCTAAATTGCATAACACATACCATAATAGGAATATTGTTCATATTATGAGTTTATATGAATATTGTTCATATAAACTCAGAGGAGTTAGTTTTCATTTCTTTTTAACTCTTGCTAGCAAACTAAATAATAGCTTTACCCCTAAAAGTGTTAACTACAATCATCTTCTATTGTATTTATGCTTATCAACTTATAACTTTTTATAAAAGCAATAGTAAATATACAATTTCAAATACATTCTGAAATTTCCACCTCATGTCTCATTTTTTTTTAATCAAGAAGACAAGTGTTTGAAGAACTGCCGTTCCTATTGCCTAACTACATCTTTAATTTTGTGTTTGTGGTTTAACAGTTTTTGAGCTCATTGTCCTTGAGATCTGTATTACAAATCCATACTTTTTAGATGTTTTGTAAGATAACCTAATATGACTAAAAGGAGAGGCCTTAAGCTGTTAAAAGTAAGAGAGAGAAATAGAGAAAGTGTGAGTTTAGAGCAGTTGCTTGTAATTACCTCAATAATTACTAATGGATGAATTAGTAAGGTTTTGCTTACTAATGGAATACAAGTGGAATACAAGGAAGATAATGCATCACTCTTTCAAAAATAAGCAAAATGTACACTTTCATGTACATTTTGGCCACCTAATGAGAAGGAAGGACTCACTGGAGAAGAGCCTAATGCTGGGAACAGTTGAGGGTAAAAAGAAGAAGGGGACGACAGAGAACGAGGTGGCTGGATGGAATCACTGAAGCAGTTGGGGTGAGCTTAAATGGACTCCAGAGGATGGTAGAGGACAGGAAGGCCTGGAGGAACGTTGTCCATAGGATCGCAATGGGTTGGACATGACTTCACAACTAACAACAACAACACTTTCATTTGGACTAATCACCATAAAGTCACATATAAGCGCTATCAACCATCCATGGAAGAATTGTTTGTTTCAAATGCTTATATGGATGTTTTATTGTACTGTCTGTATTTTCCTTCATTTTATGTGTCCCTTCTACGATATATTGAAGAGCAGACAGTCATGACCTTTATGAAATTTAAACATTTTGCAGATAAAATTGCTCCTATTCATGCAGAGTTGGATGCAAATGGGCAGGGTCACATAAGATGACAGGAGTGACATCTTAACAAAATAATAATTCTTTAGGTTATCTGTGCGATGAGCTCTTTTAGTTGTGTTCCATATTCTTCCCTCTTCATACTGGTAAGAGTTGCCAGAGAAGGGGAAGGGATGCTTGGGGTAGGAGGATACTTCCTAGAGAAAAAGGGTAATGCCAAAGGCCTTGAAAGAGTCAGTGGTCCAGTCTGAGTTCAAGCATACATGGGATTTAAAAAAATGTTTGTTCTTTTGATGACTTTGTGGCAAGACTCGGGGAGCAGGGCACTGTTGTCCTAGATCTCAAGCAACATTCAGCATCACCTTGGGGTGCACCCACGCGGCCGCATTCTGGACCAGTTGGAGCCTCCGGGTGCACCCCAAGGGGAGCCCCATGTAGAGAGCATTGCAGTAGTCCAAGTGGGAAGTGACGAGAGCATGAGTGACCATGCGTAGGGAGTCCCGATCCAGAAAGGGACGCAACTGGTATATCAGGCGAACCTGATAAAAAGCCCCCTTGGCCACGGCCATCATATGCTCTTCTAAAGACAGCAGTGCATCCAGGAGGATGCCCAAGTTGCGAGCCCTCTCTGTGGAGGCCAATGTCTTGCCCCCAATAGTCAGCGATGGCACCAGCTGGCTATATTGGGACGCCGGAAGCCACAGCCACTCGGTCTTGGAGGGGTTGAGTCAGAGCCTGTTTCTCCCCATCCAGGCCCGCATGGCCTCCAGGCACCGGGACATCACTTCAAGGGCATCGTTGGGGTGGCCTGTGTATATAGTGCTTATAGGGCACTATATACCCAGGGCATATATTGAAGTTGGAGAGTTCACATTCTCTGTAGAGGTCAAAATGGAAGGAGCTCAAATATTTCTTTCTGAATGAGTAGCTGAGTACACAATAGGAAATGATTGTCAAACACTGTGCTGCTGATCTGAAGACATCTAGAGTGCAGATGTTTGTTGGTTGGGCTGAAAGTTAGGAAGAAAGTTACTAAGGGCTCTATAAGCCTTTTGGTTAACTGTTGCCTGTCTCCATAATGAAATGTAGTTTATGTACAGATGGAGTTTTCTCCTTATTATATTTTGTTTCCACTTCAGCTTTCTATTCCATAATCGTAAATGACAGGTTAGAAATGTGAATTAAAATATGCAAAAATAAGGTAAGAGAACACCTGTCAGCTCTAGACAGATCCAAGTCACCGGTCCTGACAGGCTACATCCCCGATTTCTGAAGGAACTGGCAGATGTGATTTCAGCACCATTGAAATATATCTTTCAAAGTTCTTGGAGCACTGGGGAATTACTGTACCTGAAGACTGGAAAAGAGCTGATGTGATTCCCATTTTCAGAAAAGGGGGGGGGGGGAAACATCCAAGAAACTATAGACCAATCACCCTGACAGCAATACCTGGGAAGATTTTGGAAAGTATAATCAAGCAACAAATCTGTAAATACCTTAGAAGCAAAGCAAGTTATAACCAGAAGCTAACATGGATTTTCCAAAAATAGATCATGCCTAACAAATGTTATTTCATTTTTCAATAAAGTGACTAACTTAGGGGATCAATGAAATGCTATGGACATAGTATACTTAGATTTTGGTAAAGCATTTGATAAAGTACATGAGAATCTACTTCTTGGCAAGTTGGAAAAATGTGGGATAGACAGCACCATCACTAGATGGGTTTTAACTGGATGACAAATCGTATTCAATGTATAGTCCAGAAGTGGGTTGCTCCCGCTTCGCACCGGATCGCAAGAACAGTAGTAAAAAAATTTAATAGTTCGGAGAACTGGTAATAAGATTGGCTGGCCACGCCCCCAAACCGGTTCCCGGCCCTGGTCGCCGTTTGCTATTGCTGCCTCCTGAGTCCCAGTTGATGGCTAGAGGGAAAAAAACTGTTTAAACTCTTGCTGCGGGTCTTCAAAGGGCCGCACTACAGCTGATCAGTGTTAAAAGAAAACAAATGAGTAGCCTGCAAAAATAGAAAAAAACAGCTCCTTTCAGCTTCAGATTAATTACCACAAGTTGATTAGATTGGCGTCCTGACTCTCAGCTGATTTACTCTCAGCTGTTTTGCTCAGGGCTCTGTAGCTGCAAAGAGAGCTGGAGCATTTTTTTTCTCCCTAGCTATGCTTAAAAGCGAAACTGAAAGTAAAGCAGGGTCTTTGCTGCAAGGTGACAAAATGAGGCAGAGAGAGATTTCTCTTTCTTTTTCCTCACCAAAAAAAGTAAGTGCAAAACTGCAAACAATGGGAAATTTAGGGCAAAAGAGGAGAGTTCAAGATTTTAAAACAAAAAACAAAAAAAAGCTATTTAACTAGGGAATAGTAATAATTGAGATACTATTAATTGTATACTGTGTTGAAAGCAGAAACGGTTAAGTTGTGGTTTGGAAGAATATTTGGGGGAAATTATTTGGTTTATTATTATTGGTAAATATAATTAATTGATTTGTAAGAAATTGGATTGCATGGAAATAATTGGAATATTCATATTCATATTGATTAATATACAAAAAAGATAGTTATATAATTAATTGATTTATATTAAAATGTTGAATTTGTATTAAACAACTGTAATATTACATAATTAACCAATGTGAGGATGGATATAAAAATAGATGACAATGGGAAGGGGTATAATATAGAATAGAAGGGAAAAAATG
Organism: Masticophis lateralis; assembly: GCA_030761175.1. Lineage (NCBI taxonomy): Eukaryota > Metazoa > Chordata > Lepidosauria > Squamata > Colubridae > Masticophis > Masticophis lateralis. The sequence continues at coordinate 164,966,095 of JAUDYJ010000002.1, forward strand.
AATTTGATTAAGATTAGAGATGAGGATGAAGGGTAATATTGGTTTTTTAAAAAAATAGATGAGGAATAAATATGGCAAAAAGGAAATAAAGAAATTTAAAATTTAATTGAAATGACTAAACACTGTTTAAATTTGTGAACCGGCCAAATACTCTGTTCAAAGAAGACATTGTATGCTTGCATGTGTGTTTGTAATTATTGCTATTTATTATATTTGTTCTCTTTTATTCTTTAAAGTTTAACAATTCATTCTTTATCTTTATATCTTTATATTTGTTTGGGGTTGGCTTTCTTCCCTTTCATCTTTTTTATTGTACAGCAATCTTTCTCCTCAAACCTACCATTTCTCTCTTTTCTTTCCTTCTTACTTTCTCTTCCCCCCTTCTTCTCCTCCCTACTTCCTCTTCCTTTCTCCTCCTCCTCTCTTCCTCCCTCTCTTACCCTCACTCCTACTCTAATTTCCCTTCCCTTCCTTCATCCCTCTCTATTGCTGTATCCTTTCATGCATATGGACTACTCAGAGAGCTGAAAAAGATGTTTTTGACGGGTCCTCGCACTTTTGACCAGCCCTCAAACTTACGACTGTCCTCACATTTTACATTTTTTGCCCTATCTTGTCACCATGGTGAAGAGAAGCAGTTGTGAAATGAGTGACATGGTTGTTAAGAATGCTGCAATGGCATAAATGTGAGGATGGTCGTAAGTGTGAGGACCAGTTATAAGTGCGAGGACCTGTCAGAAATGACTTTTTTCAGCCCTCTGAGTAGTCCCTATACACATAGCCATGGCCACCCGGTCACATGACCTCCAAGCCACACCCACAAAATAAGCCACACCCACATAACCGGTAGTAAAAAATTTTAGAACCCACCCCTGGTATAGTCCTCAATGCAACTACATCCACATGGAGAGAAGTAAGCATTGGAGTGCCCCAAAGTTCCATTTTAGGCTCATATTCTTCAATAATTTGATAAACAATCTAGACAAGTAAATAGAAGGGGATCTCATCAAATTTGCAGACAACACTAACCTGGCAGGAATAGCCAACATGCCAGAAGACAAGGTCAAGATCCAAAAAGATTTTGACAAGCTTGAACACTGGACCCTATCTAACAAAATGAAAATTAATCTGGATAGAAATAAGGTTTTATACTTAGGCGAGAAAATCAACTGTATAGGTACAGACTAGATAAAATTTGGCTTAATGCCAGTAACTATGAGAGGGATCTTGGAGTCCTAGTGAACAATCACTTAAATATGAGCCAACAGTGTGCCGCCGCCGCCAAAAAACCAATGCAATCCTAGGTTGCATTAATAATGAAGTATTAGTACTGCTTTAGTAAGATCACACTTGGAATACTGCATCCAATCTTGGTCACAATAAAAAAAAGATGTTGAGACTCTGAAAAGAGTGCAAAGAGCAACAAAAATGATCATGACGCGGAATATATCTAGTCTAATGAAAAGAAGGACTAAGGGAGACATGATAGCAGTATGCAAATATTTGAAGGACTCCTAAAAAGATAAAGAGATCAATCTATTTTTCAAAGCACCAAAAGGTAAGAAAAGAAACTATGATTTGAAACTAACCAACGAGAAACAACCTAGAACTAAGGAGAAAACTCCTAACGGTGAGAGCAATCAACCAATGGAATAGCTTCCCTTCAGAAGTTGTGGGTGCTCTATCACTGGAGGCTCTCAAAAAGAGAGTGGACAGCCATTTGTCTGAAATGGTATAGGGAAGTTGAAGTAGAAGACCTTCAAGGTCCCCTTCCAACTCTTCTATGTTCCATGCTGGGAGATGAAATTGTCTTTCAGAGCCTCTCTTCAGATGATAATTACATTACTCCTACACTGCATCATTATTTCTAAGAAATCATGACCTTGCTGTTTTTCCCTTGCTGTTTGTTCCTTTTTATTTCTGGTTGCGGGTTAGTTCAGTGTAGGTCACCGTTCTGCATTTTTGGCAGTCAAGTCCCTTTGTAGAAAAATACGGTTCTCTTTTCATCACAGGTAACACCAAAATAAAGTTGAACCAGTCTCCTGTAAAGTAGAGAATTTGCCTTGTTAGAAATGGTGGCCAATAAATTTGATAAAAATAAAATAATAAAATAAAATACTCTTGGAAATGTGGCTGCAAGTATTGTCCTTAGGAGTTCTTCTAGAATAGATTAAATTTCATCACTACACTATTACTGGTAGTCTTCAAAGGAATAAGGTTTCCTAAAGTCCAGAATAGTCTATCTGAAATTGGTTTGATTCAATGTGTTCTCCTCTGGCCTTAGGTACTTCCCAGTAAAGAAATATTAGTTTATCCTCTTAACTGTTGCCCTATGTTGTTATCCTTCAGACAGCTGTCTCCCTAACAATCCCCATAATGATTATTATTTTTTTCTTTTGCTTACTGTCTTTGCTTACTGAGCTGCCCTGTCACAACTTTCCCAGCCCGATTGCCTGCAGGTATATTGTGAGCAGAAAGGCATTTTCTCACTCACTTGGCTGGTAATTCTGCAGATTACCACATCCGGTAAGACTCAAAGAGAGATTGATATAACAAATAGAGGCACACTTCCCAGGGTGCATAAGAAGGCTGCTGTCAGAGCTAGAAAATAGGTAGTCGGGAGTGGAAAAAAGAGGAGGAGGGCAGTAAGTCTGGCTGGCTTCACTGATCATATGGATTCTGAACTGGAGAACAGAAAACTGTTGGTTCTTATAATTGTCTCCTGACTGAAGCAGATGTGCCAATAGGGATGATGCTTCCATTGCGTTTTAATCTTGCTGATGTGTGGCTGTACCCAAATTTCAACCTGTAGTTGTCTTCTTGCAAAATTATTTATTAGATTTATATTCTACTTCTTTGGGGGCTTCTCCTTTTATCTCCATAACACTGTAAGGCAAATTGATTAGATACAGAATGGGCCTTTTCCCACTGCTGAAGTGCAGTACTTCCCACCTATCCTATATGACACTATATGATCATGACATTGGCTGACAATAGTGGTACATATCTTGTCTTCATTACCCTTATTTCAGTCACCTGATTTTTCTGTAAGATTTAAGGTTACAAAGCCTAAACAGATTTGAATACACCCTAATATTTAACACTACCAACAATGCTGCTACCCTTCAAAAAGACCTTGACTTTGTGTCGGAATGGTCAAAAAATTGGCAACTCCAAATCTTAACCAACAAATGCTCTGTCGTACACATTTGGCAAAAAGAATCAGAACACTAAATACAAGCTAAGTGGACATGACCTTGTAGATGACCCTCACTCTGTCAAGGATCTTGGAGTACTCATATCTAATGATCTAAGTGCCAAAGCCCACTGTAACAACATCGCCAAAAAGGCATTAAGGGTTGTAAACCTAATCTTGCATAGTTTCTTCTCTGGTAATATTACACTACTAACCAGAGCATACAAAACATTTGCTAGACCAATTCTCGAATACAGCTCATCTGTCTGGAACCCACACTGCATATTGGATATTAATACAATTGAGCGCATCCAGAAATATTTCACAAGAAGTGTCCTCCACTCTTCTGCTCGTAACAAAATACTTTATGCCACCAGACTTGAAATTTTGGGCTTAGGCAACTTAGAATTATGCCACTTTCGATCTGACCTAAGCATAGCTCATAAAATCATCTGCTACCTGTCAATGACTACTTCAGCTTCAATCACACAATACACAAGCACACAATAGATACAAACTTAAGGTAAACCGCACCAAACTTGATTGCAGGAAATACAACTACAGCAAAAGACTGGTCAATGCCTGGAATACACTACCTGACTATGGTTTCTTCCCCAAACCCCCAAAACTTTAACCTTAGACTGTCTACTGTTGCCCTCACCCCATTCCTAAGAAGTCTGTAAGGGGCATGCATAAGCACACCATCGTGCCTACCATCCCTGTCCTAATGTCCCTTCTTATTCATATCCATTTCATGTATTAATAACCATGTTTATACCTATATATGTTATCTAATACATGTTTAACAAAATAAAAAAATAAAAATAAAGACATCCTTATCAGCTGTTTCAAAGAACAATGACATTTACAACATCTGCATTTCAAGGGAGGCCTCTCTGACCCTTCATGGCTGGTACATTTTGACCAAAGAAGTGGAGATTGACCAGGTATGCAACAAGTGCCACCCAAGGTGAGGGTGGAAGAAATCACCCTCAGGGAAGAGAGAGCTGGTGAAACCCCAGAACTCACATCCACATTCCACTGCTTGCTTCAAGTGCGATTGGGAGGGGTATCAGGCGGCAGAATGTAAAACCGGGTGACCCACCAAAAAGCTCACCCCCAATCCCACTTGGAAAGCCACTAAACCATCTCAGCAGACCCGAGAAACAGTGCTGAAGTGGGTGGAGGTCGAGTTCACCCCGTCTCCCAAAAGTGGCGAGGAAACTCCGATCCTGCCAACCAATGGCCAGGGACTGAGTGACACTGATACCGATGACAAGCCCTTGTTAAGTGGCCCGACTATCCTGGTAACACTCCCCATAGAATTTATCCAGTTATCTGGGCTGAGGTCAGAGAGTAGCCTGAAATGTCAGTCCCACTATGTAGACCAACAGAAAGACTATAATTACTTTTATTGAGATTGGTGTTAATAACAAAATCACATAAATCAGATTGTGATGTTCCTCCTCCTCTTCCTCATCATTTTACTTCAGTGAACTAGAGATGTGTAAGCCTAAAATGCTTCTTAATATTATCTCATAGTTCTAGACTTAAAAATGTTTCAACCCATTTTGCCTAGGTCATGGCAATTGCATATTTCTCTCAAGAGTATCTTCCTTATAGTTTATAAGTCATCAGTGGGTTTTCATAATTGAATTTAGGTTTGAACCTGGGACTTTGTAGTTCTAGTGCAACTCTTGCCACACTACAACTCATGTAGTTCTAGTGCCACTCATGATCCTGTTGCAGTGTCAGTGCTTGTGAGTTGTGAGAAAGACTGAATCAAATGCTCCTTCCTGTGGTTGGTCTTAGGCTAAATTATTGAATTATTAGGAAAGTGCTGTGTGACATTAACAATATAGGTTTAAATCCCATGACACTACTTCATGGCTTTTTTTGACCATTTATCTTTTTCTCCTTTGCACCTAAGCTGTAGCACAAACATTGCCAACAGCCTCATGCTATTACCTTCATTTTGAGCCCAAACTATACCTGAGGCAGCATTATGTTGTTTTTAAGTGTTTTGATTTCAAAGTACCATTTCCCCTCTGGAACAGGCAATAGGTCACACTAGCTATATAGGTAGGGTAACACAATTATATTACTGAGAGTTATTTCAATACCAATTTCTTCTGCCAAGGTTTTAACTTTACTCACTAACAGTACCCAGACATCAATGGGCTCTGATCACTACTGAAAGAACTAAAGATTGACAGAGAAATTTACTATGACTTTGAACAGGGCTTAGTAACTCAGTTTCAACACTTCTGCAGTTCCAGAACACTTAGATTTGCTTTGGAGGCTCATGATTTTGCAAAACTTGGTTAGATTTTTCTGATTAAGCTTTCACTATTTCTAGTGCTCCACTTTGCATTGGGAGTTCTGTGCCTTTTTCAATGAAGGATGCCAATTTTCAATGAAAGCCTCAGCTACTGAACATCTGCTTGCCACTAGAGCCAGTTGAAAGAATTGGAACATTCAACAGCATTGGGATAGGTTATCTGAAAGACTTTTTCACATTTACCCATCCAGGTTGTTGTCCAAGGTATTTTAGGTACGTAGAAAAGACAAGGCAGATGGTCACAAAAAAAAAAAGGATATTCAGGAATGTACCAGGAATATACTTCCTGAAGATGCTCATGTTGGCATCAATATTAGGAACATGTTGAGTGCCAAATAAAACTCTTAAGAGAGAGCATTCATAACATAAAGGAGAATATTTGTAGCTTGGGGTTGACATGAAGCATCAACCAGGGTGGGTTCTACTTACCTTTACTACTGGTTTGCAGGGGGGCCGTGTGCACATGTGCAGAAGCGTTTTGATAACGTTGGGGTCGGTGGGCAGAGCCTCCCGCCGGTTTTACTACCGGTTCTATAGAACCAGTGCAAACCAGGGGCAACCCACCACTGGTGTTAACCCTTGGTGCTCTCTGAGCTTGCTTGTTTTCTTGCATACATTTCATTACTGGGTAACTGGGTAACATCCTCAGTGCTAGTCTAAGCCTCATGCATAAGCCCTCATGCATTGAATTTACTTCAGTAAATGAGAATACCTGGTTTTATAATAAGCTGTTTTATTGTTGTTTTATGTTTGTTTTTATTGACTTGCCCATCATCTGGACTATTTCAGCTATTGGATGGTTTGACAGTGAAACGAGAGGAATATGCTATATTCCTGACTTCGTTGAAGAATACAAAATATCTGTTAAATATCTGTTGAAATGTAATTATTTTTCTAATTCAATTTCAGTAAATGTTTAATGAAACATTACAAATTTAGTTGGTCATTAGTTTAAAAACAAGCAGTTTGATAACTGGTTTTTCAGTTTCTAGCTAGTTCATATACCTTTGTTTGAAATACTCACTTCCTTGTGGAAATCCCTTGGTTTGATCTGTAGTGGCTATAAAGTAGAAGTCCTATAAATTCCAGTGACTACTGTGCATGTGCAGAGTCTCAAAATCTATTACTTGGCTGTTATTTTGTAAGAACATAAGAAAAGACATTCTGGACATAACATCCCTCTAAGTTTAGTGTCCATCTCATTTATGTACCCATATAGTTTAGAATAGTGGCCAGCAAGATGTATTACGGAAGCTCACAAGTAGAAAAGCAATAGCTTAACTATTAAGCTTAAATAGCAATAGCTCAACTCCTCACTTGACCTGTACAATCCCATATGTAACTTTTTCTTGCCAGTTCTAAGTCTAATGAAATTCTTTTTTATTCAAGGTTTATAATTTTAAGGGTCAAGGAAGAAATGGAATGGTACACAGTTGAGAACTTGTGACTCGAAACTCGAAAGCAGTATAACTGGTGGTTCTTTCTTTCCTCCCCCACTTTTTTAGTATTTTAGCAAAAGACCAAGCACAATCAGACTCACCCTTTTCTGTCACCACTGAAAGTAGCTTTTGAAAAATGTCCTTCTGAAAATGTTTTAAAATAACCACACTGCAAAATTTCAGTACTATATTCCTTTCAGATTCTCCTTTTGTCAGATATTTCAGTATCAGCTACAATATATAGTTTCTACAAAATGTATTTTGCAAGAACACCTGCTTTGTAGGCCTCTTCTAACAGATGTCTTTAAAATTCCAGGGAGAGGTGCTTGTAGGGTTTTTATTTCAGGGACTAAAATAACACAGACACTCTTAGAGGACTTGAGATACTATTTGCTACTCTGTCCAAAGCAGCAAAAACTCGAGGACAACATTTGCACCCATTAAAGACAGCTGACAATCCATTTGACCGGAGTTTTTGTTGAGCCACTAACAATTGGTTTTGAATATGCTGGGTTAAATCAACCCAGGACGTGACCAAATGGAAAGCAAGGGTTAAGCTTTTGCTCCTGCAATTTTTTTTAAAGCTGGAACTGACTTTGTTCGATTGCTGATTTTCTTGCTACTTGACCAGGCTGGAATAAGATTGCTGTAAGAGCTAGGTGTTTCACCTGGCCCTTTAAAACTGGTTAGCTACACTTGGGGTTGTGCAAAAGAAACGGTGACGCGCCCACGGCGGAGGAGAGGGGGGGAGGTCTCTCCCCGAACGCGTGGTCGTGCCTCATTGGCCAGGTCCAGTATCCAATAGGAAGCAGACATCTGGGACGCCAACGTTCGGAGGAGCAGTCCAACCCGCCGTACAGTCGGCAGGCCAATGGTAATGCCCGTCCGGATCAGCACGCGCAATCAGAACACGGCGGGGGCAGGCGTTCCACTAAGTGCGCTATAAAAGCGTGGAGAAAGCACCTAGCCGGCTGCAGTTGTTCGGTCATCGCTGTCAGGTAGCTTGGTGAAGGTCGTGCTTCTTAAAGGGCCAGGCGCCTCTCCCCAGCGGAGACAAAATGAATCCCGTTCTAGCCTTGTGTTCTCTGCTGGCTCTGGTGTCGGCCGAACCTACCGAGTACTTCAGGGAGGAATTCGGAGATGGAGGTGAGACGCCGTCCAGCGTTGACAGGGGCGGAGGTGGCGGTGCGGTGGTTCTAGGATGGGGAGAGGAATTTAACGACATGCAAATTAGGAGTATCTGGTCGAGGATTGGTTGATCGGCTTATTTTTTTTTAGAGCATTGATTTTAAGGGAGAATAATCCCGGGCCCCTTTGGGTTTCTAATCCGAGCAAGTCACTACGGGCCCGGAGTGGTAGTGGAGACATATGGGCAGAGATTGGGTGGCTTTGGGAGTGCCGCCAGATTGAAGGCAGATGCCTACGTGCTGCAAGGACTGTCGGTTTCTGTTTCTCGCCTTTGCGTGCACGTACCCACCCCCCACCCATTCCCGGCCATTTTAGATTGTCCGTATTTTTATTTTTTGGCTCAGGAAGTTGTGTTGTTCCTGCAGGTTCTCGAGGGTGATGTGCTAAATAGAACAGCATAATTTTTAGCAGGTCTTAACGGCCGTCGGCAGATTAATATCTCCGTGATCTAACTCAGTGGGTAGATTTAAGAGCATTGCCATATTGCATCTAGACAGGTGCACGCGGGACCAGGCGGGGTTGTGGGGTTTTGTGAAGGAGGCGAGCTTTCAAAACACTGGCTCCTCCTTGGATTGACAAGAGGAGGGTGAAATGACCTTAAAAGAGGAAAAGTATTCATAGGTGGCTCAGGGTTGTAATGTGGTAAAATTGGATTTTTTAAAAAAAAAGTCTGAATATAGAACCAAGAATTTGTATACAGTGGCTTAAATTTTTACTCAACTCTAGACGGATATGTGCTTTGTCCTCTATCAACTCTTTGTGAAGTAAATTGGAGACAGGTTACAGTATTTAAATTTCCATATTTTCTGTTCCAGCTCAGTATCTTAATTGATAAATTGGAAGAGATCTAAGTAACTACCCTGAGTTTATGCCACGGATTGTATATTAATGTAGCAATTCTGGGGAAAGGTGAAGTGATAATGTCACAGCCATTTTAGACAAATATGTCAAGAGGGAATGAATTTGATTGTAGTTCTTAAAAATACTTTGGGGAAGTGCTATCTGATGTTGAAAAATTTGTCAAAGAAGGAAATTTAGCAGATGTGATAACTTGTTGTGTGTAGTCTAGATCAGGGATCCATTGGGGACTTGATAATTAAACCATAATCAGAAGGGGCCATGGGGACATAGAACATGGACTAAATAGATCACCATGGGATATCTCTAGAACACACAAACCGCCCATTGTTGAATACTGAAAATGGCAAGTGTAAACTTCTGTTAAATAGATAACTTAATTCATTGAGTAGTCCTGCATTGTCATTCTATTGCATTGTAGCCTAAAGTATGTAACATCAAGAATCATAATATAGGCTGTCTCAACTTACTACGGCACTGAAAAAACTGACTTTGCAGCAGCTCCATTGTCATGTAATCAAAAGTTGGCACAACTGGTATGAATTTTTGATGATAGCAGTGTCCTGGGGTCGTGTGATTGCCTTTTCCAACCTGACAAGCAAATGGAGAAGCCAAATTCATATAACTATGTTACTAATTTAACTGCAGTGATTCACATAGCCACTATGACAAGAAAGTCATAAAATGGAGAAAACTCGCTTAACAACTGTTTTAGCAACAGAAATTTTGGACTCTGGTTGTAAGTCAAAGGTGACCTGTAGTTTATATGGCAATTAGTAGCATTGATTTTTGATTATGTATCTGATACAGAACCAAATATGCACTGGAACAAACCTGAATTGGAGAGGTTTGAGAAAACTTTTGTAAGAATTGGGTGCCTCTTGTGTCTTGTATTACTTTAAAATATTTGAATGTACTATCTTTCAAAACTAGGCCTAATAATGCCATTTGATGACTTAAGCTGCAGCATATGCCATCTTCCCAAGATAAACCCACTGTACTCGCTGGGACTGATGAATAAACCTATCCATAGAATAATATTAAAATTCTTCCAGTGAATAGTTTAAGACTAGTCAAAAATGTGGGCCTTTTTTCTCCATTAGTAATAACTTACAGATACAAAGTATTCCTGTAGTTTGGCATTTCCAAAACAACATAGAAACTTGCTGAGGAAAAAAGGTAAACTTGTTACAAAAATCATGCTCTTTGAAACTGCAGAAATGGCAAAGGTCATTGTTTAGGAAGAAATCTTTGCCTTGCCTTTAAACTTTGTGGCAACGGGCCGTGCGGAGCAGGGCAGAGTGCTTCTAGGGGCTGGGGAGGGCGAAAATCCAACGTGCAGAGGCCAAAAACTATTTTTTTTCTTGTTTTCCTCCTGCAAATTTAGGTGCGTCTTCTAGTCCAGTGTGTCTTATAGTCCAAAAAATACAGTACTTTGAATCTTTGTAACTCTTCAGGTTCAAATTGTGTTGCCTTATTCTCCTTTTAGATGCTTGGACAAGCCGTTGGGTAGAATCAAAGCATAAATCAGACTATGGAAAATTCATACTTACTTCTGGCAAATTCTATGGAGATGTAGAGAAGGACAAAGGTAAGGAGATGATGTAATTGTGTGACCATGAATAAGTCACAGTTGGTCTTGAGGCTTTGATTATAGTGCTATGCATCATTAAACTGGTCAGTGATTTCAGTTACTTAAGTAGCTTGACTGTTCATATTGCCTCTGCTGCTTCATAGCAGAATAATATTTGATAGCAAATATGTTGAAGCTTACTTGGTTAATCTTTGATGCACTACTTTGTACCTGAGATTGCTTTTTTGATGCATCTTGATTATTAATATAGAGGGCTGATTGTATCTTTGAAATCAAATTGAAGTTTTTTGTCTTAAGGGTTGTCTGTAATCAATATAGTACCCCTAATCCAGGCAAAGGGCTTAACTGTGTTTTTAATCTTACCAGGACTTCAAACAAGCCAAGATGCTCGATTCTATGCCATTTCTGCTAGCTTTGATTCCTTTAGTAACAAGGACAAGACTCTGGTGGTGCAGTTCACAGTAAAACATGAGCAAAATATTGACTGTGGAGGTGGATATGTAAAACTCTTCCCTTCAAGCCTGAAGCAAGAAGACATGCATGGAGATTCTGAATACAACATTATGTTTGGTGCGTGCCTCCTTGGGAACTGAGGAAAAATAATTGCTTGGTCATTTAATCTTTAATTTTATGCAGTCATTCATTAGCACAAGAAATAGTTGCTTTTTATTTAACGATAATTGGTAAGACAGGCAACCACTGAGCTCATGGAGCAGATTGAAGATTACTAAATGTTCTTGTAAGAATCTATAGGTAATCATGAGAATGTCTATTAAACAAGGTGGGGAATAACTGCCAATCTTGCATGATGTGTTGTATTGAGGAATAATCTAATCTGGTTAATGAAATATATTCCTAAAATAGTACATATCATAGGGAATGACATCTTTCCTTGATAATAAGTTAGGTTGTAGAATAGTGAATTTCCTCCCATCCAACTTTCCCTTTCAGATAAGTAGTCCAAATCAATAGTACTTGTGAGGGGAATCGGAGCTACTCTACAACCTTCACACAAATAAACACACCTGTTCATCCAGTTTTAGTTCTTATCCCTTTCACAAGCATATAGATAGCACTATTCATAATATGCGGTGGATCTTCACATTGTTGTGCTGTAAGTAGAGACTAGACTATGGATAGCTGTTTCTTATGTTAGCTAAAGCTGGTCTGGGTTCCTGGGGTTATACTCAGCACTTAATAGTTTCCAATGTACAAGGAAGAATCCATTCATGCCGTAAATAACACTGCTAATGATCTTTCTGATTAGCTGATACTTTTGGGGATATTACAAATTTCACTTTGGCAGTGATTCTAAACAATGAACAAGAAGCCAGGTTGAAAGCATGTGTATTCTATTGTTGAAAGCATGCTTATTCTATAATCTGAGAATAATTTTCCTAATATTGTCAAGAAAGCCAGTTGGTGTAGTGGTTTAAGGTACTAGGTTAGAAACCAGGAAACTAAGTGCCAGCCCTGATTTAGGCATGAAATAACTGGGCAACTTTGAGCTAATCATTCTTGCAACCCTAGGAAGAAGGCGGGGCAAGCCAGTTCTAAAATCTTACCAGGAAAATTTAGGAACTTGTCCAGACAGTCACCAGGAGTCAAGACTGATTCACAAATAAATATTGTCATCTGTTAAGAGTATGTTGAGCAAATATATTTACAAATACTATTTATGGATTATAGTCCTTCAGTAACATTGCTTCCTTTTCTATTGGCAATTCATAAAACTTGCAGGAAATATTAGTTTTCATAAGTTTCAGATAAATTGGATTGAATTTATGATTAGGTATTCAGTTTTAACTATATTTGACTTGTTTTTATTGATCATTAGAGATGTTAGTATATTCATAGATCCTAGAATTCTAATGTACATTAATTATGGAAGTAATACAAATTTTCATTTACTGCTAAAATGACCATGTATCATTATTCTATGCCATCTTCATATTGGTCGGTTGTATCCCTTTTGCCTCATGCCCCCCTCCCCCTCCCCTCCCCAGAAAGAGAAAATCTAAATACTCCGTTTTCTTTCTTTCTCATAGCAATTAGGCATTATAAAAAAGCACATTTAATGCTTTTTATAGCTTCATAGGCATTTTAGGCTATCACTTCACCATACCCCAAATTTTAAATGCATGAAGATTGATAGTAGGAAAGGCTGATGGAATGAGTTGCATTTCTGAGAGATGATACAGGAGTCTCTCAATACAGACTCAGATGGATGTTTGTTTCCAATTTAGGTCCTGATATCTGTGGTCCAGGTACTAAGAAAGTACATGTGATTTTCAACTACAAAGGCAAAAATGTTCTGATCAATAAAGATATTCGCTGTAAAGTGAGTATTTGGAATTGGGAAGTGAGGGTGAGAATAGGAATTCCTTTCCATGATGCCACTTTAATGTTTAGGAAAGTTAGCCATACAATTGTTTTTCTAATTTTTTATCTAATTCTTGTTCATTTGAATGTTTATGACTTTATTGTGCACCAACTGAGTTGCTTTGAATAGTGAGATGGGTGACATATTAATTTGATAAAGAAAACATAAATGGTCAAGAGTGACAAAGGTGATAAGTTCTATGAAGAAGAGCGGTATTGCAGTGCACTGCAATACCGCTCTTCTTCATAGAACTTATGAAACTTATGTAGCTCTGATGAAACTAGCTTTGAGCATGGAGGAAAACAAATAACTACTAAAATTGGCTAGAGAGGAGAATTTGCTAACGGTATAATTTCCTTGGTAGGATGATGAGTTCAGCCACCTATATACCCTTATTGTTCGACCTGATAATACATATGAGGTTAAGATTGACAACAATAAAGTAGAGTCTGGCAGCTTGGAGGATGACTGGGATTTTTTGCCACCAAAGAAAATTAAGGATCCAGATGCAAAGAAACCAGATGACTGGGATGAAAGAGCAAAGATAGATGATCCTGAAGATACAAAACCAGAGGTCAGTAGGTGCTAATGGCTTATAACCATGTGTTTCTTGCTCAAGAACAATCTAAACAAAAAAAACTGTTTTACTACAAGAAGAGTCAAGAAATGGATTGTGTTATTTTATTGAAGATCAATGGAAAGGGTAGAGTTAAAAAATTACATAAAATTTGTACAGGATTTTTTTCCATCTATATTACAGGACTGGGATAAAGCAGAACATATTCCTGATCCTGATGCCAAGAAACCTGAGGATTGGGATGAGGAGATGGATGGGGAGTGGGAACCACCAGTAATCCAGAATCCAGAATACAAGGTAATAATAGCTTAAAATGTGTAGGTGACTAGGAAGTGGCCTTTTAAAAAAGATATTTATGAAAGATTTCTCCTTTTTGTCAGAAAGGAATGCACCCACTGTTTACTTTAAAAGAAAGCATTTTATTTTTAAAATATGGATTATATAAAAATTAGTCGCTTGTATGCTATCTGACTTGTAAGCAGCTTGCAGCAATGCTGTTTGAAACCATAAATATTAAAATGGTTAAAATATGCTGTCTTCTGTAAAGCATAAAGCTCAATTCCCAAAGCTTCTTTTGCATCTCTTTTCATAAAGGATAAGGGCTATCCTGGCCTCAGGAATCTATTGCTGAGAATACTATGTATGGCTCAATCTATTCCTTCATAACCTTGCTTCTTTAGGCAGTTGGCATTAACCCTTTATCTGTTGATGCATTTATCACTTGCTGGGTTCTTGGTGGTGGGATCTTTCTGTCTGCTTGTATTATCCAGGGACAGGGATGTAAATATAAAGTACTGAGATCATTTTCAGAAGATTCCCTCATTTCCTTAGATGTTGCAGGATTGAAAGAATCTTGCATTACTTTATGGTGCATTAACTCTGTCTTTTCATGAGACCTTTTGTGACTGGTATCTATCTTGGTATGAATATGAACATTTTTTTTTCTTGGGGTGTTTGGAAAGTTGCTCACAAGTCAAAGAGACTCCTTAATGTCTCATAACCCAGAATGGCCCAGGTTAATGTTTCAGAGTTAGGGTCCTAGTTGAGTAGCCCTGTGATCTCTGGAAATTTTTGAAGCACTTACTGGAAGCCAATTGGATGTGTAACATTTCTGTGGTTTGCCCTAACCACAGAAGGGGAATGGCTGTTTGATCTTATACACAACATGCTTAAATAGCAAATGCTGGATATTGCTATCCCTCTATGCATAGAATTTGATGAACTCTGAATTTTCCATTTCAAAACATTCAATGTTTCACAGGGAGAATGGAAACCTCGTCAAATAGACAACCCCAGCTACAAAGGGAAATGGATTCATCCTGAGATAGATAATCCTGAATATACCCCTGATCCAAATCTGTACTTTTATGAGAACTTTGGTGTTATTGGTTTGGACTTGTGGCAGGTAAGTTCTTGCTTGTTTTCCAACAAACCTTTTAAAAAGGGGGAAGCCAAGTGACTCAAGTAGCTTTTCTGATGATTGAGGATTGTATCTTATAAAAACTACAAATTATATTTCTATCATTATTAGCGGTTAGATGAGATCAACATTTATTGATACCTTTATATTGCAATGAACAAGGACATACATTCAGTTCACAGCTACTAAGATTGATGGCTGACCAGGGACAAAAATAGCCAGAGAAATGCTTGAAGTCTGGGAATAGAGCTCCTTGTCAGTCAGTAGAAATGCTGATTTACCGCTAGCTTACCATATACTTAAGGAGCACCCTAATTAACAAAAGCCACATGCAATCAGGCATTATATAAATACAGCCAGCAGAACAGCCCAGAGCACACATTCTGGAGAGAGGAGTTTCCTGAGCATGGGCTCCAGCACAAGCCTGAAAGCTTGAAAGAAGAAACCTTTCATCCTGGTAACTGACTACTACAAATTATTCTGAATTTTTTTTCTAGTTCCTATATTCTGGGAGACTTAGATATTATAAGATGTTATTCTAAAGAAGAAAATTAATGTAAAATACAACAAAAGTACATTTGAAACTTCAGTACATTAAAACAGCAAATCATATACTGTATTTTCCTGCGTATAAGACTACTTTTTAACACACAAAAATCTTCTCAAAAGTCGGGGGTTGTCTTATATGCCGGGTCTCATTCTCCTGTAACCAGGCAGACCAGCCCATAAGGCTCTGACGAGCCTTAAATGGCTCTGAGGAGGGTCGTCTTATACACCCAGTCGTCTTATACGCCCAGTCGTCTTATACGCCGGAAAATACGGTATTTCTAAATCTGCAATTTGCTGTACAGGTAGTCCTTATTTAGTGACTGGCAACCCTTAAAACTGAAAAGTCACTAAATAAAGACTTATTGTAGTTGTACTTGTGAAATAAATATTCCCTTTTAGTCTATATAGGTAGTCCTCAATTTACAACAATTCATTTAATGACCGTTCAGAGTTATGTCACTGAAAAAAGTGACATGATTGTTTTCACATGGCCATTGCAGCATACCGATGGTCACATGTTCAAAATTCAGATGCTTGGCAACTGCCATCAGAAGCACTTTGAATGGTGGTCAGAAACCAATAGGAATGAATTTTATGCTGAGTAATGCCTTCACGAATTGTCAAAATGTTGGCAAGCTTTAGCTATAACACTTAACAGTTCATTCTTGTGTTTTAGGTGAAATCTGGCACAATTTTTGACAACTTCCTGATCACTGATGATGAGAAGTTTGCTGAAGAATTTGGCAATGAAACATGGGGTGCTACTAAGGTGGGAAATGTTTCTTCATAGAGAAGAAATAATATTTGGCTTTTATAAAGCTTGGGAATTAGAAACTTGTACCTTGTTCTCAAATGTTTAAGATTTTGAACTTTGGAAATGGATGTGAACCAAGCTGTTACCTAGTGACTTGGCCCAAAAGGCTGAGATTAAAATTCTCATGTTTCTGCAGAAAAGTATTTTGCATTTTGATTAATAGCAAATTACATTTACAAAAAACCTTTTAAAAGCTTTTTTCTATTTGTGAATTGTTCTTGAAATATGTTAGGCAAAGCATGGGATATAAGTCTGTAAAAAATGCCATTGTGGACCAGTTTGTGTCCTGTTTTGTCCCACAGCAGCCAGTTACATTTTTCTCCAAATTCTTTCAGATGTCAGTCTGTTTGTCTAAACATTGTTTCCCAGCCTTTGCAACTTTGAGATCATTCTCTTAGGATTCTTTGCAATGGCCTAGCCAGTTCTGAGAGTTGAAGTCCACACATTCAAGATTGCAGAAGTTTGAAAGTTCTAATTTAAAATCTCTTTGTGTATTGTCAGGATACTTTTGGCTAAGGAAATGCAATTTTAAGCCTCAGCCAAGCAAGGTCACTGGGTAACTTGGAGTCAGTTTTTCTCTCTTGTCCAATCTCACTACATCCTTATAAAATAAAACAAAAAAAATCTTGCCTGGCCCTGTTTGCTGTGATGCTTTCTTCAGCAAGTCCTGATTCAATAATGTATTTCCTTTTAAATTCTCATTAGGATGCTGAAAAAAAAATGAAAGAGCAGCAGGATGAGGACCAGCGGAAGAAGCAGGAAGAAGAAGATAAGAAGAAGAAAGAAGAGGAAGGAGAAGAGGAACCTGAGGGTGAAGATAATGAAGAGGAAGAAGAGGAGGAGGAGGAGGAAGAAAAGGAAGAGGATGAAGAGGAAACAGAGGGCCCATTGAAGGACGAGCTGTGATTGGGGGTTGTTGGGTATACTTGTTGGTTGAGCCTTGCCCTGGACTTGTACCATGCAGTTGAACCCAACTAAGGAGAGGGGATAACAGTAATGTCTCTATGAGACACAAGAACTTTCTTTTTTATTGGTGTGTTTGTCTTAACTCCTTCCCAAATATCATCAATTACTCATTCATGTGTGTAGGGGGGGAGGGGGGGACTAAAACCTGCATCAGAAGAAGGCTAATTGTAGGAATACAGCCCTTGGAAGGGGATTATACCATTGACCCTTCCCTCTCTTTGTGGCCACTTTTTCAGTAAAAATTTGCCTCTGCTAGCCCTTCTCAATGGATGTAAAAAGCAAAACTCTTGTGTCCATCTAAAGTTTGCCTTTATCCTTTGAAGGTACAGGGGAGTGTCGGGTGGGGCAATGGGAGGGCTTGGTAGCATAGGTAGCTCCAGATTTCAGACATTAAATTGAGACAACCAGTATTATACCATGTGTAAGGCCAGTGGTATTGATATTGAGAGATCCTGACTCCAGTCAGGGAATAGGCACCGTCCTTTGGTGCCTACTATACAGATTAGGTGCTTCAAAAGCACAGTGTTCTGAGCAAATTTAATTTTTAATTCTGAATTCTAGCTTTTAGCCTATTTCCTTGGGTGTTGGGTTGTTCAGGGAGCTGTTTGTAGAGCCCCAGCAGGAAGGTAAGAGTAGGAATTGGGGTGGGTGTTCACATGTAAAAGGTGTCTCTTCAGGCAGAGAGGAAGGGTGGGAAGGGTTTCTGGGGGTGGAAAGAACAGTATCGGATGGGTCATCCCACTTGTTCACACTTGAATGTATGGAAGATTGAAGAAAATTTCTATTAAATTAAACTTCACATCTGGCCCATATGCTGATCTTTTGTTGTCTTTATTGCTTGGGGCTAGATGGGAAATGCAGTTTAACAAACATTTTTGGTATAATGCATGGTGATACCAGACCCTTGGAGACCCAGTTTGATGTGGTTAAGGCATCCGGCTAGAAACTGGGAGATTTGTCAATTCTAATCCTTTATGCACAAAGCCAGCTGCATTATCTTGGGCCAGTCGCTTTCAGCCCTAGGAAGGAGATAAACCATTTGAAATCCTTGCCAAGAAAACTGCAGTCTGAGAAATGGATACAATGGAATGGAAAAATATACAATAGTATATGACCCTTATAGTAGTTCATATTCTGAGAACAGCTAGATCCTTATGGAATTTTGAGAATATTGTTGAGTGACCCCTTCAGACTTCTGAGAAGTTAAAGCATTACAAGATGGAAGACAAGCTTCTGTCAAAAGAGGAATATTTGATGAGTGCATTCATTTTCTGCACTTGAACGCAGTCCTCTTGATTAGGTCAAGTCAGTAAACAAAATACCACCTTGAGCCCTTTTTTCCCTCCTGCGATGGCTATCCCCTGGAAATTGGAATGGGATATTGGCAAGTTAGTAAAAGCGCCGCTTTGAGCAAGAGTCGGAAAGTTTTGGCTATGCAGCTAATTTTAATTCATGTGGTATTTAGGGTCGTCGATTCTGTTAATGTTTGGAAATAAGCTGTGGATCGGCTGATTTCTAGCAAAACAAAAAGCGTTTCCCCCAAAACCCGAGCCTACTCTATCTCCCGCTCCACCAGCTACCGTCCTTCTCCCTCCTAACTAAAGCGTCAGTCGAACGTCACCGACCCCTCCGGGAACCGTACGCCTCGGAACACTAAAATCCCAAAACAAACCGGAAGCCAAGCAATGTGGAGAAGCGGCCCGTAGCTCCTCTCCGTCTCTATGGTGAAGGCTTCTTTCCTGTCTCACATCACGTGGGAAGAGTCAGGCTGGGAGCGGAAGCGGCGCGAAGTGCGCGTAAAATGGCGGCGTCGTGAAGTTGCATGTTGTGGGGGGCCTCCGCTGAGTCCGTTGGGAGGAACCGCCAGTTTTCGCCGCAGCCTCCCTCCGCCAACTCTCGCCATGGCGGTGACCGTCACCCTGAAGACTCTGCAGCAGCAGACATTCAAGATCCGGATGGAGCCTGACGAGACGGTGAGGAGTGGCGGGTCTTTGGTCATCTCCCCTTCCGGCCCTCCTCCCGTGTGCGGTCTGTGCGTGGCTTCGCCCCGTTAGGCGTCCTCCCGAAATCATCTTTGAAGACGCGCCTCTTGCTTCTCAGTGAATTTCGCTCCCGGTGTTTCATTTGGGAGTGGATTTATATCGCCCTGCTCTACTTTCCCCGATCTGAAATCTGCCTCTAATCTGCCTCTCCTGATGTCACTCTTTTAAAAAAGAGAACATCGTAACCAGCCAGGCATATAAGAAAGTAGCGGTTCCTTTTCTCCCTTTTAATAACTCCCGACACCTCCTCCTCCTCTGTTGTGTTTCTGCTGTATTTAACAATCCTGCTTTTTTCTTCATTTCCTCTTGAAGTCCCACACGGGAACAGCGTGCCGTTGTTCCAGTTTTCATGCGGCTTCCTTCCGCGAAGGAGCCGGATAAACTACACGCTGTTCCATTATTTTCTTGATGTAGTATGATATTTAGCCTTCATTTCCAATCCTGAAATGAAGTGATATGTTGTCCGTGGGTTATATATACTCATCATACTATTCCTTTTTCGGGTTGCGCTGTATTATGCAAAGTGCCAGGAAACAGTATATTCAGTGATAATTAATAACCAAAGGAAATTAAAGGTACAATAAAAAAGTCTAACCGAGATAATTATAATTCTTATCATCCTTATCATCATGCCCATATATTTTCTGTTTTTTAACATTCTTTTTTTTCACCTCTGAGAATCTTAATTTCCATCCAATCACATCTTTCTTGATATCCCTTTTTCCTAAACCATTTGTGTTTATATTCTACTTAGTATGATCTTGGCTGATGGCATTCTTATTTATCAACTTTACTTCAATTGTGAAAACATTATTTCAATGAATCCCGTGGCTTTCTTTTCTGACCTTTTTGTTGCAGCATTATAATGATTTGTCAGATTTAAATCTATTTTAATGAAATAATGTTGAAATGGCTCCAAATATTAAAACAATGCATATCAGAAAATAATTGGATCAAGAATCATTATGACTTTTTTTCTAGTAAACAATGCTTTGAGCTACAAAACAATGGTTGAACTGGGCAGGAGTTTGGACTAGATGATCCCTTCTAGTCCTTAAACTCAGTGATTATGGGAAACATCTGTTGTTGCAAATGAGACTTACATTTATCCAATTTCTAATTTGGTCTTAATTGTGTCTCTACATTCAAGTTATAAAGTTGTTGTAAAACTTGAATATTCATATTCATACACACGCAACATCCTTTTCATTTGGATGCTTTTGCTGTAAGAGCACCTATTTCAGTTCAGAAAGTACCTTTAATATTAAGCAAAGTTCTCCCATACCATTTGGAACATAGCTAGCAATTGCTGTTCACTCCAGGAAGAGTGAGAATTGAATGTTTAGTCCCTGCTCACATGAGTCCTGCCAGTGTAAGGAATTTTAAAAGTTAGAATACATCAGAGAGAACAGGTATATTAACTCAGAGCTTCCATATTGTCATCTTCATATTTTGCTACACCAAGACCAAGAATGTCCACAGAGTAACTGTTTTCATTTTAAATTTTTGAAAAGAGAAGCCCTCTTTAGAATTTTACGTTAGACTTATGTCTGTGTATGTACAGTGTTTTCCCAAAAACAAAACCCTGTCTTATATTTTTTTGAACCCTGAAATAAGCGCTTGGCCTTATTGCCATGCAATCAAAAGCCCGATTGGGCTTATTATCAGGGGATGTCTTATTTTGGGGGAAACAGGGTATATAAGGATTTCTGCACCTCAGTAAAATTGGAATATGCCCCAAACATTCTACACTACCGTTTAGCCATAGATGCTAATCCCCCTCAATATGGCCCTGAAAGATTTAGAACTGGGAGTTCACACTTTGAGTATATTATCAGAAGAGTACTACTTTAAAACCTAGAGTTTTTAAATTCAAGATTGTAATGCTTGGATTATCTATCATTGCACATAGTCTTTCAGTTTTGCAGCAGAGAGTGTATTCATGATGAATACTATTGTATTACATTTGATGAACAGCCCTTCATGTCCTTTAGTATCACAGCAAATGAAATTTGTACTCACAGTTTAATTGCAAGATAGAATTGTAGTGTGCAACACTTCTCAATATACCGTTAAACAATTCAGTAACTGCAGGATTTTCCTTTGCATAAATGGGAGATGTTTCTATGTAATGACCTTAATCTGAAGTAACAGAAATAACTGTACACTCTGAATCTATATTTTTCAGTATGTCTCAGAATAATGATGTAACAAAACGTAGTCTTTGTTCCATTTCACAGTACTTATGTTATGCGAAAAAAAATACTGATCCTAATCTGGAGTTTTCTAGATATTTTGGAAATTATTCATGCTTGTTGGAGATTCCAAGAGTTGGGTCAACACATTTGGAAAAAAAAACCCCAAAACATTAGGTTAGGTTAAAACTATTTTGGCCTCATCTTTCATATCTTTGGGATGAATTGGAACAGTGAAGGAAACAATTATTAATATTCCATATAACTTGGAAGGATAATGCAACATAACTATTATTCTATATTTGTCAGTAGCGTTTTCCTGTTTGGTACAAAAACTATTTATTTCTGATATATATTATTAAATTTATATGCTGCCCATCTCATCAATAAGGCGAGTCTTCACCTTTTCACCTTTTATTGGTTTTCGTGTACAAAATAGTTTGCAGGATCCAATCTCGGTTGATCACTGGGACCAGAGGTTTTGTCTTCCAAGTTTTCAGAGCCCATCTTCAGAGAACCTCTCTCTAGCAGTTCCCTGAAGATGGGTTCTAGCATGAGTCTGAAAGCTTGGAAGATAAAATCTCTGGTCCCAGTGACCGACCCAGAATGGATCCTGCAACATTACCCAGGGACATGTATATTTGCCTTCATTTGTGACAAAATAGTTTCTTTGCCCAGATTATAAAGTATAATATTTCAACAAATGGAACACTTGTTAGAAGACAGTTCTCAGGTAGTGTGTTGCATAAGAAGAACATCATTTTAAGAGAACAGCCTAGCCAATGTAACTAGGGCTTTTGGAAGCAAAATAAAAACATTAATTCCAAATATCCTTGTCTTTGGTTTGGAGATTGGGAATGATGGGATTCAAGACAATAGGATTATCTTTCCTATCAATTTATAGAAACCATTGCCATTCCTAATGAATAGGAACGGATTCTCAAAGAGCATTAGTTATAGTGATGTGTCATTTAAAGTTCTTGCACTCAGGCCATTTCTCAGTTTCTACCCCCCGAATGCATCACCCACTCTTTGCATTCAGCAGCTTCTCCATGCCACGTTTCTCCATCTGGCACTTGCATCTATAGTTCAACACTGTTGGGATAGAAAGAATTGGCCTTTAAGCATTCAGTACAAGGTGGATGGTGGAGCCAGCTTGGTCTTGACCCACAGGTCCGAGTACTTAAGGAGAAGATTGAGGCTGAAAAGGGCAAGGAAGCTTTCCCCGTGTCAGGCCAGAAGCTTATATATGCTGGCAAGATCCTGAGTGATGATGTCCCCATCAAGGAATACAAGATTGATGAGAAGAACTTCGTAGTGGTGATGGTCACCAAGGTATGGTTGAGCATCTCCTTTGCTTCATGATAACGATTTTCTTGTTTCAAAGGGCTACTGTGTTTCAGCAGTTCCCCTTTGTATGAATAGTGCTAAAATCATTTTTATTAGGAAATGGGGTACTGCTACTAGTCTGTTAGGTACTTCAGGATTGGGGGTGGGTAGTCAAAAGATTGCTTTCAATACTAACCAGTACATGAAGAGCAGTTTTTTAGGCTCACCCTTCTTGATTATATAGCAATTTAGACTGGAAGAGCTTCACCTCCTTACCTGAGACACTCCTTTTGGTTTTCTGTTAAGAACAAAACAGGCTCAGGAGCTCCTGTTTCTTCACCCACTGATGTAGCAGCCACCTCAGAACCCACACCCTCCTCTGGGCCTACGGCAGCTACCATTTCACCCCTTCAAGCATCCCCATCAAGTGAGGAAAAGCCTCCTGAAGAGTCAGTGACTGTTTCTCCCCTGGAATCTACAGTTGGGTAAGTTTGGCTTACTTTATCATCCCATAATTTACTAGATTAGAGTAATTTTAGAAAGATTTTTCAGAATGAAAGAATAGCTCTGAAAATTCAGTATTATTTGTACTTTTTATATTTTGGAAAGCCTCAGTGCTAATTGTTGACTCCTAAACTTATCACTAGGATTTGCTAGTTTCATCCTATCTCTTTTAAGGAAATTATTAATCGTTGATGACCCCAGTTGTCAAAGGTGGACATGATCAAAATCTTTACACATAGCAGTTGTTGGATGATTGTTGGTCATAGCTAGGCATATAAGAGAGATTTTATTCAGCCATTCTTTTGCTTAGAATTATTTTTGGATTTTCAACTTTCTTGTCCAGTTATCTGGAAGGACGCAGCTACTATTTCTCTCTCTTAAATTTGCAGCTCTGTTCCCTCTTCAGGTAGCATGGGACGTGACGATGATGCAGCTTCCACTTTAGGTAGGTGAATACTTTCATTTACCAAGAAAGAAATAAATTTTTAACAGCTTCACTACAACTAGCTGTTTTGTGATTGGAGCTATGGCAGGGGTTCCCAACCCCCAGTCCGTGGACCGGCACCAGGCTGTGGCATGTCAGAAACTGGCTGTGCAAACAAGTGAAGCCCCATCAGTGGGATGCAGGTAGCATGCAAAACCACGCCCCTCCAGTCCACGAAAAACCCTCTCTCTATGGAACCGGTCACTGGTGGCCAAAAGGTTGGGGGCTGCTGCACTATGGCATCTTCTTTCTCAACTACTACATTCTTACATCAGAGAATCATAGCTAGCTTCTTGAAAAAAAGAATTCAGTTTGGATATACTGCCCTCTCATGGCCATTGCTGGTTAACATCTTTTCCCTTTAGCTCTAAAATGTGGTGTCTTCAGCCACTTTAACTTCAACAGAATCTCTGCCCCACTAGATTAATTTTTAAAAACACTGACATATTGCAAAACAAGCAGCAGACTAATTGCCTTAATTGAACAATGCCTGTGGCTTTGTGGTTCTTAAATAGATCCCATTTTTTTAAAAAAATAAATAAAAATAAATAAAGAATAAATTAGATTAGCCTATTACTTTATTATGACATCTGCCTACCTTTCCAGAAAATGGACCCTGACAGGTAGAGTTGTCAGGAAGTATCTTGCAGGAAGAAAGAACTGAGACAGTAGTAGGTGATACTTTGATAAACTGATTCTTCTAACTGGCTGGTCTACTATAAAATCACTTTATGAGAATACGTATTTTCAAAATATCAAATGTGCTCCTCAGCCTCAATGGAGTGAACCTTTCCACCTTACTGTTATACCTAGATCTAGTACACAATAAATTAGTAGAATTCAGTTTTTCTTTTTAAATAAAACGTTAATTACTTAAGCCCAGATTATCTCCAATCTGGAAATGTTAAGTACTATTAGTGTAGATGAAAATTGATGAGGATGGAGGTTTCCAGTCTCTCCCCACCCACAAAAATCCTTAGTAAATCATTGTGCTTGGATTTCAGCTGCAATGCTATTTCTTTCACAGAGATGGAGGTTCAATATTCAGGATTCTTGGCTTTTAATCACTAGTTAGCTTTCTTCCAGAAATGAGAACTGAAGTTCAGAATTCTTAGTTTCCAAAGCCAATGCTCCATGCTATGTTTTGCTCTAGTTATAACAGTCAGCAAGAGGCAAGTAGACTGAATTACAGATG
Organism: Masticophis lateralis; assembly: GCA_030761175.1. Lineage (NCBI taxonomy): Eukaryota > Metazoa > Chordata > Lepidosauria > Squamata > Colubridae > Masticophis > Masticophis lateralis. Next base: position 164,991,169 of record JAUDYJ010000002.1, read on the forward strand.
AATCACCCAAGACATCTGAATTTGGATGAAGAGAATTAAACTTCTAAAGCATCATTTGTTGATTCTTGGGAATGTGAAATGAGAGCCACTTCAACAGTGAAACAAATTTCATTCTGCCTCTAGCTTTCAAAAATATTTGAGGCCCCGATAATAGAGAGTTGGTGCTTGTATTATTGTTCAGTAACGCAATAATGCAAGCTTGCCTGCTTTTGCTATTTGGAGAGGAGGGGAAGGCCTGGATTTCTTTTAGCCAAGAAAGTAACAGCAGGCTTTCCCAATAATACAATGCTATCTTTTGTTTGTGCTTTCAGTTACTGGCTCAGAATATGAGACAATGCTGACTGAAATCATGTCAATGGGCTATGAACGAGAACGGGTAGTAGCAGCGCTACGGGCGAGCTACAACAACCCACACCGAGCTGTGGAATACCTGCTGACGGTGAGGAAAACTACTGAATTTAGTTTATTCAAGAATTTATTTTTTTATTTTTTAAAATTTGATTTATATGCCACCCTTCTCCGGAGACTCAGGGCGGCTTACAATGCGTTAAGCAATAGCCTTCATACTTTTGTATATTTTATACAAAGTCAGCTTATTGCCCCCACAAACTGGGTCCTCAATTTATCTACCTTAGAAAGGATGGAAGGCTGAGTCAACCTTGAGCCTGGTGACATTCGAACTTGCAATAATTGCAGACAGCTGAATGTTAATAACAGGCTTTTAGTCTGTTGAACTATCCAGGCTTCATTTTGCTGAAATACCTGGAAGGTTTCTTCATTTCTTCAAAGGAATCATATTTTTTTGTATGCCAAACTCTTTGTTGGTTTTGCTTTGCCTCATTCCATTAGTCTTCTATCTTGAGAAGATATAGCAACACTAGTTTTTAACTAAGCAGGTCCTTTTAAAGTGTGATCAAATCAGAGGCTTCTGCTCTGCACACGATGCTTGCCAGTGTATAATGCAGGGGACAATCAAAATGTGCTGCCTGCCATGGATTTGATTATCTAAACAGATACATGGCTTAGTTGGCCACTGGCTGAACAACAGGCTTGTGTGTCTCAGAAGAAATTGCTGTCAATTAGGTAATCTTTGATTCTCTGGATATTTTGAAGTACGCCTCTCATAAACTTTAACAAGCGTGGCTGGAGTCAGATGTACCTCAAAACAATTGGAACAGGACTGCATGTTCTTGTTTAACTTAGTTGTTATATCTACATTTGTGGGATGACATTTGTACGCACAATACAGTGAATCAATCTCTGCTTTTGTAAATATATCTTCTGCCACATCTAACAGGAAACTGAAGAAAGTTCTTCTCTCCCTTCAACTAATCTCTTGTGGTGATCTCAGTGATAGTTACATATCACCAATATTGACTCTGTACTTGCTGCTAAGAAAACAAATTTGAAAATGAGCCTTGGAGGTCTTTTGTCATACAGTATACAACAGGGTCAGCAACCTGAGGCTCTGGAGCCACATGTGGCTCTTTGGGCCATCTGCTATGGCTCCCTGTCAGGTGATCCCACCACTGGCGGGCCCCACTCCTCGCCCTCCCATCCCAGTCACTCCTCGCCTGGCCTGAGAAGGTAAGGGCAACAGTGGGGGATGGAGAAGCAGCCAGGGCAGAAACAGAGAGAGGGAGGGGGGTGAGAGAGATGTCAAAAGGATTTTGTGGTTCCCGTGTTTTTTAACAACTGGTTCTCTGCCCTAATGACCGGCTGGGTAGGTGTGGCTATGGTAGGCATGTGACTGGTAGAAGTGAGTGAATCACGTTGGCCACGCCCTCCCCAGGTTTTGTGGTTTCCGGTGTTTTCTTTTCTGTGGGAAACGGGTCTAAATGGCTCTTTGAGTATTTAAGGTTGCAGTCCCCAGTGTACAATAATGTGAGACATTGAAGTGGATGACTTCCATGTTAGCTAATGTGTTTCTGTGGATGTCTCCTTGCATACTTTTACCAGAAGTCATTGTTTTACAAATATCTAACTGAACATACTCAGGATGGAAAGGCAAAGCAAATTTTATGCAATGAATGATGAACTCTATGAATTCTACAGCCACATGAACCTAACTGATCCTGTGGTCTTACATCATCAGAAAAAAATCAAGTCATCTGAGTCATGAAAATTGAAATAGTGAAGAGTAAATGGAATTAATTGAACGCAGCACAAACAAGTAGTAGCTGTTAATGGACTATAATTTTAGGACAGAGAGATTTAAAAATACTTTCTCTCTTCTCTGAAAATTTTCCTGATTTTAGAGCCAATAATAGAAACATTATTACAGTGTTAGTGAATTTTCTACACAGTTTCCACCCACGTCTGATTCTGCAATTTAAAGAAGATTGCAATCTCTGCCCTTGTAATTGTGTGCTCATGGCCAATTTCCCAGCCACTCTGGACAACTTATCAATCAAACCAGTCTGGAAATAGTTTTGTAGTTCTACTTTTTTCTTAACTTTGCAGGGCATACCAGGTAGTCCAGAACCTGAGAGAGCTCCCATCCAGGAGAGCCAGCCCCAAGATCAGCCTGCACCAGAAGGTGAGTTGTCTTTTTCTCATGCCCACATAGAAATTCTAATTAGGACATATAAGGAAACTCAAGCAGTTGGTGTGGTGGGGATAGCTGTTCACTCTAGAAGGCACAGTGGCTCATTCCTTTCTGCACATTCTTCAGACATTCTAATACCCTCTCCCTGTTTGCTGTCATTGTGGTTGGATGCATGGCATTAATATTCCTTGGACCTACAGGAGAGAACCCTCTGGAATTTCTGCGAGATCAACCCCAGTTTCAGAATATGAGGCAGGTGATACAGCAGAATCCAGCTTTGCTCCCAGCTTTACTGCAGCAGTTAGGCCAAGAGAACCCTCAGCTGCTCCAGGTAACTTTCTTTGGATTTTCTTTGTTTCCCTCTTCCTGGCAACATTGCAGCAAATGTAACCTATTGTGGAAGGAAATTCTAGCTTTTGGAGATTCTACATAAGTCTCTTTAATTCTCAGTGGGGAGGAGAGGGTAATCGTAATAAATTTAAGAGACAAAGCACATAATGTTTCCCTGCTTCATCTGCTAAACAGTGCCACAGGTGCAATTATGTTCTCAATTCTTCTTGTGGCTTTGATTATGAGAATTATACCCTATGTTGAGATGGATGTTTGTTTTTTGGGGATCATTTCATTATATTTTTTCCAATCTTGCCTCAGTTTCTTTCTTGTTCTGAAGATTTAGCTATAGTTAGTCCTTTCTTAGTGACAATTGGGACCAGCAACTCTGTTCTGTTCCCCTTCCCCACACAGGCAAACACACAACCAGGCATGCCTGCCAAGATTTTATTAAGCAATCAGACTAGAAACCCTTGCAGTTAAGAGTTTTGGCAGTAAACTGAAATGCCTGCCAAGTCAGTTTTCACTCAAGTCAGCAAGAGAGAGAGAGTTTATCCTCAGTCCGAATCAGTAGCAAAAAGTAATCCACGAAGCAAGAGTTTAGCCAAGGTCCAATCCAAAATATGCACAAGCCAGATTTCAGGTAACGCGATGTGACTCAGGTTTTTAACTTTAATCGTCACAAAGCCTGAAGAGCAGTCACACCCACTTTTATTCCTTATGGGGTGTGGCTCAGTGACTCAGTTCAATCTCTGGCCCTCCCACACCTCTTTCGTTGCTGTACACGCTTCTCCCTCCGACGCTGCCTGGGATCAAGCTAGGATTCATCATCCTCGCTCCCAATCTTCTGTTGTTCTGATATGCTTTCCTCCTGGCATATCCAAGGCTGTTTCTCTTGGCCTTTGGATGAAACCTGAGGCATTGCCAGAGAGGAGGGTCCTGGAGAGGGGGGCTTTATCAGTTCCTCCCCATCACCTTCTGAGTCCTCTTCCTCTGTTAGGACAGGCTCGGGAGTCGGGGTCACAACAAACGCTGTTGCTAAGTGAAATGGTTGTTAAGCGAGACTTCATATGACTATCACAATTTTTTTATCTTACTTCCACTATGGTTATTAAGCTAGTCACCTCAGTCATTATGTGAGACATTGCTAGTTTGCTCTGCTTGTTGAAGCTGGCTTGAAGTGTGCAAATGGCAATCATAAGTTTATGCTACAGTCATAAGTACGAACATCGGTCATAAACTTACTTTTCCAGTGCCATGGTAAATTTGAACAATTGCAGCAGGGGCTACCTTGCTTGTCACTGATGAATAGCAGTTTAATATGGCTTTTAATTATATATGGGTAGCTTGAAAAGCAGATGCAAGTTCATGATACTTGAGAAAAAAGAGGGCAAAGAATGGGAAAAGCAGATGAAGGAAGACAGATCAGCAGGACAATGTATTCCTCTGTGGTCCCTTCAGCTGTTCTATCAAAGTCCCAGCTTTGGAGACAATTATGTGGGTGTGTTACATCAACATGTACTATATGTTGTGCCAGTTGCACAGGTGTACATACAGAGAGTGTTTGGTAACAGTGAGCGTTCTTCCTTCACAGCAAATTAGTCAGCATCAGGAGCAGTTCATTCAGATGCTCAACGAACCTCTGGGTGAAATGGCTGACATCGCAGACATTGAGGGAGAGATGGGTGCTATTGGGGAAGAAGCTCCCCAGATGAACTACATCCAAGTTACGCCTCAGGAAAAAGAAGCCATAGAAAGGGTAAATGTGTTGAACTAGGGAAGAAGGGGCAGTGGCAAGGAAAAAAGGACCTCAGGGTATTCTTGGTCTTTTTTGGTTTGACTTTTTCAGTAGGGGGTTTGCTTCTAAGAATTTCCTTTTTAACATAAAGAACAGTATAGTAAAGGCATGCATAGCTAATTTGGGGTTGAAGGTATACTTGGACCTTTCAGTAGATGCTAGGATTGCACTCAAAAAAATAGTGAGTTAAACAAAAACTAAAAACACAATTTAAATCAAATGTAGCTGATGCAGCTTGGTTGCGATTTTTAGGGACCTTTATGAATCATTCCTAGTCTCAAGGTATGCGCTTCTGACATAACAGCTAAAATAGGGATCATTCTTTTTGTTCTTTCTGAATCAGTTCAGTTGAATGGAGAAGGCTCCATGTCAGAATACTACATAATCATTTGCAATATCAAGAAAAACATGTTTATACTTAAAGTGCATAATTAAAATTAATGTTCTGTTTTGCATAAATATGATTAATTGCATGTATTTATGTTTTGTTCTAAAACCACTATTAGATTCTTCTTGGATTTGGAGGGATTTTTTGGAAAGAAGCTATACCTACTGGCATGAGGAGAATTGGAGAAATGGGGCTAAGCTAGCATGGCAAGAGATGAAAAATCAGCTCAGTTAAACCTTCCACATTTTCAAGAGAACTCTTAATTTAAAACAAAAGAAAAATGTGTGATGTGTGCAAAAAGCATGAGACCCTGAGATTTGTATTAAGCCTATAAATGATAATTTACATTCTTCCATTGTGTCTTTTTTAAGAGAAATATTATGGAATGCTCTTTGCCCCTTCCTAGGGCAGAGTTACAAAAAAAGCAGACAGTCATAAATTTACCGTATTTATGTAGAATTTCAAAAGGCAATTATATTAATTATATTTAATATAATTAAATAAAATTATATAATATAATTAATTATATTAATTATATTAATTTTTTTGTTTCAATATGCTATGACAAAATTACTGACAATTGGTTTCTTGGTGAAAAAGTAGATTGTTGCCATAAGTAACATTTAACATTCTCTCTCTTTTTTTTTGTACCTCCCCTTTCCCCACTCCCCTCTTCTCCCCTCTCTCAGTTAAAGGCCCTGGGCTTTCCTGAGAGTCTGGTGATCCAGGCGTATTTTGCTTGTGAGAAGAATGAAAATCTGGCAGCCAACTTCCTGCTGAGTCAGAACTTTGATGACGAGTGATAAAGAAAAAGAGTTTTATATAAAATTCTCTATATAAATATTCGTTTATTTAAAGGGGCACTACTGGGGTTGGGTGGTAATGGTATGATTTGAGAATGTCCCTGATGAATTGCTGGCTAGAAGAAAATACTCTACCTTGGAAATGGGGCAGTTGGGGGAAAAGCAGAACAAATGGACCTTCTGTTCTCTTCTCAAAAACAAGGGTGGCATTTGAGCCCAGCTGCATCTTACAACAATCCTTAGACTGACAAGCAAGGTGTTTAGGAAAAGGTTGACACAGCAGATGGGTGCTGTTGGACCTTCTCCCATCTTACACGATTGCATGTGTGCAAACAAATTGCTCTTTTGTTTGAAAATCTCTCCCCTTCACGCCAGTGCACATTGCTACAATGCTGAACTTTGTGCCCATCAATTAATTCTGTTGCTGGTACTCTCCCCTTTGCTTTCCTTCAATGTCATTTTGCAATCAGTTTAGTTGTCCACCCCTATTCAAAAGGGTGGCTTGTGTTAGGTAAGTGATATGTTTTCTGATGATCTGTTTGATACTTGTTCCTGTGCTGGAGAGGCTGTGCCAGAGTTATGGAATATCTTGTAATTCTGTGCACAAAGATCTCATGTTTTTTTTTTTTCTATCCTGTATTTTTTGCCATCGTCCAATAAGGCAACTACCCACCTTTATCTATGGTTTTCTGACACTGCTCTTAAAATCATTCCCAAAGAATATCAAGGAAACAGTTTCCCTATACTCATCCAACTTCAAACACTATGTTTTTAAAAAACTTTTTGTTTGTTCTTTCTCTTTTTAATGGCATCTCATGGTTTTAGTCTGTTCTGCAGACACCTAGCTTTGAAGTCTAGCTCCTGGGGATTGCTCTATAACATCCATGTATATTTTTATTATCCATCATTTTAACATTAGGAATTTGGAGCCACAAACTTTAATATAGTAGGGAAAAAAGGATTTTACAAACCCCTGTAATAACTGAGTATCTTGAGATAGCTTGAAACACATGTTTTCTATTTCTGTGTTGTGGGAATTTTAAAGAAGTCCCCCCCCCCCCCCCCCCCGTAGTATTCTGATTTTTCTTGTTCAAAATATTTTTAATCTAAAGGTTCCCCAAAAGAGAATCCATTAATAGTTGGGGATACAAAACTAATACAAAATAGTTGTGTATTAGATATGTTTTCCTTTTTTTAGTTTTGAAAAATGATCAAATTGACATTTTCCTGAATATTTTAATAGAAAAATATGTAAAGAAAGAACCTGTCTTATTTACACCTTTGAAACTGGAACTGAACTGACTTCTGATAAAAAAATTCTTGGTAGCTAGGGAAATTGGCTTTAATACATAGATTGTAGATACAAAACTATAGAAACTTTAGATCATCATTTACTTTTCTGTGGGAATGTTGGTCAAAGCTGTTTCTGGTTTGAACATCAATAAACCTGTCAGTTATCACATGTTAAATCCCCAGCTTCCTTTGATAACTAAACTGCCTTTCCCCACTATCCCCCTAAGAAGCCTGGGAATCCCATTCTTTCCTCTGCAGGTGCCCATTGCAAAGAGAACCAGAGTATTGCCTCTATGCCTCCAATAATAAATTCTGAAGCCATATGTTACTGCTAATTTGTGTGACATGGTTGTGTGACTGACTGACAGTGTGCAATATATTGTTTATAAGTTTGATTTGATTTCAAGGCTGGTGAGCAGGCATGGAGGAAAGCAGAAATTTAATTCTTAAGTTTGAAAAAGTGTCCAGTGTTCACAGTATTTTTCTCCAACCATGTGCCCTCTGTATGTCTTGGACTTCATTTATTTTAGCCAGGGATTCTAGAAATTGGAAGTTCATCACATCCAGAGAGCACCGAAATGACTCTACGTAAGGCCTAAAAGTCTATATTGTGTGGAAAGGAAGTTATTTTGACTGCTGGAATTAGACCAGTTCTGCTATGTTGTTCACTGAAGAATTGTTTTTAAATAGCATCCAATGAATTAGGCTATAACCTATGAGTGCTATTTGAGGTGGAAATTTTACTTGATCAAAATTTTAGATTGCATCATGGTATCTTTTGGTACTAAAGAAATTTGAAAAGCTGCTTCTGACTTCATATTTGGCCTAGAAATACTTTTCAAAATGGCAGTCAAAGGTGTCTGCATGCATGCTCAACCTGAACTGCTTGCTCCAGACTCTTAATTTCCAATTTCCTTATCAGCAAGCAAGAACATTCATGCTGAATTATAGCTTTCTTCAAAGTAGATGGCTGAATATTGGAATGAGTTGATGAGAGTGTGTTGCCCCAAAGTGGGATTTGAATGCTTTATTTGTGCCTGAGACCCTGCGATTTAAGGGAGAGCTTTCAGTAGTACTCATTGCTCCTTGTCCCTTTTCATGATGAACCAAAACAAACAAACAAACACATCCCCACCACCCCCCAAGATAAAGTATGTAAAATCAAAAAGCTGGAACACGTAACTAGCAAAATATGTAGATTGGCCTTGTCCAATCTGGTACTCCAGAAATGTTGGACTATAACCCTCTAATCACTTAACCAGAGTGAGTATAGTGGATAGAAGTTACAGACTTAATATACCTTATGTATACCAGATTGAGGGTGGCTGATGTACTTGCAACAAAAATTCAGGTACTAAACTCAAATTTTGATTTGAAAGCACGTGCATACCAGCATGAAATGTTTTTGATACCGAGGCCTTGATGAGAAAGAAAAACTTAACTGCTGCTTGTTTTGCTAAAGTTAGAAAGAACTGGAAATAGAAGACTTTGAAAAACAATGAAACAAAAATGTTTTGAAAAGTTTATCTGATAAGCACCAGGTAAGAGATTTCTGCCAAGGCTCTTCATAAAGCGGGAAATGTTATAACTTCAGTTTGGAGGTTCTTCTTGAGTGACAGTCCTGTTGTTTTGTTATGTTTGTCAACTTTCATTTTGGTCTAATTTGGCTTGGAGAACTGTCTATGCCTCCTTTCTGTCTCTGGTTGAAATGTTCTAGGCACTGTGAATGGAGTGTGAAATAAACAAGTTGTTGAGGCTGCCTAGTGGCAGGAGTGTGATGCTCCTTCAGTAAATGTGTCTGGTTCTTTATTTCTCAAGGGAATTATTTGGATGGGAAAAGTTCTTTGCAAAGCAATTGTGTTTTGGAAGAAACAATGGATTTCTCAAGTTATTAAATGTATGATAGTGTGAAATTTGTACTTCTCTATAACTTTTTAAAGCAGTGGTGTCTTTTCCTGAGTTGTATGACTGCTTTAAAGAGTTGAAAACAAGTATAACTTTCATGATCTGTTTCCTCTGAAGCACTTGTTTGAAACAGTCCAAAGCATTGCACTGCTTTGTAGAAAGATATAGGATGGAAATTAGTGGATACTCACTGTATTTTGGTTGCTAACTCGCTAAATCTTGCATTGCTGCCTTAGAAAGGGAATTTGCAAACCTTTGTGCAAGAGACATTGAAGAATGAAGGATAGTGGTGTCACACATCATGCTAGTCTGGTTTACTTGGTTTTTTTTAAAGTAACTGTCTTCACACAAAACTCTAAACCTCAAACTTTTTAAATTTGGCCAATTCACGGTTCCTCAGACTGTTGGGGGGCTGGACTATAGTTTAAAAAAAACATGAACAAATTCCTATGCACACTGCACATACCTTATTTATAGTGCAAAAAAGCCATGAAACAATAATATAATCTCTCTCTCTCTCTCTCTCTCTCTCTCTCTCTCTCTCTCTCCCTCCCTCCCTCCCTCCCTCCCTCCCCCTCTCTCTCTGATTCTGATTCTCTGGCACCTCATCTCTAGCTGGGTCTCACTGCCCGACACACTGCAGCACGAAAGAGTGGGCGGCTACTTCCAGCCTTTGTTGGTGCTGGACGTGCCTTGGTCGCTTGGGGAGACAGGCAACCTGCTCTCTGCCCCGAGACACTGGCTAGATCTGCACTGCAGCTGATGCCGCTGCTGTTGCCAGGGGCAAGTGGGGCAGGGTCGCATTGTGGCTCTGTGTTGTAATGGACTCCAGGAGGAAGGGGGGACCCCATCTCCCCCATTGTGAAGCGCACTAAATTTCATTGTGCTGCGCAAGGCGCTGCGAGAGTAGCAGGCAGGCCATGGAGGTGGCAACAACAGCGGCATCAGCTGCGACCGGGTCAGGCCAATGTCTCAGGGCGGAGAGCAGGTTGTGCATCTCCCCAAGCAACTGAGGTGCACCTAGCACCAACAAGGGCCAGAAGAAGTGCCCGTCAGGCTCAGCAAGAGCTGAGGTGCTGGAGAATCATCCCTGGCCACTTCTCTCTGCTGTAGTGCTTCCCGGATGTGGCTTACAGCTCAGAGGCAAGGGCTGCCTTGAGTGCAAATGTACCCTGATGAAAGCGGAATGCTGTTGCCGCACAAAGGCAAGTATAGGGGTGCTTTGCTCCCACACTAAAGCTCCGGCCATCACCACTGCCGCTTCAGCCCACCTGTGCCACGTCACCTTGCTGCAACGGTGCCGTTACCTCACTGGCTGGCACGGGCTGCGCTACTCCTTGCACCACCCTCTACAGCAGAGATCTCTAGCCTCACCACGAGCTGCCCAGCCGCTCTCTGGCAGGCAGGTGCACCTGGGTGGAGCAGCTCCTGCACGACCAATGGGCCAGTCCTTTGACTAGAACTTTGGAATCTGGAACCGATTTCCCCACTGATGTCAGCAGGCCACTGTCAGTCTGCCTGTCTTCTTTTTCCTTCACTCAGATCGACCACAAAGCTGCTCCGAAACTTGAGAAGAAGGACCCCAAAAAAGGTTCCTGGAGGGCTGTGTGCCCAGATCAGGCACTTCTTGGGTCTCCCGCCTGGAGGCCACATAGAAGCCAAGAGCTGGGCCCGAAAGGCTGTGAGCCTCGCTGTGTCCCCCCCCCCGTCCCCCGTGCAGTTCTGAATGGCACACGGGCCAGATAAATTGCTTTGGCGGGTCATATCCGGCCCAGGGGCCATAGTTTGAGGACCCCTGCTCTAAACCATGAGCCACAGTTTACACACAATAGATGGATTCACTCAATATCTTAATCCAAAGATAGCTAACTCAATTATGGCTCAATTTGATGTGTGATCTCAGCTACAGTTATTGCCTTGAGTCATACAGATAGTTCTTGACTTATGAGCAGAACTGGGACCAGAATTCCTGTCAATAAGTGATGTGGTCATTAAGTGAGTTGTGCTCAATTTTTTTACCTTTTCTGCTGTGGTCATTAAGTGAATCACATTAACTAAATCCAACTTCCCCCATTGACTCTGCTTGTCAAAAGCCCCTTAGGAAGGTTCCAAATGGTGATCACATGGCCCTGCAAATGTTGCAATCATGATACATGCATGCCAGTTGTTGAATTTTGATCAGGTGACCGCAGGGATGTTGTGATGGTAATGTCTGAGGGCCAGTCATAAGTCACTTCAGTGTTATCACTTCAAATGGTGTAAGATGAGGACTACCTATATAGTAAAATTAAGGATTCAGTTTGTGTCCAATTTTTAGTAGCTGACAATTCTGCCTATCCAGAACTATAAAGTACTCATCTTTTATTCTCTACAGACAGGAAGAAAGAGCCTGGCTCATCTGATATAATGTTCCCTGCTTGGAGGCAATTTTCAATCACATTGGTGGTTATTTGCTGCATAATGGTCTCTTTTGGTCAGTACCACCTGGGGCCTTTGCTCAACTACACAAAGATTGCTCTTGTCAGGCTGGATGCCCCCCCCCCTCTCTCTCCTTACAGGCTTTTGATGTCCTGAGTATCTCATGTGTAGAACTGGCTCAGTAAAATGGGTGCTATCAGTGCCCAGATAATTTTGGCTGGGAGCTGGATGCTCAAATTGGGTGACCTGTCCAAACAAGATTATGATTAATGGCAGGTGTCCTCTGAATAGTAATTCAAATCTGACTTGCTCATTTTTGCTCACTGCCTGCTGACTGTGTAGCAAAGGGAGGAAGCATGTTTGCATTTGTATGGGCAAACATACAAATTCATCAGCTGTCTTTTGGCTGCCTCTTCCCAAATTGGCTAATTACATGAGATTAACACTCAGAAACAGCAGTTCCGTCTCTTCTAGCACCATCTGCTCTCCTGTATGAGGCCTGTTATTATTTGCCAATGTCTGGATTCTGTTTAATTTGACCCTGGCTATAGCTTTAAAGTATAGGAATAAGAGTACCATCTACATAGAGAAGCAAAGGCTCGGAACTTTATTGAAAGGCGGTTCAAATGGAAGGAACTGTTTATGGGAAAGGATATAATGTAGGAATGTATATACCGTATATATTTAAAAAGTGTTGTTGGTTTTCAAAGTTGTAAACCTGCAAATGGCTATAGCACTTAATGAAGCTACTATAATACTTGACTATTTTTGTCTCCAACAGCTTCTTCAATCTTACCTGTTTTCTTCTTACTGCTTTGCCCATTATGGAGAGGTTCCCCACCCCACCCCACCCAGTAAATCCTATGTTGGAATGATCCAAAGGTGAAAGTTGAAGAAATAACTCTAATTTAAAGAAATGACCTGAAACACAATCACATTAAGACTCCCTGACGCTGCATAATTAATTTAAAAGCATTGCATACTGAGAGTGAGGTACATTAGTGGCATATATCATCTTGCACTAATGTTATCATTCTTAACCTGTAGGATCCCTTACCCTGTTTGGTGTTCTATGGATAGATTTGATGCTGATGATTTGGGAGCTGTGTATCTAACTACACAACCACAGCATTCCAAATTGGGGAAAGCTGATTTAGGGCATGAAGCCCTAAATTATCATTGAAGTAATGATAATGAAATTCTCTTGAATTTAAAGTGGAGGACATGTAAAATAAAGAAGCATAGTGATTTGTGGATTCAGCCTGAAAAAAATGTAAACGGATATGGGGCTCTTCAAGAAATGGTGACTCAAAACCTCTAGGCTGCTCTCTGTAGATGTGTAAGGTGATTGAGCAAAGAAAATTGCAGAACTAAAATTGAATTGCCTTGAACTGGAAAGTCTGGTTAGCATTTTTAAGTGCCTAAACTACTTGAAAAAGGAGCTTTCCTAAAATCAGCTGTAGAGAGTCTCAAGGTTGAACTGAAGCCTTCTGAAAAGGATCAGAATTTTCCTGCCCTCATGGAATCTGCTTGCAACAACTCAGGTAGCTCTTAGCTAGATCCAAATTAGCTGTGTCCCAATGTTTGTTTGTTTTTTACTGTGAGAGATCGCTCTTTTCACAGAAGGATATTGTTTTTCTCAATCTATTTTGTCCCTTCCCAATCCCAGTTTAGGCTGTCCATTTCCCCTCAAGGCTTAAAGCTTTGTTGGCAAGGCACTAGATAGTGAGAAAGAGTGACTTGTCCCAGTTTCCCCAGGGGTGGATGGCAGAAGACAGGTCTCTGGAATACTGTTGCTGGGGCTTTGCATTGCAGTTGCTAAGGAACCTCCTCTTGAGGCATCACTGGGCTGGCAGTGGAAAGGCCAGATTGCTGCTATGAGATGAAACAACAGCCCTTGGCTTTTGTGGAAGTGCCATGGAAGAGGTTTTACTGTATCCCTTCAGGTGGACTGATTACATCTTGCAATCCTACTGTTGGAATGAAATCTCTTTTTCTGATAGCCACCTCTTTTAAACTATCTGGATCTTCCTTCATTTCTGGGGAACCATTGTGTTGTTGTTGTTTTTTTCATTTTTTCCATTAATAGCTGGCTGTACTTGAAGATTTGGGGAGTAAATGAGATCTGGATGTGAGTGATCAAGAGGAAAAAGGCAGCTATTTGAAATATGTCTATTATAATGGAATATGATTTAGAAGCTCCAGCACCATAATTTCTACAATTATTGGCTGAGGTGCATTTATTTCTGAATTAAGAAAGATCTAAATTTTTTTTAAAAGTGACCGTAAAAGAATGTAGGTGTGAACACAAAATGTCAATGAGTTTTCCAAATCAATTATTTATGAGAATGTCTGATTAAATTTAAATTTTATTTTTTTTAAAAAAAATTTATTAAATTTCCAAAGATTAAAATACACAGTATAAAAAGAAACATAACACACAAAAAAGCAAGAAAAACACACACATACAAATATATATATATATATATAAACAACCAAAAACTAACAATACTAACAACTTTTCTGCATCAGTATCTCTAATCTATTAAACCTCTTTACACAAATTCTACTTCTAAATATCTCTATCTTAAACTTACATCTTTATCTAAATTATCCTGAAATTTTAAATTTTTTTAAAGACTTTGCCATTTTTTTTATTTTACAGCTTCAAATAACATATCAGGTTTCTCCTAATTATTGTACATTTTATGTATGAAGTTCTGTTTTTTAAATGAATGTATTGTCTAACTAATTTGGTGTAAAATATATACCACTGTAATTAGCAATATAGAGAGCCAGTTTGGTGAAGTGGTTAAGGCACTATGCTAGAAACTGGGAGATTAAGAGTTCTAGTCCTGCGTTAGGTACATAGCCAGCTTGGAGATTTTGGGCCAATCAGTCCCACAGCCCTAAGAAGTAGGCAAGGGCAAACCATTTCCAAACTCTTGCGAAGAAAACTGCCGGGACTAGTCCAGGCAGTTGTCAAGAGTCAACATTGACTCAAAGGCATTAATAAAATGAACAATATGGCCCATCCATAGCTTCCAAATCTGAAAAGCTATGGCTTCTTTGAAACATTGATCTGGATTTTAGAGGAGGTTCTGCTATTGCTACTGATATTGCTATGTACACTTGTTCTATAATGAGTATACAGTATACTTAGAAAATATATGGTCAGTTATATTGACCAACACTAACTTATGTCTATTAGAAGTATGATAGTAGAACTTGCCATAAGTCTTTTGCAATGCGCAACTACTGACTTGAATTTTTTCCCTGGAAATTTAAAACCATAAGTCTCTTTGTACAGCACTAGAAAAACATCACATGACAATTATCAAATGCTGCAAATTTCATTTCAGACACCAAACAACATTGGATGTCAAATAAGCCAGTATAAAATATCTGATAAAAATTTGAGAAGTCCTTGAAGAATAAAATACTGTATATTTTTTCCTGAACATTCATAAAGAGTATATAGGAATGACTTTCCATGCACAATGTCCGCAGAGCAAACAATCTATACTCGCTATCCATTTTTAAAAAAAAACTTCAAAAATTATGAAGAATTTGCATTCTTAATTTAATTTACTGGGAGCTGAGCTGCATTTTTATTTCAGAATGTAGGAATCTGCCTTATTCGTGCACATAAATCTGATTATACAAAACATAGTTCTTGAGTTATATGAAAAATTATGTAATTCTTTGCTATTAAACAGATAACTAGCTTCTTAAAGTATTTCCCCTTTGGACTTCCTCATACCATCTCCTTGTTCACCAACACTTTTTTTTCTTAAAAAAAAAAAAGCAGGTTTGACCACATTATGAATTGAACAGATCAATGGGAGATAGTGAAGCTACCCTGTTTCTTACAGGAGATATACATGAAAAGACTCTTACTGTTTGTGACACACATTTCAGGGAAGCAGCTGAGGCTGGCATTTCTTTTTTCATTTCACTCCATGTTACCCTAAAGTGTCGGCTGATGTATTCACTATATGGCCCTTAGCAAAGTTGATAGCAGAGGGAACAGCTGGGCCAATTTACTGTGTTTTCATTGCCCACTGTCACCCCGCCACTCCTAATGATGCTTATTTTTTCCTTATAAGTGAAATAAAAACCTGAAAGAAAATGGAAGTTGTATAATTTTAAGAAGCCACATTATAAATAAGCCAATAATTATATATAGCTTTTCTCTTGCTTTATATTTATTATGGATTAGGGTTACAAGGAGAACATAATTATAAATAGAAAAATGAGAATCAGAAATAGGTTACCTAATACTATCTATTTGGAATCTAGTACTTCCATTCATAGTCACTTTTCTAGTTGCATAGTAGTTTTGATTTTTTCATTTATTTTAATCATTTTCTATATGCTAGTCCAATGAGCCCTGGGTTCTTCCCATGAAAATAATCGCTATGATGGCTGTTGGTTCAATAATAGCTATATCTTTGGGGTTGGAAACAACAGCCTATCCAAATGATGAAGCTGGAAGTAAGGAGAGAGTAGTTTATATGGCTTGTCTACACCTTCTAAATTATTCTGCCACCCTAGGATGTGGGATAAACCCAATGAAGAGAGAAATTATCTTAACCTTTAGCTCTGCCTGGATACTTTTACAATATATACAGAAGCTTTAGTTGAATATCATCAAAAGGTTTTAAATTGGGTCAGAGTATCCAGGTTTAATTATTGAATCACTTATGAAAGGATGATTTCAGTGCTCTGACTTGAGGAAGAGGTAGTTTCTGTTTTCTGAGTTGGTCTAACTCTAACTGACAACATCAGTTAATATAGTAAAACATCCTTGATTTGAAACAGAGTTCTACTATACAGGTAGTCCTTGATTTATAACCACAACTGGGACCAGAACTAAGTGATGCAGTTGAGTGAGTCATGCCCAATGTTATATTTTTTTACCATAGCAATTAAATCACATGGTCATTGTGAATCTAGCTTCCTCTATTGACTTTGTCCGAAACTCCCCGAGAAGATTGTAAATGGCTGCATCTGTCATAAATACATGCCAAATGCCAAGTGCCCAAATTTTGATCACATGTCTCAAAGACACTGTGTGAGTCATAACTGCAAGGACAGGTTGTATATCACTTGTTTCACTGCTGTAACTTTTAATAGTTGTTAAATGGTCATAAAAGACTAACTGTAAACTTCCACTATATTGTAGTAGAATCATCTTGTTTAGACCTTGAACAACCCTTTTGTCTGGAATGAGCAGCTAGACGACCTTCAAGATCCCTTCCAACTTTTTACTCTGACAGTGATGACAAAGTAACTTTATGACAAAATCTTGCATTTATGTTCTTTGCAGGTCTGTAAAGCAAAGAAAAGCTGAAGTGAGATCATAACCACAGTTGTGGTTTCACTTAGCAAGCCATGGAGATCCCAACTGTTGTTAAAGGAGGACCACCTGTAATCTTTCATTTGTATCTTGTATGTAGTAATAGTGACCTGCTTAATTCAGTAGAGTTGCTACAAGGGCTTCCTACTCCCTCCTTAAGAGCTGATGGGATGAAGATAGACCTTTTCCTTTTGCTTGGCTAGCCAGAGGGCAGGCAAAATCCTTCCTACAGGGAAGCGGTTTTAAGAGCCGCCGCAGGGAAAACAAATACAGAAAGGAGCAATCCCTGGGAAAGAGGAATAGGAAAGGGCAAAGGCGATTGTGTGGCGCTGTCGGCTTTCACCTTCCACCAAACTTGAAAGGAAACTCCGCGATGGGGCGAGAAAAGAGACGGTGGCAGAGCAGCGGTGTCACCTACGCAGCGCGGCTCAGGTAGGGGCAGCGAGGCACCTGCGGGGCGGAGTCTGCCCAGGCCGGACCGGCCGCTTCGCCTGCGTGTCGTCTCACAGGCTTCGGAGCGACAGGCGCGAGTCTCGCTTCTTGACTGGGTTGGTTCGTTCGTTGGTTCATGCCTCCAGCATGGCTCTGGAAAGCAACCACGGGAGGACGAGGTAAGGCGGTGGGCGAAGCGGCTGGCCTGCAGCGGGTGCAGAAAGCCGTCGGCTCGGCTCCACCTCTTCTCCCGTCCCCCGTTTCTTTTTCTTCCTTCTGGCGAGGGGAGCGCTTTGCTTCGCCCGCTTCAGGTATCCGCAATGCAGTCACTCCCGGGTGGGCGGGCGGGCGACGAGAGGAACGAACCCGAGGAAATCGCGCTCTCCCACCGGAGGCACGAACGTGGCTCTAAGCGGCCGAGGACGGAGGGGGTGAGGTGCGGATTTCCGGGCCCCTCCCGCTGAGCCAGGCCCGTCTTGCGAAGATGGCTCCGGCTCGAGGCGTTGGGCAGCCTGAGGCGACGAAGCATCCTGCGCCTGCCCCTCTCCCTCCAGGGGGAGACTCGCCACTTGCCAAGCCGAGGCTAGCCCCCAAGACAGAGGAGCCCACAGGTGCCGCTCCTCTTCCCTACCAGCGCCCGCTCTTCGGAAAAGAAACACAGCCACGTTCCCCGCGAGAGAAACAAAAGTCTGACATCCATACAGAGGGAAGGATTTATTAAGACGGTAGAAAGTTTCCAAAATGGGCGCTACTCCACTCCTAACAGCTGCCAGTTGACTAGGTGTAGGATCCCTAACCTCCGGGGATGGTAGGTTTGGGACGGAGTAGGATCGGGGCGGGAGATGGCTGGGAGAGATGTAGGGGGTCCTTGGGAGGGGACGCCGGAAGAAGACCGGCGCTGTCCGGGAGCCGCCAGGGAAGCCCACTTGCTGACTTCGTCCCCATCCAGCTTTTCAGGATCTTTCATCTCGGTTTCCTTCCTTTCCCTCTCTATCCCGTTCCAAAGCTGGATGGTGGGAACTGCGATAGGGATTTAACCAATGCAGACAACAGACGTTTGAGCAGTTAAATATTGAGCTTACTTCTAACTTTTCCCAAACCCAAGTGAAATCTGCTTCAGTTATGCTCCTGAAGAGTTTGCAAATAATTATTACCTATAAGCTTTTCATTCTGAAAATTCTAATCATATAATCGAAGGTGACTGTCTTGTCATATCTGCATTCCCAATAGAAGTTCAATTTAAACAACAGATACTTGGAATTGAAAATTTGCCTGCTGAAGTCTAAAATTGAAAGTTGAATTTTAAAGCTCCAGTTATTTCCTTCCATTTATCCCCACAATAACAATTTGAGAGGCAAGAAGAGTAACTGGCCCAAAATCTATCAAAGTCAATAGCTGGGAACCAAGTCTTTTTATCTCTAGCCCAACCCTTTATCGAACTCTGCCACATTGGCATCAGCATAGTAGAAAAAATGGTTAGAGGCATACCCATTTTCTCTGCCTGTGATACACAGGTATTGTTGCCCTTCTGAACTAGAACAGCCGCTCTTACATGGAGTGTGCCAGAGATCTATTTAAATTAGCATTCTGGTTCTAATAACAGTCACCCAGATGTCCCAGCAACTGCCCAAGTCGATTGTGCCAGTGCAGGACTGTAAGTAGAACTCTCACGGCCGAATTCTCAGATGGGTCCCCATCCCAATTTAAATTGCTTTTTAATAGAATTAAAAATTAACCTGCAGAAAAAAAAAATCAGGAAATAAGGTACCACCCAAGTTTGGAGTGAGCGCCTTCTTCTGGAGCTGTGGTTATGAAAAAGATAGTGCTCAACCTCTGAATAAGGAAGTGATTGGCATTCATTTATCTTCACTTGAATCAATGTTGATTAGGTGGATTTATGATACTATTGCTATAATGATACTAAATCATTTAGTATCTAAATTCATCTGGATAATTGTTCTAAATGTTACTAAATTCATCTGGATAATTGATCACAGAGATGCAGCATGGTGGATAGCAGCTCTGTTATTCTATTGCAGCTAGCATTCCACTGTTACTAATTTTAACTTCTCCAAATTAAAGCAAAACAAATAAATTGAAAAAAGTTAAAGGATTTCCTTATAGGATATCAGTTAACCCTTGTTTAGAAAACCCAGTGTCCCTAATTCTTTAGACCTACAATTTCTACAATATTTGTTGGGGAATCAAGGAAATTGAAATCCTACTTTTTAAAATTGCTATCTTAAAATTACTATCCTTTGTAAAGCAAGTTGCTGTTGCTTAGTTAGATTTATGTGCCAACTTTTCTCCAGGAACACAAATCAGTATGCATACCTCTTTTTCTCCTCCACTTTTATCTCACAATTACCTGCCTTGAATCTTACTGATTCTATAGTTATTTAAAACCCATTAATAACTCCTCTGTGAAGTAGGTTAGACTGAGAGATAGAGGGACTGAACAAAAGTTCACCTGATCAATTTATTTTGGTGAGAATGGATTTGAATCAGGGTTTCCCAGGCTTAACCTTTACACTGAAGAGATATAGCATGAATTTTTGTTTTTAACAGACCATTTTTATAGCTTTCAAACTGAATTTGTTGTGCATCATGTACTTGGGTAATTAAGTTATAGATTATATATTTTAGCACTTCTTCTGATCTCCTGATACCAAGGGTGCTATTCAGCAGGTTCTGACAGGTTCTGGAGAATCAGTAGTGGAAATTTTGAGTAGTTCGGAGAACTGGCATATACCACCTCTGGCTGGCCCCAGAGTGGAGTGGGAATAGAGATTTTGCAATATCCTTCCCCCAGGAGTGGGGAGGAAATGGGGATTTTGCAGTATCCTTCCCCTGCCATGCCCACCAAGACACGCCCACTAAGCCACACCACACCTACCAAGCCATGCTGACAGAACCGGTAGTAAAAAAATTTGAATTCCACCACTGCCTAATACCCACATAAAATATATATCTAATGAATGTACAAATGCATTCAAACCTGATGATGAAAATGAAATGAAAACATGAGATTTTTAAAGTGGCAGGGAGATAAAAGTTTTCTATAGTACTGGGTTCTTGCATAGACACCTACAGAGAGAATTGGATTATGCCCTGTGTGTGAGCTGAAGCATGGCCTGGCTTTGTATATGCTGCATTTTGCTAATTACTGGGATGGAGACAGAGGTGAGTTTCAGCAGGTTCTGATCAGTTCTGGAGAACCAGTAGCGGAAATTTTGAGTAGTATGGAGAACCAGTAGTAAAAATTCAGACTGGCCCCATCCCCATCTATTCTCTGCCTCCCAAGTCCCAGCTGACTGGGAGGAAATGAGGATTTTGCAGTGTCCTTCCCCTGCCACACCCACCAAGCCACACCACGCCAACCAAGCCACACCCACAGAACCGGTAGTAAAAAATTTTGAAACCCACCACTGGAAGGTGACCACCTTTTAGTGGGAGTACTACTATATCTGAGCTGCAGAAATCAAACGTGGCAACCTTTCTGTATCTCTTTGCTTCCATCTAACGATCATCTCCATTTTTGTCAGGACTTGGTGCCAGTGGTAGTCCTATTTTGTTCCTGCTGTTTGCTCCCATTGTTTACTAGTAACTGATAAACCACCTCACTGACTGAGTTAGTACACTCTTAATTTAGACCTGCTATTGTATACAAAAACACAAAGTTGTCTATATTCTTCTGTATTTCTCACAAGTAGGTGCACTATCCACAAAGCAGATATGATAGATAACTACTTCTTAATTTAGTGGCATGCATATTTCTTGAATAAGTCAAATTGATATCGATGCAATACTCTGCTGCAGTTACCACATTGCAAAATAAGTTCATAGACTGATGTGGAATTGTCATTAATTGGTTATTGATCACCATAAGTCCTAATATTAGTACCTAACATTATAGTCATGAGAAACTGAGAAGTCCATTAAACTGATATTGATTATTGTGCCTTTTAGTGTGATGGACAGAACCTTTCTTAAGCTCTCAGTTTTGTTACGTAACAGCAAGGCTATTTCAGAATCCTTTGAAATATTGAGGAATTCTTACATTGTGGAATTCATTGGATTTCTTTAAAGGGAAGATACAAAGTTACCACCTCCCCTCACGCTTGTGAAACTATCTCTAGGCACATGGGTCTCATCAACTTTGCTTTCCACTACTAACTTGCTCTGCCACTTAACTGGCAAAAACTTGTGGTCTAATTTACAGCTTACCCCAGTCTTCTTTTGTCCAGGCAAAACATGAATAGTGCCTCCAAGCCTCCCTTGTAAGTTCCCTTATCATCTTGAGATTGGTGCTATGGACTTACAGGTAGTTCTCGACTTACAACAATTTTTTATAAATATGTTGAAGAGCATAGGTATTAGATTGGATCCCTGAAATATGCTTTCAATGATGTCTTCAGCTTGATACAGAGCCAGTCATTTACATTGTTGGGTATAATTATTTTCTTGGTTCTGTACTAATCTAATAGTAACATTTTCCATTTCACTATTTGTCATCTCCCTTACTGGGGTCTCATAAAAGACTGTTAAATATTTTGCTAAAATGAAGATACATTATGCTCACTCACTCTAACAATAAACTAAACTCTGTCCCAAAAAAGAAATGTTGGTCTGGCATGACTTGGTCTTAACAAACCTATGGCTCTTGCCAACAATACATTCTTCTCCAAATAATCAATGATCAGATGCTTATTTATCTGTTTCAGAGTTTTGTCTGCTAATTGACATTAAGATGACTAGTCTAGATCTTCTTTTTTCCTCCTGTTAAGGATTTCCCATTCTCCAGATTTTTAGCACTAGGCCCATACTCTATACTTTCTCAAACACCATAAAAAGTTGCTCCAAGATGATAAACTTTCCAAACCTCTTTAGGATTTCAGATAATTTGGTTCTGGGGCCTAATAAATGAGCCCATAGGCCCCAGAACCAAATTATCTGAAATCCTAAAGAGGTTTGGGAAGTTTATCTTGTCCTTTTGGCCCCAGTGTGAAGACAGCCATTCATCCCATCCTGCAAAAGAAATTTTCTTTCATAGTTTTTTGCTCTGCTGCAAACAGTGTTTTTCCAGTTCTTCCATCTGTGTAAACTGTGTTCATGGTTTAATCTGCAGCTGGTTGTTCTAAGATTAATTTAGAGTTGGAGGCCTGTCCTGCTTCCTACTAAGCATGTAAGGTGTGTCCCATTTCTAACATTTAGAGCCATTTGCTTTTTGGCAATGGGATAACGTTCCTCTATAGCAAAAGCCATCTCTCACACTGCTCTGACAACCTTTGGTGAGACAAGGAGGGGAAGCAAATCTTTTAAGTGTAAGTTCTTCTGACATTCAAATGTCTCACAGTCCCCTATGGAAAGTCCACTGTACCACAGGAATGCCATCTGCAAAGGCACTTCCCTGAGATATGGCTGGCCATCACCCTTTATGCCGCAGAGCCTAAATTGTGGAACTGTAGACCAGGTATCCAATACTGAACTAATAGACAACTAGAAATATATGACGTTGGCATTTGTCAGAAATGGACTGTTGGCCAGTATGAATAAGAGCCTGCAATGGTTGTTTCAAGGTGTGCCATCTGTGTGCTGCTGCTATATATCCAGGTGACACGTCCTGTAGTGTTGGACAGATATGGATGGAGCTGCTTCTCTGGTGGCTTCTTGGCTCCATATAACTCTTCAGCTGGCACTCATGGGCAGCTTTTCTGCAGGAATATGGCTTGGGAAATAGGAGCAGTGGGGGGAAGAGAAGGATGGGGAGCAGGTCTTTGGGGGATGAATTTCTCTGGCATTCAAAATACCTATTTCTCCCGCGGAATGGCAGTTGAAGACCTATTTTCCTAATTTCTCTTCCCATAGGAGAACCACTGTTTTGCTGCTGTTTCTCCAATGCTCAGACTCCTGCCAGTAATTGGCATAAAGAAAGCATTTTTTATCATGGTTTCTCCCTTTCTCAGATGCTACCATCAGAACCTCTGCTCTGCTTCACTGCTGAGGTAGAACAAGGGCTAAAAATGCAGCCAGCTGTTCCTGCAACTGGCATCATTTTAGCCAGTCTTGAAAAGCAGCACTTTAATGTTTCCATGCATACAGTAAGAGCATTTAAGCATATTCTTGATAGCCAAATTTGCTATGTCTTCCCATGTCTTAAGTTGCCATTCTCTCTTGGTGTCAGTTTGTTCTGCTTAACTTCTTTTGGACATCATTCCTTTTTGGGGAGAAGAACAATGCAAAGATGACACTGTGTATTCCTTTGTTTTTTCTTTTTCTTTTTACATTCAGCAGAGTCAAAAACACCTTTATGCAAAGGACTGGGGTGGGAGTGGGGAGGCTACGTCTCTCTGTTAGCAGAATAATTCTTCAAAACTGGAACAGAGCAGAACCAAATATGGTATGGGAGAGAAACTAGAAAAAGAAAAATCAGGTTCAAAAATAGACTAGATCCAGTTGGGGCTGCTGGGAAAAACATTTCAGGAAAACGTCCCCCAATGCATCTTTGTGGGAAAGGCCACAGAAAGCCACGTCAGAGTCCTGGTGACTCCTCCATTCTATGATTTTGTGGGCTGAGAGAGAGTGACTGATCCAAAGTCACCCAATTGGTTTTCATGCCTAAAGTGGGATTAGAAGTCACAATCTCAGAGTTTCTAGCCTGGTGCTTTAACCACTAGAAAAAACTGGTTCTCATGTCCACAAACATGTGCCTTGTTGCTTTTTGCTTCCTTTACATTCCGTTCACCCTAGTGACTTTCAACATATACAGTATTAGCTATTTGCTAGTGCACTTTCTTGATAGTTATAACTATCTCCTATTTCCTACTCATGACCCTTTATAATTTTGAGCTCAGTCAAAATAAATCTACTGTAGTTTCCTAACTCCCTCATTTATAAAATTGAAATGGTGTGTGATTGCATTTCTAGTGTCTTATTTTTAAGAAGAATTGCACATTGAATTCCTGACATGTTTAGCTATATTTGGGGAAGACCCTTGTCTTGAATCTTGAAGAGCTACAATGGATTAATGCAGAGGAAACTAAGCTAGATAAATTATCACGTAAACCAGGTCAACACCAATATAAGGCTCTGTGTTGAAAAGTTGTCTAAACTTTCCCAGGGGTGGCAGCCTAAAACCTAGTTAAAGAGCTGTGGTGGCGCAGCGGTTAGAGGCTACGTCTGCTGCCTGCTGGCTGCCTGCAGTTCAGCAGCTCAAATCTCACCAGGCTCAAAGTTGTCTCAGCCTTCCATCCTTCTAAGGTGAGTAAAATGAGGACCCAGATTGTTGGAGGAAATAGGCTGACTCTGTAAACCGCTTAGAGAGGGCTGTAAAAGCACTGTGAAGCAGTATATAAATCTAAGTGCTATTGCTATTGCTGGTTTAACAGTTGGAGAGTTTTCTGAAAGGCCAATCCTGTTTGAGTAAGGTGGGGTAACTATGCTGGCAAAGACCGTGTTTGCTTAGTGTTGTCAGAGGTAAGAATTCTGTCTTTGGGAGGACACCTAAGCTAAACAATTGTGACAAGTAGCCAACCACTTCCTTCAAGAACCCCAGAGGAAGGGCATTTCCTGCTCCCTATAAGAGGGAGGGAAGCCCTCAGATCTGGGAAGTTTCTCTTATAGCTTTAGAAAAGAAGCAGGGCACATTTACACTTATTTTTATCAGTCAGTGAGAAAGTTATTGCTTTCCTATCTATTTGGGCACCTTCTGCAGCTCATGTGAGGCTAATCAAATGAGGATATTATTTGTTTCTATTGAAATATAACATCTTTATATGGTTTCAGGAGTGGGGGGAGTATCACTAGAATTAAATGCTGCAGTTTGCTCTTAAAACTCATAGAGCGGCTTCTCCCATACAGGTAAATCAATGCCTCTTTTGATGTCTTAGACCACATTTTTCAGTAATAGTCAAAACTTGGAAGTCCACAAAAGATCTTTTATCTGTGCCTTTGCCTTAATATTGTCTCATCCAAATCAAAAGTTCAATTTAAGGGAAGGTCCAATTACAAATGGCTAAAAACTAATAATTAAATGGACAGGAATTACTAGAGAATGTGTGTAATTCCAAATCTTAGAAGAACGTCTGTGATAACCAGCCCTCTTTTTTTATTCGCAGCACTTCCCTGGAGACTGCCTTAGCCGAGTGCATGGAGGCACTGAATTGTTTCCTGCATAACCAGTTCAGTAAGAGCTTGGAAATGCTGCAGCCCAGGTAAATCAGAATTGCCCAAGTTGATTCATCCTGCACACAGGACAAGTGCAGGATATCAGCTTCCTTTCCCCCCACTATTACCAGGGTTTCCAGCTGTTCCATTGAAGTGAATCCTCCTCCAGCGCTTTCCAACCAGAGAACCCCAATTTCAGTGCTCACAACTATAGGGATGAAGCAAATCTGTGGGATGCAATGGAAGGAGAATTGCTTCTAAGACACTGAGATTGAATAAGCTCAAATGGGAAAGGGGGAAAAATTAGTCTGGTTTGCTAGAGTCTTTTCAAGTCTGAAATAAGACAAACTATGTCCCTCTAGCTTCTCCAGAAAAATCAGTGCTTAGTGTTCCATAATGCTCATATGCAAGCAGCTGTCTAGTTCCCCTGCGAGGACCCAGCTCATAAGTATTTCATGTAGCTTGTGGGGAAGGTAGCAGGATATATGCTTCGGTATTCTAAAAATATATTGGAAGTTGGTGTTTTAAGAGGCTTATTACAGAGAGGCCAGGTTTGTGCTGGTAGGTTGGGTGGCAAAATCTAGAATTAAATGTTATTGAAGGTCACATGGCTGTTACTAGTAAGAGCAGCTCCTTGCTGCATGATCTTCAGCACTCCCATGGCATTTCTTTGGCTGCTCTTTGTAAGGATGAGAAAGTTATACATCCTGTGTGTAGGGAAAAGAAGGAAGAGGTATTTATTTAACAATAGGTCTTATTCAAGCCCAAAGCATATATAGATTGTGCAGTGATGCAGTTTAGGAACACAGTGTTTATGACTCCTATAATTTAAAACAATGTTAAGGAAATCAGTGTGGAAACTGTTTTACTGCAGCTGTCATTCTATGAAGTGAAACATCTACGGAAAGCATGCCCTTTTTACTGTTATGTATTCTGAAAGGATTGCTAAATGTATGTATCTCAGATGGTCTTTAGAAGGTAAAATGAATACAATGGTCATACCAGATAACTTTAATTGTTATGTTGACTCACTTTTTAATACTTTTAACAAAATACATTTTGTTAAAATGAAAGATACTTTTTACTATATTTTAATAAGTGTACTTTATTTTTGTCTAAGTTTTGAGCTTAGAAAAAGTAACGTATGTACAAATGCCTTAACTAGAGGCATTTGATTTTTGCCGTCCATTCTATTTAAGCCTGTGTTACAAAACTGATTCTGATGAAATCTGAAGCCACCCTTTAAGCAGTAACTCTTTCCTCTTCATTAGTAAAAGCTGATGGCAAAGCTGCATTCATTTAATGAATGGTAAACCCTAAACCCAAGTTACATCAGATGAATCATATTATGGATTAGCCCATTAACATAGTAGGTTAATAGACCATGGCTAGATTACCCAAAATACAATAATCCATAGATAAATCAACTGTGAAAGTACCAATTGCAAAAGCACTGGGGCAGATGGGCAGGGAGAGTAGAAAAAAATATAAGGAGAAATAGTTGAAATTCATGTACAATTCAAAAAATGATTTTATTTATTATTTATTTATTTGTCAACAAGTACAAGAAAACAAGTAAAAGTGTAGATATAGACATGGACACATGAAAAAAATTTGGCACAAATAAAAGGATATAAATAGGCGAAACATAGCCGTAAACACATAAATGGGAACAGTAGGACAGGGACGGTAGACATGCTGGTGCACTTAGGCATGCCCCCTTAGGGACCTCTTAAGAAACGTGAAAGGTCCACGGTAGACAGTTTAAGGTAAAAGGTATGGGGATTAGAGAGACTACCAACAGGATCAGGTAGAGTGTTCCAGACATTTACTACTCTATTGCAGAAGTCATATTTCCTACAATCAAGATTAGAACGAATTGCATTGAGTTTGAATCTATTGATAGCCCTTGTGTTATTATGGTTTACTTTTGCTGGATTACTTTACTACACCAAAAAAGCTACATTTGTAGATTTCTATGCTGGTATTGATAAACTGCATTGATTTGATTCCCAGATTGATTTGATTCCCAGATTGAATTTAATTGGTAATTGGACTTTGTAGGGTTCAATGGAAGAGTTTTAGTTTGACTGGATATTCTTAAACTTCTTGACAGACTTTAACTTGTACCCTATCTAACAAAATGAAATTCATTGTAGAGAAAAGCAAGGTTTACACTTAGGCAAAAAACCCCAAATGTACAGGTACAGATTAGGTAAAACTTGGTTCAATAGCAGTAACTGGGAGAGGAACCTTGAATTCCTAATAGACAATCATTTACATATGAGCCTGCTGCGTGCTGCAACCACCAAAAAAGCCAATGCAATCCTAGGCCTCTGCATTAACAGAGGGATAAAATCAAGACCACATGAAGTGTTAGTACTACTTTGTAATGCCTTGCTAAAGCCATACTTGGAATACTGCATCCAGTTTTGGTCACCATAGTATAAAAAAGATGTTGAGACTCTGGAGAGAGTGCAGAAAAGAGCAACAAAAGTGGCCTGGAGGCTAAAACATCCAAAGAATGATTGCAGGAATTGAGCGTAGCCAGTTTAGTGAAAAGACAGAGTAGGGATGACATGATAGCAATGTTCCAATATTTGAGGGACTTCCACAAAGAAGAGGGGGTCAAATTACTCTCCAAATCACCAGAGGGCAGAACAAGAAACAATGGATGGAAACTAATCAAGGAGAGAAACAACCTAGAACTAAGGAGAAATTTCCTGATAGTGAGAAAAATCAACCAATGAAACAGCTTGCCTTCAGAAGTTGTGAGTGTCTAACACTGGAGGCTTTTAAAAAGAGACAGTGAAATGGTATAGGGTCTCCTGCTTGAGCAGAGGCTTGACTAGAAGACCTCCAAGGTCCCTTCCACCTCTGATGATGTTCTACGTTCCAAATATTAATCCTCCTCCTTTGTTAATGTCTTATGCCGTGTGTGTGTATGTGTGTATCATATATATCAATATAATCAGCAAAGCCTTGTATTGCCTTGAACCATATCTCTTGTCTTTTGTCGTTGACCCCTTTTGGCAGGACTGGAGAGAGCATGTACCATGCCTTAATTTATGCCACCATCCTGGAGATGCAAGCCATGATGACCTTTGAACATGAAGATATTGTCCATGCAGGGCACACCATGAAAGAAGCCCAGGAAATTTGTCAGAGGTGTGTAGTTCACACACACCATTGAAATGGAGCATAGGAAGATTTGTTTCTGCAGCCATGGTCTGGGACTGCTGCAGAGGAGATAGCAAGTTGTTCAGCTCATAAATATTGCTTTTAAATAACCAGTATTTCCCCAAAGTCTGACTTGATTGCTGCATTAGTTCGTGGATATTTAATTCTTCCTTGAACAAGGCAGGAGATCTGCAATTCTAAATGCTTATTCCCTTCTCGGTTTAAAAATGGGATGAAAATGTGGGTGTAAAAGGACAAATAACTGGGGAATGAATGTAACCTGAGAAATAGTAGAGGATTGTTTAAAGATGCTGCTGGAGTACAATGCTTAATGGCTTCTGGTGGAAAATGATCTCCTAGGGCAGGGGTGTCAAACTCAATTTCATGAGGGCCACATCAGGATTGTGGTTGATTTTGGGTGGTGGGAGGGGGGCGTGGCCATGGGTATGGCCATGGTGGGCATGGCCAGCTCCCACTACTGTTGTGCTTGCTCTCCCTGGACAAGTTGCCCATGTTGTGTGCAGGAGGGCAAAGTGTATGGGTCAGAAGGAGGCCCACTCCATCTCCTTATGAGGAGGCATGGCTTTGTAACCAAAGCATCCTCAGTGATAGGATGGGAGGCCACCAGGAGAGGTCAGGAGGGGACAAGGGGATGGCATAAGGCAGCAGGGCTGCTGGTGGCCAAGTGCTAAAACAGGATTTACCCTCACTCTTTCTCATTATAACCTCCCTCCCTCCCTTCTTTTTCCTTCCCTCTTCTTTCTTCTTCCTTCCCCTCTTTCCTTCTTTTTCCTTCCTTGCTTTCTTGCACTCAGGGAAGCCGGCGCAGCGTGTGGTGGTGGTGGGGCAGTTCCACACCTCCCCTTCCTTGCTTTTTACTCCACTTCCCCACCTCACTGCTCAGGTGGCTCCTGTTGCCTGCGCCACTGCCAGCAGCTTGGGTGCCCTGACTAAAGCAGGGATTGCTCCAGGGGTGAAATGCTCCCAATTCAGACCAGATTGCCTGATCTGGTAGCGATGGCGGCGGGTGGTTCAGAGAACCAGTAGCAAAAATCCCTGTGTGCCTCCACCCCACCATGCTCAGCTGAGCTCCACAATCATCAGAGGCTTTTTTTTTTGCTTTTAAAAGCATTTTTTCTACAACCTCTTCCGATGACAAAATGCTTTTAAAAGTAAAAAAAAAAAGCCTCTGATGATCGCGTGGCTCAGCTGGGATCATCAGAGGCTTTTCAAAGCATTTTTTTTTGCAACCTCTTGGCTGAAGAGGTGGTAAAAAAATGCTTTGAAAAGTCTATGACAATCCCAACTGAGTTGCCTGATCGGCAGAGAGGCTTTTCAAAGCTTTAGAAAAAATGCTTTGAAAAGTTAAAAAAAAAAAAAAGTTGGCCACACCCACCCAGTCACATTACCACCCCACCCCCCACCAAGCCACGTCCACAGAACCAGTAGTAACATATTTTACATTTCACCCCGGATTGTTCTCTCTCTCTCCCGCCCTCTCTCTCTCTCTCTCTCTCTCTCTCACACACACACACACACACACACACAGAAAGAGAGAGAGTTTGGAGAGCCCCCCTTCTCTCTCTTCCTCTCTCTGTCTTGCTGCAACAGCAGTTGCGGCACTTCAGTGCCTGGCTGGCAGGGCGTTCTGGTAAGCCGGTCTGGGGCATGAGGGGGGGCGGGCAGCTCCGGACCCCCTGTCTTGCTTTGTGGCCATCACACCAGTGCATTAGTCAGCCTCCTGCTAGGTTACGCTGGCAAGCAAGGAGAAGTGGTGAAGAATGAAGCGGGTGGGTGGGTGGGTGGAGAACGAAGCAAGACAGGGGATGCAGAGCTGCCCCACCCCGGCTTACCTGAGGGCCCTTCAGTCAGGCCAACCAGGCTAAACCCTCATCCCCCACCACCCCCCTGGTCAGCTGCATCCTGTCACTGACCTTTCCAGCTCCTTTCACAGCCGCCACGTGCAGAGGAACTAAAGTAGTCTGTGAGACTACAGTAAAAAGTCCTTTGAGTCCTTTGGAGAGAGGGCGGCATATAAATCCAAATCCAATATATAAAAAAAAAATAGTTCAGACCTTCCAACTTCTCACAAACAAACAAACAAACAAACAAAAGATCTCTCAAGGTTGGAAGGTCCAAACTATTTTTTTTTACCAGAGCCCCACAGATTACTTTAGTTGCTCTGAATGCGGCAATGGAGAACTGGGTCTGTGCGCACGCACGCCCACTGGGATGGCAGGGGCCGGGCCAAAGTGATGCGGGCCAGACCCTTACAGTTTCCAGGATGGTTTGACACCTGTGTCCTAGGGTGAGGGGCTGGAAAAGGTGGATGAAGAACCTAATAATTCAGCTGCTTTTGGTTCCTCTGACAGATTTCGGAAGAAAACCACTGTGACTGGTACCTTCTCTAGTCGGCAAGGTGGAGATGCTTGTACGGAAGGTGAGAAGAGTTAAAATTCAAAGTGCTGAGAGTCAAGACAATATTTTATTTGTCTTAATGTAGGAAAAGCTGGAGGATAAGAGGGAGTATGTGTAAAGTTGCATAAATCCACTCAGGTCTTGCTTGATTCCAGATGAGCAGGATCTAGTGAAAGGTGGTACTGCATTACCTGGGATTCTTGTGTCCTCCAAGGAAATGGAGCCTCTTTAGGGTATCCTCTGCTGCCTGTGGACTGGATGTTTGTCTTTCTTGATTTTTTTAAGTAACTGATGAGGGAGGGATAGTTTCTTAAATGTGGGAGGATATCAACATCTAATTGCAAGAAAGATATTGTCCACTCCACCCCATAAAAGGCCATCTCTAGATCTGCTGTTTTAGATAACTTTTAGCATTTGGGTGCCCAGCTCATGATTACAACGTCACAGAAAATCTCATCAGGTGATCACAATTTGTGATATTCCCTGCTGGCTTCCCACAAGCAAAGTCAATGGGCAACTTTGCAGGGAGGTTATAAGTCACCCCAGGAAGTCACTCCTGCTGTTTTTCTCCTGAGAAGTTCATTATGGAGCGCTCCCAAGGGACTTCTGTGGCACTCCTGGTCCTCTTACCTTCTGCCCATCCGCAGCACCCCCTTACTTTCCTGCGATCTCTGCCAGCCCATCCAAGGCCTCTTTTGATCTGCCTGCACCTTCTCCTGGCTTTTCTGGATCCCATGCCAACCTGCCCATGCTCCCTGGCAGCTGCCCTTGGCAGTTCCCCACCCCTTATGGCACCTACTCACCTTTCCCATCCTCTCCTGAGTTCCTTACTTAGGACTCCTGCCTCTTTCTACCAAATTACCCATATGTGCTACCGCACTTAGCAGTAAAGTTTCTGGTCCCAATTATAATCCATACATGTTGACTAGTGTGTAATGTGCTCCCACTGACTAACATACAGGTCATTGCACTTTGGACCAATTGAAACTTCTGAGAGCGTATTATGATAGTTCAAGTAGGACATAACAAAAGCATGAGTTACTATGGTGAATAATAAAGACAATATTTGAAATACTGCACATACTCCCTAAATCCATGTTTCCCTGTTACAGAGGAACTGCATGCTGAAGTGTGTTATGCAGAATGCTTATTGCACCGGGCAGCCCTCATCTTCCTCCAGGTAAGAAAATTCTTTTCCCTTCAAACTTAATCCCAAATTCTATCCCATTATTACAGTAGTTCCCAACTCTGAGAGAGAATTCTATGATAGAGAGGTACAAGAAACCTGGAAGACAGAATCTAAGAAATATATTTCAGCATTTTTCTTTCTGTATTAGAGCTTGTGCATTGAGTTTGTTTATCAGAATTTTAGTTTACCTTTATTATTTTATAAGTAACTGAAGATGTCGAACGTTCATAATCCTCCTTTCTCCTCCTCTTTCTCCCCCAACAACAAACCTGTGAAGTAGGTTGAGCTGAGAGAGAGTGACTGGCTCAAAGTCACCCACCTGACTTTCATGTCTAATGGGGAACTAGAACTCACAGCCTCCTGTTTTCTAGGCCAGCACCTTCACCACTACACCAGACTGGAAAGTTTCAGTCTCAGTTAACCAAATATCTGTGCTAACTATGGAAATTGCAGGACACATGGAGCAAAAGCACTCTTTTTTCCTAACTACTGCTCTTTTGACTTTCCAATTTTCCTTTTAGTTCTTGTAATTTCAGTGTTAGGAGCTTTTAACACTGAAATTACTATTCACTTGAAGGCTGTAGCTCAGTGATGTCTATGTATATATATCAAAATCAGCAAGATGGTTGGTGAGTATCACAATGCAATGCCCAGAATGCAAGCTCATTTTGTACAGGCATCAGTGTCACCTGCATCTTTAAAAGGAGCAGAGCTGCACTCCTGCCATCTTTGACACCTACATAGACACAGCTTGCACCCAGTATAAGAACTGCTTGCTTGGTGGAAAACACAACCGGAGTGCAAAATGCTTGAGAGATACTGTTCTATGAAACAAATCAGGCAAGGGAATCAGATATAGATAACTGTTTAAAGATTCAGTTTTCCCCACTTACCTTGAGATTAATTTCTTTTGATGAAAGCAAGCTTGGGGGATAAATCCTCAACACTTCAGCAGTCATCCTGCTGGTGGCCAAGTGTGATGAATGCCTTTGATGAAGTGCTAGGAGACTAGGAGTGGCATTGCCTAGATATACATCATCCCAGCAAATGGAGGTTGTTTTATTCATGAAGATTTTTTGCTTCTTACAGGATGAAAACATGGTTAATTTCATAAAAGGAGGAATCAAGGTGCGTAACAGCTACCTCATCTACAGGTGAGTTGGGAAGGCAGGTCTGGGTAAATGAAGGGGTAAAGTCACAGGTAGGAATGAGAAAGAGCATTAGTGAGGAGTATGAGACACTCCACGTGCCACATTTTGGAATAGGAAAATCTTTGGTCAACTTGTCACAGACAGGCATATTTAGGTGATGACCAGAGGCACAAGACTGCTCTGTAAAGAGGAAGCATTACAATGTTTAAATCTTACCCTCTATTTAAACTCTGTAGATTGATGAGATATAGGCTATAGAAACAAAGATTTTTCCCATCTTAAAGCTGAAGGAAAATCATACTTCCTTCAATCTTGGTGCCTTCACAGTGTAACCCTTACAATCCATCCAGAAGGGATCCATGCTCTGCTGCTGTCCATACATGTTAAGCACAACATTCCTATGGCAAAAATTGGTGACCCCTCAACTAAAATTCCAGCCCCATCCAATATCATCCTTCATATTGTCATGTACCTCATATTAAGCCTCTTGTCATGTATAATAGGCTAGTTCCTTTGTATGTTGCAACTGTTTCCTTTGTTTTTTTCCATCAACATCTGATTATTTAAAACTATGGATCGACTATACAACCTTTCAACCACTAAGTGGCAGCAAAGAGTTATATTGTTTATGCAGTCATTCTTGGCTTTTCTCTGATGGTTATCTGGACCAATGTGACCATGATGCAATCTCTGATTGTCATTTTTTGAATAGCTGGAGTTTAAGAAAGAGGCTTAGCTCTGGGAATCAGTGAGGAAGTTGTAAAACAAGATGACAAGAAGAAATGATCCAGAACTCCCTGGGAGCATCAACCACTGCCAAGGAATGTCTCATCTGATAGGCTAGAGAAGTTAAAGAGTTGAATCCTTTTATTTACATGCCTTAAATCTAAAATGAGTTAATCAGTTTCAGTATTTTGCTACCTCTTGATCCTCCAATGGACAATTGGACCATTGGACCACTAGATGGCAGCATTGTTTAGCTGCCATCTAGCTAAACAATGCTAGCACATTTATTAGGTCAATAAGTCAACTGCACATTGAACAACAAAGAAACAAGAACAATCAGCAACCCAAAGAACTGAGTTTTTCAGTTGTGTTTTCCATAGTGTTCTATAATCAGGAACGCCTTGGTTAAGTTTGTTCTTAGTTATGTGCTTGTTCTTGCATGTTGATTGAATAACTGCCTAATCAACAGGGGAAAAGGCTGTGGGCACTCTTTCATCCAATCCCCATCCTAGCCAAAAGGGGACTGAGGGACAGAGAAGAGGAACTGAGACTAGAGGAGATGGTTCCACACATAACTGGCAGAACCAAGGGGAACCACCGAACTGCTGACATAAAGCATGACGCTTTAGTTACAGAATAGGGTAGGGTAGGGTAGGGTAGGATAGGGTAGAATAGAATAGAATAGAATAGAATAGAATAGAATAGAATAGAATAGAATAGAATAGAATAGAATAGAATAGAATAGAATAGAATTCTTTATTGGCCAAGTGTAATTGGACATACAAGGAGTTTGTCTTGGTGCATATGCTCTCAGTGTACATAAAGTAAACGATACGTTCATCAAGAATCATAAGGCACAACACAATCAGAAAACAATATCAATATAATCATAAGGATACCAGCAACAAAGTTACAGTCATACAGTCATAAGTGGGAGGAGATGGGTGATGGGAACAATGTGAAAATGAGAAGATTAATATTGGCCCACAGTATTGCCAAATCAACTCATATGTATTTCTAGTTTTTCATTAGACCTTGCTTTTCTTCTGTTGAGCTTGAAATGGTAGCTTTGATTTTCCTTGGGCCTTTTTATCCTAGTGGTGTGCACGTGGGGTCGATGAGTCCAAAATGAGTCCAAAATTACTCAATGAATTTTAGAAGAGTGGGGAATTTCAGAAGAGTGGGGATTTGAATTAGTCTCAACTTGTATTATTTAACGGTGGGAATAGCAACGTGGCTCCTGAAGGACAGTATTGTGCTTTATTATATTGAATTCCAAAATGAAAAGGTATATATAACTTTAAAATTAACATAGCCAAATTTTTATGTAATCTTCTTTGGATATTTTACCCATTTTTAAACATTATTGTAGTGCCTACGTCCTTCTGTAAAATATATAAACTGACTAAAATTTTTTTTGGGGGGGCTTTTGGTGATTCTTTCTAAAATGAATGGAGACATAGTAGTAGAAAAATATGTCAGCTACTATCCTTTGCATTATATTTTGAGTCTATGGCATATAGTTGAGTGAAATCACATTCACTACTTTTTGGGCTTTTTTCCCTTTTTTTCCTTCTTTTCATTCTGGCAGCCAGCAGATTTTGTGCTGCCCATCTGCTGGCTGCCAGAATGAAAAGAAGGAAAAGTAGCGAATGTGATTTCACTCAACTAGGCTTGCAGAAAAATCTTGGTTTCGTAGGAAAAACCTGGTTTAAAGAAAAACACACATAAAACCTATGAAAAGTAAGAATACACACACACACACACACACACACACACACACACACATCATGCAACAGTGCAAAATAATTAAGTAATTGAAATGCTGGAATACTGGTAGGTATCAATTCCATCTTTATTAATATATATATGTTTATCTTCCAGACAAGCATTATTCTATTCTGGATTAGAGGTTTAAATTTGGACATCTGTAGAGTGTCTTAGGGAATGAATTGAATTCCCTGTATGACTAAAAGCCAGGTTTAGAGTGAAACAGATCTATGAAATAGAACCCCTTTTCTTTTTATGTAATTTCAGGCAGATAAATTGGCAGTGGAATTCTGTAACCTTTTTTATATTTGCAGAGAGCTGAATGCTTTCATCCAACCTAGTTGCTTGCCTGCAAACTCTGTTCGTATCCATCTGGAGGGAGGGATTGCTCTTGGCATTGGTGCCTTCAATTTGGTGAGTTGAGTATGCTTCCACAGCTTCTTAAGGGGCATAGAAAATTGTGTTTATGACAAAAACTGAACTGCAAGAGACAATCCATTATTTTTTTCAGAAGTAACCCACTTAGTTTTCACTTGGGCATTATGATGCTGTTCTGTAGTTGCAAATGTACAGGTTGAGAAAGATATACAAATATGTGGAGAGAACAGCACTTATTGTGGGTATTAAGTAGGTACTGTATTAAGATATTGCCAGCTAAAATTGCTTGAAAGCTTTGAAGATCAGCACTCCAGGTTATTTCCCCTTTCTTCATTCCTGTGTCTGGGATAATTGGTTCTAATTTCTTTTTCACAGCAGGTATTTATCTGTGCTATCATATATCAGAGAGTCTTAGTCAACAGGGCTGGCAGGAAGAAAACTTCAAAGGGCTGAAAAAACTCTCCTATGAGTAAAGGTTACATTGCATGGGGTATTTTAACTGAGAAAAAGCAGGATGTCATAGAAGTTCATAAAATTATGCATTGTGTAAAAAAGTTAAACACCATTAGGCTCTCTATAGGAATGACAGTAGTTCTTGAGTTGGCATTGGTGGACTACACTCTTTAGCTCAAACTATAACATATGATGTAGTGAAGAATCTTTACAGTATTGCATACTAGGATGTATAGTAGCCATTTACTACAGTTGATTGGGTTGCCTGTTTTTATTGTAGTTTAATTCCTGCACTTATTTTTAATTCTTTTCCCATGATTTAATCAAACTTTTGCCTTGTACTTTTTAGTTTCGAAAGTGTGTAGCTGTTGCTTGTTGATAGATCTGATCTTTCTGCTCTGAGAAAATCTGGCTCTTAGTTTAACCCCTAAAGATAGAGAAGCTCTTCTCCATCTCTTATAAAACTAAAACACA
Source organism: Masticophis lateralis (assembly GCA_030761175.1). Lineage (NCBI taxonomy): Eukaryota > Metazoa > Chordata > Lepidosauria > Squamata > Colubridae > Masticophis > Masticophis lateralis. The sequence goes on from JAUDYJ010000002.1 coordinate 165,028,351, forward strand.
AACAAATGATGGATTATCCAATGATGCAGAATGGAACAATATTTCATAGAGCACTTAGGTGATCTGTAATATTCACTTCATGCAGTGGGGTAAAATTCACAAATTTAGATGACTTTAAAAAGGGATTAAAGAGATTTGAGAAAAATAAATTACTCCAGAACTAAAATAATTTCTGGAGCAATAGAAAATTGATGGAGCTACACCATAGCATAACTATCCTCATTGGCCAACCCCACTCCATTGAGGCTCGCCAACCAAAATGTCAGATTTTTTCTCATGGCTTAAATATACTGATCTTGTACTAAATTCATTCCTTGTTTTCTGTCTGTTCTAAGGTTTGGGATGTGATATCAGAAATTAGTGGTGAAAAGTTATTAGAAATATCTCTTTTTCCTCAAGCATAATATCTATGCTGACCATAGTCATGTCCAAAAATTTGATGTGATGGATTTGTATAGAGGGAGAGCCGCTAGCCTACCAATACAGAAAACGAAAGACCTTTATGATATAGATTGATTGACCAAGAATAGTGTGGCTGAGAAATTATTTAGTTGGTCAGTAAATTACACATATTTATGTAAAAAGAAAATTGTGCTCAACAAGGAACTACTCCAAGAACAGGGAAGAGGAATCTATAGGCAAAGGTGAGGGGACAAGGGGGCAAATGATGTTATGTATATGCATGATTTATACAATGACATCATGATGCACATGATATGATCCTGGTTTGTACTGGACACACCCCTGTGGCAAAGAGAATTGACCGAGGAATTGAAGAAAGGATAATTAGAGAAATAATGCTGTAAGACATGAGAAGCAGAATTAGACAACACTGAAGTGGTGTTATGATGGTGCTGGTGTAGCAAACTCACAATACTTGGGATTAGGAAAAGGTTGATTTTAGAAAGGGAAGAGGAATGTATGGAGCAGCTAAAACAGTCACTGTCTGTAAAAACAGGAAACAATAAGTAGTAGAGAAAAAGAACTGAAGAGGATTCAGAGAGGCAAAAAGCATAGAAACTACATTAAAGAAGAGAATGAGAGAATGGGGATCACGAGAGAGTATTGGATAGTTGCATTTGAAGTCCACCTTGTGGCTTCTGATATCACCACAATATTTATTTGGGCAACAAAGTCTAAAATGCAGGATAATGGTTAATATTAATAGAATAGCAGAGTTGGAAGCAACCTTGGAAGTCTTCTAGTTCAGTCCCCTAATCAAGCAGGAGACCCTGCACCATTTCAGACAAATCTTTTCTTAAAAACTTGCAGCAATGGAGCCCCCACAACCTATACTGGCAACTGTTCCACTGATTAATTGTCCTCACTGTCAGGAAATTTCCCCTTAGTTCTAGGTTGGTTCTTTCCTTGGCTAGTATCCTTCAGGTGCTTTGGAGAATAGGTTGACCTGATCTTCTTTGTGGCAATAAGGAATTATTGGGAATGGAATTCACATATCTTTCAAATAAACCATTTAGTCCGATACATAATTGGCAGCTAGGTCTGGGCAGCTTTGTTACTAGTTTCTTATTAGCTGAGTTGCATAAAATTTAACATTTTTACAGCATTTTGCAGTAAATTCTTTGGATGAACTCTAGCATTTAGCTTCACTATCTTGCCCAACAACTTGGTCTTGTATGACCAGCCTAAGCTGGTTTACAGGGTTTATGATCATAGGAATGTGACTTCTCAAGGATATGCTCAAGCTAGCAAATATTTATTATTGCATTTATATCTAATAATTTATTTTAACATAAGCTGTCCTTCATTTCTGAAAGGTTGTCACTGTTAATGATGAAACATAAAAACACAACTTTATGCTCCATTCATATTCTTAATATTATTCATGCCATTCTTGCTGTTCCTACTTTCACTTTATCTGTGTCCAATAGTAAGCATTCAGAGAAGCAAATGAAACAACTGTCAGTTCCCTTTGGTTTAAAATGACAACAGACCACAATTATGGCAATTTGATTAGAAAAGTGCCTTTGATGTCTTTTTCTCTTTGTCATACAACCAGCTTCCAAAGTTTGGCTAATCTTTTAGCAACAACTCTCTGCTAACTTCCTTTACTTAATGAGGCAGAATGCCATAAGCGTTCACACACACAGGCTGCTTAAAATGATGTGAAGATACTCCTCCCCCTTCATATTTGCTGAAGCCATATCCTTACAAGAGAACCCTCTCTGAAGCTCATTCAAGGTGTTGAAGCTCGTTCAAGGCAAGCTGACATTTTAGCTTGCATAAAGAAGAAATGTCAGAGGTTGCATAGGGATCTCAAAGTTTGGCTGGCTCACTGCAGGACTCCCACTCCAGTCTGGCTGCTGGATTCTGGGTCTCCATAGGCATTTGTGCTGTGGTTTCCGGAAATACTTGCATAATTGTTACTGCTGTACTTTTCTTCTTTTGCTTCATCTGTCAGAGAAATATATTCATGAAAGACTAAATGTAGCCTTCCACAAGATTGTTACTCTTAATTCAGGGACGGGTTTCAAACCTGTCGCTACCAGTTTGCTTGTGGGTGAGCTCACGCACAATGCTTCTGTGTATGTGCAGAAGCATCCAGCAGGTGGCTGGAGCCTCCCACTGCCGCTACCAGTTTGCCCGATCCAGGGGAACTGGTAGCAACCCACCACTGTCTTAATTGCTAAGAAGAAAGCTAAGCCTTGCCCAGCAACTTTTCTCCCCAAAGGCGCCAAGAAGTCAGTTTTAGGGGCTGCGTTATATTCCATGTGGACAAGGGCATAACTCAAGGAGGGGTCTTCATGAGACTTCTTTCCTTTGCCCTGGGAACACAGGGTGTTCTCTTCTGTGAAGCCCTGTGAAGCCCAGGGAGGACTCTTCTGGCTTCATTTCTTGTTCTGCCCATCTTCCCATCTTACACTATTTTTAGAAAGCAACATAGAAGCAAATTTGGGCCAATTTGATTTGCACTTTGCATACAGTTTAATACAATTGTACAACACTTGATCAAGTATTATTGTTATTCAATCAAGGAGAGATATGTGTGGTTAGAAATGTTCATTTTCTATTTGAGCACTACAATAAAATGGTGTTCATTTCCAAGTAAATGTATTTGGTAGCAAAAGCAAGCTCTATTATATTTCTGAGGCCAATATAATGCTATGACAATGAATTTAAAATGTGGAATTGCTCACATTCCAGCACTTTTCTTCCTTGTCAAAACTTGAAATTGTTATTTTGCCTTTTTTGCTTTAATACTGTACATCAGAAATTTAAGAGCTGTAAAAATGAAGCACTATGGATGTACCCATGTAGTCTACAGTTGAAGGAGTGCCATTAAGCCAAGGATCTAACTTTATCTACGGCATCATTGCTCTGACTACTGTATACATCCCAATTATGCATGCGTAAAACACTGTGCATAAACTATTGCATGCACTGAACAGCTGTTTCCAGGTAGTCTGTGCCTGAACCAAACATACATTTGGATTTGAAGCATAGTAAAATGTCTGGAATGTAATGATTTGTTCTGAGTTCAGAATAAATTAAAATGCCTCTAATCCCAATTTTACTTCTAACACATTCTACTTGAGTTTATTTGGGATCAGCTAGTACATTTCCTTATGCAATCTTTTTCTGTTATAGAATGATTTGAGTCCAGTGGACAAAATGTGATCAGCAACTCAGACTTTTCCATAATTCAGGCTGTTCCTAGTGAAGTAATTCACTTGGAGACACTTATGTTGAAATGTCACTCCATTAGAAGAAAAAATATTATGAGAAGGGTAAATATAGGTTCGAAACCTTTGCTATGATTCTACTTTTCTTTAGACAGAGCTTTTTTTTTTTAATAGAATCAAATGTTGCTGTGGAGGAACATTTATTTGTATAGGCTCTGAGGAGTACAGTGCCAAAGTCTGAAGTAATAGAACATGGGTGCTTACTATTAAGAAAGAACCAAGCCAGAATCCCTTCCTGGAAAAACATGATGCCAATGGAAGAAAACTGTGGGGAAGAGGATGTGAAGGGCTTTGTAGTGGACAATGTCAACAGATGGTTCAGAGTTGATTATATTGAAAAAAGGTCTTCCACTTTGAAGGACACATTGAAGAATTTGGAAGAGGATGTACTCCTTACAGGTGTCTCTGTTATCTTTTATGTTATGTGTTTTCCACAGACTCTCTCCCTCTTTCCACCCCGGATTTTGAGACTTCTGGAATTTGCCGGGTTTTCAGGGGACAAGGTACAAGTGTCAGTTTGAAGGCTATGAATGCATTATTTGGGCTTGCAGAATGTATCTGGTGACATATAACTGCTTTGTGAGAGGACACTGGTACACTAATTTAATTCTGAGGGTTCAGTAATTTAAACCCTCAAAAACTTATTTCTCTGGGTTTCCCTAGTACGGTGTCTTCCCAATGCATTAGACAAGAATTTCCAGTATTTCCATCACCATGATCAATAGAACGCTAGAGAGCAACAGATTAAAAGCAGTTAACCTAACTGGGCTGAAACAATCCAAATGATTGCAATATTTTTAGAGATAGTAATGAAGCAATAGCTATGGTAATATGTAACCCTTAGCTTGGAAATTTTAAACTCATGGTTCATTGAATCAATAGTGAGATGTAATTTGTAATATAATTAAATTGGATGAATATGAATTCCATGCTAATACAAAACAAAGCCAGAGTACTTTATAACTTAATATCATGTATGAACTCAGAAATGCATTAGTGGGTGAGGACACTAATTGCCGGGTTCCTCCATATGGTCAATCTGAAATCTCATAAAGGTCACTAAAACCAGTGCACCTATCCAGAATACTTTTCTGTATCTGGGAAAATTGTTTTTTTGTCACCTTTGCTGAATTTATCTGCAAATGGGTACAACATTTCTTCTCGTTCTTTCCATGGGTTCTCTCAGTTTTCTTAATATTATTTCTAATTTCCATTCAGGATTTTGGTTTGCAAAAACTACATCAGGGAGCCACGACAGCCAACCTGCGGGCTCTACTTTGTACAATGTTGCTTCTCTGCTACTATACTTTCCTTACCTTCATCTTAGGTAAGTGAATCCCTCCACTGGAGAGAAGCATTGGGGATGTGGCAGCAGCATGATCAAGGAACTTGGTCTCTTTCTGCCAACGGATTGCTGCTTTGGGAGGGAGGTGGCTTTATTACTTTGATTAAGGTCAATTAATGGGGATATATACACCTTTTGATGCAATTAACTAAAATAAATTCTAATGGGAGGCATCAGCATAGCTATGGCTGAACTAAAAAGAAGAAGAAAGCTGGTCTAACCTAATAGATATAAGTCTGCTCAGTACTCCTTCAGTCATAGTGGGATGGATTTCTGCAAGAAAGCAAGTAGGCTTTTGTTCTTGCATATACAGTAGTACCTTTTGCAGTTTAATGTCAAGAGGGTTTCAGTGCAAACAGTGACAATCTGTGTTGTTTCTCTGGCTGATTACTTAAGAAGTTGAGAGAAAGCTAGGAAATGGGACTGAAACGCTACAATTTTAGGGACTTGTAGCAGAAATCTTCAGGATTGGCTATGTGACCCAGTGGGAACTCAAGCAACCCAAGAAAGCAATATTCTCAAGGATAACCATAAAGTGTGGTTTATTTAGGAATATCTTCAGTCTCTAATCAGATATTTCAAGGTCTGTCTGTGGGACATGAACTTATGATTGTCTTATCCTTATTCATGCTATGCACCTTTACCACTCTGTGTTGTCCCCAGGGATTGGTGAAGATGATTTCACAGAGGCTGAGGCCCTACTGAAGCCATACCTCTCCCGCTATCCACAGGTAAAATGGTATCCAAATGACTGCCCTGTCCTTCAGGTCACTCACTTTTTGCCTGTGTTTGTGTCTAACCGAAGGATCAGTTAGATTTTTCTTTCCCTACTCAGGGTTGTAAGGAAATGTTTGAGTTGCAACAGAGCTAGATGTGGGGGAAGGCATGATGTTTTACATTTTGCATCTAGGAGGCCAATGAGGTGGGCTACGCTGCAGTGCAGAAGTGTTTGGGACTTTTAACCTGAGCCTTGAGCCCAAAAGGAAACTCAGATTTAGATTCATATTTATTTTCTTTTGCTAAAGATAATCAAATAACGTTTCTCTCTTTTGGTGCTTTACTTTGTTTCCAGGTTTTTAATTTTTTCTTATAGTAAAGGGCCTCAAAAGCTGAAAGTCTTCCTTAGATTTCTGAAAGGCTCTGAATATTTCAGTTCCTTCACTCTTGGTTTTTTTTTAAAAATGATGTCATTTTTTAACATTAAGTAAGAGAATTTTTTGAAGATCCAAACAGCCATTTTACATTTAGAGCTTCAGTAAAAAAAAAATGTGGTACATGTAAACTCAAACTCTTACCTTCTGTGTAGCAATGCTTAAAAGGTTTGCTAGGCGTTCCTTTTAAGGCCAAATCTCTTAATTTGATATGACAGGTAATTTGGTTAAACACTGATTGATGCACTAAAACACAGGTGTCAAACTAGCGGCCCACGGGCCCCAGCTCTGCAAAGGAAAAAAACATCATAAAGCATCACGTGATGGCAACGTGACGCCGCAAGTTTGTCATGCACTAAAAGCTTCAGAAGGCTCTAAAGGATGGGGGGGCAGTTAAAAGTGGGACTAATCTATCCAAAGTGGTATAGAAATATTTGAGATTATCTTTCCTCACTATGAGATATATGCTCCATGAGGACTCTGGGACTCAGGCTATTTTTTTTGCTATCACCTTTGATAAGATTTCTTATCCCAGTAAAGATGGCTTTGGATGGATAACGTGGAGGGATACAGTTGATCAATCCATAAACATAGGGTTTATCATATTGCTTATAGCTGTTTCCCCATTCCTGAAGTATCATTTTCTTTAATTTTACAGAGTGCCATTTTCTTGTTCTTTGCTGGGAGGATAGAGGAAATCAAAGGGAACATCAATGAGGTGAGGTGCTTTAGTAGGATCAGAACAGGAATTTAGCTAATATGTATTCTACCGTTGTGGAGGGTATGTGTCAGGCATGCCCAACTAAGTCCCTAGGAAAGAAAGAAAGAAAGAAAGAAAAAGAAAGACCCTCAACTCCATTTGGTTGAAATGATATGTTCTTTTACTGTACCAAGGATTTGTAGTTGTGATAGAAGCAGGTTAGAATTAAAGTTCCTGCACAAAAAGTTACTTTCCCCTTCTCCCCAGCCCTCCCACTTTGGCCGCTTTGGCTTCATCTAGTGGCATGCCGCATAGGTGTTTTGGGGACCTCTCAGATGTTTGGTACCACTTGTTGCAAATTGCATTCCTTTCCCAGGCTCTGTGGCCTTGAAGACTGGAAAGGGCTGGTTCTCACATCTTTGGTTTCTGTCAACCCACTTTCTCTTTAACTCATCTCTACCCTCTACATACCAGTTGCCTATTTCCTCTTTCCCCCATTGCCTAACAATTCATGGCAGATGCAAGCAAAATGCTAAACTGACAGTATGCCTGAATCATCCTACAAATTATTTTTAGGTCTGATATATTACTATGTCAGAGATTTTAAGCTTCTGCCTTCCTTGATAACAATCGTTATTTTAGCATATCCTGTTGTCAGACCCACCACTTGCTGGGATGGAAGATGAAGAAAGTAGCAACATACGTAGTTCAGAATACAGCATTTAATTTTGTGTCCCACACATCTCAATTACTATTCACCAAAGAGAAATTTTCATCTAATTATTTCAACTCTAAATTCAGAGTAATGACACAGACAATCACTGGGTATTGCTGTGTTTCTGAATTATCCCAAATTTCAAATCTATTTTAACAAACATCTAGCCCTCATTGCTTTGTGACTGCTTATTTTTAAAAAGGAAGCTATGTTGTTTTTTTTAGGAAAATGAATTTAAGAAGAAACTTACCTCCAGTATTATATGAACCAGGGGTGGGTCCCAAATTTTTTTACTATTGGTTGTGTGGGTGTGGCTTATTTTTGTGGGCATGGTTTGATGGACACCATTTGTTTTTGGAGTGCACTGGTCTACCACTACACTGTTTTTTACCACTGATCAGCTGTAGGGCAGCCCTTTGAAGTGCCGCGGCAAGCGTTTAAACAGTTTTTTGCCGCTCTGCTACCACCGAGAGCATCGGAAACTGCTTTCAGGCAACTTGGTCTCAATTGCCAATCTACCACCACAAGGAGCAGAACAGTTCTAGCCGATCAGTTGGGAGGCTTCTTGGCTTCTCAATTTAAAGCTAAGGTGTCTTTTTTTTCTTTCTCTCTTCTTTGTTCAAGTGAGCCCTGATTTTTTCCTTCTAGACAATCAGCTGGGACTGGGAGGCAGCAAATAGATTGGGGGCGTGGTCAGGCAGAGATGGTATTTATCAGTTCTCCGAACTACTCAAAATTTCCACTACTGATTCACAAGAACTGGGGAGAACCGGTAGCAACCCACCACTGATATGAACCCTGTTTCCTCCTTGCCAGTAAAAATGTTAACTTTTCTAAACCCTTGATGCTTTTCCTTTTGGACTTTTCACTCCCTGACCAGGCCATCAAGAAATTTGAAGAGGGCTGCTCAGCACAGCAAGCTTGGAAGCAGTTTCATCACATGTGCTACTGGGAACTGATGTGGTGCTTTGCCTACAAAGGAATGTGGAAGATGGCATACTTCTACGCAGATCTGCTGAGCAAGGAGAACCGCTGGTCTAAGGTTAGAAAGGTGTACAGCAATTAAAGAGCAACCCAGGTGTATTTGAGCAAAATATTGAAACATTGTACCAAATTATGGAAACTGAAAATCTCTTCCTAAAAAAAAAGGCAAAGTACATTAAGGCTATTGAAACCTTGGGAGTTTGTTGGCCTTTTCCTGTTGATTCCACCTTTAGTCACTCAGCACTAATTCTTCCAGTTTTGAAGCCTGGCATTTGAAGAAGAATATGGAGCTGGATTATCAAAGTCAACTGTGTCTTCACACTTTCAGAAGTGATGTACCATAACCTTGGTGCTCATGTGATCATGAATGGTGCTGTGAGGTCATAGTGCATGGCTGTTATAACATACATGTTATAGGCTGCATACAACTGTTATAAAGAGAATGCAGAAATTCTATGCTTGATTCATTGAAAGGGAATTAAATATAAAACTGTCAATGTAACCACAGCATTATGATAGATGGTGAGATTATACTTTGAACATTATGTATGGTTACCATACCTTAAAGAGAATATTGAAAAAAAATTTTTTAAAGAGCAACCATAATATTTAGAGGATTCCAGCAAGGGAAATATTTAGGATTTTTTACTTTGAAGTAGAAGTGGGTAAAAGTAAGCATGAAGAAAATTATTAAATTGCTTTGAGATAGAAAATATGGCAGATTTTCCCTACCCTACAATATCAGAATTTTGGATTACTCATTGAAGTGAAAAGAGACTCAGGGCTGAAAAAAGATAGTGTTTCATTATACAACATATTATGCCACGTGCTTCCTTGAGATGTGGCAAGGCCAATGACCATTAATTTAAATAGTTTTAAAATGGGGCTGAACAATTCATAGAATTCATTATTATCTGTCATTATTCCTTGTTTACTTCCTTGTATAGCAGTCATCATACTTCAAAAACTAATAGTTGCCTGGGGAGCTGTAATGGAAGAGGATGATTGTGCCTCTTTCCATGCTTATAGAGGACATAGGCAATGGCTTTGAAGGACAGGAGGAAGAACTGCCACTAAGACAACAGTCAGATAAACAGGATTTGAGCCCAGGCCAAGAAACTAATTTCAGCAAATGTCTCAGACATGTTCTTCCTAGTTCACAGGAAGATAAAGAGAGGAAAGGGGAACTACATTCAGACCTGCAACATTCCATTACTATGACTATTACAATAAAAATAGTCCATCTTCTTGCCATTGGTTTCTTAGCCTGGTCTATCTTGTAGAGATGACAGTGCTGGCCGCTGGGAAAGAAGAATACCAGATAAGATGTTGTTTTAATTCTTGGGAGCTGCCCAGAGTTTGGCATAAAATGGGCAGCTACATAAATGTTTTAAATGAGTAAATAAATAAGTTGGCCCCTGTCAGAATCCTGTAATGTTCTCCTTTGTTGCAGGCAATGTATGTATATATGAAAGCTGCCTTCCTTAGCATGCTGCCTGCTAATGAGCCACGGCCCTTTGGTGAAGTAGAGGTTGAACTTTTTAGGTAAGAGATTTTGAAAGTTGGGGCAATTTAAGATGAATGTTCTAAAACATTGTTTCTCAGCCTCAGGAACTTTAAGATGTGTGGAGTTCAACTCCCAAAATTCCCCAGGTAGATTTAAAGAATTTTCTCTTGTTCCAATGGTAAAACTGACTACAAATTCTCAAGGTTAGGAATCTTCAGATTTACAATGGATTTGCCACCGACAGTTTTGCATTGCGAATGAAGGAATTCCTTGTGAATGAATGTTGTTAAAAGGCAGAAGTATAATCAATGCCTTACTTAAAGGACTACATGTGAAGGACTGAAAACAGTGGTTTAAAGTCTGATGTGACAGAACTGGATTAAACTTTTTCTAAACTTTCTTAGGATTTTAAATTTCCATATATCTACCTTTGTGAAACTTCAGTAATTTCCATGCTTTTACCCTACAGGCAGGTTTCCTCTTTCAAACAGAGAATTGCTGGGAAATCACCACCCACAGAGAAATTTGCCATTCGCAAAGCGAGGCGCTACAAATCACGTGACCTGGTTCCCTTACCTGTGCCAGCCCTGGTAAGGATAGAAAGTTGATCTCTACTATTTCGCAGCACAGAGTCTCAAAGCAGGAGAAGGTTCCTTCACAGTTATGCCAAGTTGACAGTCTTTATATTTGATCCATGAACTGCAGGTCAAAAGTGAAAACTGGAATGGATGTTCTTCCTAAATTATCTGGCAAGCCTGTTTGCATACTGTATATATACACAATTGAGAAACATACTCTTGGGCACATTCTCCCATTCATATATATGTGTTTGTGTATGTGTGTGTGTGTGTGTGTGTGTGTGTGTGTGTGTTTCATGTATCAGATGCATATATACAAAAGTAATGGGTTTTTTTCATATTTTTTGCCTTGCAAAACTGTAATATAAGAAGAAACAAGATGCTAAGATCTATTGTGATTCTACTTAATTGAGATTTGTCAGAGAAGTGCCTGCCAACAATGGATATGCATGCTCCAAATGGCAGAATTTTTACAGAACAGAAACCAACTACTTACTTACTTACTTACCCAGATAGCATTATATCTATAGGTGAAGAACTAATCTCAGTAAAATTATAATATGATTTTTTTTAAAGTAGAAAATTACAGGAGTAAAGCACATTTGCCACACTAGATTGAGTTCTCTGCCTTTTGTATGCACAGAGCTTAATTTCAAACCCGTATCTGAATTGTATAACTGGCTCAGAAGATAAGAGATCCAGGTCAGCTTAAAACTAACAACACATTTAAAAGAAGGAACTAGGTTTGTTTCTTGCTAAAATTATCCATAACTGGCAGTGAATGTGCAGGGGAATGCAGTCACCATCTTTTGAAGGCAGATAGTGGTTAAAATGGAAATTAGTAGGGGATTGTTGTGAGGCCTTGCTTCTGGATCTTCCACCAACTGATTGCTTCAAAATAAAATTAGTAATCTTAAACAATGTGTAAGCAATGTGTAAGTATACAGTATAGCTTGACTCACATGTTGAGGAACTCAGGAATGAAATTTTTGGTTCCCTAGTATGCCTTTAAATCAGTGTTGACTCCTGGGACTACCTGGTCAAGTTCCTGCAATTTTCTTGGCAATATTTCTATTGCCTCCTTCCTAAGGCTAAGATAGAATGACTGGCCCAAGGTCACTTAGTTGGTTTCATATCTAAGATAGAACTAGAACTCATAGTTTCCTGGTTTCTAGCCTAGTGCCTTCACTACTATGCCAAACTGGTTCTTCCCTGATGCAGAGTGACAAAATATATCTCCTCCATTTATAGCTGCAGCCACAATTCTGAGTAACAGAGTAATAGAGCTAGAAGGGACCTTGGAGGTCTTCTAGTTGAACCCCCTGCTCAAGCAGGAGACCCCATACCATTCCAGACAAGTGGCTGTCCAGGCTCTTCTTAAAGTCTCCAGTGATGGAGCACCCACGACCTCTGAAGGCAAGATGTTCCACTAGTTAGTTCTACATTGTTCTGTTAGGAAATTTCTTCTTAGTTCTACATTGCTTCTCTCCTTGATTAATTTCCAACCATTGTTTCTTGTCTTGCCTTCTGCTGCTTTGGAAAATAGGATGAACCCGCAGTTCTTTGTGACAGCCCCTCAAATATTGGAACACTCTACCATGTTATCCATAGTCCTTTTGACCTAGTCCTTTCTTTTTACTTCTTCTTCACTTTCTGTGTTGGTTTTATCTTTTTTTCAGGAAATGATGTACATGTGGAATGGATTTACAGTGCTGGGCAAGCAGCAAGAGTTGTTGGAAGGAACTTTAGACACTCTGATACAGGCTGAGAAGCAGCTACAAGAAACACCAGGTAGCACGCTGGTTTCCTATGTAGAGCAAAGTCTGTGTCAACAGACAGAAGTTCCCCAGCTTAGCAACAGAGATATCATCAGGCTCCTTGACCCAACTCATCTTTCAGTTTAAATACAGGAATCAGCAGGCTGCAAAAACATTGGCATAATCTTTATTTTCAAAAATGACTCTGGTTTACAGCCATGCTTTCTCAGAAAATAAGCAATGGTAAACAATCAAAACCCATGTTTAGGAAAAGAATCATTCTATAAGAAACAGTGATGGGTTGTATTCTGATCAATAAGTGTTTAAAGTGGTTTTGTCCCTCTTTGTGATTTTTTTTTATGAATAGGAAAGCTCCCCTTCCCAGCATCCATTTCGCATGAGCCTCAAACATGATTTTAATATTTTAAATAAATCTATCAACTCAAAAAGGAAATCATGTATATTAAAGTCTTGGGGATATTTTGGGAGAAATGGAGAATTAGGTAATTAAATTAAGCAGCAGGGATAAAAGTCTATGTTAAAGTCAGGGAGCTATTTTTCATAGCAACTCTCCCCTCCCCCAACTTTTTTCCAGTTTTTTGGTAGAAACTGCCCATGGGCTTTGGGAATACTTTTTGTGAATCCTTGCCATCTAGAACCCCATCCTCTTTGCTGGGCATTCTTGTTTACACTAACACTAAATTATGGTGCTTTTGGTAAGATGTAGTTTAGCAAATATTTGGGTGACTTTTGGTCAATCTGTCTCTCAGATCAGGCTATTCCATTGGACTGCTCTAGGCAGTAGTGAGATTCAGCCAGTTTACTCCACTTTGGGAGAACTGGTTGTTAACTTTCTGAGCAATCTGGCAAACTGTTTGTTGGAAGAAATCATTAGGGCAGAGAACTGGTTGTTAAATTACTTGAATCCCACTACTGGCTGTAGGGAAAAATTGGATTTTTCCTGCATTGTACAAAAGAATCAACTAGATAATGTTTATGGGCCCATCCAGCTCTATAATTCTGTTTTATGCATGAATCTAAAGTCCTGGAGGAAAAGAGGGATATTCATCTGATTTTTAAAAATAATAAACATCTCCTTGTACATTTTGGAAGGGGAATCTGTTTTTGTAGTTTAGCTCTTTGGCATTACAAACAAACTTTTATAGATGTGCAGGGAGATGTAACGGCTCCATTTTTACCTGTACAAACAGTGAATAACCTGCCTGCTACATGAATAATTTGAATGGAAATATTGCCGATTAGCCTTTCTGCAAAGTAGAATATGCAGTAACTGCTTAGCCTGGTTAACTTTTATTCTGCTCTTTCCATTTCTCTTCCCACAATTTCCTCAGCCAGTGAGTACCAGGTAGATGACCAGTGTCTCGTGTTACTTCTCAAAGGTCTAGTCTTCAAGCATTTGCACAGTTTGACGGAGGCCAAGGCGTGCTTCAGTGCTATCCATAGCAGGTATGATGCAGGTCTCTTTGATAAAAAAATTGAAAAATTTGAGGAAAAATTGGGGGTGGGGAGTGTGAGGCATTGTTGACTGTTCTGGGAACTTAATTCCAACCTATCTGGAGGGTTTAGATCAGGGAAAGCTGCACTACAGCAAACCCTGGAAAGCTTCTAGCCTTTTATCTGCTTACAGTGAGAAGAAGATCAGGTATGATCATTACTTGGTACCTAATGCACTATTGGAGTTGAGTCTGCTGTATGTGGCACAAGGCCAAAATGAAGAGGCTGTGCAGTTGCTCCGCAGAGCCAAGTAAGTAAACACTCAGCATATCTCATAATATTTTTCCCTGGAAGATATAGTTACTTAATAGCTTAACAGCATTTGAGACAGTTTTATCATCTCATGGAGAGAAGGGCCCAAAGGTGCTTGCTAGCTACCTAGTTCCATTTTCCTCTGTTCCCCAAGTTTTTAGTAAGTTTAAGTAGGACTAAGAACTAGCAAGTTCTCATCTTAGTTACTCTGAGTAAAACCACTTGATTAGTAATTTAATAAGCAAATGTGTATTTCTCAGTCTTGCTCATTGCATTTCTTTTTATTAGATCACATTCATCTGATCTAGACATTTATTTATTTAAACCCTTACATAGCTGCCCATTTTTCAACCATCTCTGGGTAGACTAGACCCCAATCAAAAATGAAAAAAAAAAACCCATATAAAATCATTTTAAAAACTATAAACCTCAACCAATTAAAACATAAAACATTAGAAATTACAAAAATCTGGCAGCCATCTATGCTAATGTACCATCATCTAATCTTTTCCCAATCCTTGGGGGAAAAGCCAGGTCTTCAAAGCCTTAGAGGAGGCTAAAAAAAATGGAGTCCTGCCAAACTTCAAAAGGCAAGTGTTCCATAGGACAGGGGCTGCCAGGGAAAAGGCACAATTCCTAGATCCCAACAGAGGACAACATTTGGGGAAGGAACTAGGAGTGTGTCCATCCTATCTGACCCGGTAGGATGCTTAGTTGTCCTTTGAGCATCTACCTTAGGACACTTCTACAAAATATCAAATATTATCCTGTAAGATAATACCTGGATTCCTGAAATAGTTTTTGGTGTACAGAATACATACAGGTTTGATATAAGGGATATCACAATTGTTGAATGCTTTTCCCACCAGGAACAACTACAAAAATTATTCAATGGAGTCACGAACACTGTTCCGGATCCATGCTGTATTGTCCAAACTTAAGGCCAACCAGGAAGAAAATGATGCAGATGGAACCAGTCCTTCCTAAGGCAACAGGTTTCCTCACAAAGTGTTGTTAAGGGTGCTTGGACCAAAGAAAGAACTGCCAAAATACGAAGGCTTGGGATGCCGTCTTCCTCCTGGGGTGGGCCTATTTGAAGGAGTGTATTGTAATTATACCACTGGGCTTTTGGCCTAGTGTTTGATGTCTTATGATGAGCACGGATGGGTCTTACCTAACTGGATTCCAGCTTCCAAAACCAGGGAGTAGCTATGAAAATGCTGCTTGCTAATTAATGAAGCTGACAGGAGAAGCCAATCTTCAATATTCTATGATATATTCTGTCAGTCAACCCAAATGAGGGCTACATTTGTCCTATTTTCTCTCCTATTCAAACTCATCATAACTTTGAAATAACATGGATGTTCCAGCCTCCTAATGTTTTTTTTTTAAATTTCATATGAAATCCTCACCCACTTTCTTTCTCAGTCTGTGTTCCTTAATCCGCAAGGTACATCAGATGGTCCTTCCTATCACATTGGGAGTGAGTTTAATAGTGCAATTAATTCAGCAAAGACTTCCAGTTTTGGCTGGAAACATAACAGAACCTCAACTCTCTGCAGTGGCCTTTCTCTTTTTCAAAAGAACAGAGAATGTTTTTTTAAAAAACGAAACTTAACCAGCTCAATCTCTATTTAAGAACATTTCTAAATGATGGAAAGTGATTTAAAATGTTTACAGCATTGGGGATGGGTGCAAACAATCTGACCAAAATCCCTTAAATCAGGAAGCGGTTTATATTGCAGAATGAAGAATAGTAACTGGACTTAAGACATTTTTAAAAGCTTATGACTACTTCCAGAATTCTGTTCACATCAATACTCGGCCCAGTATTTTCTTTGCTGATCAATTTGTCAAAAACAGTTGATGGATCTTATCAGTTTTCAATCTGATTATTGTATTAACAACTAAGATTAGTTCCACAGATTCACTGGGCTATTGAAATATGTTTTTTTTTCTTTTTTTAAAAAAGCAGTTTCAATGCCTTTGATGGTTGTCTCATCCACCCAGGACACTTCTTGCCATACTATTACTCAGGATTTGCTTATTAGACATACAGTTAAGCCAATAAGCTGATATGGTCTTTGTTGTACTTGTTTGCAGTCCTTATTTTAAAATTCTATTTGGTGTAATTAACATTAACAATGATGGAAAGGCAAAAGGGGGACATTTTGGCATCTCTTATTCTATTGTGTGGTCATGACATTTGAACATGCTATCTTTCATTGTTTTTACTTGTTCTTCTGGCTTCCCTTACCTTTGTTGTTAGTATTCTTTCTCCTAAGAACAACTTTCATGGAATGAGTAAAGTCTATTATGTTAAATGGCATTTAAATTGTCAGTTCTTGCTACAGTAGCACTTACATCTAGTAACAGAAACAGTTCGTTTATTAGCCAAAATAGAATCAAATGACGTTCTGAAGATAGGATGTGGGTTAATCCTACTGACCAATACATTTCATACCCTTTTGTTCCTGAAACATTATAGCATAAGATTTGTCCCAAATGTGCTTTTCCAAAAAACAACTGTCCTTTCTTGGTTTTTTTTCTGAACTACAGAATTGAAGAAGCTTCTTGGATGAGAAGCAAAATGTTTTCCAAAAACCAAGGAAGTCCAGTTGCCTTTTAGAAAAGCACCTTTGGAAAAAACCCTGACTTGCATGATTACCTCCAAATACATTAAACATAAGATTTGTTTGCCCAATGTGGATTATATTAATTCTTATCCAATCTAAGAGTAAACTTCAACTAGATAATGTTATATCACATAATGTGAGCATATTAACATAACTAGGCACAGAAAAGCACATTTGAAAATATGTAAATATACAGTTTGGCATATCCTTCAATGACTGAATATAAATGAAATCAATTCTACTTCTGTTGTGTTGTAGATTTATTGCTAAAACACTTATCTTTATTGTTACATGAGTTATCCTTTGTTTGATATTGGTTGTCATGTTTCATCATTATGCTCCTAAAGGAATAATAAAAATCATAGAAATACCAAGGTGACCCAGTGTTTAGGGTGCTAGACAATTAGCAATAAGACCCAGGTTCTAGCCCCCACTTAGTCATAGAAACTAGCTGGATGATTTTAACTCAATGCCTCTCAGTTCTAGACTGGGAAGTTAAAATATCCTAGAAGGCAGCAATGACCAACCATTTCTGTAATGTTGCCAAGAAAACTGCATGGACCTGTCCATGAAGTTGCTAGGAGTCAAGATTATTTTAAAGATCAGGGATTGGATCTAGTCCTGGAATCAACTAAACAGCTCTGACAAGTGACAATCCAATCCTCATTTGAAAACTTCCAGCAAGCGAGAATTAAGCATTGCTTAATAGCGCTGGGCATCGTGAAATTACTTCTAATACTCAGCCTTTTCTTTTTAATTTACTGACTCTTGTCTTGCTCTCACCTTCATCAGATAACACATTGACCCATTTTTGCACAGCAGCTTTTTGGATTGGTTGATTATTATATCATTTTTCTCCTTTGCGAACAAAACATGCCCAGGCATTGCATGAAGTGCTTGGTTTCCAGATCTGTTAACATGTCAATAGTTTTTGTCTAACCTTAAACCAACATCTCAAAGTGGATCCTCAAAACAGGACACAATGCCCCAAGTGGTCTGGCCAGCAGAGACTAGAATGAAATGATTATGTCTTGTGATCTGGATGCTTCTATTAATTTAACTGAAGATTGCATTTGCAATCTTTTAGATGCTGTCTCACATTGCTTACTCAGATTCAGTTGATGACACAGTAGTATACCTAATTATCCCCGTCATTATTCCTGTACCCTTTTATATGAATTTTCCTACTCCAATACAAGGCTGTGTATTTCTCATTGCCCAGTATCACTCTGCTGGCATTGTCCCACATACAAACCTGTCAAGGTCAGTTTGATGTGTGATTTTCATCCTAATCCATGTTTCTCATGGATTAGGATGGTGTCTTGGTGTCTTTAAGATGTCCAGATATCTTAAAGTAGCTAAGATTGCTACAAAGTAGTAACCATTCCTTCCAGCTTGTTTCATCTGTAAATCTGATTACCTTTTTCAGTCCATCCTGTAAATTGAATAGCACCAGCCAAAGATGAAGCCCTGGGGATCCCAGTAAATCCTTATCTTCAGGATGATGAAGCACCATTTACATATACAGTATCTTTAGACATCTCAATCCAATTGTCATGAGGAACAGGGAATTCAGACCTAATTTACTGCAAGCTGATTACAAATTACTGTAAATTACTACTTCCCATGATATAATAATAAGAAGCGTAAAAATGACAATACACCATGTAAGAAAGCAGAGGCACACAAAATACTGCTTCCATCAAAATAAGAAATAGCAAAATAAAGCATATGAAAATTCATAGCTCAAAAATATTTTTGAATTATAATTTGAAAAATGAATTATATAATTTAGTAACGAGAAGAATCTTGGTTCTAGTACTGATTAATCTTAAATACATTTGTAAAATTAATCTTAAATACATTTGCCTCATGCTTAACGAAAGCTATGAGTTAAGCTATGTATTCACTACCTTCCATTTTTAATATTTCCTTTAAAACAGGATTATTTATAAATACACAAAACAAGCTTCCTCTAAATAAATGTTCATATGCATTGTATCAATAGTTCTTCCAAAGGAAATAGCAACAGTAGGTTGGAGAATATATGTCATTTAGATTTGAACTAGTGTCACCATCAGTTTCCCAAAATCCCGTAGAAAATAAGGACTGCCAAGAGACCTTTAAATGATTTTGCAGGTATGTGCCATTTTGAGGATCTAATTAATCACAAAAGAAAAAAAAACCAAACCTTTTATTTAAAATATTGTTAGATGGCAAGAACTTTGATCTACTTTGAATAGTTTCTCTTTGGTTCCCTACTTTTAATACATTCATTAGGAGCGCTATCAAAATAAAAGTTGTGCCGAGATTGAAGGAGTCTGCACTAGTTTTACCACTAGAGGGAACCAGAGTATTAAATTACAGGTACTGATATAAATCTTTCTCAATCTGCCTCTGTATACCTGGACTAAAAACCTTTTCAGGTAAGCAATTTGTAGTGTAGGCAGCCTACCATTGGCTTTTTATACAATGCCACACTAAGCATCAGCCTCTCTTTCAGCTACAGTGTGCATAGGGGGGTTAAGGCTGAATGGATTATGTACAGTGTTTTCGAAATTCCTCTGCTCAGGCACACCTATTTAGTGCAAAAAGTGTTCATGGATAACCAACTCCCCCCCCTCCCCCCACACACACTTTTTGCAGTTTTGGTGGATTGTCCCTTTCGTAATTATTGTAAGGAAAAATTTAAAACAGATGAACATCTGTAAAAGATGGAGGCATCAAGCCAAAATAATTGTTTGCTTGGATGCAGCAAATCCATCTTATTTGATGGGCTCAATTATCCCAGCTGTATAGAATGCTGCAGGAAGCGTAATGGCATTCAATCCAGATTCTCAACATGAATTCAGCCAAATAAAGATATAAAGCTGAAAGGCTGGTATAGAATTGGGAATGGAGCAGGGCAAATATGCCAAAATTCAGAGCAGACTTTCATAGCACAAGTCCATGTCTATTTACGTACATCCTTAGTGTAAATCCTACACAGAGAAGAGTAAGCTTGGTTAAGGAATGGGAAAAAATGTCAAGTTTATTGCTTGACCCATTCATGTGATATTTTTGTCACCATATATAACTATAGTAGATTCAATACTTTACATTCTTTTACCTTTAACAAGAGGCTGAAGGAATAATGTCAGAGACATTCCTCCTTTGTAGCCATTACTGATGACAATGTTTCAAGTTAAATTTAGTAATGTTACCATTAAGAAATGTACCAAACAACGTCCAGCCAAAATTCTAGGCAACAATCATCTAGGGTGGTGGCTCCTGCCAAACTAGCAGTTTGAAAGCATACAAATGTGCGAGAGAGAGAAATTCAGAGAATGCATTTGCTATTAAAAAATCCATTGTTGAAGTTCCAAATGGTCACGGCAGAGCAGAGAAAGGACTTTAGATTGTTCTGTACAGTGAAGCATTCCACATTCCATAAGAATTCTAAGTTGGCCTTTAATGCATGATGAGAAGTGCAGTAAATTGATTGGGCCTCTGAGAATTACATGTCACAATCTATAGGCAGATTTATTTCAAAGACTGATAATAAAGTATTTTAGGTATCCTTTTGTTCAGCCATCTCCTCCTTGTTATCTGGAGTTGAGGCAAGAATTTTGCTTTCCATTGCTTTTTTTGCCAGAATCCCCCTCATACGTTTTTTCTCCTCCTTCTGCTCCATCCGTTTAATCTTCTCTCTTTCTATCACCATCTCTTGGAATTCAGCACTGTGATGATCCAGGTGATAGCCATATTGCTCCCGGGCCTCAGCCAGTAACAACCGCCGTCGTTCTTTTTCTTGTTGTTCTTTGAGTTTGCGTTTCTGTTTTTCCTTCTGCCAGTCTTCTATCATCTGTGGCATTTTGGCCATTTTGGCAGCAATTACCTCCTCTCTATAAAGCAAAAGACAAAACTATGAAACAAAACATTATACAGCTCTAGACATAGAAAGTATGTTTTCAGTTTACTTTTAGCATTTTCCCTTTAATGTATGAATAGGTTCATACTAAATAGTTATTCTAACACCCAAGTCTACTATAGCTTTACAATTTAAAATATTCATTTTGGATAGTGTTCATAGAGATACCATGACACTGATTTAAAATATTGAGAGGTGTTCAATTTAATCTATTCAATCAGCAATCTACAAATTGCATTTTATGCTACTTGAGTCCTCAAAGTAATGTATAAAAATCCCAACGTTACAATCAGTGGAAACTTCACATAAATGCCATCTTACCTGCTATCTAACATGAGCATGTAACTCGAATTGCAAATGTGCTCCTTAAAAGAGACTGCAATTTCATATAGAATATCATATTCCTCTACAACAGTATTTTTCAACTTTAAGATGTGCGAATTTCAACTCCCAGAAGTCCCTAGCCAGCTGGGATTTAAAATCTACACTTCTTAAGTTTGTCAAGGTTGAGAAACACTGCTCTACAAAAAGTGTCATCTATCAATACTACTTCCATTTTCTCTAGATTACTATACCATACCATTCATTTGGCACTTCCACCATTCCATGAGAGGGAAGAAAGAATAAAAACTCAGACAGCACCTGAAAAGAAGTTGCCTGAGCAAACCAATCCTCCAACATGTTGTTCTGGAACTGATCTACCAGACAAGAGCATCAACACTAAACCATAGCATGGCAATCTTAGTTTTGCTTAGTTTTTATTAATACAAAGATTGTTTGCTCTAAATTTTATCAGGTGTTTTGCTTCAAACTCATGGTACACCAAATAATGCCTGAGGACAGCTCTACTACCATCCTTCAAATACTGTTGAAATTAACCAGAGTAAGAACGTCTACAAAGCAAACTACATTTAAACTATGCAAAATGAAAAAACCAAAACAAAAGGATTTCTGTTGGTGCAGAAATAATTGCCCAATAGATGGACACTGAACAAATGCTTATGGATGCTGCTCTGCTATGGGAGATCTGCTAATCCACCCTCTGCAACTCACAAATCCTTATTCCCAACCGAGAATATCAGAGGTATACAATTTTCATTTCGTGTTGCTGCAGGAGGCCTTCCTCTGTTTAGTCCCATTATTCTGCAACAACCTCTCTGATGGGGCTTTGGAACTAAGGGTGTGCAATTGGGCCTCAAGTAAGAA
Source organism: Masticophis lateralis (assembly GCA_030761175.1). Taxonomy (NCBI): domain Eukaryota; kingdom Metazoa; phylum Chordata; class Lepidosauria; order Squamata; family Colubridae; genus Masticophis; species Masticophis lateralis. The sequence goes on from JAUDYJ010000002.1 coordinate 165,050,311, forward strand.
GCCTAAGGCCAACTCAAGGGCCAACATGTGGTGTGGTTTGTTTGGCTCAGTGGCAAATGGGCCCCTGGAACCAAGCATTTACATAGCTCCTTTGATTAGACCAGCGTTTCTTAAAAGTGTGGCTCCAGAGCCTGGGAGGTTCCTGAAGAACTTCTCAGGGGTCCGCGAAATCAAAATTATTTTCCAGCCTCCGTTGAAATACAACCCTTGAAAGCAAAAGATCTTTTGAGGTCCTCCCGAAGTAAAAGGTTTAAGAAATCCTGGATTGGAATTATGTGAAGAACAGTTCTTCCCTTCTGAAACGACCCAGCAAAGCCCGAAGGCTGAAACTGCATCGCTGGAAGGGCGCTCGCCCAGGGAGAGGCTTCCCCGCGTGGCTGCCCTCGGGTCTCGCAAAAGGCGGCCACCCGCAACCTCCCTCCTTCTGCCTTCCTCACTTCTGTCGCTGCTTGGCTTCGGCTTCTTTCTCTTTGGCATCCAGCGACTGCTGCATCTCCTTCAAGGACGGGTACCAGGCTCTTTCTTCAGCTTCCATTTCCTGCAGCTTCTCCGGCGACGGCCACAACCGGGTCGGGTCCACCCCGGAGGCTTTCCCGTGGCACCCAAACAGCTTGGCCTCATATTCGGGCGTGAAGTGCCAGGCCGGAGAGCGGGGATCGGCAGGGTCTGCCCGATAAATTCCCTTCAATTGTAATTTAAGCGGCTTGGCGTTATATAGCCGGACGCCACCCACCAGCAGCCGGCTTCCGCGGGCCGCCATGTTGCAACGCGTTTAGTAGGTGACCGGAACTATAGAGGGCGCCATCTTGGAATTAGCCTCCCCCTCGTGGGCGGGGCCATCTTGGATGCCGGCGCATGGCGGCCTCCATTTTGAAGTTTATTCCTCGCCGCGGGCGCCTCCATCTTTGGAACTTTCCGAACGGTCATGGAGGTTTGCTGTGTGGCGGGGAAGGTATTTCGTCATAGAAACAGCGAAGCCGTGACACAAAGTTGAGCTTGATTCAGATGTCATATTTTTTTCTTTGCATTATGTTTCTAAAAGTTGCAGTACGTCTTTACGCAAGTGCTTTACGACACAACATGGCTTCGTTAAATCGAAATTAGGATTTGGAAGGCTTCAGAGGAGCGAGGCATCTTAACGAGAGTTGTTTACATGAGAATTTGCATAGCTGTAATTTTTTCTGGAATCTCCTGCTAAGGTTCCTCAATTGCAGCGCGACTGCAGTCCGAGAAACAGGCTTTTGTCTGAGAAACTAATTCATGTGAGAGGCAGATGGCATGGGTTTTGTAATTTGTATTTTAATTTGATTTATTTTCTCTCTTGTAAAATTTTGCATTTTCTTTGTTGTGTTAAACTATAAGAAGAGAAACGTGGGGCTGGGGGGGGGCTTCTCCTTTGTCAGAGAGATCCCATTTTATGAGGGTACCCTAATAAACTCCTTTTAAATGATTTTCCACCTCCGTTGCTTATTGGGAAGGTAAACTGAGGCAGAACCTAGGGCCAGATTTGGCTTTCAATGTAAAATACTCTATCCTTAGCTGCAACTTGGAGTAATGTGGGTACCTCAGCCTCTGGGGAGAGCTGGTGCGTAATGTATTCCGCCACTATGAAAAAAATCTAATGTCTTGAAATTGACCAGATGAGGGTAGGTTTTGTCTTTTTTTTAGCAAACGGGATGGAGCAGCAAATCTGTTGTAGACATTTTTTCCTCAGACTTTTCTTGTTTTCAATCCTCCTTTCCCTAAATGTCCTTAAAGCTACAAGTGGTTCCATTTTATTGCAGGTTATCAAAAGCAGTTTTAACATCATCATGGGGATTTAACAAGTTAATGTTAATGTAGATCTGTGGATTACAAGCAGGATGCTATAGAAATGAAGGCCTTGGGTGGACAATGAAATACAGTATAAATACAATGAAATACAGTATACAGTGACATACAGTAAAATATAGTACAATAATAGAAAGTGGATCATGATAATAATTTCTTTAAATATTTTTTAAATACTTCCCACATATAATGGAATATATATATATAATTGTATAAGCCCATCCGTGTATAAATAAATCCTCAAATTATTAAGCAAAATACTATGAAAAGTGCATGTCGGCTAATTGCATTTTTATGGTATTTTGGTTAAAAATTTGAGAGTCATCCACAGATGAGTTTTATATACAAGTATGTACAGTACATTTATAGGAGGATACTACAGTGAAAAATATCTAATGGCATGGACATTAGCATAGACTATTTTCTGACATCTCCAGTATTTTTACGTCAAGCATTAATCTCTGATAATGATCTTCTCTATTAATGAAATGTATTATTTAATCCTCTGTCAGAAATCTTATCCTTTATCAATCACCTGGAGAAGGCTGGGAGAATGAAGTAAAAAAAAAACCCCACCTTTTAATTAAAAGAAAAATTTAAAAATAATTCGTGTCACAAATTGCTCAGTCACAATCATAGACCGTGACTTCCATACATTAACTTCGTGTATCCAAGATATTACTGTATGATTAAAACCTTATTCCGGAACTGCATGGTGAGGTACATTTCTATAAGTCTGACTATGAATGTACAAAAGTAATCAGTTTCAAGATATAACAGAAATAAAATTTGGTGGTAGTTCTGAGCATCCTACATCTACTGGACTAAAAGAAAAAGTAACGTTAAGTGAAAAAACAGGAGGCCCATTGGGAGAAATTTGATGAAATCTTTAAATCAACAGTATTCTGACACATTGTGTCCTGTTTTTTAAAAACTTCCTTCCCTATCTTCTGACTTAATCAGAGAAATGGACTGTTTTAAAACTCAATTTAGCAACAACTGAGGTTATTAAATTTTTATCCAGAAAATTTAATGAGTTGGAATCTAGTGTCCTCAGGGTTACCTAAATAGTGCAAATAGCTGGTGTGGAACTATTCAGGAGATCCTGAGGGCACAGATAAACCTCCAAGTGGCCTCAATGACTCTCAGAAATGGTTCTGGTTCTAACAACCAGATGACTGCAAGAAATATAAATCCTTCCATTCTCCACCATTCAGTCGGAACTGAAGAAGCTTCTTGGATGAGAAGTGAAATGTCTTCAAGGAAAAACAAAGTCTAGTTGTTTTTGGGATTACAGGCTAAGTCTTTTCTGCATCCACAATTATCACTTGCATTTTTGTTAAGCATTTTTTCCCTCATCTAAATCATTTATGAAAACGTTGAAGAGAACAGTTCACCTAGAACAATATCCTGAGGTATGTGTCTTCTCTCTCCCACCCTCTATGCACACCTAGATGCATTAAGGGCCAGTGGATATGACTGTTACAATCAACTGCAAACCTGCCTATTAGCAGAATCCATTCCTCATTGTTTTCTTTTATCAAGTAAGAGGCTGTGGTCAAATTTATTAAACGCCTCCACTGAAATCTAGGTATACTACATGCATCTAATAGAAGTTCCTTGGTCTTCTAGTCACTTGTCAAAAAAAAAGTGTTTGTCTAGTATAAATTTTTTTATCTTCTAGTAATTCCTGTTCCTTTCTAAGTGCTTAGAACCCACTTTTTTCTTTTCCTTTCATTAAATATTTGAAAAAGCATTCTTATAAAAATAATAGCAGAAAAAAGTAAAAAAAAGCACAGAAAAACTTTTTAAAAAGCATGGGTGCGGGTGGGAGCGCTGGAAACCAAAAGACCAGGTCCCTGGTGCACATGCCCAGGCCAGGAAGCTGAACTTCCAGTTTCCAGCATGCATATGCACGCCAGTCACCTGGTCTTCCAGTTTCTGGGGTGCATGTGCGTGAAGACCAGCTGGTTTGTGTGCATGCATGCACTGAAACAGGAAGCTCAGCTTCTTGGCGCCTGCCTGTTTGCTGGGGAGCTGCTCTTCTGGTTTCCTGCGCTCCTGCGCATGTGAAGATCAGCGTACATGCAACCAGAACCTGGAAGAGCAATGGGTGACGGCTGGCATGCCTGGAGAGATGGCTTTCCGTGCCAGAGGTTCGCCATCACAGTTCTGTTTGGTATTTTTGGATTTTTTTTTAATGTTTTGATGTCTATGGTATTCTTAGATACCTTTGTCCATTAATTTTTCTACATTGTCATCAGTCAAATCTTTCATCTCTTCTTTATAATCTTCTTTAAAAAATACATTTACAGGTGAAGAGTTTATTGCTGGCAGATTAATTATAATTTTTTTGTCCCAATTTTTCAAAAACCTTTGAAATGCCATACTTTTATCTGTCATTTTATAAATTTCGCTTTTCTTTTTTCTGCCTGGAACTTGAGTCCCCTCTAGTGGCATAATTCTATATTCAGGAAGTCTCATTGTTGCTTTGTTTTCAACTTTCAAGCAGTAATGTCAAACTAAACAATTTATGTTCCTGTGGAACAATTATTTTCTTTATTAAATTCTTCAAAAATCTTAGCAAAAGTCCTAATATTCCAAATTCATGATCTGTATTTTGAATAAATTCTTACTTAGTTTTTTGTCATTTGTTTATTCTTTAAGTTCTTTACTAGTTAGTTTTTCTTTTATTTTGGGATAATGTTTTACTTATCAGGTAGTTTTTCAAATCAGTTCGGCATTTAAGAAACATTCTCGATCAAGTCAGTGTCTAGTAATTAGTATAAGGCAATATAATAAGACTCATCAGTCAGAATAAATCATTAATAAGATAGGCCTAATAACGGAGGGAGTTGCATAATGTATATTTTTATGGCTAAAAAAAAGTCATTTTATGACAGCAAAATGGTAGAGAATAAACTCCTATGTGGAAGTAAAACAAATTGGGAATTGACATTAAAAATCAAGTTGAAACAAGTGTAGACACATACATGCAAAATTAAATTTGAATTTGCAAATAAGTAACTTCCTTATTTCCATGGTGGCTCAGTGGGTAAGAGCTTGTCGATCAAGTTGGCAGTTCAGTGGTTCAAATCCCTAGCGTCGCATAATGGAGTGAGATGATACTTTTCCAAGCTTCTTCCAACCTAGCAGTTTGAAAGCAGGTAAAAAAATGCAAGTAGAAAAATAGGGACCACCTTTGGTGGGAAGGTACAGCACTCCGTGTGCCTTCGGCGTTTAGTCATGCCGGCCACATGATCACAGAGACGTCTTCGGACAGCGCCGGCTCCTTGGCTTAGAAACGGAGATGAGCCTCTAGAGCCAGAAACGACTAGCACGCATGCGCGGGGGAACTTTTACCTTTAATGATGATCTGGCCTAATTATTGTGTTTCTAGCAGTTTCTGGAATATGAATTGTCCATTTTGACAATCAGCAGTTGTGGAAAGTAAAGAGGGTGACTTTTATAGAGAGAGGAAGATTTGTTACCAGGGTAATATGTAGATAAACATTGCTTAAACTCTGATGAGAGGGGAAGGTTACAAAAAACATCTCGGATAGGCACATACTGCCCTTCACATGAAATATAAAAGAGAAAAGAGGAAATCTGAATCAAAATAGTTTTAGGTATACACAGCATTTGTTTTTTGGTCTCGTCTACCAGTAAAGCTGACAGCAATGAAACAATATATACAGCAAGATGTTCTGTATTTGTCTTCTCTAAGTATAATATTAACAGTAAATTGAATATTTATTGTCCATTGATATTCCCATTGTGGTATATAAATTGTTCTGTTTGGATTTTGCATCCATTCAATCATACGGTTTTAAATTATTTGGATTCTAAATCATTCTTCAGTAACAGCTTGTGGATAAGGCTGATGTTCTGAGTTTTGTATTATAACTTTTTTTCCCCAAATTTGCTTAAACCCAAATATTAAGTTTTAGTTTTGTAATCTCTTTTTAACTAAGCTGCTTATTTCAGAGATTTCGTCTTTGTTTTAATAGTTAACAATAAAATATATAAACATAGTCTTGCAGTCTATATGAATTGTTATTTTTCCATTGATCAAATTTTTTGTACACTATAAAAATAGATGCTTAATATTGAAGCAAGAAATGATAATTTGGTTTTAATCTTTTTCTGTATTTTTCCCATATTTATAGTATGCTGTTTATAAATGATTAATCTGTTATAGATTATCCTGTTTTTATCAAAGGTACTTACACCAACTTTCTGGGAGTCTTGTTCTATCCACATAAATTATCGAACCATTTTTTTTTTATTTCAATGAATCTAGCTGTCCAATCACAATTCTAATATAGTCCTAATCCAAGTTAAACAGATGGCTTAATAATATAGTAAATATAATTGTTGTAATAATAATAATGGCTTATATTTTCTATAAAGTTCATGATGTTCTTAGATTATAGAATATAAGAAACAACCATCCTTACTGGACTTTAAATAAAGCTTACTTGGTTAACACAGTATGAATCACTGTCTCATCTATAAAAAGTAGGTATGTTAGATCAATGTTTCTCAACTTTGGCAGCTTTAAGCACCGTGGAAGTCAACTCCCAGAATTCCCCAGCCAGCATTCCACAAAGGGCAGTTTAAGCTTTTCTTATTTATGTATGGCCGGGGGATGAGATGAAGTCATGGAGACCAAAGTAAAAGAGAAGTGCCAGAACATGTTTGTCCTGTGGTTGGAGGCAAGAAACCCCATCACTGTTTGGAGGCTGTTCAGTCACTGAAGTGAATATTGTGAAACTAATCTAGAGTTTTGCTTATTTCAGGCCTTGCAGTACTTCTCTTGAACCTAGCGCTGAATACTGTAGAACTCATACTTCCCACCAACTTCAGTACTGCCCATCATCATTTTTGTTGCAATCCTTTTTCTTTGCTTTGTCATTCACCATCCTTGTCTCTGTCTTTCCTTCAGCTGCCAGCCATTGGCAGTAGCTTCACATCAGCCAGAATTTGCAGTCTAAAAAGCAACATTTCCCCGAGTAGCGTTCGCCAACTTTAAACTGCCTTTTACTTAATTGTTTAGCTGGCATCTCCTTTCTTGTTCCCCAAAGAGGGAGTGAGATAGGAAAGCTTAAAAGCCTTGCTAATAACCTGGGGTCCCCTGGGGAATTGCTGGCGAGGGAGGAAAAAGGAGGGCAAATGGCTTTTCTTTACTTCTTCGCCATTACCAGCTCACATCATCCTCTCCACTCTTCCCATCTCAACACCCCCAAAGTCAGCCCAGGCAGTCTAATTTAAGGGAATCCAACTTTCCTTAAAAAAAAAAAAGCTAATTAAATGCTTCAGTTCAGCTGAACAAATTAGTCAGTGGCGAGAACACAACTGGCTAGGATTTCCTCTCCCACACCTCATTGTCTCATCTCTTGATTTTCCTCCTTTCTCTGTAAGCCTGTTAGTTTGTCGTTAATATTTCTCTTTGGAGACAACACCCTTCACTTTCTTCAGTGTCTGTGTGATTTCTATCACCAGAGGACAAGTAATGAACTGAAGAGTGTATTCCTTTACATCTTAAGTTAGTCCTCTTTGCCTAGTAAGAGATTCCTACCCACTCTGGATCCCTGATCCCACCTTTAGCATCACACCCGGCCCATTCTTCAGGACAGGAATCCAATGAAAATTACCCCCAAAGAGGACTGACCAGCCTCTGCCTGAACCAATGTGGTTAAAAGGAATTCACTTTTTAGCTCTTAGTAATTTCATTTGCAAAATAGGACCAAAAATCTAGAAACAGCTACTTGGCTTGAGGTAAATCAGTCAGTTAGCCAACTTGTACCTGGTGTTCTGCTTCCATCCAACTTGATTTGAAAATATCTCAACTGGTGCCATGATGCAGTACTGAGTACTGACAGTGAATGATGGAAGACAAGAACGATAACAAGTTTTATCTCCCCTTATTCAGGGAGTAGATCAGAATTCTGCATAATTTTAGTGCCCTGGTCCTTGTTTGGAATGTTTTTAAGATGAAAATATATGAATAAAGTGAGTAAGGCTTAGAAATGTATGTTTAGCACCTTTATGTGGTGCTCATTAAGAGTTTTCCATGCATCATCCCAATGATAGAGATGGTCTTCACTTAATGACTCATCACTTGGTGTCTGTTTGAAGTTACAATGAACACCCCCAAAAGTTACTTATAACCCATTTCCAGAGTTCCAATGCCCCCCTCCCCCCTGGTTATATTGCTGCATTTTGGGTGCTTGGCTCATCTTTATGGCTGTGCAACATTATGGTAATATTGTACAGTCACATGAACCACAATTTATAATGTTGAACTGAATTGAACTGAATATTTGGCCAAGTGTGATTAGACACACAAGGAATTTGTGTCTGGTATAGAGGCTTTCAGTGTGCATGCAAAGCAACAATATCAATAAAAGATGGTGAGTAAAGAAGATAATAAGGATAATTAATACACACTACATGTATACATGTATACATAGACATTAGGCAGCAGCACTGTGAGAATTAGGTGTTCAGCAGAGTGATGGCACAAGGGAATAAACTTTTTTTTTTTGCTGGTTTCCAACCAAAAATGCCCATAGGAATATTTGAATTTGCTTAATTTGCTTAACAAACAAAACAAGATATAAAGTTAGATCCGGTCACATGGGTGCCTCAATTTACAAACATCATGACTTATAGAAATTCAGGGCTCCCAGTTCCTGCTTCCCCAGTTCTTAAGCTCAGATAATAAAAGGAAGGATGGACCAAGGTGTGTACTATATGAAGGAATAAGACAGCCTTTATGTTATGCTGCCATTTGTAATAGATGTAGAGGTTACGGAGTCATTTATAGTTGCTTGCAGAGGGTTTTTTTCCCCTCCCTTTTTAATTAAGGGACTTCTTTCTCTCTCCTCCTATTTCTTGCTTTATATGTTATATTCAGAGGCTTTGGCAAGGCTGAAGCTGAGTGGGAGCTGCTAATTCTGCCAGGTGGAGAACAGACCCAGGCATGACAGATGGTTAAGTCTGGCATCTTAGCCTGGCCATTTGGTAATATTGCTGTTTTTGGGCTGTGCTACATGCACACATACACGGCGTTGTCCTCATGTCCTCCAGCCATGCAGAAGAACACCATCTTCTCAACCCATCCAGCTGCTGCTATCTAGACACACTGAGGTCCTCCCAAGAGATGGAGGGAACAGAAGCATTACTTTTCTGGAGAGGGGCAGCTCCAAAGAATGTATCAGTCCACACCCAGAATGCCTGCTTTGGAAGTAGTTTGGTAGGACCTGAATTGATTTGCATCCTGGAGATGGGCAGGACTGTTACATCCATAGCAAGGGGCAGGTTACTGTCTGTCTGCCCCAAATCTATGGTAGAAAGACTCCCCCTGCAGGAGAATGATCATCCTTACCTGCCTCTTTTAAATTCACTCTGTCAAGTTGTTTTGTATAACTTGGACATCTGACAGATGCCTCTGCCAACAGAAATGGGACCAGTGGAAACGGACTCTTCCACCTGTTTTTGTATCTCACCAGCAAAATTATGGAAAGGAAATAGATTTTGAGCAAGAGAAAGCAGGATTGATTTAGACAAATTTGCACCAGTGCGCACACACACTTTCTCCACCTCATCCACTCCCAGCAGACATACAGGCTGAAGGTTAGAGCTACCTGACCTACAGTGGATTATGGTGTCAGGGTCAAGGTGAGCCACATCCTTGGTGTTTGAGTGAGAGTTGCAAGTAAAATGCAACCAGTAGACATTTTCCCATGAAAGCCCCCATTGAAACAAATAGGCTTTTGAGAAGGAGCACTGCACACCGGGGTCAGTTCTTGTGCCTCCTTCTATGCTGTCCTTAACAGCATCCAAAATAGCTGCATTTTCCTTTTTTCATGCACGATACATCTGTGGGAACAGATGGTGAGATCCTTGACAGAAGGAGCTTTGGGCCATCCATCTAATAATTTAAAGTTTTCTTCCCCAACCTGGAGACTTCCAGATGCATGGAGACTGCAGTGATATCCAGCAGGCTTTGAGAAAACTGATAGGAAAGACCGATAGTACAGTCCAGGATAGAGTAGTATGTGTTCTTCCACATAGTAAATTGTACTTGGCAGCAGGAGGACAGATTTCCTTCCTTCCACTTGACCTGCCACTAAGCAGCTACTTTATTTTCATGCCTTACTTGAAGGAAATCTCTAGTCTGGGTCTACCCAGGCTAATTGACTGATGCCACCAAGTTCAGAGAGCATCTGGTGGTCCTCCATAAAGAGTATCTTGAGAGTGGGCACAGAGATCCCACAGAGAGGATTTATTTTCTAAGCCTGCAGCTCAGTCATGGATAGAAAGCAGCCAGCTGTTTATTTTCGGAGTCCAGTTTACTAGCAGGACTGAAAATAGGGAGAGAGGTTTTCTGACCTGTGTACGCCTAGGAAAAACATTCATCTGAAAAATCCTTAATCACATCAAAGCGAACTGAGCTTGTGGAGTCCATTAAGACTTGACCCCTCCCTCCCGCCCACTGAACTGTAATTCAGCTTTAAGCTAACATCAAATGAGTGCACTTAGATCAGCTTCCCCCAAACACAAGAAGGAAATGCAGTTTCCAAAGCAATCAATGGAAGGGTAACAAAGGGAAAGAACATCTGTGTAGGTAGGAATCTGAAGTCCCAAAAAAAGAAATGGCATCAACACAGGCCCAATCTTCATTTGCCAAGTACACAGAACTAGAATGGATTTGTCATGCTGCTGCTTTTTCTGGGTTATCATGACTGTTCACTGTGGAACACAGAATTCAGTGTACATGGGGTGGGGGGGGTGGAGGGGTGGGGAGGGAATATGTGCCGGGTATTATGGCATCCTGCCTGCACCATTAACAATGTACTACTATCTTTGTCCCTGTTGGTGAATGCATCCTCTTGGCCTCATTAGAAGTAGACAAATCTTTCCACGCAGAGGGTCAGCATCATTTGTTCAATTCAGCTCATAAATGGGATGCAAGCCCAGTTTGTTTACCTGCAGGCCTCCATTCCCAATGTCTGGGGTGTTTACACTGAATGTAGAAAGGTAGATCACTCATTACACAAGTGTGACTAATTATGAATACCTCCCATTCCGTGAATTCTTGCTAGTCAGATGTCAGGAGGCCACCAAACAGAGATGACTGCAGGTCACTAAGGGGCTCTGGGCAGTGTGGGAATTGGCCAGCAAGCTTGGTCACAGGGGAACATTGGCTAAGTCTCCTCCCTACCCATGAGGTGCACACAAAGGCAGCCCAGGACAATGGGTCATCCACTTCTTCCTGGAACTAGCCTGATTTGTTCTACTGGTTGGGAAGTGATGAGGACTGATTTAGTGTGGAAGGATGGATCTCATTTTTGGCCTGACTAAGGTTGTCCAGCTGATGCTGCCCTGAGCAGAACAGCTGGATCATTGGCCCCACACATTCGCACTTTGCTAGTGTGCTGAAGTTGGCTGCTCTGTTCTATTTTGTTTGCACTAACCTATTGGAGGAAAGGGAACAATGGGTTTGTAGCTGCCCCACAGCAGCTGTAGTTAGTGCAGTTCAGTCAGACACTGCTCAACATAGCATTTGCTCTGGTTTTATGGATAAACTGACATATCCACAGAAGCAAACTGTGCCCTTTGGTACAGACTTTGATCCCAATAGTCACCATTTACCTCTTAGCTGCATATTCGAAACATCTTACGTTATGGAAAACAAAATATATGAAGAAAGCTGGTGATCCTCCAAAGGATTTGGGCGTCACCTCTGAGCACCTGAATTAAATAAATTTGATTCAATGTGGGTGACAGAAGGAGGAGATAGAACCAAAACTGGAGAATTTGGGGAGGGGGGGTAAGAATTATTACAGCTGCGTATCTGGGAATTGATTTGGGAGGAAGAAGAAATTGGGCCTTAAGAATATCAACCAGTTCTTATGCCAAGTTTTGTATTTCCCTTTAAACAACCCTGCAGCTTTCATTTCCTCCCCATGAAGTTTTTAAGAGGCTGCCTGCCTGCACAATTGTTGAAAGGAAAAAAAAGGAGGGCTGGGTTCTTCTGTGCCATTTAGCGTGGCAGGCAGAGCAGCGTTGAAGGACGGGTGTGCGCCAGCTGTTCAGAGACCTTTTTCACAAGTGCCAGTGGCCTGGAAAGATGGATGCTGAGTTCCAAGTGGAGATGACTTTAGTTTTGTGAGGCATCTGAGGAGTGGGAGCTGCTCTGCTGGCCCAGGACCCTCAGGGGAGGAAGGGCACAGGCATTTCCAAGCCCTTGGGGGAAAAGCTAGGCTGGGAGCTGGGTGTGGGAGACTCCATGGTCAACCTGCCCCCTCATCTCTGGAACACAAACAGCTGCACTTTGCACTTCAGAAGATGAAGCCTTGAAGCTGCCAAGATGAGAGAGGATTTATAGTGCCCTAGAAAAGTGGCATAATCCCAGGCTCCTTGTAGTGGTGTGTGTGTCTGTGTGTAATAATTTCCCTCTGCCCTTCTGCTCCCTGTTGGTGGCACGTGCTGCTTTGCAGTCTGGAACTGGGGCTGCCAGACGGAAACACAAGAAGTAGGCCCAACTCTCCCGCTCTTCCCATTACCCCCCCTCCACAAAGCAGGGAAATGTGTGACTCTTGTTAATTTCCTTGCTGCCCCAGCCTGTTCTGCAACCACATTTTTTTTCCTTTTGAGTCCAGTCAAGCAGGGTGGGTTAAGTCATTTCTGAGGCCTCTTTCTTTGAGGAAAGAAAGGTGGGCTGATTCCACCCAGAGAGCTCATCTCCAAAGCAGGTCCAAGGCTGCCTCCTGTGCGATCCAAGTGGGGGAACAGATGGGTGGAATCCTCTCTACGTCTGCCACCATGGCAGATGGCACAAGCTGGCACTCTGTCACCTGGGCACTTTCATCTTGTCCTACAGGATAGAGAGTCCTCGGGTCAGCCTTGAAAACAGGAGGCTGGCATGACCCAGCCAAGCTGCTACTGTGCTTGCACATGGTGCTGGCTCTCTCCTGCTGTCCAAGGTGGGGGTGGGAGGGAGGTGAGTAGGGTTGCAGCACCCTTGGCTTCTGAATGTCTGGAATGGTAGACAGGGAAAAGGAAGGGTTTCTCCTGCTTCTTTGGAAAGGCCTTTATAGATTTTCTCAGCTGCAAACTCTCTTGTATGGTATTTATGTAGCCATTATTTTCATTCTGATCTTCCAAACTCGAGTTTTGTTGGGAAGCCAAAATCTGGAAGACCCAATGTCCTGGGTTTTCAGCAGCAATCCCACGGTGTACTTTAAACTCTAATGATTTAATTTCTCGTGTGGTTTTACTACCTGGAAAACAGGAGATCACTCTTCTCGACCTTTTAATGGTTGCCCTCTGGCATTTGAATGGAAGAAGAACATGATGCCATGGCCAAGGATTCATATTGTCCAATACGTTTCCTCTGTTGATTTCCAAATGATCTAGGCCAGGGGTGGGTTCTATTTACTTTTACTACCAGTTTGCAACAGGATCGTGTGAGCGAGCGCATGCACAGATTGCTTCTGATGATGTCAGGGTCAGTAGGTAGAGCCTCCCACTAGTTTTACTGCCGGTTCTATAGAACCGGTCCAAACCAGGGGCAATCCACCACTGATCTAGGTGGTCACTCTTAATTAAGTCTAAAGTATTTGAATTTCAAGTATGCCTCATTTAGCAACTCCCTTGCTTAGCAACTGCTTGCAGTTATGGTGGAGATGAAAAAGTAAACTTACAACCAGTCTCCAGATTTATAACCTTTATAAAACAAAGGAAACCTGAAGTAAGATCATAAACACAAGTGGTTTCACTTAGTGACTGCTTTGCTTAATGATCAGGTTGTTGGTCACAATTGTGTTTGCTAAGTGAAGACAATCTTTACTTTTTCTCATTTTAAGTTTATACTTGTTTATTGGGCTTATGTTCTGATTTTCTTCATGGTTCATAGGGATTTCTGAATTTAAAGGACTGACCAGTCCATCTCTGCTTAACCACAGCTATATTTCTTTCTAGAAATACACAGGTGGGTAGGCAACTATTAAGATGTTAGGGGGTGGGGTCATAAACTACTGTATGTTGGCTGTGATTTTATGTTTGAGAGCTAAAATAAGGCTACTAATGACATCGGCAGAAAAGTGGGTACAGGATTGTCTACCTCCATTTCCCTATTCCTAGGAGTCTGTTCCTGCTCTCTACTCTTCTAGAAGTTTAAGCCCATCTGGGACTTAATGATGATGTTGGAGCCTCAGTGGATGCATTGGAGAAGGAGAGTGGAGATGCCAGCTTTTGGTGTTATTGTTTTCTGGTTTTATTGTTGTTGTGAGCTGCCCAGAATTTTGTTGTTCAAGATGGGCACTTATATAATTCAATTCAATTCAATTCAATTCAATTCAATTCAATTCAATTCAATTCAATTCAATTCAATTCAATTCAATTCAATTCAATTCAATTCAATTCACTATTTCTTGAATTTTCCTGACACTGGCAATGATATTTTAGCAATGTTTTGGCCAGATCTAAAATCTACATAATATTCCTCCTAATTTTTCTATCTCTCCCTGTTGTCACTGAACAAGTTATCTATATGTATGTATTTAAGTGCACCGGAATGTGGTGATTTTTTTCCAGCATCCCGACACTTATAAGTGTGAACTAACAGTTTGGAGCAGAGACGTCTGTATGTTTTATAGCAAGAGTGGATTTGTTTTATTTTGTAATGAGCATAACTAAGAATAAGTATGATTTTTCTTCCCTTTCTTCTTATAAAAATCTTTCTCATATCAAAGCACCCATCTAGTTAATCCCATGCTAAAAGGGAAAGAAGTTGGCTCACCTGGAAGAAGTCCTTTTCAAGTGACATCACTCCTCCTTCCCAGGGATCCCTCTTTGTCTAAAGGACAACCATCAACCCGCTCATCCTCTCTGCCATGCTACTCCTGCCCTTTTCAGCTTCCTACCCTGCATCCCTGCTGACACCCTGGCAGAAAAGTAGGCAAGAGACACCACAGATGCACAAAGAAGAGCGAGGTCCCCTGGGAACAACCATTCTGGGGAGGGTATCTTGCAATGCATGGAATTGGCCGCTGGATGTCACTTGGGAGTTGCGTGATAGCAGAACAAGTTGCAATGGGAGAGGCAGATGGGCTGAAATGCAGCCCCTGCGATAAGGACTCCAATGTAGTAGCCATTCATTGGCCTCAAAACAAGAGCAACGGTCGGTCCCTTTCCCCTAGAAACTGCTGTCCATTGAGAAGTACCCTCAGAAGATCTTCCAACTTTATCATTGCTGACCTGGTGCACTATCATTGGTGAGGGTGTCATTCTTTGAGAAGTCTGGGGTCTCTTCAGGGCTTGCATCTGTGTGCTTTTCTGCCAGAGGGAAAGCAAGAGTCGAATTCCCAGTAAACAAAACTTGCCTGTTTTAAAAGATGGGACTTGGCGCCTCTCCACCTTTTTCTCCGTTGTTTATCTCATATCAACCATCGAAGGGATTGTGCTCCCTCCAGCATTAATTCCGAAGCATTTTCTCTCCCAGAATTAAAGCTTTTTATAAAGAGGGCACAATACTAAAGGACTCCTTCACTCATTCTTCTCCTTATTCCCCCTCCTGCCTTGGCTGCCACTCTCTAAAGATCTGGCTGGAAGATAGATCCATATTTACAGGCAATCTGTTTGCACCCATCTGGTGAAGATGTCGGCCTTCTTTTATATTACAACTTGCTTGGCTTCCCATTTGCTACAGACATGAGACTCAGGTGCTTAAATACCCTAAACCCATCTGACTTGCAATAACCAGCCAATCTCCTCTGATCTCTGTTCCTCGCTAACGTTTCCAGAAAGGCGAGGAAGCCTTTGTCCCCCAGGGACCTGTTACTCACACTGACTTTGGGGGCAATCCTGCTGTTCCCCAGTCATTCCCAAAGACAGGGCCAGTTTTGCAATCTTGCACTTGCTGGGCAGGCATACGTTGGCTTCAACCACCAGGGAAAATTGTAGCAACAGCTTCCCTGACCTTGATGCCTGAGAAGTGCTGGGGGAAGAATGTCTGGCTTTGAGAAGATAGACCCAGGGAGAAACTCTGTCTCTTTGACTGGTCAATTCTTGCTCACTGTCCATTCACCAGACAGTATTTTTACTGACTTGTATTAAACCCAACATGCATTGATTAAGGCTAGGGAAGGCAGCTCATAACAATAGTTGGGAAACTGGAACGGTTACAAAATTGTAGCTCTTGCCAGCTTGGATTCTGGACCACTGCAGAGTTGCTATATTTAGTTGGGCAATATTAGTGGCACTGGAATCCCTTTCTAGACAGCACAACTCACTTGTCTCTGGTTTAACCAGTTTTGGCTTTTTTGTTTAGTTTTCTTTAAAAGGTCCCTCATACCCCCCCATCCAGATTTGGCAGAATGAAAATCCCCTTGCCAAACAATTTGATCTAATATAGCATAGCTTTTACAAGCAGGCAGGCAGACATGGGAGATACCCTCAAACAAAGTGGCACAACCCAAACCATTTGAGATGACAATTTGGGGTAGGATTGGACCCAGATGAGTAACATTAAATATAAAAGGTACCCCTTGTGCCAATGTCATTGCCAATACTCTTACATCATGTACATAGAAAATCAAAGCAACAATCAAGATATTTATTTAAGAAAATCATAGAAACCAAGGAAAATCTCTATACAAAGATGAGCATGCTAAAAGACCAAAAAAAAAGGCAAAGATCTTCTGGAGAAAGGACCCCCAAATCAATAGCACGTACAAAGATTTGGTCACTGAGCAACAAACAGGCATTCTGAAAAGTGAGGTTAAATGCCCCCTAGAAAATATTGCTAAACACAAAGCTTCAGGGGTTGACATAGAAATAGTAAAATCTTATGAGTCAAGCAGTTACAGTCTACAGAGTGGGTGCTAGGGTTATTATTTGGAGGATAATGGAAAGGGCAAAGGTGTCCATGTCCTGAAATAACTCTTTCTGCTTTATTGATTTTATTAAGGTTTTGTAAACTATAGCAAATTGTGGATAATGCTTGAAAACATGGGTATATTGGTACACCTGATCTGCGTGTTGAAGAATTTGTAGGATGAGGAGGAAGCAAGAGACAGGACAGAATATGGAGAATATGAACTAAATAGTTTAAGTTTGAAAAAAGAATGGGTTATGTTTGTACACTGTTACCTTACTTAAAAGAAGTGTGGTGGATCAAGTGGTTAGGGGTCTAGGGCAATTCATCACAGCCACATGACCTTGCCCATTTCAGCCCATTTCATCCTGGGTTTTCCAGCCTGGCTAACCCACAGGGGCCTTTGTCCATGGCTGGTCCTCCACTGGTGATATACTGCCGCCAGTACTACTACACTGCTTCTCAGAGGCTGCTGTGGTGACCAATGCATCATGACCCACATCTTCACAGCTGATTCCCCCTGTGGCATGATTAAACACACCTCTGGTGCTTCTGGCAGCAGCGGTATAGGTGGCAGTGGGGCCCCTTCCGTGTCACATTCCCCAGCAGCGTTTGGGTAGCAAGGGGTGGGATGACAGGCCAGCTTGGCCAGCAGCATTTGGAAGGCGGGGGGGGGGGAGGCAAAAGGAGTGGCTGAAATGTACTGTTCTTATTACCAGGATCTGTAATCTACCTTTCCAGAGAGAGACATGCACAAACATGCGCATCCCTTTTGTGGCCAACTCCAAAGTTCATTCCAGCTGAACCAATGAACTGAAAGACAATTACGTTAAGGTTTAATCATGTTTTAATTCATTGGTTTGGCTGGGATGAACTTTGGGGTTGGCCACAGAAGGGGTGTGTGTGTCTCTTGCTGGAAAGATAGGCTTCAGGTTGTTGCTGATTTATTTTAAAATTATTTCCAATTACCCATTTTTTCCCCTTTCTACCTTTCTTTTTGTCAAAGGTTCAGCAACTGTGACAACGTCAATCTGTTGGATGCTGGTAGCCAAGCAACTGGGATGGGCACCACCATCCCTCAGATTTTTGGAGCTGTGGCTGCCTTCCTGCTGACCCCACCCCATTCTGCTTTTAACAGAGTGATTTAGCACAAGGGTGCCCTGTAAATTGGTGTTGATGACATGGGGCCCCCTCTTTCTCCCCCTTTCCTTGCCACTTTTCAAATGCATTTTTTCTTCTTCTTCCACCTGGGCAGTATCAAAAGATCATGGAAATGCTTGTCACGGCTTCCTGAGGTCTGTGGATCTCTCTCATTTGGCACCTTTGCTGTGTCTTTAAATAATGATGCATTTAGCTTTGTATGCTTGTTTGTCTTGTGAAGTTTTGTTGGGTTGGGGGCAACCCTTTGATGGGGGGGCAAGAAGAAATGTTTTTGTTGGGTTGGGGGGCAAGGAGAAAAAAAATTGGGCTGGAGATCCAGTACCTCATCCTTCACCCTTTTTTTCAAGGCAGCTTTCAAGATCCCCCCAGCCCCATACGCAAAGAACTTCACAGCACAAGGAAAAATAAGTGCAAGAGATGTTTGGGATGTGGAAAATAAAAGGAGGGGTGGTTTCTGAATGAAGAGATGTATTGGGTCGGGCAGAGAGGAATATGGGGAGGGCCTGTTTGGCGATGTGGGATTGTGGCTGCAGTGTAGGTGCATAGGAGTCTAACCTTCATCATTCAAACTTGGGACGGTGCCATGAGGGAGCTACCCATTGTGCCTGATGCCTGTTTGCACACACATTTTGACCTCCCCTCCCAGCCCCGGTCCTGAATTGAAGCTGGAAAACATGGGTGTAGGATGCATTTCAGTGGGCCAATAGTGGGAAGAGGTTGGCATGTTCCATTGTTCCATTCATGCATCACTTTCACTGCAACAGTATGTATAGTGAGGACCCTGGCTTTTCCATATAAACATAAAAGCGGGGCCATCAGAAAAACTGATGGTTTTTGTTAGCTCGGCGCTGGAAAGAAACGCGACTCAGCTGTCCGTTCAGAACCTTTATTAAGCGTGCAAACTGAACTGCCGGCTGGGCTGCTGAGCCTCCTTATATCCTGCTCAGGCATGCCCGCTGGCCAATGACAACAGTTTAAACCTCCCACCGGTGGAATCGACCAATCCCCCGGCGGATGTCCTTATAAGGACATAACACCCCTCCCCTCCTAGTCCTTAGTCCATCAGTCAGTGTGCGCGATCACGAACTCGCGCAGGTAGGCGGGACGCCTGACAGTTCTACCGGACCTGCGCGGCCCAGTCGGTGGGTTGATGTTGCTCCGGACGGGTCGAGCCCCTGCTGGCTCCGGTTCCCCCGTCCGGGAATCTCCGGACTCCGCCGTCGAGTGCGCGGGGCCTTGCCTAGCGCCTCCGGCAGGAGTTGAAGCTGTCTCTGGGTGCTGTCCCCGGGTTGCGCCGCCGTAGGTCCGGTGGCCCTCCGGGCTGTTCCAGTCGCCGCAGTCGGGAGACGGTCGTCTGAACCTCGGTAAGGTTCCCGGGTCCTCGTCCGGTGTCCAGGGTGCCCCCGGGTCAGGGGGTGCGGCGGCTGTCACCGTGGGTTGACCCCCGGGTGGGGGTAGTTGCGACGGTCCCATCTTGGCCTCTCCAGGTCGGCCTACCTCGCCGGGGTAGGGTAGGACTCCCTTTCGGGGTTGTTGTTGTCCTATCCTGCCGGGTTGGCGGCGTCCCTCCAGGCTGGGGATGGGTCGGTCGTCCTCATCGGGTGGTGGGAGGCCCTCCTCGCCGGGGCATTGCCATCCTCCCCTGCCGGGTCGGTGTTCACCGTTTCCATTGTGCTGGTGTCGGTCGACCTCGTCTGGGGGGTGTCGCGTGGCCCGGTCTCGTTGTTCCATCCTCATCTCGGAGTCGTGTCGGTCTCTGGGGTTGTGCTGTCGGGTGCCACCTTGGTTGGCAGGCTGGCACCCTCGCCGGTGGAGCAGGTCCCGGTCTACCGTGCTCGCCTTTTTACTGATGTCAGCGTCTCTCGTGTTGACTAGCAGAGGTTCTGCCTCGCCGGGTTGGGGCAGCCCTCCTCTGCTGGGGTGTTGTAGGCCCTCGTCTTCTGGGTGCGGTAGGTCTACCCAGCGGGGTCGTGGCTGGCCTACCTCGTCGGGGTGGGGTAGGCCTACCTCGTCAGTCGGTGGCTGGCCTACCCTGTCTGGTCGGTGCGGGCCTACCTCGTCGGGTTGGGGTAGGCCTACCTCGTCGGGGTGGTTTTCCTCGACCTCCTCGATTCCCCTCCACCTTTTCCGGAGCTGGTCAATGTGTCGCCGGCAGGTGCGGCCGTCGTCCAGCTCGACCTCGTAGGACCTCGGGCCAGTCACTCTCACGATCTGACCTTGAGCCACTTCGGATCGGCCTGAAAGTTTAGCGCGAAAATCAAATCTCCGCACGCGAAGCTTCTTGACGGCGGTGGTTTGTTCGGCTTGTCTTTTGGGTTGTACATCGGGTGCAGGCGATCTAGCGGTGAGCGCAGCTTCCTCCCCATCAGTAGCTCTGCCGGGCTTTTCTTTGTTGTGGTGTGGGGGGTGATGTGTTGGGTCAAGAGGAACTGGTCAATTTGTTCTTGCCAGTCCCCGTTGCCCATTCTGGTCAGTGTCTCTTTAGTCAGCCTCACCATTTTCTCGGCCTGTCCGTTTCCGGCCGGTCTGTAAGGGGCGATGAGCGCGTGCCTGATTCCGTGGCCGGCCAGGAACTCTTCCATCGCCTTCGCCGTCAGCTGTGGCCCGTTGTCGGAGACGAGGGTGTCCGGGAGGCCGTGCGTGGCGAAGAGTCGTCATAGGGCTCTGATGGTGGCTTCCGTTGTTGTAGAGGGCATGGCTATAACTTTGAGCCACTTGGAAAATGCGTCGACCACGATCAGGAGGGATTTCCCGTTCATCGGCCCGGCGAAATCGATGTGAATTCGCGACCACGGTCCGGATGGTTGTTCCCACTCTGTCGGTTGTGCTTGCGGGGGTGCTGGTCTTGTTGCCTGGCACGTGTCACATCTGGCAATCCACGCCTCAATGTCTTTGTCTAAGGCGGGCCACCAGACATAACTCCGTGCTAGGGCCTTCATTCTGACGATCCCTGGGTGACCGCAGTGGAGGGTTTGCAAAGTCTGTTTTTGTAATGATGGCGGGATGACCACCCGGTCGCCCCAGAGGAGGCAGCCTTGCATGGTGGTGAGCTCTTGCTGCCTTCTCTGGTATGGGGCAAATTCTTGCTTCTGTGTTTCTTCTGGCCATCCCTGCAAGACCCAGGATATGACTTGCCTGAGGATCCTGTCTTTAGCGGTGTGCTGTGCTACCGTGGATGAGGACACCGGGCTGGACTGGTCATCGTCGATGTGGTGGAGGCCGAGTGTAGGTGCTGGGTCCTCGATCTGCTCGTTCAGCGGGCACCTGCTGAGGCCGTCGGCGTTTCCGATGACTTTTCCGGGCCGGTGGACCAGGCAGTAGTTGTAGCCCGACAGGAAGATGGCCCAGCGTGTCATCCTGGGTGACATGAAGGTTGGGGTGGGTTTGTCCCCCGTGAGGAGGCCCAGTAGGGGCTTGTGGTCGGTGACGATTGTAAAAGCTCTTCCATATACGTATTCATGGAATCGCTTTACGCCTGCCACCATCACCAGCGCTTCCTTGTCGATCTGGCCGTAGTTTCTCTCTGCCGGGGACATCGTTTTGGAGAAGAAGGCAATTGGTGCTTCCATCCTGTTCGGTAGTTGGTGGCTTAGGACGGCCCCGACCCCGTAGGGTGAGGCGTCGCAGGTCAAGGTTAGCGGTAGCTCTCCGTTGTACTGGATGAGGAGGCTGTCGGAGGATAGGAGTCTTTTGGCTTTCTGGAAGGCTTCCTCTTCTTCGCTCCCCCACTTCCAAGGTGCCGCCTTCCCTAGGAGTCGGTGTAGTGGTTCAGCGACGGTGGCTTTCTGTTGTAAGAACACACTATAGAAATTAAGTAGTCCCAGAAAAGCCTGAAGCTCCGTTTTGTTTTTGGGGGCTGGAGCCTCGTGTATAGCCCTCACCTTGTTTTTCGTGGGGTGGATGCCCTGGCTATCAATTAAATAGCCCAGGAACTCGACTTCCCTGACTCCGATCACGCACTTGTCCCGTCGGACCCGTAGTCCCTTTGCCTGGAACCGCTGCAAGGCAAGCCTGAGCCGTTCCATTAGTTGGGATTCCGATGTCCCTGAGACTAGGACGTCATCAAAGTAGGGCACCACCCCTGGAATGCCTTGGAGAAGGAGTTCCATCATCGATTGAAAAATCCCCGGGGCGGCACTGACTCCGAACTGGAGCCTGTTGCATTTAAAGGCGCCCCGGTGCGTGACAATCGTTTGCGCCTCCGCAGTTGTCTGGTCCACTGGCAGCTGCTGGTACGCCTGCGCCAGGTCCAGTTTGGCGAAAATTGATCCTTTGCCTAGTGAGTGCAACAGATGTTGCACCACTGGCACCGGATATGCGCTCTGCTGCAACGCACGGTTGATGGTGCACTTATAATCAGCGCAGATGCGCACTGATCCATCTGGCTTCATGGGGGTCACAATGGGTGTCTCCCATGCAGTGTGATCGATCGGTTCGAGGATGCCCTGGGCAATTAGTTTATCCAATTGTGCATCCACTTTTGGTCTAAGGGCAAACGGGACTCTGCGGGGCTTTAGCCGAATTGGGTTGATTTGGGGGTCTAAATTTAGCGAAATGGGTTTCCCCAGGAATTTACCTAAGCTCCCGTCGAAGACGTCCTGGAAGTCTTCTAGGAGTTTGTCGAGTTGGCTAGTCCTGATTTGGTTTATTCCGCCAATTGTGAGCCCTAGTGGCCTGAACCACTCCACTCCAAGTAGGGTCGGTCGGGCATCCTTGATGACGGCGATGGGGAGGACTCCGTTGAAGTCTTTGTATTGCACCCTGATGTTTGTGCGTCCCAGGATGCCAATGGGGTGGCCGCCGAAATCTACCAACTTTGCCTGGATTGGCTTCAATTTTCCCTTCGCTATGTTGGGCTGGAGTTTCTTGAGGTTGTGCCAGGCAATGATGGAGAATGGTGAGCCAGAGTCTATTTCCATGGGGCATGGTGCCCCTTCCACGTGGACGGTCATGTGGAATTTTTCAGATCCCTCAGCTGCGGTGTGGGCGATGGTCGTCTTGTTGACTTGCCGGCCGTTGGATTGCCGCTCGTCGTTCCGCCTCGGCTGCTGGGATCGTCTAGATGACCTTTGGTATTCGCGGTCTGCAGGTCTTTGCCGTTCGAATGTTGGTTCTGCCGCTCTGCAGGCCTCGGCGATGTGGCCTTTCCGTCCACAGCGTCGGCAGGTTGCGTCTCGCCAGCGACATCTGGGCGAGGGTGGTCCCCTTTGCAGCTGGCGCATCTGTTCTCTCGGCTGCCATCTTGTTGGTTTTCCCGCCTTTGAGGCCTCGTGACCTTATGGACGGCCATTTCCCCATCTGACTCCGAGCACGTGGAGATG
The DNA here is from genome assembly GCA_030761175.1 of Masticophis lateralis. NCBI lineage: Eukaryota > Metazoa > Chordata > Lepidosauria > Squamata > Colubridae > Masticophis > Masticophis lateralis. The sequence continues at coordinate 165,073,513 of JAUDYJ010000002.1, forward strand.
TCTTCGGATGACTGCGGGTGGTCACTGTGGATCTTGTGGATCCCTTTTGATCATCGCATCGCTGCTGCCGCTCTGTCGGACGTTTCCGCTGCGGTAGCTTCTTCGATGACGTCCTTGAGGGAGATCTTTTTTCGGCTGAGGAACTTCTTTTGGACTGTACAGTCCCTCATGCCGAAGACGATCCGGTCTCGCAGCTGGATGTCCACGTTTTCGAACTCACAGCTGGCCGCGATCTTCCGGAGCGCCGATACGAACTCCTTGAAAGTTTCCCCTTCGTGCTGATTCCGTTGATGGAATTCGAAGCGGTTGGCTAGAGGAGTGCTCGTGGGCGCGTAGTGTTCTTGGAGGACGTCTTGGAGCTCGGACCAAGGCATCTGCTCGATGTCTCTGGGTGCCACGAGGTCCATCGCCATCTCCAGAACTTCGGATCCGCAGTGGGCCAGGAAGAGAGCCCTCTTCCTGTTGTCGTCCAAGTCTGTGAAGCCGCTGCCCGCCAGGAATTGTCGGAATCGCACCATGAAGGACTTCCATTTCTCCTGGCTTGGATTGAATGGAGCCAGAGAAATTTGGGGTCCCGACATGGTTCAGTGACTTGCTCAAGTGATTCAGCTCTTGGATGGCGGTTGCGGTCGTGCTGCTGCTCGTCGGTTCTTCTTCAGTCCTTCGTCGCCAGTGTTAGCTCAGCGCCGGAAAGAAACGTGACTCAGCTGTCCGTTCAGAACCTTTATTAAGCGTGCAAACTGAACTGCCGGCTGGGCTGCTGAGCCTCCTTATATCCTGCTCAGGCATGCCCGCTGGCCAATGACAACAGTTTAAACCTCCCGCCGGTGGAATCGACCAATCCCCCGGCGGATGTCCTTATAAGGACATAACAGTTTTTATCGTTGAATTTGTAAGCTATAACAAACTAGGGTTGGCTATAAATTCCAGATTAGGATACATGGAAATGATAAGAATGAAAATAGTCAACATTTGCAGTACTTTTCTCTGTCAGCTGCAGACAGAATCAGGGAAACTTCTGGTGTCTTAGAATATCTAACTCTGTAATTCTGATGTTGTTGCAAAATCTGCCATGGGTTCCTTCATTCTGCAAGGACAAAGCCATACTTACCCTTCTCTCAATTATGCAGACCCACTCAGTCTGAAAGAATGGATGAGAAGCATGCAATATGAATGAGAGGAGTTAATGTGACACAGGAAAGCAATTTATTGAATTGTTAAAGGCCTGTGGCTCCCCATACACTCTCTTGCAGAGGGCAATGCCAGGGCCTGTGTCTTACAGGACTTAGTCCTCCGACTTTGTCTCTTTCCATCAAAGTGATTACATTATCAAGTTCTAATGCAATCCTGATTTATATAACAAAAAGTAATATTTAGAATTTATTGGTCTCCATTATATTTGTACAGAAATGATTGACTAGGATAGCATTACTAGAAATCTAATAAGAACAATGGTTCTTTAAAACCTGTTTTATAACCTATACTTACCAATTTTTGTACTGAACTATATAAGTGTAATTATGTGACAAAAACTACAATTTTCAAAGGGTAATATTCTTTTGAATTACATACCAAGTGGAATTTGACAACTGGATAGTGTAAATGGATTCTCTGTGCCCTTATAATAGCCAAAATACTGACATACTGCAGGATTGGAAAGGTAAATGTAAGTCCTATTTACTTTATGGATTAAAGACCTGTTTACATTTATATTTGTGTGTAGATTTTTTTATTTATTTGTTAAATTTATATGCCACCCATCTTTCTGTTGAAATGACTGGGGGATTGCCTGTGTATGTGTAAACTTTGAATGGATAAGTATAATAAAATATGGGACACATACAAAATAAATAAGCACGATAGCAATAGCAATAATTAGTTATTGTAAGTAAGTAAGTAAGTAAGTAAATAAGTAAGTAAGTAAGTAAGTAATAAGCATGATAACAATAGCACTTAGACTTATATACCACTTCACAGTGCTTTACAGCCCTTTCTAAGCAGTTTACAAAGTCAGCATATTGCCCCCAACAATCTTGGTTCTCATTTTACCAACCTGGGAAGGATGGATTTGCCTTTTGGTACTATTCATGGGGTTTTCATGGCAAAGATACTGGAGTGAGTTGCCATTTTCTTCTCCAGTGGATCACATTATGTCAGAGCTCTTTGCTATAACCTGTCCATCTTGGGTGGCCCTGCATGGCATAGCTCATGGCTTCATTGCGCTGCACAAGCCACTTCGCCACGACAAGGCAGTGATCCGTGAAAGGGAACAATAGTTATGTAAATATAATACCGATTATTTATCTACCTATCATATCTCCCTCCCTCCCCCTCCTCTCACTAGAACTAGATGTGGTAGAACACTACATATAGTATCTTGCCCACAGATCTCAATATTTATTTATTTATTTCATTATACAAAATTCAAAGAAATAGGAAATTAAGGGAAGGAAAAGAAGGTGTGAGATACAAAGGAAAAAAGACATTGACTTCGAACTCTTCTTAGCACAGTACAAGATAAAAATATTCCAGCCTCAACATTTTGCTTTTACACATTAATATATAACTAGCCATTTCTAGAACGACAAATCTATCAGATTGACAAAACCAAAGTCAAAGTTTCATTTTTTTTCATCACAAGCACAAAATCCAGAAGTGATATCCAAGTGAAAAACATACTTAAATATATTTTCCTCTTTGAATAAAATAATCAGTTTCACCATTCCTGCTTTATTGTCCTTGCTATGGAAATAGTATATATTTCTATTTGCACCTAGTAATCTTTGTGAACTGTCGCCATTTTTATTTACAAGTTTCATTGTCTTCTTTCAAATTCTTTGACCTTACCAGGGGAAAAAAAACTTTTTTTCAGCTCCCCCCCTTAAAAAAAATGCTAAACTTTAAACTTTTTTCTAAAATCAAAACTTTCTAATGCATCTTTTTCTTTAACTTCTTAACATACAGGCTTTGAACTTCAGTATTAAATTCAGATCCCTCCTTCCAAACTATCCTTACAGAATCAGGGGTGGGTTCTAAATTTTTTTACTACCGGTTCTGTGGGCGTGGCTTATTTGTGGGCGTGGCTTGATGGTCATGTGACAATTATTTAGGATTTAGCAGAGGTACTGGTCTACCAGGCTTTTAACTACTTGCAGAGGTGTACCGATCTACCCATTTATTTTTGCAGGCACTGATCGCTCATGTATTTTTGCAGGCACCGGTCTACTCATTTGTTTTAACATTGATCAGCTGTAGAGTGGCCCTTTGAAGCCCTGCGGCAAGAGTTTAAACAGTTTTTTTTCCCTCTAGCCATCAGCTGGGACTCAGGAGGCAGCAATAGATTGGGGGTGAGGCCAAATAAAAGGTAAAAATAACACGGGGGGGGGGGGAACACGGGGGGGCAGAATTGGTTCGGTGACATTATATCGTCATCGCTACTGGCTTGGGAGAACTGGGCCGAACCGGGAGGAACCCACCACTGTATAGAATAATAATAACTAGTACATAATTTTCTTTAACTTTCTCTTAATACAGGTACTCTCAAATGCATTTTCAATAACATTTGCATATTTTAAGAATTACTTAAACATTACACACATTGTTGTATTGTGTGTGTGTGTGTGTGTGTGTGTGTGTGTGTATACGTATATATATATACGTGTATATATGTATGTATATATATATATATATATATATATATATATATATATATATATATATATGTAGGTCTTTGGTTATTTGGGTTTTCTCCCGCGTAAAATTGGAAGTGTCTTGGCAACGTTTCGATGAAGTCTCATTCATCATCTTCAGGCTGGTGTTTTCGGCTCATGCTTACACCTTCTATAAAGGTGTGTGTGTGTGTGTGTATCTATAAGGGTAATTCTTAAAGTGTGCAAATGTTATTGAAAATGTATTTGAGAATACCTGTATTAAGAGCAGGTAGTTAAAGAAGTTAAAGAAAATGATGAAAATGATGTACTAGTTTATGTGTGTGTGTGTGTGTGTGTGTGTGTGTGTGTGTGTGTGTTTACCGAGACAACATGTGGGAGGGGGCATTCTGCTCCCTTTTGCCTTTCAGCTCCAATCCAGGAGCCCTCAAGCAGTTGCATTCACGCATATATATCATCCTTGGAGCACAAGGATGGTCAACAAATTGATGGATCTTATTTAGAGACCTTTTAAATATATCTCTAATATTTTGCTCCTCCATCTTGGCTCCCTCTTTAATCAGGATCAGAATACTTTAGCCACCCACAGCAAAGAAGACCAAGCTATAAGTTACTACAATAATAAACTAAAACCACAGCTTTCAGTCTTTATGTTTCTCTGTCAGCTTTTTGTTTTTGCTCCATACTTACTTAGTTTGGCTTGCCTTAGGAGCCTTCTTCCATGTTATTTAACAGAAAAGAAATCTCTAAAATCATTGAAGTCTTCAAAAAGGCGTAGCAAGCTGTGACTGAAGAGAGCCTCTTTTAATTTAACGTAGAAAAGAAGTGAAAGGCAGAACTTACTGTCCATTTGAAAGATAAATTTTGAAATGGCTGCTTCTTCAACCATGAACAAATTGCATCCCTCCCTGACTGTGATTCAGTTGGCCATCTTCATGGAAGTCCTTCTTGGCCAACAGATCTCAATGGTAGGTGATACAATAAAAGAAACTGAATGGCTGGTTAAATGTGGTTGGCAGGCATTTGGCAAGCTAAGCATAATTTTCAAGAACAACCTCTCCCTATGCCTGAAGAGTAAAGTTTTTGATTAGTGTGTGCTCCCTGCTCTAAGATATACCAGTGAAACATGCACACTAACCTCACAATCGATACAAAAGCTACAAGTGGCACAAAGAGCTATGGAAAGATACATGCTTGGCTGTACAAGACATGAGAGAAAGACTTGCACATAGATTAGAGAACAAATGAAAGTATACAATATCATCAAGAGAGTAAAAGAATTGAAGTGGAAATGGGCTGGTCACATAGCAAGAGGAACTGTTGGTAGGTGGACCAAGATAGTCATAGAATGGATGCCACTTGATAAAAATCATACACGAAAGAGACCTAAAACAAGATGGCAAGTATTGTGGGCTCAATTGGCAAAAGAAAGCTCAGGACCGTATTGGTTGAAAGCATGTAGAAGAAGCCTTCATTCTATAGTGGATAGGCAATGGCTAAAATGATGATGATGTATCCATCTAGCATATATATATATGTATATATATACTAGATGGATGTATACATATATATGTGTGTGTGTGTGTGTGTGTGTGTGTGTGTGTATATATATATATATATATATATACACACATATATACATATGTGATACATATATACATATACATATATATATATATTCATCTATCTCTACTTGCATAATGCTTGTGTTTGATAATTATATATAATTGTAACTGTCTACTGTTGGAACAACATATTATGCTTTATATATTATTTTCACCCTTATTTTTCCTTAGTTTTTAAAGCACTTGTTATGTCTTTTTTGACAATGTATGTATGTATCATGGTATTTTGTTCCTTTTGTTTTTCCCCTCTTTACTGTTCTTATTTTAAAAGCAATTAACAAAAAGTTCTAATGAAATCCTTAGAACTAGGTCAGGGTTCAGTGAGGATCCCTCTTTATACAGTACAGGAGGGTTTAGTTTTGTCAATGCTAAGACCTTCTGTGAAAAAGATTTAGATGATGAGGATAGACTTAGATGAGGGGCTAAAAGGGAAATCAGATTTGTTGATGACACTAAACTGACAGGAATGGCCAACGCCCCAGAAGATAGTTTCAAGATCCAGAAGGATCTCAACAAATTTGAACACTGGGCCATATCTAAGAAAATGAAATTCAGTGGTGAGAAAAGTAAGGTTTTACATTAATGCAAGAAAAAACAAATGCACAGGTATAGAATAGGTGGTACCTGGCTCAATAGCAGTAATCACAAGAGAGATCTTGGAGTCCTAGAGGAGAATCACTTAAATATGGCCAGAAGTATGCTACAGCTGCCAAAAAGCCAATGTAGTCGTAGGCTGCATTAATAGAAGGATAGAATTAAGATCACGTGAAATGTTAATACCACTTTATACAGCCTTGGTAAGTCCACATTTGGAATATTGCATCCAGTTTTGGCCAATATAGAGAAAGATGTTGAGAGTCTAGAAAGAGTGCAGAGAAGAGCAGCAAAGATGATTAAAGGCATGGAGGCTAAAACATGAAGAACGGTTGCAGGAATTGGGTATGTCTAGTTTAATGAAAACAAGGTCTAGGGGTGACATGATAGCAGTGTTCCAATATTTGAGAGGCTGCCACAAAGAAGAGGGGGTCTATCTATTTTTCAAAGCACCAGGAGAAAAGACAAGAAAGAAAGGATGGAAAACTGAGAGAAGCAACTTAGAACTAAGGAGAACTTTCCTGATAGATAGAACAATTAATCAGTGCAATAACATGCCTCAGAAGTTGTGGGTGCTGCAACACTGGAAGCTTTTAAGAAGAGATTGGACAACCATTTGTCTGAAATGATATAGGTTTTCCTGCTTGAACAGGAGTTTGGACTAGAAGACCTCCAGAGTCACTTCCAACTCTGTAATTCTGATTTAAGGTTACATGGGATCTGCAATTCCAAGAAAGGCTAATGTTTTACTTTTGCTCTTTGCCTGGCATCTGTGTTGTTTCTCCTGGACTTACTGGATCGTGATTTACAGTTATGTTCTTTTTTTATATTTGCCCCATATAACTGACTGATGATGGATCAGAACTACAGATGGTTTCTTTTTAAGTGTCTGGACATGTGAAAGAATATGCAGTTGGCAAGGAAAGTGAAAAAAGAAAAGTTCAATAAAAGTTCTTGAAATGATGGCGCCCATGATTGTTGAATTGGAGGAAGAAGAAAGATTTGCTTGATTTTGAAAGCTTTAATAGTGGTGTGAATAAGTGTGTGTGTGTGTGTGTGTGCATGTAAAGAGAGAGAGGTTTTCATTAGAAAAATGTCTTTTGGAGAGATATGAATTTTTTCAGCAAATATGGGGCTACCACCCTCCTTGAAGATCATTTCTTATAGCCCTTATTTTTCAAAATGCCTTAAAAATCTTGCCACCAAGATCCAGTGATTTGTAGTAGATTCAGCAACTGGGAAGTGAAATAAATGCAAACTGGAGCTACCTGGAGGAGATCAAGCAGCATGCAAGCAGAGTGAGCCATGGCTTCGTCTAGGCAGGTACTCCTTGGTCATTTAGCGATTAGCAATAGCAATAGCACTTAGACTTATACACCACTTCATAGTACTTTCCAGCCCTCTCTAAGTGGTTTACAGAGTCAGCCTATTGCCCCCAACAATCTGGGTCCTCATTTTACCAACCTCGGAAGGATGGAAGGCTGAGTCAACCTTGAACCTGGTGAGATTTGATCTGCCAAACTGCTGGCAGCTGGTGATCAGCAGAAGTAGCCTGCAGTACTGAACTCTAACCACTGCGCCACTGTGGCTCAATTGTTAGGGGATGCGGTAGCTCAGTGGCTAAGATGCTGAGCTTGTTGATCGAAAGGTGGGCAGTTTAGCGGTTCAAATCCCTAGTGCCATGTAATGGGGTGAACTCCCGTTACTTGTCCCAGCTTCTGCCAACCTAGCAGTTCGAAAGAAAGTAAAAAATGCAAGTAGAAAAATAGGAACCACCTTTGGTGGGAAGGTAGCAGTGTTTCGTGCACCTTTGGCATTTAGTCATGTCAGCCACATGACCATGGAGACATGTTCAGACAGCGCTGGCTGTTTGGCTTTGAAACGGAGATGAGCACCACCCCCTGTATTCGGGAACAATTAGCACATATGTGCAAGGGGAACCTTTACTTTTACTTTACAATGGAATTCCCTGGGAGTACTTGTGACCTGCCAGCCAAGAATGCTAATGAAGGCTGAATTTTGTTTAGCTGTAAATACATGTCATTTCTAGATCAGGATTTATGATACTTTAAAAAAATTACTTAATAGTTAAGCTCATTTTCTTAATAATTTTGCATTGGAATGATAAAAATTATGTGATTTCATGTAAAAATTAGCAAAGAATTTAGAGATTTCTACTGGACTATAAAAGACCACAACTTCTTGGTAAGCTAGAAAAATATGGGATGGGCAGCATCACCACTGGATGGATTTCTACCTAGCTGACAAACTGCACTCAATGTATAATCCTCAATGGAACTACATCTACATGGAAGGAAGTAATCAGTGGGGTACCCCGAGATTCCATCTTAGGCCCAGGACTCTTCAATCTCTTCTTAAACAATTTAGATGAGGGGATAGAAGGGGAACTCATGAAATTTGCAGATGGCATCAACCTCGGGGGGATAGGCAACATTTTGGAAGATACTCAAGATCCAGAAAGATCTTGAGTATCTTCCACTCAGACACTGGACCCTAGCAACAAAATGAAATTCAATGGAGATAAAAGTAAGCTTTTTAGTCGTGAAAAACTAAATGCACAGTTATAGACTAGTTGGTACCTGGTTCAACAATAGTAACTGTGAGAGGGATCTAAGAGTCTAAGTGGACAACCACTTAAATATGAGCCAGCAGTGTGTTGCAGGTGCCAAAATAGCCAATTCGGTCTTGGGCTGCATCAACAAGAGGAATAGTATAAAGATCACATGAAGTACTAGTACTGCTTTACATTGTCGTGGTGAAACCACATTTGGAATACTGATCCAATTCTGGTCACCATCATACAAAAAAATGTTGAGACTGTAGAAGGAGTGCAAAGGTTAAACATGAATGGGTTGCAAGAACTAGATATGTCTAGTCTAACAATGAGAAGGAGTATGATAGCAGCCTTCCAATATTTGAGAGGCTGTCACAGAGACGAGGGGAACAACCTATTTACTAAAACATCTGAGGACAAGACAAGAATGGATGGAAACCTATCAAAGAGAGACCCAGCCTAGAACTAAGGAGAAATTTCCTGACAATGAGAACAATTAACCAGTAGAATGGCTGGCCTCCAAAATTTGTGGGTCACTGGAGGGTTTAAAGAAAAGACTGGATAGCCTTTTGTCTGAAATGATATAGGGTCTCCTGCTTGAGCAGGGGGTTGGACTAGAAGACCTCCAAAGTCCCTTTCAACTCTGTTGTTCTGTATTCTGTAGCGACTTGGTTTATTCAGTTTTCCTAGTTATAGTGTCAATTCAGCAGATACTCAAGGGGGTACTACTGAGCTACTTGAGATTTTTTTAAAAATTCCCCACCATATGTGAAGTATTTAAACAAATAACTTTTTTTTTTATTGTTGAAGGTGACATAAAGAAATCCAAAATTCATACAAGAGCCTTGGTGGTTTAGCGGACTAAGTGCTGTTATGTAGCACTTAGCTGCCAGCTGCCTGTAATTAGTGCGAGTCCAAATCTCACCAGGCTGAAGGTTGACTCAGCCTTCCATCCTTCCGAGGTAGGTAAATTGAGGACCCGGATTGTGGGGGCAATAAGCTGACTTTGTAGAAACACCGCTTATGGAGGGGTCAAAAGCCCTAATAAGCACGTATATACAAAAGAACGAAGGCTACTGCTATAAGTGCATTGTAAACCGCCCTGAGCCTTCGGAGGAGGCCAACATATAAAATGAACTAATAAATAAATAATAATAAATTCAGTGATGCTGCTTAGGAATATTATTTAAAACTCTCATACTATCTAAAGTATTCTTCATGAATTGGATTCTACATGTTTAATGGTATTTTAGTAAGTAGCTGGATATCTAGGAGCTCACAAATATTTCAGAATATTTACTCCTAAACACGTTACATTTTGTCTGAAAAAGAACGAGATTAGGAAGCTGTGGGTTTTTTTAAACGTTTGGAAGTTGCAATTTTCTGTTGCATTTGAAAGTTGATTACTTTGATGGAAATGTGGATACTGGTGGTCAGACTGGCCGCTGGTCTTTATCTTTACCTATAAAGATGAATGCTTAGCATCCTTGATATAAGAAGGCAAAACTGAAAGGTATTATGTAATCCTATGCATAGCCAAGTTGTAAATAATATTATTTCTGTTTATGAGTGCACCAAGAACAAGGTTTGATCTGCACCCAGGAGAAAACAGTAACTTTTCTCTTTTGCCCAAGACTCCTGGCAGTTGTTAAGTCATTGTAGCAAAGGTAGGTATCTGGCTCTATTCAGGCCATAAATTGCCCTTTGGAAGCATTCTCAGGCTTGCCACGTCCCACAACTCCACCCAGTGAAGCCAACTGTTTGGAGTAGCAGCTGATGTGACTGTTTGATCCATTAATCTCCCCGAGTGCTAGCTTTGATGTCTACTAATAATAATGTTGCATGTAAGACATCTGCTAAGTGATGCCAGGGAGCCAAAACCTGCTCCTGTTCTCATCTCATCTCCTATCATATAATGAGATGTTTTCGGAGATGGACCAGGAAACCTTTGCCAATCTAGGAGTAAAGCAGCTGGTCTTTCTTTCAACAGACTATTTTGGTGGCAGAGGACTATACTTTCTTTTCCAGTCTGATGGTGGACCCGGAGGCCCTTCTCTGAGCATGGCTTCAGTACAGAGGCCAATGAAGATTAATGCACATGATCATAGTATAGAAGTCAACCACTGTGTGTATTCTGAAAAAAGTTCTATTTCAGCTAAGCACCACAGGTGGAAACTCAGCCTCATAATCCAAAGGATTCTACCCAGATAAACTGATATGCTAACGTCAATTCATGGGTGTCTTGATTATCCTGGCTACGAAACTACTGAGATGAAGAATTGATTTTTGTGGATGTATGGATATTTGTATGTATAGGCAAATTCTCTGGTTTCACTAGGGAAGTAGGGAGATACATAACCACTAGACCAATGAAACTGGTCCAACTAGACCAACATTACCTGTGAATTTTCAGCTTGAATAAGAATTGAACTCAGCAGAAATATGAAATATGAAACATTTCACCCATGAATCAGTCAAGGATTATGCCAGTTCTAACACTCTAATGCAGCCCAAAGATGGAAGGGAGCAATGATCTCAGAACCACAGGGAGAACCCTGTCTGACAGTCAAAGTCAGAGCTTCCCAGTCCATCAGCCCTGGTGGCTCAGATATCAAGAGCCCAGTGCATTGCCAATCCTTCCCAAGAGTAGGCAGGGATTAGAACCTCTTTGTGCCTTTCACAAATCCTGCTTTGGAATGTAACGCACGGAAGAGAGAAGGAACAGCCCATGCAAACAAAACAGCATCCACACAGCTCACTTGACTGAAGGTCGGTAGAAAGCACCCATCACCTGACATGAATTCATGGGGCAAAATAGATCTTTTAATGAACAGTTAATACCAAGGATCCAGTATTGTGAACAGAGCATTCATCCACAAGAGGCAGGAATTAAATCGATTGCAATATATCTAATTCCTGTGGGTTCTGGGGGTTAGAGTCTCTCCATACAGACTCAGGTGAACCTAATAATTAAAATTAAAGGGTGACACGAAGTGTGGGATGACTCTACCATGGCTAGATGGGTGCAGATTTGTGAGAGATGGAACAGATTATGGAGACTTCTGAGATGCCCGCTGAATCTGGACTCCTACTGGAGGAGTGGAAAAACCTGCAGTTATCATGATATAGCTTGTTCTCCTGTCTGCACTAAGCAAAGCAGAAGTGCCATGGCCTGAATCTTTGACATAAGATGGAATAGTGTCTAGCTTTTGCCAGCCACAACTTGCCTGCAGAAGAAAGTTCATCCCTTCCCAATATCAATTGCTCCCTGCAGACATCAACACAATGCAACAAGTCATCACAGTTACCTGCAACAAACAATAACAGAGTAAAAAGGGATCTTGGAGATCTTCTAGTCCAACTTTCTGCTTGAGCTGGGCACTCTATACTCTTCTGGACAAATGGCTGTCCAATCCCATCTTAAAAATTCCAGTGATTGAACTCCCACAACTTCTGGAAAGCAAGATATTCCATTACATAATTGTTCTCACTGTTAGGTGATTTCTCCTTAGTTCTAGATTGGCTCTCTCCTTGATAAGTTTCCACCTATTGCTTTTTATCCTGCCATCAGGGTCTTTGGAGCATAGGTTGTAGCCCTCTTCTTTCTGACAGCCCCTCAAATATTGGAACACTGCTATCATGTAATCGTAGTTCTTTTTTTTACTAGACTAGACATATCCAATTCCTGCAACTGTTCTTCATCTATTTTGGCCTCCAACCCCCTAATCATCTTTGTTGCTCTTATCTGCACTCTTTCTACAGTCTCAACTTCTTTTTGTATTATGGTGAGCAAAACTGGGTGCTGTTCTGACCTAGGCTCCCTTAAAGCAGGAAGCAGAGTCTTGGTCCCGGCAATTTACACAACTGTGAATTATTTTCATTCACAGTCAGCAAGTCCTGTCCAAACAGTCTTTCAGAGGAATATTTATCAACACACCACATCTCACTTGGCAAGCTGCCATGAAACAATATGTGTTTCCAAAAGCAATACAAGACAAAACTTGGCACAGAGTCATGAAACGAACAAATTGTTTCCTGCAAAAGCCCACTCCCTGTTCGCTCTTGTTTTGTTTCCTAAGGGAAGGGCGAATCACCTCCAAGGTGGAGCTTTATTCCGAAGTCAACCCTGCTTTCTGAGTTGTTCTTGTCTTCTGGCAGCTCTGTGCATGCGCACACTGGGTACAGGCTCTAGCTGTTCCTCTGCCTCACTGCTATGTAGCTCCCTCTCTGCCTCCGACGAAGAGCCCTTGTCCAAGTTTACCCAGCTCCCAGAACTGGCCCAACTTCCTTACTGTCCGACTGCTGCCAGCTCTGCTGGCTGCCGGCGGGCCACAACAGATACAGTGGGGGCTTACCAAAGCAGTATAAAGTGATACTAACTCTTCACGTGATGTTGATACTATCCCATTGTAACAAGATGAAGTGGAGAGAGTAGATGATAGGTCTTCTATTGATGCCTATGTGATTCATGTTGGATTATAGGAGGCTTTTGGCTGTTTGTATCCCGAGACAAAGTGACTCTGAAAGGCCTAGGCAAAGAAGTTTAGGCATTACAACAGTTCTGGTTCTGTATATCTTGGGAACTCAGGTTGGTTTTGCACAGTGTCATTTGGCTGTTGTTCTCATCAACCAATCCTCCCACCCCCAACACTATAATCTAAGACCAGAGAACTGAATCACACTGCCCATCTCTCTGTTGGAAGTATGGGTCCCTTTTGCATGGTAAGGGTCATTATTTCCTTAATGCAAATGTGTGAGATGGGGCTGAGTTATAAAATTCTTGGTGATAAGAGAGGCAGCTTTTTAAACTGTGTACCCAAAGTCAATCACTATGAAAAATTGCTCTGCTCCAGTTCTCAAAATGATATAAACCTAGGCTGACAAGTAGGTTGTGACTTGGGACTGAAGTGGCATGAAACACAGCTTACCCGTGATAGCATTATATTTCTTTTTGTCACATCTTTCTTGTGCCATCACATTCTGGCCAAGATGCTGTTCCCTTCGCTGGAAGTTTTCAAGTAGAGACTGAACAGCCATTTGTCTGGATTGATACAGAGGGTCTCCTGCTTGTGTAAGGGGTTGGACTAGAAGACCTCCAAGGTCCCTTCCAACTCTGTTATTCTATATTCTTCTTGTATGCTTTCCTTCCTTGCATCTTTGACATTTTACTAGCATTGTAGACTTTTTGCCAAACTTTGTGTTGACATGGCTGACTGTATATTATACTTAAATCAAATGCATACTATTAAATTAGCACACAACAAGAAAAGCAATGTAAAAAAACCTAAGTAAGTATTGCGCATTATTAAATTCTAAATCTAAATAACCACAATAATTCTTAAAGCCAACTATGAAGTGGGACACTGGCTTTATATTATGGAATTAGAAGTTCATGTAAAACTAACTGGAAGTATATGGGCCTTACTGCAACAGCACATAGCTCATGCTCCTAACCACAGCGCTAGTCACTAGGTGTCATACCAAAGAACTTTGTGGGTCAGTTCAAAACCCCAGGCTATCTGATAGTGATAGAGATAGATAGACAGATGATAGATTAAATAGATAGCTATAGAGATAGATAAATAGTAATGGCAGTAACAATAGTACTTACTTATATATACCGCTTCACAGTGCTTTACAGCCCTCTCTAAGCGGTTTACAGGATCAGCATATTGACCCCAACAATCTGGGTCCTCATTCTACCAACCTCGGAAGGATGGAAGGCTGAGTCAACCTTGAGCCAGTGAGAATTGAACTGCCGAACTGCAGTCGGCAGCCAGCAGAAGTAGTCTGCAGTACTGTAGTCTAACCACTGCGCCACCATGGCTTATAGGTGATAACAGCTAGATAGCTAGATGATAGCTAGATAGCTAGACAGACAGACAGACAGACTCACATAAACATGAGAAGAAGATTTTGGCATCCACTGAAAAGCCTGTATTCCACATGTTAAAAGTCAGAATGAACCCAATATATTAAAATAATGCCATAAAGACCAAAAGATGCTATACTAAGCAACCCAAACTAGATGCAACTATCAACATTCTTTTATGGATTATTCATTATTGCTTAATATTTTAAATTAGTAAATTAGTAAAATATTTATTGATTTGCGATTTATGAATTCATAATTTTCTTTCTTCCTTTTCTGTATCCTAAACAAAGTATAAAAACAGACATTAGGGTTAAAAACATTTCAGTAGTATTTCTGATATTTGCAGTAACTATTTGTTATATATAAAATTAGACCATTTTTACTTTAAATAAAAATGAGAGTTGGAAAATTCACATATTATAGACTTGTAATCATTTGTCCTCATTTGCTCCCTGCTCTTGCCAGGCTTCAGATACATATTTCTATCACAAGGATCTGGTATCATATGTGTATGTTCACAAAGAAGAAATAAATTGTGGAGATTTGAAGAAGAAATAGTGTGCATGTCTGGGGAAAGGAGATTTAAATCCTATTGTCTTATTGTTTTAGAAAGTCTGCTATTCAAATTACTCATTAGTTACTGCTGTGCCTTCTCTAAGGGCACCACATAGATGGGAAATTTCTGATAATTTATGATAGGCAATAGGTGTATTGTAAAGGTGCAGCTCTTAAAATGATTTGGTCCCTTTTTGCTTGCTTTTCAAAATAAATGTTCATTTTAGATTGCTTGGACGTTCCCTGTAGCTCAAATCGCTACATGTATTTGTGATCTTTTCTTCATTTGGTGATTCAGGTTTATCAGTCTCCCAGTGTCCATCTCTCTTCTTTATTCGAGACCCTTGGTTCTGGGCTTCTCCTTCACTTATCCCAGCCACTTCTAGCCCATGGCCTTGGAAGACTTTCATTCACAGAGAGCCTCTGCTTCCCAGTCAAATGCTCTACCTTTGAAGTGGCTAGATAATGACTACTCTGGGAAAAGCGCAAAGTGGGTGGGGTGTGAGCCATGTGATGGAGGTAGAGGATGCTGAAACTGGGGAGGGATGCAGGTGGCATTGGCGCTGGCACAGTGGCAGCTAATCAGGTTTGCCAGCACCATCTGTCAGAATGTGAGCATCTGGGATTCAAGGTGACCCTGTCACCCTTCGTTAGAATTACGAGTTTGGCATCTGTATTAAACCACGACCAGCCACAGATGCAGCGAGGATGCCTGGCCAGGGAAAAACACCGTTTGTGAGCAATATCTCAGCTGGACGAGTTGATAAATGGAACTAATTTGATCTTAATAATTCACTGATTCACAACTGCCAAAGGTTCTTCTCTTACCTCTTTTCATACGTTCAGCCTGTCTCCCCCTTTCCCTGCATGACCGAATCACAGCTCCAGGTTTTTGGAGGAGCGCTGCGTGCTTTGCTTATCCCTCCCAGCACAGATGGTATTTCTCTTGTGCTTTGTGAGATTTTTGTTGCTTCCTCCCCCACCCCAAACAAATGTGCAGGGGTGTATTTCTATTGGTGTCTCTCTGTACAGTGGAGGGGGAGAGGGAGGGAAAGAGAGAGAGCAGCAGGTGTGTAGTGTAGTACTTGCACCTGGGTGAGCTGCTAGTGAAGGGAGCTGATCTGCCTTTGCTCAAAAAAAGCCTCCCCACCAGAAATCAAAAGGAGATTTGAATCTGGCTGTTGATCAGCCTGCTTGGTGTCTCCGACAGGCTCCAGTGAGAAGAGCAAGAGCATGTTGTGATTTTGTCCATATTCTTTCTCAACCTAACACAGCCAAGACTTCAGAAATCATTCTTCTCCTGCACACTTCCTTCTTCACTCTTTTCTCCTGGCACAATAAGCCACTGTGATGGTTTCCAGGAACAAGGGAGGAATAAGGATGGGTAATCCTTCCCTTGGAATCAGAAGGGCTGCCTGCCCCATCTTGTATTTCTTGCCGGGCTGTGGGGAGGAGCGTGACCCAGACACATAATGAAAGAAGACATGGTGCAAGAAGAAGGGAGAGATTTTTCTCCTATTCTCATCACAGATCTGAGAACCAGGACAGATGAAAGGAAATATTTCCTCCTATCACATACTATTGTTAAACTATCAAATTTCCTGCTGAGAACTAAAGCAACGCTCTCAGGGCAGCTTTAAAAGGGAGTGAGACAAATCCATGCAGGATAAGGTTATCCAAGGCTACCAGCAACAGTGTCCCTATTTGAAAGTGTCCATTCCAGTTGGTGGGAATGTGGGCAGGCAGCTGTGCTCATCTTCCCCGACCTGCATTGAGAGCTCCTGTGCCATTCTGAGAAGAGAATACCAGACAAAAGTCTGCGGCAACACCAGGACCCGTCTGATGTTCCTCACAGCCTTGATTCAGATCAGGTTGTTTTTCTTCTTTATCTTTGCCCGGTACTCTGAATGAGGCTTTCCAGGCGCTGCATGTGGACAGCTTCTCCCTAAAATAACAATGGAGTCTTTGTGAGTTGTTATTTCGCTAGCATAGGCCTTGGCTCCTTGATGCTAGAAGGCAGGGAAGCCTGGTAGGGTGCATTATCTAAAGAGTCCGTCCTCTTATCTTAGTGATTGCTGTAGTAAAAGGAAATATGAATCTAAGAAAACAAATCAATAAATCCATGTGCTAAATAAATGGCTTTTGCTCTTTGTCCTATGAGGAGGAAAAAAGGAGCCTTCATCTGGCTTCTGATGTTCAGCTTGTTCTCTGATTTTTATTTGACACCCATACAACAAATGGAGGATGTTGAGTCCAGAAATGGTCTAGGTCGATGATAAGCATACATATGAGAGATTGTTCAACTCATTACTTGTTTGATGAGCCAAGGGCTTCCAAGCCAAGGTGAATCCCATTTTGTTTGCCTGAGAAATCAGAATTATGTTTGTTCTTATAATTGCACATAGTGTATCTTGAAATGTCACAGAAGTATATCAGGAGCTTCCCAGGGTTCCACTCTGATTAACCCAGTGGTGGGTTGCCCCCGCTTCACACTGGTTCTATAAAACCGGTAGTAAAACCAGCGGGAGGCTCCACCCACTGACCCCAACGTCATCAAAACGCTTCTGCGCATGCTGCGAACTGGTAGTAAAGGTAAGTAGAACCCACCCCTGGATTAACCCCTTGAATACCTAAACCCTTGAAGCAAACTATTGGTAAAGAAGTAATCTTCAGATCTAATCTGCTAATCAGAGTAAAGGTGTTAGAAGAAGGACCTAGAGTCAGGTGAGACAAGAGGAGTGGTGGTGAAATCATAGTGAAGGTACCATGAAATAAATATATTGATTTCCTAGAATCATTTTAAAGATGTGCACCTACTCTTGTCTTCTATAAGGAAAATGTATATTAGGAAATTCTTTGTGCTGCTGCCTATCTGTAGCTTAAGGCTGCCTCCTCTCCTCTCCATAATCATAGTGATGGTGCTGGATCCCAAATTCCTGGAATCCATGCTCTTTGTAAGCCACCCAGGGTTAAAGTGCATAGGATGGGCAGCTATATAAGTTGAAAGGAAGGAAGGAAGGAAGGAAGGAAGGAAGGAAGGAAGGAAGGAAGGAAGGAAGGAAGTCAAGATCAGATTCAGAGGACATGAGTTGGTGTATTCAAGGGTTAGTGAATGTATTCACAAATGCTCCTCGATAACCTTTTGCCTGCTTACTTCTGGTGAGCCCCAAATATAGTATTTTAACTAAGCATAAAGGGAAAATAGTAAATACAAACTCACCACCACCACCATTCTTGCCATCTATTACTTATAAATGTATCATTATTTGATACTTATAAGACATGTAATATTTGCTATGAAAGCACAGATTACAAATACAACAGGGAAAGCATTTGTCTAACTTGCTTGCTTCCTTTCTTCCACCACTTATTCTGCTATTCTCATTTTATTGTTTCTTGATCTTTGACCCTCTCCTCACCCCTTGCAAGGATATGAACGTTAGAATGCAGGAGCACCTCTGCCAAAGAGAGCTTGGGAGGATGGGTGGGGAGACACTGCTACCTCTTTTGTCCCCTCCTGCTTCCCCATACATGCACACAAGGGGGTGCCCTTGCACAGGATTTTGGACTGCTTATTCCAGTATTTGAAAAATTATGTTCCTTTAGACTAGACTAGAAGAACAGAATCCTAATCTCAGTTTGGAGAGGAACAAGGAGCACCTATGGATGAATGCCATCATCCTGATGACAGTATGCCACAAACAAAGGGCAGGCGCTCCATGTGTAAGATGGCTGCACATCCCAGATGGATCAAACACCTGAGTCAAAGCAGCCATATTGCTCACTATTTGCCAGAGAAGAATGCAAGAGCAGTTCGTTAAATTTCCTTTTCATTTGGTGCTAGGCTTGCTTGAGGGTAGAAGAAGTATCTTGTGCAAAACAGAAACAAGTTAGTTCTTGCTTTTGTAGCCCACTGGTCTGCATGCTGTGAATTGTCTCAATATTTATAAACAGGAAGTGATGAGATGAGAATCCATAAAGCAGTAATCTGAGTGAGCCAGATTACACAAAAACTGAAATTGTTCCAATAGAGAGACTAAAGGGGTAGAAGAAGACCTGTGGCTCTCCAGATGTGCCTGGACTATAACTTCCAGCACACCTAGATAATTCAGTATGGTAAAGGATAATGGGAATTGTAGTTCAGCAGCACTGAAAGATCTCAAGTTGTCCACTTATTTTTTGTGGAGATTTATACATCAGAGCTTTGTGCTGAGAAGGAAGCACTTCTCAACAAAGCTTTTATGAGGTGCAGGAGAAAAAAGACAAGGAACTAGAAGGAGAAATCAAAATCTCCCTGTATGTAGGACCATTTCCTGCTGGCTATTGGCATATTCAGAGTGAATTCCCACAGGGAAGTGGCATGTACTGATGTGGATACTATAGTCAGGCTTTCTCCTCTGCATTATCCACAACATTGACCACAAGTATAGAGTGCGGCAGAAGCTCACCTTCTGCACAAAAAATAGAAATCACAGTGTTGCCCCAAGAAAAGCTCTATTTTGTAACTATTATCCATTTCTTCTAGCTTGTTTCTGAAAAGCTGGATTCATTCTTTACTACTTCTGTGAATATACTGGGTGCCTCAAACAAACCATTCTCTTATGTTCAGTCCTCCTATTAGAAATAATTTGGCAATATTACTTGCCTTCTTTAGAAGGTTGTTGGAAGAATGGGAAGATAACAGGTGTGAAGAGCTTGAACCTTTTATGCAGAGATTGTATAATTGTCATTTCATATTTCCTTTAGCTCAGAAATGAGCAACTGAAGGCCTCGCTTCCATGTGGTCTAGATACAATTTGGGCAACTTTTCTGAAGTCTGCTATGACTACAGTTATTGAAAATTGTAAGCAGCTTTTCAGCATCTTGACAGGAAACACTTGACATCTAAAAGAGGCTTAATATAGCTCTAAGAAGAAAAAAAGGAGAAAAGAAAGGAAATCCAGGAACTGACTATGTCTGATATGTCTCTGCCCACTTTTTATATACCGTAAGTATCCTCCTCTCTGTACCCAAGCTTCTTCCTCCAAAGTGGGATCTGCTGGTCATTAAAAGGTTGCCCAACCCAGACTTTACTGGGTGCTCTGTAGCTAAACAGCCATTGCTCACTTGCTTAGACTGGTTGTGTGTAGGTTCCATGATTACATTTCATTTTTTATTGTGGTCCTGTGAGCACAGCTAGCATAGAAAGTTCATATGCACTGGGTCAGAATTCAGATTCTTGACCCTTCCTTCCTTCCTTCCTTCCTTCCTTCCTTCCTTCCTTCCTTCCTTCCTTCCTTCCTTCCTTCCTTCCTTCCTTCTCCCACTGACTGTTATGCAGAAGCAGATCTAACTTTCTGCACTTTATCTATGTAATATCCTACATAATATTTTAACTTTTGCTTTGCAAAACAAAGATCAATTAGGCAAAATATAAATATAAAATTATTAACTTTTATTTATTAAATCTATATATCACTTGAATCCCAACAACTCAATGATCTTGAATTTAGAGATTCTTTGTCTATCTTACCACATAATTTCTAAAAACATTATCTTGAGCAGTAGTTCCAGCTACAGCCCAGAGCTGGTGCATCGCACATGAAAAACAGAAATTTCTTTATTGCGAGGAGCTCTAAAGACCTGCGTGAATATATCTGAAACGAGGAAGATTACACTTGACACTGTGTTGTGTGTGTGTGTGGGGGAAATTACTGTAAGCCGCCCTGAGTCTCCGGAGAAGGGCGGCATATAAATCAAAATAAAAAAAAAAAAAAAGATTATTTTGAGGGAGATGCATTGATGAATCACAGCCAACATAACTCTTCTAGGATGTGCGCAGGAAACAAGGGAGGGGTGCAAGCTGGATTCTAGATCTCCAGGACAGAGCCCTACACTTAGGAAGGGAAGGGAATGAAAATGGAGCTACTCAGAAGAACTTTTTATGGTTATTATGTCATCAATTGGGAGACACCTACATTAATACAATTCTGGTAGTTTATGATATTGTGTACTTTTTATTCTATGCTTTTATTGTGCTTTATGATGTACACCACATCCGTTGGGAGCATGGTAGTGTAGAGTCAATTAATGAACAAACAAACATTTTCTCTGCAATGCAATTTTCTCAAGCATGTCCACATTTAGGTGACTGAACTGCAACTCCTTAACCTCATCCCAGATTCCCAGCAGGGCAAATGTCTTAGCCCTATTTGATGAGTCTTTTCCCATCAATATATTGTGAGATTCTTTCCTTGCCAGCTCATGCTTAGGCAGAAGAGATTAATGCTTTTGGTTTGGGAAAGGGGAAGGAAGGAGCAGGAAAGTTTGAGAGTGAGCAAGCTCCATTCTTGATTGAAGGGGAAAAGAAAGAGCAGTGCAGGCAGCAAGTGACCAAGGAATGTAATACTTGATGTAGCTGACAGCACCAGGAAGTGGTTAATGAATGAGGACATGTGCATTCCAGGGGCATCTGGAACTGTGCAATTCAATTGGCTTCTGCTTAGTGCCATAGAACCATTGCACATAGTGCTGCCAAAGCCAGAGAGGCAACATAAATAGTTGTGGTGCATTTTGGAAGCAGCTGCAGGAAGTATAGTTGCGCGAGTGATCCAAAGCACATTGACTGATCAGGATGATAGAAGTAGCATGCTTGCACAAGTCCTCAAGAATAATAAAATATAAAATCAAAATTAAAAAATCGTCATATGAAGTGCAGAAGCACAGAAAATGTACCAGTGGTGACAGAAGTCACCTGGTAGAACCCGATTTTCTGTGCATATGCAGTTTCAAAACAGTTTTGAATATATGTTTAAAAATAGATCTAGTTCAGTTTTTAAAAAAGCACTAAACCCATATTTTAAAAAAGCCACATAAGGCCTGAAAAATAGTATAGAAAGCACCAAAGAGCAGCAAAGAGCCTATGTGGGTAAATCTGCAGCATTCTCTCTTGTCCCTGGGTTAACCTTCCAAACTAAGTCAAGTTCACAATCCAAATAAGGAACTGAACCCCGGCCTTTGTCTATAGTCAGGATATCAGTGTGTTTTATTTCTCCTGAATGCTTCTGATGACAGTGAAGAGAGTATTTAGTGACAACTGGACTTTCTGAGAGTGACATCCTAGCCACTTAAAAGTCCTGGAGTTTCCTCTGGGATTCTTGAACCTTGGACAGTGCCACCTGTCCAAATGGCAGTCCCTGGCTTGACAGGCCAAAGGAGCCCTCCCTGTCGCTGCTGGAAAAGCAGGCAGTGCCATCCCCAAGTCTGGGCTCTGAGGCTGAGCAGGAGATTACTTCTCCCAATAACCTGCAGTTTGGAAGGTTTTGAAACAATAATATGTAGGCGTAATGATTTCCATGCCTCATTCCTGAGCAAGCCAGGAGCAAAAGCCGGTTTTAATTAAAGAAAGGGAGAGGAGAAAAAGAAAGTCTGGGAGAGAGAAAAAAGAGGGGGGGGGGGGAAATAAGGAAAGGCTTAGTGCTGTAACGGACTTGCTAGTGGTTCCAAGTATAGTCAAAGATTTTCCCCTTCCCTTATTGTCTCACCCTCTAAACCACAGCAAGTATGAAATGTGAGGTGCACCAGACACGTTCCAACTAACTTGTCTGTCCATGCACTATTGAAATAAGACATCTATAAATGCCATTTAGTCAGCAGCCCTGCAGAAGATACTCACTTCTTTAGCTGGGGTGGAGGAAATGGCAATTTGCGAGGAAAAAAATCCTGTGGTATATCTGAGCTATGCATATTTAGATCATGAACATACAGAATCATTAGTTCTCATAGATTGTGTTTAGTAGTGTAGTCCATTACTATTTACTTAGATAAAACAATGAATAGATTAAAGGAGTCTTGAATGGTGGAGGTGGAGATGTTGTTTTCTTAAATTATAATCAAATGCTTCCAAAAAGCTTGGGTTTTGAAGAGTTTCTCTCCCTTCTCTGTCATGAAGGGTGGAACGTGTCTTCTCAGATGCCACCTGCTATGCAACTGGCATTGTGTCCATCATTATCCAGTCCCAACAGTTGGCAGACACATGGAAGAAGAATTAGTCCTATGTGATGGAGAAGAAAGAGTGCCTCTTATATGGCTGATGATGACCCACTATAACTAACGTGGTAATACAGAGACTATTCGAAGCACTATCTAGTCTGGTGTCAGCACAAAACAAAGCCAGCATCAAGTAGGCTGCCCATATCACCAATTACATTCTGGATCTTTGTTATTAACTGGGCTGTGCAAATTTGGCATCTGTAGCAGTGTTTCCATGTCTGGCTCTCTATTTTGCTGAGCTTCATTGGAAGTTTGTCTCAATATAGATACTGTAGGTAACTACCTTCAGCACAACAATATGCATTCCAACAAAATCTGGATTTTGTTTATATTTATATTTAATATTGTATGTTTTAAGAGCAGCGAGGATTATATTTGCACAATATTGGAAAAATGAAGAAACACCGCAAGATGGAGAGATAATTAGGAAGATACTGGACTGTGCAGAAATGGATAGACTTACATTGAAAATTAAACAGAAAGGAGACACAGAATATTATCAAAAATGGAACTTATTTTACCAGTGGTTGGAAAAAAGGGATGGAGTTTAAGAATGTAATCTGTATTGTTAAACAAATTAAATATCCAGACAACATGATGTTTATCAAGTATCAATAAATGTAAACAATAGGAAAAACCCCTGGATTTTAACTTTGCGCTCCTGCTCCTTTAAATAGAGAGAATTTCCACTAGTTTAATTCTTTGATTGAGCGTGCTTGACATTTTTATATAATAAAATACTTGTAGCAATTTCAAGATCTTTTTTGTCATGGTGGGACTGGGGCCGAAATACCACCAGCTGAGGCTGTCTGGTGTTCCAAGGAGAGCTAACATGCCTGGGTCAGCCCAAAATGACCAGGACACAGATACGACTCCAGTCACATCTGCAAAAACTCACTTGACTTCACACTCACAAGTGAATAAAGGATGGCAAAGCATCAAAGTGCTTGAATCTATATGGAACAAGTGTCCAGTTAAGAGGGAAAAGTTTTTTTTAAAAAAAATTCTAAGAAAGATGGTTAAAATCATGGGGCAAGGTTGAGTTGGGGCCAGTTGCGTAACTGAAGAGGAATACTGGAGCGCCACTATAGATCTCACATTGGAAAAATGTGAGCAGGTGTTTTTCCCAAAAGCCTTTATAAGTTTTTTTTCAAAATTATTTCATAGAATTTTTTAGAAGTAATAATGAGCCACATGACAATATTGTCTTTCTACGAGATTCATGTTTTTCTACTTTTTTCTTTCTGCTCAGGAAAATGGGAAACAGAATGGTGGCAACATGCATGTTGCTTGAAACCAATTACCAAAGGCCCTCCTTTTTACTTCGGTTCTGGCAAGAGGGCAATGTTGGTGCTCTAACAGATTTTTCAAACAGTTCAGGGAGGGAATCTCTTCCCATTTGCTCTTCTCATTTTCATTCAGATTTTAAAACAATTTTTTCACATGCAGTATTATTTATAAGTTTTTGCCCATGTTATCAATTAGTAAAATAATAACAATAAAGATTCCATTTAACTTAAGCTTGCCTTTTGAAAAAGAAATACATTTCCAATGCATTATCCTTGATAGATTTTCCAAAACTTTTATTTAATCATGGGCATTTAGAGTGCAGTTGTAGGACCAAGAATAAGTTCTTATTCAGTTCTAACTGAATTCAGTTCTCTTCTAAACCATTGGCTTATTTTTTTTTTTTACAAACACAAGATTATATGTAATTCATTTATTTTTAATTACAAAGTATTTATACAAATTTTCAACAGGATGGCCAGAAAACCAGAACAACAATAAAGATTTCAGCCCAATTCAAACATTTTAAAAGCAGTTCATTTCCAATGGAAAAGTAATGTTCCAAATAGAATTTTCCTTGGTTGGGAGGGGGAGATGGGGGGGGGGGAGAGGAAAGAAACTGAAACAAAAACATATGAACCAAATGAACAAATGCCTGTTCCATTGGCAAGCAGCTCATGCAGTCAGTTTCCTCCTAATGTTAAACCTGAAGCTGCTTCCTTGCCGTTTTAAAGTATTGGTTTTGGATTAAAACTAATTATTCTTAATCTGCTGGTATTGCCCTTTGGGGCAACACAACATAAGCCTACTCTGCCTTTTGCACCACAGATATTTGAGAACTTTTTAATACCTCCCTTTATCACCAGTCCTTTCACCACCTCAATAGCTATCTTTTGAACTTGCTATAATTGGAACTGTAGTGCTCAGAGGTGAGCATATATACATAGTATTTTTTTCTAAAGGATTTGACCAGAGCGACGGAGTAGGAAAATTTCTTGCCATGATTTGGATTCTGTGAAGGCACCCAAAGATAGTGTTTGTCCTTTTAGTAGCTGCATCACACTGTTTGGCTGATGCTTAACTTGTGGGCAACAACAGCACTTTGTTGTTGACCCCAAGAATATGAATACTGTAATAATATTCTTTTTCTTAAATAGCAGCCATCTGTTTAACTCATAGCTATGGTTACTCTCCTTGTGAATGATTGAGTCCTTATCACCAACTTCTTCTCTGCCTACAACTATTTTTTTTTAAAAAATCCTGAGTAGCAGAATAGATTCTGTAGTTCCTCTTTTCATTTTTTCAATAAAATATTCTTTGAATCTCCCAATTCTGAGCCATTAAGTTATTCCACATTTGGTTCTAATTGCAAATGACTTGCAATTAAAGAGTCCAGTTTTTATGTCTAACTGTTCTTGTTCCTGCATTTTTGAAATATGGGTTGCAAAAATTGAGCAATGTTACTAGCATATATGTTCAACCATCTGGAAGTTTTAGCACCCTTTAGCTCGATTCCTTTGGGGACTGGATTGTGAATTCATCTCCTCTGGGTCCATGCCTGCTTACAAACCACAAGCAGCAATTTAACTACACCATCTTATATGGTTTTAAACAGTTGTGGTAAACATTTCTTCCACTCCTGCAGTTTTTGCTGTTAGTAGTATTTCCCATGGCCTATTTAACTTCACTTTCGAAAATATCTGGTCCTAGTTCCTACATCCCACAGGTTTTGAAGATTATTTTTGTAGCTTTTCTGTACATTTGTGTCATCTTTTTTATACCTTCAATAGAACTTGAGTTCCTTTCTCTTTTATTGTGCCCATCTTCCTTTAATTTAAGCTAAGTTAAGAAGCTTCCTTTAGTTTCTTGAACAACTGTCTTGCCCTTCCATTCAGTTGCCCTCCTCAGTCCTTGCCAGCTCAAACAGGATGATCTGGATCCTACACTGTAAAAATGGCTTCTGTCAGGTAAAATTCTGGAGGTGCCATAGTTTAGGCTGCGTCTCCTCTCTACAGCCATACAACTCATCAGTGGAGCCATGATCCCATTTCATCTGCAGATCTTGGACCAGTGATCTGCCTGTCTGGTTGGAGCTCCAGTCTTACTTTTTCTGATTCAGCATTGGCTTGTTAGGTGCCTTGGATTCCTCCTACCACTAGGAGCTCCGCCCATCTGTTGGCTTTCCCTTTTTCCTTTAGAATAAGACTGCTAGAGAGTTCTCTCCCTTTATCACAGCTGTTCTTTCTTCCTTGCCTTGTCTCCTCTAGTTGCTCTTAAGAAATGCAGCCATTTTAGACTACAGATGGGATGGGGTGGGGTTCAAGACTACATGATTAAATGCTTCCAT
Organism: Masticophis lateralis; assembly: GCA_030761175.1. Lineage (NCBI taxonomy): Eukaryota > Metazoa > Chordata > Lepidosauria > Squamata > Colubridae > Masticophis > Masticophis lateralis. Next base: position 165,100,070 of record JAUDYJ010000002.1, read on the forward strand.
ATGGAGGAAGGAAAGTCTCCCCACATTCCTGCATAGAGAAAAGGCTGGCTAAGGCTTAGCCTGACTTGCTGGTTTTCAGTAAAGAGGGGGAAAAAAACCCAATAATTTCAATTGGTATGGAGGCATTTTCCACCAGATCTGCCACCTCCTGCAGCCTGTTTTCCCTTTCTGTAAGAACTAATGGATTACAGGGTGGCTTAAGTCAGGCAAGGGGACAGATAACAAAAGAGAAAAAGAGAAAGAAAAGAAAAATGATTGGAAGAAGTAGTTTCTGCCTCCTAGTCCAACAACAGATTTACAACAGTGAAATATCTAGATTCTATCTAGACTGTGTCTTGTGCTTCTTTAATGTTTCTTATGCTCTGTGACTCTCAGCAGTATAAACTATGGGAATAGTACAAACAGAATGGGATGGCCAAATCAGAGCATCCAGATAGATGGCCCAGCCTCAACTTGAATGTATCCAATGATATAGTTCACTGTTGAACTGCTGTTACTGTAGGGAGTTCCACCTCTCCCTCTTACGTTCAACAGAATCTGCCTTCCTCTTAAACTGATTATGCCATGTCCATCACTCTGAAATCTTGGAAAAATGAGTACTGACCTCCTCCTTTGAGACATCCTTTCAAATACTTGAAAAGTGCAGGTATGACATGTCCTCTCAGTTATTCAGACTAAACTTGCTTAAATTTTGATTTTGCCTGGTTAGGTCTTGAATGGGAGAATTTCAGTATTAAGAAAACTGTATGGAAGTTACCGTGTCCGTCCGAGAAACACGGTGGCTCAGTAGCTGAGACGCTGAGCTTGTTGATCGAAAGGTCATCAGTTCAGTGGTTCATCAATTCAGTGGTTCAAATCCCTAAATGCCGCGTAACGGGGTGAATTCCCTGTTACTTGTCCCAGTTTCTGCCAACCTAGCAGTTCGAAAGCACGTAAAAAATGCAAGTAAAAAAATAGGGACCACCTTTGATGGGAAGGTAACAGCGATCCTTGCACCTTTGGCATTTAGTCACGCCGGCCACATGACAAGTGACGTCTTCTGACAGCGCTGGCTCTTTGGCTTTGAAACAGAGATGAGCACCGCCCCCTAGAGTCGAGATCAACTAGCACATATGTGTGAGAGGAACCTTTACCTTTACGGAAGTTACCAGGAGTTAAATTTGGCTTCAAGATGCCTTTACTGTTAACTAATAGTATTCCTATTCTCTAACACGGTGTGAATAAAATAAAGCCTTGGTTTAAAAACTATCCTGCTCTTCTCTGAGCCTGCTACATTTTGTCTGAACCCTTAAAGCCTAGAACCAGAGGCAGCTTTGGGGACCAGCTGCCCAGGGGACCAGCTTTTCCTCTCTTGCTAACTGCTGATCAGTGGCAATTTGGCTGCTGCCGCTCCTCCACTGCTTGGCTGCAATCACTTGGCCCGGTCCAGGGCCAGGCCCAGGCCTGACGGGGAAGCTCCAAAGACTGCTCTCCACCAATGCCTGTGATTGGCACAAAGTTCCACAAAATTAATGTGTTACCGAAAGAGGATCCAAAGAACCTCCACATCTTCCTAGGGACTTGACAACCTGCACATGCAAACATCAATATGCTCATCCAGTCAATGTATTACTTAAACTGCAGTCTAAAACTGCATTAGATTTTTCTGCAGCCACATCACATTGGTGGCTCATATTAATTTGGGGATCAACTCACACTGCAACATCTTTTGCATGAGTCTTGAGTCAGGTTTTCCCTACACATTATCCGTGGATTTACTTTTGTTTCTGAAAAACTGCATTTCTTTCTGTTAAATGCTGTTACTTTCGGCCCGTGTCCCTAATCCATCAAAATTGTTTTGAATATTAATTTTGTTTCTTAGGGCAGTAGGTAGCTCACTCCGTTTTGCGTACGTTACACACTCAACGCTCCCCGCTTCTTTACCCAAGTGGTTAATAAAAGCCTGAAGCTGATTCGCTTCATTTCTGGTTGTTTTCAATTGCGGCCTCTCGAGGCAGCGCTCCGGCCTACCCAATCCCGCCCCGGGGCCGCCTCATGGGAAGGCGAGGCCAATCCGAGAGGCTTGCAGCGGAGCCCGACGCTTCCTCGCGGCCGCAATCGAGCAGCTTCGTGAACTTTTGTTCCGTCGGCTCCGAGAAGCTTCAGCCTGGCGCACGTCCGCACGCACGCGCTTTTGCAAAGCAGAAACCCCGTCCTCCTCCAGAGCCCCTTTCTGTTCGTGCACGCCCCACCTCCGCTCCGGGAGCTTCGCCAAAAACACCTTCCAGCCTCCCCATCCTTTCCCCGCTCGGCAGGTCTGGCGGCGCCCGCCGAAAGGAGCCTGCCTTCGCCTGGGAACCTTAGGAAGTCTCTGCATCGACCGCCCGTCTCAGCTGCGGGGAGGGGGGGGGGCGGCATTCGCGGGCGTCGGGGTGGCGGAGAAGGAAGGCGTTGGGGAATCGCGAAGGATGTATCACATTGAGTTCCGGTGGGGACGTGACTGTCGCATTGTGACCCTCGGGCCTGGAATGGAGGCGGTTGCGGTTTTCTGCCCCCGCTTCGGCTTTCCCCGCACCATCTCTAGAATCCCGGTCCCTCCCTTCTCACATCACAGCCTATAAATCCGTTTGACTTTTGCAGTTCCCCTTCCCCCGCCTTTACGGTCCAATTGCTCGTTCGCCCTGCTTTTCTTTGCTATTTTGTTTTAGTCTTCTCATTTTCTTTGTTCTTAACTTCTGCCAATATTTGTAACAGCACATTTCTGCAAATTGCTTCCAAAAGTCTGCAGTTGTAGAAAATCTATCACGGGGCTTGGGGTTTGATTCAAAGTTCAACATGGTTTTATATCCTCTCTATAATATCTATTTGAACACGTCCATTGGACAAAACAGAACATTGGTTTTGGCTGAGTTCTCTGCTGAGGCTTTTGTAGGTTTTAGAATCTATTTGCTTTTTTCTTTAGTAAATGTCAGAAACGTTTTAACCCTTGCATCTGGAGGCAGGACAGTTCTTGCTGGGATGGGGAGTCACAGGTCTTGGTGCCCCTTGCAGCTCCAAGCATCAGCCCCACCGTTCTGATTTGTAACTGAATAAAAACGGACTCCTGTGTATTTCCAACTGTTGCTTCTATGAACCCAAACTGTTGCTTGAGTTCAAAAAGCAGAGCTGGCAGAGACCCCTCCTAGGTATTTACAGTTCTGGTTCTTACCCACTCGTTTTTTCCTTTTTCTTTTATGATAACCTCTGCTCTTTCATTTTTCATTTTCAGTCTCTCCCTTTTTTGATATCTCCATTTTGTTTGTTTTCTCACTCTTCCTTCTTTGTTCTTCACATTTATCCACAATTTTAGATCATCCCTTAGCTCTTTGTTGGGATGGGGTGGGGGGAGTTTCTGACCTTAGTCTGTAGTCTTTCCAAATTCAGCAGCCAGCCCAGGACTCATCCTTGCTTCCTCATATCTGAAGCATATCTGAACCATTCAGCTAGCCTAAATAAAAAGTATGCCAAGAAGAACAGTTAGAACAATCAATCAGTGGAGTGGTTTGCCTTTGGAGGATATGGGTGCTCCATCACTGGAGGCTTATAAGAAGCGATGGACAGCCATTTGTCTGGAATGATATAGGGTCTCCTGCATGAGCAGGAGGTTGCACTCCAAGGTCCCCCCAACTCTGTTTATTCCATTCCATCCTATTTTGGAGTTTAATAATAATGTCATACAGCATCACCATTCTCTTGACATTTCTGACTAAGCCAATGAAAGTATGGCTGCTTGAAAAATCCTCTCTCCAAGACCTAATGTTGTAGATCAGTTACAGTTACTAATAAACCAGGTATGGTTCCAACCACACAATAAAAGTAAAGCAAGTTTGATCCTTAAAAAGCTCAAATATTATCATTGGTCTTTAGTGCTCTCTTTCTATAATGGGATCTAATCACACCGGATATAGTTTTATTCTTTTTTTCTATCTTTTTGAGACATGGCAGCCAAACAACGTATGTTCCAAGATTCTCCAAATAAAGAAGGGTACAGGTTCAGAAAAAAGAAATGCAGAGTAATCATAATACTGCATAGCTGATAAAGAGATTTAAAGAGGATGAGGTACAGGGGAAGTGATGTATTCTATTTTGGCTGTACATCCTCTAATTGAAGCCTCTTTGCAGCTAGTCACCATACCTAAGGAGCATGTCTGTATATAATTGCAAATACATGCAATAGCTTACCTTAATTGCTATACTTAATTTAATTTAATCTTTAAAAAATATTTTTTATCTGAAGACAAAAGCGAAAAAGAACTATTCAGTCTTTGGAATATCATCCACCTACACTGACATTTACAGAGTACTGTTTTAAGTAGTAAGTTATAGTGACTGATTAAAATGTAACTTCATTATTTAATTGTAAGATTGCTGTTTCTTAGCTAACAGAAATATATTTTCTTTGTTACAGTTCTAATAGCAATAGCACTTAGACATATTTACCGTTTCACAGTGCTTTTACAACCCTCTCTAAACAGTTTAGAGTCAGCATATTGACATAGCCCTTTGTTTAAAAAACCAATATGCCAGAACTAAAGCCACATCTTAAATAACTTCAGTTCAAAAGGTAGACACATCCTATCAATCTATGGGATGTGCTTAGAAAAATGGGAATCCCAGAACATTTCATGAGACACTTATGCCAGGACACCACTGTACAGACAGACACATGGTGGAACAGACTGGCCCCAGGATGGCAAATGTAATGGTAGGAATAACCTTTGGAGACCAGGTGAAAAGTTGCTGTCTAAGGAATGGGCAGATAAGAGGGGGCATAGCTCATAGTTGCAAGAGGCTCAGGAAGAATCCTATCTAGCTTCTCAGGTTGTAAAGGAGATGGTAGGAGATTTGTACTTTCAAACCTACAAGATTCTGATTGGCTATGTTTCCTGTCTGATCTACTTCATATGGCTGACAGCAAGAGTGCAATAAAGTTGTATACTCTTCCATAAGATGGATAGGATAGGATAGGATAGGATAGGATAGGATAGTTGGGTTGGAAGAAACTTTGGAGGTCTTCTAATCCAAGCCCCTGCCCATGGCAGGAGAATCTGTACCATTCAGGACAATAGCTGCCCAGTCTCTTCTTGAAAACATCCAGTGATGGGGCACTCACAACTTCCAGAGACAAGCCATTCCATTGATTAATTGTTCTCACTGTTGGGAAATTTATCCTTAGTTCTAGGTTGGATTTCTCTATAATGATCTTCCATCCATTGCTTCTTGTTCTGCCCTCAGGTACTTTGGAGAATAAGTGGACTCTCTCTTTATGACAGCTCCTCAAGTATTTGAAGATTCTTTATCATGTTACTCCTAGTCCTTCATTAAACTAGAGATACTTAGTTCCCGCAACTTTCAACATGTGCTTTAGCCTCCAGTTTCTTAATCATCTTTGTTGCTCTTCTCTGCACTCTTTCTAGAGTCTGAACATCTTTTTTGTATTATGGTGACCCCCTCCCCCATATTAGCATGAAATGTACTGTCTCCTTTGACACTTGCCTTTGTTCTGACTTCCTGTCTAATGGTGCTTTCCTCATTTTACATATGTAGCATAGGATAAAGCAACTGGTTGATTCCCCTGGCTTTCCTGCCCTTCTCCTTCAGAACACTGCCAACTCGAGGGAGAAGTCTCCCTCCATCATGATACCTCAGCAGTGTGTCCGGCTGCAGGACTCTGCCTTCTGTAGGCTTCTTTCTGTGCCTCTCTTCCTTCTCCCACTTCTCTTGTAACCAGAGTGAAGAACAGGTAAAACACGAGAGAATAGCACTGATGACTTTACCTAGTTTGAGTAGGTAAAGTCTGCAAGGAAACCACCAAGCTCATAGAGCGCCCAGGACTCTTCAAAAGAGAATCCAGATGGGGCTGAATCACAAGCCTCTTCTGCTCCTTTCTTTACATAGGCAACAAAAGATATTTGGGAAGCAAAGAATATGTCAGCTCTATCATTTCAGTGTCATGCTCTTTCTCACACACTTCACTGTAAAGGCAGTGTAGGTTTTACAGTCCCAAGTCACTGTCCAGCTTTTATGCAGAGACAACAGCAGGATGGTATCAGGTAAAGCTAATGGAGGACTGGTGTGTGTGTGTGGGGGAGACCTGCTTATATCAGACTGAAGAGGCTAAAAAGTCTTGCTCTGATCCCACCTGTTATTGGTGACCTGGATTTGCCTCCAGTTCAGTGAAGTGGATCAGATTACATACTCCTTCTAACTGCCTTTCGATACCATCAACCTATGAGGATAAATACCGTTTTAACACCAGTTAAGGATGACTAAGTCCTATCTCATTTATGGGGGCAAGATGAGGATCATAGGTCCTACAGTTATACAGCAGAAAAGAAAGCTAAGCTTGTACTATGGTTATGTACAATGAGGGGAAAGTTTCTGGACTCAGGTTCAACTGGTAAGGTATCTTCCCTCCAAGAATACACATTCTGTCTGTCTGTCTCTCTCTGGGTGCCAAAGTAACAAATTCAGTGTAAAGCAATAAAGAGAGTTTATTTTATCTCTTCTAGACTCTAGTCATACATGCCTATGAACAGTGTTCTCAAATCTACTCTGCATTTACCATCGCCATAACATTGCCATGCAATGAAATAATTTCATACTGAGGGAAAACCATACCCACCACAGAAAAATACAGCCCAGATGCTTTTCGCGCAAGAGGGAAGGCTCTGAGGAAGACAAGCAAGTAGCTGCCCCAAGCACTGGGTGCTGCTGTGAGCACAGGATGTGGAGAACTGAACTAGTTTGACGCCATTCAAAAGGGCAGGTCTTGGGGAGGCTACATGGAGGACCCCAGGATTTGGTGAATTCTTCAGCTGAATCTGCCCTGCCTACCATCAGTGCAACACGTAGCCTGAGATAGAGTCAAAACCACGATTAGGAAACTATGGTGGTTTACCAGATGTTGCTGAATTATTGCTTCCACTTAGCTCAGGCTTCTGGGGATCATAATTCAGCAATATTTGATAAATCTGCTCCTGGTTTAAAGGTTATAGGATTTGTTTAGAAACCTTTTGCTTGGACCTCCAGCATCCATTGGCCATCATCTCAAGAAAGAGAAAGCCATTCTATTCTGTTCTTTTGAAGCAAGTAACAAGGAAGCATCTTTTATTTCAAGGATTAATGTAGGAATATTATTATTATTATTATTTATTATTAATTATATTTCTATACCGCCCTTCTCTCATAGGACTCAGGGCGGTGTACAGCCAGGTAAAAACACAAACACATAAATATCATAAAATTAGAATTTAAAACTATTAAACAATTTGGCCCAAATTAAATTAAAAACCCAGAATTAAAATATCTAATTAAAAATCGTTTAAATGGTCAGCCCCGCCTGTTGGAATATCAGGGTCTTGAGGGCACGGTGGAAAGTACGAAGGTTGGGGATATTACGTATCCCTGGGGGCAATTCATTCCAAAGGGCAAGGAGCCCTCACAGAGAAGGCCCACCCCCTGGGGGGTCGCCAGTCAGCATAATTTGACTGACAGCACCCTGAGGAGTCCCTCTGTGAGAGCGAACTGGACGGTGGGAGGCTATTGGAGGCAGAAGGCGGTCTCATAGATACCCAGATCCTAAGCCATGGAGCACTTTAAAGGTGGTAACCAACACCTTGAATCGCACCCGGAAGACCACTGGGAGCCAGTGCAGCTCACGCAGGAGAGGTGTTACATGGGCGCAACGAGTTGCGCCCATAATCACCCGCGCAGCCGCATTCTGGACCAGTTGGAGCCTCCGGGTGCTCTTCAAGGGGAGCCCCATGTAGAGAATAACAGCCGTTACCTGCAGGTGAGCTGAGCCAGTCTGAGATCAGCTGGTCCTTTGAACTCCCGATTTTAAAAAATGGTTTTACACACATTGCTATTTGTTTTTTGGTTCCTAGGACTTTTGCAGAGTCAGGCTGCAGCCTGGAGGCATATGCTTCCTTCCATTGCAGCAGTGGCATTTGTTTCCAGAGCAATCTCCACAGCATTCCTGGCAAAAGATTAAAATCTCAGTCAGGAGGAAGAGCATATAAGGGAAACGGCTGAAGCTTTCAAACAAAAAGACACTGGCAAGCAAAAATCCAGATAGGCATCCCTCACTTTCTTCAGAATACTGTGAAAAGTGGAGCTACTGTGTCGCTCCAGACAACCTTTGACTCCTACCTGGAGGGAGAAAACCAGTACCCATGTCCTGATCAACATGTTGCTTAGGAAGTTGCCTTTGAAGACTATTCAAAAGCTACAGTTGGTATCAAGTGAAGCTACCCACATGTTGATGAGCAAGAGACCCCATAATCTCATGACCCTGGAGTTGCACGTGTTGCACTGGCTTCTGATAGTGTCCCAAGAACAATTTAAATACTGATTTCAATTTGCAGGGCTGAGCACCCAGGGTTCCATCTGGATCTTTTTCAAGAAGTGTCAATCTTTATTTTATTTATCTATTTATTGAATTTATATGCTACCCATCTCTCTTTGCAAAGTGACTCTGGGTGGCTTACAGTTAAAATAATAAATATCAAAATGTTAAAATAATAACAGCATTAGGTACAAAAATAAGTAAAAAAGTCAAAGAATGCAAAGTCAAGAATGCTACAATGGTGGCATCTTCCCTATTAGTCTGCCACTCAGCCCCCAAATAATGTCCCCATCAGGACCCTGTCAAATAACTTGATCCCATGCCATGAATGTTTTAAAGGTGATCACAACAACTTGAATTTGACTTGGAAGCAAACTGGCAATAGCAATGTTATCCTGAATTGGGGTGGGTTCTACTTATGTGAGATTTTGGGGTGGGGTGGGGGGAAGAAGTAGGAGACAATGTTTCTCAGTCTTTGCTGCATCCTTTGGCAATAACTCCCCTGCCCCCAAATCCAGATGTCCCCAATTCTGATGATGTTTAGGAAAGCAGTGAAAACAGAGTGTTTTTGCAGAGCCTTTAATTTATAGCACGTTGCTAGGAGCAGAAAGTCTGGAAGAGGGTTAATAGTTATTTCTAATGTTTTTGTGTGGTTGATTTTATAGAAGATAATAGAAACCACCAGGAATCCTTGTGGAGTTGGCGGTATATAAATATAGTTAATACATAAATAGAATATTTAAAAACCCAAACATTCTGGAGTTGTATAGTAGAGATCTGCTCTTCTTATCTCTATTTGGTTGGAAAATGGGGAGAAGGTAATTTCAAAAAGGGGTGGCCAGGAAGGCTACATTTGAAAGAAATTTAGAAAAATAAAGTCAAATGGAGCCTGGGTGATGACTAGAGGGAACTGGAATGCATATACATCTTCACATTTCTGAACATACCACAATAGGTCGTTTACCTTCACCTTCAAGTAATGGTGGCAAACATGGTACATTTATTTCCAGATAAATGGATGCTTTCTCTGCTTCTGCTAAGTTCAATCCATTGGACCTCTCAAACACCACCACCTTTAGATTCCAAAATTTTATTCAGGACTATGGAGGCAACCTAGCATACTGAGCAAACATGAGAAGTGGCAGAGCCACTCTTGCTTTTCAGTAGCATCTCCTCTGCCCAGCCTTGGAATCCTCTGCCCAGTGAGACATGTTTGGGGCCTATAGCTTTTTCGCCTCAGGCAAAGATCGTCTCATTTTATTCTCCCAGGACTAGGCTTGTAATCTAGAATATGTTCAAATGTTTCAGCCCTGTGCTGAACAAAGCTTTTGTTTTGTTCATTGCCATTAGGGCTTTTATTATTTAATACATGTTAATTTTCCAGGTCTTTCTTTATTAAGTAATTTAATAATCAGTCTATTTTTTTTTGTATTCTAAAGCCTTAGGGTTGATTTGTTTTTATTTTTAGAGATTTTAGTACTTGTAAACAATTTAACAGTTTGAAGAACAGCACTTACCTTTATACTACAACTATATTACAGTATATTAACCATACTATGCTACAACTCCCTTTATTCCTTTATGATTTAAAGGAATTGATGTCTTAGAACCTGTAAGTATCACTGTCATCCAAGTGCCCTTTCATGCATGGATCCTTATACTTGTGACAATTTGCCACTCTCAAATGGACACCACCTTCAGGCATCCCATTTCAGGGTGGCATTTTTTGTCTTTTTCAGTTAGCTCAATTGCTGCTTTAGCATCTTTCTGTTCCTGCTTCCGGGCAAGGTTGTTGATGTGCCATGGTGGTTTTCTGACTCCTGAAGAGTGCTTTTGCCATTTCCTGCACTGTGGCTAGTTTTCTTTTTCTCTCTCTCGGTGCAAAATAAATACAGGAGTGCAAAAAAGAACCAGCTAACTGCCATTTTAAATATTTCCTAATTTGCCATCTTGAGAAATCTCACTTCAAAGAGGTCAAGGAGAAAACCTTTGCCAAGTGGGCATATTGAAAGCGGCATACCTAGTACAAATATATTTGGCTTATTTGCATCTTAAAGGACTTTTGCTATATGACAACAGAAGCAGCTTGATTCTCCACCAGCATTTGCTTTTTAAAACAAAACATTGTAAATGTGACTGGCTGAGTGGAAAGAATTATGAGAAAGACAAATTTCTAAAGTGAGCTGACACCAATATTCTCCTGAATGGCTCTTTGAAGGAGTGGGCTGTAAATTCCCAGATGCTGCAAATCAGCAATGGTTACAGTAAGGAGCAGCAGAAAGAATAACTGAACACATTATGACATTAATATTTACAATTAAAATTAAATGACATTTTAGCTAGACTCCACCCACATATTGGAGAGCTGTCCCTTCTATCCTCAAAGACCAAGTACAGTCTTCAGCCCAAAGGTGGTACGTTCCTCTGATTTAGATTTCTAGCCTAATCAAAATAATTTCAATACTGTGAAGATCGGGCTGATAGTAATGAATAGAAATTTAAAATGTTCCAGATGGGAAAGAACAAATTGCTCAAGCCACCAAGCCACACCGTTAACAATTTATAGCTTTTTATTTCTCAATATTTTAATACTTGAATGGGATCATCCCATATTCTTAAATGGTAAGATAAGAAATCCACTGTACTCCTATTCCATGTATCTTCTCTCCTTCATTTGAATGTAAATTAGGAATGGAATTAAAATAATAGGGGATAATTTTGCTGTTATATTTTAATGGGTCCCTTTTGTTGATTTGAATGAAAATTACTGATCATATCCTAAATTACAATGTCTAAATATTAAGATGAGGCTCTCTAGATGTGTAGGGCCTGAACCAAGTACCATTTAAAAAAAGAATCTCTGAATGTTTGTGTCTGTTTGTGTATTTGTGTGTTTATGAAAGGTTAGTGTCTCGGGACTTGAGTTTGGGGTCTGACTGAGCCCCCCTTTTCCAGATTCTCTCAGTCCAATGCTGTACCATATCTCTATCTTTTCTCATGTAAACAATGGAAATTATAGAATCAATTGGCTAGCCATCTCTGAACAGTCCTGCCTGGATCTGCCATACTGAGTGTTTATTCTTTAGATTTTTTTAAAGCACGAACGAGGAGGAGCGATCACACTTGCATGCAGCAGAAAACCCTTTTAATTGCCTCTGCAAATCCTGGGTGGATTTTGATCCAAAATATTCTGAAATGCTTTAGATTCAACAGCACACGTGTGTGTGTGTGTGTGTGTGTGTGTGTGTGTGTGTGTGTGTGTAGGGGGGGAACACAACTGAGTGTGGAATCTAAGAGAATATATTTAACTCTCCAACCTGCACAGATGCTGCAGATTTCTTGCCCAGTGCTGTTGGAATGATATTTTTGCTCATGAGCATGCATATGTGTGTGTGCATGCATGTGTGTGTGTGTTTTAATTCATTTCCCAAAGAAGATGTAATGTCTTCACAGAGCACTTGACTCCTACATCTGTGTCTGCAATATGGCGTCCTGGCACATCTGTTGGAGCTGAGGCTTGTACTACAAATACAGCCGGCTCTGGCCATCTGGAGTGCATCCCCCCTCCCCCCAAGCCTTCTTTTCTTGCCCGGTAAATCCCAGGGAAGAGATGCAGAGCTATCCCTAGAATAACTGGAGGCATATGAACGTTATTTAAGAGGAGCTGCTAATAATTCAGCTGTGGCCTCTTGTGTGATGCTTTTGGCTGGTTGGTTATTTCTGCACCTATGAGCATGCTTGCAGGAAACAGGAAAAACACATGGACTTATATAAGGCCTGTTTATGGCCTGCTTATCGTTGTATATCCTGACTTCTATATCCCGACAGATAATCCTTGTACTTGTGCACAACAGTAAAAATGACATTTCATCGAACTGAATCATAAGGAGACCTTGGTCAGGCATTTTTAGAACCAGTTTACTTCTAAACCAAATAATTTGGGTTTTCATTTTGCATCAAATCACCTAAGGTCAAGCAGCAAATTGCATCACCCATCCAGCCAAATCAAAGCAAAGCACATACCACCTCAAATCTGACCAGGCGTTTGAACAGATGTGGCAGAAAATCTCCCAAGCTTCCCCCCCAGCCCCCATTGTTTGTATAGAAACCAACCCCACGATTAACCATTTTCTGCCCTACAATGGCAGTTTCTCTTAGCCAAAAGGTAAGGCTGGCACTGGTTGATACTTTTCTGGTTTGTTCAAGATTGTACATATCTGAAAAAGCTGTAACAAATGTAATGCTTTATTCAGCTGGGCCCCACATGTTAAAAGAACACATAAACAAACATTATATGTGTGACAAAGAGATACTGTTGAGCAGATTCTGTTCTCCTGTACAGTTTTCTTCTCTTCATCCCCAACAGTTTGTCACTGCTACGCACCCAGTTCCCTCTGCCTTCTCTTCAGATAGCAACTGTGGCCCAGTTCAGCAAGGGAGCTTCTGCCTGGGGGTCCCCAGCAGCAGAGGAAAGGAGTTGTTTATTCTTAGTTGGCTTAGTTGGTTTTGCGGTCCTGCCTGCCTTGTATGAACTGCCATTTTTGGAAAAGAAAAAAAAAAGGAGCATTTTCTCACCTCCCCAATTCAGATGTCTCTTGGTCATAATGTCAGGTTATAGATAGATATGGTTCTGCTTACTTCATCTCCAATGAAATACGAACTCCTTTCACATTCATAGGGGAAAGGAGAACTTGAGTTTCAAATTAGGGCTTCTAGCAACCTACTAAGATCCCTTCCTGCCTGCCTGCCCTTTACTCACTGAAGCACATTGCTTACTTGAGCTGGTCACTTACTCTTTGCAGTGCCTCTGGATCAGGGATGAAATATGGTTTGGGCCGGTTTGCCCAAGTTGAACCAGTAGTAAAAAATGCTACTGGTTCGACAAACTGGTAGTAAAAAATGTTTTTAAAAAAGGTTCTGAAGAGTCGCATGATTGTCGGAACCTTTTTTTTACCTTTTTAAAGCATTTTTTACTACGGCACCGGTAGTAAAAAATGCTTTAAAAAAGTTTTTTAAAAGGTTCCCAAGCTCACACGCCACAGTTGATTTCCCTCCCCTCACTATTCTATTTACCTTCCCAAGACTCCTTTTGGTGCGTACTGTGCATGCGTGTGCACGCACAGCACACATTTGGTGCATACCAGTGAATCGGTAGCAAACAGGTTCAGATTTTACCACTGCTCTGGATTCTTCTGCTTGAGCAGCTTTTGACTTACAAGGGTTCCACTCAGAAACAATAGATTGCCCTTAAAATATTGCCACAATAAAGCTAGCTTCTGGTGCTAGTGCTCATCTCTGTCCCCATATATTAAAGGCACTGGACTGAGTCAGACAACACTTTGATGTGTTTGGACACACAGGTTCTCTGCCAAAGGAGCCGCAAGACTATGTCCCATCGGTTTGACCCCCTCACCTTGTATTTGGTCATCTTCAAAAATCCTCCTAATCTACAGGAGGACCCATTTAGTATATTTAATTATTTCAGGATGGTAAGAAGTCTATATACAGGGACAGGATGGAGAACACCCCCCTCCAAATATTGCAGCCTGGAGTCTCCAGTCAAAAGAAATACCCTCCTTTATATTGCTTCATTGAAGTCCACCTTGCATTTGCTTCTCCCTATATCTACTGGGCCCCCATTCACGGGCTGTTTTTCTAAATAGTTTCGTGTCTAGGTTCCTGACATTTCCTGGAATGTCTTCCTCTTCTTAAGCACCCTTCTGATTAAATAAGCAACTGTACTTACACTTGTACATTAGTAACAGAATGGGAAAAATAAACCTCTCTGGTGGACTTCTGCAACAAAATGTTGCAGTATAAAGTATAGGATTCCACCCACTCATGTGGCTTTGCTTCTCTGTTCTGGCTCAGTTCATAATTATAAGCACTCTTTGGTAAATAGCTTCTCAGTGTGGAACAGGAAATTACTTATCCAAAGGACAGTTTTGTATCTTTATATTTTATCTCTGAATCGTTTATCCTTTTTTATTTGGATACCCCTGCTGTTTTCCATCCAGTCTTCATGTCACTACATTTTTTTCTGGGTCAACTTTTAAAAGACCTCTGTCTTAAATAATTTTTCTTTAATATGTTCACACTCTGCAAACCTTGGAGTAATCTGAATTTGCTGATAAATCTATCTTGCTCACCAGTAAAGCAGTTTTGGCTGTATTGCACAAGCATGAGAAAAAGATTGAGTTGGCATTAAAGCACTTCAAATTTTTAAAACCTAACATCAATGTATATGTTGCTTTTAGTAGTTCTCCCCCATTATATTTTACCCTCCAGATGTGCAGGACTTTGGATTCCTGACTTTCCAGCCAAGATGGCCATTGGCTTCTTGACCTGCGAATACGGTAAACCATTTTCTCTTCAAGGTGATCCCTGCTCTACAGAGTTTAAAATCTATGCTTTTGAACAGGGAGGGTGTTGGGTGGGAGACATCATAAGAAAGGGGAAGAATGGGGGAGGCAAAAAGTGAGGGACGAATATAAGCAACTGTTACAAGAGCTTACTTTTGTTTCAGCTGGGGTGAGGACTAAGGCTGGAATTAGATATTACAGCATGGATCAGGCTGTTGCCAAGAGCAATATAATCCTGCATCTCCTCCTCTTTCTCTCATAATATCTAGTAATAAAAAACATGTGACATGATGTCATTATGTTGCAAGCATCCCTCCTGCCCTCTTCCAACTCATGGGCTGCCAATCATACGGTCATGGGGTGTGTGTGTGGGGGGGGGGGTGTCAGAAAGCAAAACTTGCAACGTGACAGCATCAAATCCCACCACATCTTTTGCATTATCAACCATCACTGTGGAGCAGGAAAAATGCAGAGGCAGGACCGCAACTTTGGGTGGAAGTCATGTATATGCATCTATCTATGTCTGCCATCAGGGTTTGGCAGAGCCAATACTTTGGCTCAACCTTCAGAAGGAGAGAAGACAGCAAGCAGTAAAATTTGAAGCAGAATCTGAAAATAGTTTTGTTTTTAAAAATGGAAATATCCAGAATTTTCTTCGATTAGAAAAAATGGGCCAAATCTAGAAGCTGCCGGAACATACAGGTTAAAAAAAGAGATAACTCACCATTTTAAAAAAGAAGGAAACCCCTCCAAGATCAATGGGTTTAAGCAGGATAGTTCTCAGAGGTTAATTCTGCCCCACAAACAAAGATAATTTATTTATTAATATTAGTTTGAATAGTTCACATTTGGAAAATCTTTTTATTTCATGGATAGTGTTTGGCTGGGAAGTCGGGGAAGGGGAATAGAAGATACATGATGTTATATGCAGGACCATTCTTAGCAAAAGGGAGGGCAGTTCTGTCAGAAGCTTGATCAAGCTTTGGAATATGGAGTTGATAAGAGTTTGAGAGCTCTGTCCTCATATGCTGATTGTAGGAATCACTTAGAGATGAAGCACTGGAAGAGCAGGTTTTTCGATTTTTCGATTTTATTGAATTTATATACTGCCCTACTCCCGAAGGACTCAGGGCGGTTTACAGCCATAAAATAAAACATATACATACAAAATTTAAGATATGATAAACGAATTAAATAGTTTGGCTGAAAATTTAAAACCCCAAATAATTTAAAACAAATTTAAAATTCCCATTTAAAAGGGGGAGAAAACTTAGGTCAGGCCGACTTCATGGAATAAGTGAGTCTTGAGCGTGTGACAGAAGGTGTGCAGGTCCGGGATCTTCTGTATCTCCAGGGGGAGCTCATTCCAGATGGTGGGTGCTCCCACAGAAAAGGCTCTCCCCCTGGGGGCCGCCAGTCAACATTGTTCGGCCGACGGCACCCAGAGCGTATGGGAGCGTACTGGCCGGTGGGAGCGTACTGGCCGGTGGGAGGTTATTTATGGTAGTAGGCGGTCCCGTAAATAACCAGGTCCTAAGCCATGGAGCACTTTAAAGGTAATAACCAAAACCTTGAAGCGCACTCGGAAGACCACAGGGAGCCAGTGCAGCTCGTGCAGGAGAGGTGTTACATGGGAGCACCACATCGCTCCCATAACCCCCCGTGCAGCCGCACTCTGCGCCAGTTGGAGCCTCCGAGTGCTCCTCAAGGGGAGCCCCATGTAGAGAGCGTTACAATAGTCCAGACAGTAGAAGTACTGGTAGAAGATGAGCAGCAATCATGACTAGACATGGGTGCCTGCCCAAGCTCAGTTCTAAACAGTGGTGGATTCCAAAATTTTTTGCTACCAGTTCAGTGTGAGTGGCTAGTGGAGTGGGGGGTGAGTGAGCGTGGCCAACTTGGCAGCACTCACACCCATGCCCACTCAGTCACATGACCCCCACCTAGCCACACCCACAGGAAAAGGTAGGAATTTTTTTGGAATTTCCACCTATCTACCCCCGCCCTCCCTTAGCCAGCCACCCCTGTTTCCTCTCCTTTAGTAGCCCTGGCCCTAGCCCCGCTTCCTCCACCACTACTGCCTCTTTGTTTGGGCTGCTTACTTTCCACGGTGGCTGGTCCAGAGTCCGGAAGGCAAACTGACCAGAGTTTTCGGCGGCCCCCAGCCAGACACCGCTGCTGGAAAGTGGCTTCTTTGAGAGCCGCTTTGTGGCTGCTGTAGCTGGCCATAGGATGCCAAAAAGTACTGGAGGTCATGGAAAAAGCTGCTGCCATCACCATGTTCTTTGCGCATGCGCATCCCATTGGACTTGCAAGGCAATGGGATGCGCGTGCATGAAGAACATGGCGGTGACAAACATGGCGGTGACAAACATGGCAGGAGGGGCGAGCGAGCAGCAACCAGGGGACCGGTTTAGGGGCATGGCCAGCTGGCCATCACTACCAGTTCGGCAACCTTGGCCAAATTTCCGCCAACAGTTTGTGTGAACCGGTGTGAACCGGCTGAATACCACCTCTGGTTCTAAACCAAAGCAGTAAGGACAGTGAGGTGGACTCACCATCTGTCCTTACTGCAGCTACAGGGTGCCATCTAGCAGCACTTCTTAAAGGGACCCAGGAAGGATGAACTGGGAAGAACTGTCCACACAGGCAGGAGTACTTTGAAGATAAAAATCACTCCCATTTCCTTGGAATTGCAAGCCAGCTGGACAAAGTCTAAATAAGTGATGAAGATAACATCTGGTGATGGGAACTGCTAAGGCTGTTGATTCTGAGGAAGTGGACAGAGGCCTGGTGAAATGAGCTCTGTTAGATGCTCCACCTGGCTTGCATGCCAGAGAGGACATGGAGAATGGAGTACTGTGAAAGCCTCATTGTGGGAGGGGGAGATGCCAGTATCCTTGAAGAGGGCATCGGTATGTTTCTTTCTTTAAGGGAGCAACCGTGAACCCAACTGTATAGGCCAATTATCAGATGGTCTCCAACCTTCCCTTTTTGTTATCTTTGAAGAGGTTATGGGAGATCAGCTCCAAAAGACTTTGGAAAAAGATTATCTGGACCCTTTTCCATTTGGGCACGGGGCAGACATTGTACCAGTTCTTGATAATTGCAACGGTTATAATTGTATGTGGGATGTATGTAGGAGACAGGAGAGAGAGCTGTAGCCTAGACAATGATCTGATCAGTGGTGGGTTTCTACCGCTTCACCCCGGTTCAGGCGAACTGGTAGTGGTGGCGGCGGGAGGCTCCACCCACCCACCCGGACATCATCATGGATGCTCTGTGCATGCGCAGAAGTGTCGCCTGTGCGCTACCAATTCCGAACCAGTAGTGAAAGTAAGTGGAACCCACTACTGGATCTGATAAACAAAAATTGAGTCAAGGAGGAGAGGTGGTGAAAGTATCTTGCAAGATTCTGTTCACTTAACCTTGCAAGAAAGACAGAGCTAGTACACTTGGGTGTGCTTCTTGTCTGGAGTATTTCACAAGACTAATACCAGTCCTGAACGTCTGAAAATATTTATGCTCTCCCTCCCTTTTACTCTCCCAAAATTAGGGAAGGTCCTTCTGAGACATTTTTGCCACCCATCTTTAAGCAGCCTTGTTTGAAAATCCAGCAACAAACAAGCAAGCAAACAAAACAAAAACAAAAAACAAAAAACACACAAATGGTTCCAATTACTTTGTGATAGTCATTTTCACTTTCTTAACTTTTAAAATCTCATCTAATTTTTAAAAAGTAACTGATGACAAATTCTTGTTGAAACACTTCTTAATGTTGAATTTTTTTTTCTGTAACATCCTCTTCGGGAACAAACCATTCCGAACAAAATACAACATAGCTGATATAATTGATTCAAAGTCCAGGACCAGCTCCTCAAAAATATCTTTAAATGTCACAAATTATTTGTCTTTTTTATCTTCAAAATCAAAATGATTTCTCCCACAAACATGCATTTATTCTTTAAAATTAATTTTAAAGACTTAATATTCAAAATCCAGTATTCCAATGTTTTCTGAGCTCTTAATCCATTTAAAAAAATTTTCTAGCTGAAGCCTTGTTTTTTGCTGTTCATTTTGAATTTTAAAGCTTATATACAATTTCATTTTCATATATTAAAAATTGAAGCAATTCATCCAGTGCTTCCAGCCTTGCCATTTTAAAGGTGTCTAACATTTTTATAGCAATAAATTGGCAATTTCCAAAAGTGCTTAGCACTGAAAATACAAACAAGTATGCTTGTTTTGAAGTTGGAGCAAGCATGTCAAGTTCCCTTGCCTCCCAGCTCTTCCACATTCCAGAGACTGCTGGTTTGCAATTTCCTCATGAGAAACATCTGTATGGATCACAGCTTGGGTGTTCCCAGGTACTCTCTTTGTCCAAAGATGGTTGATTTACTCATTGGCTCCTTGGACTCAAAGGTTGGTTACACTTTTGGTGGAGCTGTCTTCGGTCTGCCATTCTTCTCCAAAACATGGGGTTCTCTTGCATTCTTAACTTTAGCTGGAATAACAACTGGCCAGGAAAACTTTTTTCCAATGTGCCATTTTTTGGCTTTCTCTAGAACAGCAGGTGCTGGTAATGATCTTTTATTCTCTTGTCACTTCATATATGGAATACTGCAATTCAATACTTATTTATATGGAATTGCTTCAATACCAAATAGAGTGGCTTATGTACTAATGTAAACAATTTGTAAATCTCACATAATAGAGTACTTTAAAACCTGTACCAGTGGCTAGTTAATTTCTGAATATAGTTCAGGTTACTAGTTATAACTGTTAAAGACCTACATGGCTTGGCTCCTGCTTATCTGTGAAACTTTGTATTCCAAATAGAACTTGCCCACCAAAGGCATGCAAAGTGTGTTACGAGTCTGCACATAAGATGAGATGGAAGGAGACATGATGAAAGTGAGCATACATTGCTGGAGCTTCTTCTCATACGAAATGCCTTACCCTAATATAGATTCTGCATCCTCACTCCTTGTCAGGGTAAATGCCTAACTGTGCCTATACCACAAGCACCCAGCAACGCAAGGGTTAACTCAACATGCATACCCCCATCTGACCCCTGACCACACCTTACCTTCTGACCACTCCTCCCTGGTATATCAACTCCAACCACGTGCTCCTCCAGCAGTTCCAGATGTACAACTAGGAGAGAGGAGATCAAGGTCAGTGACCTATGATACCTAGGGCCTAGGAAGCCTCCAGGCCTGCAATAAAATACTGATTAAAGAAACAGCTTGTCTCGTGAGTAATTGGGCAAAATCCATCCCTTCAACAAATGGTAGCAGAGGATGGTTTGCCCATAACTCACAGGTGATGCCCCAACCAAGCAACCAACCCAAGGAAACAGACAGAGTACAGACAAGGGCACTCACCAAGAAGATGACTGAGCTTCAAGCATCCAAGGATCCCGCAGCAGAGGAGACCCCAGCAGATATCGAGCTGTACTCCAGCACAGACTCCTACTCTGATGAGGAGAGATCACCAGAGAAAGACACCAACCTAGAGGGAAAGACAGCACAGAGAATAAACAGATTCAAACTATCCATCCTGAAGCTGATGGAAACGAACAACAACGAGGAAAACCTCATCGTGGACCTGCAAAGCCTCTTCGAGCAGCAAGGAGCAGCGATCGAGGTCCCAAGGACGGCACAAGAAAGAGGTAGGCCAGACCAGCTAGATGACCACAAGGTGGCTGAACCCTCTTTCGCGCCCTTTTCCCAGGGGCCATCTTGGAATGGCCACTAGCGAATGGGGAACCAGGATTCAAACTCTCTGGCGCGAAAAGGTCCCGACCCAAAAAAAGACGGGAGACACCCAGAGAGCAACCCAAAAAGAAAAATAAATCCAGAAGAGAGATCGCCTACCAATCTCGAGATCCAAGAAGCAATCAAAACGCTGACTGCGGCGTTTGGCTCCGCTTTTGAGTCTCTCGCAGCATCCAGAAAACAAAAGAAAAAACCCGACGACCAAGAGGGCACCAGAACCAGCATCGACAAGCCGGCTGACCCTCAGCCACCCAGGGAAGCCACCCAAACCGAGCGCGAGCGCCGAGACTGGTTCGCCTACAAAAATTACAAACTGCAGGATTCGAACCAAGGACCCGCCGCACCAACGACGCAAGGATGAGGGACGAGGAGAAGAACCGACTACTCACCTACACCATGACCTCCACCTGGCTTCTCCACCCGACCAAGGACCCACGAGCAGGAGACCGGACCCGCCGCCATCACCGCCACAGCCGCCGCGCTGCCGGACACGAGGAGTCCTCGACTTATGACCTCCGCACCGCCGATCGTCGATCGTCCTCCACCTACGACCACTTCGCCTCCTCACCTTCTTCCTTTCTTTGCCGGGGATCCAGCCGCCCAGCAGTGGTGTCCGCCGCCCAGAGGGAGCTCCGGACTCTCCAGGGGTGAGGCCAGCCCTCCACCGGTAGGCCTAGGCCTAGGCCCAGGAGCAGCAGCAGCAGGATCCTTCCTCCACGCCTTCCAGCGCGAAATGGCCTTCGCGCATGCTCAGTCGCAGCCTGCAGCATGAGAAAGGAGAAACATAGAGATAGGTCAGTACAGACTCGCAACAGACGTTCCAAAGCCATATTGCGAGTTCAGTCATGACATGAACCATGGACAGCTACCCACTGTAAGTAACCACAGTGGCAATGTGGGGACTGCTTATACCAATATGCCAAAGCTACATTTAGATGGGGGTAATATTATAGATTGGAGCCAACATTTGCAGATTGCTTTTATGAGGGAAAATGCATTGTTTTTAATTCAGAGACCACCTCAAAAGCCTTGGTCTCTGGACACTGACAACATACACCACAAGGCATTCTGTATCATGATAGCCACCATTCCCCCCCACAATGTATCCTAGCATTAATGATAACCTCACTGTATCTGAAATTATGCAACTGCTGTATGGCATGTTTTACAGCCAATGTAGAGCCACCACCACAAAAATATCTAGAGAGTTCCATTCTGCCAAACACAAACAAGGGGTCCCCATGAGTGAGCATATACTCAAGTTAAATGCAACCAGGGCAGAACTCATGCAAAGGGGGGAAATTATCACTGAAGAAAGCATGATGAGCGTTACAATAAATTCACTAGACAGCAGCTGGGACCACTTTGTGCTACAACTAGATAGCCTCTACCTGCATCACCTTATGCTAGGCACACTAATCAACAAGCTCATTGCTGAAGACAACCTGAGAAAGGACAGACACGCTGTCAGAAGAGAACATAGACCAACCAGAAAAGTAGAGTTCCAAGACAGAGTAGGGAATGCTCCAGAGTGCTATTCCTGCGAGTCCAAGAACCACATAAAAAGGGATTGCCCCAGGAACAGCAGGGATAGGAGGCACATTGAACACAGAGGAGGACGATCACCCGAGTGCAGGCACTCAAGGGAGAGAGGGAGAGGGTGGTCCCCCAACCCCAGAAAGCAACACAGACGAAGGGACAGCTCTAGGGACAGCAGCCCGGGCCCCACATACGGATTTAGACATGGCCACTCAAACTCCACACACGAGATGGACAAAGACACATGGCTCCTAGACTCAGGGGCCTCACACCACACAACCTACAACTCAACACTCATAGAACCACTCAGCAAAACCAACTTCCAACTCAAGGTAGCCAATCAAGACAGGGTTCAAGCACGGGGGAAGGGGAGCACCCACATACCACACATAGGGAAAATAGAGGGGGTATTATACGTACCAGAAATACCCCATAACGTACTAGCCGTCAACAGGCTAACTCTAGACACAGACATAGAGGTAACATTCAAGGATGGAAAAGCCCACATAATCAAGCAAGGAAAAGAAATAGGGAGTGTGTACAACCAAGGGGGGCTGTCATATTTTACACCAAACGCTGAGAAGGAAGGAAACATATACACAAACACCGACCCAGGGGAAGAAGGGGCACAGAAGATGAGGGAGAACAACAGGAAACAAAACAATGCAAACAAAGTGTAAACAGCTCTGTGTCCATAGGAAAACCTTTGCACGATAATTGCACCCACCTCTTCCACAGGAGGCTGGGACACATCAGTTTCCCTATTGTTAAGAAAATGTCTGATTGTACTGAAGGACTCAAAGTAAAAAAATGTGATAACTATTTGGAGTGTTCCATATGTAAGCGGTCAAAAATCAAGGTCAAGGCCATACCCAAAAGGTCCGAACGGACCACAGAATACCCATTTCAATTAGTGCACATGGACTTAGTAGGGCCTTTTAAACCATCTATAAAACATAGAAAGCGATTCTTCCTCACTATTGTAGATGATTTCACTAGATACGGGTATGTCTAGTCTCTCAAACGCAAAAACGAAGTATTCCAGAGATTTAAAAAGTTTCACAGGAAGATAGAGCTACAACACAACATGAAAATAAGGCAAATAATGACAGACAGAGGTTCAGAGTTTATGGCCAGGGAGTTCACCAGGTGGTTAAGGGAGCAGGGCATCACACACTACAAATCTTCGCCATTCTCACCATTCCAGAACGGGGTGGTAGAGAGAAAAAACGGGGTGCTATAGACAATGATGAGGTGCGCAGTAGAGGATGCAGGGATGGGGCAACATTTTTGGTCAGAAGCACTGCACTACTCCAACTACACCCTGAATAGGTGGTCAAGCTCCATCAACAAGACCCCATACGAAATGCTCTATAAAAGAAAACCCAACATATCCCACCTACACATATTTGGCGCACCAGCTGACGTACACATACCCAGACAGTTGAGGAGAAAGGGGGAGAAAATATCAAAAAGACTGAGGTTTGTGGGCTACGAACCAGGCACAAAGGACTACAGATTCATTGATAACAACAATAGATTTGTAGTGTCTCGATCTGCCAACTTCCACGAACACTCACACTGGTCAAGGGTCCACTCCAATGAAACACTCATCCACAGGAATACACCCAAACACAACCTGGAGGGGGAAAGATAGAGACACCCAGAGCTGGCCTTAACAAAATAAACACAAGAGGGTGGAAAGAGGGGCACCCATCCTTAAAACTAGACAGCCTCTCGAACAAAGAGGCTGATCACATGCAAGAGACCGAACCGCCACCCAGTAGGCCAATCAGAAAGAGCAGAAACAAACCACCCAAGAGGTTAGAGGATTATGTCCTGACCATCCACGATAATCTCACCACACCCAACTCGTACGAGGACATCCTTAAGCTCCCCAAAGAAGAGAAGGAAAAATGGATATCCGCCATGGACAAAGAAATGGAGAGTCTAAAAGAACTAAAGGTATACACAACCACTCAGGCCCCTGAAGACAAAAAACCAATTGGGACCAAATGGGTGTTTAGGGTCAAGACATTAGAAAACAACAAGAACCTATATAAGGCGAGGCTGGTCACCCAGGGCTTCGCTCAGAGGTACCCCAAAGACTACATGGACACGTATTCGCCCACCGTCAGGGTCAAAAGTGTCAAATGCGCACTGGTGGTAGCCACCATCCTGGGGCTTGATGTCTTCCAGTCCGATGTACAGACTGCCTACTTACACACAGAACTGGACAAAGAGATCTATGTCAAGGCCCCACCAGGATATGACCAAGGTGAGAGCAAAACCTTGCTGCTCAACAAAAGCCTGTATGGACTTAAGCTATCAGGCAAAAGGTGGCATGACTGCCTAGCCAAAGCCCTGAAATCCATGGGCTTTGAGGCCACCTCAGCTGACAAGTGCCTATTTATAAGGAGAGAAGATGACCTTCGAAGGGGTGCTCGTCTACGTGGATGACATCCTGTATGTTGGCAGGCACAAGAGTAGATGTGAAAAATTTTCCACAGAACTGGGCAAACATTTCTCATTAAAGTCACTAGGCAGAATTGACAAATACCTAGGGGTACACGTGACAAAGACCAACAAAGGATTTAGACTCTTCCAAAAGGACAAAATCACTGAACTACTGTCCAAATGCAACATGACAGAGGCAAAGCCCAGCGAGACACCAATGCAGCCAGAGTTCCTGAAAGGCATGTACGAGGAATCAGAACCTTTCACCGACAATAGATTGTACAGATCTACCATCGGGTCACTGCTATACATCGCCAACTGGACCAGACCTGACATTGCCCTAGCCGTCAACCTCCTATCCAGACATGTAAGCAACCCCAAAGTGTCCCATTGGAACACAATCAAAAGACTGCTCAGGTACCTGAAATTCAGCATGGATGCGCAACTCTGTTTGGAACCAGACATAACCGATAAACCAAAACTATCATGCTACACTGATGCAGACTGGGCAGGTGACATTAAGAGCAGAAAAAGCACTTCTGGCTACGTGATGCTACTCAACAACTCCCCAATCCACTGGTACACCGGAAAGCAAAAACCCGTTGCCACCTCTACCACCGAAGCCGAATTCGTCTGTCTATCCAAGGCCGTGAACAATTTAGTGTGGTTCGATGATCTACTCAGCACCATTTGGACTGAGCCCTTGTATCCCATAATCATACATGAAGACAACAAGGCCGCAATAGAAATTTCAAAGGCTGATGCCATTGGGCAAAGGTCTAGACACATAGACATCAAATGCAAACATGTCAGACAGTTTTCAGAGATAGGGTTCATTGAGGCAGTACACTGCGACACTGAGGAACAGACCACAGACATACTTACAAAACCCCTACCCGCCAAGCAACACGCTTACCTAATGTCAAAAATATGTGTTTGTATATGATCTGTATGTGCGAATGTATGATTATGTATATCTATGTAAGCAAAGCATACTTGTACCCAGTTAGACATTTAGAGGGGGTTTGTCAGGGTAAATGCCTAACTGTGCCCATACCACAAGCACCCAGCAACGCAAGGGTTAACTCAACATACGTACCCCCATCTGACCCCTGACCACACCTTACCTTCTGACCACTCCTCCCTGGTATATCAACTCCAACCACGTGCTCCTCCAGCAGTTCCAGATGTACAACTAGGAGAGAGGAGATCAAGGTCAGTGACCTATGATACCTAGGGCCTAGGAAGCCTCCAGGCCTGCAATAAAATACTGATTAAAGAAACAGCTTGTCTCGTGAGTAATTGGGCAAAATCCATCCCTTCAACACTCCTGATATCAGAAAGCTGCTAAATATGGCATTTAAAATTCTATTTGGCAAATGAGAAGGAAATTAGAGCAGTGTTTCTTAAAGTGTGTTGCTGGGGGGTCCACGAAACTTTCTCAGGTCCACAAGATCAAAATTATTTGCCAGCCCATGTTGAAAAATGTTATATTAATGTGGTTTAGTCTCTCTTGTAACTCCATCAAGTTCTTGGGGAACTCCAGTTTTCCATAGAACACAGTTTGAAAAAAACTGCCCTAGAGGATCAACCAGTATTCTGATGTACAAATATTTCTGTATCTGTCTTCTGGACAAGTGGACCAGTGTTTTGTCAGTGGTTTGGTAGATCTTAGAAAACATCATGGCATCTGGAAGTATTAATGTCAACCAGAAATATAATGTCCAACTGGAAAAAAACCCTTCTGGTTCTCTATCCAATTAACAGAATAGAAGTAGCATTGCCAGTAGCTTCTTACTTCATAGAAAGCCTTTTCTCACATTTTAGATTCAGCAAACAATAAATGACAATCTTGTACACTGAGAGCTACAAATGAATTATTACCTTAAAAGCTATCTCTCATACAGTAGTTCCTATGATATATCATAGGCTCTTCCAGACAGCTGCATTCAAGTTATCACTGAAACTATGAATATATCTGATTCCTATATGTCTTTTCTAAATGCATATCTTAAGCAACAATTTTAACATTTCCAGCTCAAAGTAACATAGGATGTAGAATTAAATTGAACCTCTGGTACATATACTAAGATATGACATTATGCTATACCCATTTTTTAAAATGACTTGTACTCCCATCTTGGATGGTACAGGAATTTATTTTTATACAATTTATATCCAGCATAGTGTTTTAACTCACAATGACCATCAGGAGGTACCATATGACTGGTTTCATCCTACTGGGATTCATCAGAGGTGAGTAGCCAAGACTTGAGTACTTTATAGTGTGTCAGCTTTAGGACCCATCTAAGTCCTGCCAAATATAGTTTATTAACCCCAGTGGCTAAGTCCCTCTTCCCCCCAAACAAACATTCACTATATCTTAAGACAGTATACAGATCTGAATTTAAAACCATCAAGAACCTAGAAATGAGTGCCCAAAGAGAAACTTGATAGGCACCTAGCTTGTGTAGTTCAGGCACTTCACCCTTCTTTTCCTCTTTATTCCTTAGCCATTTCAATGAAAATGGCAATCGCACAAACCGCTCCTTCATCTGAAGTCATTCTAGACTGTCTAAGTGCTCTTCCATATCCTCAAAATATTATACAACTTTTGGCAGTTGTTGCATGTTCCTTTTCAGAGGAAATACAGCAGAGATGGAGCAGCGTGTTTCTTCTATAGCTGTGGATCAGGTGATTCCTGTAGGTGATTCTTAATTGAGATAGGCTTCTCTCTTGAGCTACCTCCCCCTTCAAAGTGACACCTCTTGTGTTCTTCTTTCTGTCTATTTTGCAGACCCTTTTGCTGTATCATTGGTTGTGATTTGGCCTTGCCTTGAAGAGCAAATGCAGAAATAAGAAATGAGAAAAGCAGGAAGGGGGCCAGGTACTCACTGGCTGCTATTTTTTCTGCTTCCACTGGCCACCCGGAGGGACTAAGGGCTGGTTCAAAGTTGAGAGTACTTGGGCAATCTTGTTGAAAGTTAGTAATGGTGGGGAACAAAGATGACAACTGCAATGAATGGGCATGATTGATTCAGATTTATAGAAGGGCCTCTGTGAGATTTGTAATACTGTAGAACAGCACAGAGCCCTGATCCTCAAGTACCCAATATTGGCAACTATTTAAATGTTCCCTGCTCAGATAAGATTGCTGAATATACTTAGGGCTGTCAAACTCCCAGCCTGAGGGCCGGATGCATAACTCGCTGGCCACACCCGGTTTAGCGAAGGGGAAAAAAGTCCTGATACATCACCACCGAGACAACGGGAGTTTGACACCCCTGATTTATCACTATCTTTTATATTACAGCATATACTCTTGTCACCTCATATTAGTTTAAAAAAACATCCAGAATCCTTGTCATACATTCTTTATCAGCAAAAGTTCAATAATGATTGTCAGATATAACTACCTATCTTAACCTTGATTGAATAAAGCAAACTTATATTCACTTTTTATACTTTTAACAATTCTTAACCCTTTCAAATACAGCCCCACAAGTTGATTTCTTGTCTTTTTAAAATCTCCTTCCCCAAATCTTTCAGAACTTTAAGCCAGTCTCTTTTGTACTTCCAGAAAAGGAAATCATCCCTTTTTAGGTCACCTATAAAAAATTAAAACGTAAAAGTAATAAGAATAGGATATAAATAAATAGTTCACTGTTAACATATTTCCTTCTCTTCTTTTGCTATCTCCTAGCTTAATTGTAGTGTCCAATTTTTAAAGTTTAGCTTTAACTGAAGGAAAGGTAAAACAATGACACTTTCTTATGGGTGGAATTCTTCAGAAAGTTAAAAACTATAATTCCACATACAACTGAATATTTAATCCATTGTTAAACTTTCTAGAATCCATATACTAAGCACATTTCTGCTATTTATTACAGAAAATAATATTGTTCAAAAACTTTTAAAATCATTTTTAAAAATTCTTTCTCTAGAGAGAAGGCAACTCACCTAGTGAATGCAGTACAACTTGCCATTTCTAAAGCAAAACAAAAACTCACAAATCCAAAGTCATTAAGGAGTGAGGCTTAGTCATTCTTAATGTCCTTTTAAAAGGTTGTGTTGAGGTCTGTGAGCAAAGATGGTTCCTTCCTTGACTTCTAGCCACCCAACCCATTAGCGAACTACAAATGGCAATTCCTGTGATTTACTCATGAGGAGCAGGTGTGCAGAGTCACATTGGCTATCAAGATCTTTTTTTTACTCTGGAGAGGTATTAGCAGCCCAGATCCTTCATTTAATTATCAACTCTGTTGTAATACCATCCTATTACACCCATATACTAAAGGCACTTCTAGCTTGCCATGGCTTTCAATCAGAAGTCCTCCATTTTCTGTATCTTACGGTTTCAGTAAAAACAAAGGAGATCCAGGAAGCATCAAAAGCTAGGGACTGGTCTGGCTTAGGAAATGGATACTTGGCTTCCACAACCTGGCTTTTGTTTACAACAGGGCTGCCAGTCAAAGCTTTAATCAAGTGAACTAGTAAAGAAGCAGGCTCTACGATGAAGTATTTAAGCACCAGCTTATACTATTTGGTGCACATGATTTACATCTGTTGAAAGCACTTAATAATAAATTTCACGCCAAACATATGGCCCATCACAATTGTTCAGTCATTAACTGCCCTCAAAGCCGGACACAATTTCTACTAATGAAGCACTAATAAGTGAGCATGCTGATTGTTTTACCTGTTACTGCCACCATCATGAACATGAAAAGGCCCCTGTGATTTTGGAGACTGAATTTATACATCTGGTAAAAGTTGTTGCAACAGGAAAAGTTCCACCTGGCAGAAGCCTTTTATTCCACAGAGGGAAAGCTCTACTCTGCAACTCCAGGAGAGGGTACAGCTAGGCCAAGCTGTACAGCAAGAGCTCTCCACGACTCAGGAAACTTGAATGGTCTGGGAAGCAAAGACAGCAGTAGAGTTTCATCATCTGCACGTTATTTGGAAAGTGAGTGACACCAAAGGCAGCCATGTTTGCTTATTTGGTAAAGTCTCAGGGCCACATTAAAGTGCTACCATCCATGGTATCAGCCAACAGAAAAGTCTGTTGCATGATTATGCTGCTCCTGTTATCTTCTGGGTCGTGAGGCTGATGAGGAGTGCCTTTACTCTTTGCAACTTGGATAAGTTAAGGAAGGCAACTAGTCGGCTCCCCTTGCTTCACTTCCTCTCCCACCGACCATCATCTGCTGGCAAGAAAATCAATCACCAATCAATCTCCCTAATGGCAGTGGGGTGGGGAGAGGGAAATTTAGGTGGATGCTTAAATGGATGAGTTGGAAGGGCTTATCCTAACCTATCCAATCACATTGTCTAACTAAAAGGCTGCAGATGCAGAAGAGAGGCATGGGGTGATGCAGGAGAAAGGGGATGATAACAAAAGGATTCCATTCTTTGTCAACAGAGAGAGGGGAAGTGCTAGCAATGAGAAGGTGGGTTCACAACACCCGGAAGTCACCTACAGTGTAGATAAAATAGTGTTCATTCCCCAAATAATAAAATCAGTAAAAAGTATAGCCATACAAAACTCATTTGTCAGCAGAAATATTAGAAAACCTGCAATTGGTGACAGGACCAGCTACACAGAGCTGGTAGAATTTAGCTCTCTTTTTCAATTTAAATCAAGCAAGTGCTGGTTATGTCTACTGTTCCTTCAAAAGACCTGAGAAGCACTTCAGAAGGTGCTGGCCATGCTTTACACAGTCAGACACCTCTATGGAAGCCAGATTTTTTTTTATTTCCCTTGTAGCCTAATGGAGGGCAAACCTGAAAGAGGAGCAACAGGACAACAGAAGCTGGTCAAACTCAAATTCAACCACATTGTCAATAAGCATCACAAATCATGTCCACTGCAAAAATTGTGTTGGGAGGAAAGAGAAAGCAGTACTTTCAAACTAGAACAGCTACAGACAACACAGTTGGGTTTTTTTGGTACTGGGGATGAGAGGAAGCAAAATCATGGGTACAGGGTACAGGGCACAGGAAAGTGATTAATGAGACATATTCAACAAAAGAGGAAACAGCCGCCGCTGCATGAGACACCAAAATACAAATTGCAAAGCTTGGACAGAATTTTAAAAAGTATTTTTGAGACCTAGGTAGAGAATACAATGGAGTAAGCGTAGGCCCTTTTCCTTCTGCTCTTCTTAATCTTTGAGTCAGGAAAAATGATTACACTTTGGTATGCCAATAGAGGTTATCCCCATTGCCAATCCCTAGCCTTGTATGTGTTTCAAAGTAATGGGTAAAGTCATTTTCAAAGTAATGGGTAAGCAACAGATTTTATACACTTTTAGCCTACCCTCAATGGTACTGGAATAAGGGGAAAATCCTGTTTTTATGCTGCTACAATTGAGGACAATTTAGGGCAGTGATGGCTAACCCTTTTCTCTTTGTGTGCCAAAAGTGTGCAAGCATGCTGGCACCCATAATGCAATGTGTGCCACCCCCGTGCATGCACCCATGACCCCCCATGCCCCTGCTCCCCCGTGCAAGTTGCAGGGGCCCAGGGAGAGCTTAGGGAGTCATGTGTGCATGTGTGGGAGAGCAGGGGCATGGGGGGGATCTTGCACGCAACCCCCACCCTCCCGTTTTGGGTCTAGTGGGCCTCCCTGCAACCTCCTGGGCCCAAAAATGGGTCGGGGGGGGCGCTGCATACCTCCATGCTCCCCCTGCCCCCTCATGCATGCATGCACGATCCTTGCCCCCCCGCATGTGCACATGACCCCCTGCGCATGCACCCCACCCTCCATGCATCCTGAAAATAAGCTGGCTGGCAGGAGGTGCGTGGTGGAGCTGAGCTGGGCGATGGCTCGTGTGCCTGCAGAGAGGGCTCTGTGTGCCAGCTGTGGCACGTGTGCCATAGGTTCACCATCACGGACTTAAGGTGTCTCCCTCATGGACTTGCAATGAGTCAGTGGCAACTGCTTGTGACATGGTAGAAAGAAGACGTTGCCAGGGCATGCTTGAAGGGAAAGGCCTATAGGCATACAATCCATTACAGCTGTACTCCTGGCCTTTCCATGAGGACCTTAGTGGATTATATTCTATAGACCTGATCTGTGTGTCCCCATATTGTTGCCCAAGTCATCATCTAAGATGACAATTTTATTTGGCCAAGGGCGCATCTGGAATGTTTATCAAGACCCTCATATTGCTCCTGAGCGAAGGTTTCCAGCAATGCTGGGGTTTCTGTATCTTTCTGGAAGAGAAGAGATGGCCAGTGCATGGGGAGCAATGACTGGGGTAGCAGTGGTCGATAAGGGCAAAGCAGAAAAGGGCTGGAAACCACAATGCTTGGATAGAAGAGCCAGTCTCAGTAAGATTTGATCTGGCCTTCCTTCTATTTTCTGGGGTTTAGGAAGCCTTGCCTGTAAAAGGTAACAAGGCTGATTCTAGATCAGTAGATGCTGTTGAGAAAAAATGGAGGCAGAGTATTATCTTAGCCTCATTTGGGACCAATGCTGGTCAGACATTCCCTTGACATCCTGCTTCATTTGTATCTTGGCCTTTGTGAACAACCTGGAGGTAGATGGAGGAATGAAGCAGCCTTGAGTGTGTGCATGTATACAATCTCTTTCCCCTCTCATACACACACAGACACACAATACAGTGAACAACCACAGATTGGGGGGGACTAGGGGGGTTAGAACTGGAAGCAGATGGTCACTTTGGCAGGGCGCCGAAAAAAAGAATCTGTTCCATACATCGCACACAGCAGTCTCGGCAGTGGCCTCTGCCAGGAAAAACAGAATTACCTCTCTGATTACAGCAAGCGGGCGCAAGCATTCTTCCTGTAACATTGGGCTTTGTGAGCTAGCCAGGCCAAAGAGGGGTTGCTGGTTTTTACAAAACAAAGTACTCCTGCTACACTCTTTAGGAATGGTTTGTTGAAGAAAAAGGATTTTCCCCCCCATAGAGCCTACATAGTCCCAAGAAAGGAAAGGAAAAGGAAAGGATGAAAAGGATGACCTGGCACCCTTCCCAACAAAACACCTTAGCTACTCTTCAACCTCTCTTTTTATCTTTTGAGGAATATTTATTTTAAAAAGAAAGCCAACACATATTTTGCCTTAATATATATTTTCTAATCAATAATCCATTACAAAATCTGTTGGAAATCGTTCTGTAGCAAAATTCTTTAGTTTGCAATTAAAATCTTATACGAATAAAGGAGAATATTTGTAGTTTAGGATTGAAATGAGGGGTCCTTGTGCTCTCTGAGCTTGCTTCTTTTCTTGCAGACTTTTCTTGTTAGGTTTTTTACTCTAAGTAGGTAACATCATCAGTGCTAGGTAGTAAGGAGTGCTGTTTGCTGTCGGTTTATATTCATGTTGGTGGGGGGTGGTCTTAGAGATTCTTTGGTTGGGCTGTTTACTGATGGCTCTTTGGCAGTTTCTTGACTGGGGTCCTGCTTCCTTGACTGTTGGTCTGAAGTTAACCTTGGAGTTAATCTATGCTCATCTGGGTGCTGATTACTGGTGTAGAGGTGCTGGGGTCTGTTTGTTCTCTTTTGGGCTGGCTGATTGTCTCTTTTGCATAGCCTATAATGTTGTTAATGTCTGTGCATCTATTGATGGCTGATTTGTCAGAGTGCCAGGTTTCTAGAATTCCCTGGCATTTTTGGACTTGGCCTGGTCTAGGATTATCACATTTTTCCAATTGAAACAATGGTTAAATCTGTCTATATGTTATAAAATTAAAGAACAACTGCTATGTAGGACAAAAAGGCAGAACGCATCCATGAACACCAACTGGCAGTCAGAAGACATGACAAAAATTCACCAGAATATAAACTGACAGCAAACAGCATTCCTTACTAGCACTGATGATGTTACCTAGTTAGGGTAATTAAACAACTGCAAGAAAACAAGCAAGCTCGGAGAGCACCAAGGACCTCTCAATCTTATTATGGTCTGGAATGCCATCTTTTGATGTGGAATTATAATTCTCTGGCTCCTCAGTGGCCATTAAATAGCAAGGTTTCTAGCTAAATGCTTATTGAGGATTGTCAGAATAATGATATTGAAGAGAAAGGAAAATTGTTTTCCATCTCCAACTCTACCTGATTTAGATGAATGAAATTAGATGTTTCTTTTTAAAAAATGGCTGTTCCTGTAGAAATTTCAGGAAATCTAGAAACCTTTCCTAGCCAAAAATAATATAATTGTTTCATTGGCATATGGCTTTGGGTGTTTTCCATTAGTAAAGTTAATTATAGATACCTGAAGTAACTAATAACATTGATGGCATTTGAAACCTTTAATTTCAACATCACAGATTTTCTCCATGGAGCCTATATACAGTAGAATACAATATATTCATGCATGTATCTCTACATGCATATTGTTTAACATATTGTTAAATCTCCTAAGGCATATATATATATATATATATATATATATATATATATATATATATATATATATATATATATATATATACACATACATACATACATACATACATACATATATATATATATATATATATATAATTTCATTTTCATTTTCATTTTTCCTATCATAATTAATTCTTGCAAATGAGGAAAAAAATTGTTTCAATACCGTAGGTCTTGTTTCTACAGTATGATTACCTCAGTCACTTGCCAGTGCAATCAAACCTTATTTATGCTCTGGTTAGCCCTCCCACCAATCACCATTATCCTTATCCCCATCCACTTCCTAGAAGAAGAGCCCCAGGAGAGCCCTGGTGAGGCATCATTATATCACTAGTTCCTTCCCATTGATCACACAGACAATAGTGAATTTGTTTGAAAGTGGCCCAGGAAGCAAAGTTTGTAAGGAACCCCCCTTTTTTTTAGACATTATCTTCTTGTTGAAAGGCTAAGTAAACAAATCAAATTAGATTGATTGACAGGTTTTGCTATTTCTATAGCAAAATAATTGGTAAATGTCAGTTGTGAGTGACTGGGTATGTTTGGGGCTAAAATCAATTAAATGAACTAGCCCACCCCACCTCACCCCTTTTTTTTGGGTGCCCTGCATTAATCCTTTCTGGATTGATTACAGTAGGTGCTATCAAGTGATTCTTGATTCTAGCAACCAAATAGATAGATTAACCCTTTGTAGGCCCTCTGTATGTAAAAATGAGTATGTCAATAAATTCAGCAGAATAACTATTGCATTTTATCAGAACTTCAAATGTACTCAAACATCTCTTTGTAAACTTTAAAGTTATAACATGTCCACATAGAGAGGATAAGATTATTATGTCCATCCATCCATCTATCTACCTACGTACCTTATTAGTCTGTTTCATTATAAGAAACATTATGCAAAGTTCAGAAAAGAACAAATTATAGGTAGTAAATCATGAATAAGTAAATAATAAAATATAAGAAAAAGAAATATAATGATTTGTTTCAAATAGTTTCACTATATCTTTCCATAGTCTTCTTTCCTTGCGAATCAGCCTCACTTTTTACAATGTCCATGCTCATCTTCATGTATTTTGATCTTTAAAATGCTTATCTCTTCTTTTTCAGGATCTCATCACCTCTACCCAAGGACAATTTCTCTAGCCTTTCCTTCCTCATCCCATTCGGTCTTCCTTTATACATCTTCTTTTTACTATTTGATTTTATTTATTCTCTTTGTATAACTACCCATAATTATTTTTTATCCTGGTTAATTGTTTTTATATTTAATCTATATTCATTCAAATGTACTGGCCTCCAAATGTACTCCAAATGTACCTCTAAATGTATTCAGCAGCCGAGCTCCTTTCGCTGCGAGACTCCCCCCTCTCGCAGGCGTGGTCCTCTACACTATCGAGGGCCTACCTTGATGACGGGTTTTGGAACCCTGAGAGGTGGCATGT
Source organism: Masticophis lateralis (assembly GCA_030761175.1). Taxonomy (NCBI): domain Eukaryota; kingdom Metazoa; phylum Chordata; class Lepidosauria; order Squamata; family Colubridae; genus Masticophis; species Masticophis lateralis. The sequence continues at coordinate 165,135,436 of JAUDYJ010000002.1, forward strand.
GGCAAAGAGGAGAGTGAGGGGTTTTTTAGCAAGAGTATTTGTAAAGTTTTTAAGGGGTTCGGGGAAGGGGTTGATTAGGTATAGCGATGGACCTGGGGGGATCCATATAGCCTCAGAGCAGCTTAGGGAGTCTGATGGTCATGGCAGGAGGAACGGGGATGGGAGTTTGACCGGGGTGCGGAGGATGAGGTGAAGGGCTATTCAATCAGTACAGTGGGTGGGAGGGGCAAATATGGCGGGTGTAGGAGGCCGTATCATGTTTCAGGAGTGCGCACTTGCTGTTTGTGAGTGGTGGCACACTCCAGCCCCCATTGTGCTTCTTGTTTTCTGGGTTGCACAGAGTCTCAGAGCCTGGGCCTCCGGCTGATGTTGTGCAATGCCAGGTCTGCAATGAATAAAGCCCCCCTCATTTATGACCTTGTTCAGGAGAGGGTTGCGGACCTGGCAGGGATTACGGAGACTTGATTGGGCCAGGAGGGGGGAATTATATGCTCACCTGGCTTCTGTGCATTCCATCAGCTGAGGGCTCAGGGGACAGGTGGGGGGTGGTAGCGGTGATTATTAAAAAAAGTCTTTGTCTGAGGGAGGCCACTGTTCCTCAGATAGCCGGAGGTGAGTCCCTCCTTGTGAAGTGGGACCATGGGGTGCAGATGGGTTTGCTGACTGTGTACCTGCCTCCCTGCCATGTAACGACAGCCCTGCCTGAGGTGGTCAACGTAATAGCCGGGATGGAGGTGGATACCCCAGACTTATAGTCATGGGGGATTTCAACCTGCCATCTGTCGGTAAAATGTCAGAGGCAGCCCGGGAGTTCATGGCTTCCATGGCTTCCATGACGGCCATGGACCTGACCCAGTTAGTTCAAGGCCCCACTCACATGGAGGGACATACTCTGGTCTCTGGTCAGTGGTTGAATGATCTAGAAATAGGGGACTTAGTCATCAAGCCCTTGTCATGGACAGATCATTCACTCCTTCAATTAGACTTTCGAGTTGCTTCTCTTCGCCGCAGGGAGACGGAACCGACCAGGTGGTTCCATCCTAGGTGCCTGATGGACCCAGAGAGGTTCCTGACGGAGCTTGGGCCATTCCCAGAGGCTCTGACTCACGACTCGGCTGAAGAACTGGTGGTCACCTGGGATAGGCCGGCCACTGGAGCTTTGGACCACGTCGCAACTTTGCGGCCTCTGACCTGGTGCCGATCTCAATTAGCTCCCTGGTTTTCTGAGGAGCTGAGGGAGATGAAGCACCGGAAGAGATGCCTAGAGAGCAATTGGAGGGCCAGCTGCTCAAATCTGACCAAACACTGGTGAGGTTTTATATCAAGTCCTACCTAGTGGTGAAAAGAGTGGCAAAAGCTAACTATTTTTCGGCTCTTATTGCATCTGCAGAGAACCGCCCAGCCACCCTGTTTAGGGTGACCTGCTCTCTACTCCATGTGGGAGCGCGGGAGGATCCCTTGCAGGGGAGGGCTGAGGATTTTGTGCAATACCTGCATAATAAAATCGCTCAGATTCAGGAAAGCCTGGACTCCGATTGGGTAGGTTCAGATGGGATGACAGAGGTGGGTCTTAAGAGTGTTATCTGGGAGGAGTTTGACCTTGTGACTCCTGAGGACGTGGACAGGACTTTGGGTAGGCTTAGCGCTGCCACATGTTTATTGGACCTGTGTCCCTCCTGGTTGGTGCTGGCCTCCCGGTCACACGAGGTTGGCTTCAGGGGATTATTAACGCTTCTCTGAGTGAGGGTGTCTTCCCCACTGCCCTGAAAGAGGCAGCGATGAGGCCCCTCCTCAAGAAGCCTTCCCTGAACCCAGCTGTATTAGCAAATTATCGTTCAGTCTCCAACCTCTGCTTTGTGATGAAGATTGTTGAGAGTGTGGTGGCGCGACAACTTTCCTGATACCCGGATGAAGCTGTCTATCTAGATCTGTACCAGTTGGACTTCAGGATGGGATAGAACACAGAAACAGCATTGGTCGCATTGGTTGATGATCTCCGGAGGGCTTGGGACAGGGGTTGTTCCTCTGTCCTGGTCCTTTTGGATCTCTCAGTGGCTTTTGATACCATCGACCATGGTATCATGCTGCGTTGGTTGGAGGGATTAGGAGTGGGGGGGACCGTAATGCGATGGTTCTCCTCCTTCCTTTCTGAACAGACGCAGTCTATGTTGGTGGGGGGACAGAGGTCGACCTCGAGGTGCCTTACATGTGGGATGCCGCAAGGGTCGGTCCTCTTGCCCTTCCTTTTGAACATTTATGTTAAGCCGCTGGGCGAGATCATCCGTGGTTTTGGGGTGAAGTGTCACCAGTACACTGATGATACGCAGCTGTACATTTCTACCCCGGACCACCCCAATGATGCCCTTGATGTGATGTCTCAATGCCTAAAGGCCATGTGGATCTGGATGGGGAGAAACAGGCTCAGACTCAACCCCTCCAAGACTGAGTGGCTATGGTTCCTGGCACCCCGGTATAGCCAGCTGGCTCCATTGCTGGCTATTGGGGGTGAGATCTTGACCCCCTCAGAGAGGGTTCGCAACTTGGGTGTCCTCCTGTATACATGGCTTTTAGAAGATTATATAACAGCTGTGGCCAGGGGGTGCTTCTATCAGGTTTGCCTGATTACCAGTTGCGTCCCTTTCTGGACCAGGACGCCCTGTGCATGGTTACTCACACCCTTGTCATTTCCCATCTGGACTACTGTAACATTCTCTACATGGGGCTCCCCTTGAAGAGCACTCGGAGGCTCCAACTGGTCCAGAATGCGGCCGCGTGGCTGATTATGGGGGCGACACAGTGCGAGCTGCACTGGCTTCCGGTGGTCGTCTGGGTGCGATTCAAGGAGTTGGTTACCACCTTTAAAGCGCTCCATGACTTAGGACTTGGATATCTACAAGATCGCCTTCTGCCACTGATAGCCTCCCACTGGCCGGTACGCTCCCACAGAGAGGGCCTCCTCAGGGTGCCGTCGGTCAAATTATGTCGACTGGTGACCCCCAGGGGGATAGCCTTCTCTGTGGGGGCTCCTGCCCTATGGAACGAATTGCCCCCAGAGATACGTAGGATCCCCAACCTTCGTGCCTTTCGCCATGCCCTTAAAACTTTACTATTCCAACAAGCTGGTCTGACGGAATGATGAATTTTAAATGGAAATTTTAGTTTTGGGTTTTTTTAATAATAAGGCCAAACCATTGAATATGTTTTAAATTGCTTTTAACTTTTGTGTTTATGTTGTTTTTATTATTGGCTGTACACCACCCTGAGTCCCTCGGGAGAAGGGCGGTATAAAAGATTAAACAAACAAACAAACAAACAAACAAGTTCAGCATCCATTCATTCTTTGTCCAATCTCTTAATATATTCTTACACACATTTCTTCTTAAGAATGCCATCTCCACTGCATTCAACTTACTTTTATGTTTCTCTGGACATTTCCAATTCTCACTTTCATACTATACAGCAAAGTGGGAGAAGCATATACTTGGCCATTTTCAACTTTCTACCTGTATTTTCACATTTTTTAATTTCTCCATTTTCCCACATTTAATAAATATTTTATCATAAATTCATCTACTTTGTTTTGCCATTTATTTGTAACTTGCAATGATTCCTTCCATTCGCCTTTTAGAAACAATTACCTTGATTTTTGATATGTAAATTTTGCAAATATGTACTTATTGTATCACACAATCTAATTGCTACAAATCCTTTGGGTATTTACATGTATAACATGGCATTATCTGTATAGTGATGTATAGTACATGTTGTTTCATGTGCCAATATATAGTACTTCTAACATCTTTACAAACATGCCTTCTACTTTTGTCCATAAATACATTAAACAATCAAGGAGACATCACACATACATTTGCTACTTCTGTTCATTGTTCATTTGCTAAGCATTCTATTCATTTTCACACATGCTTTAATTCCATCATGGCTCTTATTTCAATCAGCAACCAAACTTCACCTGTATATTCCTGCAAATACCCCATAATTCAAGCTATTCATACGTTTTCTTTAAATCAACAAACATACCATAATGTTTCTTTCACACATTTATACAATTTGTGACTTAGTGCCAAGCAAAAAAGTTCACATCTCCAAGCTAAGCATTCAACTGCATAGCACTTCTCAGATCCTGGCCATTGTTAACTCTTGTATCCTTCCAGTCTGAATTCTGTCAGACACCTTCGCTGGCATTAACAAAGCTAATCCCCCTACGGTTTCTCCATTCATGCTGGCTATCTTTCCCTGTCTAAAGTGAAACAATAAATGCTTTCATTCAATTGCCAGGTACTCTTTACAAACACATTCAATAAATTGCACAAATATTTCATAATAAAAGCACATCCTTATTTCTCCAGTTACACAAGCTACACCTGTGTTCTTCAACGTTCTTGCAGCATTTGTGACTTCATTTTTTTCTTAGACATTTATAGCATTAATTGCAATTCCAGTATTACTTCATTCTAACTTACTAATTTCCAGCATTCCATCCCTTAAGTTTCACCTCAAATAATTTAATCACTTATCTTATTAATTTCATGCCATGCAGTGGTGGCTTCGTCTTTAGTGTCCTTTACTCTTTGTTTATAATCATCAAGATTCCTCTGCTTTTTATGCCTTGTTGAATCTTAGCAAATTTTTGCTTTCTTTTACTATGTTTTTGAAAAGAAAAGGAAAACTCTTTTGTTTTTCTTCTGATTTTTGTTTTTTTCTGTAGTCACAGTTCATTTATTTTCTTATATTCATTTTATTCACACCCACACCTGCTTTTAGTTCATCATTGCACCAAATATCCTCTTTTAATACTTTCCTCAGAAAAATTCCACCTATCTATGGCACTCTTTAATGAAGCCTTTTAACGCTGCTCTAAACAGCTTCCATTTCATTCTTTGTTATGTCTATTTTTCATTCATTCTGTTGGGAGATTAATCTATATTCTAATTTTTTTCATAAAGGAATTGTATTTTTTTCTTCCTACGATCAGTTTACCCTCACTCTATTTCATTTAAACCTTTTTTTCCTATGACCATTCCCTGTCCCAAGGACTACTCTTGATACTGCCAATAATGTTCTGTCCCACATTCTCTTGTATCCTTCACTAATTTTCTCAATATTTTATTATAAACAAAGAAATAAATTATGCTATTAGATTTATAGTTGTTTGCCATGTGTGTTTAAACATATGTTTAAACCACTTACTGGAAACAGATCTTTTAAAAGCTGATATTCATTAAATATTCATTAAAGAGTTAACCATTTTCATTCATGCTTCAGTCTCCAAACAGGCCAATAATTTTTTCTGTATTCTCCTATCTTCTTGTCATAGATGATACAAAACATATTTCCCCCTTCTGATTGCATTGATTCAGAGTCTTGAACAATTTCTAATGTCTATCTAGATCCGTTCCAGTCGGGCTTCAAGCCAGGATACAGCACGGAAATGGCATTGGTCGCCTTGGTTGATGATCTCTGGAGGGCTTGGGACAGGGGGTGTTCCTCTGTCCTAGTCCTATTGGACCTCTCAGTGGCTTTTGATACCATCGACCATGGTATCATGCTGCACTGGCTGGAGGGGTTAGGAGTGGGGGGCCCCATGCTGCGATGGTTCTCCTCCTTCCTCTCCAGCTGGACGCAGTCTGTATTGGCAGGGGGTACAGGGGTCAACCTCGAGGCACCTTGTTTGTGGGGTGCTGCAAGGGTCGGTCCTCTCACCCTTTTTGTTCAACATTTATATGAAGCCACTGAACCATCTGTGGTTTTGGGTTGAAGTGTCATCTGTATGCTGATGATACTCAGCTGTACATCTCCATCCCAGACCACCCCAGTGATGTCCTTGACGTGATGTCTTGATGTCTGGAGGCCATGTGGATCTGGATGGGGAGAAACAGGCTCAGACTCAACCCCTCCAAGACTGAGTGGCTATGGCTCCTGGCACCCTGGTATAGCCAGCTGGTTCCATTGCTGACTATTGGGGGTGAAACTTTGGCCCCCTCAGAGAGGGCTCATATCTGGGTGTCCTCCTGGATACACGGCTGTCTTTAGAAGACCCTATGACGGCTGTGGCCAGGGAGGCTTTTTATCAGATTTGCCTGATTTACCAGTTGCGTCCCTTCCTGGACCGGGACGCCCTGTGCATGGTCACTCATGCCCTCATCATGTCCTGTCTGGACTACTGCCCTATGTAGAGACTACTCTCTACATGGGGCTCCCCTTGAGGAGTATCCGGAGGCTCCAACTGGTCCAAAATGCGGCCACGCGGGCGATTATGGGAGCAACTCGATGCACCCACGTGACATCTCTCCTGCGCAAGCTGCACTGGCTCCCAGTGGTCTTTCGGGTGCGGTTCAAGGTGTTGGTTACCATCTTTAAAGCGCTCCATGGCTTAGGACCCGGATACTTACGGGATCGCCTTTGCTGCCGATGGCCTCCCACTGACCAACCCGCTCCCACAGAGAGGGACTCCTCAGGGTGCCGTCGGTTAAACAATGTAGACTGGCGACTCCCAGAGGGAGAGCCTTCTCTGTGGGGGCACCCACCCTCTGGAATGAACTGCCCCCGGGGATACGTATGATTCCCAACCTGCATACCTTTCGCCGTGCCCTTAAGACTCTGCAATTCAAACAGGCTGGACTGGCTTAATAAGAATTTGGATTGATTATATTCAAAGCGAATATCAGATTAAAAAGTTTCAAATAGCTTACGAATGAATAAAGAGATGTTAGAAAAGTATTTAAATTTAGTTAAGTAAAAGGGGAGTTAAAGCACAAGAGGGAGATAGGAGTCTATAGTTAGTTAGCATATGTTAGATTATGATTGTTAAATGCTATACCCTGTATTTTGCTCTGGGAAGTGCGGGAGGGAGGGTTGGAGGGGTGGAAGGAGGTGGGATGGGGAAACACTTGTAAAACTTATTAAAACTTTTTAATAAAAAAATAAGAATTTGGATGGGGTGTTTTAAATTTGTGGGTTTTTAACTGGGGTGGCCAAAATGTTTAATCTATTTTAAATTGCTTTTAAATTGTTTATTTCCTATTGTTTTATTGTGGCTGTACACTGCCCTGAGTCCTTCGGGAGAAGGGGGGTATAAAAATTTAATAAATAATAACAATAAATTTCCCCCAAAACTCCTCCTTGGACTTGCTGTTCTCACCATTTACTGAAGCATAATTTGCATCCAACACCTACCTACAGATTCTTACTTTCATCCACACTCAATAACAGCACAGGTGACACCATGCTTATTGGTACAAATTCAGGGCTTTCATTCATATATTTGTGATTCCCATTCCATAAAATAAGACCACTTTCATTCAATTCTACAATCTTTCTTTCTCTCTCTCTCTCTCTCTCTCTCTCTCTCTCTCTCTCTCTCTCTCTCTCTCTCTCTCTCTCTTTCTTTCTTTCTTTCTTTCTTTCTTTTTCCCAACTCTGCGAGGACTCTGGGTAGCTTACAACAAAGACAATATAAACAGTAAGAGATATTAAAAACCCATACACACTGTTCATGGCTGGATCTCACAAGACCGCAATGGTGAGATCAATGGCTCCAAGCCTGCCGGAAAAGCCTGGTTTTCACCATTTTCCGGAAGGCCAGTAGGGTGGGAGCGGTCCTAGCCTCAGGAGGTAGCTGATTCCAGAGATTCGAGGCAGCCACAGAGAAGGCCCTCCCCTGCGGACCCGCCAGGTGACATTGTTTGGCTGACGGGACCCAGAGGAGGCCAACTGTGTGGGATCTTACAGGTCGTTGGGAGCTATGTGGTAGAAGACGGTCTCGAAGATAGCCTGGTCCTAAGCCATATAGGGCTTTAAAGGTAATAACCAACACCTTGAATTGTGACTGGAGACCAATAGGAAGCTAGTGCATCTCACGGAGGATTGGTGTAATGTGGGAGTACCTAGGTGCACCCACGACCGCTTGAGTGGCTGCATTCTGGACCAACTGTAGTCTCTGAACACTTCTCAGGGGTAGCCCCATGTAGAGCATGTTGCAATAATCCAACTGTGAGGTGACAAGGGCATGAGTGATTGTGAGAAGAGCCTCCCAAACCAGATAGGGTCGCAGTTGGTGTACAAGGCGAACCTGTATAAAGGTCTTAGCCACAGCTGCCAGGTGTTGCTCAAATCTCAGCTGTGGGTCAAGGAGGACACTCAAATTGCAAACCTGTTCTGAGGGGAACAACTCCCCCTCCCCAGGGTTAAGGATGGACAATCGACATGGTCCTTGGGAGGCAATACCCACAGTCATTCGATCTTTTCTGGGTTAAGTCTGAGCCTGTTTACTCCCATCCAGACTCTCATAGCCTCTAGGCACTGGCACATCACATCCACCACTTCACTGAAATGATGCGGGGTGGAGATATACAGCTGGGTATCATCGGCATACTCCTGATATCCCACCCCGTATCATCGGGTGATCTCCCCCAGTGGCTTCATGTAGATGTTAAATAGAAGGGGAGAGAGGACCGAGCCCTGAGGCACCCCACAAATGAGGGGCCTAGGGGTTGACTTCTGTCTTCCTATTAACACTGATTGTGACCAACCAGAGAGATAAGAGGAGAACCACCGTAACACGGTGCCTCCCATTCCCAACTCCCTTAGTCAGCCTAGTTGGACACCATGGTCGATGGTGTCGAAAGCTGCTGAGATGTCAAGTAGCATCATGATAGAGGAACAACCCCCATCACAGGCTCACCAGAGATCATCCATTAGTGTGACCAAAGTAGTTTGTCTGCTGTAGCCAGGTCTGAAGCCAGGTTGAAAAGGGTCCAGATAATCCATTTCATCCAATGTCCATAGGAGCTGATGCGCCACCACTTTCTCTACAAACTTCCCCACAAAGAGTAAGTTGGAGATTGGATAAAAGTTCTTTAATTCTGCTGGGTCCAAGGAAGGCTTCTTGAGGAGGGGCCTTACAACCACTTCCTTTAGTGGTTGCGGAAGAGACTCCTCCCTTAAGGAGGCATTAACTAAAGTCAGGAGCCAGCCTCGTGTCACCTCCCTGCTGGCTGAAACCAGCCAGGAGGGGCACGGGCCCAACAAACAAGTGGAGGAACTCATCAGACTCATAGCCTTGTCCACTTCCTCAGGAGTCATAGGCTCAAACTCATCCCACACAATACAACTAAGACCTGCCCTGGTCACCTCGGTCAGAATTGCGCAATCAGAGTCCCGGTCCATTCGAATCTGAGCGACTTTATCTGACAGAAACTGCACAAATTCCTCAGCTCTACCCTCCGCTCCCCCTACATTAAGGAGAGAGAGAGTCACTCTAAATAGTGCAGCTGGGCGAGAATCAGCGGATGCAATAAGTGCGGAAAAATGCAAACATTTTGCTGACCATATCGCCACTAGATAAGTCCTAATGAAAGCTCTTAAGAGTGTTTGGTCAGATTCAGATTTACTGGTCCTCCAGCGCCGCTCTAGACATCTCTTCTGGCGCTTCATCTCCCATCTCCCATTTCTAAACATAACAAAATAATAGAATAACAGAGTTGGAAGGGACCTTGGAGATCTTCTAGTTCAACTCCCTGCTCAAGCAGGGGATCCTATACCATTCCAGACTGTCCAATCTCTTCTTAATAGCCTTCAGTGATGGATCTCTATGGAGATTCTCAGTCATCCAGATCATGGTTGTCCAAAGGTGCTTTTTCAAGAGGAAACTGGACTTTCTGGTAAAAAACCCCTGTATTTTCCAGAAAGTCCAGTTGCCTCTTGAAAAAGCACCTTTTGGACTCCAATGATGGAGTACCCACAACTTCTGAAGGCAAGCTGTTCCACTGGTTAATTGTTCTCACTGTAAGGAATGTTATCCTTAGTTCTAGGTTCCTTCCTTCCTTCCTTCCTTCCTTCCTTCCTTCCTTCCTTCCTTCCTTCCTTCCTTCCTTCCTTCCTTCCTTCCTTCCTTTTCTGTCTTGCCTTCTGGTGCTTTGGAAAATAGGTTGGCCCCTGCTTTTTTGTGGCAGTCCCACAAAAATTGGAACACTACTATTATGTCACCCCAATCCTTCTTTTCACTGACTAGACAAACCCAAGTGGTACTAGTACTTCTTGATTATATCCCTGTGTTAATGCAGCCTAGGCTTGCATTGCCTTTTTGGGCTGCAGCTGCATCCTGCTGGCTCATATTTAAGTGAAGACTCCAAGATCCCTCTCATAGTTACTGCTATTGAGCCAGGTTTCATCTAATGAATCTATACCTGTACGTTTGATTTTTCTTGCCTAAGTGCAAATCCTTACTTTTCTTTACACTGAATTTCATTTTGTTAGGTAGGGCCCAGTGTTCAAGTCTGTCAAGATCCATCTGGATTTTGAACCTATCTTCTGGGTTGGCTATTCTTGCCAGTTTAGTATCGTATGCAAATTTGATGAATTTTTCTTCTATTCCCTCATTTAAATCATTTATGAATATATTGAAGAGTACTGGGCCTAAGACAGAACCTTGTGATACCCCACTGCTTCCTTCTTTCCACGTAGATGTAGTTCCATTGAGGACTACATGCTGACTGCGATGTGTCAGCCAGTTACAAATCCATCTGTTGGTGATGCTGTCTATCCCACATTTTTTGACTTACCAAGAAGTAGGTTGTGGTCTATTTTGTCAAATGCCTTATTGAAATCCAAGGGTACTGTGTCCACTGCATTTTTCTGTTCAAAGATCTGTCTGATAAACTGAAAGACAAACAGGATAAGTACAAAAAAATGAAAAGAGGGACTTATAATTAAGGCAGCATATCAGCTGATAGCCTGAATCTGCAAAAATGAAACCAGGAAAGCAAAGGCTCAAAATGAGCAAAGACTTGTAACAAAAGTTAGAGACAATTTTTAAAAAGTTTCTTTCAACATATAAATAAGAAGAAAAAAAGTAAAGGAAACAATTGGTCCACTAAAGAGAGAAGGTGGCAAGAAAGTTACAGTAGAGAGAAAGCAGAGCTAATTAACTCATTCTTTGCATTAGTCTTCACACAAAAAGAAACTATAGCCCATTTCCTTTAAACGTTTTCATCAGGATAACTTTGTTTTAAGTTTCAAAGCCAATTTTTCCAAAGATGGCAGCTGCTTGCATTTTGCAGAACTAGAACACTACAATTAACAGACTTGCATACAGTCAGGAACAAGGGACAATATTTCTGTATATGTATGTTCATGACTTGGGGTTTGCTGTTTTATAGCTAATGGGCTGAACAAACACAGCCATAGTATGAGCACATGCTACAAACCACCTGGTGCACTAACTGTGATACAAGATCACAGGTATTTCAAGTTGCTTTTTCTGTCTTTAGGTTGGGTTTTACATTCTTCTATAGAAACTCATTGAATTTAGTTTCCTCTCTACGCATACAAATCCTGTCAGATCATATAATGGCAGCAATAATAGTTTAATAACTGTGCCAGGACTTTCAAATTTCTATAACTAACATCAGCCAGAGTAGAAATGCTGATGTTGATATATGTAGTGCAATTATTTTTAGCAGCCTAATAGAAACAATCTTTAAAAATGCATTAAAAAAACAAGATGGATTCCCCCTTTCTCTATTAATGGAGGTCAAAGGAGAGGGTATAGGTCCCATGAGTTTTAAGCTGCTCCTACTTGGGTAAGGTTACAGTGTACAGTAAGGTACAGAACACATTTACAGTGATCTCTCAACATACAGTATTCAAATTCATGATAAATGAATCTAAAATTTTCTGAATATCTGTCTCCTGTGCATTACTTCCCAAATCTGAGTATTCATAAGCCAATTGTTCTCACAAGAGTTGGAGAACCATGTTGTCTAATCTTGTTGTTTTAGGATGTCTCCCAGTTGTATTAGAACCTAAGAGGTTCATGAAAAAGTACCTGTTGTTATTATTTATTTATTAATTACATGTATTTATATGCCGCCCTTCTCCCGAAGGACTCAGGGTGGCGAACACAAGTTAAGAAACATGTACAATAAAACCCCATTTTAAACCAAATAAATAATTAATAATAAATAATAATAAAACCCAGAATCAGAGTCAGCCTATTTGCTTGAATAGTCAAGTCTTCAGGTCCCGACGGAAGGAGCGGAGATCAGGAGCTTTCCGGAGCTTGGTAGGTAACTCATTCCAGAGGGTGGGAGCATCCACAGAGAACGCTCTACCCCTGGGCACTGCTAGATGACATTGGCTCGCCGTTGGAACCCTGAGGAGAGTGGCCCTATGTGAGCGAACAGGATGGTGAGAGGCAAGCAGGAGAAAGTCCTGCAAATATCCTGGACCTAAGTCATGTAGAGCCTTATAGGTGAGAACCAGCACCTTGAAGCAGACCCAGAGAACCACTGGTAACCAGTGCAGCTCACGCAGGAGGGGTGTTATATGGGAGAAACGAGAGGCTCCCGTAATAACCCATGCGGCTGTACTCTGGATCAGCTAGAGTCTCCAGGTGCATCTCAGGGGTAGGCCCATGTAGAGGGAATTGCAGTAATCCAAGCGGGAAGTAACCAGGGCATGAGTGACTGTGCGAAGGTCATCTCGGTTCAGGAAAGGGCACAACTGGTGCACCAGGCAAACCTGTGTGAAGGCCCCCCCTGGTCACGACCGTTAGATGGTCTTCTAGGGCCAGCCAAGCATCCAGGAGGACACCCTAGTTGTGAGCCCTATCAATGAGGGCAAGTTTTTCCCCAGCCATCAAAAGTGATGGGGCCTCTGAAACCTGAGATGCCGATATCCACAGCCACTCAATATTGGAGGGATTGAGTTTGAGTCTGTTTCTGCCCATCCAGGCCTGTACCGCCTCCAGGCAACGGGACATCACGGAAAGGGCATCTCTGGGGTGGAGATGTATAATTGGGTATCATCAGCATATTGATGTTAGGTGCTCTAGGTCCAAGAAAACTTTACAGCATGGTACTGGATAAGTTATAACTGGTGTGAAAGAGCATGATAGCAGGAGAAAAATCTCTGTAGTGCTTCCCTTTCCTTGATGCTCTAAGCACATACTTATTTTTATTAATGGTCAATCCAGGACTAAGTCAGACTCCTAACCCCATTTTATCAATTCCCACCTATTGAAAGATCTCACATAGACTATGGAGGATATCATACAAATAATAAAGGCTACTCTTGCTACTGGAGGAGCATCTATCATCCTCCACAGCATAACAGAATATGGAACATTTGGGTGGATAGTGCAGAGGCAACCAGCACCCTCTAAGAAGAAAGAAGAATTTGTTTATGTTTCCGGATCTTCATTTCCTGATTTGCACTTAGTTTAACTATGCTGTCCATGGCAGTGGTGGGTTTCAATTTTTTTTTACTACCGGTTATGTGGGTGTGGCTTGGTGGGCGTGGCAGGAGAAGGATACTGTAAAATCCCCATTTCAGCTGGGATCAGCTGGGACTTGGGAGGCAGAGAATAGATGGGGGTGGACCAGTGGTGGGTTGCTCCCGGTTCGCACCGGATCGCAAGTAAAAAAAAATAATAGTTCAGAGAACTGGTAATAAGATTAGCTGGCCACGCTCCCAAACCAGTTCTCTGCCGGTTGCTGGTCACTTACCCTGCCCACTCCCAATCTATTGCTGCCTCCTGAGTCCCAGCTGATGGCTAGAGGGAAAAAAACTGTTTAAACTCTTGCCCTGGGGCTTCAAAGGGCCACCCTACAGCTTATCAGTGTTAAAAGAAAACAAATGAGTAGACAAGTGCCTGCAAAAATAGAAAAAAACAGCCCCTTTCAGCTTCAGCATAGGTTAATTACCCCAAATTGATTAGATGGGTCTCCCTACTCTCAGCTGATTTGCTCTCAGCTGTTTTGCGCAGGGGTCTTTTGCTAGGTGTAAACAGTGCTGGAGCAGGGTTTTTTTCCCCTAGCTATGCTGAAAAAGCGAAACTGAAAGTAAAGCATGGTCTTTGCTGCAACGTGACAAAATGAGGCAGAGAGAGATTTCTTTTTCTTTTTCCTCACCAAAAGAGGTAGGTGCAAAACTGCAAACAATGGAAAATTTAGGCCAAAAGAGGAGAGTTCAAGATTTTAAAACATACACACACACACACACACACACACAAAAGCTCTATTTAACTAGGAAATTTTAATAATTGAGATACTATTAATTGTATGTTGTGTTGAAAGCAGAAATGGTTAAGTTGTGGTTTAGAGGAATATATGGGGGAAATTATTTGGTTTGTTATTATTGGTAAATATGATTAATTGATTAAGAAATTGGATTGCATGAAAATAATTGGAATATTCATGTTCATATTGATTAATATACAAAAAAGATAGTTATATAACTAATTGATTTATATTAAAATGTTGAATTTGTATTAAACAACTGTAATATTACATAATTAACGAATGTGAGGATGGATATAAAAATAGATGACAATGGGAAGGGGTATAATATAGAATAGAAGGGAAAAATTGAATTTGATTAAGATTAGAGATGAGGATGAAGGGTAATAATTGGTTTTTTAAAAAAATAGATGAGGAATAAATATGGCAAAAAGGAAAAAATAGAAATTGTAAATTTAATTGAAATGACTAAACACTGTTTAAATTTGTGAACCGGCCAAATACTCTGTTCAAAGAAAATACATTGTATGTTTGTATGTTTGTTTCTAATTATTGCTATTTATTAATATTTGTTCTCTTTTATTCTTTAAAGTTTAACAATTCATTCTTTATCTTTATATCTTTATATTTGTTTGGGGTTGGCTTTCTTCCCTTTCATCTTTTTTATTGTACAGCAATCTTCCTCCTCAAACCTACCACTTCTCTTTTTTCTTTCCTTCTTACTTTCTCTTCCCCCCCTCTTCTTCTCCTCCCTACTTCCTCTTCCTTTCTCCTTCTCCTCCTCTCTTCCTCCCTCTTTTACCCTCACTCCTACTCTACTTTCCCTTCCCTTCCTTCATCCCTCTCTATTGCTGTATTCTTTTATGCATATGAACTACTCAGAGGGCTGAAAAAGTTATTTTTGACTGGTCCTCGCACTTTTGACCAGTCCTCGAACTTATGACTGTCCTCACATTTTAGGTTTTTGCCCTATCTTGTCACCATGGTGAAGAGAAGCAGTTGTGAAATGAGTGACATGGTTGTTAAGAATGCTACAATGGCCATAAATGATGACCAGTCATATGTGCAAAGACCAGTCAAAAGTACGAGGACCTGTCGGAAATCACTTTTTTCAGCCCCCTGGGTAGTCCTTTTGTGCATATGGACTACTCAGAGGGCTGAAAAAGTTATTTTTGACTGGTCCTCGCACTTTTGACCAGTCCTCAAACTTACGACTGTTCTCACATTTTACATTTTTTGCCCTATCGTATCACCATGGTGAAGAGAAGCAGTTGTGAAATGAATAACATGGTTGTTAAGAATGTTGCACGGACATAAATGTGAGGATGATCATAAGTGTGAGGACCAGTCAAAAGTGCGAGGACCTGTCAGAAATGACTTTTTTCCGTGCTCTGAGTAGTCCCTATACACATAGCCATGACCACCCGGTCACATGACTTGCTAGCCACGCCCACCCAGTCACATTACCTCCCAAGTCACACCCACAAAATAAGCCACGCCCACAGAACCAGTAGTAAAAAAATTTAGAATCCACCCCTGGGGTGGACCCAGACAGAATGTTTACTACCGGTTCTCTGAACTACTCAAAATTTCTGCTACCGGTTCTTCGAACTGGTCAGAACCTGCTGAAACCGATCTCTGGTCCATGGTGACCTATGTAGCATGATGAGATCACATATACCACAAAGGTTCTTGTCAATATACCACCAGCTGCTTTCAGACTGCCTTACAGGATTGTATCTTGCTCACCTTGACTTTCTATTTTGAACTAAAGTGAATATAGATTTATAGTCTGGCTGCCAATGAACAGATATTTCACAGTATTTCTATCTCCTAACATTGGACTCTTATGAATGATCTCAAGGCCCTGCAACCTTTGCTAACAATTCTGGCTTTTCAGATCTATACTGAAACGAATTAGGATGCAGGTACCAAGGAACTGGTTATCCTGGAAAAAAATTGCAAAATGTCTATGCAATAAACCAGTTGGCACTAATATTTCCAGCAAGCACTCCTATACAACCTCCCTGGGTGACAATCCGAGAACTTGATCTTGCTGTGAGTGAGGGGTTTGCTTCTGGGAAACAAACCACATTGACACTGTCCGTTACTCTTTGTAATTAGAACTGTAATTAATTTAATTAGGCTTTTACAGAGATTCAAGCACAAGAATATCCACCCAGCATGTTTAGTACACCATTGCAAATGAAATAATGGAAATGGGGTCATACTGTGCTTTTCCCAACTTCTTTCATATTGCAGCCCATTACAGGAACCTTTGGGCAGATTCATCAAGTTAAAACAGTAGGTGCTTGTCACAGTTCTCTGTACAATTAGAACACGATGTTGTAGGATAACCTTTGCTTTTGTAAAGAGTTTCTGATGCTCCCTGGTAGGTTTAAAAAGTGTTCCTGTATCCATCCTTGGCAAGACTAATGCTGCACTTCAGAACAATGGGCTGCTAACTCTTCTTTTCAGCTATTATCCAGGCCTGTAGATGATGACCAAGCATGTTTTGGGGTTGTACATGTTCATGTCAATCCTGGAGCCATCTTTGAACAGTCTTCAGGGTTGCCACAGCAAGGCTTGCTGGAGCTGTGGAGAAGGGAGAGGGGAGTAGAGATACCTGGGGGAAAATATAGCCAAAATAACATTCTTTCTCCTGGGAACCAAGGACATTATCACCAGCAACTGGTGGGACATGGATGGGAGACATCCAGGATGAGGAGAGAGACCTGATTGGGGCATGTGATAGTTGTGTGAAATATGGGGAAGAATGTTGGATTTGAACTGGGTGGGGAAAACCCAGGGGACTTCAGATTCGGGTTTTCACCAGCTGTGCCAATATGTCATGCCTAATAAATTTATACTTTGAGGAGCCCTGCCTTGGAGTCATGATTTCCTATGGGCTGTTACTTGTAACCCTGACATTAACCTGAATCTACGTTTAAAAAGAAGAAGCAGCTCCCCACTTGCATGGGGCTGCTGTCCAGGGTTTTGTGCTCCAGCCACTTACCTTGTCTACCGTGCAGCGAGGGGAGAAAAAACAGCTAGAGGAGAATCTGGCCGCTGCCAGCGGGCTTACCAGAGTCTGTGGGCTCACTGGGGACAGTTCTGGAATGCTTGGATTCCCCTCGGCAGCCAAGCGAGTGGCCATCAAGCTTGAGTTCCACCTGGGGGCCGGGCCCAAGGAGCCCATTGACCTGCAAGCTTCACCAGTGTAGCCATGGCACCGGTGATGCATTCACGATCCCGACATACTGGGAGCCAACACCATGGCCAGCCACCCAGGAGCTGTAACAGGCAGAGGGGGAATTTGTCAGCCAGCAAGTGCTCCAGGAGTGTCAGGTTGCCACAGCGTGAGCCTAATGCACCACCATATTCAAGTGGAGGGCTACGATGCCTGTTGACCCCAGCAAATCCCGGAATTGAGGAGTCCCCAGCTGACGTTCATCTTCCCAAACCAGGGGACCATGACACCCCGCCCCCCCCCCCAGGGGAACTTTCCCCTCGTTATATTTGGCACCAAGCGGACTATGCCAAGGCTTCCCGTGATGAGCCCAATCTACCCGATTGACAGCTGTCAACCCTGTAGCTGGGCCAGCAAGCCAATCCAGCCCACCTTAGCAAAAATCTCTGGACTCCTGTTCTCAGTTGGGCAGCCATACCAGCCACCCCCGAAGCTCCCACCAGCTAACCAGATTCCCCCTGGCTGAGCCTTCTACCCTGGCCAGGGTCAGGTTTTGTGCCAATGGATGCCAGCCCTGGTTCCTCTGCCCGCAACAACTCAACTGCCACCAGAGTCACCATCTGCACCCCCATGTTTCAGCACGACCTTTGATGGAACCCCAGGAAAGCTGGCATATTTTCTCAACCCACCTTGACCGTTATGGGACCAGTACCAATCTGATAAAGACATGATCTCACTCATAGCCAACAACATGGCAGATGACACAGCTGATTGTATAGCCCATCTCCATGACCAGGCAGCCCCCGAGTTAGACGATGCTGATGAATTCATGGAAACGCTGAGGGCCCAGTTTGAAGGCACCAGCCAGGGGCAGGAGGCTGAAGCTAAAACCAAGGAACTCAAACAAAGAGGCCACCCCATAAAAGAGTTGGTCTCGGAGTTCTGGAGAGTGGCGGGAAAACTGTGAGACTGGCTGGAAGGCCTCATTGTCAGTTACTTCAAGGAGGCTCTAGAACTCGATCTCCAACAGGCCTGCACTTATTGAGGCATCCCAGGCTGCATACAGGAGTGGTTTTGAATGGCGGTGGCTATGGACGCAGAGGCCCACCTTCGCTGTAAGCCTGCTTCCGAAAAGAAGCTGAAGAGAACATTGGGATGTTGGTCCAGTTCACAGCCCCCAGAGGAGCCAAAGCCAATGCTGACCACACTCATCAAGTGCTTCAGGTGTGACCAGCAAGGGTACTGGGCATCTGAGTGCCTAGCCCTGGCTCTGTTTCTGCAAACTAGAACCCCAGTAGTGGTGAAAGCCAAGATAATCCCACAGAAACCAACCAAGAAGGGGAACTTCACTCAGCAAGCCATCGAAGTCTTCCCTCCCCCAACTGGGAGCGAGAAGACTCTGGCCACTGGAGCCCCGCCTGCAGCCACCGGGAACAGCACCGATGACAGTAGAGAGGATCCGATAGTGAGTGAAACCATCTGCCCAAGGGGACATAGAGGCCCTCATAGACACTGGCTGCACTAGGTTCCTTAGTAGTTTCACAACAGTCCACAGGTTGGGGATAGCCATGATGCCCCTAGCACACCCCATACACTTTGAGCAAGTTGATGGGATGTTAATAAGGGGAACCCCAGCCACTCTAGTCACCAAACCAGTGAGGCTGGAGTTGAGGCACCACTGGGAAATCATCTGCTTCATGGTGGTGCCAAAAATGACTGAATCAGTTATCCTAGGCCTAGCCTGGTTGGACAAGTGGACACCCACAATCATGTGGGAGGGTGGCTACAGAAAACTTAGGATAGGGGTTGGATCATTACCACCTCCTCCTAACAGGGAAACCAACCCTGCAAAGCTGCGCCATGGCCTGAGTCCCTGTGAGAAAGCTGCAGTCATTATGACTGCACCATGCCAAAAGAGTACAGGGACCTGACATTGCTCAGTGAGCAAGGCTGCAACACCCTTCCCCCTCACTGACCAAGCAACTGTGTAATAGAGTTGGTACCAGGGGCTAAGCTCCCTAAGTCCAAGATGTACTCCATGACCCCAGGGAGATGGACAAGCTATGGAGCTATATCAACATCAACTTAGCAAGGGGTTTCATCCAGTCAGCCAAGTCTCGGGTTGAGCCCTGGTGCTGTTTAAGAGAAAAAAAGATGGCTCAATGAGGCTCTGTGTGGATTTCTGCAGAATTAACATGCTGTGTGTAGAAAACACCTACCCCTGCCCTTAATGAAGGACATGCTAGCCCACCTAGTGAAGGGAAAGGTGTTCACCAAACTTGACTTACTCGAAGCATACTACCGAGTTCACATTAAAGAAGGAGATGAGTGGAAGACAGCCTTTAACTTCCCGTTAGGCAGTTTCTATTTAAAGTAATGCCATTCGGATTACAAGGAGCCCCCACAGTCTTCATTTTTTTTAAAATTTGATTTATATGCCGCCCTTCTCCGGAAACTCAGGGCGGCTTACAATGCGTTAAGCAATAGCCTTCATACTTTTGTATATTTATACAAAGTCAACTTATTGCCCCCACAAACTGGGTCCTCAATTTACCCACCTTAGAAAGGATGGAAGGCTGAGTCAACCTTGAGCCTGGTGAGATTCGAATTTACAGTAATTGCAGACAGCTGGTGTTAATTGCTGCCTTTTAGTAGGAGGCATTAGCCCTCTACGCTACACAGGCTCTAATCATTCAGCTAATCAGTGAGGTGTTGCATGATCACCTCTACAAAGGGGTCCTAGTCTACTTGAACAACATTCTCATTTTCAGTGAGACCCTAGAGCAGTAATGGTTAACCTTTTTGGCACTGAGTGCCAAAACTGAGCATGCACGTGTATGTGCGTGCAAGCATGTGCTCCCTGGAGTGCCGGAACCCGGAACAGAACAGCTGGTCATTGCACATGAGTGCTGGAACCTGTAAGAGGGGCTGGCGATGGCACGCATGCCCACAGAGAGGCCTCTGTGTGCCACCTTTGGCACATGTGCCATAGGTTCGCCACCATGGCCCTAGAGGAACATGTCAAACTAGTGCACCAAATCCTTAAGAAACTCCTCGCGGCTAAGCTCTACATGATGCTGTCAAAATGCGAGTTCCACAAGGCCTCCCTAGACTACCTGGGCTACTAAGTATCAAATGAGGGATTGAAATGGACCCGGGGAAAAAGCATCTTAGACTGGCAACCTCCATACATCCACAAGCAGCACCAGAGCTTCCTTGGGGATGAACCACCTTCTACAGCTGGTTCATCCCCACTTTCACCAAGGTGGTGAAAGTTCCCCCTTATGGAACTGTTAAAAATGGGAGGGGGAGTCCTGAGCTGAAACCCAGTCAGCCCTTGGCCTGGAACCTAGATTGCCAGTGAGCCTCCAAGGCCCCAAAGAAGCTATTCATCGAGGAAGTGATCCTCAGGCACCCAGAGAAGAGCACACATTTGTGATCCAAGTGGATGCCAGTGATGTGGCTGTAGCGGCAATGCTGTTGCAAGTGAACCTCCAGGGACAGCTACAAAAAACTCACTGATGCTGAGAGGCTATAGGTAGTGTGGGAGAAAGAAGCCCACACCATCCATTGGGCTCTCCTCACCTGGTGACATTTCCTAGAAGGAAGCAAAGTGCCATTTGTCACCTGGACTGATCATAAAAACCTAGAGGCACTAAAGATGCCCTCTCTTCCATATGTGTGTATGTGAGCTATTTTTCCTTTTGTGTGACCTTGTGTGTTTGGAATAAGGGCATTCTTGGACCACTTGCAGATATGAATGTGATTTTTGCTCCTTGTTTTCCACATTATAAAAAAACACCCCCACCCCTGTGGGACAGAGTACAAGGAAGATGAAGGAAGGAAGATGAACTGCTCTGATGCACTGAAATTTGCTTTGCTTAAAATGTAAAAATATAAATATATAAACCTATATATATATTTAGGTTATATATACCTATATAACCTAAATATATGGAGCCTAAGTGGCGTAGGAGGCTAATGCCTCCTACTAAAAAAGCAGCATTTAACATCCAGCTGCCTGCAATTACACCAGTTCAAAACTCCCCAGGCTCAAGGTTGACTCAGCCTTCCATCCTTTCTAAGATGGGTAAATTGAGGACCCAGTTTGTGGGGGCAATAAGCTGACTTTGTATAAATATACCAAAGTATGAAGGCTATTGCTTAACGCATTGTAAGCCGCTCTGAGTCTCCGGAGAAGGGTGGCATATAAATCAAATTAAAAAAAAAAACCACTCATGTAATACTGTTCCAACATATTCTCCCATCCAAGGTAGTCCTCAGTTTATGATCATAACTGAGCCCAGAATTTCAGTTGCAAGTTGTGCCAATTGCAAAGTGGGCCACCATCTTTGCAATCGGTCATGAAATCAGAGTCTTGTCCGATTTCATGACCTCTTTCACAACAGTCATTAAGGGAACTCCATGGTTGTTAAACAAACAATATGTTTGTTAAGAAAATGTTGTGGTCATTAAGCAAATGCTGCATTCGTTAAGTAAACCCATTGTATCCTGTGGGTGTTTATTGCCGGAAACTGGAAACAATGCCAGTTTGTTGCAAATCAATGTCATGTGACCTCCGCATGGTGCAAATGGCTGTAAATATGGGCCAGTTGCCAACCCAAACCAAGATCAACTGATCAGAGAGGGGTGTTTGTGGCCATTGGAACTTCAAAATCGGTTTGTAAATAGGCCTCTGGGAAGGCCTGTGATAACACTTGCTGAGTGACCAGTCATAAATTGAGGACTACCTGTAAAGGGGTTGCTCTAATCCAAACTTCAGTGGTAGTTTTTATTTTCCCTACTTCTTCTTAAAACATACACAAAAGAACTATCATACGTAAAAACAGTAGATGTACATTCTTTAGTCAACCAACTTCTTCTTAGGGATCTGAAAATAAGGAATGTATGTTTCAATGTGCTCTCATTTCAAGATTATACATGCTACAAACTAATTTTTGTGTTCTAGAAATGCATTATTTTGGATCATTAGCCTATATTAAAAAAGTTCCATAGAAGCTAAGACTGTGCCCCTGTGGACAAGGGCCATTGAAACTACAGCTCGTATCCTGTTGTATTGCCCCACCATAGGGACTACCAGACTCATGACATCTTCTTTGATTAAATATCCTGGAAATTCTGATCTCTTTTATGTAGAATTACTATTGTCAGATCAGTAGGATTCAGTTTCTCTGAATGTAGCTAAGTTTTGTTACACTGTCTGTAAAATAGGCAGGCCTTGGTCATCCACTGATGACTTCACCATCAATTATAATGAATTACTATGCTCTGTTCTCTTCACTTTTGCTTTATTTTAATGTTTCATTTTTTGCGCTGGTCTGTGATTATAATAAAGATTGATTGATTGTGTTGGATTAATTTAATAGCACAGAGGATTTGAGAATCCTAGATGTCAGGCAAGCTAGAGAGTCCTTTTCCTTGATCCTAGCAGGTTATTTAAAAGCAAGACCAAACACTATTCTACTTCCTCATCTTAAATACCACACTTTTATAGGTTAAAAAAAAGCCTTCCGTTTTTTTCAAGATTTACTACAATGCACATTTCAAAAACATTCTTGATTATACTCAGTGAGTTGTAAAGCCAATCTGACTGATCGATTGATATCCTGCCTTTATTTTTATAAATAACTCAAGGCAGCAAACATCCTAACATCCTCCTCTTATATTCTCTACACAATGTCCTGTGAGGTGTATTATGCGGATTGAGAGTGATTGGCCCGAAGTCTCCTAGCTGGCTTTCATGCTTAAGGTGGAACTAGAATTCACAATCTTCTGGTTTCTAGCCCACAGCCTTAACCACGAGTCCAGACTGGATATATTTCACTATAAGTATCAAAAGACATTAATTTACATCTATTTACACTGCATTGGGTTTTAGCTTCCAGTTGCTCCTGCTGCAATTGCAAGCCAAAGAGGGACACTCAGTTTGCAAGCAGCGAGCTAAGTCACTGAAGAGGCTGCATTTTGCTCCTTTGGATGCCAAAGGATGGTCATCTGTTATAAATTCTGTCATTTCTTGATCTCCCAGTGTAGTGGTTTAGCAAGAAGTTTGGATAAAAGAGCTAAGAACAGAACTATAGACCTAGCAATTGTATTACCCTGTTGGAGAGTAGAAATGGTATCAGTTAATTGTCAAAATGGAGGAACTGAGATAGCTTTGCATTGACTAAGCGGAGTTATCTTGGGACTATTTTTTTTTTTTTGCCAAGAAAAGATATTCTGATTGGCTGTTAGCATTTTGCAGCCATTGCAGTTTGTATAGAAACAAACATGTTTCCCGTAGCTTCCTGGTAACCTTGAGTGCGAGAACAGCCTGTTCAAACCCTGCTTTGTTTTAACTGTGACTTAAACACAGTTAGTTTAATTGTGACTTAAACACCAGTTAGATTCATCACTTAAAAGTTCACTACAGCAATCCCTACACTCAATGACTTCTATTTTATACTGTATGTGTTCAGACAAGCTGCTATTTCTAATCTTAAATGGAATCTGAATTGAAGTTGGTAGCATTTTGTGTGAAATAAAGTGCCTTCTTTCATATTGCTATTCCATATTTTTTGCTACTGCAAAAGTAGTGACTATTTATCTCTCAACTAGCACAATGATCTAAATCATTCCTCTGGATTAGAAGCTTTTACTGATTTTTACAACAGCTCTTCCTGTCAATTAAAGCAGGAAGAAAACGACAGTTTCTTCCTATCGGTTTCATAAATCTGAAATGTGTGAATCTAAACCTTGTGCCATATTTATGAAGAGCGCATTAGAGTTACACATGAAGGTTTTAACATTTGTCTCTTCTTTTATAGCTTTGAGCTTGTAATTTGTGGCTTTGCTGTTTTCACTTTTAACTCTAAATTGGTAAATTGTCAGCTATTACAGTAGCTGTGGAAGTCTCAAAAGAACAAATCGCAAAGTCACACAATATAAAACTGTGTTCTTCAACAGTGAGAAATCTTGAATAATCAATCACCAAAGAAAAGCAAACTGCCAAGAAGGGTATAAAAAAGTGGGGTTTTTTTAAGGTGAGCTCCTAAACACCATTGTTAAAGGTTATAAAACAGAAAATGGTGTGAAGATAATAGGCTGAAAATTTCTTTCCTCTTTCAAAATAATACTAGAACTCAGGGTCAACTACTGAAGTTAATTAGCAGAGGAGAGAAGAGGGCAAACAAAAGAAAGGGCTTTTTTATACAACACATAATTAACAGATGGAGTTCACTGCCACAAGATGTAGGGAATGCCAATAGCTTGGGGCCAAAGTTGGTGTTACATGAAAACAAGGTTAAAGATAGCCCAATAGCCACAGTTTGCCTGAACGTTCTTTGAATTCAGAGAAGTTGGGGGAGAAACAAGAAAAGAAGCACTTAATTCTTTCCCCGCCTGCCATTTTCCTAACTCAAGCCATTGTATTTTTCAGGCAGTTTCACCCATCAAGTTTAGCTCATGAAAGTTTGAGGCCGAGTGAAAATGCTCACCAGGGTAAGGATTAAAACTTCCTAATTATCTCTTCTAGAAATGGAATTTTCTGGCAAGAGGGCTATGAGGTACTGTAGATACAATAGATCCATTTCGCATTGTATCTATTGTATCTCCTACCCATTGGCACGGGTGTCAAACTCGCTGCATCACATTGCCATCATGTGAGCTGGGGTGGGCATTGCCTGTGCGTGATGCATCTGGCCCATGGGCCGCCAGTTTGAAACTCCTGTTGTAATGGGAAGTTGAGAAATCTTAAAAGAGAGTTTATAGAGGAAAATCTCCCTATAATTGTTACACATGATGTGGAATGGACTCTCCACGTTCAGAAGCACAGTAATGTTTTCGTCTATCTTGGTTTTTATTCTATTGAAGTCTTAAAGGTCCTGTCTTTACTTGTACTTTAACATGGGGTACTCATGCCCTGACAACTTCTATCTTCCCTCTTGGCCTCAAGACATTGGCCCCAACTCCAGCCCATGAGTGAAACAGCCCTAAGTCATCATTAGCCATTCTGGAATGCAAGTAAAATGTTCTTCTTTTCCCACTGCTTCTTCAAGGCAGATATAAAGGCTCCTTGTCCTTTCATAGTTATCACTATTTAACGAAAAATATTCTGCAGTACTTTATCCTAAGATGCAACCACCCCACTTTTCCTCACTGCAGGGCCCAGAAAATAATCAAAAATGTTGAATGGAGTCTTCCTGCCTATTTGCCAGTATCTCTGTTTTTGTCACTTTCAGTCACTCCCCTATCCTACCTTATACACAAATGCACAGAATATGAGGAATAAATAGGGTGAATTAGAAATTCAAATAAATGAGGGCAGATATGATATTGTTGTCATTACGGAAACTTGGTGGGCTGAAACCCACAAATGGAATATACAACCCAAGAAGCTTGGGAAATTTTAAAAAGTGAGATTATAAAAACCCAATCTAGCACAATACCAATAAAGAAGAAAAATAATAGCTCTCAAAAGAAACCAGCATATCCACATAAAAACTCTCTGATTAATTAAAATCACCAAAAATTTTAGGGTTAGGGTTAACCCTAACCCTAACCCTAACCCTGGTCCAGAATGCGGCCGCGTGGGTGATTATGGGAGCAACCCGATGCTTCCATGTAACACCTCTCCTGCGCGAGCTGCACTGGCTCCCGGTGGTCTTCCAGGTGTGATTCAAGCTGTTGGTGACCACCTTTAAAGCGCTCCATGACTTAGGACCTGGGTACTTATGAGATCGCCTTCTGCTACTGATAGCCTCCCACCGGCCAATATGCTCCCACAGAGAGGGACTCCTCAGGGTGCCATCGGTCAAACAATGTCGACTGGCGGCCCCCAGAGGGAGAGCCTTCTCTGTGGGGGCACCTGCCCTCTGGAACGATCTGCCCCTGGAGATACGGATGATTCCTGACCTACACACCTTTCGCCGTGCCCTCAAGACGTTTTTATTCCAACAAGCCGGGATGGCCTAAACATGAATTTTAACTGTTGGTTTATTTTTAAGACATTGGGGTCAAATTATTTAATATGTTTTTAAACTGTTTTTAAATTTTGTATATAGGTGTGTTTTATTGTTGGCTGTACACTGCCCTGAGTCCTTTGGGAGAAAGGCGGAATAAAAATTAAAATAAATAAATAAATAAAAATAAATAAAAGACAAAAAGGACAAGTATAAAAAGTGGAAAGAGGGGCACATAACTAAGGCAGAATATCAGTAAATAGCCCAGCCTGCAAAGATGAAGTGAGGAAAGCTAAGGCTCAAAATGAACTAAGGCTTGTGACAAAAGTCAAAAAAGTAACAAGCAACAGAGAGAAAGCAGAACTACTTAACTCATTTTTTGCACCTGTCTTTACTCAAAGGGAAAAAACAGTCCAACCTATCAAAAACAGTACTGTAAAAACAGATTAGGAACACAAGTTAAAATAGGCAAGAACATGGTAAGTGAGCACCTGTCCACCCTAGATGAGTTCAGATCACCAGGATCAGAATTGGCAGGCATGATTTCAGGACCACTGAACTATATCTTTCAAAGATCCTGGAGCACTGAGGAACCACCAGAGGACTGAAAAAGAACTGATGTAGTTCCCATCTTCAAAAAAGGAAAAAAGAATAGATCCAGGAAACTACAGATCAATCAGCCTGACCTCAATACCTGGAAAGATTCTAGAAAAGGCAATCAAGCAAAGAATCACTGAACACTGAAGTGTTAATACCACTTTATAATGCCTTGGTAAGGCCACACTTAAAGTACTGCATCCAGTTTGGTCCCCATGATATAAAAAAAGATGTTGAGACTCTAGAAAGAGTGCAAAGAAGAGCAACAAAGATGATTAGGAGACTGGAGGCTAAAATATATAAACAACAGTTGCTGGAATTGGGTATGTCTCAGTGATGAAATCTGAACCGGTCTACGACCATTTCACTGGCTGTGCATGCTGCACCCACATGCGCGGTGCACACCACGCATGCCAAAAGGAGGCATGGGTAAGTAGAACAGTGCGCGGGGGCGGGGGTGATCAGCTATGATGCGTGATTTTTTTTGTACTTTTAAAAGCATTTTTTTACAACTTATTAGGTTATAAAACATGCTTTTAAAAGTAAAAAAAAAAAGAGGCTCCGACTATCGCACGGCTCAGCTGTGATCGTCAGAGACTCTTTTTAAACCTTTTAAAAGCATTTTTTTAAACAACATGTTCAGCTGAATAGGTTGTAAAAAATGCTTTTAAAAGTAAAAAAAAGAGGCTCTGACGATCAGGCAGCTCAGCTGGGATCTTAGAGCCTTTTTTTACCTTTAAAAGGAGCGGCAAGTGGGCGACTGGGTGGGCATGGGTGGGGTGGGGGCAGGGATCTTTGCTACCGGTTCTCCGAACCACCTGGCGCCATCGCTACCCCATCAGCTGATCCAGTCTGAACCAGGAGCATTTTACCCCTGGTATGTCTAGTTTAATGAAAAGAAGGATTAGGGGCAACATGATAGCAGTGATCCAATATCTCAGGGCTTGCAACAAAGAAGAGGGAGACAAGCTATTCTTCAAAGCACCTGAAAGAAGCAATGGATGAAAACTAATCAAGGATAAAAGTAACCTAGAACTAAGAAGAAATTTCCAGACAATTAGAACAATTAATCAGTGGAACAACTTGCCTCCAGAAGTTGTGAATGCTCCAACGCTGGAAGTTTTAAAGAAGAGATTAGACAACTATTTGTTTGAAATGGTATAGGGTTTCCTGCCTGATCTGGGAGTTGGACTAGATGACCTCCAAGGTCCCTTCCAACGCTATTATTCTATTCTATTCTATTCTGTTCTGTTCTGTTCTGTTCTGTTCTGTTCTGTTCTGTTCTGTTCTGTTCTGTTCTGTTCTGTTCTGTTCTATTCTATTCTATTCTATTCTATTCTATTCTCCCTTGTAGTAAAATAGCATTTGCCTAAATGCTACTGTGGTCAATTTTAGTTTTTCAGTGCCTGTTGACACAGTCATGGCAAGATCTGGCTCCCCACTCTTTTAGGTTATTTCTGTCTTGATGTCTTCCCATATGTTTCTTTATTTCACATTCTTTTAATTTGGAAGTTGTCCAAATGGGATGTGGGAAGAGGTACAGACAGCCTAGACAAATCCAGACAGAGCTCTGAAATCAAATCCACTCTATTCTTCCTGCGATGTCTTGCTGCAAGGATCTTAGCAGATCCTTTCCCAACTATCTTGGTAATATCAAGGGCCACTGTCACCAATCAGGATCACACCATTTGACAGTGGCTGAAAACAGATGCAATAGGCTTAGGGAAGTGGCTGGCAGTATGGGCAATACATATTATGCTGGTATTGTTTTATGCAGACTTAAGGTTGGGTGGAAAGCTTTTTAATTCACAAGCTGGAAAGGGCTGAAGGTGTCTGTGGATGTTTCCCACTGGTGTGGGTTTGCTACTCATGACTTCTAGCATCTTCTCGAATCATCCAACCAGCCATCACTGTGCCAAGAGAATAATAACACAAGCTTTATAGTAACCAAGAATGGCTGAAGACATGCTTGACAGTGATACAAGTCGCTATTGGGCAAGTGGCCATTGTCAGATTGGGTCAATCCATTGTGTGGATTTTGGAGAGAAGGAACAGAGATTCAGATCTCCATAACATTATTGATAGCTTCCCTTCATACTCTTTCTAAAAAGCTTCAAAGGGATAAATTCTTGCTAGATTAAATATAATCAAGGGTACAACTCATTCCTTTCTCAAAAAGTTAAAAAAATCAATTATAAATAAAACTCAAAAGATGATGTCTATTATACTTGGTCTCAAATGAAAACTTTAATAGTTAATATTAATATTCATCCTTGCTTTCAATATGTGTTTAATTAAGAGATTGTAGTTCTTGTTATTATTGTTGTTCTGGCTGTTATTTCTTAATAATACCTTTTAGTGATATGAGGTGTCACTCATTCACAGCATTCATTAAATAAATCTGCAACTGACCCCATGAAAAAGCTTGAGTTGCTTTGGCCATGTGACATATTTAGTATTGTATGTTATTTTCCCACAATGAACAAAAATTTTCAGGAGCAGTGCTACACTTACTTTATAGGTAGGTAATCCATCTTTATAAAATTATCAGTGTATAAGCTACTAAAGAGATTCAATAGCCAATATTAAAAATGGATAAAATAAATGATCCAGTTTAACATTTTAAAAATATAATATAATAAAATGGGGAATCTCTCCATCTTTTCCCCTTTCTTATGCTGCTCATATATTCTCATTAATCAAAACTATTGAATACTTCTCTTATTATTGGGGAGGGGGGGCAGGAGAGATAACTCCTGAAAGCAGCAAACAAAGAAGCTGTAAATGTTCATCAAAATATTTCTCTGTGATTAGCTGTTAATGCTAAAAAGTGCCATATTGATGAGTATAATGCTATATTCACTTATCTTTTCTCAATGCTGAAGGGATGTTACTCAATAGCTATAGTATATTATGCATCTAGAGTAATGTATATTCTGTCACTGGCTAGATTTCATAGATATGCCATCATTAGAACAAAATCTTGTTTCCATGATTGCACAGTAATTTCTAATTATGAATTTAAATTACGTGTTAATGTCATAGGAAGACTGTCTACTTCCCTGCTGTGAGGGGTAGTAATTTTCCCATTATAAGATTATTATTACTGTATTTTTTGTATAGAAAAAGTTAAATATCTCTTTTGTTAACTCGAGATGCCATTTTAGAAAATGTTACATTTTTACTCTTGTAATTCCTTACAAGCATTGCATTTTTATCACTGAATGAGGCTGCATGCCAACTTACATAAGAGAAAGGAAAGGAAAGGAAAGGAAAAGAAAGGAAAGGAAAGGGTACACAAACACAATCAAAAACAGGAAGGAAGGGAAGGGAAGGAAAGGAAAGGAAAGGAAAGAAAGGAAAGGAAAGGAAAGGAAAGGAAAGGAAAGGAAAGGAAAGGAAAGGAAAGGAAAGGAAGGATTGCTGAAAGTTAAGGAGCAGAACACCAATGAAAAGACAAGCTGGAGACGGTCACTTTGTTAAAAGAAAAAAGAAAAGTAGTGAACCCTAGTGAGTTTTGAATAGAACTGGCTCATCCCCCTTCCTAAATCTTTCTTTCAGAAAATTCAGCACAACCTTTTCACTACTCCATTCTGATTTCCCAGCTGCGCATCTTTCAGTACTAAGGCAATCTCACATAAATTTTAAAGACTTTGAAAAGCTCTGTTCTCCTTGGCACTAATAAACCCTTGCTTTTTTAAATAGGTGGCACTGCAAACATGGAGGAAAAATGCTGGACAATATAGTCTCTGAACACATGCTTTTCCCCCACTTGCTTTCTTTAATATACAGAAACAAAGAAAAAAAATGCAACAATAGTAAAGCAAACAGAGAAGGGGGCAAATAAAAATGACAAAATATATTATAACAGATATTAAAACAGCTCAGCTTTTAAACAGGGTATATCCATAGAAAGCTGGTTCATAAGCAGAAACAGAACACATGTTATTAGCCCAAGACCTTTATGCTAAACTCGGTGCTTGATAAATCCAATGTTCATCATATAATTTGGAATCATGTCCAACCTTTAAACCATATTACTGCTTTTGAAACAATATTAGAAGAAACACACAGATATTATGTCAAAGTGGAATCATAGTGGATCAGGCCCACATGATATGCAAAATAGGCCCCTCTATTATTTTATACTCCCAGCATAATCAACTTGACACCTAACTTCATTTAACATTCTCAGAGGTGTCTAAGAAATAGGAAAATGATTTTATTGTATTAATCTCTTCATAAAATCAGTTGAAATTTGCTCTCATTAGTACTGTAAAACCCTCAACCACTGATTTAGAGCTGGGTTTTCCAACTCTTTATTGTTCTAAAGTTTTAATAATCAATATCGACCTTAACAACATTATTTGTCTCTTAAAAATACCGTCCCTTGGAACTGTCCAAAACATAATGCAGTGCTGGTGGTAATTCAGTCCTGGCTGACGGAGATGCAGCTAATGCATCTGAATCAAATTGTGAAATCAAAATTATGCTTTAATTGAATATACTGTCTACTCATATTATCAAAGAGATTGCATGACAGTTTTCTACTTCTGCCCAAAGTGGTTTTCGGAGTAGATCACTTGGATTCTATAGTGAAATTAAGTCAAAATACATGTTTAATAATAAAGCTGTAAATCTGGAAAATTAAATGTCATCAGATGACAGCAGTAATTTAAGTAAAGGAGTTTGCCTTTTCCATAAATTTTTACTTAATAACTTAACAATTTACTTGACATGCCTTAATGTAGTAACTGAGGAATTCTTCTGAATTGCTTTCTTTCCAACCAACTATCTTGAAGTAATATTCATTTGAATAACTGTTGATATAAATGCAGTCCGTGCAAAAAGGTGGAAGCAATGTGTGAAGGACAAAAAGCAGAGCCCGTGGCGCAATCTTGATTCCTTCCCAGTCACCAAGTAGGCATTATAACCATTTTGTGAATGTCATGAAAATCACTCATTGTATACCCAATTTCCAAAGGTTGATAAACTTGGTGTGGTTAATCTAAGACAAAGGAGAGATCCCTGCTCTGATGGCACACCAAAATTTGTCTTTGGATAAAAGGAGTGAGTATTTTCTTTTCCCAACAGAGGAAGGGAAAAGGAGAAGAATGAGACTTTTGTGGTAATAAAATAAGCACATAGACCCTGAGGCTCACTGGTATATTTTCTTGCAAGCATGCTAGAATCTATCTAAATATCAGGATCTCAGTCAATCTCTCCCCTGTGGAAAAGTTGCCTTGAAATGGCAGTTTTGAGCTGAGACACAGCAGGTGGATAAAATGCTCTCTATTAATATACCTTTTACTGAGAGCACATGGGAAAGAAGGGGGGTAAATGGGACCCGTGTGGATTTGTTGATACATCTTTGAGTGTGATCTTTTGTTATCCCTCAACTAAATTCCAACTTGACTTTACTCCAGCTTAATTTTATGGTGGGAAAAGTTTTTCTCCTCTATGAGTAATCTAGAAAGACGTCTCAATCTGTTGAAAATCTCCCTCAAGCATTATATATTCCTCTTTCCCATTACCCCCAGGACAGAGAGATGGACGGACGAACTTACGGGTTGCAGTTTAATTTCTATGGAAACCCCATACCTCCCTTGAGAGATCACTCCTCTGAAAAAGATGGATTTCCACTGCAGAAGCATGGCAGACCGATAGCCTTCTCTCCAGACTTGACTGGACAAGAAGAAAGTGTTCACACCAAGCTAAATCTGGGAAGGATCTGGTGACCATCAAAGAAATTTTGTGTTCCAAGTTGTTTTATTCTCAAACTTTGTTAAATTAAATACCATGTATTGTTTTCTCTGTTTGAAAATTACTGATTAAGATTATTCCAATGTCCTTGTTCTAAACAGTGATCTTTAAAATAAGTCCTTGCTATATTTCATTTATTGTAAGTATTCTTTTAAAATCTTATTTTTCTTTACTATTTGATACATCACTCATTTGGAATTTTGATATTTTTAACATAAATTGTGTGTGCCTGTTGAGTTAGGGAAAAAAATAAATTGATAATCCTAAAAGGTCTTTTCTTCAAGAAAATATATAAAAATAAAGATGAACATTACAACCTTTTTTAAAAAGAGAAAATAATTCTCAAGTACTCTGCTGGATATTCTTGCAGCTGTGTTTTTAAAAATATGTATAAGATTATTATCTATGATGATAAAAATGTTAATTCTTAAAGAATGTGCTCAAAATAACAATAACCTCTGGTTGTGTCCACAGCAAGGGACAAAATCAGTGATTGACTGGTATCCATCAAATAACAGATAAGTTTACAAAAAAAAGTTTTACTTGGAAAAAGTGAAGTTTTGAAAGGGATATTAAGTTTGCAATACTTTGTGCCCTTACCATGAAAAAAGCCCCATTTAACTTAGTGGGACTTTTACAAATAAAAATACATAGAATTAAATTAAATTATAAAACTTGCAGTTTTAGTTTCACCTGTTTAGAAATATATCCCTCTGAACTCCCTTATGAGGAATCATCTTTACTTATCTGTCATACAACCTAGGCTGATTAAAAGTAGAAAGTTGTCAGTACAATTTCACAAATTTCTGCCATATAATGAATAGGTATGTTATTAGAAGTGCTTTTGTTTTTGCACCCATAGAATTCATATTCCTGATTTTTGAAAATAATTCTAAACATTAATTCAGAAATTATTTGAACTCAATGTAATTCTTTCACTTACTGAATAATGTTGAAATATCAATAACTGACACTATTTACAGGCAAGATTTGCTAAGAGCTCAAAGGATGTGATCTATTATCTGAATAATATAAGAATCTTGCTTAATACATAAAGTATATTCATGTTATGGATAGGCTGATTAAGATCAACATAAAACAGTTTTCTTGAGGTTTGCTCTTGAATTCATGGCCAACATTACAATTTAAAGCGGGTACTTGCAACTATGATATTGGAGCAGACTTCTGTATGTTAGCTAAATTAGTGGAGAAAGCCATTGTGACAATGCTGTATTACAAATTTAAAATTGGTTAGCAATATATATCATATAGCTTAATGTTTGTGAAGCAAGCAACAGCACAACAGTTCTGAAATGAAAAGGAGCTTATTAAGACAGCTTTATTATTATTATTATTTTTAAATGAATTAATTTTTCCTAAGCAAAAAGAAAGTAGGGAAACACAGTTGCATGCACTTTAGTCTTAATTTTAAAACAGCTGAAGCAGTTACTTTTCTTGCAGTATTAGGTATAGAATAAGTAGCTGAAGAGCCACTTGCCTGATTTTTTTATGTAAGAGGAGAAAGATGGGTCTGGGAACATCTTCTTATTTAGAAGCTATTATCAGTTAAGATAAAGCAATCTTAAAATCATATTTTGTCAAATATCAAGGTATATCTTTGGCAAGGCAGACTGCTGGCAAAGAAAATCTTCACAGCAGAGACACTTTGGGATCAGGGAGGCTATGGAGAGATTATCCTTGCCTGGACCAAACTGGACAGCATCTTTTCAATTGCTCGATTTTGCAGGTTATCAATATGTAAATTCCTCCTGCGGTCGCTCTTCATGCCATGGCCACATTCCAAGATGGATGTCTGCCAAGCGCCACTCTCTTTCGCAAACTTGGGTCTTGTTTTCTTCTTCTTCCTCATCCCTTGGTGTTACTATTCCCTGTTTGGCTCCCCCCACCCCAAATACTGTCTCGGGTTCCTGCCTCTAGGGTAAAAGTGCAAGAGAAATTCTCTGCCAAGATTTGACTGGAAGGCCCCGATTTCAGAGATTTTTGGCGGGGCGAGATGGATCAACTCTGCTGCAATCTAGGATAGCAAAATAGGTCAGAAAATGACAATAGGTTGATTTATTTGGGGGAGGAGATTTAATCATTATGGGAGGGGGACTGGCAGTGCATCATTTCCATTTTTCTACCTCAGACAGTGCAATGTCCTGGGCTGTCGCTCTGCCAAGAGGGCTGGGATTTGAATGGGGCTATTCAGCAGGACTTTGGGCTCGTCCTTCCTGCACGGAGCTGTGTGACAGACTGGTGATATCTAGGGAGGGGGTGTCTGGAGCTCTGACTGGGGAACGTATCTTGGACTTGGAGAGGGAGCTCCTCTCAACCGCCCCTCATGTCCTGAAATTCCAGTTTCAAGGGGTAGAACTTTGAACAAAGCCTCAATTGATGAGGTGCCCGTTGGTGCCATAGCAACGCCGGCTCTGTCTTATATGGGCAGAGTGTGCCAAGAAGGTGCCATGGTGACGCTCGAGAGGCGCGTGGAAACCTGTGAAATCCTTGCAGCCGATGAGGAGGGCAATTGTCTGCCCTAGGCACTCTCCTTAAAGAAGCCACATTCCCTTCCCCACCTCGTGCCCCTGGGTAGGGATGGCTTGGCAGAGGTTTCTTTTCCTAAGCTGTCTCTCTGCAGCTGTTATTTGGGGAGACACAAGCTTAATAGAGGACCCCCCCCCCCATTGGCAAAGGCTGTGTGCTGGGCTATTGTTGTGCTCTATACCAGTCTGCTGAATAGGAGGTGGCATCTGTTTTCTTCCAGCGATGGGAACTTCATCTCCAAAGCCCTGGCATCAGATTAGGGGACGATTGGATTTGGAGGGGGAGAACACTTTATTGTCCGAAGGGGGCATTACTTTTCTATCACTAATGCAGCTCACACAGAGAAGGCAGAGACGTGGTGCCAACAGCTATGACCCAGTCTGCCCTGGCTGGCAGCTTTGCCAGTCTCCCAGTGCCACCCCCTTCCCTTCAGTCTGCCATCCCACCCAGCCCCTTCCCAGATTAGCTTTCAAGTGAGTGCTAGCAAGCCGACTGAACAAGAAAAGCAGACTTTGATCACATCTGAAATTCAGGTTTCTTTTAATATAAGGATTTAAAACACTGGATCCTATATAATTGGCCAAAAAGGAACTGGCTCAAACTGGTTAGAAAGTTTTACTATGTTCTTATTAATGTGATAATTTCATCATCCTGGCTATTTTGGTCATGTTCTGATTTGTTTTTAATATTAGGTCTTAAAGGGTAAGTATAGTATTTGTTCCCATTCAGTATTATTGTAAGAATTATAGTGAGGTGTTTTTCCTTTTATCATCTTGTAAAATCTTATGTAAAGAAGAAGAGTTTTAAACTCTTTTTTTCCATTTTCTCTTTTTTTGGTCTTACAATCTAAGTTTTAAAAAGGAACAAGAAAATCAGGTCTTCAGAGCTGAAACTGGTGAAAGAGAATGAGCATCTCTGGTTCAGTGAAAAGAAGAAGGCTGAACATCAGACAGCTGGGTTTGTTCCCACATTCCTGAAAACTAGCAAGATCTAAATGGGTTTATGCAGTGGGGCACAGAACTGGGTCAACTAATTAGCCCCATTTTCTGAGCACTGGTTTCTATCAATTGGACTATTGTACAGCTACAGTAATGGTGAGACTTTAAATATACAAGTACAGAAATACCTGCTCTTAATAGCAATCTAGAATGCAAAATTCATCTAAGGAAAATAAATAATTAATCCTACTCTCTTGTATCCAAGACATAGTTTTCCAGGATGGAAAATCTTGTAAGAAATAAAGGAATAAACCCAGGCAGAGAATCCTGGAAGACATGCAAAAGTTCTCTGTCTTTACAAGACTGATAAATACTGCTGAGAAGCTTTTTTTTTTTTTTAGAAATTTTATTTCAGTCATTGACCAATAAAAGTGCATTTAATAAAATGAACAAAATATCCCCTAGCAACCATTTGTGGGCAAAACTTACACGCAATGTGGCAAAAATTTGCTAATTTTAGAGAGAAAAGTGCATCCCAATTGTTTAACAGATAGTGCAAATAAAAGTTATCAGAGTGCTCCAGGAAGTTAAATAAAAGTGGGATAATCAATTGGTGGCAACTGTCCCTGTAGAACTGGCGGTGCAGAAGAACATGGGCTGTGGTTTCTATGGCACCCATAAGACAGACGCAGAATTTGGTTTCATATGGGGTTTTCCTTATATTTCCCTTCTAGGATAGCTGTGAGGAGAGCATTGAATTGAGCTACAGATATGGCTCTTCTAAATTTGGAATTGTGATAAGATATAAATATGAGGCTGGCTTAGGCATGAAAATTTGGTTATTATGAGAGAAAGCATCAATTTCTGTTTTACCTTCTACATCTAAGATCTTTTGCCTTAACATTGATCTAGCTTGATATGACTCTGAAGTTACGATGGCATCATTGGAGAAAGCATAGATGTTCAGTTTGTTTTAGATCGCTATTTTCCAGGAAGATTTGCAATTGTCTGCCAATATTAGATGGGTACTGCTGAGCAGTTTGGCTGAAAATGATTCTGAATAGTGACAACAAATGCAAATTTAAAAATAACTTTTTATTGAATAATCAATTGTCCCTAACAGGCGAGCAAAATTAAGTGAAAAAGAAATGAAGACAGCAGCACAGAAAAAAGAAAATTTTCATGATCAGAGTAGTTAGATTCGGTATTTTTAACCTTCATTCACAACTTTCTCATTTTGAACCTTACAGCAAGTCCTCCAAATCAGAGAACCCACCCTTTTATTCAGGCTATATTTTTAAAGCTAGCTTCACTATTAAATAAGGTACATTCTATTTTTAAAATAGAAATAAAGAAATAAACAAAGAAATCCTTATTTCCAATAAGGAAAACAAAGAAAAAATCTGTAAAAGTGTCAAAAAAAAAAAAAAAGCAAAATTCTGAACAGGGAAAGCAAGTTTGGAAGTACTCTTTGGACGTAAAGTAGATGATACACCGAAGTGTATTGCTTAAGTAAGAACAACCTCCCCAACTTATTGACCTTCACATGTGCCAGGAATACAAAACACCCATTCCCAACATAATTATAAAGGTATCACGTTGAGAAAGATGGACTTCCCAGTGAATTTATTTTCTGCAAATAGGAACGGGGAAACAAGAATTCCAGAAACTCTGCCGTTCAACAGATGGAATACCCTCAATGTCCATAAAAGTCTATAGGATTTTTAAAATCGTTGCTGTCCAGCATCTTTTGTGATAGACCAAGTTTCTCCTGTCTTTAGCTCTTTTGATTGGCACAAACTCATAGGATTAGTTTTGTGATGGGGAAACAGATTAGTCAGTTATTTTTAACAGATTAATTGCCTCAAAGGGGTAGTGAGTTACCCCAATGAATTAATTTTATAAACCAGCTTCCAAGTTACAACGTTCTTATTAAAAAGATCATTTCAGTTTCATTGTTTATATTGTAACTTTATATAAACCTAAAGGACAGAATCAGGCTGAAATATTACGAATTTAAAATAAAGCATGAAATGCTGCTTTTTCTCTCACAAGGTTACTGCCTATCCCTCCCTGTCCCATATGTCTTAGCCCAAGACCTTCATTGACACGTTTCTCTTCTTTGCAGAGAGATCCTTTCTTTATTCCCTCCTTGCCATCTTGAACATGATATTTTTTGTACCTCCTTGTCTCTTCCTGTCTTAACGAGTCTTTTTTTACTCGCCTCTGGCACAACAGGCTAAGCTACTTTTTTTTCATCTTCCTTAGTAGTTACCAATGAAGAGTTTGTTCTGAAAACAGCTGGGCACACAAATAACTTTTGCAAAGGCTTTTCCAGTTTGGATTGAATGTATTTGGGTGTTTCATTAACTGGATTAAATTCAACTAAACAACACACACATGCACACATTAAAAACCCTTGAGTAAAGATAATGAACACATCAGTAAAAATTAAATTAAATACCTAGAATTTCTCTCCCCACATATTTTTTTCTGTGAACAGGGTACATCATAATCAATACTGTGATACTACACAATCCACTTGTGCAGGTTTATTGCTTCATCCACCGGTGTGATTGTGGCAGAACAGCCTGTATATATAGTTGATTTGGAGAAAAAACAATGGCATACTGGAGATTGGCTCAAAGAATCCCAGAGTATAGGTGACTATAAATATGAACTCCTATCAGAATTACTGATTTTAAAACATAAATTGCCACTTCTCTAGTTTGCTGGTTAAGAGGGATAAGAAAGTCACAACATACTGCCCTGTTGAAGCCTGAAACTTTTTTGCCCACATCCCCTTGCTCAGTTTGTTCTATTGTAGAATCATAATTAGAAAAGTGAAAAAGACAGCTCTGTACTTTCTTACCTAGCCACACACAGACATAGAAATCAGCTTAAATTGTGAGCTCTTCCAAATCCAAGGGCTGTGCCTGTCTGAGATCAGCACCACCACTTTGCATCTCCAGAGCACTAGAGATGCCAAGCTGATTAATTATTGCTTTAGCTCCTGTTGCAGGGAAAACGCTGCTCTATGGAGCATTGGGAGCAGGATTTCCCATTTGCGAGGAGCCTGACCTCATCTTTTTCCTCAGATTCCTCCTCCTGTAGCCTAGGTGCTGTGGCAGCTTGCCACCAGTCCTCCTCAGTAGCTCCAAGGGGCAACTTTCTACACTCACTTTTTTCTAGCGCCCATTACAAAAAGCAAAAGCGGCAGGACTAAAGGCAGGTGAGGGATGGGATGGGATGAGAATGTTGGTTGTTTGCTACTTTGTGTGCACCACTTTGCCAGTGGGAGGAAATGCAACAGTGGAAACACCAACATAATGCCATGAAGTTGTTGCAGAAGATTTAAATGGTATGGCTGAGTGGCTGAGTGGCGCCATCCCCAGTAGGAATAACATATACTGCACTAATTTACAAGGGGAGCTCACATTTCACTAGTGACAAAAGCAACACCTTTGGGGCAGGTCTGTGTGTTTTTTTTTCTACTGAACCAGTTTAAAGAGATATCTTAGGAACAGATTTTAAAATTGTATTCTGGGGACAATATTTTAAAAAATCAAATGGTAAAACAGTACATAAAGAATACAGAATAAGAGTTGGAAGGGATCGTGGAGGTCTATAATGATTACACAGGAGCCTTAATATGCACCTGGTATTAATGTATGCAGGGGTGCCTGCCTTATTGCAAAATAAAGGTCTTAAATATTTTCCCATTGTGTTTTGCATTCATTCAACATGAATATACTTTTAGGATTTAGCATCTGGGGTCCGAAAGAGGTGCCAGTAAACAGAGTTGTCTGGATTGTGAAAGAAGTAGTTGTAAATTGTCTGGGTTACAAGTGCTGCAACCCTTTTAGCTTTTCCTTGTGATCTTTAACAGATGCAGAAGGCATCCCAATGCTGGAATATTCATCTCAGCCATAATATTCATACATTTACTCAAACCTTTAAGTTTTCTCTTGATAAGGCTACAGTTGTGGGCTACCCTGTTTACCAAGTCTTGAACATTATTACTGTAGGAGAAGAGCGGGCACAGATAGGAAGTGGAGTTAAGTGTCTTATCAGCTTAGAATCATTACACGGCTACAAATGGTCCTTGCCAACCTCTCTTGAATTCTGTTGATCTTATTTGGCACCAATTTAGTACTGAACTAGTTGACTAGATTCTTGTGCAGGCTTAAGCAATAAATTTTTGAATTCCAACTTAATGTATAGTCCTGATCCTTTGCACCTGACAAATACCAGGAATAGGCATATTCTTATATAACAAAGTGCTATTATTGTCCCACATTGTGATATTGCTGGTTCATTTGTTCGGCAACAGTTTAGCATTTTTCTGCAATGTATTTATGCCACTTAGGACCTCTTCCACTGTCATGTCACATTTCTGTTAGTTCTCCTGGGAAGTTAGAACTATCAGATGTAGCTAACTGAGGAGCTCCTCTGGTTGAAAGGGGAGTAAATGAAATTCACTTTATCCTTTTCACATTCATTTTATCTGGTCAATCCTAGGAACCTTAGCAGCAAAAAATTATAGAATTTAATTTTGTCATCTCCAGAGAAGTCCGCTCTTCAAAAAATGGCATACATCTCATCATCCAGTTGGTTAGTGGCCATTGTCCTAAAATAGACATTTTTATGTATGGTGATTCCATCTGATGGCACCAGATTATTTTCTCAGTATGGTCCATGACTTCTTCAGTAAACAGATTGCTCAGCAGCTGAATAGCAGCACTTAATAAGGGCCCAATAAAGCTTCCATGATGTGCTACTTCTTTCTAAGGGAGGCCTTTCTAGCACTCAACATTTTAATGACCCATTTCTTTTCTTTAAGATTCAGAACTGAGAAATGTTAACATTTCTTTTTAGCATGTTCAAGGTTGTTTCTGCTACTGCCCACATCATATCATAATTAGCATTGCATAAAAAGCCCTTCTGCTTTGCTTCAGTTTTACACTGTTTTACTTCTCAAATCCTCCAGTTTTTGTGCACCCTCTTCAAAAGTCACTACTCTTTCTATTTCATAATGAAAACAGAGGCCAGTCAGCTGGGAAGAGGCTATTTTCAGTTTATAGCTTCCAGATTAGTGACTGCTGTATTTAACAAAAAAGAGTTGAGGTAGCATCTTGGAACACTTTAAAAAAAACTATGTAAGTAGGGTACAGTCCTCCCAGAGGCAATAGAACAATCCCCAGTATTTGGGATTCAGAAGGATCAGTTTCATTTTCTTATCTTAGAAAAACAAGTTTTGAGGAATGTAAATAATACCATAGATGTCTGTAATGTAGGTAACTTCAACCCACCATGTTCCCTATTGTTTAATTCAAAATATTTCTCCAGGACTAGACTACAGGTAGTCCTCAACATACGACCACAATTGGGCCTAAAGTTGTGTTGTTAACTGAGACATTTGTTACATGTGTTTTGCCCCATTTTATGACATTTCTTGCCACAGTTGTTAAGTGAATCACTGCAGTTATTAAATTAGTAATATGGTTGGTAAGTGAATCTGGCTTCCCCATTTATTTTGCTTGTCAGAAGGTCACAAAAGATGATTGCATGACCCCGGAACACTGCAATCATCATAAATGTGAGATAGTTGTCGAACATCCAAATGGAAATCACGTGACCATATGGATACTTTAACAGTCATAGTGTGAAAAATGATCATAAGTCACTTTTTTCAGTGCCTTTGTAACTTTGAACAGTTGTATGAACTGTTGCAAATCAAGATCTACTTGTATAGGCAATGACTGCATTAGTCTATGAGGATTTGGTGGAGTGCAGGGGTGAAATGCTCCCGGTTCAGACTGTCTCGGGCGAGTAGGTAGCAATGGTGGTGGGCAGTTCAGAGAACTGCTAGCAAAAATCCCTGTCCCCGCCCCCCATGCCCAGCTGAGCCGCACAATCATCAGAGCCTTTTTTTAAAAAAAAAATGGCTCTGATGATCCAAGCTCTGATGACCATTTTTCTTTTAAATGGCTCTGACGATCCAAGCTCTGACAATCCCAGCTGAGTTGCCTGCCGATCAGGAAACTCAGCTGGGATTGCCGGAGTCTTTTGAAAGCATTCTTTAACATGGTTTTACATGTAAAAAATGGTTTTAAAAGTAAAAAAAAA
The DNA here is from genome assembly GCA_030761175.1 of Masticophis lateralis. Lineage (NCBI taxonomy): Eukaryota > Metazoa > Chordata > Lepidosauria > Squamata > Colubridae > Masticophis > Masticophis lateralis. The sequence continues at coordinate 165,177,599 of JAUDYJ010000002.1, forward strand.
TTGGCCACGCCCACCCAGTCACATTACTCCCACCACCACCAAGCCATGCCCACAGAACTGGTAGTAACAATTTTAGATTTCACCCCTGATGGAGTGGTATTTGGCAGTTTTCCATGACAGAATTGCTGAGAATGCTCAGGAAGATAAATCTACCTCAGCATCTACTTCTGTCCTACTATTGCAGCACCACTGAGAGTGTCCTGACATACGGCATTCTTGCATGGTATGGGAGCAGCTCTGTAGCCGACAAAAAAGCTCTACAGAGAATCATTAAAACTACCCAGAATATCATCGGGCTCCAGCTACCAGCCCTGGATGACATCTTTGAATCTCTGTTTGAGGAAGTTGTATAACATTCTCAGAGACTTTTCCCATCCTGTTTACAATCTTTTTGAAATGTGTTTTCTGGCAGAAGATACAGAACAATTAAAACTCAGACCACACGTTTTCTGAATAGTTTTTATCCCAGAGCTATAATTGCACTCAACAATGAACTAAAGGGCCACCATCAGTTAGCTGTTGGACAGCATTACTTGGTCTGCTGTGTGGATGTTTGAGTGATCTAGGGGTAGGGAATTTGTGGTGGAAGTGTGTTTGGGGATTGTTATGTGTGTTGGACCTGGTCTTTGGGTGTTAAGTGAATTTCATTCTATGGATATACTGTGTATACATGTACAATGACAATAAAGTTATTAAATATTATGTCAAAAAACTCAACATGAGTTGACACTTTATAATAAGGCATAAAAAGATATTTCAACAATTCTTCTGATTGTGCCACTGTGGTCATGGTGCTCTGTCTAAACTTTCCCTATGGTAAATTAAAAGTAATTTATTATTCTGTTTTTGGCAGAAATTTACTTTGAAATGCTGACATCTAAGCTGATGCCAACTTTCTTTTCCAAAACTGGAAGGTATCAGACTTCATCCCATTCTATCTTGCATCAATCAGGATACCCACAAGCTTCTTGCTTTCACTGAGGTGTATATATTTGATATATTTTGAAAATAGTGTGCTTGTCTTTCTTTCAAAGGGCCCAATTTCCTAGATTTAGCAATGAAGTATCCTTTCTCTAAAGCAACCTTCAGATGATGTTCCAAACAGAGACCTCATTTCACTGCAGCTACATAAAATGGTCTCTTGTATGTAAGTTGCATGGAAAATAAATATAACTTAGACTCTGATTTGGTGGATAAGGCTTTGAATTAGAGGCTCCACAGCAGGAACTTTTTAACTTTAGCAAGTCCCTCCAAAAGATACATGTCCCCCAATCTTTGATAGATTAGCTGCAGAGGACGAACCTCCTTTATCCTGTTCACAGATGGATGCAAAATGTAAGATTGGAGTGCAAGGTTTAGTCTCCTGGTTTTGGCATGTAGTACAGCCATGTAACATTTGTTTTACTGCCAGAAAAGAGCATCTCATAAGTTCCAGGGATTCAGGAACTTCTTCCCAATTACAAAGTGCTTCAAGGGAACATCAGTCACTAACTTGTGCATGTTATAACTCTGACACTTGAGGTACTCTTTAACCCTACTGAGATTGTATAGAACTTCATATGTTAAATTAAGCATGCCACTGAAATTATTTTCACAATAACAACTGTTGGGAGGCAAAAAAACTAGTTAAACTCAAAAGCCAAGGGAGGGCCATTGACATAGAAATCATCCAAAAAATAATTACCTACTTGCTTTTCACCTCCTTACAAGGCATGTGGGATATCCAGGTTCTCCTTATAAGACCTTGTATCAATCATTGCTTGAAAGGGATGGAATTTTGTTTTTATGATTCAGTGGAAGCCATGCTCTGCCTGTAAGAAATTTGCTCCCTAAAATTATGACAAACCTCTCTCATTATGTCCATATCTGCCATAGCTGCCATATTAAACCAATACCTTTTTCAATTTAAACTCTGTACCTGTGTTAGCAATGTACCACCTCAGAAATTCTTTCATTGTGCCTCACAGCAACAGGTCCATAATAGTTGATAACAGGAAATAGATTAATACAAATCTCAATTGGCCTTTGGGTTGAATTACATTTCCTTTAACCCCTACAAATTTTGTTGGAGTTAGACCTGGCATGTGCCACATTATATGTTATTCGTACAATCCTTTGTCAGCTCTGTATGTCTTTGGAGGCAGAATAGCAAAACAATTTGCATTTATGCCATTTTGGCTCTTTCCCATCAGCTACATGACACCTTTGCTTTAGGCATGCACCACAGTGGTATTAGCAGCCACAGGTAGATGGTGTGACAGAATTCACCTAAATAGCATTCAGTCAGGAAACTCTTGATGTTTTTGATTCCGTAGCAATGATTATATAGTCTGAGGAACCTCCACAAAATTCTCCTCCTCACGTTTGTGTTTTTTTTGCATGATGGCTCTGAATGAAACAGACAGAAAAATACAGAACTTCAGCAAAATCATAATAACACTTTTACACACCTGGTTCCTTAAATCTGTTCATAATTGGATGAAATATGAGAGATGTGTTACCTTCTAATCATCTATGTGTGCATTAAATATAGGAATCTGGGGAGCCCTCCCATCACATTCAATGCTGCAAAGATTGGCGCATCAAACAATCTAAAGAAAAAAAAAGAAACAAGTCAGTGAAGAATTACTGCAGAAATACCTGAAAAGAACCTGAAATTCTATCAATATTTATTTCTGTAGCAAAATGGACTACCTTCATGTCTCACACTATGAGTCAGATATTTCATTCCATTAAAAGAAAAAAAAAGAATGGATTTGCTTCTACCAAAGTTATTTATCAAAATAGTAGTAATTAAATTTACTTATTTATGTCTATTCTCAAAAAAGGTCTTAAGTGTGAAATAGTATAAGCAGCTGGACAAGGCAAAATCTCATACTGAATTATGTTCCTGCCTTTATATTCCCACGTTGATATCCCCAAGCAGTCACATCAGATCCAGAAAGACTGATTTGTATAATATTGACATGGTTAAGACAAAGTTAGGGTTAGAATAAACATATTTTTTTACTGTTTGTATAGTTACATTATATGTTCGTTTGTTTCTTTGTTTTATATGCCACTCATTTCACCGGTGAAGCAAGAATGTTAACATCTTCTTGAAGTTGACAGGAATAACATTAGATGTACCAGCTTTTTCAGACTAACAATCAATTGTTAGTTTGACATTGCTAAATGTAGATTAGTATCTTTCTCAACACAACATATGAAGGTTGCCAATTTGACAAAAGTGTGCCACGTCAAATATCTGACTTGCTTGTAAATATGATGATGATGATCCAAAGGGCCTCAGATGTGGAAAGTTGTGATCTCTATTTCCATGCAGCTATCAACTTAATCTTCTTAGATACATAAAAATCCAATAAGGATTTTTGAGATACAAGCTTTCAGCTCTTATATTATGTCAATAGCTTGAGACCTCATTATATTTAAAAATGAACACAAAATAAAATAAAATTAGGGTTTGGTATTTAAACACTAGCCTGAAGTACTATTCTTTTCAAACTTAATACATACCATTTGTTTGCCATTTAGAGAACCACAGCGTAATTCCATTCTATGCCTTCTATACAAAATTGCTGCTTGGTTCAGGAGTGTGGATCATCTTTCTCTTCCCATTCCTTCACTTTAGAGGCTCAGAGATCCATTTTACATCAAACAAAAACACCTGTGCTGCTGTTTGAAAAAAGTCCATGTTTTTGCCCAGATGTGCCACCAAGATCCCTTTTACAAGTAGTCCTTTTGTAAGACTACAATTGAGCCCAAAATTTTTGTTGCTAAGCAAGACGGTTCTTAAGTGATTTTTGCCCCATTTTACAATCTTTCTTGCTACAGTTTGTAGGAAGTTAGCACCCATCCCTTTCCTGGAAGAATGAAATATTTTAGGAAATATTAAAAAGGCAGAATATTATGTTTCCCTGTTTGAGAAATGGAGAAATATGTTTTAAAGACAAAGCAACTCCCATCTTCCTGCATCCCCCCGTTTGTTAATGGGCCAGAAGCAGAAACTCAATCTTTGATAATAGGACACATCTGCAACACAATAGCAACAGAAACTAACACAATGGGACCCATCTAGAACAGAAACTCACCACATGGCACCTGGAACGATTACATCAGCCAGCAAGCCTAGCTAAGACCCCCACCCCCTGGGAGTCTGAAAACCAATCAGGATACTCTTTCAGGGCCCAGGAAGTTCAAAGCCAGAGAAAACATAAAACCTGGGGACTCGCTGTATCTCAGCCCTTTTCTGTTCAGGAACTCAAGCCATGTGATCCTGTCCACAATTAAACCATCTTTCCAAGCAGTCTCCATGTTTCCAGTGTCTTTTTCCCCACTTGGAGCTGAACCCAGAAGGATATTTCTTCCTACAATTTGGCACCCATAGATGGGACTCCAAGCTAACCTAATCAATGGAGCAGGCCCAGGTAAGCCTCCCTTGCTAGCAACAGACCCATTGAGTCTGTGGGTAAGTGGACCTTGGCCATTTGAAACTAGGTTTTAAAGGGCTTTTGAGTTTTGAGCTCAAAGGCTGCTTGGAAAGAAGGTGAGTACCTCTAAATTTTAATTTTAAAGCATGGAAAAGCATGGCAAATGAGTGTATGCCTGCATGTGTGTGAGGGCCCTTCTCCCAATCACAGATGGATCTTGCTTCCTCTGTGCATTTCCTAACCGCAGAAAGACCAACAGTCTGGAGAGCATGAGGGTTTTGCCAGAGCACAGGACCTTCTGTTAGGGAAGGAGGAAGTGTGTGTGTGGGATTTCACCTGGACAACAGTCTGATTCCACTTCTTTGAGCAACCTCTAGCCACACCTCTGCCTACCACTAGCTCCACCAAGCCATGACCAGTAGGATAGAGAAAGCAAGGCTGGGGGATCACTGAATGTGGGAATTTGAGTTTAAAGGGAATGGAAGCTGAGCGAACATTGAGCAAAAGTGAAAAGGGTAATAAAAGTAAAGGGAATCTCTGGTGTTTTCAAGAAAGCATAGCCCTGTTAGTTGCAAATAGAGTAAGGAGGTGCCGGTACCACTGCAGGGGGTAGTTGGTCCTCACAGATTAGCTTTTTGATCTGAAAATCCAGTTGAATTCCCTTGGTAGGAAGGGGCCATACTTCATGAGGGAATCAAAATCCTTCCCAGAATTTTTTTGTGTTCTGAAAACTGCAGGTGACCCACCCAGCTAGGCCAAAGTGAACCTTACATTCCAAGGGTCATGGGAAGTGGTAGCTTGTGGGTGAAGGGTAGCCCCTGGAATCATTGCTTGAGGCTTGTGACGCCAGGCGGGTGCCAGTTTCAGCTGGCATGAGTAAAAAAAAATTGAGGAAATTGTTTAAAAAATGGGCTTTGCTAAGAGATGACACCAGGAAAACAAATTTGACTAAAAAAAAGGTACTTAAAAGAAAAGGAAATTACATAAATAGGAATTTTGGGGTTTTTGTTTGTCTCTTTCTCTGTCTTCTCTGTAACCATGTGGTATGTTCGTTAAAATTTGTGCCTTCCCTAATTTAACCGAGATTTATGGCAGAATTGATCAGTGTGTGTGTGTGTAAATCTCAGAGTTCTGTTTTCTTCTCTTTGTCCTCCTTGCTTTTATGTGTGTGTGTATACATCTAAGTTTTTGTGCACCCTCAAAGTAATTGTAACTGTAAAATGTATCTGATCCCTAGAGACAAGAATTTGAAATTGTTAGGGGAAAAAATGGTTGAAGCAATGAAAAATGGGAGAGAGAGAGAGAGAAACAAAGAAAGAGCCTTTGCCCTGTATTTGTCTGGCCAACAAGAACAGAGTAAAGAGAACTTTTCATTTTATTTCTATTTTTTTCTCCTCCTCTCGCTGTATCTTAAAGTAATAATTCAAGTTTATGAAGAAACGTTTTAAGTTCATTTACAAGAAATAGGAGCCTGTGTAGCGTAGGGGGCTAATGCCTCCTACTAAAGGCAGCAATTAACACCAGCTGCCTGTAATTTCTGTGAGTTCAATCCTAGCCAGGCTTAAGGTCGACTCAGCCTTCCATCCTTTCTAAGGTGGGTAAATTGAGGACCCAGTTTGTGGGGGCAATAAGCTGACTTTGTATAAATATACAAAAGTATGAAGGCTATTGCTTAACGCATTGTAAGCTGCCCTGAGTCTCCGGAGAAGGACAGCATATAAATCAAATTTAAAAAAAAAGAAAAAAAGAAAAAAAATCAGTCTTGCATTTACTGTATGTGTTTAAATGGTTTTACCTGTTCATCTCTTTCCCAAAGTATGTGAATCCATTGTTATGTGAATCTAACTTCCCCATTGACAATTGTTGGAAGAAATGTTCATCTGGGTTCAGTTCCAATTGGGGAGAAAGACACTTGAAACATGGAGGCTGCTTGGAAGAATGGTTTAATGGTGAACAGGACCACATGGGTTTGAAGTCCTGGGTAGCTGACCACATAGAGTGGAGAGTGAATGTTATTTATTACCCTCTCTTGAGCATTGACCTTGAGCTTCCTGTTCCTATGGCAAGGGCATATATCCTATTGGTTGAAGACTCCCACGTGGAGTCATATTTGTCTGAATTGAGTTTGATTGAACCTTGCTAGGTGATGTAATGAAGGGGCTTGGTTGTGCCATGTAGTGAGTTCTGTTGCTAGATGGGTAGAGGGCTAATCCTATTACATCCTGAGGGTCATGTCTTAATCCCATCTGCCTGGAGCTGAGATGTTTTGTTTTGTAGATAGGCTAGCCCAGTCTTTTGTCTTGTAGGTAAGCTGGCACCAAAATATCTGCTGTGGGCAGGGAGCTGGGGCTGAGTTTCTGTCTCCTTTAAGATTTTTATTTCTCTTTCAGGGGAAATATTCTGCCTTTTTAATATTTCCTAGAATATATCATTCTTCTAGGAGAGTGGTGGCAGTCGTGGGTTGCTACCAGTTCACACTGGATTGGGTGAACTGGTAGCGGTGGTGGCGGGAGGCTCCGCCCCCCTGCCCAGACACTTCTGTGCATGCACAGAAGCATTGCGCACATGCGCAAGCACACACACACGCATGAGCGAACCGGTAGCAAACTAAATTGAAACCCACTACTGGAGGTGGGTGCTAACTTTCTATACTTTCCTTGTCAGAAGGTCACAAAAGATAATTACATGGTCCTGAGACACAACAATTGTCACAAATATTCAGTTGCCAAGCCTCTGAATTTTGATCTTGTGACTACAGAGTTGCTGCAATGGTTGTAAGAGTGAAAAACCATCATAAGTCACTTTTTTTGCCGTTGTAACCTTGAACAGTCACTAAATGAAAAGTTGTAAGTTGAGGGTTACATGTATTCAGTGACAGAGATTTATTTACCTTGGGAGAATTTGTCTGGGCTTGCCTAGAATAGATATTCAGGGCATGCCCAGACACATAGCAAGGATGTGCTTTCCATATGCCCAGAGTAGTTCCTCTGGAGATGTCCAGACAAACAAACATCCTGTTGCAGGGTGTGCCATGCACATGTCTGCAATCATCATGAGGGTGTGTCTCGACTCAGTAGGAGATCTGTAGTTAAACCTATTGCACATAGCAGTTTAACACTTTTACTAACTTTTAATTTTGTTTAGAAAGATTCAAAATTAGGTTTATTCTCTATGTTCATTTTTGGCATTATTTCAGTTTTCCAATTATATATTTGCAAAAATATGTGTAATTCACTTTCAGAAAAAAATCAAGCAATAGGATGTAACTTTAAAAAGTTCTTTTTCTCTGCATTTTAGGTACTGATTTGAACATCTCAATAAAAATAAATTTTATTAGGTTTTTATTACAGCATTTGCTTCATAATACAGGTTTTCAGTATAGCTACACTCTTAAGATTATCAAAAGCCAATGCAATCTGATAGAGGGTTATGTTACTTGTTATCTTTAGCACTGACAAGCAGCCTGGTGGGATTTAAACCAGAGAGCCTGGTGGGATTTACACCAAGAGTTGTAGTAACAACTCTTATCTAGCAATTTTTGTGACCAAATAGCATGTATTTTTATTATTTACTTTGATGATATCACTGATTAAACTATTAATACATTGGCATTAGAAGTTAGTTTACACTTTAATGCCAAGGCTTTTTTTTTGTAGTAATGACAACTGAATTATATTTGTAAGTGACATAGCTACACCTGAGGCATCTGCCAGTTACAAAGATGTTACAAGTAGGCATTTCTTCAAACCCAGGGAATTAACATAGCTACACAGTGCAGCAGCATGTAGGCAGCACTAAGGACCATACCTATAGCCAGTTGTCCATTAGGATTGTAGGTATTGTTACAAATATCATGGAGAAGATAACCAAATCCCAGCTTGACTTGTTCCTGAAAAGTTCTTGTGCTTGGAAGAGCCACTCCTTAAACTTCCTGTTTGTACTAGGGCTATTTACTCTCAGGAAGGATCCTGTTTACAGATAGTCCTCGACTTACAATCATTCATTTAAAAATAGTTCAAAGTTTTGATAACCTTGGAAAAAGTGCCTTATGATCTGTAGTTGCGTTTACATCCATCATACCACCCTCAGGATCACATGGTCACAATTTGAATACTTGGCAACCGGCTTGCATTTATGACTAGTTGCACTATTCTGTGATCATGTGATTGCAGTTTGTTGTCTTTTTTTCTGATTTCCAGCAAATAAACATTGGGGAAACTGGATTTGCTTAAAAACTGCATGATACACTTAACAGCCACAATTTGCTTAACAACTACTGTAAAAATTGTTATAAAATTGGGTCCGAATTGACTTACAATTGCAATGACCTACAATGGAAATTTCAGTTCCAATTGTTGCTGTATGTTGAGGACTCCTGTAGAAAGTTATATCTGTGAAATTCCAGAATATTTGTTTACAGTGCTCTCTCCTCCTATTTTTCCTCATGGAAAGAACTAGAGAATATTATGCCCACAAACCTTTCTGCCAGTTTCAAGACGAGTGGATGGATAACTTTTTAATGTGGCTGGCTGGGTGAATCTCTCCCTCCTCCTTGTCCCACCCTCCGTCTCAATAAAATTGAAAAATTGTATGTTCAGAGCATAAAGGGGGGAAATGGTTGAATGTAGAACTGTAATTAATATCTACTCATGCTTGCACCAAACTGTAATCACATCTTATTCTGCATCTCAGATCTTCACTGCTGACTATTTCAGTACTTTGGGCATGTTTACCCCACAGGTGGCCTCTTGGTTCTGCTGCAGCTGGCTCTGACTATTTGCAATTTGCTTGATCCTGTACATTTATTCTGCCCCCTTCTAGGGCCCTTGTGGGTTTGCAGGCATAAGAGTCACATACTTTAGAGATACGCTGGAATAACTGGGTTACTGCAGAAAGGCATAGGCAAGTTTTAAATGTCTCCCAATCTGTTTTTTTAGCATCGTTTTTATTAAAAACGTATAGGGGAAAATTTGCAGTTATGTTAACAAAGCATTCTTGAGAGTATTCCATTAATTTGCACAGCTGCACAAGGGATGTTCAAGAAGTGAAAAATCCTAAAATGTAATACAATGTGAGAAATGATACCCTCTATATACAATAACTTATATCGTATTTTGTGCTATGGAATACAGAGATAGGCTGTCATGGAAAGGGGAAACAGGCAGAGGAATATTCTGGATTTTCAGTATAGTTGTATTTTAAGAACCAAAGTACCTATGATATTAAGCATGTCAATACATCATGTATTTTTATGATAAATAGCAGATGCTGAGGCCTCCAATGAAGAGGGGATGACACTTCCCTTCTTCGTAGCATTTCTGACAACCGCCTGCTGTCAGGTTATTTTCACATAACAGCAGAAACTGAGCATTGACCCAAAAGAAGAGGCTTATGATGGATAATTCTGTGATGCAGACAATAATTCTTACAGCATTTAAATTCTCACTTAGCCAGTCCTTCGCACCTGTGATAGAAAATCCAGGCTAACTGTCATAAAAGGCTTCCAGCCTTCCACTCTAGAAAGTTAAAGAAGGGCCAGGTTCCCATCAGACAGTAGGGTAACCATGCTTTAATTTTATACTAGTGCTGATGAAATATCACAAGCCTCTCCACCAGGCTGCCCCCGAAATGCACCCTTGCCTAACCACTGCAAAGAATTTGTTGTGCATCCCTGTCCACTGATCTTTTGTGTGCCTGAAGACAAAGTCTGTGATTGGCAGTCAGATCCCAAGCCCTGGCTAACACAAGCCATTGTGTACAAAGCCACTGTGTACAAAGTCACCAACTGTCCTGTTACAGAATCAGTAATTCTGTTTTCTCCACAGTGCCATAGCCACAGATAGTAGTGCTGGGTGAATCATTGGACACACTGAGTGAGGAAACGACAAATGCAAATGTCGTTCAAGGTTACGTTATTGCCTGTCATGGGGCACTTATACAGGATCTCATTCAAAAAGCCCCTAAATTGATCCTTAAACAACAAACATGCATTCTGTCCCCTCCTGCAGAATGGCTGTGCCTATCGATACAATGGGACCACTAGCAGTCCCAGCCAGTCCAAGAGCTGGTATATCAACCTCTTCTTGGGTTTGCAGGTCAAGTGCACAGTCATTTTAAAAGCTGCTTAAATAAAATAGGCTAAAATATTAAATCAAATAGGACAAAACACTCATACTGGAAGCCTAAGAGCTGGGTTCTTGCGGTACAGCTATTTTGTTGACAGTTTCCACAGGCATGCTATCTGGAAGAGGTTACTTAGTGCTTTTAAACAGACCTGTAGCTCAGTTCATCCACCTTGCTTATAAAGGGAAGCTGCAAGAGCTGAGTCTTCAGTCTCCTTTGTACCCAAAAGAAGAACCAGAGGAAAAGGATGATCCCAGAGGGACTGGCAGAACCTATTTCAGCCAAATATTCACCAGCACAGAAGGCATCGCTTTAGACTGCCTCCCCTTCATGTATCAACACATTTTATATTGTCTGCATAAAGCAAAATAAAGAAATAAGAATTTCAGGAGACTCCATATGGATACTCCAGGTCTAGGGTCACTAATGAGTAAACCTGAAACACCCCTCTCCCCATATGGTACCTGTGAGTGCCTGATACCCACTAGGATTCCAACTATTCTTTAAAAGACAATGTTACATTACATAAAATTAGAAATGCCATGTTGCAAGGCAGCATATCTCCACAATTTTCCCCTTTCCCCCAAAAAAGTTTACTTGGATTCATAGGATCAAGAAATAAAAAAGATAATCACAATAAATAAAGAGTAGTACTGAAATGCTGACAGAGGGCAACCTCACCAATTTGTCTTGTGGTTAAATTAGGTTTTATAATACACTAGGCACATGCACTGTCCCGTAGTATTGCAGCTATTTGAGGAATGGGCAAAGCCTCTTTTATGTTCTAACAACTTAATATGTCCAATGCCAACACCCTAGGATTGAACTATAAATACTGTGACTTTTGGAGTAAGTCCAGTGAGAAGTTTCTTTGTGGAAGGAAACCACACAAAACAAAACTGTGAACAACTATTGTACAGCTTCCAGAATCATATCAAATTTCAAGGTAATTTGATAAGGGGCGCCTACTGTGTGTGTATGTGGGTCTCTTCACTGGAAAAGACACTCATGCTCAGAATACTCAGCGATAAAATGAAATGAAGCTGCCAAAACACATGGTGGCTAGACACCATCAAAGCCGACACCAGCCAGAGCATATAACACCTGAAACAAGATCAGAAAATGTAGAGAGAGCTAGTCTATACAATACTTGAGAATCGGACATGGTGAATGGATATCATCATCATCATCATGATCTCTAAGGCCTCTTTCTCTCCCCCATCATCCCACCCATTAGTAATCACCTTTAGCATATTTTTGGTGGTAGCATCAGTGTCTGTGGGGTCCTCTACAAAGAGAAATCTGGTCAGTAGAGAGCAAACCAGAGCAGCATCAACAGCTCTTCTGTTGTTTGGCCAAACTGCAGACACCGGTCTGAGTGACAGTAGCATGTTTCCCTTCTAACTTGCCAGGATACTAATACAAATAGGACATTTGATGTAATGGCTATTCCCTAACACTGAGGGCTAGTAAAACCATTGCTTTTCCAAAAAAGTACTGAGAAAATTTACATTTTGTATCTATTTTTCTATCCTGCTGCTTCAACAGGAATTATTTTTCTTTGAAAGAATTACTATTTTAGTTTGTGGGCAAGCCTATTCCTTTGCTTTCTCTATTTTGCTGCTTTTTGTTTACTTTACATCTACATGCATGGGGATTTGGGAATCCTGTTAGAAAGCATAAATGTTTCAATAATTTTGTTTATCGTTATGTGTTTATCACTGATGGGAAAAGGATTTTTTGCCTCTAGATCAAGATTGCAAATGACCTCTATTGAGTAAGTTCAGTGGGGGAAGCTACATACTGTTATATTTTTCACATGATTGCATGAAAAACAATGTGTTTGAATATTTGAAATATGGTTTTTTTTGAACATTGGTTATTAATATTTTAAAGTTTACAGGTATTGATAGTATTTACTTAAACTTAGAGAGAGGTTATTGTATTTTATGATTGTCTGTGTACTAAAAGAAGTCAGAGGTCACTTTTTGTGTGTATTTGTTATTTTTTGCCACTTTTTAAATTTTCATTTTACCCTCTCCCCCCGTTTCCCCTTTATGTTAGTTTATATTATATTGTTTCTTTGAAATTTAATACCACTATATATTTTTTTAAAGCCATACATTTATTACAGAGGTGAAATACAGCAGGTTATGACAGGTTCTGGAGAACTGTAATGGAAATTTTGAGCAGTTCGGAGAACCGGTAGCAGAAATTTTGAGTAGTTCGGAGAACCGGCAAATACCACCTCTGGCTGGCCCCAGAATGGGGTGAGAATGGAGATTTTGCAATATCCTTCCCATGCCCACCAAGCCACACCATGCCCACCAAGCCACGCCCACAAAACTGGTAGTAAAAAAAATTGGATTTCACCACTGATTTATTATATATATTGGTGTGTTTGTCTTTGAGAGACCTATCTAAATCCCCCTCCTAAATTCTCAGCATAACTAAGACTAGGATAAATCTTGGAGGCTAAAATTAACCACTGTTCTGAAATCTGTTAAGGGAAGATTAGAGAGGGAGACAGAATGATGTTCTTAACCCACCTAAATTAGGTTTTTCTTAAAGCAGAAAAGATTCCCCCAGACTGTTAGATGATTTTTGAGGATTGAGCCCAAATAACTCCAATGCAAGCATGGTAGTCTTAAATTCTTTATTTCACATAGTAATACGGTATTGTTCTTTTTCAGGTACACATCAGGAATGGCGCTGGACCCCTGGACACTGACCATATATACATCATGGGCGGAGTCAAGGTAAGGAGTGGTCAATTGGGTGGTACCTGCTTTGCCCCCTAGTTTAACCCATGGTATGCCATTAGGCATTTTCCTCTGACAAATCCCCCTCTAAAATGCCTGATGGCAAGTGCTGATGTGCGATTTGATGTACCCCTAACTTGGAAGATACATATATGTGTTGTTTGGTCGCCAGAGGCTTTGTGAGGATGTCAGCCGTTTGTTCTTTTGTGTCACAGTGAACTGCTTTTATGAAACCTATGTTGGATAGTTGCCTAACGTGCTTATACTTTATATCAATGTGCCTTGATCTCTGCCCCACTGTCTCGGCCATGGATATGTCTATTGCTGCTTGGTTGTCTTCGTGTATTACAATTGGGTACATTGGTTCTGACCAAATACTGGATAACAAACCATCAAACCAGGTCAGATTGTTTGCAGCTCTAGACAGACAGATATATTCCGCTTCTGCTGTTGAAGTAGCTACCAAGTTCTGTTTCCCAGAGTACCAATACACAGGGCAGTTGTTAATGAAAAATATATACCCAGAGGTGCTCTTGCGGCTTTTTGTGTCTCCCGCCCAATCCGCATAACAAGTTCAGATTGGTTTTTCTGAGTGTTCTGGTTCTAATATCAAACATGCATCAGCACTGTGTTTTAGATATCTAAGAACACGTTTGACTCCTTCCCAATGATAGGTGGTAGGGCTACTGACATGCCGTGAGAGTAGGTTGATGGGCAAAATGATGTCAGGCCTAGTCCAGTTGGCTATGTATAGTAAGGACCCTATTGTGGACCTGTACGTGGTGTTGTCTTTATACGGTTCACTTTGTTCATACATGGCTTTGGGGAAATCAGGTTGCATAGGTGTTTCGCATATTTTGGCATTCATCATGTTACACTTCATCAGTAGTTCAAGAATTTTTTCTTTTTGGGATAACCTGAATCCCTTGTCAGTCTTTTCTCTTTGGACCCCTAAGTATTTGTTAACCTTCCCCAGTATTTTTAGTGTAAAGTGTTTGTTCAGTTTGTTGGCAAAATGGTCACATTCAGTTTTTTGCTGACCAAAGTATAATATATCGTCAAAGTAGACGAGAACATATTCGATGGATGGGCCCCTTCTTCTAGTAAAGAAACATAGGTCTGCTGGTGTAGGTGTGAACCCCATGTGATTGAGTACCTTGGCCAGACATTCATACCACCTCTTGCATGATTGTTTTAACCCGTACAGGCTTTTGTTGAGTAGCCACGTTTCTCCCTTTTGTGTGTTCTTGCTAGGAGGGGCTCTTACTATGATTTCTTTGTCCAGTTCTGCGTGCAGGTAGGCGGTTTGCACATCGAACTGGTACACCTCCAATCCTAGAATGGATGCTATCGCCAGGGCACTTTTCACACTCTCAGTTCTGACTGTGGGGGAGTGTCTGTATAGTCGTCGGGATATTTTTGGGCAAAGCCTTGGGCCACTAGTCTAGCTTTATACAATAGTTGATTTCCCTCTAGCTCTTTTACCTTGAAAACCCACTTTGTCCCTATGGGGGTTTTCCCAGTTGAGGCTTTGATTGGAGTGTACACGTTGAGCTCCCTTAAGCTGGCTATCTCCCTGTCCATGGCTTGTTCCCACTTTACCCTTTCTTCTGGTGAGAGCTGGAGAATTTCCTCATATGAGTTTGGGGGTGTTCTGTTGGTATCAATGGACAGCACGTAACCATCAAGCCTTTTTGGTGTTTTGTTCCTGGTGGATCTGACTGGTCTGCTTGGTGGAGTCTCGGTGTTGTGCATATACCTTGCCTCCCTATTGGTGAGTGAATCTACCTTTATTGTGGGGTGATTTTCTTTCCACTCCCTGTTATCTATGTCTTGGCGTTTGGTGCGGTGGTCTATGTGTGGTTCATTCTTAATTGAGCCTTGCTTAGGCTCGTTTATGTCATTATGGGTGTTTTCCTGACCGATTTGTAAATCGTTCGGGTGTATTTTTGACCAGTTGGCGTTCTCATGGAACACCGCCATCCTGGATATTATGAATTTGTTGTCCCTATCTCTGAATCTGTATCCCTTTGTTCCGGTTTCATAGCCCATAAACCTCAGTCTCCTCGATACCTTATCTGCCTTGTGTCTTAGCTGCCTTGGAATATGGACATCAGCGGTAACCCCGAGTATGTACAGGTGTGTGAGCTTTGGTTTCCTTCCATACATTACTTCATAGGGGGTTTTGTCAATCACGCTGGACCATAACCTGTTTATGGTGTAGTTGGAGTATGTGAGGCCTTCCGCCCAGAATGTTTGTTCTAAGTCAGCATCTTCTAATACGCACCTCATCATTGTCTGTAGTGTGCCCTGTTTCCTCTCTGCCACTCCGTTCTGGAATGCTGAATACCGTATGATCCTTTGCCTGTCAAGCCATGCTGAGAACTCCCTGGACAGGAATTCTGTCCCCCTATCTATCATTATTCGTTTTATTTTTAAATTGTGTTGAGTCTCTACTCGTTTGTGGAAGTCCTTGAATTTCTGGAAGGCTTTACTCTTATGCTTAAGGGTGTAGACGAAGCCATAGCGGCTGAAGTTGTCCACAATAGTCAAGAAAAATCTTTTCTTATATTTATGGAGGGCCTCATGGGTCCCATTAGGTCCATGTGTACAAGTTGAAATATTGAGTCTGTGGTGCGAGTGGCTCTTTTGGGTCGGGGCTTTGTCCTTAGCTTAGAACATTTACACACTGAACACTCTAAGTAATTTTTGCATCCTTTTACTTTGACACCATCTGAACAGTCCATCAACTTCTGTATGATTGGGAAGCTGGCATGGCCCAGTTTTCTATGTAACAAGTGGGCACAGTCATCATGCATTGGCTTTCCTATGGACAGTTTACCTTCCTGAGCGGGCCCCTGGTTGTATGCTTCCTCATTGTCACTACCTGTCTTGTCAGTGTGTGTCTTAGCGTGTCCTTCTGCTTCTACCTCCTTGTTGTTTATGTGGGTATTAATGGTGGGATGATGGGCTTCCTCAGTTTGTAAGTATGATAGCCCTCCATTGATGATTATCTTGCCTATCTCAATCCCGTCCTTGATCATGTGAACTTCACCTTCCTTGAATGTGGTCTCAATCCCCAACTCTCTACTCAACTTTAGGGTGGCCAATATATTGTGGGGGATCTCCGGCACGAGGAGTACCCCCTCTATTTTTCCTATGCCTGGTATGTGAGTGGTTCCTTTCCCTGTGACTAGGACTTTGTTTTGATTGGCCACTTTTATGTAGTAATTTTCCTTTTTGAATGTGAGTATGTCTCTATCGTACGTGGCGTGATTTGTAGCTCCGGAGTCAATGAGCCAGGTGCTTCCCTTCCCTGATCGCTTGTGTGTGGCTATGTGTTCTCCAAGTCCGTTTGTGGACCCTGAGCGGTTGTCCCTGGAGCTATTTCTGTATTCCCTTCTATTTCACGGGTTTGGTGAGTCCCTACGTCTGTACCTGCATTCAGGGGAATGTCTGTCAGGTTGTCTCTGCCATCTATCCTGTCTGCTTGCCCAGTGATGTTGGTCCCTTTCCTTCGAGTTCCTGGGGCAATCCCTCCTATAGTGGCTCCTAGAGCCACACAGGAAACATTCTATGTTGGTGTTGTGGCTTGTTTGAAACTCTACCCTCTTTGTTGGCCTGCTCTCCCTGCGGTGTGTGTGTTGCTCTTTCCTGAGATTGTCCTCAGCTATTAATTTATTGCTTAGTGTTTCCAAGGGGATGTTATCAATGCTGAGGCTATCTAAGTGAGTAATGAAATTTTCCCAACTTGGATCAAGGGAATTAATGATTACGCTCTTCATGTTGCACTCAGATACTGTCTCCCCCCTTTGGATTAGTTCAGCCCTGGTGGCACTTAGGTTCAACAAGTGTTCACTCATTGATGTGCCAGATTTTAGCTTGGCAGAATGGAACTCTCTGGAAATTCTTGTGATGGTTGCCACACTCTTACTATAGAACAGGTTGAATATTTTCTGCATAACTTCAGACACAGTTGAATGATTGTCTACGATGGGGTAAATACCTGGATCAATACTAACTAATACAATGTAATGAGCTCTATGATGCATGCAATCTATCTCTAAAGTCCATGGTCTGTGTGGTGGGTCAGTGATCATAAACAATAAGTTTTCTCTCAGTAGAGCAACCTGCAGTTGTCTGTCGCACTCCAGTAAATTAGTCCCATCTAGCTTTAACTTGGAAAAGTCACTTGGTAGAGTCCCTGTGCTTAATGTAAGGTTATTTACATTCAGTCGCTGTCCATGTTTTTTTACTCAAGTGAACTCGCAATATGGCTCTGGTATGGAGGAGACATGTCTGTACTGATGTGTGTCTATAGTCCACTTCTCGCAATTCGACGCTACGTAGGCTGGTACTTCTCTGTAGTAACTTGTATCTATGTTCTCTTTCTCGTTTCTTGCAGGCGGAGACTGAGCATGCCCGGGAGTCATTTTCTTCCAGCAGTCGCCGGAGAAGGAGCTTGTGGCTGCGGCTCCTGGATGCAGGCCCCAACCGGTTGGGTAACCCAGGGCTTCAGCCTTTGGTGGTCTCTGCTGGTTGTAGGCTCTCAGGAATGTTGTCGGGAAGGCCGAGTCGCTCGTCGGATCGCGCAGGAGCTGCGGGAGGCCTCGTTTGGCTGGTCGGATGCCTGGCTGAGCCAGATCGTCGTGGAGGTCACGGTAGATGGCTGGTCCCAGTCCATCGTCCTCTAGATCACTTGGAAGCCATGGTGGAAGGCACCGGTCCAGTAAGTATTGTTCCTTTCTTCGGGGTTTGGGTGCGGGCCCCAGTGGGATTGCGTAGTTGTCCCCGGAGGGTGATGGCTTTTGGTATAGGCAATTTGGGGCGTTTTCTCGTTTTGGTCTTAGATTGTTTAGGCACCATAGAGAGTTGGTTTCTTCATTGGGGCCTACTTCGAGGTCGCGTAGCAGGTCCGGTAGTTTTATTTTGTGACCGTAGGCCGCGGTTAGTGTCCACACGGCCAGGTCTATTTCTAGTTTGGTAGGTACACTGGATGGGTGGCCCCCCCATTCATTTTTCTTGTCTTTTTGGATTTCTTGCGGGTAGGCCCCAGTTCCCGCCAAGAAATTAGAATCCTGGCCCCTGATTGGTTGGCGGTCGGCCATCTTGGGTGACGTCATACCCCAAGATGGCCACTGTGATAAAGGTACGAATTCGGCCCCGGTGGTTTCGGCGGGAAACTTTTCAATGGATAGGTTTCCTACCGTGTTTTTTTCTTCTGGGGTCGATTCGCAGTCATCTTCTTCGGACGTTGCTCCGTCATCTTCAATGAGGTCCCGGAGGTTCGCGATCAGGTCTGCGGTGTCGGTTGCAGAGTCTAGGAGGTCTTGCAGCTTCTTTTTTAGCGAGATTTTTTCTCTTGTTTCGGCTGCTGTGCAGTTGTGGCTGGAGATCCTCTCGATCTCTTCTGCCGCTTCTTCTGCCTTGTTTTCTGCTGCTTGTTGTTGTGCTGCCATTTTCTTTGTAAATGCCCTAGTGACTGGTCTTTTCCTTTTTTCCAGTAGATTAGATGGGCATAGAACCATCCTCTGCTACCATTTTGTTAGATGATTTTTGAGGATCGAGCCCAAATAACTCCAATGCAAGCATGGTAGTCTTAAATTCTTTATTTCACATAGTAATATGATATTGTTCTTTTTCAGGTACACATCAGAAATGGCACTGGACCCCTGGACACTGACCATATATACGTCATGGGTGGAGTCAAGGTAAGGAGTGGTCAATTGGGTGGTACCTGCTTTGCCCCCTAGTTTAACCCATGATATGCCATTAGGCATTTTCCTCTGACACAGATACCTCTCCAGATATCAGTTCAAAGGAGGATAAACTAGTCCCAGGCACTTCAGGAGGGCAGTTGATCAATGGCTCCAAGCAGCTGATTGAGTGTGATTTGGCTGAAGCACAACTGCAGCAGAACAGCCCTGAAGCTTCAGGTGTGGAAAGTATGCACGTGCAACTGATTAGTGATGATGATAAGGAACTGCCTTCTGCACCTGATCTGAGAACAGGTAGGGCAGAGAAAAGACAGAAGCAATGAAGGTCAGCCCAATTACTTGTGAGGAGGCAACCTCATCCCTCTTGATGGGCTGCATCAGAAGCTGGCTATTTAGCCCAGCAGACAGATGGAGGCGATGCTGGGAATAATGTATACATTTCCTAGCTGCGTGTTTCCTGGTCATTGTAATTCCAGCCTTGCCTTGGATTGACCCCATGCCTTGACTTTGGATCATGCCTTGTGAACCCTCTTGTAATTTTGCCTAGTGGATTTATTTGGTTTGGGAACTTTCAAGTGCCTTGTGGACTCACTGGCCATTGCTCTGTGGATTAGCATTGGTCTGCTTTTGGCTGACTTATTTGGGACAGTTCTGGGTTTTTAGTGAAGGGAATTGAGGGGGTAATATAAATAAACCCACTAACACACTGTTATGTGAGTGAATGGGACAGTACGCTTACCTTCCCATATCCAGCTATCCTGCCTGCCTGCCTGCCTGCCGACCGACTGACCGACCGACCGACCAACCGACCTCTCTATTGCTCTGACACAGCAGTGATTCCTTCCTGCCCTTTCAAACTCTTCCCTTATGGAAGGGCTGCCAGGCTGACATCAGTTCAAAACAGCCCTCCATCATCCCATCCGGTTGGTGCTAGGGCCAGTTCCTCCCCTCTTTTGGCAGGGGATCGTGCTGAAACTCTTTTCTAGATGGAAAACCAAATCAAAGCGACTCCATAATGCTTATTCCCCTTGTCCCTCTTTGCATCTTCCTCCCCCCACCCCCAAGTTGCTGTGTTTCTCAGAGGATGGCAGCCAGGGATCACAGCTGTCCCCTCCCTAGTTTAGTGCTGTTACTAAGTGGTTGTTTGTCCTGAAGCCATCCCATCTGCCAGCCCAGAGAGGCGACCACCGTTTGCCAGGCGCTGCTACCACCCCCTCCCCACTAAACTGACTTTTTCCCCAGCTGCAAGGCCCTTGGATTTGGCTGATGCTTTTCCATCTCCGTCCCATTCTAGTCAGCAAAGTAGAAGGCAATTTTCTGTGTCTATCAGTTCTCATCACTAAAAGGCAAACAGAACTTCCAAAACACCTGATGCCCTTTTGGTTTGTATAGGTCATTCTTACCAAATTGAACAATCTCTGCACCACCCTGCATCTTAACTAGAAAGAGGGAGCAGAGTTGGTTTGTCTGCCAAGAGGCTACACTTTGTAGCCTAGCTGGCTGTACAAATGAGGTAGGTTGGGATCTCTGTTTGCATATGATCCTAAGGGGATTCCTGATACTTCCAAATCTCCTGGTGCCTTTTAAAAAAGCTATCCAAAAAGTGGCAAGATGTGCTTTAATCTTTCTCTTTCTCCTTTTTCTCCTAAATTCTTCTCTTTCCAGCAATCCAAAGCCCAAGTGAGAAGAGGAAAGAAGAAACAATGAGGGTATTGTGAGAACTAATGGCACTTAGTTAGGCAAGGACGTTGCCCTAACTAAAGGTGAAATTTCTTTTGAGTTGAGTTTCATTCCTGGTGACTTCAGGGACAAATCCATATCTTAGCAGCCTCACGGATGTGCCTTCTTCCAAGATGCTTTTCCAAATGTCCAGTCTAACCTTTAGCCTTGGGAATCCCCTGGAGTCCTTATTTGAGTATTAACCAGGGCTACTCATGCTTAATTTTCAAGATGAGAAAGTTAGCTGGGTGCTCCCATCAGCTGAGGCCACCACAATTTCTTTAAGCTTCTTTTAGACAGGAGAACCTCAGAGTATACACAATTTGGTAATTTTATCTCAGCTATAATAGATGCAGCAGCCCCATCAGTCCCCTTAGGTGGGGTTTGCTAGGAGAACTTTTCAGAGCTGTGCAGTCTCCAGGCAAAAGACTTCTTTTCTACCTCAAAATCAAGCAATGGGAATTCGTCACTGTTCTCTCTGCCCTGTATTTATAGGCCTGCATCTTCCGACAGAGGGTGAAGTCATTTCCCTTCCTTAACCCCATTGAACAAAAGGTTCTTGAGAAAAGGAAGCTATTTTGGTCTCTCTGAGATTTATTTATAGGCCCTTTCAAGAGCCTGAAAGGGAAAGTGATTCATCTCCACCCCCCCACCCCATTTGCCAAGCAGCTTTCTTTCCCCCTCCTGCATTCCCCCCGCCCCTTCTTTGGCCTTTATGCCTGGTCGATAATAACATGGCTCCTAACCTTGGTGGTGTGTGATCATCACAGCACCTTTTTGCCTCATTATCGAGGAATGGGTCCCATTTGAGATTTTCCCTGCCAACTGCCAGCTTGTTAATAAATTACAAGGCCAAGCCTCCTCCCCGCAGCATTCACCGAAGCAGTGTGGGAGATGGAGGGAGACTTCTGAGCGGGGTGCACAAGAGTAGGAGCTGGCTAGTGCCCTGAGGGGGAAAGTCATCTTCTGAAAGGGCAAAGATTGCTATAAGGCAATATAAACAGTGGGAGTGAAGGGGAGCACAGTCGCAATGAAAGAAAGAGGAGCAGCGTGTGTTGCTGGCTGTTTCCATATTACTAAGCAAAAGAGGTGTCATTCAGCCTCCCTTCCTGGAGGCCCAGAGAGTCCAGAGCCAACTCTGTTTTTGTACTTAGTGCTGAGTTTCTACCTCAGGACTTATTATTTTTGTTTTGTTGTCACACCAGCTCCCCAAGCTGTTCCTTGCATTTCCTCACACTGAGCACCTCCTCTCTGGATGCTTTCAAGAGCTAAATGATGAATGATGATCAGTTGTATGTGCCTGGTCATGGTTTTCTTTATTCGTTCTATATTTGGCAAAAACGGACTTCAGTTGTAGAAAGAAGTATCATGTTGGCAGGTTTTTCTAAAAACTTTATTCTAAAGTTACTGCTGAAGATTACCTGTCCCAAGTTACCTTTTTTTTTTTAAAGTAGGGAAAAAGATCAGCTGGGAACATGTAATGAAACAATGACCAATGTTCTGCTTTCGTTTGATCATCATTTATAGTTTGGGAGTTTTTCTTCCACCCCAATGCATTCCTGAGGGCCCTGGAATGTCAGCATCCCATTGCAAGAGCTTGCCGAGCAGACACGTGCGAACATCCTGGGGTCCCCTCTGTTCAGACATCTGTTGATTCTGCAGAGGATTGTTAGCATGATGTCATTCTCATGTTACAACTGTCATAAATTAAAGAGAGAATTTCCTTAATCCTTTGGGGTGGAGACAAAATAAGGCCTGTTATTGGCTAATGGTTTAAAAATAGTGGGGCTCTTTCTTTAGAAGCTAATTGGAGCTCCTCAGTGACAAGTTCAGTTAGTCTTCTCCCTGGCCTTGCTTGTTATTATAGAACT
Source organism: Masticophis lateralis (assembly GCA_030761175.1). Lineage (NCBI taxonomy): Eukaryota > Metazoa > Chordata > Lepidosauria > Squamata > Colubridae > Masticophis > Masticophis lateralis. The sequence continues at coordinate 165,200,221 of JAUDYJ010000002.1, forward strand.
TCTCCTACAATTTACTGGCATAAGCAGTGAGATAGCAGATACTCTCATTTTACTTGCAGTAATGACCTCCCAACCACACCTATCTAGTGATGGACCTAGTGAGCTGTGTCCTAAAAGAAGAAAAAATTACAACCATTATTCTAATCAACATAAGAAACAATGATTGCTATGTCTGTAAGGGAAAAATAAAGCCAAGACATGTAGCACAGCAATTTTCTTATCAGGACTACAAATGATAAACTTTTGTGCATATCAGAAATGGTACAAAAGGGATAGAAGTTTTGGAGTTTTCCAGATCATTCCATCACATATTACAAAAAGAAAGTGATGGATGGGAGGGGGGAGGGAGAAGAAAGTCCAAAAATTAAATTCAGTGTTTCTGGCACAAACTTAAAATCAGACTCAAGATGGAGACTTAATAATTAAGTATTCTAGAGATCTCTAGAATGTGCATATTCCTTTACGCCATTTTATTTGTCTTACAAAAACTGTAAATTTGTTGACTTTATTCTTGTCCTAGAAATTCCTCAGCAATACTTATGTTGAAAGCAGTTTTTAGGGGGATGCTGGGTGCTACATCTGGATTATCCACAATTACTTATGCGGGACTCATCATTTTTTTTTTGTATTTTTTCCAACATAAACATAAAAAAGAATTTTTTTTCAAGAACAAAGTCTTGGTCCAGTCACAAAGGGGTATGCTAGTTTAACAAATGAGTGCAAACAATTTTAACATAAATTCCAACATCTTAATGAATCTTTCTATTATCTCATCATACATCTTAATCTCCTACTAAAACAGAGCTCATTTTTATATTCAATTATAAGTTCAATTATAAATCAAAATTCAGTATCGCTCTATCAAAAAAAATTTTTTTTTCCCCTTGGTCCTTTTAACATCAACATTAAACACAAAAACAATCTAATCTATATATTTATCTTACAATTTTATCACCACAAATCTTAATTTCCAAATGTATACAACTCAATTTTTATTTCAATTTATTAATCAAAATTTCTTTCTATTTTTCTCATTTTTTAGACCCAATTCATCCTATCATGTCTTTTACACAGACATCTCAAAATTTACCATTTAATTTAATTATCACCCAACATTTTCTTTTTCACCCCTTATTAATAATTATTCTTCAATATATTCTCTTCATTCTCCTCCATCACTCCACCTATTATTTGGCTGATTTCCAGCATAACATATTTTGGCTGAGTTTTCAGCATATTCTCCTCCATAACTCCACCTATTATTTGGTTGATTACCAGCATTTTCCATTGTTTTGGCTGATTTCAGCATGCTTTGTTTTGGCTGATTAACAGCATTCTCCTCCTATTATTTGGCTGATTTCCAGCATTACATTATTTGGCTGATTTCTCAGCATATTCTCCTCCATTAACTTCAACTTCTATTCTGCTAACTTGTTTTAAAAATTTCTTTTTCAATATGTTGTCTATTAAACCATTATTTCCAACTATACTCTTCCAGGGTGTGTCCCCATTTATTTCTTAATATTAATCATTTCCAACATGTGTTAAATGCAATCACAATTATGACTTCCATATGTGTACCTTAGTATATCATCTAAAATCATTAACAATTGGTCATAATTGTCATCCACCACTTTGTTATAAAATTAAAACTAAAACATGTTACAAAAATTATGCTTTTATGAAAATATCACTTTTAGTCACCTTAACTTCCCACTTCTATTTTAATTATATTTCTATCTTTATTTACCATAAACACTTCTTGTTTTTATTTAACGCTCACTTAAAGTTTGAATGTTCAATTTAAACAATTGAACATTCAAACATTGCTATTTAATTTATCTATTTTGCTTCTTTGTTTCCTTATCTGTCCATAAGCATTTCAATTCAAAGTCAATACTTCCATGCTTAAAACTCTGCATATCCTTTTTAATTCTATTATAAAGTCTATTTCCAGTAAAACATCATTTCTGTTCCTGCGCCAAGCCTTTTGTTGCTGTGCCAGTTAGTTAAAAGTTTATTAGTCATTGTATTTCTTCTTTCTTTGTAAAGCCATTAAACGACAGAATAGGAATCTCCAAAGTTCAGAAAACCATAGTTCTTTTCAAAGTAATCCACAATATATAACAAGTGGAGCAGTGGACTAAAGCGCTGTTAAATAGCACTTAGCTGCCAGCTGCCTGCAATTACTGCAAGTTTGAATCTCACCAGGCTCAAGGTTGACTCAGCCTTCCATCCTTCCGAGGTAGGTAAAATGAGGACCCAGATTGTGGGGGCAATAAGATGACTTTGTATGAAAAAAAAAGAACACCCCTTGGGGGGGGGGAAAGCCCTGCTAAGCAGGTATATACAAAAGTATGAAGGCTATTGCTTAACACTTTGTAAGCTACCCTGAGCCTCCAGAGAATGGACGGCATATAAATTGAACCAATAAATAAATAAATAATATATAGGTTCTTTTCAGGAAAAACAAGTTTCCGCAATCAACACTTTCATTTAGTCATGGCTTCAATTGCTATTTTGAAACATTTATGTAGCAATCCGTTTGATCTCTTTGTCTGGCTTTTAGAGATGGCAAATTCTTAAATATCACTTTTCTCTTTTCAAATTAATTTCGGTTTTAGCAAGAAAGTTCAAATGTCCAGTTCTATTTAATTAATAAGCAGTTCATTCCAATCAATCAGTGAACTTCAGAAATAAAGTTCTTAAAGGGTCTTTAACTTCTCTCCTTTTTTTACAAAATTTTCAAGCCCCTCAGATCTTCAGCCGCTAGGTAAGGCTGGGGATCTTATTTGTAACTATCCTTATTAACACGTTGGTTCTCACCTGGGTTAGTGCCACTCACCCAGCTCCGAAGCACATCATCCTTTCTTCCTTCCTCTTGCACTTTGCCTGTCCCAATTTGTCACAGTCTCAAGGCAGCCGCCATGGCTGTCGTCCCCTGCTGCTGACTTAGATGGTTGCCTCTGGCCTCTGAGGAACTTGCCCATTCCTCTCGGCTGCCCAAGGGGTCCCGCTCTTTCCCCTGTCCCTTCAGGACAGGTTAGGTCTTCAGACCTGTCAGAGGCGGTTAGCCAGTCAGGGTTCTGATGGCGGGGCTCCAATGAGCCCCGCCATTTCCCCGACTGCATCACTGCAACGCCAAACTGGAAATCTCTGCGGGACTCATCATTAAGTTATCCATCAGGAAGTGCAAATATGTTGGAAAAATAGTACAACTACCATGATGTTGTTTAATTCCATCAAGCTATTTCATTGAGTCTCTAATAAAGCTGATAGTTTCCAGTTTCTTTCCTGCTAAAACTATTTTCTTGTATGATATTCAGTAGAATATTGTAAATTCTTTAAAATAGTTGGAACAGATTTAGAAGGTCATGAATTAAGATTTGGATGGCACAGCTATTTACTATGACAAGGTTAAAGTAGATGTTGATTTCAACAATCATTTTGTTAGACATGCCATTCTAAGAGTTTGGAATAAATATAAAACAAGGTCTTCTATGAAGATGCCTCTTTGGGTGTCTCCCCAGGAAGCTTTTTTCAGAAAAGAAATCATGGTGAGGCCAAATCGATGGATTTATGGTAAAATAATATCTTTTAATTTTTGTGATCCTATCCTCAAATCTAAGGTAGAGCTAGAATCAGAAGGACATGTCTGCCGCTTGCTTATATATTTACAACTTAAAGATTTAAATTAGTCAAAAAAGAGCTTCATTCAGTGGGCAAGGGACGTTGGATATAATGTAGAGCTTAAACAATGGGAGAATATGTGGATGAAAGGTTTAAAATGTATATTAAATTACAATTTAAAATATTTTTTATGAGAAGATATATCATTGGTATTTAGAGATATGTTATCAAGAATGTATAAAAGTATTTTAAATGAATGTTGGAAATGTAAATATAAAGAAGGCATTTTTTGTAATTAGTGGTAGACATGTAAAGCAAAGAAATATTGGAGTAGGATTCATATTCTGATATAGAAGATTCTTAAAATGAATATAAAGATAAAACCAGAAACTTTTCCTTTGGGTTTAATGGAAAAAGACTTGGAAAAAAATTTGGAACGTTGATGTTATTATATATGTTGATGGCAGTAAGATTATGCACAAAAATGGAAGGACGCTTTAATCTCTACAATGGATGAATGGTTGCAAAAGTTGATGGGGTTAGCAGAAATGGCTAAATTGACTGCTTTGATAAAAGAAAAAAACACAATTACTTTTGTTTCTACTTGGAAAATGCTTCTGGACTTTGTGCTACAGGTGGGGAAAACCAAAACTTTGATTTTGGGTTCTATTGATTAGATAGATTGTTGTTGTAGAAATAACTAGTTTCTACTATTATGTAAAAGTCAAAAGGTGAAGTTTGATGTTTCTATCTTATTCTATTGCAACAAAGGGAGTCAGAAATCAATGCCTTTTCTTTCTTTTCCACTTCTTTTCTACACTTTTCCCTTTTCCCTCCCCCATTTTTCCTATTATTTGCTTTTGTATTTTTATATTTTATATTATAAACTAATATAAAGGGAAAAAATAATAAAATAGGAACAAACTTCTTCTTTAAAGGAGAAATTTGAAAAAAAGCAGGAAGAGAATCCAGCACAAAGGAAATCAAAGGACTCTTGGCAGGTGCTGATGAGCCAAGAAATAATTGGAGCAATCTAAATATTTGGGGGTTCAGGTCTTACTGGAATCATACATACAGAAGTCCTGCCAGTTCTCCCTCCCCCCTTTTTTTTCCAGTGGGAAGAAAACCTACTAGCAGGCAGAAAGCTAGGATCCAGGACTCCTGAGCTAGGATGCTTCAGACAGAAAAGACCTTGTGGGCTGAAGATTAGATCAAAGCCAGAGCTCCTGCGTTATGTATCTTCTCAATGTAGGAAGAGAGTTTACTTTAGTTAATAACCTAAGACTTTAGTATTTTCCAGATTCCTGTAGATATAATAGAATCCAGAAAACTGGCATTAGCCCAACTCCAAATTCTCAGTACTGCTTTGGAGCTGAATGTCCATGCTCAGAGTTTATTTATATCAACATGTATATTCCACTTTTTGGCTGCTGCTCTGAACACTCCAGAATTCAAACCAGAAGTTAAGCAGTTACTGATGTTCTGAAAGCTTTATCCTTGGGGCCACTTCTAGTGCACATTTGCTGCAGAGTCAGTTGGGTGTAATAAGTAAAATAAGGAGAGGTAGACAAGAAAGGGCACCCCCAGTAATGTCCTTTAGGCTGTTACTTAGGCTTATGTCCCCTTCCTCTTAACTGATTTGCATAAGTCCCCAGTTGAGAGAGTTTTGTAGATGAGCATAACTAAAATGAGAATGACTTTATGTAGTAGGCAAATCCTTTGTCTTCTGTGGAAGCTTACAAAAGAGACTTTTGGAGACTCTGTCCTGCTCTCTCCCACTTCCATGAAAGAGGTTGGGTGGTCTTTCTGATATAGAAACAGGCAGCAACAGATGCTGATATAACTTGAGATCTCAAAATACTGGGATTGTTTCTTTGTTCAACATTTCCCAATTATGTTTTACTACAACTCCCATTATCCTTAGCCAGTTGAGTTGTCCTGTGAAAGGTGCAGCATATCCTGACTTCTGCCAGAAACCAAAGAAGCTTAGGGACATTAGGAAGTTGTACCTTAGGTCTCTCAGGTAGAAGACCAGACAAGAGGGACACCAACCTGGTGTTCAGAGAAAGAACAATTATGAGAGGATTATTTCTCCTTCCCTGCCAGGACAATTCCAATTTCCTATAGCCCCAGGACTGCAGAAGTAAGCATGTTTAGGGTTCATCTAAAGGAACAGGAACCACCAATTGCTTTCTAGCAAATGAAAATTGGCCCAACCTGGCTGGCCAACCATTTATGTTTGGTTTTCTGTTCTGATCTTCAGATACTATTGCTTCTGTTTCTTCTATTCTTTGATATCTAGAATTATTAGATTAAATTATTTAATTAGTTAAAGGTAAGATTTATCTTTTCCTTTTCATTGCTCTGACTTTGAAAGGCAATTATTAGGTAAAAAGGAAGATTTAAAAAACTGAATAGAAGTGAAAATAAAGAGATCATCTTGGATCAGTCTGGCAAATCATCTTTGCTAGTACAAACAACTTTGTATGACAAGCCTACTATGAAATTCTGGGATAAATGGACAGTCTTTCCGGCATCTTTATAATTTGCAGAGCTGGCAATACCTTCAGTATAGTAAGATTATTTAGATAATTAAGGAATAAGAATTTAATTTAAATATATTGTTTGTCGCAAATTACCTATCTTGATTTTTATTAGGCTAATTAAAAGAGCATCTTAAAAGAGTGCCAACACTGTATAGTTAAAGAGGGGCTCTTCCTTGGGCCCAGAACAGTAAATTATAGGAAAAATAGCTAGACATAGTATTGAATATCTCAGCCTTTCCAAAATGTCCCATGACTGCCTCAGACTTTGGAAGAAGCATCTTGGTTTCCCACGAGCAGCACTTGGATCTAGCCCCCCCCCCCCCAGTGTTTTGGTGGAAAAATCAGTAGAGGAGAGCACAGATACAGTAGCATGCCCGGCTGGATGCCCTAAGTGGCAAAGAAATGGAACAAGGATGGGGCAAGGAGCATTTCTAGACTGTCTTGCTGTTGCCGGTTCAGTTCTTCAGTCCTCTGAATTCAGCCAGCCAGCCAGTTGTCTGGAAGCTGAACATTCCTGGAAATATACAGTATTTGTTTGGCCCACCACATCTCAAAAAACCAGACCAATGGAGAAGTGTTTATTGTGTGTCAAAATCTGGAAATCTTGATCTCTCAATTCTGTTCATCTTAATTTTTTAGAAACGCCTTTATAACCAGAACTGTGAGTGAGGAATAAGGAAGAGAATTGAGAGACTTCTTTTAGTTGTAATCGCTTGCCACACCGGGACACACATATACATCGTACAAAATGCAACAACTGTGTCTCTGCTTTCTCTCATGGTCCATTCCAGGTTTCAGCCCCTGGAAATTTGGAAATTTTAAAACATAACTATTTCAGACACTTTTTTGTGAATAAAATATGTCACCATCTGCTTTTTGTGCTTGTGGTAAGGTACAGAGGTGTAGGACATTATGTGTACTGAGGCAAACCCTTTAGATTAGGACCCCAATAGTCTTCCATCCCTGTCACTCAAAATTCCTTGTTATATTTAATTTCCTGGAATTCTTGTTCCAACACTTCTTTGCCTGAATACACACCACCCTGTTGAGTTTGAGGTGCTATCTCCCAGCACCTCAAGACAGAGTATGCAAGTGGGAAGTTAAGGGAGGAAGTGATAGAATATTGGGGGGGGGGGTGAGAGAGAAGGAGAATAAAGAGGGCTCTGCATCAGGAAAGGTTTTGGGTAGTCCTCTTTTTTCCTGGAACTAAAATTGGAAACAAAAACAAAAAAAAGTAGTATAGGACAAAATAAACAAAATACTAAAGCATATTTAAGAATGTTTCTTTAAAAAACACCACCACCACAGATAGTAGCTGCTCTTGACTTCCTTCCACTCAGCTTTTCTTGTACAGCATCTTTTGGCAATAGAGAGATACAGAATCCTAAAACTGTGCTAACTTCCAGTGATTGCCCTGATTCTGGAGCGTAAATCTATCCAAAGTGACCATGTTTGCTGAGAACATGATTTAAGGAGTGGTGACAAGTATGTGCCTCGTAGATGGCTTTCTTCCAAAAGGTCTGCCTTCACTTTGTGTAATCCACTAGTAAAGCATCAAAACATTTCTTCTTTCCTGAACACAAAAGTTCTGCCAAACCAAAGCAAGAGATTGGGTAGTCCTACAGGATTAGCCATGGTTATAGTACAGGCAGCCCTAACATCAATTCTAACTTCAGCAAATTCCCTCTTTTTCCACCTTGTTCCATTAAAAATGTCAGGTCACTTACAACTGATTCACCTTTGGGAATCATATGTTCTCATATTTAGAAGGCAGAACGTAAGTGTTTTAAGCTATACTGTACGTTTTACAAACTGACATTGGGGAATATTAAAAGCCAGGGGTAAACCAGGGATGAAATGTAAAATTTGTTACTACCGGTGGGCATGGCTTGGTGGTGGTGGTAGTGGTGATGGGATAATGTGACTGGGTGGGCGTGGCCAACTTTAAAAAAAAAACTTTTCAAAGCATTTTTTCTTATGCTTTGAAAAGCTGCTGACGATCCCAGTTGAGCCGCACGATCATCAGAGGCTTTTTTTTTTTTTTTACTTTTAAAAGCATTTTTTCCTCGGAAGAGGTTGTAGAAAAAATACTTTTAAAAGTAAAAAAAAAGCCTCTGATGATCGTGCGGCTCAGCTGGGCATGGTTAGGGGGGCAGGGATTTTTGCTACCGGTTCTCTGAACCACCCGCTACCAGATCGGATGATCCGGTTCGAACCCGGAGCATTTCACCCCTGGGGTAAACTGCAACTCCATGAACAGTAATAAAGGAAAAAGTGAGTTGTACTTTAGCAACATCTGGAGGGCGATCAATTCCTATTATTCCACATCACAGATGTATTAGCCAATGGCCAGATTGGAGTTTATAGGAATTGAATTCCAACCCCTGGAGCATACCAGGATGAGAAGACTGTATCATCCAACAAGTAAAACACTTTTTACAGTGCAATGTCATCTGGAGATAAATGTATTTCTGCTGAACTTTATGAAAGAATCCTATTCATCCATGAAGATTCAAAGATCTCCAAAATATGAACTTTAGTTTTGGGAAATATAGGGGAAACATCTATCACCAATTTTACTTTCATTATAAAATGTTGATCAGGGCACCTATCCATTGAAGTAAGAATTGTTTATTATGATATTGGAGACAGCAAAGCAAAGCTGAAAGGATAGAAAAGCAGCTCCTCTGTAAATAGACCACAATCTATTTCTTGGTAAGCTAAGAATGTGGAATACATAACATCACCACCAGATGATGATGATGATGATGATTTATTTATTTATTTATTTATTTATTTATTTATTTATTTATTTATTTGATTTCTATACCGCCGTACTCCCGAAGGACTCAGGGCAGTGAACAGACATAAAATACAACACATAAAATACAAAATTTAAAACAGAGTAAAATCGAATTAAAGCAATTTGGCTTTAAATTTAAGACAAATTTAAAACATCTCAGAAATTTATGGATGGATTTGTAGCTGGCTGACAAACTGTACTCAATGAGTAGTCCTTAATGGTACTACATCTATATGAGAAGTAGCAGTGAGGTACGACAAGTCTCCATTTTAAGCTCAGTACTCTTCAATATCTTTATAAATGATTTAGGTGAGGGAATAGAAGGGGAACTCATCAAATCTGCAGATAGCCACACCCCAGAAGACAAACTCAGGATCCAAAAAGATCTTGAACTTGGACAATGGGCCTTATCCAACAAAATGAATTTTAAAATGGAGAAAAGCAAAGTTTTACATTTAGGCAGGAAAAATCAAAGGTATAAGTCAGTGGTGGGTTGCCCCTGGTTTGAACTGGTTCACAAGAACTGGTAGTAAAACTGACGGGAAGCCCCGCTCACCACCCTGGATGTCGTCATTGGCGATCTGCGCATGCGCATAAGCAAGGCGCGTGCATGAGTGAAGCAATCATGCATGCGCAATCCCATTACGAACCAGTAGTAAAGGTAAATAGAACCCACCCCTCGTATAAGTACAGATTAGGTGAGACTTGGCTCAAAAACAGTAACAGTAAGAGAGACCTTGGAGTCCTAGTGGATGGTCATTTGAATATGAGCCAGCAGTGTGAAGCCAAAAAGGCTAATACAATCCTGGTTGTATAAACAGAGGCATAGAATCAAGATCACGTGAAGTATTAGTGCCGCATTACAAAACTCTAGTAAGACCACACCTGGAATACTGTAAACAATTTTGGTCACCGTACTCCAAAAAAAATGTTAAGAGTTTAGAAAATTTCAGAGAAGAGCAGCTAAGATGATCAAAGGCCTGTAGACTAAATGGCTGCAGGTTTTGGGTTTGGCTAGTCAAAAAAAAAAAGAAGAATTAGGGGTGACACGATAGCAGTATTTCAGTATTTCAGTGGTTGCACTTTTGGATGATCTCTGGTGGAGGGGCATGGGGGTACTGCATCCGTCCTTACTCTACTTGACCTCTCAGTGGCTTTTGATATCATCGACATGGTATTCTTCTGAAGTGGCTTCGGGGGATGGGAGTGGGAGGCCTTGTGCTATCCTGGTTCACTTTTTTCCTCTGCGGCCGCTCTCAGTCAGTGCTGATAGGAAGGAGAGATCCCGCCCTCGCCCACTGCTACGCGGGGTGCCACAGGGCTTGGTACTCTCTCCACTCCTGTTATATGAAGCCGCTGGGTTAGATCATCCGTCACCATGGACTGAAGTATCACCAATATGCTGATGATACTCAGCTGTATGTCTTAGCCCATGGTGAGTTAAGTGATGCTGTATCCTCCCTCTCACAGTGCCTAGAGGCTGTTAGGGGTTGGATGGGGAGCAATGGGTTGAAACTAAACCCTGGCAAGACTGAGTGGCTCTGAGTTTGAGGTTTGTTGGGTCAGGGAGAATTACCATCTTTAGTCTTGGATGGGGTGGCACTACCCCAAACAGACCCTGTGCGTAATCTGTGGGTTCTCCTGGACTCACGACTCCTGTTGGCTCATATTTAATTGGTTGTCCACTCCAGAAGTTTCCTCTCACTGTTACTGCTATTAAGCTTGGTTTCACCCAGTCTATATGTGTACTTTTGGTTTTTCTTGCCTATGTGTAAGAATGTACTTTTCTCTATATTAAATTTCATTTTGTTATATAGGGCCCAGTGTTCAAGTCTGTCAAGATCCATCTGGATTTTGAGCCTATCATCTAAGGCAGGGGTCCTCAAACTTTTTAAACAGGGGGCCAGTTCATGGTCCCTCAGACTGATCGGGGGCCAGACCAGCTGGGTGGGCATGGCTAAGTGGGCATGAAACTGGGTGGTCATGGCCAATTTAGCAGTCCAACAATACACACAAATTAAACTTTAATTTGTTATGCTCTTGAGGGTGGAAAGCAGGATAGTGAAGGGATGTGGCTGCCTTGGGGTGTTTATGAGGGACTTCTGTTTGTGTGTGTGTATGTGTGTGCTTTGGAAAATAAGTTGACCCCCTTTTTTTTGTGCCAGTCCCTCAAATATTGAAATACTGCTATCATGTCCATCTTTTCATTAGACTAGACATACCTAATTCCTGTAACTATTCTTTGTATGTTTTAACCTCCAGCCCCCTAATCATTTTTGTTACTCTTCTCTGCATTCTTTCCAGAGTCTCAACATCTTTTTTATATTGTGGTGACCAGAATTGGATGCACCAAGGCTTTGTAAAGCAGTACTAAAACTTTATGTGATCTTGATTCTATCCCTATATTAATGCAGCCTAGGATTACATTGATTTGCCTAGACTCATGTCTCCTGCTCAAAGAGCAGGTGCAGGGTTTGACTACAAGAGCTTTTGCACAGCTTTGATTTTTCTTTTTGAGTCTTGACTCCCTGTGCTCAGTTACTCAGGTCCTGATCATCTCTCACTTGGATTATTGCAATGCACCTTACATGAGATTACCCTTGAAGTCCATTTGGAAGCTTCAGCTGGTGCAAAGGAAGGCAATGAAAACTATCTTGGGGGCCCCTAGGATGGCCCATATTACACCACCAGGCATGGGTTTCACTTACATTTGCTATCAGTTCGCTCATGCATGCACAGATCATATTTGATAATGTTCAGGCAGGTGGGCAGAGCCTCCCGCCACCGCCACTATTGGTTTGCCCGAACTGGGGCGAACCGGTAGCAACCCACCACTGTTCACCACTGTTCTTCAAAATTCACTGGCTACCAGTCTGCATCTCAGTGCAGTTCAAGGTGTTGGTTATGACCCCCTCAACTATCACTCCAGCACCTGCCCTTTTGAAAATCTTACTATCTAAGGTAAGATCAGCCCCACTCCCCCCCACCTCCAACCCTTCTGTAAGAGCCTGAAGATCTGGCTCTGCTGATTGGCCTGAGGACCAAATAGGGGAGTTCTACACCGGAGGTGGCTGCTAGTTTGGCAGATTCCACCACTCCCCCTTGCTCTCTGCTCTCCACCCACCCATCTTTTTGGTTATCATATTGATGTATTATTCTTGTGTTCCTTTGCAATAGTTTATTTTATTGTTCTATTATATTACTTTTGTTCTATTTGCATTCTTTTCCTTTTCTTCCTTTTTATTATTGTAAGATGCTTAGAATAGCCCCACGATGAGACAGGCAGCAATTAAATTTAACAAATAAATAAACAAACAAATGTATTTACATTCAAGATACTTGCCTTTTAAACAGTGGTGGGATTCAAATAATTTAACAACCGGTTCTCTGCCCTAATGATTTCTTTCAACAATCACTTTGCCAAACTGCTCAGAAAGTTAACAACCAGTTCTCGCACAGTGGTGTGAACTGGCTGAATCCTACCACCGCTTTTAAGTGCAGTGACTGTCACAAACAATATTTATGCTTCCATCAACTTCTAAGCCCCAGACTGTTCCCCAGATGCCTATTTTCTCTCCTCACCTTGAGTTCAGAATAATATAATTTAGGATAGAAATCAACCTTGAAAAATCAAGAAGTCAAAAGTTCTGGAGGAAATGTGCACATGTATCCATCAACTTTTTTCAATATTTGCATTCACTCCAATAACATTCAAAATGCTGGACCTCATTAAAAACAAGTCATGTACAGTAGTTATTCTAATTATAGTGCCAGTCTAAACTATTAATTCTAGTCCATCTTCATTAAGCTGGTCTCACTTCCAGTGCTTTCTTACAAGATGTAACATCCAAGTCCAACTGCAGCTTAAATGGATTTATTGACATACATTTTAATTAACTGATTTGGAAAGTTGATAATCTTTTACAAGCTTTTGTTTAGATACTTTCTAAATAAATGGGTTTACCTCAACTGTCCATAATATTATTTCAGGTTTCTACTAGATACAGTATTTGCTAGCAGGTCCATTACCCTGATCTGCCCTGAAGCAATACCCGATCTTTAGCTTGGCTTTTCTTTCAGTGACCAATCTCCAAAGAGCCAAAAGGGCCCAAAGCAGATGGCTGACAGACTCAGACACTCATCTGGAGTGGGATGGTTGGTGAATGAACACTCCTTGAAGTTATGTTGAGATAATATTGACATAATCAGAGGAAAAACTGCAGGCTCTTGAATGGATAGGTTACAAATATGATTTGAAGTAAGATGTTAGATTTCTGGATTTAAATTAAGGCCCTCTGAGTCAGGAATAAGCCATGAATATCATCATCCCAGGAGGCTATTCCTCCAGGAGTGACAATGACAAAAGCGCTCAGACTTTTATATTGCTTCACAGTGCTTTACAACCCTCTCTAAGTGATTTACAGAGTCAGCATATGGCACCCAATAATCTGGGTCCTCATTTTACTGACCTCAAACTCATGGAAGGTTGAGTCAACCTTGAGCAGGTCAGGATCAATAATTCTTTACTACAGATTCTGTAGTAAACTACCATTGATGTTAATTACGGTAATAAGGAAATACTATCTGGTTTGATGACTTCCCTTTATTCTTTCTCAGAAATATTTAACTATAGCTTTTTAACTTTAGTGTATCTATTTTCCCCTGGTGCTCCTAACCATAACCATTATCCTCTGCTACAGCATTCTCCCTTTCCTTTTGCTGGAGTCCAAACATCCCAGTCATAGCAAGGATTCACTCCTGCAAATGTTTCTGCAAAAATGATCCAACCTCAGTTGCTTGTTTCAACACCCACATTTCCAAGGGATGGGGCTAATTTTTTGCTTAGCAGAGGAGGTTTAGATTCCAGGGCCTTCCCTGTTATGTTGAGATGCGATGGATGGCCCAATAACTTACAGAGACACATGGATTGCTGATCAGAACATATCTTTATTCTTTGCTGTTTGTTTCTTGCAGGTACATTCAGGACTGGACCGCTGGATCAACATGTGGTGACCTTAAGTACCCAGGAGGAGTGGTCTCAGGTAAGGGGCGTCCCTGGCAAGGGGAGGGGTTCAGGTACTCTGGGGTTAACCCTTGGGGTGCCAGGCTAGGGAAACAACACAGAGCAGGTAGGGCATTTACTTCTAACAAATCCCCCTCTAAATGTCCGACCTGTGAGGGTGTGTTTGGTGAGGTTGGTGTGGGGTTAATGAGTATCCCTAGTCTGGATGTGAGGTAATCGTGTTGTTTGGATGGCAGTGGTTTGGTGAGTATGTCTGCTACCTGTTCCTTGGTGTTGCAGTGGATGGCATTTATGAACCCTGACTTGGACAGCTGTCTCACATGTTTGTGTTTGATGTCTATGTGTCTAGACCTCTGACCTATGGCGTCTGATGTGGAGATCTCTATTGCGGCTTTGTTGTCTTCGAAGATGGTTATGGGGAGGACGGGGTCGGCCCAGATGCTGGATAGCAGGTCGTTGAACCAGACCAGGTCGTTGGCTGCCTTGGATAAGCAGATGTATTCGGCTTCAGTGGTGGAGGTGGCCACTAGGTTCTGCTTCCCCGTGTACCAATGTACCGGGCTGCCGTTTAAGAGGAATATGTAGCCTGACGTGCTCTTGCGGCTCTTCGTATCGCCAGCCCAGTCAGCATCAGCGTAGCATGAGAGTGTTGGTTGTTCAGAAGGTTCGGGTTCTAGCAATAGGCAGGCGTTTGTGCTGTGCTTGAGGTATCTTAGCACCCTCTTTACTGCTTCCCAGTGGTAGGTGGTGGGTTTACTCACATGCCTAGACAGTAGGTTTACGGAGAGGGCGATGTCAGGTCTGGTCCAATTGGCGATGTAGAGCAGGGAGCCGATGATGGACCTGTACAGGGTGTTGTCGGGGAATTCTGGCGATTCAGAGTACATGTTCTTTACAAAGTCCACCTGCATTGGGGTGTCACACGGTTTTGCCTCGGCCATATTGCATTTATGAATTAGCTCCGAGATCTTTTCTTCTTGTGACAGCCGGAAGCCTTTGGTGGTTCTGCTCACCTGCACTCCAAGGTACTTGCTCACGTTCCTCAGGGATTTCAATGTGAACTGCTCGCTTAATTTGCTGGCGAAGTTGTTACACTCCTTTCTGTCCTTGCCTATGTAGAGAATGTCATCCACATAGACGAGCACGTACTCTGGTAGGTCTCCGCTCTTTCGGATGAAAAAGCAGTTGTCTGCTGGTGTTGCTCTGAATCCTATGGATTCGAGTACCTTGGCTAGGCACTCGTACCAACGCTTCCCAGACTGCTTAAGTTCATATAAGCTTTTGTTGAGCAGCCAGGTCTCGCCACTGGGTGTGCCCTTGCAGGATGGGGCCTGGACATAGATTTCTACGCTACACATGAGCCTGTGTAGCGTAGAGGGCTAATGCCTCCTACTAAAGGCAGCAATTAACACCAGCTGCCTGTAATTTCTCTGAGTTCAATCCTAGCCAGGCTCAAGGTCGACTCAGCCTTCCATCCTTTCTAAGGTGGGTAAATTGAGGACCCAGTTTGTGGGGGCAATAAGCTGACTTTGTATAAAATATACAAAAGTATGAAGGCTATTGCTTAACGCATTGTAAGCCGCCCTGAGTCTCTGGAGAAGGGCGGCATATAAATCAAATTAAAAAAAAAAATTTCCTTGTCCAGCTTGGCGTGCAGGTAGGCGGTCAGGACATCGAATTGCTGCACTTCCAGGCCCATGACTGATGCGATCACCAGGGTGCTCTTAACACTCTCTGCCCGTACGGTTGGGGAATAGGTGTCCGTATAATCTTCGGGGTATTTCTGCGCGAACCCCTGGGCCACTAGTCGCGCCTTGTAGAGGGTCTGTCCGTTTTCCAGGGTTTTAATCTTGAACACCCACTTGGTCCCTATGGGAGTCTTCCCTTCTGGTACTTTGGTGGGTTTGTACACATCTAGGCCTCTGAGGCTTTCCATCTCCTTCTCCATGGCCTCCTCCCACCTGGACCTTTCTTCCCTGGGGAGTCGGGTTACCTCATCGTAGGAAGTTGGAGTGATGGGGCTGGAGCTCAGGTGCAGGATGTAATTCTCCAGGCGCTTGGGCAGCTGGTTCCTCGTAGATCTGACTGGTCTCGTGGGGGGCGGCTCACTGTCACACAGGAACCTAGCTTCCTTCTGGGTCAGTGTGCCTACCTTTAGTTTTGGTGTTTCATTTTTGGGTGCGTTGTTGCTTGCCTTGGTGCGGCTGGGTCCTCCGGCCTCCTCGTTGGGTGGGTCTTCGGCTGGTGTCTTGCGTTGGTGGTATACCTCGTTCAGATGTATCCTGGACCACTTGGCCTGTTCATGGAAGGTAGCTGTCCTGGATACTACAAAGCGATTGTTATTGTCTATGAATTTGAACCCTTTTGTCCCTGTCTCATAGCCCATGAATTTCAGGCGCTTAGATACCTTATCCCCTTTCTGGCGTAACTGTTTTGGGATGTGCACATCTGCGGTCACCCCAAATACGTGCAGGTGTGATATTTTTGGCTTCTTGCCATGCATTATTTCGTAGGGTGTCTTGCCTATTACACTGGACCAGGTTCTGTTAAGGGTATAGTTCGAATAGGCCAGTGCCTCTGCCCAGAACTGCTGCCCCAACCCAGAGTCCTCTAGGGCACACCTCACCATGGTCTGCAGCGTGGAGTTCCTACGTTCCGCGACGCCATTCTGGAATGGCGAGAACGGAGAAGAGGTGTAATGTAGGATGCCCTTTGACCCTAACCATCTTGAGAATTCCCCTGACAGGAACTCTGACCCCCCTGTCGGTCATTATTTGTTTGATTTATGTATTATTCTGCACCTCTACCCTCTTGTAGAATTCTTTGAACCTTAAGTAGGTTTCGTTTTTGTGCTTTAATGTATATACGTAACCATAGCGACTGTGGTCATCCACTATGGTGAGGAAGAACCTCTTGCCGTGTTTTATTGATGGCCTTAGGGGCCCTACCAAGTCCACGTGCACCAACTCAAAGGTGTGGCTGGTGGTGCGGGAGGCCTTTTTTGGTTTGGGTGCTGTTTTTAGTTTAGAACATTTGCACACTGAACAGTCCAGATAGTTCTCACAATTCTTTATTTTGGTTCCTTCTGTACAGTCCATCATTTTCTGAATCACAGGAAAACTGGCGTGCCCTAGTTTTCGGTGGAGGAGGTGGGCGCAGTCATCATGGATGGGTCTGCCTATGGTGACCTTCCCTGTGTTTTGTGTGTTTTCCTCGCTAGTGTTGGGCTCTGCATCGGTGTTGGTGTGGGGGGTGTCAGCCTTTCCTGCGAGTAGGTATGGGAGTCCCTCCCTGACGTCTACTTTCCCTGGGCTCTTGTTGCCCTTGCTAACGTGCATTTCGCCCCCCCTGAGTGATACCTCAACCCCCAGTTCGTTGCTCAGCTTCAAGGCAGCTAGGATATTGTGCAGTATCCCTGGGACCAGTAGTACCCCCTCTACTTTCCCTATCCCTGGGAAGGTGACATCTCCTCTGCCTGTTACTCGTACCTCGTTCTGGTTGGCCACTTTAATGAGGAAGTCCTCTTCCTTGAATGATGAGAGTAAATCTCTGTTGGGGGTGGTGTGGTTGGTGGCTCCGGAGTCAATGAGCCACATGGTGTCTCCCTTTTCTGTCCTGGTGGGGGGGGGGTGTATGCACCTACGCCATATGATGACCCGGGCCTGTTGTCCCTGGAGCCCTCTCTGTTCCCCCTGTGGTCCCTTGGGGTGGGGGAGTCCCTGCGCCTTTACCTATCATCGGGGGAGCGTCTATCTGGGTACCTGTCCCTGTGCTCTCGCCTGTCCCTTTCCCTGTGGATCCTGGGGCAATCCCTCCTGTAGTGCCCCTTGGAGCCGCAGCCAAAACACTCAGCAGGGTCCTGCGCCCTGTCCTGGAATGCTACTCTTTTTGTGGGTCTGGGCTCTCTGCATATGTGTTGGCGGCTCCTCCTGAAGTTGTCTTCTGCAATTAGTTTACTGGAGAGCCTCTCTAGGGATATGTGACCTAGGGTGTCTGTCCCTAGCTGGTTAATGAATGTTTCCCAGGATGGGTCTAGGGAATTGACTATCACGCTCTTCATCGTTCGCTCTGAGACTGTCTCCCCTCTAAGTCTTAGGTCTGCTCTGACTGCGTTTAGTGCTAGCAGGTGTTCCCCCATTGGTATCCCAGGTCTCATTCTGGTAGAGTAAAAGTCTTTGGATATTTGAGTCGTGGTGGCTACATTCTCACTATAGAACAGGGTGAACAATAGTTGTACTATCTCTGATACAGTCATGTCCTGCCCTATGCTGTAATATATGGAGGGGGACAAACTGGATATCAAAATGCAAAAAGCCCTGTGGTGCAGGCAGTCCTGCTCCAGGGTCCAGGGTCTCTTAGGGGGATTAGTTACATATAACAAAACATTATCCCTTAAACATACAACCTGTAACTGCTGGTACCACTCCAGCAAGTTAAAACCATCAGATTTTAATTTTGGGAAGTCATTTGGTAAGTTCCCAGAGTTGTTGCTGTTGGTACTTACAGCTGGAGATTGTCCATGATGTGGGATGTTGGGAAAGTCACAGTATGGCATGGGGATGCTGTCAGGCAGTTTAAAATTCCCTCCATGCATTTTTTTTTCTTCTTCCCTCCACAGGTCGCTCTGCGTATGCGCGAAGTCCATTCTGCCTGTGGAGTCGTCATGGAAGGATCTCCTGCTGGCGGCTCTGGCGAAGAGGCCTCTCCTGGGCTTGTGGGCCTCGGCCAGGTCCCTGGCGGCCCAGCAATGGTCCAGGAAGTCTCAAAGGTCATCTTCCCAGCCGGACTGCATACCTGGATCCCTCCGGCGTGGTCGCGGCGAAGGCGAAGGCGGTGGCGGTGAGTAGCTGCTCCAGTCCTCGCTCTCGGTTGCGCTGGGCTTCTCGGCGGCTTGGTGCTTTGTCCTCTGTGCGGGTCGCTGGGTCTTCGTTCCGTCGCGGCTGTCTGTCTGTCACCTCTGGGTGGCTCGGGGGTCTCCCTTCTCTCGTCCGGAGCTCCCTCCTTTTTTGTTGTGCCTTCGGGGTGGATCAGGATTGGCCCGAAGGTGGCAGCGAGGGTCCGGATGGCCCTCTCGATTTCTTTTTCGCTTGGGGAGGGCAATGGCTCTGTCTCTGCCTCTTCCCCTTCTGAGCTTTCCCCCCCATCGCTGCTTTGGGGGGTGTAGTCTTGTGCGGGTGGCCATTTTGGGCCTTCTCTTCCGGGTTGTTGTTGGTCGGCCATCTTTTCGGACCACATGTCCAAAGATGGCCGCCGCCTGAGGATCAGAGTGGGGCTGAGGGCCCTGGCTTTTCTAGCATGCCCTACCTGGTGGGATTTGCTTACTAGGTGGGTGCTTCTCGGTTCGGGTGAGCAGTTGCGGTTGTCTGGCTCCTTTTTGAAGTCGCAGACGAGGCTCTGGATCTTCGCTGTGAGGTCCTCGTCTGTTTCAGTTGATCCCAGCAGGCTCATTATTTTTTGTTTGAGTCTGTTGTGGCCTGGTTCCGTCTCTTCGTCCTCACCCTGGCTTTCGACCCCTTCCTCGTCTTCTGACTGGTAGGCATTGGGGTCTGTCTCCTCGCGTAGCTGTGATGGTGTCTCTGCCGGGGAATCACCAGTGGTGGAGTGGAATTCTTCCATTGTAGTGCTGATTTTCTCTTTTTCTCGTAGGTGCTGTGTCTCCTCGTTATTGGATGGCCAAACCATCCTCTGCTACCATTCTGTTATGTTGAGATGCGATGGATGGCCCAATAACTTACAGAGACACGTGGATTGCTGATCAGAACATATCTTTATTCTTTGCTGTTTGTTTCTTGCAGGTACATTCAGGACTGGACTGCTGGATCAACATGTGGTGACCTTAAGTACCCAGGAGGAGTGGTCTCAGGTAAGGGGCGTCCCTGGCAAGGGGAGGGGTTCAGGTACTCTGGGGTTAACCCTTGGGGTGCCAGGCTAGGGAAACAACACAGAGCAGGTAGGGCATTTACTTCTAACATTCCCTTCTGGAAGAAAGAAGCAAAGCACCCACTTGCTCTCTCATGGCAGCAGCTGAGGATTGCAGCTGCCCCAAGGTGTGTGGCTTGTGGAAACCAATTGGTTGCCCCAGCAGAGTAACATGGAAGCTCTGGAAATCAGCCCAGGACTTTTTCTTTAAGAGCTTATTTGATGCCAAGAAGCAGAGAAGAGCCATTCTCTCCTGCAGACGGAAGCAGAGACTCTCTGCGGTGTGTTCTTCCATGCCCCCTCTTACTCTGTAATTCAAAGAAATCCTTGGAAGAGGGGATGTGGCAAGGTTCCCTCCAATAAGAATTTGATTTTCAACATTTCCTTAAGATGCTGCCTGAACTACTGGAATCCTTTCTTTTCTTTGCCATCCTGGAGATTCTTTTATCCTGAGGTAGAAGCTATCAGAGATCTCTACCATGACTTTAAGAGTAAGTGCATCAATGCACTTATAATGAAGGATAATGACGTAGCCATGTTTGTTTGCTAAGAGAAAGTCTAAAATGACAGAGTACTGATTTTAAAGCCCCAAGCCTTAAGCAGGCTTAGGTGCATCCCATGATTTTATAAGCCATTTTATAAGAACCTTGGCATTTTTTAAAAGTATATTTCTAGCTTTCATAGTTGCAGAGAGGGGGTGGAAACTACATAGGGAATACATGATGAAATTTCAGATACCAGAAACAATCAGGCTGTGCATCATCTGAAGCATAAAGTTTCAGTGTCTTTGCAAAAGTAGATTAAATGGAGCAAAATATGCATAATTATATTTCTCTTAATTAGATGATGATGACCAGCACTTGATTCCAGGGATAATGTTTGAAATACCATGAAAATGGTCTCTGTTGTGTTATTTCCGTGAAGATTTGCATGCACAAACAACCCATCATTTGATTTTGCAATCCACAAATGAGGGACATGCATGTATACAAACCCAAAGTTTAATATGAATTTCATGCTTAGGCAGCTGGGAGGAGAGTGTTAGACATTTCCACGACCACAAATAATTTGAAAGGGTGGGGAGAGAGGCCACATTTCTGCAAACTGATCTATTTTCTACTACAGATGTGAGATTCCGTAGTTAACTCTATAGTTAATTCTTACTGAATTAAATTAACCCTTTTGCAGCTGAAACTGATGGGTTCTCCCCCCCACACACACACACACTTGTCATTTTGGTTTTAGTTTATAGTAGATACAAAATACTTGCATTGCTGAACAGCAAAAAAGCCAAAAGCCACAGCTTGAGTTACAGATCATTGTGCCTTGTTCTCCTTGGCATGGAAAATTAGTTTCAAGTAACCCATTATATGCTAATATTTTTGTGATTAAGGCACTACATTTCATCATTTTCTGAGTTCCCTGGAACTATGAATCATAAGATTCATGCTAAAGGAATAAAATTAACCTTTCAAACTTTTAATAATTTCTAGTCCTTGTGGTGGTGAAATAATAAACCTCCTCTGATGGCAAAAAAACACACCTAGACACTAATGATTATTTCTAAGTCCTACTCATATTGGAATTTTAGGGGTGGAAAGTTTATTATTTAGACATTAAAACATACACTTAGGACTTTCAACTGAATAAATAAGTACTCAGAAACTGGGTATCATTCCAGGATTGCAACCAAATAAGAGAAATGTTTTACAATAAGTGCCTAACTATTTTGGAAGGAAGTTACTATGCCATGTTCTGTTACATATTTTTTTAACAGATTAACAGAGTTGGAAGGGACCTTGTAATTCATCTAGTCCAACCCCCTGCCCAAGCAGATCCTACACCATTTTTGAGAAATGGCAGTCCAGTTTCTTCTTGAAAGCTTCCAGTGATGAAGAACAGAACAGAACAGAATGGTCATTTTGAATGTACACTAATCGGCATACATTAAAATGAAATTTTATTGCATGCAGCTCTCAAAGTGTTACCATCTCCAGTATACACTAACATAAATGTGACAAAATAACATGACTAAATAAATACATACATACATACATACATACAAAATTATGCATATACCCACATATATTATATGACACAGAGAAACATCACAGTCTAGTTCGGACATATACATTACATGGTGAGAAAAATCAATCTTGCGAGTTTACCAGACAGATAGCATAGGGAACAAAGCTATTATAGAATCTGGAAGTCCTGCTGGAAATACTTTGAAACCTCATTCCAGAGGGGAGCAATAGAAACAGACCGTAAAGTGGGTGTGTAGGATATCCAACAATCCTTTGAGCTCTAAGCTCATACCTCTTATAAGCAGAATCTTGAATAACAGGAAGCAAAGTTCCTATAATCTTCTCGGCTGTCCTTACCACTCTCTGTATGGACTTTCTCTCTGAGACACTGCAGCCACCAAACCAAACAGTGATGCAGTTCGTTAAAATGTTCTGTAAAATGTGGCTAGAACAGAAGAAGAAAGATGTGCTCTCCTCATAAGAGAGCCGAGGTGGTGCAGTCGTTAGAGTGCTGTACTGCAGCTACTTCAGCTGACTGCTAGTTCAGCAGATCAACGGATCAAATCTCACTGGCTCAAGATTGACTCAACCTTCCATCCTTCCAAGGTGGGTAAAATGAAGATCCAGATTGTTGGTGGCAATATGCTATTTAGTATGCTGTCAATTGTTGTAAGCTGCCCAGAGTCCTCGGAGAGTGGGCGGCATAGAAATATGATTAATTAAATAAATAAATAAAATAATAATAAATAAATAAGATGCAGGAAATGCAGATGCTTTTGCACTCTTCACTAAGGACAACCAGTTCAGATTGTTAGTTATCTGCACCCCCAGATACTTAATACTGTTGACCACCTCTACAGCTGCATCCTTGATACAGGAGTTTGACTATGAAGTTTGACCTTGATACAGGAGTTTGACTTGGAGTTTGACTATCACGGCTCTTTCTAAAATCTACAATGATCTCCTTTGTTTTATTAACATTTAGAACCAGGTTACTTTTATTGTACCAGTCCACCAGAGCCTTCACTTCTTCCCTATAAGCATCTTCATTGTTTTTCCTGAATAAGACCCACCACTGCACTTCTTCCAATAGACAAGTGTAATGAGTCAAATGTATTTCACACTTACCTTATTTTCTCTTCTGCATTTACTGTACAAAGCCTTCAGAGTTTTTCATCACCATCTCTCTGAATCTTGGAATCAAAAACAACCATGGCAACATATAAAATATGTAAGAAATTGGTAAAAGAACACCTACCATGTTTCCCCAAAAATAAGACCTACCCCAAAATTACTTTCAGACAGTTGCAGCCAGGCCTCGCACACACTGACATCTGCCTTGCCTTGCTGGCCCACTTCTTCTGTGGCCACTTGATTGATCTGGAGCTCGTTTCTTGGCTGCAGAGGCATTTCCTGAAGGCCTTTGACAGCAAAACTGAAGCCGGGGCTACCTGCGTGAGTAGCAGCAAGCAGCTACAGAAGAAGTGGCTGGCAGCAGGTTCCTGCTGGACAGTGCTGTTGGTGCTGCCATCCCAAGGTAAGTCAGTGGAAGACATCCCCCCAAAATAAGACATGGGTGCCTCTTTGGTGGCAAAAAAATATAAGACCGGATCTTATTTTCAGGGAAACATGGTATCTACTTTAAAAGAATTGAAATCACAAGGATCCAATGGATTACATCCCAGTGTACTGAAGAAGCTGGTAGATGTAATCTTGGAACCACTGAAAACATTTCAGAGCTCCTTGAGCATGATGACACCAAGGTGGGGGGATTTGCTAACTCTTTGGAAAATAGACTCAAGATTCAGAAAGGCTTTGACAGACTTGAATACTGAGCTCCATCCAACAAAATGCAACTCAGTGGTGAGAAAAGTTAGGTCCTGCACTTAGGCAGGACAAACCACATGGACAGGTATAGTATAGGCAGTAGATGTGAGATGTATCTAGGTGTCTTAGTAGACAACCATTTAAGTATGAAGCACTAGTGTACCGCGGCTGCCAAAAGAATCAAAGTAGTCCTAGGCTGCATGAACAGAGGATTATCATCAAGATCACAAGAATTGATGGTACTGCTTTATACTGTACTAGTGAGGCAACACTTGGAATACTGTGTCCAGTTCTGGTTGCCACAATAGAAAAAAAGGTGCTGACAACCACTGAAAGAATGCAGAGAACAACAAAGATAAGTGGTATAGAGGCTAAATTGTATGATGAATAGTTAAGGGAACTAGGTATGTCTGGCCTAAGGAAGAGGATTAAGGGTGATATGATACCTGTCTTCCTGTACTTGAACGACTATCACAAGGAAATGGCAGTGGGGATTGATTTATTCTCCATAGCATCTGAGTAGGAAGAAGTAAAAGGTGGAAGCTCGCTAGTGGGACACCCAGCCTGGAACTAAGAAGGAATTTCCTAATAGCGAGAACAATTAATCAGCAGAACAACATGTCTCCTGGAGGCTTTCAAGAAAAGATTGGTTAGCCATTTGTCTGGAAAGCAATAAAATATCCCGCCTTGGGCAAGGGGTTGGACTAGAAGACTTCCAAGGTTCCTTCCAGTCCTATGATTCTAACATCTAATCCAGGGGTGAAATGCTCCTGGTTTGGACTAGATTACCCAATCCGGTAGCAGGTGGTTCGGAGAACCGGTAGCAAAAATCCCTGCCCCCCCCCACCCAGCTGAGCCGCGTGATCATCAGAGGCTTTTAAAAGAAAACAAAAGCCTCTGACAATCAGGCAACTAAACTGGGATTGTCAGAGCCTTTTAAAAGCATTTTTTAAACAATCTCTTCGGCCGATCCCAGCCCCACCCGGTCACATTACCACCACCACCCCCTGCAAGCCAAGCCCACAGAACTGGTAGTAACAAATTTTACATTTCACCATTGATCTAATCCCCCACCCCCATACACACACACAATTGTGTCCTTGGACAGCATCCTGCACTGCTAACCAGCTGTGGTTATGCTGTGTAGAAGAGCATTCTGTAAATAAGCCAAATCTCATGGCTCATAGAAGTAGAAGGGTGAGAAGGAAACCAAGATTGTACACCGGTATGATGTGGAGGAGAATTCCTTCCCATATCAAGATAGACTTTGAATATGAAGGCATGCCATTAAATAATAAATTTAAAAAGAGGGAAGGTGCTGATCAACCTTTCCTCACATGGCATTTTGGATTTGGTCCTGAAAGAGCAATGGGATGAAACGTTCCAGACAAAAAGGACAAAGGGAAGAACCTTTCTCCATTAAATCTCAGAAGCTTCCCCATTAAATATGACTGTGGGAACAAGCACCAATTGTTCAAATCTAATTAAAGCAACTATGCGAATGTGCTCCATATCCTAAAATCCTCATCTAGAAATAGAAACATCATGGCAAAACTTGTGTTGCTGGCTTTTCAATATTGTAAACAGGGGGGTAAGAAGACTGACTTCCCAAAAACTATGCTTTGACTTCATGGCAATAAAAATCAAAAGGGTAGGTCTTCCAAATTTGAAGGTGGATCATAGATCCACAGTACAAAAACTCAATATTTCTTCCTGCTGAATAAAATCAGAGTTATTTCCAGAAATTCTGCTACTTCCTGAAAGTTAGCCAAGCTATTAATATTGGGCTGAACTGTCTTTATGGACAATTTGGAGTGTAGTGCATATTACAGTCATCTAGTCTTGACATTCAGCTAGCATGAACAACTGCCAATCATGTCGCTTTCCTTTTAGACAAAGGGCAAATCAAACGTGTCCAATTCTCTATGTATAGTTCTTCTTGGGAATACAATAGTATCCTGCAGAGTTTTCACTGGGTAGGTGCTAACAAGAGTAACAAAAGATTTACCTTTGCCAACATAGTTGCCCAAACTGGAAGAAAGCTGGCTGACTTCCCTAGCCATTCATGCTAGAAAAAGTTGTCGCAAAAGAAAAAGAAGAAAGAGATATAGTGAAAAATTAAACTCAGGATTTATCACACATTTTCTATCTGTTGTTCTATCTATTTCAGAAGAGGGTCATAAAAAGATGTCTGTTCAAAAAAATGTCTGCTCACATTTTTCTTTCTGGGAAAACAAATGATATTTGTGAAGTTTGATTTGGCTAAATGCCTTGCTACCTGATTGCAATTTTTAATTACAAAATTTATACAGAAGAGTGCTGGTTCAGTAATGCCAACATGAAATTAGAAAACGACTACAGGATGCACAAGAGCACAATCCCAGGCAAACAGATTCCAGGCATTGCAACACTGTTTTGAATTTCTTAATAACTTGCCTTGTATAAGTGTTCTATAAGACACACATCATGCACACACACAGACACACACTCCAATCTAATAATTAATTATAGTAATGATAATGTGAGACTACAATCATTGGACCTGTGGATAGTTTCAAATTTTCAGTCCTAATTGGAAATGTCATATAATATAATGTCATATAATTCCAGAAGAAAGTGTCCGTATTTTTCGGAGTATAAGACGCACTGGAGTAAAAGACGCACCTTAGTTTTTGGGGAGGAAAATAACAAAAAAGTTGATTGGTGGGTGGATCGGCCTCCCGGAAATACCCCCAATCAGCTGTTCCCAGAGGTGAATTTTAGCAACAGATTCGTTGGTTGTGAACAATGTGCCTTCTTGCTTTTTTTTCTGCCTCTGAAACTGTTTCAGAAAAAACGTTTTTCTGCCTCTGAAAGTCTCTGAAACAGAGCTTCAGAAAAAAAGCCTTTTTTTCTGAAGCTCTGTTTGGAGGCTTTTTTTCTGAAGCTTCTTTCAGACACTTTTATTCCAAACGACTATCTGTACTCTGTTCAATCTCCTTTCTTTGGTATTGGTATATAGACTAACCTCTTCCAATCTGTTGGTTATTGTGTCATTCTCCAGATTTGTTAGCATAGTTTGGTTAGAACCTTTACTGATTCTTCTTTTGTTGCTAGACATATTATTTTAGATAAAAGCCTTTCAGAGGCTATTTTTCTGAAGCTCTGTTTGGAGGCTTTGTTTCTGAAGCTTTGTTTCTGAGACTTTTTTTCTGAAGCTTCTTTCAGAGGCTTCTTTCGGCCTCTGAAATCTCCATTTGCAAGGCTGGTCGGGGCTACATTCAGAGTATAAGACGCACCCAGATTTTCACCCTCTTTTTGGGGGAAAAAGCTATGTTTTATATTCTGAAAAATACGGTAACTCCAGAAGAAAGTACATTAAAATAGCATAAATGTTAAAGCTCCAAAGCTATAGGTGTTATTTTTAATGCCTATAGGTTGTCTAAAAAAACAATCTAGTGCAACAGGAAGAACTATTTACCATTGTTCTTCTCTCCATAAGTTGAACTGCAACTGATTTTCACCATAAGAGTATTTTCATTGAAAAGCCTATGAAGAAAAATTTTAACTTAGAGAAAAAAAACCCTAAGTCAAGGATTTCTACCTGATTTCTCAAGCTGTAATATTATAGCAGGAAGCTTCTTTTGACCATAACCAGTACTTACTATGAATCAGTGTTAGAACCACAGGAGCTGCAGAAAATATAACATGATATATTTATGGAAGAGGGAAAAATATCTTGTCCTTCATGAACAAATCCATATGCCTATATGGGAATTCTGAAATGCCCAATGTGGTAGAGTGGTAAAGATGTTGGTGAGGATTTGGGGTCACAATTCACACCCATTCTTAACCATGAATGCAGCCAAAGTGACTTGGGGCCGATCCCTTTGCATCAGCCCATCTACTCACAGTAGCCTGCCGTGGAGAAAAATTGGAGTAGTAGTAGTACTGGAGTACTAAGCCTGCTGTGGAGAAAAACTGGAGTAGTAAGCATACTGCCCTGAGTTCCTAGAGGAAAGGTGGAATATAAATCAAATTGTAGTGCTGCAACAAGAAAATCCTTATCTCTTGTTTCTGAAGAACTCATGGTACAAAAAATATTAAAAGACTGAGATATTATCCTTGTATTCTGTAATAGAGTTCAACAGCCCTTGGTCTCATAAGCAAATAGCCAACTTTCCATCTTCAGTCATGAAAGTGAACCTGGTTAAATAGTAGCTGATATATTAAAGGGATAATTGCACAGACTTGCCATAGCAATCTCTTTTCTATGCCATATTCTCATGACCTTGCCTTCTCTTATTCCCAGCCCCCAGTGAGGCAGCTTGTCATCCTTAGCTGTTCTGGGCTTAAAAGTTAAACAGACTTCACTGATCTTTCAATCAGACATATGACATTTATGAGGGGAAATCACCCTTGCACTTCCGGAAACCTTCAGCGGTCTCAGATACAATTTTGTAGGGCTATTCTGCTTGGGGCAGAAGGGGACCCCAGGTTTTTTTTTTCAGACTGGGCTCTCCCCAGCTCTAAGACTGGATCAGTCGGAATAGAAACTGACCAGTAGTGGCAGCTGGGAGCTAAAGAATAAAGCAATGAGATAAAACATTGTCGTTTCCAACCAGCAAGCATAGCTTGCTTACATACCTCAAAACTGAATTAAGTAGTTCTGTATAGGATTATACCGTTAATAATGTAAATACAATAAATATATGAAGAAAACCACTATATTCTACTTCTCAATTCTTTACTTATAGATCTAATTCAATGTCTCATTTAATACAGATACTAACATTTGGACTAAGGATACAGACTACCAAATATTAGTTTCTCAGTCACTAACCCAGAACCAGATTCTCAACAAGGAACCAAATCCATTGTCTGTGCCTATGTATATTGGGTCAAGAACTACTGTGGTTACTAGTACAGGTAATCCTCAACTTATGACTACAATTGAGGCCAAAATTTCTGTTGTTAAGTGAGACATTTGTTAAGTGAGTTTTCTCCCATTTTACAACATTTCTTGCCACGGTTGTTAAGTGAATCATTGCGGTCAGTGGTGGGTTCCGCCCAGTTCGGCCTGGTTCGGCCGAGCCAGTAGCGGTAACAATATAACATCACCGAACCGGTTCTCTTTGTTTGGGAGCTGCCCCCCCGCCCCCGCCCCCGCCCGTGTTATTCTTACCTTTTATTTGGCCCCATCCCCCATCTATTGCTGCCTCCCGAATCCCAGCTGATCAGCTAGAAGGAAAAAATCTTGCCACGGGGCTTCAAAGGGCCACCTTGAGTAGACTAGTGCCTCCAAAAACAAATGAGTAGACTGGTGCCTCCAAAAATAAATGGGTAGACCAGTGCCTCCAAAAACAAATGAATAGACTGGTGCCTCCAAGAACAAATGAGTAGACCGGTACAGCTCTGCAAGTAGTTAAAAGCCTGGTAGACCAGTACCTCTGCTAAATCCTAAAGAATTGTCACATGATCATCAAGCTAAATGCTAAACTCTCTGAAGTATTCTGCAACAGTGATTGCCATTTTCTGGTCTAAGGATATTGGACTGTGTGTTCCATAAATCTAATTGGCTTCCTGAAGGCTGTTAGACATTTTTCCTCTTACCTAGTTTTGTTAGTTATAAACCGAGGGCAAAGGCATCTGCTAAAATCTACATCATATTATCAACGTGCAAATTATGTGAATTATGCCATTTGTGTCATGGTATGCCTGAAAATGCATAATTCACATAATTATGTATTTTCAGTCATACCATGACACAAATGGCATTCAGGGTCTCCTCCAGCATAGATTTACATCTGAATTTTAATCCCCCCCCCCCCATGGTTGCATCTACTCAAATGCTTAACATTGAAACTAAGCTAACTCATTTACACAAGCTATACGGTGGCACAGTGGTTAGAATGCAGTACTGCTGGCTACTTCTGCTGACTCCAGCTGCCTGCAATTTGGCAGTTCAAATCTCACCAGGCTCAAGGCTGATTCAGCCTTCCATCCTTCTGAGGTCAGTAAAATGAGGACCCAGATTGTTGGGGTCAGTTATTTGCAAAATAATTGCAAAACACACTAAGTCACATAGTACACACACACTAATGATGCTTAGCCCCAAACAAGCTTAAACTGTTGTAAAAATGCAACTCATTGGCCTTTAACTGGTCTAGTTATGCATAGAGCTACTTGATCTGAACATTAAAAATCCTGACAACCACTAGCTGGCAGGAAGGAGAATATATTTGAACCATCACTTCTCTTTAGGGTTCTCCAAACTTTAGCAGCGCAAAATAGATGGTCCTTCTATTTATGAAAAAGGGATAGTTTCAATCCAGGAATATTTAAATGCAACCTAGCCTGAAGGGTTTGTGGGGAGATTAAATAGCCTAATTGGAGGAAGGGTAGTGCAGGAAAACTGTGACTGATATAGGTTCTTGATATCCCAGGCCTTTATAGTAAATGCCTGCCTGACTTCCTTTCTGCCTCCTCTCTCAAGGATAAAGCAACAATGCAGGCATCTTCCAGGTCTCCTTTGCATTGCAGCTTTTGGGGCAATGATCCCCAGGGTTTTGTTCAGTGGCCACTTGCCCTCTCCCCCAAGGCTGGTTCCACTCTCTATGCAACCCACTTCCCCTCCCCATCACTTCTAGGGCCAGGCAAGCTCTCCTCCCCTTGGTCAAGGCTGCCGGAACGGTAGCTTTTTGTTCCCTGTTTGAAGAAGCCCAACTGGCCAAGGGGAGGTGTTATCCCTCCCAGGGCAGAGACCCTTCGGGGAAAGTGATTTAAAGCAACTGTTTGCGGGTCAGGGCAGGAGGGTTCCCCGGCATTCCAGGTTCGAGGACGCCTGCTGTGGCAGGGTGGAAGGATTGCTCCTGGGCCCCGCGGGAGTGAGAGAGAGCGAAAGCAGCCCTGAAATTGCTGCCGAGGGAGTGGCCCCGGAGGACTTCTCCGGCTTGGCCTGCAGCTCCCGGGAATCATCCTAGTGTCTGGCCGACGGCCCGCGCCGACGGCTCCCGGTTCAAGTGCGGGGTGTTGGTGTTGACTCGTTTTTCCCGGGTCCTGCGCCTTTGAAGTCCCGGCTTCTGGGGTGCCGCCCAACAGCGGCCAAGGGGTGGCCTTGCCGCCGGAGAGGCTGAGCTGAATCTTAGCTGGGCTGCGTTTTCCTTTCTCGATGGGCAGAGAGGCCGGAAGGGTTTCCAAGTCCATCGGGTGTGCAGAAACCAGGCAGAGAAAGAGGCGGGCTTGTTGGACCCACTTTGCGCCGCGTATTCCATCCCACAACTTTCTTTCGAAGTAGCGGCGCCCCCTCCTTTCTTTTCCTTTCCTAATGATCAGTTCTCCGGAGACGTTGCCTGCGCCCAGCCTTTCCTTCGACCCGCTTCCTTAAAATAAACGATAGCCGAGTTAAGGAAGCCCTTAGCCGCCTCCCCCCCCCCCCCACCCGCGTCATTTGCCTGTAGAAGTTTCGGGGTTTCCTTCTTAGAACCGAGAGCCCCCACTTCAACCCACTCGGAGCAGCTAAAACCCAAATGCTCTTTTCGCCTCATTGAGAGGAATAGGAACACCTTCACAATAAATAAAGTTGTTTTGCCAGCGGGAACCAGGGGAGGTTTTCTTGAAAATAAGTGGAGCAAGGCAGTGCCGCTTCATCCCCCTGTAAGCATCCATCCGGCCACCCCACTTCCTCCTTTCGTCTAAGAGTTTAAACTTCATCGGAAAAAATAGACAAAGGAGGATTTCGTTTTAAAAGAAATGGTAGCATCTAAGAAACGACGTGGGATGCACTGTTTGGAAAAGACATACAGTACACATATTTGGGTCGAAAAGCAAAGGCTCTGATAAAACATAGATACTAGAATCGAATGAAAATTAAGCATAGTTTTGTGAACATTGCTTTTGCTTTGAGTGGGGTGGGTGGGAAAAGATAAGTATTTTCTCTTGAATTGGTGACTTCTGATGGTTTGGAATTCCTAAATGTGGTGCTCAGAGATTCATTATCTCAACAGGGACGGTCCGATTTCTTTGGTGTATTTTCTTCCTGAAAAAGGACCACAAAAGTCTTGTCCCACCTAAAACCCACCAAGAAAATGTAAACTCTCCTCACACAAATGTGAAATATTTAAAGGCAAAAAAATTCAATTTCAAAAGACACAGGAAGGATAATTGATATAATTTATTAATTTATTAAAGAAATCAGATTTGTTTGGAGTTTGAGGAATCAGCAAAGGTATCTTTGTATCTATTTCGCAGAAGTTTGTTTAAAAATTAGCTATACGAAAAAAAAGTGTGTTAATCGATTAGGGGTCTTTTCACGACAATCCTATTTCAATAGGAGGCAGAGTGGTGGTGGGCTAGATTTCCTTGAACTTTTCAAAAGCTCTGTTTGGGATTTTCACTTCAAACATCGCTTGTCCAAAATTTCTGCTTTATCGTAAGGGAAATTATTTAGAGCTAATATATTCAAACACACAAGGACTGCAATGTGATCTTGCCTGCTTAAAACCACCACCAGGCAAAATCCAGAAGAGAGATCTCTTCCGCAAGTCCAGCCGAGGTTCAGTAGAGCATCTCCCGCAAGTCACTGTCTCCCACGTGGCTTTTGGGAATGGTTCTGCGGGCCTTAATCACCGATCGCTCTTGAAATGGGAATTAAAATCCTCGGTTGGCTCGATCGCTGGTGGAAAAAATACACCGAGGGCAGGAACGGGCCAAGGGAAACCGCTTTTAAGTATTGTTGATTTCGATGGGAGAAGTAGACCTACTCAGATATCTCCGCTGAGGTCAACTGCACTTGAAATCTTAAAACTGCAGTCTCTAGGCGGGACTAAATCCTACGGAGCATCAGGTTTTTGCTCCATAGTAATCAAGCCTAAATTTGCCAAACTACGCTTGGATTGTCCCCACAATGTATTCTTAAGGTGCGAGAAGCCTCTTTGTTTCTTTCCTGGGCCACCCCAGCCTCGATCACTAGAAAAGTCGGCAGGAGATCCGAAATCAACAGGCTGATTCCCCGCCCGCCCCCCCCCATCCCGCGCCGTTCCTGATCTCGCAAAGGCGCGGCGGGGAAGGAGTTGCATAAAGTTAGCTCTTACTATTTGGTTGGTCTCTTCAAGCTTTCTGCCTGCTAGTTTTTGTAAATATATCAGTATAGTATTATTTTAAATAGGTAAAACAACCCGAAGTAAGGCGTTGCCTTCTCCTTGCCCGAGGGAAAGTGGGAAGGCTGGCAAGGTGACAGGCATGATTTGCGCGAAGCGCGATCCTCGACTTTAATCCAGATTAGAGTGCTTCAGAGCCTGCAAACCGCTCCGTCCAAGACGACGCACGTTTCGGGGCTCAAGAGGAGCCGCGGTCGCGGGAGAAGAAAAGAGGCTCATCCATCCACCCCGATTCCGCTTGTTCGAGACGCTGATACCTCTCCCGTTCGTTCGCCCTGGCTCGACGCAGGCGGCGCCATCTTCAGCCTACCTTTTGAGGAAAACCTGAAAGACCTAAACTGTGATAATGATGGCGACAATAAGACTAAGTAGAAGTAGTATTAAAAGTAGTGAGGGTAGGTGCCTGAAATCTGCATTTCAGGAACTAGCATGGACAAACGATCTGAGTTATTTAAAACCATTCGCTTAGAAATTCAAACCAAGAAGAGACAAAATGAAATGGCTGGCCGTAAAATCACGCCTTTGACTTGAGAACAATTTTTTACCTGCGAAACGGTCGTGAATAACACTTGTCTTTACTCGGCAAAAATGCCCGTTATCCTTCATGGAGCATGGAAACGAGAAGGAAATAGGGATCCTGTCAGGAGCTGGCAGAATTCAGTGTGTTTACTACCTAATACATCAGCAGGTTATGTGTGCATTTTAAATTCCACTGTTTTATTTCGCAAAATTAAGCAAGGCCAGAACAATGAAAGACAAATTATGTTTGTGTGTCTCTCTATGTGTATTTGGAAGCCTAAAAATATACCTCGAAGTCTCTTTCACCACGAGGATTTCGAGACCTTCCCAAACGCGAGAAAGTTTTTTCCCCCTTTGCTTCTCTTTCTATAAATCGTGGAAGTTACTGAGTTGGAGAAGCCACCCCCCCTTCTCTCCTGACACATCCATTCCTTAATTTTTTCTCAATCGAAGGCAAGAGCGGATCCCCAGGGTCTTTCCTCGGGAAATAAGTCCCACTAAATTCAAGGTGGTTTACTTCCCAGGAAGCGCGCGGAGGATTGAGGCTCTACTGCTCGAATCGGCTTTCCCCGCCTCTGCAATCCGGAGGCGCAAAAGACCTTTCTAAGCGTGCATTCTCACGAGGCGGCAAGGGAGGGTTGTTGCGGCGAGCTCACCCGAGCACATCCCCCCCACCAACCTATGAGTCACCTGCCTCGATTAGCATAGTGTCCACGTGATGACTCCAAGCCCTCTTCAGCTGGCGGCGGCGCCTTTTTGGAGTGAGCGAGAACGTCGGCGAGTGGCGGGCACCGACGGATGCAAGAGGCACCTCCTTGTTCCGCCTGTTGGTCCCATTGCAAAATACTATCCCACCCGCCATCAGTGGGGATTCTTCCGTTCTCTGCCTGAAATCCTTGCGCCCAGCCCTTCACTACAGTTGCCTGGAAGAGGCAGGTTTCTGATGGGACAGAGCGAGCAGAGCAGAGCAGCACTTTGTCCCGTCATCCGGAGGGGCTAGGCAAGGCGTAAGGGCTGGTCCCAGTTTTTTGCTCCGCGGTTGCCTTAGGGCCATGTACAATGACAGTGGGGTGCGAGGAAGAGCCCACTGAATTTTGTTTGAAATGGCTGAAGAGCAAAGGAGAGGGCTTCGTCTCCCCGAGGTCCAGCGCCCCCCCCTTTTCCCGGCCTCTCTTGCGCTGTGAAGGGAGTTTCTCTCCATTGTTCGCTGGGAGGGGGCTCGTGTGGAATCTGCGCGCAGAAGCCCCCGCCCCCAGATATGGGCAGGCTCAGAGAAAAAACGGGGGTGCCTCATTAAACCAAAAACAAGCCAAACTATCCGAGATCGCAGAAGTATTCCGCTCCAGCTACCTCCCGTCCCTTTCTTCGCGAAGGTGCCAAATGGGGGAGCAGGCGGCAGTGTCAGCGGCGAGTCAAAGCCGGGCCGGCCTAGCTTTACGGAGGAGGCGGATGGCGCCGGAGGAAGGGGCTGACTTGTCTCTCTTGCGCCTGGTTTGGTTTGGCTCAAACTTTCTGACAGGCGACCTAATTATGAAATCCCACCCTTCTGCTCACATCACCACAAAGGGGAAGGGGGAGAAACTCAAACCGCAAGTGAAGTTTTGGTGTCTGTCTTTTATTGTTTCAGGAGTGCACAAGGCAAAACCGGAGTGGGGGTGGAGAAACCTCCTTTTCTCCGACTCCTGCAGATCCTCACGGTCCTCTCGCCGATACTCTGGGACGCGGCAGCCGGATCTTCGGTGCCCTTTCCCGCTTTCTGTTCCGTCTTCCCCTTTTCAATTCGACTTTCCCCGGTTCTTTCTTTCTCTCTGTTTTCATAACGCCTGTCCAATGGACGCCTCCGGTCTACGAACACTCCATCTGCAGCCACTTCCCAAGACCCGTATTCCAGCCCATCCCCTCGTCTGCACAAGGCAGGCGCCGCTTCCATCGAACTTCGAAGGCTGCACGAACAGGATTAGCAAACTCTATCAGAGCGCAGAGCACGGTTCATGCCCGCCCTTCTCAGTCCGCCACGCCACCACAGGCCAGCGTTGCGCACTCCGAAACCGATCCCTGATATTATGGATCGACCGGGGGGGAAAGAGGGTAGAAACGAATGCGAATGGAATAGCGTAGCGCAGGCCCCAAAGGATAGGAAACTCTAGGGAGCCCCAAACTCCCAGCAAGGCTCGATTTCCACCTCCCTCTCCCCCCTCCTCCTGCTTGCCTCTCTCGCTCTCCCCCCTCCTCCCTCTCTCTGCCCCCCTCCCCTCCGCTAAAGTGCACTGCTCCAGCTTGGAAGTGTTGCAAATCCGGCGGCACAGAAGGTGGCATTTCTCCAGTCTTGGGAGGCCAATCTCTTTCCAAATCAAGCAGCCGCTCCAGTAAAACACGATCCAAGCGGGGAGGGAAGCTCGGCAAGCCTAGACACGGCCAGCTCGGTGCCTCGGTGCCTGCCTTCCCGCCTGCCCCTTCAGCGCCGGGCGAAGTTCTGGGGTCTTTGCGGGTCGCGCTTTGCCCAAGTTGCTCCCGCTTCCACCTCCACGGACTCCGCCGCCGCCTCCCTTCCGCTCCCTCGGTCGCTCTTCGGCTTCGGGCCCTTGCTGAGCTCCACGTGGTGCCTCTTTCGCCGCTGTCTCATCCGCCGCCTCCTGCTCCATTGCTGCCGCAGCAAGAAGCTGAAGGGTTTGCGGAGAGAGGATTTCGCTGTCCTCCACCCCCGGTGGTGCTTTGCTTTTCGCTTTTATTATTTTTATTTTTTAACCCTGAGGAAAAAAATACATATGTATTTATGTACGTGTATATATATGGGATTCTGACGGTTGCCCAAAATCTCTTCGCCGTCACGGTACGTGCCGTGGAAATCAATAATTTCCTCTCTTATTAATACTTTCCCTCCAAAGCAGCGACGGACAATCACGCCTTTGTGCTCGGCCTGCCAGAGCTGCCGCCGCCGCCGCCGCCGCCGCCTCCTACTCCAGCGGTTTCGACTTTGAAAAGTAATAAGCAAACCGAGAAGCTCATTCGGGGTAGCCTGTGAAATGAGGGCGTGGGCTTTAATTAATGTCTTAATTGTGGTGGCGGCAGAGAGGAGGAGGTGGTAGCCGTGGAAAGGTGTGAGAGTCGCGCGGCCGGGTCGGGAAGCTGCCGTGCTCTCGGTCGGTCGGGCGCTGCTCTGCCATTGAGTGGGGAAAGGGAAGGGGTGGGAAGGGGGTTGAATCCCGGAGAGCCCCCCCACCCCTCGCAAAGCCACGATTCCGACCGGCGCCAGGCACCCCGGCGAGCTAAGTGTAAAGATTTCGCCACCCCACCCGCCCCTCGCCCGCCAGAGACCGAGTCCTTTTAACCATTCCTTAGGCGTCTTGCCTGCTTTGCCCTTTGCCCTTTCCCTTTCCGACTTCTTCCTCAATTGACTTCGAGAACTGCGCTTTCTGCTATACCCCCATCCCCCGGAACATTTCCCTTTGGTTCAGTGTTCCGCGGCAAACTCAACTTTGCGAAAAGAATCCGTCCCTCAGTGTTCCTAGAAGTCTCCTTACTCAGAGTAGAGTAGAGGCTGCCCGGGATTTAGGCATGTGCCAGGTGGGGCGCATGCCTAAATCCCGTTATTTATTGTATATGCAACACTACACAGCAATTGAAAACCAAAGTCCCTGCCTGAAGGAGCTTACAATTCCTCTCCAGTCGGCTCAAGGGACGGACTGGGCCCGCCCCGGGGTGACTGTGTCTGTGAGAAAAGATACGAAGAGCCCCCTCGACCAGAATGTCTCCCCTACAGCGCTGTAGGATTTTTGAGCCACTAACAATAGATTTAAATGAGGCAGAGGCGACGCTTAACTTTCTTTGGAACTGGGCAGAGCGGCGGCCCGAAGATCTTGCGATCTTGGTGTGGCTCTACCAGAAAATGAAGCAGCCTCAGGAAAGGGGAGATAGTCAATTCAGGAACTGTCTCCTGGGGCAAACCGAAGGTTTGACTTCTAGTCATTTGCGCGACTCTTTGCGCCGAATGAAAAGTAAAGAGGTCTTTAAATAAAATGGAAGCGGAGTGGGCGGGGAGAGAAAACAGACGGGCATTTGTTTGCGCGCTGCACCTTGGAGCTTTTAAGGCGAAATTGTGTGTGCGTGTGTGTGTGTGTTTAACGAGATCCGCCAAGAATCGACGCATCTCGAAAAAAGGAACGCACTACAGGCTGGGAGAATTTCTTGCGCTCCGAGCGATGAATGGAAAGCCGAAAGCGCCAACGCCGGTGCTGGAGAACCGAGTGCCACACTTCTCATTACGAAGAGGCTTTTCTTGGTTCTCCAGGCGGCGGCTGGTTCCTTTTAATCTACAGAAGAGAGCCTGAGAATTGGATTGGCTGTAACTGGTTTTGAGGAGAGCTTGAGAAAGATGTGTCTTAAAGCAGCCGGGTGGGCATCTTTTTGTAGCTTCTTTTCCCACAACGATTCTATTCCGCCCAAAGAGGCGAGCCGGTGAAAGAGGTGGCTCCAAACCGGCTCTGCTTCCTGGGGAAAAGAGGGGAGGCCTAACCGCGAGGATATTTGAATTAAAATCTTCCTTATTCCCTTTTTGAAAGCGGAAAATTAAATTGCGCTTCTCCCGGATTCTGACGGAGGAGCTCAGTCAGGCTGCTGCAGGTTGGCTCATTGGAGAGAGTGATTGAGCCTGCAAAAGGCTGGGTGGGTGGGGGATATTTCATGAACGTCGAGAGAATGCTTCTAGGAAATGCTCCTGGGTATTTTATGGTATTCTGGGTCAATTAAAAGCAGGCAAAACATTCCCCCAAATGAAAAACATTAGCCTACCTTCTGCTAAAAGTCTCTTTCTCCTTTGCTGCCTCACTCCATGAAGTCTCTGGGCCAGGCAAACTGGAGGGAGCAGCTTTTGCCCTGGAGTTCATGTGCCCTGCAGAGGCCTACAAACAGAGAAGGGCAAGAATACTTTTTCAGTTTTTGTGCTGGGATTCATTGTGTTGAAATTCAGATTGCAAAATACATTTGTTTGCCTTTCTCATCTTATTTCTGAGGAAACCTTCTCCCTGGCTTGTATTGTCCAGGAAGTCACTTTCATGGGGCCATGCAACTAAATGGTGGCTTTCTGTTTGGTATGTGAAAAATGTCACAGGCAGCATGAGCTCACCTTCACCTTAAAGATGGAAAGCTTGTGGCAATGACCAAGCCATAGCCTTTTCCACCACGAATAGTTAGCATTTTTGGTAGCGGATTAAAAGATTATACAGGAGGAAACTAAATATCCTGGGAGAGAAATGGTGCTCATTTGAATGAGTGAGCAATGCAGCACTTGATCTTACCAATCTTACCAGTGGAACAAGATTGTAAAAATCTCTCCTATTTGAGTAGGAAAACTGTTTTGCTGCTTTTTGGTAAGGCTACCTGAGCAATAACAGTAAAATGAATGTCATCTCTGTGTGAAAAGCTAGAGCAGTTGAATGATCAAATTATTTTATTATTGTTAATCATATCTCATAGTTATAGACTTGGGTGCTGACTGAAAACAGAACTTTTGCATTCACCTAGTACAGCATAATTTCCATTGTTATTAATATCAACATTCTGATCTATTAATGATTGTTGGTAGTTAAACAGTGCAGGCTATTTGCTAGTAAAATTACTGCCAACAAAATGCAGTTCAAATATAATGTGTGAATTGCAGAAGGACTTGTTCTACAGCAGTTGGTGCAAAAATAGAAGACATTTACTCATTTTGATGATGAATGTCAGTAAATGTGAAATGACAGCAGACTTGCTTTGGAATTTGATTTACGTTTTTGGAATAAGCCATCTATGTGAAGTCTGATTTGTCCTGCAACCTTTTAAACCTGAGGAGAGTTTAGTTGGATGTTTTTTTAAAAAAAAAAGTGGGGGGGGGAATATCACCGAAAGGCAATACCAAAAGAGGAGCCACCATTTGTTCATTCAGGGTTATGGAATTTTCAGACTAATTCTAGAGGGAATATTAACATTTGGTTTTTGCTGGATCAAAGCTCAACTAAAATCGATTGGACAGGGCATAGTATATAATATGCTTAATTTTAACTATGGCATGTATTGTGAACTTTCAGTGGACACTGTTGTGATGAGAATTTGCATGCACATCATTCTGGGAGACTGGAAAAAGTTTGGATAGTATAGTGCTATCTCTTTGGAAGAAAAAGGTGATAGATTATCTGTGGATGATTGTGTTGGATAAGATAAAGGATATGAAGTGATTCTGTGATAGGGATAATTAAGCTGGTGTTCTGATAGTCTAGATAGTTAAGCATCACTTTTGATTACTGCTGGGGTTTATGGAATTGTACTCATGCAACACTGGGGGAATAGCCCTCTCACCCATTATTCATTGTGAAGTTGATAGTCACTTAATTTTGTATATAATATTTGTACTATCTGCAGAGTAACAAAAGGCTCTCATAGTTTTTTATTGTTTTAATTGGAAAATAAACTTTTCACATCCAAAAATGTTCATCTTCTCATAGAAGTTATATGCTGTTCTTGTGCTGGTAGAAAGTAATTGGGGGATGATTTTGGGCAGAAAAAAAGTGACAGAGAAAAATTGAACAACCCCATTTCTGCTTCTAGTCATGCTGTGGCCTTCAGTTCTTGGATTTCATTAAAAATGAGACTATCTGTAGCTATTCCACAGACTTAGGTGGACTTTCTTTTGAGGTTGATGAGCTCTTGGTGCTGTTGTTTTAATTTGTTGCTGTTAGTGCAGTGTTCTGCAGTTCACACACAAGCAAGACTTACTTGAAGTTCAGGAATAATCATTGCCTGATGTCTAACTAGCAACATCTTTGTGTACACTTTTCATTTCAACCTGCTGGTAAGTAAGGCAGCCAGAATGGCCTGGGAAAAAGACAGTACTTTGAATTGAAACCTGCAAATGAATGTTTATTTCTATAGATTAGCTGCATGCTTCTTTACAAGAAAAGACACCATGGCGAAGAACAGAAGAAAAGGGGTTAGAGATGCAGATTATTCAGAGGCCTGGCAGAGTTCAGAATCTCTCTTCAGGAAGGGCTAGAAGATTTTGCCAGCTGCAACAGCAGCTGCTCTGGTCCTGAGGAAGCATGCAAAGCACTGCAGTTACTCAGTCCTGTTTTACACAAAATCATAATTAAGATTCATCAGGTTTAATGGACTTATTTCTAAGTCAGTGTGGATCTCATGGTGAGTGTTGGGGGGAAAAAGTCTGAGTTAAGTGGATAGTGTCTTTAAAGCCACATTTTTTTAATTTAAAAACTGGAACATCTGATTTCAGCTTCTGCATATATATGTATATGGTTAATGGCTGGTCTTAAAGAAGGAAAAGCTTCGCCTTCCTAACAGGCATGAGATTGTTGCCAGTTCCAGGGCAAGAAGGAAGCCCTCCACCTCTATAAATCACAAAAGTTTATTTTTGAGTCCACTCCCCTTTGGCAAAAAAATAGTTTTTTGTGCACAATCCAATTCAAGAATGTAAGTATGAAACAGACTCCGAAAATGGTGTAGAAAAGTTGGAAAAGTCATTTTCTTTTAATCCTTTCTAGAAAGATGAGTAAGACAATTAGTGACTACATAATACAGACCAAAGAAGAGAAGAATTGATGGATGTGGTCTTAGGTATTCATGGTTTCAAATGGAAGATTACTAAGCACTCCTAGCCATGGGACACTTTTACTTTTAAAAAAATGTGTAGGTTATATCTCATGAAATAGAGGGGTCATGGAGGTTACTTAAAAAAAATTACATGCAAACTCATTATTGTCCATCAAAGCTCATGCTTCAATAAGTTAGAAAGACTGTACTGGGTGTAGTTCACCTAAAAACAATGGAGTGAATAGTTTGCCTACCCCCTTCCACTTTCTTCACTCACCATTGTTGGCAGTAGTGGGTTCCTCTTACCTCTGCTACCGGTTTGGAACTGGGAGCACATGCACACTCGCTTCACTTGTGTGCGGACCTCCTGTGCATGCGCAGAGCATCTGTGAGGGCGGATGGACGGAGCCTCCCACTGCCACCACTACCGGTTCACCCAAACTGGGATGAACCAATAGAAATCCATAACTGATTGTTGGTGGGAATTCTTTTGCCAATAAGAGGTACACCCACAGAAGAATCCTAACAGTGGTTGAAAGGATTAGGATCAGGATGACCATTAGTACAATTAAATTCCTAAACTAAAACAAGGCTATTTTTAAAAAGAACACTGCCTGGGGGGGCCAAAAGCCCTACTAAGCAGGTATATACAAAGGTATGAAGGCTATTGCTTAATGCATTGTAAGCCCCCCTGAGTCTCCAGAGAAGGGCGGCATACAAATCGAACCAATAAATAAATAAATAAATAAATAAATAAATAAATAAATAAATAAATAAATAAATAAATAAATAAATAAATCTCTTAAACAGATTTACTTCCACAAACTCCTAACCTGATGGATCTCATCTAGGTCCACTTTTCCTTGAGCTAAATGAAGATATGTGCAATATAGTGAACCTGCATTCCTGATTCAGGCATGTCAATTTTCAACCTTTTCAAGATTTCTGATCATATTGCTCTCCATGCTTCCACACTCAAATTATGTAGGTCCACTTTAATAATATAGTACGTTGCCTCCCACATTTTTGAGCCAGAATGCTTAATTTCATGCTGAAACTCGACTGCAATTTTGCTTCTATGGCTGTCATACTAGGTAGTTTCTGCATGTTGTGTGGCAATCTGTCCAGGCTAACTTGTCGCGTGTAGCTCTGCGTAGTTCTTTTGTGCTGGCGGGTCAGCAGGGCTGTTTTCTGGGCCCAGTGTTCACCATGGCCCCTTTCCATGACCATTGTCCTTGTCTCTTGTTATCACTACTTATTTTGGGCCTATGGAATATGTGTCGATAGAGAAGAGAAAGACATTGACAATACTCAAGAATAAATTGCTTGGTAAGGCAGATGTCTACCAAGCCTACTAATTTGTCATGGTACAAATAATAACTATTAAACATTATTTCCTCTGATAGAAATTGCATGCGATTTTGGGTAACTTGCTAGCAAATGTTGCTTTCTTAGCATAATTTTGAATGGTTTTAAAATAAAGTAGCAGAGGAATTCTTTCGTGTTGTGTTTTTGTCACCTGACTGTTTAATATTTTTTATATGGGGCTTCATTTTTCAGTGTGATTAATTGTACATTTATATATAATATAAATTAATTTTATATTATATATATTAATCTTCTGATTTTGTTAACACAGAAAAATATTAAGTCACAGAGCAGAGAGCGGACATAGGTAGATGCAACAGAAGACTGGGCTCAAGGTGCTGAGATGGT
Organism: Masticophis lateralis; assembly: GCA_030761175.1. Taxonomy (NCBI): domain Eukaryota; kingdom Metazoa; phylum Chordata; class Lepidosauria; order Squamata; family Colubridae; genus Masticophis; species Masticophis lateralis. The sequence continues at coordinate 165,242,949 of JAUDYJ010000002.1, forward strand.
GGGGAGGATTCCATGAAAGAAAATAGTTGTTCTAAAAGGAAAATAATCATGAAAACAATAACTCAAAGTCAGCTTGGTTCCTGTGAAATAATCTAGTATGCTTGTTTGCTATTCATTTTCAGAACTGAGTTTTTTGAAAGCACTTTTACTTGCTGTGCATCAGACTCTTCAAAAGACTTGCAGAGACCTGGATATTTAACACAGTAGAAAACCTCACCCCCTCCCACATCTCTTGGCAATATTTTAGCAACCAGCAGTTTGGAGAATACCAGCGACTTTTTGCGTAGCAGCTTCTAGACAGAAAGAGCTTCTAGCAAACCCACTCTTTGTTTTTTAACCATAAGAGTCTGCTGCTGCTGGTGGAATCAGCTTTGGGGAAAAAAAGGAGTCTTGGCTCTGGTAAGAGAAGGTAGTTGATTTTCCATTCGGTTTTGTTTTTTTTAAGTTAAACCAACATTACGAATTTTGGAATTGATTCATGGCAGCAAAAAGTATCACTTCCACTTTATAGGAGAGAAAATGCTATTATTTTAAATAAGAAATAGTACCTATTATTTTAAAAGTGTGAATAAAGTGAGAGAGAATGTGTGTGTGTGTGCATATGCAAGTGTATATTTATTAATAAAATACTTTAATCTTAGGGTTATATATCTGTAAAGCTTACTTGTAATATTTTTGTTACCATTTCTCCTTTTTTTAATTTGAACATTTGAAGTACCGCAAATAGATTTTTACAAAATAACTGATTTGTTAATTTCATATTGGAAATTCTGGTTTATATGGAGGACTTTGTTTTTTACTGATAATATTCTAGATTTATTCTACGGTAGCTATAATACATTGTACTCTGTTTCCAAACGTCTCCCTTCTCTTCTCTGACTTGCATGCATAACTCTTTCTGACCAAATATTTTGGTTTAGAATTATTCTCTACTACTTTGGAAACAAAAGTTTTATAAAAAAGAGAGAGAGAGAGAGAATCATAGCATACACAAAAGTCTAGAAATCCCGAAACTGAAGGGCACAATCCACCAGAAGAAATTTTCTTCTGCCAGCTATGTGAAAATAAAGGAGCAATTCAAAAGAGCATATTGCACTTCATGGCAGGCGTGGAAGAACTTGTGTAGTAAGACTTTTAAGGGTTGTAACTTAGAAAAGCAATTTGCTCATTTTAGGCAAGAGAGTCTACTAATAGCAAATAGCTAGCACAAGTCATGGGTTGAAATATTGAAAAGTCGTTATAAATTAGATACCTTAGCCATATTTCATCACAGTTGCAGTTGTTTAGAGCACAGGGAGACATCAAGATTGCTGGAATGTGAATACTGAAGTTCTTAATGCTTACACAATTATCCAGTTAATAATTTGTATGACGAGGAAATGAACAATTATTCTGAAAAAAGCCCCAGAAAGTTTATTGATATGAAAGATCTTGGAAACATTTGGATGAATATAGATAGGATGGGACTGCCATTGACCATGAGATTTTTCACTAGGGCAAAAATTATGGTTTGGACAAATGTAAGAACAAAAACTACGGATATGGAGATCTAGTAATAAACTTGTATTATTTGGTTTATTTTTAAAAGTCTTGCTTTTAGAGAATGGAAACATCTATTACTAGCCAAGTGATTAAAAAAAAATCCTGAATTTAAATTAAAAAAAAACCTAATGAATGCTATTCTTTTAAAATATTTTTGGATTCACTAAATAGGATCTGTTGGTCTAGAGCTCAGCCAGAGATTGCGGTGTGTGGGGGTGATGGGTGGGTAATGAAAGGAAGAATAATGATTTCAGCAAATCCAATCTTTTAAACATAATCAGCAAGTATTGTTCAAAAAGTATTTGGATGACGAGGTCTTATAATGTATTAGGCCAACTGCCACATTTCAACTGAAGCTCATAATAATAGAGATGGGCCCATTTCTTCTTCTTGAGTGCCATAGTTTTACTTCGTGGTTAAATGGTTGTTTCTGTTCTCTGCTGCAAGTGAAAGGCAGGTGAGTACAGTAAATATCAGCCTGAAATGCAGGGAAGGAAGAAGAAATGAAACTGCATGATTTTCAGCTAGGAGGGCCTTCCAAAAATGAAGGGTGGACTTGTAACCATAGACCAGTGCTAACCAAGGTATTATGGGTCAGTTTTGGCAATTTTTCTATCTTGGTGCTTTTACTGAGTTCAATTTTCAGATTCTCACTTAGTAAGCTAACATTTGAACAGGATGTTTTAGTAACCAGCATGCTAACTAATTATTTAATTATAAATGTATAGATTGATTATAAAACTAAATTCTGAAAACATTTGAGGCCTTACTATCAAAAATGAAATTTAAATGTACTTTTTAAAACAGTACGAAGAATATTTATTTTAAACTCTGGCAAGGTATCAGGAATTAGACTCAAAACTGACCTTACAAAAACGGCATTGATCATAATCCTGGCAACTCAAGTGTTTTGAATCTTTTAACTTCTTCAGGGGAGGTTTAAAGAAGTGGTGATCAACTTCTCACCATATGAAGATATTTAACTGGATGGATAATGTATGTATCTTAAGTCATTGGGCCAAAGGCAGAATCCAAATACCTGTCTTCATTTTTTTTCCAAAACCTGAATTCTATGAATTACAATTGAGCCTATTTGAATAAAGTTGTGGGAAACTTTACAGCAGCTGAACTATGCTGTGAATTTGTATATATCATATATATATATTACACACACATACACACACACACACCAACTAGTGAAAATGATTTCATTATCTAGTTAAAAAAAGGAAAAAAAATTTTTTTCTATTTTTTCCCTCAAAAAGTATAATTAGGACAATAAACAGAACAAAGACAATACTTTTAGGGAAATATTGTTTCAAGAATCCACTTAAGGGTGTACTGTTCACATAAAACATTATAATATAACTCAATTTTGTGCATATAAATGAAACCCTGTACAATGTAGAAAATAACCAAATGAAGTAAAACCTCCTGCAACCATCTATTTGCAATCTCTCTGCCATAGCCATAGTGGAGGCGTCCCTAATAATTAATCTAGAATATTCACTGTAGTCAAGAACTTCCCCAATAAAATCAGCAAATCGAACTATAATGAAGTGTGATGATTTTAACCTGACATTTGCAATTGACATTCTTAACGTGTGTGTATTTTGTTACTTTGGAGATAGAGATTAGATGTATTGTCTTTGAAAAGAAAACAATGTAGTTGGATGGCAAAGAGAGTTAAGGGGAGAATTCCTAATTATACATGTTAGGAAGATTGGAGAGAGATGTGGTTGCAAAGGCCGTTGGATCTACTCAGTGAACATTGTTGCTTTCAACAGGAAAGCTACAAAAGTTAGACATTTGTCTTTCTGACAAATTTTTGAAAAGTGGTCAAATTTGGAGCTCAGAATCCAAATTCAGTTTCAATTCCCATGCCAAATTCGCATGTATAGAATTATGACATGTGAAATGTGTGCATTTTTTTATGCACACATTCTTTTATGAAGAAATTAAAAAAATGTTTTCTTAAACCTTTGATCACTTAAACAAACTACAGTACTGAAAATTTAGCAGAAAAATCAAAAGTAGATTTATGGGAGAAAAAATGACAGGCCTCCTGGTTCTATAAGACTAGACAGTCATCCATTCTTAAACTCAGTGTTATGAAAAATTAATTGGTTACTGAAAAAATCTCATCCCTGCATTTTGAGTATTTGATACATCTTCAGTTTTTAAGCATTTGATTACACAGCTTTCAGGACACATTCATGTTTGAGTTTTGTATGATTTTTTGGGGAAATACTGTTCCAAGTTAAAATGTTAGGGGGGAAACTTAATTTTGCTGTCTCTTAACTGGTGTTAAATGTATAAAGAACTAATTGTAAGAGTCATTTGTAGAACACTGCTATTTCCATTTCCCAATCTTAAAAATAGTTTGAAGGTGATTTGTGATTGTTTGTATTGCTTATAATCTTGCAGCAGAGAGAATACAAAATAAAGAATCAGAATGCTGACCTTCCCTCATCAGTTTTAGACCTTGGAGAAACAAAAATTCCTTCATACCTCCTACAAAAGGGAAATACTGTAAAGTTATTCTTGTTCTTCTGCAGATCCTTACTCCATGCTTTGTTCATCTGCTCATCTGCCAATCAATCAATCAATCAATCAATCAATCTTATGAAGAGGAGCTGCAAAGCTGTCAAGCATCTTTTCCTTTAAAAGGCCTTTTCATCAGGATGTTGGTGGCAGGATGAAACAAGAGTTTGTAGATAAGGGGATCCAGGCCACATACAGATTCAACAAAGCTTCCAATTTGTCAAAAGAACAGAAAGCCCTGCTTGGCTCCATTCTGAAATGAACTGCAAGGGAGCCCAGCAGGGAAGAAAAATAATCTCAGTTCTCAAAACAAATTGGCAGCATGCAGTTGCACCTGTCCAGAACCAGTTCACAGGTTTCCTTAGATGGAAAAGCACCAGTAGCTTATTCTATGACAAATGAGTTGCCCATCATCGACTTCCGGGCCCTGTGGTCAAGAATGCTTAGGTAGAACATACTTTCCTAGTCCTCAGCAATGCTGCACTTTGTAAAGAATGCAGGGACTCCTGTGCTACATAGGATGTTCCTCGAAGTGTGCCATTTGAGCTCCCATCTGCCCATTGAGCTGGTTCTCAGGTATTATGGGCTCCTCCATCTAGAAGTATCCCTGAAAGAATAGTAGAATCAGACTTCCATCTTTTCCTTGAGGCACTGATAAGGGATAATTTAAAAAATCTTGTAGAATCTTGCTTTCTTTGTCTGGCTATTTCTTGTTATATTTTGATATTATTCCCTTACTCTCTCTTTCTTGCTCATGAAAGGTTTCCTAAAAATAACATTGGGAAAGGAGGCAGGAGGAGAGAGGAGGGCTGGAGTATTTTCCATATGTTGGGCTGTGGGATGAGGCTGATTTCAGGTTCCCTTTTCGCTCCAGTATAGAATCTGGCTCACACACATTAATTTTGTTTTTTTGGTGCCGCCAAGTGATAGACTGTAAAGTTGTGAATCAATGCTGTCTTTTAACATTTGAAACAGCAGTGATGTAATGCAGAAGGGCATTCTTTTTTGTAAATAGAATATTAGCAGATCCATAGTTTGTTTGTAGTATCACTTCTCACACAAAGAATTCTTAGATTTACCGATTACTGTCTTCCCATTAATTGTCTTGCTGAGAAAGTTGTGCAAAGCATATGTGTGCCTGGATAGGTACAGCAGGTGGCCGTTAATGCATGTTGAAACTGAATCTCTTCAGTGGAATTGGTTTTTAATGAACCTTTTTCTCCTTTATCTTTTGGGGAGCAATCTAAAACAACTGAAATCTGTTCTCTTGCACCCTCACAGTTGCATCCTTCATTCAAGGAGCCATGAAGCACAAGTGTTTGAAACAATAAACTGTCTAGGGCTGGCTCTGTGATCAGAAGGAAGGAGTTTCCATTGGCAAGATTATACTCTTCCCTTGAAAGGTTCAGAAGGTCTGATCCTGAACATTTTCCAGAATAAAATGGTTGTCTTTGAGCTGGCTTTTCTGATGGCAGTGGCTAAGTTATGTTAATGTGCTAACATGTGCTAAGGGTGCTATGTACTATGATTATATTTCAATCTGATTACCTGTTTTAATTATTTTGGGGGGGTATTGTCATGGGTCCAGAACCTTTAGGATCATTCAAGCAAAGGGGGGAAAGGCAAGCAGAATCCAGATTTGATCCAGATTTGAAGTTCTGATGCTCAGGCCTCTTCTGCAGTCACATGACCAAATTTCAAGCACTCGGCAATATGGCTGCATTTCCATGCAGCATCCCACGGTCATATGACCATATGTTATTTATTTATTAAATATATGTGCCGTCGCTCTCACTGAAAAGATGATTCTGGGTTTTATTATGGTTTTGCTGTCTTCTGGTTTGGAACAAAGCTGCACCCATAGTGAACCATTGACTTAACAACTACCATGTTTGCTTAATGGCTGCCACGTTCACTTAATGACTGCTGCAAAATAGGCAATTAATTTAAGTGAGTCATATGACTGACCCATTTTACAATTGTAAGGGGCAGATTCCATTATAGTTGTATGTTAAGGACTATCTGTAATATCATACAACATTTATCTGTGGTAATCTGATTGGCTTGTGCAAAGATGTGAAAAGATGGAGGATTTCTATCAGAATAAAGCAGTCTCTCTTAGAGTTTTGATCGGGGTATATAGGGTGAGCACTTTGGGATTTTTTTGAGTTGAACCACCATATCAGTGATATGAGCTGTGTGGAGTGTCATAATTCAGCCTTGTTGTAATCATTTTAAGTTTACCCCCAAGTTTCTTGCCCTTGACAGCACCACTGCGTATGTGAGCTGTGTTCCATTATCAGAGATCTGGTTATGAATCTTGGCCAAATAATGTTTGTCTTCTATCTTTGTTGCACATGAATGTTCTGAGATTTCCTTTGAAATGCTGCACAAGGCCCTTAGAGAATTGGAATAACAGTACAGGAAGCCATAGCAGGGTAGATTCTGGGGATGAAACAATTTACCTTGTTCAAGAATTTTCAGTAACAAATTAACAGACTGAAGGAACAGATAAAGGTATATTTAATTATGGAAATTTGATGGTATAGAATGAAAGGGAACACAATAGATACTTGATGTGTCTCAAAACAAAATTAATTTTAACTTGCATTTGGAGGTAATTTCACATTTTAAAAAAACGAGGCAGCCCATTGACATCTTGGGTCATCCTTTCAGAGATATTTCAGATTCCTTAATGCCTTCAAGAATGACAGTTTTCAATCAATTATGTTGTTGCCTTTTTCATGTTCTGGCAGTTCTCTCCTAATGTCTATCTGCTATAGCCAGTGTTCTCCTGTTTAGCTCTAACTATTCATACTTAATAAAGGCTGATATTATATCTTATATTAGCATAAGTTTCCACAAACCAACAGTAAGGTCTCACAAACTACTTCCTCATTACAACTGTGGAACTAGTTTGTTTTTTCCCCTAGAGTAGTCTGCAACAGAAACTGAAAAACAGTACTTATCTCAGCACATTGTAATATCCTTATGAGAAGCAAGTTTCAAACCTTCCACAAGGCTTTGGGAGTGAAGTATTGTTTCTATGACATCACAGCCAAGACAATGGTACTTCTCCCCTTCAGGTAGACTAACCAAATACCTGAAGGCATGAAAGAATGTAACTGAACTTGACTATGGCAAACCTCAGAAAGACTTCCCTGCCAGGGTTTTAGATATTCTTGGTAATGAAAGCAGTCTTGTGAGGCATGGATGCCTACTAAAAGTGGTTGCTATCCAATGATTTTTTTTTTTTTGCTCCATAGTTTTGAAGCGGCCTTTTACTCTGAAACCAATTAGCATTAGATGAGCCTCAACATTTCAGGAACTGCTAAGTGATATATTAACTTGCAATGAACTACAAAATAGAAGTGCTTTCTCATTCTTTCCAGCTAGGAGAATTCCTACAGATGCTTCTTGAACCAGACGGACAGCTGATTCAGAATTGTTGACTATCAAAGATACTGTAGTCACCAAAAAGGCCAGGACAATTCTGAGCTTTTAAGGCAAGTCACTCAGTTTTACTGCTTTACGTATTATCTTTTAAAAGTATATGTTACCCCGTGTCTTACGGAGTTGGTGGTAAGCTTCTAAATCCAATAAACTAAGTACCGGTAAACTACGCAGTCTTCTAAATAAAAAATAAACAATTAAATAGTTGCTACTTTTCTATCAAAAATATAATTCAGCTTTTACATAAATAATTCTTTGTACTTTCTCTCATATTTTTGTTTTCCTGTTTACATTCATTAGAGTATTTAAAGTACTTACACTTTCTACTGTACCCTTTTACTGCTCTCTGTAGATATTTATTGTTATTCAGTCCTGAAGAAAGGCACATCTATTTTACCCAAATATTTGTTAAAAGGTTAAGGAAGTCATGAGGACCCAGATTGTGGGGGCAATAAACTGACTTTGTATAAAAAAGAACACACTTGGCGGGTGTGGGGGGGAAGCCCTACTAAGCAGGTATATACAAAAGTATGAAGGCTATTGCTTAACACATTGTAAGCCACCCTGAGTCTCGGAGAAGGGTGGCATATAAATAAATAAATAAATAAATAAATAAATAAATAAATAAATAAATAAATAAATAAATAATAAATAAGTCTGGGTTAGCAACTGGCTATGCTTGTCCCATCAGATTCTCTTCAGGGGCATACTGTGAAAGTGGCATTACTGCTACAATGCTATTCCAGAACTAGGAGTGATCTGCTTGAGTATGCAGATGTTCATGCAGTACTACAGACTTGACCTATGTGCTTAGAAGGGTGTTTTCTTTGGAAAAGCCTTGTTACCTACAGTGATCATCTCCTGGAACACTTGCTGTCCTCCTAGAGGTAAACCTGCTGCTCTCCTAGATTCATTGTTATAAACAAATACTAAGATGAATCATAATACTTGTTTATAACAAAATCCCATCAATCCATCTCTTCCTTTATGGTTCCCTAATATAAGAAGTACTTTTACTCCTGGACTGCTATTTCAGGTTTTTGGGGAAGTAGGGGAATTGGAAGCATTATTTCTAGGCACATACAGTGGAATAACATAGCATGAAAGTTTGTAATAGGTGTGTGAGTATGTGTTTATGTCTCTGTGCACACGCGCACTTTAATTGGTGCAAAGGCCAAAAGTGAAATTTATTAATAGCCATATATCACAATAATAGTTTAGCAATTTATTTTTCTTCCAACTCTGCTTTAAACTTTCTCAGGGCTCCTTATGGACCAATAATATATGGAAGACAGGATGCTGAGTAAAATAATCCCTCATCTCAGCAAGCAGAGCACTTTTTGTGTGCTTAGTTTTATCATTTCATTTAGTGTGAAGTGTTCTATCTTTCTATCAGGATGTGCATTTCCCCCCAATTTCTTTGGTGATTTTATAGTACTCCTCCATCTTCTCAGTTTGTTTTGTTATTTGGCATGTATGTGACCAGATTTGCTTTAGATACTTAGCAAATCTAAATAATCAACAGAAACTTTGCTATCAATTTGGCATTCTTTCAGTAAAGTCAATTTGACGGTTCTTTATATGGGTCTAGTGGAGGCTTCTTAGAATGGCTTAGAGCAGGGCTGTCAAACTCACAGCCTGCGGGCCAGATGCGTCACATGCTGGCCACACCTGCCCCAGTTTAGCGAAGGAGGGGAAAGTCCCGATACGTCACGTGATGACAATGTGACGTTTGACATCCCTGGCTTAGAGGCATTATATTGGCTGATGTTTTTCAGCAGTTACATCATTTTTCATTTCTGGAAGGGTGATAAACATGACCATAACATGACCATAAACCGTGATAATTGGATTATCAAAGAAATTGTCAAAGTGGCTTTAAAAAAAAAGCCTCCTGCAGGGCATTCCTATCCTCTGCTCAGAACATTCTTAGATTTCCAAATGACCTGCCAGCAACAGGTCACCATGGCAGAAGCAGGAAGGAAACATGTTTGCTGCTCTTCCTGGTGTTTATTTGTTGGTTTTAGAATTTTTAAAAAATATCTTCCATTGTAAGTAATGGGAAAGAATAAATTTAGACCAGCTTGAGAATAGGTCTAATTTTACCCAGTATTTAAAAATGTGTCAGAGTGTCAGAAGGATTTAAGATCCTCTGAATTGGGATCCTTAGCAGTTTTCTGTCATGCCCCTTTGGGGTCTTTCAAGAGTTGGGATTTTTTGATGTGATGTCTCATCAAAATGATCAGAGTTGAAGAAAGGGATTTAGGTAAAAGTGGGGACTGATAGGAGTTACAGAAATAAGATGGTAAAAACAAAAGAGACTTGAACAGTTTGAATTATCTGAACCATTCTACTGGTTCAGGCAGTGAGTTAAATGATTAAAACAATTAGATTCAATCTTATATTTATTTAAATGAGCATGAAATACAGTATGTTTCTACGAAGAGCCTACAAAGAATTTCAGGTGATGTAAATACTTTGGGTTGTTTTTTTCTTTTGCCAATATAAACCAAATATAGTGTTGTGGAAAAAAATGATATTTTCGAGATTATTTTTCTGCTTGATGCAAAGCCCATTTTAACCCTGAGAAACCAACATTTTAAATATCTTGCTGGATGCACCAATTTCTGCTTTTATTCAACTCTTTTAAAGTGCTGTCCCAAATAAGTGTCCCATACTAAGTGAGCTTGGCTTTCTTTCCATTTTTGCTACAACTTTCTACCATTGTGCTTTTTAAACAGAAAAGAAATTGCTTGAGCCCACCAATCATTCCAGTTGCTACTTCTTACAACTTTTCCAGCATTCTTTTTGATACTAGATGGCTTGAGCTGTATGCTATATTTCAAAGGATGGTGGTACCATAGTTTACATATAATATTGGCACTTTATTTTCAATCCTTCAATTTATTTATTTATTTATTTTATTTAATTAAATTTATATATCGCCCTTCTCCCCCAAGGGACTCATTATAGGTATCTTGCAAATTTTCCTGCTACATGGTGATCTGACACTTTTACTTTAAGGCTCCGTATTTTTTTCCTTGATAGTAAATATTTAGGTAATGTAGAGATTATGGTCTTTCTGATGAGGTATTAGAACTGGTGGCCAGCAAGCCATCCTAGCTCTCTTGGTTGATTATAAAAAGCAGTTTTTAATCTGGCTTCTCAAATAGCTTCTGGGATAGAAACTGGCTTCCTTATATTAGGCAGAGATCAGTAACCCACAGATCAGATGTAGACTAGACTTAGAATTCTGAGGACTTTACTGCTGAAAGACAACCAGCAATTTTAACAAGACAATCACTGGAAAAATGTATAAATGTTTAGATAGCTTTACACTTCCAAAACAGCATGAAAACCAAATGTACTTATTTTTTGCAATTCCCAGATATTTTCATTCCATTCCTTTCAGTCCCCAGTGCTTTAAAAGAGTATGTATGTGTATGTGTATGTATGTATGTATGTGTATATATATATATATATATATATATATATATATATATATATATATATATATATATATATATATATATATATATATATTTTCCTGCCGTTGTACTATTTTTGTGCTCGAGGGAATGTAGAGAGTCGGGGGACTCTCACTTTTCCTGGCTCTTTGGGGGATTTTGGTACCATTGAAGGGGGGAGGCAAATGCTGAAATTGATTGTTGGGAGGCAACTGCTTCATAGATCAATGTTAAATGCACTGAACAACAAGCATAAAGCCTTCCTGGATCGCTCATTGTCAAAAGCTGCTGCCTTCTTAAAAAGAGAGATTGGCCATTTCAATTCATACATATATAAAGCTAGCACAGGGCTAATGCCATGAGGGGATCTCTTTGAATGGGAACTTTTCCAGAATGCCAGTAATAACAAGATTAGGCTCCGAAACTATGTGACTAATAGTTTCATAATTCAAACATTCAATATGACAAATTGGAGATGGGGAATCTGTGGCCTTCTCATATCACTGATATGTAACACTGGCTAGTTACATATGGAGTTGGAACTCAACCATGTCTGGAGGAGAGAAGCTCCCCACAGGAGCCCTAAGTGATATGGATCATGTTACTTAAGTAATATGCCCTCTTCTGTATTTTACACCTGAAACCAGTTTAAAGTAGATAGTCAAGGCATTCTTGGTTGTCATATTTTTAGCTTTTAAAAATGCTAATATAGTAATCTTTTACAGAGAAAATAGATTTGCTGGTTTTGGGAAAAGACTGATAATTTACAGCATTGATCTTATAGATGCCATTATTAAAATGGAAGGAAGAAACCATGAATAATGTATTACGTGAACTAAAGTCCTAAATGTATTGCTTACCTGTCACATGTATACAGTGACCGGCTTTATTGCTGTTCTTTTATATGTTAACTTTGCTAAATGATAATATGCTCCCATTTATTTGTTTGTTTGCTTTCAATGGCATTACAAGTTTTAGGATTTGTTCTGGAACCCCCTGTGAAGGATCTGAACCTTACTGAAACAAACACTGAATAGCAATCTAAATAATTTTAAAAATCAGTCCAAAAACGCAAATTAATGATTATTGAAAACGATTCTTCTGGATGACAACAACTAAGCAAAACATGGAGAAGTCTCGCAGTAGGCCTACTTTCTCAGAAAATATATATCATTGTGAATCAGATTGTTCCCAAGGCATTCCCAGATGTATGAACTTCAATCCCCAGATTCCCCCACTCAGCATTGTTGAGAATTCTAAGCATTCAAATCCAAACATCTGGAGAGTGCCTAGATTGGAGAAAGTGGAATTAAACTTTTGAAATATTTCCAGCTATTTTGGAAATATCAGCTTTTGGATCAAAGGCCAAATAAAGGAAATGATTAAATTAGAAGCACTTTGAAAACAATATTTTGCAATTCTGACATGCCTATTCTAGTATCTGGGTCAGGCTCAAGGATTTGTATTACCTTCAGTGGGACAGCAGAGTGTTCCAGTGTGAACCATGAAGCTTGCAAGCATGTAGCGGCCTTTTCATTTAATGGTAGGAAGTCAGTATCACTTGAATAAATACAGGGGAAGGGACTTACATGCTGCTTCTGAGATGTCAGGAGTAATTGGAACTGTATCCTTCTAGGAAGTTGCAGTAGTTCACGCACTTTCACAACACCATTGTTTCCATTCCCGAATGGAGAAACAGTTTGAAACTGTTTAATGTTATCTTCAGTTGTAACGGGAGGAAAAAAGAAGTAAAAGCTATTTCCGTACAGTTCTGCCTTGTGCTGCTGCGGATTGTTCAGCAAGAAAAAAACGACATCTAGAACAGGTCCATACTTCCAGCTTCCCTTGGCATGAGGTTTCCTTCCTTCTTTCCTTCCTTCCTTCCTTCCTCCCTCCCTCCCTCCCTCCCTCCCTCCCATCCCCAATGGAATGTAATAAATGCAGTTACATAGAACATAAACTATAATCACAATTAAAGCAAAACTAGAGGTTGAAATCAAGGAATGGCCCCATTTCCAGCATGAGAAACAAGTAGCTAAAGACTGCAGTGTGGAAATGCCGTAAAAATCTGCTATGTTAGAACATGTTTTACATGCAGAGGAATCCAGGTTCTTACCCTGCCATGTCCACCTATGCTGAGAAATAAAGCTGGGCCAGCCATTGTCAATCAGTGAAGTTACCTCTGACAAATTGTCTATCTGAGGATAGAGCAACTTCCTATATTTTCCATCTGTCTGTATAGTTGGACTACCTCGGTCTTATTACTAGGATGATTTACATATGGCTTTTCACAAACTGAGAGATTGTATGGTAAACCTCAAGCTGGAAAGAAAATTATATGAAGCAAGCTAACCGCTCCATGATCACACGGACTGTGGGTGTCTTATTAACACAGCAAACTTACATTCATTTTATTGTTGGTTTTATAATTGAAGTGTCCATTTAACAGAACTGCCCCAGGTATGCTAAGACCTGGCCAAAACATTTTGGAGAAGTGCCAGTGGTGGTTAACATTAACATTATGTGCTTACAAGTTTGAGAGTAAATTAAAATCATTTAGATCTTTAGAAAGGATTTTTTAAAGTTGTTATTTTAAAGTCCAGTTTGATAATAGAAACAGCAATAATATTTTAAAAGCTAGAAAGTTGGAATATGTTATTGTTCTTGAGTCTTTAAGAAAAGTGTGAGAACGTTTCACCTACCGGTAGACTCTTTAATGAAAGAAGCAAATCTGAACACAACATATCCAGTTTAGCTTCTGTTCCCCTTCCCAACAAAGTGTCAAAAGATGGTCATTAAACAAATATCAGGAGTGAAAATTTGGTGAAAGGTTCTAGAACCCCAAATAGTCTCAAGAAATAAAAACAGAGCTTTTTTTTGCTCTGAACTTTTATTTTTATGTAGTTTTTTTTTTAAAAAAATTTGATTTATATGCCGCCCTTCTCTGGAGACTCAGGGCGGCTTACAATGCGTTAAGCAATAGCCTTCATACTTTTGTATATTTTACGAAGTCAGCTTATTGCCCCCACAAACTAGGTCCTCAATTTACCTACCTTAGAAAGGATGGAAGGCTGAGTCAACCTTGAGCCTGGCGATTCGAACTTACTAATTGCAGACAGCTGGAGTTAAATTACAGTGCATTTGTCCGCTGAGCTATTCCAGCTCTAGTTTATGTATTTATGTATTTATTAGATGTAGAAGGTTGCCCATCTCTGTATACTCTGGGCAGCATACAACATTAACAGAAAAACAATAGGAAACATTATCTGTATATTTGGAAAAAGCAGCTCCTGAAACCAAGTCCTATAAATCCTTCCTCTAGTCCAAGGATGGGGGAACAACTAATTTTTCAGGGATTTCTTAAAAGTTGCTAGGGTGGGAACTATAAGGATCTTTGGGTACACTGTGTCAGGGGAGAGGAGTTGTCATAGAGAGTCAAGCTTCCTGGGTCCTGACAATTGACATTATTTAACTGAAGGATCTGTAGCTCACCAACTCTGCCTAATATTTATTTCTAAGACAAAGATACAGAACATATATGACAAAGATAAGACATAAGTTCTGCCTACAACCTAATTACAAAAAGACACAAGAGATGAACAGGAATAAAGAAGCATGTTTCACATATATTAAGTGGAAAAAAATTATAATCTCTATTTTAGATATGATTCAAAGTCAATAGAGATACAAAGACAATAAAAGAGAATGAATATAGTCAGGAATGGAATCCTAGATATATGTTTAACATAAATATCAGAAGAACAAAAAGAATGGGAGGAGCTTAGAAGAAGAAAAGAGAATGAAATACATTCAACAGCTAATGGATGAATTTAAGCAGAATACAAGGATGAGGCAACACAGAATGTAAGAAAAAAATACGATGGTAATCCTAGATATGGCAAGTGAGAAGTGTTGAAAAATCAAGGGCAAAAAAAAAAAAAATTAGAGAAAATGAACATGAAGCAGCAGAAGACTGCAAGAGTGTGTGAGAAATCATGAATGAGCATACAAATTTTCAATTGTATTAAAAGAGAAAGAATGTACAATTTTATAGATTTTATAAAGACCAAAGTGATAAGATTTAACAAATGAGATGGGTTAAAAATTATCCCAAATCTCTGATGGAAAGAGGTTGACTTAATGAAGTAGATATATGTTAAATCACACACATACGGACATAGAAAGAAAGAAAGTGAAAGAAGAAAGAAAAAGAAAGGTAGAAAATGTGAAGCAGAGAAGCTCTGCTTTACCAGAATTTGGTTTTAATAGTGCAATAGTCAAGAAAGAAACAGAGCAAGCTTGAAATTGAGAGTTTGGAACAGGAAAACATTATTAGAAAAGAAACTATACTGGAAGTCACCAATGGAAGCAGAGGCAGCTTCCTGAACTAGTTATTTTCAAGGAATTTAAATTACAATTTCTGTCCTTATCTACCAATATGGGCACTGGAAGAGAGTTTGAAGAGAAGATTTTGGAAACTGTAGTCTCTCACATTTGAAGGGCATCACATGGGGAACCCTAACATTAAGCTGAATCTAAGATAGAAAAGAAGGGACGCGTAGGGAAAAAAACATAGGGGAATATTATTAATAAATGGTAAAAGAAGAGAAAGGCAAGATACATAGCAATCACACATAGCAATCCCAGCCGGACTCAAGGTCGACTCAGCCTTCCATCCTTTATAAGGTGGGTAAATTGAGGACCCAGTTTGTTGGGGGCAATAAGCTGACTTTGTATAAATATAAATATACAAAAGTATGAAGGCTATTGCTTAACGCACTGTAAGTCTCCGGAGAAGGGCGGCATATAAATCAATTAAAAAAAAAGCCTCAATTCCAGCGGACATTTTATCACTGTTGGACTATTACCCCCTGATAGAAGCAAAAAATGATGGGGAAGAAATGGCAGTTTGTATCCTCAGAAGGTCCATGACAGCATGGCCATTTCAATACCAGCCAACCCATTTCTTGATCAAAGCAATCAACAAAATCACATTATGTGATCATTTGAGAAAGTACTCAATTGCCAGGGAAACCACAAAATCTTGAGAATCCCAAAGTCTCAACATGTATCTCCCAAGATCCCTTCTGCTAGTTGATATATATTAGCAGCAGAATCTTCTGTAATGAGTTTCCAACTAAGAAACATGTATTCCATATCCAATTATAGTACTTGGGCATAAGATGCCTTGGACAAGTTGAACTGTCTTTAAGGTAATAGTGACTCATCAACACACTTATTTCACTCATTTCTTGACTGTTGCAGAACAGATCACAGTCTGGATGAAAGTTGGAGGCATTCTCTGGTAAGGCCTTGATGCAACAAGCATCAACAAACAAACAAACAAACAAACACATTGCTGATGTGTTGCTGACTGCCAAACTTATTTTCAATAAGTACAGCAAATTAGAAGCATCTTTACTCGACTCTTTAAACCTACTTATAAAGAATGAAACAAGTCATTTATTTCAATGCAATTTTACTTCTGAATTCACAGTTGGAACCAAGCTGTAAAATTATTAAAAATTCGAGTTCCCCTCTCTTTTGCACCAGCTGGACCTGAAGACTGAAAAACTGTTCTCATCCCATGCCAAGGGGATGTTGAGAATGGCTTGTCCAAGCATGCCCAGTTCTTTCTCCTTCTCAACTATGTTTCATGAAGAATATCCAATCTCAATCCTCATTTCTACGTAGACTGTATTCCCTATTACAGAGGAAATTTACTTCTCTCCTTTCCCAATGCATTCCACCTTTCCGGTAAAGCTATCCAGATTGCAATTTTCCCTTCTAGTGCAGAAACAAATACTTCAAATTCTGCCCAGAGTTATGTACAGCCTTCCGAGTTTCCAGAGCTCTTTTGAAAGTTGCTGCTGAACATATGAGTTTGACACAAGGGCAAAATTATTAAATTATCCTTGATAAAAAAGACACTTACCCTTAGATTCTAAATAGTTTTGCAGAACCTTAGGGCAAAACCATAGGTATTGTATAGTCTGGAAATTCATGGTGAACAGAGATTGTAACTTGTTCACTATTGATCTGCTGTCTTCAAATGAAATCATGGACCTAGCAAATTCATAATCTTTCCTAGGGTATACTTGAGTTTCTCAGGGGGTGAATACAGTTTCTAGTGCCCTGTATCACCTCAGTTGGCTGCAAGTAAGGGGTGTGCATAAGAGCACCAGCGTGCCTACCATCCCTGTCCTAATGTTTCCTTTATTTGTATCTATTTTATGTATCCAATCCATGTTTATACTTATTACCTAATAGGTTCTTGACAAATTAATGAATGAATGAATGAATGAATGAATGAATGAATGAATGAAAGATAGATAGATAGAAAGAAAGAAAGAAAGAAAGAAAGAAAGAAAGAAAGAAAGAAAGAAAGAAAGAAAGAAAGAAAGCTCCTTCAAATCCAGATCACTTTAACGAAGAGATAGGACTGCATTTTTCTGTTTTGTGGAAATGATGCAAGGATGCTCCGTAACTGCTGAACCTAAAAATATTACAACTCAGCATTTTGTCTGTTTGTTGATTACAAATGGCTGAAATTGGTTCAATACTATTCCCTTCTGTTTCTCTGTAATAGTCTCAGCCAGTTCCCCCATTACCTGCATGCAAAAGATATGTGTATGTGTGGCTGGGTGGGGCAGCTTTCTTCCCTCTCCCATCTTGCTGGTTCCACATAGGAAATTTTCCATGGCTCATCAGGGACAGCCTTCACTTTCTCTGGCTGGGCTTGGTTGCTGTATTCTGGATTTAAAATTCCCTACACCTGGAAATATGGCCACTGCTGTCTTGCTCTGCCATATGTTGAAGAACGGTAGCCATGTTCTGTGTAGTGAGCAGTTCTGCTGGAACTGCAATGCTGGAGCCATCTATTCCCACACCCCCAAACCTTTGCCAGCAATTTTGCTATGGCAAGAGCCTCACTGGCTCTCTCCTGCTTCATACAGTATGTGGCCAGCCTTCACTAAAATGGCTCCCTCCTTAGTGAGGCTTATTTTGTGTTGTGAATGATGGAGACAAGAGAAAGGGTCAAGGGCTGAAACAGTGTGGAAGAGGGGTGGGGGCTGCAGGGAATTACAGCTCAGGATTGAAGAGAATTGGCAAAGACATGTTGGTCTGACTACACTGACTCCAGGCCTTGCCAAATTTGCTTTCACGCGGGCTTTCACCACACTGAAAAAAAGATTAAATAAATAAAAGGACCAAGGCCCCTCCTGCTGCAGCAAAACTGTGCTCAGGGAATGGGGCGGAGATACGGCTCCAGTGGTGTCTGAGAGTGCAGCTTGAAGCTGGCAGGTCCAGGGACAATGAAGCAGACCTTGGCATCAGAGGTTTGGCAGAGAAATGAGCTTGGGTGGGGAAGAAGGGGGGCTGCACAGATGGTCTTGCCTTTATTTCACCCCAAAGGAAAAAAAGATATGGGGGGGGGGACTTGGAAAGGGGTTTCCAGGCTCCAGATGCACCCCACACAGTTGTGGGGGGGATTCTGACTGACCTTCTATTTGGAGGCCAAAGTGTTTGGAGAAAGAATGATTAGATGCCTAGCCTAGGAAGAATTGAGGGTGAGCATCTCATCTCCAGCATTTGGTGATACTGGGTTCAAGAACCTTGCCAGCTTGGCATGACTGAATGTCAGAATTCAAGGACTTTGGAAACAATGGCTGTTTAAAAGAGCCAACCAGTTTTGGTGAGCAAGAAGGTTGGTTTGTGGAGTTTTGATACTAAAGTGCACTTCCTTCCCCTTCCCTTGACATCAGGATGACAGTTCAGAAAACAGTTTAAGGAGGGAGAAGGCATTTAGAAAAAGGTTTTGGTAAGTTAGGTTTCCAGGTATAGATCCCATCACTGGATTCAAATGTTATTTATAGCAATAAAAAACTTACTTTTCCTTCCCTTCCTTTCCCAGTGGCATCTGCCTCCCTTATTTGCTTGTCTCTTGCGCAGGTGACATAGAGTTGCCGCTCCAGCTAGGCAGAGCTAAATAAGTCCCATTTCCTCTTTAATAAGCAGCCGCTGGATATTACGGAGTTCCAGAGGGAGAGAAATGCAAGCTGCCCATCTGCAGCTTCTTTCTATTTGCCAGCTAAGGCAAGGCTTCTTCCAAACTGCAAGATCAGGTGGGTGAAGTGGAGCACTGAGCCTTTTCCTCTGCACCACTGGCATTGGTTGTCATTTCTGTTGGCTACAAGGATGGGCTTTGTAATCCAGCACACCTGGGGGGAACTGGTTAGGAAGGGGTCCTTTAAACAATGGGTCCTTTATTGCTGAACCTTTGCCAAGCCTTGGCTATGGCAGGCTGGCAGCAAAAACATTAATTTTCAGAAACCAGGCATAAGTCCTCATTAGCTGTCATGGCATAGGTTATAAATGTTTATACTTGCATTTCTTTCTCCTTCTTTAATCATCCATTTTTTTCAGCATCTTCCATATGTGATGCATGCCACATCCTAGTTAAAGAAAACTAACCAAGATTAAAACCCACCATATTGTATTCAAACTAGCATAATGTATAAATATTGGTGATGGATCTAATTGATTCGTGAAGCAAGTTGGGTGAACCCAGCCACTGAGCTGTCTCACAGGATTGTAGGACAATAAAATGGGTCAGGGAAAAATAGGATACACCGTCTTAGCCTCCTTGGAGTGAAAATGAAATGTTAAGATAATCAATAGCAACAACAATGTTCTCAGATAATAGGGCTGGTGTTGTCTGTCAAATACCACTGCTAGAATAGTCCTAGACTAATAACCCAAAGGCTTGATAATTGTAACGGTTGATAGCAAAGGACATACAGTTCAGCTTTGTGTTTGGTACTTGATATTCCAGATGATGGGCAGAACTGTGCTTGTGAGTTACCGTTCAAGAAAAGAGCACTGTTATATTAAGATATGGGTATAATGTCCTATTAAATGTAGCAGCAGGGCTACAGCTACACTGTCAGGTATTCCTGTACCAAGCTAGATAAGCTGAGCCTTCATTCTGTTCTACTTTATTTGTAGCAGTCTTCTGATGTGTGTGGCAAGCTTAGTCTTTTTAGCGGAAAGACAGCAATGACATAAGCAGCAACACAAATACTGTTTGGGCAGCAATATCGTTAGGTGCTCCAGAGAAGGACATTGCAATCTGACAAGTACAGCCCAAGATCCTTTTTGGAAGAACACTTGGATTACTTGTGGCTATTTCTATCTATTGTCTACTTGCCCAGAGTTCAATTCTAGTTTCTGGGGTTGTGAGGGGGACAAAAACAAACTAGGCTCTTGCAAGCAATTCTGTCCTTATGAAAAGCAATATTGCTTAAACTAGTGTATGTCCTGGCAACTTGAAATCCAACACTTCTGGAGGATATTAGGATGGAAAACATGCTATGTATAAGGTTGTATCTTTGAGGACAAGGCTGTCTATATCTGAATCTTAATTTCTCTACTTCTCTGTCTATACTTTGCCTATTACTTATGTTATACTAATAAAGACCAGCTCTTCTGATACAGTTGGCATACTGTATAACAGTTCACTAGCACATTTATATCACTCTCAAAGTGTTGAATCTTTTTTTCTGGATTTGCCATTGCCATCCTCCCAGTGAATTAAAATCCTGTAGGGTAGCAGGAAGAGCAGGCATCTCTGTGAAGCATAATATTGTGTATAGTCAAGGAGAAAGTCACTGACAGTAGTGGGATTTGAATTTATGCTTCATGGATCCAGTTCTGGGATCTGTTTACTTCTGCCTCAACCGAGCTTATCACCGACAATCAGTACATTTACTTTGAAATGTGTGGAACTGTATTTTCTATGAAAAGCAAATGGAAAGGTAGAAGATGGGGGGGGGGAGAGGGAGAGGGAGAGGGAGAGGGAGAGAGAGAGAGAGAGAGAGAGAGTGAGTAATTATGGTAGCAGTCTATTGCTCAGAGAGGTAAAATTGGCTACTCTGCCTCTTTCTGGCAGCAAATCCTTGAGTAGTTATTCACTGGATCATCTCATAGCAAGGTGTGGGGAGGGGGCAGGCAAGGATTGTTTGCAGTCCATTTGGAGGGGAATGGAGAGGAGATATCTGGGATAATTTGAATAGGTGGCTGTATATTTCATAGACCAGCTTGGAATTGTGCCCTGGCATGGGTCTGCATTATATTTGCCGGTGATTGATGGTTCCCAATAATGGAGTGGAAGACAGTTGTGTAGGGATGGAATTGAGGCCGCTGTCAACCTGGCAAGGCAATGCAGGGCAGTCTGTGGCCAATTGCGTGTTTCTGTGGTCTTCAGAAAGAAATTGATTGATTCCTCAGGAGACCTTAGGCCAACATAGTGCCTTCCAGGTGACCTGAGCCTGCAAAACCTGCTGACTGGGAATTTGGGGAATTGTAGGCACAGCACATCTGAAGAGTGCAAGTTAATGAAGATGATTATGACTTGATCTTTGCAGTATTTTGAGTAGCTACCTGGTCTACCTTTTGTCTCAAGCAACCTGACAGGTTATCATTCTAGTTCGAATTCTAAAGTGTTTGAGGGACAATAAGACAGTAGCAGAAGATACCTTATGATTTGTCCTAAATTAGGAATGTTTAATTATATATTTATAATAGTATTTATGCCTAAATCCAGTTCAGCTGAATCCATCCCACATACCAACAAGTTTTTGCAGTATTTTAATTGTTATTTGATGCTTTGATTTCACTGAAAATCAGAGCAGAATTGAAACTATTTTAAGGAAATGTTCAAAGTGGGGAACTCCAACTTCAGTTTCATGTATAAAAACCATACACAAATTCATCATTTTGGTAAGAATTAGCCCTATTTATTTTAGTAGAAATCTAACAATTGGTAAGGTAAGGTAAAAACATGAATGTAACAAGTGTGAGTTCGTATTCATGTATATCCTTCAGTACCATGCTCAGAGGATTATCTACAACTCCTAACCAACTGTATTTTTAATGGCAAATATGAGTTAGTTTCTGATTAACCTTTGCATTTTCTTTAGTATAAAACAAATCAATGCTTTGGCAGAGAGACTGTGTTGAGAGATCAACCCTTCCTTATTAGACATCTCCCAGATTTATTGAATACAAATGGTTGCTCTTATGAATAATTCTGGAAGTCCATATATGGAGGATGTGGCTTTGAGAAGAGTACTGCTCTTTGGCTGGAATTATCTCCAAGGCTTGGTTCCATAACTTTTTGATATCATAGATGTTTTCTGGTAACCTGATTAGTGGGGTTGAAGTGCACCTTCTTCAGAAAAAAATGGCCAAGTAAAAGGGCTTGTAGAAAATAAAGGGTGAACATGAATATGGCAAAGACCAACTCTGTTTAATTGGATGTCTACCACAGCTTTTTTTAATTAATTGTCACTTTGATGAACAAAATTCATTTGTTGTTTTGAAGACTTGGAATTCAGAGTCATTTAATTTCCCTTTCCTTCTCTAATAAAGATTACATGGAGATGTACTCCAGACGCAGCAGATTTGATAAGGCTCCAGTATCTGTAGACTGACTATTCACAGAAAGAAGGAGGAATTCAGAAAGAGATCTTTTGTCCTACTAGTGATCTTGGACTGAACGCGTTTTTGAGAGGCATTGCCTAAACAGATTCAAGTCCTGTCCTTTTAGCGCTTATCTCTTTTCCATGCCATTTCCTTCAATCCTGTGGTGACAGATGGATGGGAGCAGCTTAGAATAAGTTCCTTGTGGCTCTACCGGCGGTGGGAGGCTTGAATTAAAGATAAAGCATCCTCCCCAAAAGATTTGTAACAGCAGCAAAGAGCTAAATAAATAAAGGAATGGGAAGCCGGCAAGGCTGCAGTGACTGTAGAAACAGCAGTGGGATGTGGGACTTGGCAGTGACAGGCATCTGCTGCTGTGTGAACAACTAGACTGCCTGCCACGTGGATGAACAGCAAGGGCTGTGAAACTAGAGAGAGAGCCAGGGCAGCTGAGGTACATAGCACGCTCTCTTGGACAGGGCTGGGGCTGGGATCTTGTTGAATATTTGATGGGTGAGAAAAATTTAATTGTTTATTTATTAATTTAAAATTAATTTAAAATTATTTATTTAAAATATTTATATATCCACCTTTTTATATCACACTCTGGGCAGCTCCCAAAACCATAAAAATTAAAAACCAAAGTTATATTTCCAACATCCTTACTAAATCCTGTCATCTGCCTCACCCTATTCTGACACTGGGAGGAGAAGCCATGTCTTCAGTGCTTTTCAGAAGGCTAGGAGGGTGGAGGCCTGCAAAACCTTAGAGGGAAGAGTGATCCATAGGGCAGGTGCTGCCATGGAAAAGGCATGCTTCCTAGATTCCCTAAGACTGTGATGGAGAACCTATGGCACGCATGCCAGAGGCGGCATGCAGAGCCCTCTGCTGGCATGTGCACTGTTGCCCCAGGTCAGATCTCTGTGGCATTTCTTTCATGAGCTCCTGTTTCCCTGCAAGTGACAAAACAGAAGCTCACGAAAGAAAAAGATCTTATTTCTTGCTGCGCTGCTGGCGTTGGGATGCCCTGCCTCCCACCGGCCAGCTGGTCTTCGAGTCTCTGCTGTGCATGTGTGCATTTGCGCGCACACGTACCTTTCACATTTGGCATGTGCACGCTCGCAGTTTGGGCACTCAGTGTCTAAAAGGTTCGCCATCATTGCCCTAAGATGTCTAAGGGAAGGGACTAGGAGTCTGCCCACCCTCTCTGTTCTGGTAGGATAGATATATATCCTTAGGGAGACCCAGACTTGCAGATTTGTAGGGCATTGAAGGTAATAATAGCATCTTGAATTGCATCTGAAAAGTAACTGGGAGCCAGTGTAGCTTGTACAACAGAGGTGTTCCTAGGGTAAATCTAGGGGCGTCTACCACTGAGCTCACTGCCATACTCTAAATTAGTTGTAGCTTCCAGTGATCTTCAAGGGCAGACCCATGTTCAGTGCATTGCAGTAATCCAAACAGGAGGTGACCAAGTTATGAGTGACTGTGAGCAAGGCCTCCTGGTTCAGGAAAGGATGCAATTGGCACAGTAGATGCATTTGTGAAAGGCCTCCCTAGCCACAGATGCCACCTGCTCCTCAAGCTACAGCAATGAGTGTAGGAGGATCCCCAAATTGCATGTCAATTTAGTCCAGGGAAACTGCACCCCATGCAGAATCAGAGGTGAAATATCATTTGTACCTAGGCAGGCAAAAGCCCACATGTACTCCATTTTACTATGGTTCAGTTGAAGCCAATTCCTCCTCATCCATACTCCTATGGCCTCCAGGCACTCAGCCAGCACCTTCATAGCATCGCTTTTTCAGTTAAGAGTGGAGATATATAATTGGGTACCATAAGCCCATAACATTGGATGACCTTCATCAGTGCTTTTATGTAGATGTTAAGAAGAAGAGGCAAGGCTCAAGTCCCAGGCATCCCATATTGCAGGGTCCTAGGGCTTGATCTCTCCCCTCCCCTCCCAACACTGACTGGAACCAGCCATGGAGGAAGGAGGAGGACTGTGTCAATTTAACAGATTGTTGGAAGGGACTTTGTAGGTTATCTAGTCCAACCCCCTGCTCCAGCAGGAGACCCTACGCCCATGATGGTGAATCTATGGCACATGTGCCACAAGTGGCACGCGGAGCCATATCTGTGGACACATGAGAGTTGCCGTACCTCAGCTCCAGCGCGCATGTGCACATTGACCAGCTGATTTTCAGGCTTTCTGGTCCCACTGGAAGTCAGGAAACAGGCTGTTACTGGCCTCCGGAAGGCCTCTGTGGGGGGGAGGCCATTTTCACCCTCCCCAGGCTCCAAGAAAGCCTCTAGAGCCTGAGGAGGGCATAAAACGGGCCTACTGGGCCCACCGTACCATTGTGTGCCAAATGCGGGGGTCACGCAGTGGGGTCATGCGCATATGCACCAGGTGCATTGAATTATGGGAGTGGGCATGTATATGCACGCTCCCCCAGTGCTCCCCCCACTTTTGGCGCACGATGGCAAAAAGGTTAGCCATCACTGCCCTACACCATTTCTGATAGATCCAATCTCTTCTTGAAAGTCTCAAGTGATGAAGCTGTCTCTGAAATCAAACTGTTCCATTGGTTGATTGTTCTTACTGTCAGAAAATTTCTCCTTTTTCTAAGTTGAATCTCTCCTTGATCAGTTTCCATCCATTATTCCTTGTCTGGCCTTTAGATGCCTTGAAAAACAGGTTGACCTCCTTGTCCCTGTGGCAGCCCCTCAAGTATTGGAACACTGCTATCCTGTCTCCCCTGGTCCTTCTCTTCACTAGACTAGCCATGCCCAGTTCCTCATATGTAATCATTCTTCATATGTTTTAGCCTCCAGTCCTCTAATCATCTTTGTTGCTCTTCTCTGCACTCTTTCTAGAGTCTCAACATCTTTTTTATAGTGTGGTGACCAAAACTGGATGCAGTATTCTAGGTGTTGTCTTACTAAGGCTTTAATAGAATAGTATTAGTACCTCACTTAATCTTGTCTGAATCCCTCTGTTAATGCAATTTAGGATTGCATTGGCTTTTTTGGCTGCCACCGCACAGTGTTGGCTCATATTTAATTGGTTGTCCACTAAGACTCCAAGATCCCTCTCACAGTTACTTTTTTTAAAATTAGATTTATATGCCACCCTTCTCCAGAGACTCAGGGCGGCTTACAATGCGTTAAGCAATAGCCTTCATACTTTTGTATATTTTTATACAAAGTCAGCTTATTGCCCCCACAGACTGGGTCCTCAATTTACCTACCTTAGAAAGGATGGAAGGCTGAGTCTACCCTGAGCCTCGAACTTGCACAATTGCAGACAGCTGGGTGTTAATAACAGGCTATCTAGCCTGTTGAGCTATCTGAGGCTCAACAGGCCTTACTGCTATTAAGGCTGGTTTCACCCAGTCTGTATGTGTACTTTTGGTTTCTCTTGCCTAAGTGTAAGTGTAATTTACTTTTCTCTACATTGAACTTCATTTTGTTAGATAGAGCTCAGTGTTCAAGTCTGTCAAGATCCATCTGGACCTTGAGCCTATCATCTAGGGCAGGGATGTCAAACTAAATTTCATTGAGGGCCACATCAGGCTTGTGTTTGACCTTGGAGGGCCAGGGTGGGCAGGATTAGCTTGACGTCACTCGTTTCAGGTGTGCCTGTGATGGTCTGAGTACTCTGCCAGCAAAAATGGGCTCCCAAGATCCATTTTTGGCTGCAACAGACTTCTGCAACCCTCTACCAATGAAAACAGAGCTCAGAAGGGCCACACATGGCCCTCCCAAGCTCCATTTTCACTAGCAGAGACACTGTGGGCCAGTCCTTTGGTGTTTCCCTGCGGGCCAGATCTAAGCACCCTGCGGGTCAGATCTGGGTCCCGGGCCTTGAGTTTGATACCCCTGATTTAGGGTGTTGGCTATTCCTGCCAGTTTAGTATAATCCACAAATTTGGTAAATTCCCCTTCTGTTCCCCCATCTAAGTCGTTTATGAGGATATTGAAGAGGAAAGAAGAAAACCACTATAACACAGTGCCTCCCATTCCCAGCCCTCAGAAAATGATACCATGGTCAAAGGTATCAAAAGCTGCTGAGAGATCCAGGAGGAACAGAATGGTGGCGTCTTCAAATCTCCCAAGTCTTACAAAAGTCATCAACAACTGTGATTGTTCAGTCACTGTTTCAGTCACAGCCACTGTTTCAGTGCTGAGCCGTGGCCTGAACCCAGGCTGTGGATAGGGTCCAAATAATCTGCTTCATCCAGGGTCCTTTATAGTGATTTGCTGTGTCATGGCTTTCTTCCTTACCAGCTAGGTAATTTTGCCCAGTCTAGAAGCAAGGGTAAAGACTATGAACTCATTTCTAACAAGCAAAGTAAAGATAGATACCTCAAATTCTGTCCCATATCAATATCAGGTCCCCAGCAGAGCCTCAAATCCCATGGACTTATTCACTCATCCTCCCACTCCATTTTAGCCAAGAATTCTCGACCGAACACTTACCTTTTGATGTTCCAAACTACCGGTATACTGTACATTCTAGAGCACAGGAGAGGACATGTGGAAATGTTTACTAAGCAAGAACTGTTGCCAAAGCTCTGTGGATATGTATGCAAAGGAATTTTCATGGTAGTTGTGCGGCCTAGAAATTTGGAAAATAAACAAGCAACTCTTTCTCTGCCTATCTCTCACTTTCTGGGTAAATTAGTAGACAAGTTGCGCTGTATTCATCTACCACCACTTGCTCAGTTGCCAATATGACTTTTTGTCTCCAAACGTATTTTCTATCCAATGTAGAATGTAGAATGTAGTATGTAGAAATGAATAGAAATGTAGAATGTGTATGTTATTCTTTTTTAAGGAGTGAATAGTCCCTCCCATAATATTTAAGGTTCTTGTTTCCTCCATAATGAATATGTAACCAGCAGAGGATGTATTCTTCCAATTAACCTACAGAAAATCTGATTGTAAAGTAGCAACTCATGTTTCTCACCAAATAGCCTTGCCCTAAATGGCACAAAATGCGGGAACAAGCCCAATGTGTAGTAGTGTACTGTAAAAAATTAGATGTGATCAAATTAAAGGATAGGTAAATCAACTATATTAAGTCTACATTTACAGTAAAAGCTAATGCATAAAATTTGCAAAACGAATGAATTTTGCGATATCTCAAGGTCAAAAAAATCTTCATTGTAGTTTAATCTCACCCAGTAAACTTTATACTAGAAAAAGCTCTGAGCTTTTAAGCCACTAAACTTTTGATTTTGTTGCATTTTCTGCAAGGCTAATCACAGTAGATGAACACCTTCTGAAATCATACTAATTAAACCAGTTAATTCAAGGAGTAACTAGCTCATATGTTCAACTTGTGTTGAAGAATGGAAATTAAAAAGCTCACATGATTACTGCCCACATTAGATAAAACAATAGTACAGTATAGAAAATAATAGCAATTGCACATATGAAAAACACCATTGCAATTAGCCAGTCAAGCTGCATGATTTTTATTTTTACTTTGGCAAACTTTCATACCCTTTAGTGGGTTATGCACTGATTACTTCTCCATATTATTGAAACAGTCTATATGAATGTCTTTGATTGTCTCAACAATGCTTGAGGGCTCAGCATTTTCTCTCCTCCTGTTTAACATTTAAAACAGTGATTGTTAACATTTAACAGTGAAACCACTGAGGGAACCCATCCATTGGTTTGGAGTCTAATATCAACAATATGCTAATGGTATCCAGTTATGCATCCCAACCTTGGACCAGCCAACTGATGCTATCAATGTGCTGGTCCATTATTATAGGATCCTTGATAGCACAGTGGTTAGAATGCAGTATTGCAGATAAACTCTGCTCCCAGCATGGAGTTCGATCCCAACAGACTCAAGGTTGACTCAGCCTTCCATCCTTCTGAAGTCAGTAAAATGAGGACCCAGATTGTTGGGGGCAATTTGCTGACATTTGTAAATCTCTCAGAGTTTTAGTGCTGTAAAGCACTATGGGATGGTGTATACGTCTAAGTGCTATTAGTACTATATAGAGGCTATGTGAGTTTGGATGGAAAAGAATAGACTTAAATTCAATTCTTTCAAAATCAAGTAGCTATGGATTTTTGAGCCCCCCCCCCCAGTTTTGAGTACTCTCCATCTTTAGTCTTGGATGAAATTGCAGTTCCCCAATCAAAAGTAGAACAATCTTTGAGCAGAGCTGTAAATCCAAGATAATCTTTCACCTATTATTTTATGATGTGCCATTTGTGCTCATTCTTAGATAAGGAGGCCCACCAGATAGTCATTTACAGCCTTGTGGTCAATCCTGTGGTTGGACTATTGCAATGTGCTCTACATAAGGCTGCTCTTGAAGACCATTTGAAGGTGATAGCTGGTCCAGATTGCAATGGTATGAGCTGTGTTGGGCATGCCTCATACGCACATTCTATATGAACCTCTGCTCCATGAGCTGCACTGGCTGCCAGTGGGCTTCCAGGTACCATCCCAGTAGTTGGTCATCATCTTAAAGTTCTTCATGGCATAAGGCCACTGCCCATCCAGTGAGATCAGCAGAGTCAACGTGCTTGAGGTCACCTTACTCAAACAATGTGTTCATTAGGATTGAAGAAGCATGCCTTCTTTGTTACAGCACCTCTGGAATCATACTTCTCTCCCCAGAAATCCTTGTCAACCCACCAGATATTCTAGAAAGATTAAAAAATGTGGGTGTTTTCATAAGCCTTAGGATAGAGGGATGATAGAGATAGTGATGTTTTTGTTGGAGTGTGTGTTTGGCCAGATGCAAGGGACTTCTCTGCTGTTTTTCTTATTTGAAATAAACTGCCCACAGTCATTTTTGAATCAGGTGGCATCTAAATTTCAGAAATAAATAAATGTCCACCAAATTTATTCTATACAGGTAGTCACTGCACTATTCACATTTGTCCATGCCTAAACTGTTTGATACTAATCAGGCTCCCCATGTTTGGAAGTTATCTGTTAGTCATTTGACCTATCAAAATTAGTTCATACTCCAAAATACATAATTAGATTTTAAACATTCTTTGCACCTCTTCATACAGTATGAGGTATTTAACAAGTGATAAAAAACAATTTAGGATAGGGAATGACTTTTAAACTGTAGATATCTGGTTTAGTGTATTTACCAGTATTTTATTTGATGGATTGGCAGGGTACAAGGAAAGGGAGGTAAATTTGATCCATGCTGACCTAAACCATATATAATTGTTTTTTGTTTTTTGTTTTTTTTTAAATACAGTGTTTTATTCTGTCATCCAAAAATGTACTGGATTTTTTTTCAAAGTATATTTTCAAAAGATATTAGGCTACTGGCTTTTCTATAACTTGCATGGTAGTGTTTTTCTACCCTTAGGTCCTTAATGTTTTTGCACTATTTTGTATTTCAGTTTAGTTCCAGCCAAATAATTCTAATTTATTGTGATTCTTTACATTCTAATCCTGCCCTTAAAAGGGTAAGCTATTTGTCCCAATTTTGTTTTGACTGAGGATCAGTAGCTCCATGTGCTAATTAGCATGACCATTAAAACAATAATGATCTGTTAGAGGTTCTCTAAGGGCCATTCTCCACTGCTGAGTTGTAGTGCTTAGTACCAACCTTGAGTTGGGAGAAAACTTTACTGTGTAAAATGGCTGTCTCCTTTGCAGAGCCGTTATTTCTATTTCAAGCCACTGTGGTTCCCTGACTTCCAGGGTAATATGTGACAAAGTTCAACAGTTTTACCCTTCTTGAGGTGCTCCTGGATGATGTCAGAATAAGAATTTTTAACACTGGTAAAGCTAAGGATATCCTTGGATTGACAAACTATTTTGCATTTGTGGTGCTTGCTAGGAAAGAATACTTTCCTACATAGTGGTCTTTAATTATATTAGGATTTTATTGCAGGCTTTCACATGATGTCAGCAGTATAGAAGTTGGTAATAAAATACATTTATTCTCTACCCTGTTGCAGGTACAATACAGGTAGTCCTTGATTAACAATCTTTTGAGTTTACGATGGCACTGAAACAAGATTTATAGTTGATCCTTGAAGTTGTGCCCAGTCTTGTGGTTGTGATTCAGGTGCTTGCAATGGCTTGCAATTACAATAGCTGCAGCAATTTATGGCCACAGGTTTGCTGTTTGTGATCTTCACACTGGCTTCAGATAAGCAAAGTCAGTGGGGAACCTGGCGGGAGGTTGCATTATGGTGATCATGTGATGTCATTCCTAACAGCCATGCAGGATTCAAATAAGGACCACAAGTGGAAACTGCAGAGCTGCTGTAAACCTGTCGTGAGTCAGGGCAGTCATACGATATCACATTTTACAACTGCATTGCTTAGTGATGGAGTTCCTAATCCCAATTATGATCATTAACTGAGGACTTGTCAGGTGCAAGTAATCATGGAGAAAGGGGGGAGGGAGAGGGAGAGAGCGAGAGGAAGGGAGAGAGAGAGAGAACACAAAGTGCTTTGCCTTTGCAGAACACTGGTCACTTTCTCTGCAGGTTGATCTGGGTCTCGCCATTGGCCTTGACTTAATGACCAGGCAGGTATAGGGGAGATTTGTTTGAATTACTCTCCAGAGCTTGAATGGACCTGAAGATAATGGCCAGGAACTGGAGGGAAAGGGTTATGCCCAGCACCTCCCTAAACTAGTCAATAGGTCTTCCTAAAAATATCATGAATGAGTCATGGCTGTTGAAGCATGAAAGATTTATTCACATGAAAGTCGGTGGTTGTAAGGAGGAAAGCACTATTCTAACACTGATACTGTTAAGGATAAGTCACTATGTAATGGTAATTAGATGAAGACAACTTCATGAAATACGGAGAAAAAGAGAGGCTACTGGAACATATTTGTGCTCTTGTTGGACACCCTGTGTAAGACTCACTGCTATATTTGGTCTAAGAGGGCTTTTGGCTTGCCTGGGCCACATTGAGTGTGTATGCATAAACAATGTTAAAAGTTTGCAATCTTGTGGGGCCACATTACTAGCTATCCAGGGCCTCATGCAATTTGTGAACTATGGATTGGACTTGCCTGGTCTAGATTGTTTTTAAACACAAAATTGCATTGTCACTGTTTCCAATTTTTCACTTTCAGCTTCAGTGTGAAAGAAAAGATTTCAATTGGTGTGGCAAGGCTCACTTCAATCCTGTAATAATGTCAAAATTAAGAAGACAATCCTGTGCACTATTACACAGATCAGTTATAGACTGTGTGTAACAACAGTATAGAAGTGTAATAGGTTTGATGATGGTTAATTTATATGTAACATTACTCAGAATTAGATGTGCTCTAGAGCAGGGGTCCCCAACCCCCAGTCCATGGACTGGCACTGGTTTATGGCAGGCAGCGCAAACAAGCAAAGCCCCATCTGTAGGATGCAGGCAGCACATACTATACCTCCTCCAGTCCCCTGAAAAACCTCTTTCCAAGGAACCGGTCCCTGGTGCCCAAAAGGCTGGGGGCCGCTGCTCTAGAGGAATAATACAAGTGTTATCTGAAGGTCAGTTTTTTTTTCTTATGCAGTTTCTGTCCATCCTGAAGAGAACTGGATTGAAAACACTGCCCCCTAAGGGCAGGAGAAGGCCTGCATGCCAGGGCTTTGTATCCAATAACAGTACAAGTCAGTCCTAGGGTCTTAATGGAATTATGTTGGTGCCTTTGAATCAGTCTTGACTCTTAAGGACTGCCTGGAAAAGTCCCTGCCCTTGGTAAGATTTCAGAAGTGGTTTGCCTTCACCTTCTTCCTAGAGCTGAGAATGACTGCCCAAGGTCACCCAGTTGGCTTTGTGCCAAAGGCAGGACTAGCCCTCATAGTCTCCTGGTTTCTAGCTTGTTGCCTTAGCTACTAAACCATTGGTCCTCTTCAGTGGGCTACCTCTGCAATCCATCCTGATGCTGGAGAGTGAAGCACTCCACCACCTTACCCACCCACCCCCAGCAACACCTAGAGGCAGATACATGATGAGAACTGGGGTCTGAGCCTTCTTTCATAGACATACACTGGCTCCTGAGGGCCAAACTGATTTTGCTGCCATTCTTGGTCAGAGGGGGAAAGGACTGTCAAACATAATGGGATCCTCAAGTCCAATCAGAGGGGAAATCCTGATAGTTCAAGTGGTATAAAAGCAATATAAGGTTCAGGGCCAGGTACTTTCTGAAACTTCGTATATGTGGTATGGGGTGGGGGGTGGGAGGGGGGTGTCTTCTGCTATTTCTTCTTCCTTTGGTTCTGCTCCTGTTAAGATCCTGGGCCTGCTGTAAGTGAACCTGGAGCCCATCTGCTAAGACAGCAGGAGGCCCAATGAAGCCAAACAAGTGGCCTTCCTTGATTTTAGGATGGCAATGGTAAGCCGGCCTCTAAAGAGACTTAGTTCAAATTGAAGGCAAACAGAAAAAGGTCTCTCTTCGATCTTGGCGCATTGACTGGGATTCTGAAGAGGGCCGAGATAGCTCAGGATTGTGGTGGCCTTGGCAGGCTTTTCCTTCTTCCCCAACACCCCACCTTTAAAATGAAGTGGAAGGGAGGAAGGAAAACCATCCCGAACTCCAACCTGCACTTTTGAACCTGAAATGGCAGAACAGCCTCTTCCCCTCCTCTCCGCGGCAGATACGCTGGCGGACAAAGGAGGCCCTTGAAGCTGGCTTTTCCCTAGGTGAAGCCTCGCTCCATCCCGGTACTGTAATTCCAGCCGCTCTGCTCCCGCCCAAGGATCTGCTGCAGGGGTTGCGGAGGGGAGCTGCCTGCAGCTGGCGAGGCGGGTGAGGGGATCCGAGGTTTTCTATGGAAAGGCTTGCAGGAGCAGCCGCTCTTTCCACCGACGACGCAGACCTCTTCCGTAGTGATCTCTGCAGGCACAGTCGGGCCTCCTTCCTCAGGCGCCCGCTCAGCCTGGGAGGAAAGGCCTGGCCAGAGCCTTCGGCGCCCCACTTTGACATATGAAGCTGCTTGGGGGGCCTTCGAGCCAGAACTGCCCAGAACCGGGCGACAGTTCAACCCGACAGCAAAGGCATTGCGGTGGTTTGGCTGCCTTTTTCAAACCTAGAGCCAGTGAGACTCTTCTCAGGATCTTGAAACTGTCTTCTCTGCCCAATATCCACACGCGTCTCCTAGCTCGCTTTATAACAACCCCGATGTAGGCACGATTTTAGGGCCTTCGAAGGAGTGGATTTTTTCCCTGAGATTTCCCATTTCGTCTGGGACTAACTTCGGTTCGGAGATGGGAAGAATGGCGGGCACATTCCATCCCGGATCCTCACCAGACAAGCCTTCCTTGAAATTTAGGAAAGGGGGTTTCCTTCGTGTAGCCCGGGCTGCAGGAAAGGTGGGGGACGGGGATGGGACGGGGAACATGCGGGCTGGGCGTCTGCCCGTCCCTTGGAATGTCATACAGAGCGCGAGTGACTTTCAGCACAACTGGCTGGCATCACCTTCGCCCCACTGATGTATGGGGTGGCATTTTGATGCCCAGTGAAAATCAATACCTTAAATCGGGCTAGTGCCTCAAACTTCTACCGGCGGTGCCTTGTTCTTCCTCCCCCTTTTTAAAAATGCGTCCGTTAGCCTTCCTCACTGCCCCCCCCCTAGCTCAGAATTCCCCACCAAGGAAAGAGGTGGGCGGTGTGTGTGTATGTGTGCGTGTGCGTGGGGAGAGATCCTGGCTAGAAGGCATTCTTCGTCTTTGGAGATTATTAATATCGGCTTCAAAGGAATCTAAAACTTGCTAGCAAGCGAGAAGAGTTTCTGAATGCTGTGTGTGTGTGTGTGTGTGTGCGTGTGTGTGTGCGTGCGTGCATGGGTGGGAGGGGGATGAGTGGGAGGGAGCTCAAAGGCTGAACATTTTTTTTCAAGGCAAAAGTGTTCTCCGTTCCAAACTTTGTCTAAACTTTCACTTTCAGAGCTCCAAGGCGGGGTTACAGACCAGCATGGAGTAGAGGCACCGCGAGAAGGAGCCACAGCAGCCCGAGTTATGCAGCTGCTCGCCTTGTGAACACAATCCCGCAAAAGCAAAGTCCAAAAGTAACCATGTACTCCCCGTACTGCCTGACCCAGGTAACAACTTGCTGAGCTCGGCGATGGCCTGGCGGGGGAGGGCAGCGGCGCCGGGCGCGGGGAGGGGGTGAGCGCGCCTTTCCTGCGGGGTTGTTCCCTTACGGGACAGACTCAAAACTCTTTTGTTGTTTGTGTTTTGCTTCGCTTTTTATTTCGCTCTCTCTCTTCCTCCCCCCCCCCCGCCTTTTCCTTTTGCCTTCTGAGTGCGCTCGCTCGCTCGTTTATTTGTCCTGTGTTGTTGCTGCTGCCGTTGCCGCCGCTGCCAGTCTTGCCTCCGCCGCTGGTTTGAGGGTTATTTCTGTCGCCTTGCGTGGTTTTGCTGGGGAAGAAAGAATTCCTCGCGTCTTTTCCTCTGCAGAGAGCAGGGAGAGGGAGGGAAGCTAGGGGGGAGAGAGGGAGAGAGAGGAAAGAGAGGGATGGCATCTTTCCAAGCTCTTTGTTATATTCACTGCACACGGGTTTAGGAGATCAGAAAATGGCGCTTCCCCCAAATTTATTTTAAAAAAATTAACGGCGGGGGTGGGGTGGGGGTGAAGAAGAGCTAGTAGAAAACTAGGCTGAGTTACCGATGGCGCGGCTGAGACTATGGCTGGAGAGATGGGGGTGGGAGAGATAAAGCCGAGGTTGTTGCTTTGAGGGGGAGATGGGTGGGGGTATTTTGACGGGCTGGCAAAGTTTCTAAAGTTCAGGAACAGTTTTAACGTTTGCTTCTTTCCGCTCTTGCAGAACTGAAGTTGCACATCACTGGTTGTCCTGGGTGGGCACAGGGTCTTCTGGGGAAAGGAAAGGGATTAGGGAAAAGAGGGGGGCACTTTGCGCTGGGGGGGGGATTCCAGCCAAAGGCGGTGCACTACCCGGGATAATATTTTTGACGAGGTTGGTTTTAGCCTCAGTCTTCAAAGAGATTCTCTCCCCTTTTCTGCCTCCCCTTCAGAGCCTGTCTGATGAAAGTTAGATACTTTTCACAATAAACGTTATTTTTTCCTATTTTAAAATAATGGCTTCTTTCCATCACAGCTTCTTTCCACCACCTTGCAGGACAGCCTCAGGTAGACAACGGGGTTTCTTTTTCCATACAAGTTTGGTACGTTTGTATATATTTTAAAAATTGGCGCCTTTTCAGATCTAAAGTAGGAGCAGCCAGACACCCCCTTTTGAAGAGGGGAGGCCTCATTTGGGGGAACCTCTCTGGTTTTTGCCCTGCGTGGTCTCGGGCCTGGCGGCGGAGTAGGGTTTCTGCCTTTCTACATAGAGCAAAAAAGGTGGATTCGAGGCAACCAAGTACTCTAACCTTCCGCCGAGGTCAGAGTTCCCGCAGGGACTTGCGGAGCGCTATGGAGCTCCGCGTTTGGGAGAGGGCGAGATAGGGTGCCTGTGGCGAGAAATAAATCTCTGTCGAACACTGTTATAATTCGGATATGGTGGCGCTTTCTGGAGCCAACTCATTTACTGGCTGGGGTGCACTAAGACACAGTGT
Source organism: Masticophis lateralis (assembly GCA_030761175.1). NCBI lineage: Eukaryota > Metazoa > Chordata > Lepidosauria > Squamata > Colubridae > Masticophis > Masticophis lateralis. The sequence continues at coordinate 165,278,976 of JAUDYJ010000002.1, forward strand.
GAAGGCAAGATTTGGGGGGGGGGAGGAAAAATTCAAACGATAAAGAAACCGTATAGCTCCGAGATTCCGAACATTTTAGAGTAGCCTTTCCATTTCCACTCTCCAACGTCCCCGGAATCGGATCGGACCAGCTGAGTAGGACACTGCTTGCCGACCAGTTGGCCCAATTTTTGTGACCACCTTTCTCCGTCAGCCGGCACGGCCTGCCCGCCACAATTCCCTCTTTTCTGTCGGCAACTCTGGGACTAACGGGGCTGTTTTCTGGGCTCCCTCTCCGCGGGGAATTTGGCAGATAATGGATAGGTGGTGGGGGCGCAGGAGGAAACAGGCGGGGAGACGCGTCAGGGGCCACAGTGCCTCTTTGCGCGCAACGTGCCTGGTTCCTCGAAAGGCGAGAGGAAAAAGGCGGGCACCGCGGAAGTTGTCTCCCGAGTGAGCGAAAAGTCAACTCCAAACAATCTTCTCAGCACGAGTGGAGCATGCTAGAATTGTTCTCCCTGCACGCGCACACACCCACACACCCACACACCCACCCCTCTCTCTAGTTTCGCCAGCAAACTGCAGGCCATTCACACAAACATGGTTTGCCCCTTTTAACATTAAAATGAAGAAGGGTTTTTTTTTCCAGCGCCTCAAACTGTTTCTGAAAATACTGCCTGCTTATGAGGAAAGTATTAATACGGGTACTTGGGGCAAGGAGGAGTAGCCGTCCCCCTCCCCGCTTCTTCTTCTTTTTAGATACGCGTGCTGGAGGGCGAGGTTGAAGCGTTAGGACAGTTGAAAGAATTGGTGCCCCCTTGGCTCTCCTGTCAGCGCCAGCCCCAGCCCCGGGCAGCCCGTCCAAGGTGCAGACCTGGTCGCAGCTGTGCCGTGCTCGAGCTGCTGTGCTTGCGCGAGCTCTCGCGGGTGAGGGTGGGGAGCGGGAAAAGGAGTGTTCCTCCCGTCTTCCCAGGGACCAAGACAGGGAGCCGTGTGGATTAGATGGCGATCGCTCTGAAAGTTCACTTTTTCCTCTGCTGATTTTGTGATCGATTTGATGAGGATGGCTGACAATCTCTCTTGCACAGAGACAAGGAAAAATCAGTGTGATGAGCGAGGAAAAATATTGTCTCACTCTTACTGAGTAGTGAAATGCAGGAGAATATCAGTTTTGAAAAGTGGAGCAGTTATTGTACCAGTAAAGTTTCTTGAGATTTTAGCAGCAGTTGACATTTGTTGTTATAAGTATCCCTATTCCTCGCAGTAGTTGAACTACAGATGAAGTATAGTTTTTAAAATTTTGTGAGGCTGAAATTTGACGGGCTGGTTTTCAGTGTTTGCGGTCTGTCAACGTTCTGCACATTGTGTTCATAATACACATATTTGAGTATTTGTAATACATTCCCCGTATTTCTATGTACACGCACATAACATACACAGATGAATAAATATATACTGCATGCATTGTCTTCCTTGTAGTGACCTGAAATGCAGAAATCTTTTTGTACTGTTTTATACTTATTTATATAAACGTCTTATGTTTGCCCTTTCAATTACTGAATATTTAACAGCACAAGTAATGCAGATTTCATTTGCTTTAGCCAAATATTTCTAATGGTATATCTATTAGAACTAAACACTTTTTGGTGTTTTTCTGATGGATTTTTATTGTTGTTAGCTGCCCAAATTCAGCTATATACACTGAATATAACAATCAAACAAATACAACTTAAGATAAAGATATTCCTAAATTTCATGTGAATTAGTATGTGAATAATAAAATACCATTTTATAGTAACAAAATATTGTCAAATAAGTTGGTATTTAAAAAGCTTGTAATATAGGAAATGAGTTAGAAGTTTATAACTGTCTTTACAGATTACTTTTTTTAAGTTTAAAAAATTATCTCTGCTGATAGACAGATACAGTCCTGAGCATCTAACTTGATATTAATTTGGTGTATTCATATTTTTACTTCTAAACATCAGCTTGGCGTCTTTTATTCAGTTTATCAATTTGAGGGTTTTTTTAATGTGACCATTTTTGAGGATTTTTATTTTTTAATAAACTATTATTAGTTTATTAAATAATTTGATGTGGGCTTTCTTCTGTTTGGCACACTCAGTTTTAGATACTATTTAGCTATAGTGTTTAAACATATAAAAAAGTCCTACATGGGAAAAACAATATTCTGGGAAGAAAGGTCTGAAAATCAATCACAGGTTAAAACCTATTATCCTAATAGGTCTTAATTTAAGGGAAGATACATATTTTTGTGGTAGACATAGCCTTTATATTGTGCTACTTTATAAAGGTGGTCAACATCAATAGATAAGAAAGTGCCTGCCTATATAGCCTACAAAGCCAGTGCTCATGGTTGGTTTCAGGGGATGTTTTTGGAAACCTTATGTGGCTTGGTGTTCAATTCTTTGTTTTTGTCTTGCCTTTGGGATGATGCCAAAGTAGAGTCTAGTTTCATTCCTGCTTCTGAGAAGGAAAACCTTGCGTTCTTGCAAAGAGTTGCCTTTTATTTGTATCTGGTGAGTTGAACAAACCTGGCTTCATCTGTGGCAAATGCCCTCAGTAGATAATGGAAGCATTTTCCTCTTCACTCTTTGAACTAAATTATTTTGTTGTTGCTATTACAATTCTTAGGCCTGGTACTCTGTTTCTGTAGCTTGGATTTGTGATTACTATCCAAATTGCTTCTCCTTTTCTCCATCCCCCTGTGTGGCACCCACTTTTTCCGTTTAGTGTTCTATCAGTTTGCAGGTCTCCAACCAGAACAGGTTAATATTAAGCTTGATTCTTTCATCTCAGATTAAATATAACTCTATTTTATACTCAACAGGATCTGATTCTAATTCTGTTAAATGACAACTTTGGTTCCACAGTCTTGACTTGCCCTAGTGTTTCAGGCAATCAGTCTTATGAGGTGGTGTTGCATGCTAGGAGTCACTTCTTAAAGTGACCATCATTGTGGAAATGGTTCATTTATTCTGTGGTAAAACGTTGGACTCTGACACTTTCACTGTACTTTGGCATTAAACTTGATCTCTTTTGTATTCTTTTAAGAAGACCATGGTCTGTTAAGGAAAAATAGTTGAAATTTTAATTCTGCATGTATATCAGATTGCTAGGAACATCAAAGTAGGTTGTGGAGATAGGATCAACCACGGTGTGTGTGTGTGTGTGTGTGTGTGTGTGTGTGTGTAGAACAAGAATTTTACGGTTGGTGTGTATTTAGCAAAGGAATGGGTAGGAATTGGGTCTGCATATTGTGCTTTTTAAAAACATCTAAAATTATAATATCTGCTCTCTTGTTTTCATTAAAAAACACCCTTGAATGAGGCTCAAGATCACCATTTTAAAAATCAGAATGAGTAGCTGGGGAGTTGGTCTGATAAGATATATATTACATGTTTATATGCTTATGTTGTGTTGCCTGTTGACCATGAAACTTTTTCTCTGTAACTACAACCTGCATAGATATAACGCTGGCTTGTGCAAATGCTTATTGAGTATTGTATGGCAGAGTACTTGGCAACATGTCTACAGTTTGCAGGGTTAGCCCCAAATCATTGCCACTTAAAGCAGTTGCTGTAGACAGCCTGAAAGATATGCACAGCTGATCTTCAAAACCTGCTTGCAGTTAATATTATGGCACATCTTTCTGATGGTATTTCAAGGTTTTGGCAATCTTAAGTATCGTACAAGCTTATCTCACTACAGTATTGTAGAACTATCTGGACGGGTGCCGGTCCACAAACATTTCATACTTAGAATAAAAGGTTTCAGAAATAATACTGAGAAATTTTCAGCCAGTTTTCTTTGTCCTTTAACAATACTAACATCTCTGGGCAAGTTCCTAAAATGATCTGGGTATATGTATTATATATTTTAAGTGTTATTTTATTTTATTTAAGTGTTATTCCTATTTTTTATGCAGATATCAATACATTAAAAATAAGGCACACATTGGTTGTATATATAGGTAGTGTGAGAAACACACAATGTTATCCCTGAATAACTGAAGCACATAAGAAATGTTTGTGAAATACAGAATCAGGTGGAAAGTTATATGCTTCAATCACAATTACCTTTTATATACATTTTCTTTGAATTGTATTTTATACATTCACACTGCAATTTTGTATCCATACCACAGAATAAGTCCACTGAATTTTTGAGGATACATGCATAAAATTGCAGTGATATTCATATTTGTAGTCTGCTTAATTTAAGCCCTTAGAAACCCAGTATATGTACTACAAAATATACTGAAAAGTGTTCCACATCAAACACGTAAAGCTAACATATACTGGCATTTGCTCACCACTATCTCTGTATGGCACTGCTAAAAACTGACATACAGTAAAATTAACTCCTCTTTCTCTCTACCTCCCTCCCCAACTTTTAGGGGAAAAAAGACAGGATTTGTTTGCCAGCAAGGGTCTTCAACACTGAAAACAAATGAGTTAATATTCTCCAGCTGATTACTTTCCTTGGTTCTTATTCATGCAATATAAAAGTTTTAAGATTTTATGGCCTGTTCATTTCTCAGGCTATCTGTAGTTGAATATCAGAAAGGCCTTCATTAGGCTACTATAGAAAATATGGAAACATATAGATCTTAAATTCCTGAAAATGCAGTTGTTGCTTTACTTTTGTAACTGCTGGATAGATTCTGGGTGCTTTTATTCGCATTTTGTTTCTTGTATCTGGAAACCCTGCTTGAAAGAGCTCTGAACAATCACTTTTAAAACGCTTTTTACAGTTCGAGGTCATGTAATGTCCTGGTGGAGTATGACCAAATGTAGAAAATGGTTGTAATGTAATCTGAAATGGAAATGTTTTCCTTTCCACCAATTCCTTGGATGCCTTACATGTCTAAGGATAATTTTTATACTGTCTTGGTAACCTATGAATTTTAGTCACTTGTGTAACTTCTCACAGAGAGTTTTGCTAGAGATCCTGCTGAAGAATGTAGATATAGATAGATATGAGAAAAGATTCAACATTTATGAATTTATGTTGTGGCTTACAAAGACTTTTCCTGTAGGGAACATTGAAAGTATCAAGATGCACACAAATATAAAGCAAAATAGAACAATACACTAAGCAGTAAAGAGTCTGAAATTAGGGAGCCTATAAATAAACATTTATACAGTGTTGAGACGAGCATTCAGGTGAGTTTACAAACAATTCATTAAGATATTTATAAACGTTCACAGTTTGGGGATATCAATAGATAGTTAATTGTAAACTGTAAACAACTTCTTTTTATTTCAATGATCAACCAAGGCTTCATAATTTTAAATAGATTTTCATTTTTGTATAATAAATTTCAGTAATTTCAAAGGAATATTTTTTACAGAAAATTCTGTTTACATTTCTACCTCCATTGTTAAATATTTTGTCTTCAGAGTTCCTGTTTGGACTCTCCACCTGTATTTTCACTATCAAAACTCAGCACCTGAAGTTTTGGAAGAAAGAGTTACATCTTTTGGGGTACACATAGATAATAAATCAATGTGCAGTTAACATTGCAGTGTACATGGCTCATGAACAATGTACATAATTGTGCAATTTTTAGAAAATGTGAGATATGTTTGAATACTCAGTAATATATGTTTATAGTACTTGAGGCCTTTATGACACAAACCAAGTTTGGGGCAAGCTGTGGGAGAAAAGCAAATGTGAAGGCCCAAAGAACCAGGGTTTTCTGGCTGTGTAGTTCCAAAGTTGCCTATGACTCTTCTTGTACATACTACAATAAACCCTACTTGCTATATTTTTCATGGGTCTTTGCTGTTTAATATAAACAAAAATTATCACAATTCATCCCCTATACAATTTGAAACATGTTCAAGGTTTTAGTAGAATATCTCTAGAAGAAGTAAGAGATGTGTACACAAAAAGCATCCATGCACACTTAATATATCCATGAAGTGAAAATTTATGGTGGCATTTCCCCCTATTTTTATGTAGCTATACCTAAAAGAACTATGTACATATGTACATGATAGGATTCCTATCTACTGCAGCCTTCTACGTGGAGGATAAAAGAATGCTGCTCCTAAACATAGAAAAACTGTTCATCCTTGTAGTTCTTTACATCCCTGTACATTAACAGAAATTAACAGAATGACAGAGTTGGAAGGGACCTTGGAGGTCTTCTAGTCTAACCCCCTGCACAAGCAGGAGACCCTGTACCATTCTGGACAAATGGCTGTCCAATCTCTTTTTAAAAACTTCCCATGGTGAAGCACCCACAACTTCTAAAGACAAGCTATTCCACTGCTTAATTTTGTTCACTATTAAGAAAGTTCTCCTTAGTTCTAAGTTGGTTTTTTCCTTGATTAGTTTCCATCTATTGCTTCTTGTCCAGTCTTCTGGTGCTTTGGTCCCAGGCATCTGTGTATAAGCCCTGACTATATGCTTGCTGTACACATTTTTTATTGTAAAGTATTGTGTTGCCTTTTCTGTCGTGGTTGGTTGCAGGCCTGGTGCAATAAGGAGCTTCATATGTATTTTTATGGATGGATCCTGTTTTTTAGAGCAGCTTCCAGAGAATTGGTATTGGCTCTGGCAGGCAGAATACTACTCCATATGCCTAAAACCTATGGACGGAGACTTGTTTACTCAAGCACTGATTCTCCAAATAACTCATTTATGCAGCATGAGGTCATATTCCCAAGTGTGTAACAAATATGGCAAGAAGCTTTCTGCTTATCCCAGCCCCAAATAATCTTCATTAAATCCACATCCTGTCAATTTGTTTAACTAACAATTTCTTGTGTCAAAGTGACAGTTTGGTTGGATATCATACTGTCTTCTTGACATTCCATGTTTTTATTATTCTCAAACTTCTCCTGTGTGTATTTTCTTTTTTTCAAACTTTTATTCCAAAAACAAAGTTTGGTGATCTTCAAGTAAGTAGTTTCTAGATTGCCTCAAGTTTTGGAGTCTCACACCGATGGGGGAAGAAATAGAGTGGCTTGCTCTCTTTCCACCCATCTGTCTAAATTGTACCATACTGATGTTTGCCAAGAGAAAATGTGGCTGGATACATTGGGGAAGGAGGAAACCATTCTTAAGACTGCAGCCTTCATCCATTATTTATTATTTTTCCATATGCTGCCATCATCAGGGGGACGATGAACCCTCCTGTTTTAGGAGCTTCCGCCTCAATACCAAGGCAAGATATAAATCAGGGCCTTGAAAGAGAGTGTATCTTCAAAATTCCTAATCCCTGTTTTATGTTATTGTAATTGTTTCCCTTTATTAGATGACTTTTGATACAACAAAATACACAGTGCTTCTTCCTGACTCCAGTGAAAAAGTTCAGGGCCCAAAATTAATAGCATAACATTTGTGCACATGGGCTGGGGCAGTGATGGCTAGCCTTTTCTGGACTGAGTGGCCAAAGCTTGCAGCCTCAACCCCCAAAATGCAATGTGCTCATGGCCCCCGTGCATATGCTCCATCCCCACATATGCGCACATGCCCCCACATGTACGCATATGCCCCTGCATGCGCCCTGCTGCCCCTGCATGCATGCACCCCCTGCATGTGCCCCGCCCCCCATACACGCGTGGCAGAAACCTGAAGACTGGCTGGCCGGCATGTGGCACGAGTGCATGCACAGCAGAGCAGAACTGGGGTGACGGCTCAAGTGCCAACAGAGAGGGCGCTGTGTGCCACCTCTGGCACATGTGCCATAGATTCGGGGTATGTTTAATCTTAATATTTGGGTAACTGTGGAGAAGATGTCTCTAGGATTTCAACTGATTTATTTCAGCTTTCTGGGAGTTTGGGATAGATTTAATCTGGGATAAGGAAAGGAGCTAATTGTTTATTACAGCCACAGAATCCCTTGTATCTCCTGATTTAATTCTTTGGATCCTTGAAGTGTGACACTATGTGACTTGTGTCCATATATTGGATAGCATTTCATGTGGCTGAGAGTCTCTTAGGCAAGCTGGCCAGAAAAAGAAAGTGGGGAGGGAGAGGTGGCATAATAAAAATATAATAACTTTAGAGAACACAGTAGTACACTTTTAAAATGAAATCAGCACTGAACACCTTGAAAAATCATAATTTCTGAAAAGCAACATTTTTATCTATAGCCTGCTCATTTTGACCAAAATTTAAAGTTTTCTGTTTTCTAGCATCAGTGTTTACCAATGATTACCTAAGTTCAAGGTGACTTTTTTTCTTGACATGGCATGGTTTTTCTTGACTCAGGTCATTGGTTCATCCAGCTTAATGTTTACTATAGACCTTTTCTAATCTGGGGCTGTTTGAATGTCTTGAACCACACCACTCCATTTAATATGCCAGTAGCTGTAGTTCCAGTGCCCACTTCTGCAATGAAATAGACAGGGTGCTGCCAATGGCAACACTCCATTGTTCGCTCATGGGCGCTTGCACGTTTGCGCAATGCTTTTGCGCATGCGCAAAGATGTCCGGATGGGTGGGCGGAGCCTCCCGCTGCCACTGCTACTGGTTCGCCTGATCCGGGGTGAACCGGTAGCAACCCACCACTGCAACACTCCCTATGAAGGACAAGGTTTTAGTTTCATCAGGCTACATAAGGAACTACCTTCTCTAGGCCACCATGCCAATAGGATGTTGGTTATTGCAATAACTTCTGCCTAATTATTGCTTATGCTCATTGGGAAGACTGGAACTTGTAGTCTAGATTCTAATCCATTCAAGGGCTTGGGGAAGATTGGTCTTTACCAAAAAACTTCAGCTATTCCCAGTCCGGCTTAGGTTCTGCAACAATTTCAGGCAGTGCTTTTGGATGGCCTAGGCTGGAGATGCCTGGGATTCATTCTGTGACTCTTGATTTGGAAAACTATTCTTTCCTATTGGGTGAGGGTTTTGTGTTGAGGAGACCTAAGGATGCCTGTTAGTTGCTCACCACTGAAAGAATGAATAGCCCTTTAGCATTTATTGGTTTGAGATTGGGTACAGACATGGTTCTGTTGTGCTGTAGTCACAGATAGAAGCAGAAAGTCACAGATAAGAATGGGTGGTGGATGAGCAAGATCCATGGTGCTAGGTCTTATCCCAGAAAAATATTTTTTTGCCAACTCATATAATGCAATGAAAATGCATGAGACACATTGTCAAATTTTACTTTCTTTTCTAAAAATTCTTTTTGCATCGTTTTTACACAAGACCAACAGGATTCCATTTAGAGACAAAGAATATTTCTGCCATAATTCTACATATTCAAAGTGTACTTATAATATAATTGTTAATCGCTTAAGATTTTCTTTTTAAAAAGATTAATTAAAGTAACTTCAAACAGAAAACAAAAACAGTTAAAGGATTTATATTATGGTGATAGTGGAGACTTTCTTAATAAGATTCCCTCAGAAGAAAATGGAATATTTATTTTTCATTTTTTAACACTGATCCACCCATCACCCTCACTTCATACTCATTGCTTAGCAAATATTAAAAAACTCAAAGTACACTGAAACTAGAAAGCTGTTGATAGCTATATATTTATAATCTGCTCCTAGCAGAATCTTTACTCAGTTAAATTTTTGAAAAATCTCCTGAGATTTCATGAATGTACAGTGAAATCTCTAATTTTTGTTAGAATAATCAGGTTTAATTCAATGTATGACAAAATCAAAACAATAAAAATATACAGAAAACATTCACTATTTTATGGTATAAAATAATAGGAAGGCATTTTCTGAATCATTTTTCTTCCAAATATGGAATGGATATATATTTGCACTCTGAAAAAATCTTATACTTATTCTCATCAGTGAAAATACTTTAGAAATCCAAGAAGTGATTAATATTAGGAAGTATATTGAAATAATAGTCTTTCAAGTAAATGATAATGGTATTCTGTATTTATTTATTCAATTACATTATTAATTGGCATGTACCTACTATATATCCATCTATATTTATGTCTTCGTAGAAAGACTGTGTGTGTGTTGCATGACTAACTCCAGTGAGCAGAAAATGTTTTGAGAAATAAAATATTTGACAAACAATTGAGGTTAATACTACATGAATACAATTTTACTCAAAGATGCTGCCTCTACCACAAACATTGTTATTGAATCTAAGCACATAAAATATTGTAGAGCTAATGTTTAATGATTTTGTGATGTATTTCTTCCCTCCAATGTCAGCATGTATTTTTTTCTGATATTGCATCCTGTTCAAACAGGTCTTGTTTCTACTGCATGTTCTGTAGATGCCCAAGAAACCCAATCTAAGAGGAAGCCAGTCGATTGAAAGGAATGCATAGCATTGGTTTCTTACTAGTACCTCTTTGTCTACTATGGAAGTTGTACCTGCACACCTTAGAGATACAGAGTGATGTATAGATGTCTGGGATTGGATCTTCCCACTCAAAGAAAGTGAAGCCACTGATACTTTTTTTGCCAGTCCCTGCTTTATCCATTCCTGGCATTTATCTGGCGAACTTAGGACAGAGTCTGCATCTGGGTGGGTGGAGGAGCATTGTGTGGAACTAATTTAAAGCTGCAGCTAAAACTGTTGGCTGATAATTAAGGCAGTGCAGCACATGGGCTTGCTTGGGAGAATGATCCCTCTTCTCTAATTAGTGGCACACACGGAGTATTCCGTAGTTGACAAAGGAAGAGGATCTTCGATAGATGTATTTGTTAACAGCTCTTCTGATTCCAAAGCTCCAGCTGGACCGACTCAGCCCTCTCTTTCAATTGTATTGACAGTGAAGTAGATTTCCCTTATTCCCATTTTACAGTTTGGAAATAGAGACCGACATTTAACCAGTTTGTCCTGAATTTTAAAAATTTGAAACTCAGGCTTCACTCTTCTGTTGGATTGTGCTGTGTTTTTGGATGAAGAATAGCAGGATTCTACTTGAAGACTTAATCTATCAAGTGGGCCTATAAAGAAGAATGATCACATAACCCCAGCTGTTGTGACAGACTTCAAGTCTAAAATCATTATGTATAAATAGAAATATTGGCTATAAGTGCAAAGGTTTGCCTGGTTTGAGTTCAGGCGCACAATACTTTCCTCTAGTGAAAAAAAGATGTGTGTATGTACCTGTGTGTACTCATCCTTATGCACACAGCAATGGGCTGAGGTATGGACTTCTAGACTGAACACGGCAACAAAGCAACCTACTCATTGGACTTATTTCTGCTGTTAGCTCATAGCACCTTATTTTTCTCCTCATAAAACAATTTTCTTTGGGGATATCTTTCTACTCCTGCCTTAATTTTGAGGATACATTGAAGGCCACATCCAGAAGTTATAATTATTCCTGTTTAACATTTTGAGAATTTTGTTTTTTATGTGTTTGGATTCAGGACACAGATGTACCAGCAAAGCCCTTTGGATAGCAGCAGCAGTGGATTGCTTGGGAAGAAAGGTTGCTCTGTTCCCCAGTTTTGCTGGTCTAATGACTAGACCCAGAATGGCTGTGGGATCTCCAGCCAGATGGGAAGGCAGTTTTGGTGGGATTAATTCCCTTGGAGGGATTGGGAATACCCTGGGGAGGAAGGAGAGCCCATACTTTCCAGCTCCTTGGAGTTGCATGTAAATTATCAGAGAATTTAAACCATGCAGGGAGGCTTGATTTGTGATTTTTTAAAAGATTAAACTGATTAAATTTATATAGAGGACCAATCACCAAGTGACTCTGGATGGCTGACATTTAAAAAATACAAATAATATAAATAAAAAAAGGAAAAGCAAATATGGAACCACAAATAGGAACAGAGAAACCACAAATATGGCAAAAGTTGATGTCTTTGTATATATACATGTGGGTGTGCTTGTTGGTCTTCTTGGTGTTAGGAATTCTACATTTATATGAAATATAAATCTGAAGATATACTGTATTTGGGGCCTTAAATTCAGCAAAAGTAACTAGCTTGGCAAGAATTCCTATTCTAGTAAATAGTGGAATGGAAATTACACAATAGAGTTTGATAAAAGGGGAAAGGTTTGTGAAATTGTAATAGAAATGCAGACCTCCTATTCTTTTTCTAAAATAGGTGGCTCTTTTGTTGTTCATCATCCCTATAGAGACATTTGATTTACTGAAATCCAACAGTAAATAAATGGAATCCACCAGTACTAAGGAATGACAGTTCATGGAGTTGTATGTCTAACCCCCAATCACAACTCTTAAAATGATCTTTGTTGTTTTTATATTGAATGATTTAAAATACTTAAAAAAATCTCTCACTTTTAAAATAAATGAGTGAGGCATTACTTTAGGTACCTTGTCGTTGAGAAAATAACATTCTTGAGTATGTCTTCTCAACAGATTCAGCATCTTTTAAAAATGCTCAGCTACATGAACTTTAGAGGGTGATATTTTAAAAACCTATTTTGGCTGCTATTGATTTTTTAATGTTATTGCCATTTTAGAGGTGAAGGTTGTTTTTAATGCGAATATATGATTTTTTATATTAGTCTTCAATCAATATTAGGGAAATTAGCATAGAAAATGTAAAAATGAACAAATTATTATTTCAGATTCATGAGGTTGTCTGGAGCAGAGATGGGTCTGGATTCTTGAATTTTATTTTAATTTCAATATTGTTCAAATTAGCTTATGAGCAAGTCATACATCTGTTTTGCTCTAATGTAAGTGAAAAAAATCGGCTGTAATCCTCTGCAGTTATACTAAGAAATCAGGTCCAATGAATGCAGTGGTAGTTTTGAGTAGACAAACACAAAAATATGTGAAGTTAACAGTAAAAATAAAAATTTCATTTTTTGCTTAAAGCTTATAAATTGTACATATTTTTGAGAAACAGGTGTTCATGGTTTTTTCCTCCTAATGTAAAGTTTCTAAATAACAACATGCTATTTGAAGATTTTCTAAGGTTTTTCTGTTGTGATTTGGTGGAGAGATTTGGTGAAGAGTTCATTAAAAAAGTAAAAGAAGAGAAAATTGAACACTATTCCCTTTTAACTGATTTTTTAAAGTGCAATTGTTATCTTTTTAAAAAATCAAGGAAATTTCTTGCAAAGTTTAGTTACACTTTGATTTATGAAGGATCTGGATATTTTTGTTGCATTTTCTGTATCATTTCCTGGAATTCTTCTATTTTAAAATCCAGATTTTCATCAAATTTTTATCTCTGTTGAAAACTGTAACTTATGCTATACAACGTTGATAGATTTTTGGATAGGAGGCATCACCCTCCCATTCTCTACGGATGGAATGGATATGACAGGATTTTGGAGAACCTTCCTGCTAGCAAATGTACTGCTTTTTGCAGCGAGAGCAGAGAACATAATGAAGTATCAGACAACAAGTTAGTATTTCTTTGCCGTGCAGATCTCTTCTTCTGACATCCAGGAAGTATTGTTTCACTTGTATCTTGGATGGGAATCTTTGAGACCAGAGATATAGGAATAGGAATTATATGCTTCTTTTTGCAAGATACATTAGTTACAAAAAATAAAAATAACAAGTATGCCTCTAGAGTAATTCCTTGGTTTAACAGACCCTTAATTTAGTGACTTCAGATGTAGCAGACAAAATCTGCCTATGGAATTTATGCTTCTATAAAAATCCCTTATACCATTGGCTAAAAATGAAAAAATAATTTAAGAAAAATCCTACTTACCATTTGAATTTAACAGACATTTTGTTTTAACAGACACCTCTTCTCCCCATTAGTCCCTTAAATTGAGATCTTACTATCACAATTAGATTGGTAATGTTAGTACAGTCATAATTAATAATATTCAGACTTCTCACTCAGTAAAAATAAAAAAATAAAGATACATTGCATTTACATCGTAGTAAATGCGGGAATCATTGTAAATATTTCCCAGATTTTTGTGAGCCAGGTATTTTGCAATTTCCAGCAGAGCCTTTTTAAAATAGACATCATCCTGTAATCTCTTTTGTTCAAATATTAGTAGAAAAAAAATACCTGATAAAAAAAATATTAATATGTATGGATACACACAAGCAGCAAATCAAAAAGTTGTGAAACTAGAATTTCAATGTTAGATAAAGTATTGTCAGTCTGAACAGCAAATATCGCTAATATTTAGAAGACCCATTGGCAACAAAGAATCTCTATCACTATTTTGCAAGATAGTGCAAAACAGCGTTGGATGTGCCAGATAGTCTGTCTGCACTCTGCCAGATTGCCTTGGGCCGTTGCTCAAGAAAGAAGATGATGGACACAGCTGGTTTTGGTCACATACACACCTTGTTTCTCTTTGTGGTTTTCTCCTTACTTGGAGCTGAAAGTCTCCCCCCTTCCACCCATATAGCTAGTGTGCTCCCTAAAAGAGACAATTATACCCCCCATTGCCATCCTTTCTCTTTTTCTTTTTCTTTTTCTTTCTCTTTTTCTCTTTCTTTCTTTCTTTCTTTCCTTCCTTCCTTCCTTCCTTCCTTCCTTCCTTCCCTCCCTCCCTCCCTCCCTCCCTCCCTCCCTCCCTCCCTCCCTTCCTTTTCTGCTGCTGACCACTTTTTGGCTCCTGATGAATATCTTCCTCACTATTCCCATCCCTTGCATTTTGGCTCCAGTTTTGGCAGCGTTCACTTAGAGCCAATGTCCTGACCTCCAAGGGCAACACTTTGCAGGAAACTTTGTCATTCTCTTTCTGGGGGGTGGGGCGAGGAAGGAGAGAGAAATAAGTGCCTATTCTTTGTGAAAAATGAGGCAATATTGGGAGGGTGTTGGCAGAAGTATGAATTTGGAGAGGGGCTGCTTTTAGTTTCCAATCTGCAGTCAACAAAAAGTGGGTGGTGCGGAAAAGGGGAAGGAGCGGGGAAGCATGTCTGTGTGCATGGCTGATGAGATGGGCACCATCTCAGTAGGTGCAAGAGGCTAAGAAGGGGGTGGGCTTCAGCCTCTAGGAATGGCAGAACATCATAGTCTTTCTGCAGTTGCATCTTTGGCTTTCTGCCGGAAGGCTACAGCTGTGGATTCGGCAATGTGGCTCCAACTAATGCTGCAGTGTGAGGCAGCAATGCGGGCTGCTGGAGCCAATCAGGAAGCAGGATTTAGCGGGGAACCTCACCCATATGGAGATGGTAATGGAGGTAGGCCTCATTGTTTGACCCATGCCCTTGCTCTGCAAGTAATTGAAAGGATGCTGACTCTCACACAGAGGCTGCTAGGACATATGTGGTCTTCATTTTGTGGCGTCAGCAATTCCTTCTGAAGCTCTACTTTTGTTACACACAATCCTGTATATCTCTGTTCATGGCAATGGGCCCAATTCTGTTGAATGTACGTATGACTTCGGTAGCAATTATTCTGTATGGATTTTATGGGAGCATGAGCAGGGAGATCGGCTCTCAGTTCTTGAGTATAACACTTTAGATGGAATACTGCATTATTTCTATCCTTTGAATGATTAGAAGGAGCAAGGAACTGCTTTTCTAAGCTCTCACACCTAGAATCCACATAATCTCCAGTACATTCTGGACACAGGACCCCAAGTTTCTGATTTTTGATCTATTCATTCGCAACAGAATATCATTGAGTGTGAGATGTTAAGATGGTAACAGTTGAATACATGGGGTGGAAAGAATTAAATATAGCTACAAGATTTTCTCTGAAGTGAAATAATCGTAGGACTGATTTAACGGAAAAAGTGTGCTAGTTTGGCCCTGTCAGTTTTGCATTTCTGGCAAAAAGGAAAGAGAAGACACTGCTGAGCAAACCAGGTTTTGATACAAAATACCAATTGTGAAAACTGAAATTGCTTGCTTCTTTCCTTCCTTCCTTCCTTCCTTCCTTCCTTCCTTCCTTCCTTCCTTCCTCCCTTGTTGCAAACTTTTTTCTCTTGCTATGCTAAGTATTTTATTTACTTCCATTATATTTTTAGGCAGGTTTAGTATTTTCTAAATACATTTTTACATGCTAGAAAATTCAAGACATTTCAAAAGAAAAAAAAAGATATATTAAAATATCCATTGATAGTTTATTGTTTTCTTAATTTCTCCTCACTGTATGCACAACTAAGGTTTCGCTTTCATTTAAAATACTGTTTGTGACTAGTTTGGTCTTTTACTAGTTTGGTGTCAATGAGCTGAACATTTTCATACTAAATTATAGTCCACAAAGAAATGTATTTTCACTGAAACTAGTGCTTCCATGGGAAATAATTTATTTCAATTTGCTGGCAAGTCACGTCCAAATAAAACCTTCTGTTTTGAATCCACATTTCACAGCAAAATGACCTTGTGTTTTGGTTTAGTTTTGATTACGAAATGCCATTTTGTCTAAAACAAACAATAAATTCTGTTGAAATGCTAATCTGATTTAAGGATGAATTTAAGGAAATGAAGGGAAGGGGGAAGAGAAGGGAAGGGAAGGGAAGGGAAGGGAAGGGAAGGGAAGGGAAGGGAAGGAAAGGAAAGGAAAGGAAAGGAAAGGAAAGGAAAGGAAAGGAATCTCTCCCCCCACCCAATCCTGAATCTGAAACTTTTAAAGATCTCTCCCTGTGTAGCTGGCTGCTGATTTTGCTCCCTAATCGGGTTGTCTAGTCTTCGGACATTCAACCAGGCTGGCTGAGTGCAGACCTTGGCAGCTAAAATATGGGTTGTCCCGTTGTTCTAACTATTTGATTTCCCAGATGTCTAGGACATTTTTCTCCCTCCTGCCCACTGTGCTGATAACTGCATGCACTAGAACCCCCATCTGCCTTTCAATCTCTGTTTTGCATTTCCTCTGTGAAGTGCCAAATATACTGTAAAGGTGAGCTCCATTTTAAGAGGGAGAAAGCCAGGCAGAGAGAAAATGGAGTTCCTTGGCCCCTCTCCCAATATGAGCAACTGCCAGAGCAGGAAACACAGGCCGATGAGCTGCGCTCAGGAGTCTGTTACTCAAAGCCATGGATCTGAGTTTCTGCCCGGCTGCTGGCTTTGGCAGGATGGCCCGGAGTATGCCCAGGGATGCAAGGCACAGGGGAACGGAGGGTGAAGAAGGCAGGGTGTCATCAGGGCAGTATTATTTTTGCTGGAACACCCTCTCTGCTGACCACAAGTCAGGGCTGAGCATTTGTTAACAAGCTATGGACAGTTTTCCTTTCACCTACTGTGTTTCCCCGAAAATAAGACCCTGTCTTTTTTTTCTTTTTTTTTGAACCCTGGAATAAGTGCTTGGCCTTATTGCCATGTGCTCAAAAGCCCGATTGGGCTTATTATCAGGAGATATCTTATTTTGGGGGAAACAGGGTAATTACTTCTCCATTAATTCATCTCATGACTGCCCTGAGCTACCGTCTCTCTGTTTTTTTAACCCCTTTTAAAAGTTGCAGTTCCTTTAAATCTGTTTGTAGATGTGTGCTTGTGAAGTTGCATGCACAAAAAAGAGTCCTTATCAAATGTTTACACTCAGTTTGATAACAAATAAATCAGCAGTTTGTGTTTCTGCTACTTTTTTGGTCTTTCTGCTACTCTTAAATGCATTTAACCAACAGTATTAATTCAACCTCCCATCCCACAAAACCCTGGTTTTGTGTTCCCTTTTTTGTACTGCTGAAGTGGAGGTAGATTCTAAGGAAAAAACAGTATTGAAACTGGAGAACGTAGGGCCTATGTCATGGGCCCATAACTAGCAATATGTTGTGGTGGTGGCATTATGGCTCTGTTGATTCCACAGTGTGTCCAAGTCAGTAGCCAAATTGTGACATGAAATGTACTATGTAGTATACCATTTGTATTATCCAGCTCTTAGACTGCTAATGTGAGACACTTGAAAATTTGGATTGCATAAATGGGATGGTTCATAAGATCACCATTTAATCTTAAACTGGTGTCTTTTTTTTTTCAGCCATTAGAAGGTTAAAGGTCATAAGAAACGTGATATTCAGCCTGAGTGGCTCCCTGGGCCCTCAATTATTGAATAGCTGCTACCATGGATAGCATTATTATTATTATTGATAGGAGCAGAGGTGAAATGCTCCTGGATTGGACCAGATTGCCCGATCCGGTAGTGATTTTTCCCTATGGTTTGGTGATCCGGTAGCAATTGCCGCCCGGGTGTCATTAATTCCTGGTTTTAACCAGGAAGTAATTGTTTTACCTTCTGTGCATGCGTAGAAGGTACGCATGTGACCCATGCAGCGTGTGCACTTCCGAACCAGTAAGAAAGGTAAGTAGATTTTACCCCTAGATAGGAGGTTGAGATCAGTGTTGAAAATGTTGATGAAGCATTCACCGGATGAGCTGAGCTTCCGAAAGAAAGGTGAGATTGAAATCTAGCAGTCCAATAATCAAGGAAATATTGGCTAATTAATTCATATTTTGTCATCATATAATGACTTTGATTTTTCATCTGATAGAATATTTATGTAGATGTTTGAAATTTCATTCCAAAATGAATCCTCAAGAACATAAATCTGGAGAATGTGGGAATGCTAATTAGAAACAATAAACATGCTATGAAGACATGGGTTAAGCTCAGGATGTTACACTCTGGATTCATACTTATTTGCTTATATTTTTCAAAATCGCAAGATCTAATGACAGGAGTGACAAGCAAGAGTGACATTAAATTGTAAAAGATAGACTTAAAGTTATAGACTGAAGAAAGATAAAGAGGAGAAAGGAGGATACAGAAGAGCTTCTAAGACATGCCTCTCCCCAGACTTATACTTAGGATATTGGAGTTGCTGCTAGAAAATGTAGTTCCATAGGCATGCCTAATTCTTTTCTGTGGTCTATCTTCTTCCCAGCTTATCAAGGAAGTCTACTCCTTTTATTCCTACATATTTACTGTCTACAGTGCCCTATGACATTACTTCAGGGTTTTTTTCTTTTTCTATTTGTGTCCGTTGTTTTTTTTTTTTACTGGAATGTTGCTTACTTTCAAACAATGGAGTATATCTCATACAACTGTATAAAGATGGTAAGATGAAGTGACACAAACATTTCTGAAAGGGTCAAAGTCTTAAGGAGGCTATATTTCTGGCTCATTCAGTTGTGCATGATTTTATTTACAGTAATCAGAATTTACAGATACAGATTAACAGAGTTGGAAGGATTCTTGTAGGCCATTTAATCCAACCCCCAGCCCAAGCAGACCCTACACCATTTTTGACAGATGGCAGTCCAGTCTCTTCTTGAAAACTTCCAGTGATGACGCTCCCACAACTTCTGAAGGTAACTTCTGTTCCATTGGTTGATTGCTCTCACTGTCAGAAAATTTCTCCTTATTTCCAGGTTGAATCTCTCCTTGTTCAATTTCCATCCATTATTCCTTGTCTGGCCTTCAGGTTCTTTGGAAAACAGGTTGACCCCTCTTCTCTGTGGCAGCCCCCCAAATATTGGAACACTGCTATCGTGTCTTCCCTGGTCCTTCTCTTCACTAGACTAGCCATGCCCAGTTCCTGCAACCATTCATCGTTTGTTTGTTTGCCTCCAGTCCCCTAATCATCTTGGTTGCTCTTCTCTGCACTTTTTCTAGAGTTTCAACATCTTTTTTATAGTGTGCTGACCAAAACTGGATGTAACTTGCCATATTTGGGTAAAACATATACTTGATTCTTTGGGATAGGGGAAAAATGATCACCTAACAATGCTTCAAATGAATAAATAAATAAATAACCTCATCTGTAAAATAGGGGATGTGACATGATGATGATGATGATGATGAATGATGAATAAGATAATGATCGTTACATTGTTTTATATCAGAATTGCAACAGAAATTAACAATACTGATTTTTTGTGGCACTCTACCAGCTTGAATATTAGAAAGTCATTCACAAAACCTGGCAACCTCATTCAACCTTCACCCTAGGCTACTATGAATAAAGCTCCCAAAGCAAACACTTAATGAGACTGTGCTAGTTTCTTTTTTTCACACAAATGTAAAATTATGATTTGCTAATAGGGTATTTCAGTTCCCACAATAACATCTCTTTTTAACTTTCTGTTCTGTATTAATAATTATAAGGTTTTAAAGAGAAATAATTGGGAGAGAAAATTTATTCATACACATGAAAATGAGGCTGCAATCCTCAGTGCCCACTTACTCAAAAGTAACACAAGTTTCTTTTGTAATTTAACATCTGCCTCTGGTTAATTTGCCACCCACCTCATCAAATGCGGTTTGTACTTTTCCCTTCTATCTAAGAAAATAGAATTGTGTGGTCACTTTCCTCCCACAATCTGAAAAACATGTCCGTCCCTCTCATTTCTAAGGCTTTTGAGAGCTTTTTTAAAAATTGGACATTGCCCTTAAAGACATTTAAGATCCATAGATAGTTTTGCTCCTTGTAAAGCTCACCTGGTGAACAGATGCTTGGCTGTAGAGTACAGGAAGAGCAATCAGTCTGCTGTGACTGGTTACAGTTCTGACCTCTAGTTAAGGCAGAATTTCCTGTGGTGACAAGAGCTAGATGCCAACTGGGAAAGAAGCCTTAGTGCTGGCTGAATAAAGTATCTGAGATTTATTGGAACTTTGATTAAAACATGTTCAAATATGGAGATACACTGAATCAATGGATAAACTTAGATTTTTCATATCCAGACTGGCATATCTGTCATCCCCTTCTTCTTTTTTCCATGCTACCTACATCATAATAATCTCTTTTTTCCCCAATACTGCCATAGGTCTCTTTGCAGCTGTAATACCATTGCCATTTTCTTCCTTCAGTCTCTCTCTCTCTCTCTCTCTCTCTCTCTCTCTCTCTCTCTCTCTCTCTCTCTCTGTCTGGAACTCTGCCTTCTGGCTGAATTGAATAGTAGCAGTATGCAAGTATTTTGTTCTTCTGCCCAGGCAGAAATTCTGAGAAAAACGGCTATGGGCATGGTCTGCAGAAAAAGGCGACTTCTTTATGGGCTTCAGAGTACAGGAAGAAGGGCAGCATTACAGATAAAGAGGCCAAGCCTTGTTAGAACGCAGTCCTTGCTTTGCAATAGAAATTGCTGCTAGGGTCCTGAGAAGTTGCCTCCTCTGTTTTGAGATATGGTTCAACTTCATGTGCCTTTGAGTACATTTGGTAAGCGGTCATTTTGCTATCTATATATAACAACATGACCTTCTGAGAAACTGCCACCCTCCCTGGCTAGTGTAGTGGACAGTTGTGGTGCAGGTGCAGAGTGGACAAGTCAGTCTTCTCTTGGAGTAGGGGAAGGAATGGACCCATGCTCGTTCCTATGCTGCTAGGACATTGTAAGGAATGAAATGATACGTTTCTAGAAAGAGCTGGGCAAGGGTTGCAACAATGGACACTTTAAATGTCCACAGAAGACCACAAACAAGCATTAATTTGTACAGATTCCAATATCTGGACCTCTCTGTCTCTCTTTTTAGTGCCAATAGTGGTAGATGTTGCACATCTTTGCACACTATATTTACATTAGTTTTCTCCACATTAGATCTGATATAACTATCTTCTATGAATACATGTTTATTCATGAATTCATTATTCATGAATTCATGAATACTATGAATACAAGTTTATTTATTAAATACATATCTTACTTTTTTACTTAACTGCAGGTAGCTGCAAAATCATATAATTTTATAATTAAATCATCAAATGTAGAAGTCAATTAAAAGCATATGGAAAAAGAGGAGCACCAAGCATTTCAGGGAACAAATTAGATGCCAGAAGCCAGCCTGAATAAAAATACCTTCGTCTGCTGTTGGAAGGACAGCAATCTACTTTTTAACTTCTCTATCATTTCCTTGAAATGCTGAAGCAGTACAGTCAGCTACAACTTCTAAAACATCTGACTATATATATGTGACAGGGTATATGAACTGTATTACAATTTGTTAATTCACATCTGTTACTGAGAACATTTCTATCATCTATTTTTTTACATACAAAATTGTTTCTAGACTTCAAGAGGCCGACTTAGCCCAACCCATTTTGCTGCTCCACTCAGCAGCATTCTTAGGTGTTAAGAAAGAAGGGGTCTGATTAATCAAATGAATGCAGTACCAATTCTTGATCGTCACGAGAGATGCTACCTTACAGTAGCATGTCAAACTCAATTTCATTGAGGGCTGCATCAGGGTTGTGTTTGACCTTGGGGGCGCTGGAGGAGCGTGGCCAGGGTGGGCATGGCCAGCATGACATCACTTGTGTCGGGGGGTGGGGGGCGCCTGTGGTGGCCTGAGCACTCTGCCAGCAAAATAGGCTCCTGAGCTCCATTTTCAGCAGTGACAGCTTCCTGCAACCCAATGCAAGTGAAAATGGAGATTGGGGGGCCCTTGTGAGCTCCATTTTCGCTGGCAGAGGCACCATGGACTGGTCCTTTGCTATTTCTAGGGCGGCCCCATGGGCCAGATCTAAGCACCCTATGGTCCGGATCTGGCCCCCAGGCCTTGAGTTTGACACCCCTGCAATAAATGATCACTTACAAATTTATTAAGAATTCCACCATGAAATTCCTTGCTTACATGCTATTTCCTGGATCTCTCAAAAAAGAGAGAGAAAAAAGAGACTTTAGTTGATTGCTCCTGCCTATAGGAAAAAGTAAATATCTCTTTGCTATCTGCCTTTTACACATCCTAGGCTTTACTGAACCTAGCCATCCCAGAAGACACTTTCATTACCCTCAGAGCCAGGCCATTTGAAAAAGACTATTGATACCAGCTTAAAACAATCTCTTTGATTGTATTGGCACATGCATTGATAAAATATTCTGGGATGTTAAGGCTGTTTATTTACTTCAGTTACCCCCATTAAAAATGGAATTACATTACTTATTCAGCACTCGGTAGGCAGTAAAAAAATCAATGCTGCTTCTGTGGCTCCATCACAAGATGCACTGGTTTAGATCAAGATGAAATTTCAAATTTCATCCTGGAATAAGAGGTTTTTTTGTGTGAATGTGTTTCTGTTTACCCTGACTAGAAGTACATAGTAGTCTGGAGCAAAACTTACTCCATTAGAATGCCACTCCAAAACAGAGTGTTTATTGAAATTCATAGACTGAAAAGAAGAAAGAAAATCCTGATAAGGTGGGGGGGGGGGAGAATGATGAGGAGCATCTTTCCACTTGTATGAGAGCTCCTGCCGAGTACTTGGCCCCACCAGGAACCACAATATTGATTAAATGCTAGTTGGACATCTTTCACTCATTTTAGGCTCAGTAGGTGTTTATTTTACTTAGTTTTATTAATTGTTATTTATTTTTAATTAAATACTACAACCACTATTACTAAAGATTATTATAATAGGAGCCATTCCTCCTCTTTCCCAGTTAATATACCCTGTTAGCTGGGATAGTTCAGGGAGAGGTTCAGATAGCACTACCTATCTAGAAATTAACAGATGCTTTAATCTTTTTATATCTT
This sequence comes from Masticophis lateralis, assembly GCA_030761175.1. Classification (NCBI taxonomy): domain Eukaryota; kingdom Metazoa; phylum Chordata; class Lepidosauria; order Squamata; family Colubridae; genus Masticophis; species Masticophis lateralis. The sequence goes on from JAUDYJ010000002.1 coordinate 165,302,249, forward strand.
AAATTGACAAAAATACTTCCCCCCAAAATCAAAACTCAGCCCACACACATATACAAAGACAAAAATCCAAGCAAATATAGCAAATATTACTGGCAATTCTGAAAATATTTTTTAATGTTTCTAAATGTTGTTTTTATTTTTTTAGGAATTAGAATCATATTTATAGACATCATCTTAACGTAGCTAATATTTCAAATATTATTACATATTTTATCAGGGTATCTTTATTAGATTTGTCTTTCTAATCTGATCATGGATGTCTAAACATTTATACTTTGGTTATATGGCTAAAGAGGAGATTGAAGGTTAACTATACAATTTTAATCATGACATTGCTATGTTCACCATTTGTAAAGCATCAATATTATTGGGATGCAGTCTTTCAGCAACTATGTTTGCTCTCTCTATATCTGAAAATGTACATTAATTATAAAGTTGTCAGGTAGTGTTGAAATAACTGTGGCAGATACCAAATTGTGATGTTGGCAGTGAAATTAATAACTTCCACATCAAGTAAAGTAAAAAATGACCGATAAGGACTCAACATAAATCCTCAATAATTATTTCACAATATGTTCTAGCATTCCAGGTTCTTAATTCCATCTTTTTAAGATTTTTTTCTATAAGATTTTACAAAAGCCTATAAGCAAAACAAATTGTATTAGCAAAACAAAACTGTTTAAATAAGAGAGTGTTGCATATGAAAAAAATCATGATTATTTTTCTGTTTTCAGTAAAATGTACTACATCCCAATTTTTTTTGAATTATGATTTAATGAAAGGTAGCTAATATATATTCGGCCTGTGCATATTTTCAAAACAATTCAAATTATTTCCAAAATATTTGTAAAGATGTTCAGAATGCAGCGGCAGAATCTCTTTGAAGCAGTTGCTTCTTTTTTCAAGCTGCCACATGAGCCCATATGCAGATACCTTTCCTTTAAGAAATCATGTTAAGTTTGTAGCTGCACAAACAAGAGAACTCCTAAAAGCAATGGTGCCTTTTTTAGGCCTCTGTGGAAGTTTGAATAAAAGATGCTATAAAAGCATGCTGCACTCATGCTCCCCATGTTCCAAAGCAGGTCATCCAAAACATTGGTAACCCTGTTTTTTATTTATATACAGGCATACATGCACACATATGTAATACTGGGAGACTAGATCTTGGTAAAAAGCTCCCCTAGACTGCATCTACTGACTTATTGAATAATTGCCTTTACATTAGAAACCAGGTTGGGCAAATATCTTAGACAGAAAATAATGCAATTAATGCAATTATTTGGATTTTATTTTTACACTCGAGTGCCGTGTATATACATGCTGCACAAAAGATAAACTTTCTGCCTCTATTCATTCTATGACTAGTTGTCTCAAGCTAGTCTTGTTGATTGAGCCACACTAAAAAAATCCTGATTGTTTGAGGGTTTATCAGTGAAAGGACATCTTTATCATACTGTACAGCATAACTTGTTCAACTCCTGAGTGGGATCAACAAATTATGGGGAAATATTTTGTGTGCGTGTGCTTTAGCTGTGTTATGTGAGCACAAAGGAGAAGGCAGGGATCGTAACTGGGGGAGCAGGTCTGGCCTACTGGAGTTTGCTGTTCTGTGTCTTTTTCTGGCTTTGTCTACCCTGGGTTTACTAGGTATTAATTCTGATTCTGTGTTGTCTGCTGTGAAAGACAGCTGGGAATTGGCGCTGGTATGGCATTACCACATTGAGAATTGAAGACAGACAAATGTCCCTGTTTCAGCTGGCTGCCCAGCAAGATTATGTGGGGATGAAAACCCTGCAATTTGGAGCCAGTTGTGCTCTCCTGCTCTTTCTTTTCTGATTAGCATTTCTTCCATTTCCTGCTTTTGTGGACTGTGTATTCCAAGTGCTGTGCAGTTTTGTAATAAGCTGGCAATTAAAAAAGATTTGTAAAATAATAATAAAAAAAATGGCGAGTATAGAAGAGAAGTAGATGAAGGTCAGTCCAAGTATCCTGTCTTGTATTACAGGCTCAGCACACAGAACATTTATTTGATAGGAGAATGGAGAAAGACCAGATGTAGTAAAGCAAATGTAAATGTAAGTGGTGTAAACCAAAAGAACCTGAAAGGTGATGGTTGAGTAGCACTTCAACCCTCATGTTCAAAATGCTGTAGCTTCCTGTGTTCTCTGATTGATTTGTGTTTGCCTAAGGATAACAGAGTTTTGGTTCTCATGTAGCAGTTGCACTGGAGTCACTGGGGACAGAGACCACATAAATATTTTCTGCTTTTCTCTGCTGATAGGCCAGATGCTGGTTTTTCTCCATAATCTACATCTATACTATCATTTTTAAGGCAAAAAAATATATATATCAAATTTGTTTGTTTTCCATAGTATAGGTGCAAAATTCTTCCCAGTCAAGGTCACTGGTCATTTGCAGCTTTTATTTGGGTAATACATTTTTGTTTATTAAACTTTGTGTTCATCTTCAAAGTTTGCAATGTTGCATATCCCTCATTTCTATTCCTACAATAATGTGAATACTATAGGTAATTTTGCTAGGAATAAAATTGGTAGATATAGCAATAGTTATGTTTATGTAAGTATATCTGTGGTGTATTTATTTGGATATTTGATATACTGATAGTCCTCAACTTATGACCATTTGTTTAATGACTGTTTAAAGTTATAAACATGCTGAAAAAGTGATTTACGACGAGTCCTTGCACTTACAGCCATCACAGAATTCCCCTGGTCATGTCATCAGAATTTGTGCACTTGACATCTGGCAGATAATTACAATGCTTATGGAATTCTGAGGTCACTTGATCACCATTTGCTCTGTTTCCAGAAGTTTCTGACAAGCAAAGTCAATGGGGCTAGCCGGATTATTTTAACAATCATATGATTCACTTAACAACTATGGAGATTAGCTTAATCTCTGCAGCAAAAAATGTCATAAACTCAGGCACAACTCAACAACCGCATCGCTTAGTAATGGACATTCTCATCCCAACTGTAACTGTAAGTTAAGGATCTTTAATAAACCCTTCATCCATTCATTTATTCATTAATTCATGTACCTTTCTAAGTGTAATTTTTTAAAACAAACTGATCTGAAATTAATTCCAGGTGGTCTGGAATCCATCCAGACCCAGCTCATCTGTAATTCTTTTCCACCCCTCACCCCCAAGTTAAAAAAATACTTACTTATAAATGTAGCCTTGGAGAGAAATAATGAAGGGAAAGCTGATGTCATAGGAGGCAATGAACTTAGACTGTGATCCCAACTCTGTTTTAAGCTCATTAAGCATGCTATTCCTGCACTAAGGTCCATACTCAGGGATGGATTAATCATATACCCTGTGAATGTTTAAGCACTTTCTTATTTTATGTGAGAATTGAATTGTTTTATTATTTAAAAAAGCTCTATTGAAAATGGCACAATAGCTCCATCTGTGGTCACTTGAAGACATAACTATGCAATGCATTTCATTGTGTACTAGTGTTGTGCAGTTAATTTTTATTGATTTTAATCTGTAATGTAAAGAGAACATAGTGTAATAATGATGTGAGAAGAGGAAATTTATGGTTGCAATTGGACCAACCATTTTTATGTATCAGAAAATTAGAATATCACTCTGTTGATATTCATGAAAGGATGAGAGCCTTTGCCATATTCTTTGCTTTGTTACTGTTTGGATTTGCATTCAGTTTCTGGATGTTTTTTCTACAGTAATATCATTTTAAAGTACAGCATAAGATTGTGCTGTTATTGGTAAAGATCCAATACTTGCATTCTCTCTCTCTCTGCCTGGCCATTGTCCAGTCCTGCCCCCTTTCCCTCCTTATTAAAGTTCCCCCTCCCTCCCGCTTGCTTATATATGTTGACACATTGCCACGATTGTAACTCTGCACCATCCATCTTATCACCTTCTCAGTTTTGTCTGTTACCAGAAGCTAAAAGCCTAGCAGATTAATGATTACTCACCAGAGTTAATTCTCCAACATGGATATGATTTTGCATAACAGTTATCCACTATTTCGGGGAGAAATTTGCTTCATATTAATTAGGGTGCTTCAGTGAAGAGCATTTATTTGGGGTTATATTAGTTTTAATAATGTACATACATTAAGATAATATGTAGGAAAGTACTGTAACCAGAAATGCTTGGAGTTTCTTTTTTAAATTGACTGTAAACTTGACTTAAATTGATTGTTCACAGATGCTTTATGTGTTTCTCATAACTATCAGTCTACTTCACTATACTAGGAACACAAAAAGTACAGCTCTTCAGTATTATTTTAGATCATAATATTGACCTTTTCTGCACAGAAATAGAGGAGGGGGAGATAAAATTCACAAGTTACATATTTTTATTAGCCTGGTTGAAATTATTCATGAGTGATACTTTGAGCCAATAAATCCACTGTGAAAATCTGTATTGATATGAGAGTTATTTTTCATAGTTATTACATTCCCCCACAAAGTAGTTACCAAACCATAAACAGATGTAGAACACCTTTCTTTTACAAAAGAGGTGAGCCTCTTCCCATCTATGTACAGGTAGTCCTCTTTTAGTAGCCTCATTTAGCAACCATTCACAGTTACAACAGTGAGGAAGAAGTAACTTTACAAGTCCCCTCATTAATGATTTTTTTCAGGTCTATAAAGCAAAGGAAAGCTGAAGATCATTCACTTAGCAACTGCTTAACTTTATGGCTAATTAATCACTGGTCCTAATTATGATAGCTAAACAAGGAGTACCTGTAGAAGTGTATTGCCATCACATTTCCAACTTATAGGAAGTATAGAGCCAAGGTGGCGGATAGAGCCGAGGTGGCGCAGTGGTTAGAGTGCAGTACTGCAGGCTACTTCAGCTGACTGCTAGCTGCAGTTCAGCAGTTCAGATCTCACCAGCTCAATGTTGACTCAGCCTTCCATCCTTCCGAGGTGGGTAAAATGAGGACCCAGATTGTTGGGGGCAATATGCTGACTCTGTAAACCATTTAGAGAGGACTGTAAAAGCACTATGAAGTGGTATATAAGTCTAAGTGCTACTGCTATTTGCATATTCTTATACTGCTATCTTAATCTTACTTCTCAGTAATGGTCAAAGCTTTTAAATTCTTGTACTATGGATGATCTCTTTCTAGTTTATACAGCAAGGAGAAAAGTCTGACAATTAAAGACAAAATTCTCATTTATACTGATTTTCACCGCAATGGTGCTATAAAGATCAGAGAAACTATAAAATTGGAAATTTCTGAGGGCAGAAATTTGGCAACCATCTCTTCACATCCAATTTCTTGAAACAGAAATACTGAGTTTATTAAGGTTTGGAGAATTAATTTACTTCTGTAATGTGAAGTGGTTTAAGAAGAAACTTTAATTTTTCATTGCATTTCAATGCAAAGAAATATATTTGAAAAGATGAATATAATCCAACTCTTAGTTTTTCTTATCATGGTATATCTGTTAGTAGTACTACTTTTTATGGAAGAAAGTAAAATGAGAAAATAGATTTTGAGGAAAAAATTGGATGTGGTGATTAAAGGATGAACAGATAGAAATTACAAAATTCTGGGTTATTGTCCTTGATGTCAGGCATTCTCTTTCAGGCCAAACCACATCATAAAATAGTTATTATGGGGAAAATAGGGAGGGAAAGGATATTCTATTCTATTCTATTCTATTCTATTCTATTCTATTCTATTCTATTCTATTCTATTCTATTCTATTCTATTCTATTCTATTCCATTCCATTCCATTCCATTCCATTCCATTCCATTCCATTCCATTCCATTCCATTCCATTCCATTCTTTGCTAAAAGGTTAAATTTACCTAAGGAAAGGTAATCTAGCCCTCTTTATCAGATCTGGGCATTTTAAGACTTCTGGACCATATCAAGCATTTGGCTATTCCTATCCAGTCTGCATGATGTCAGTTGGAAATTAGAAATCAAATGTAAAGAAGTGTGAGATAGGTAAGTAACGCATGTGTGTCAGTAACTAATAGTTATTGGGTTTACAAACAAAAAGGAAAATTGAAAGACATTGTACTTGTTCAGAACAGTAGGTCAGAATCTAAGCCCAGAATGTCACATAAAGACAGTCATGAAATTAGGCAGTGAAAACTATGATCCTTATTATATAGCAGCAACTCCCACTAAACATAAATATACAATAGTTCAAACTCCAAGAAGATATTTTCAAATCTAGGCACTTGCACCAAACCAAGATCATATAAAACTGATGATGTGTGCAAAGAAACTGAAAGGGAAACCTTACTGTATAAATTTTACTTTTTGCAAAATGGTTCATGGAACACATTTTGTCATGCACCACCTCTGGATATCCTTGCTTTTAAGAGATATGAAAATAAATCCTCCCATTTAAAAACAGGGGAATTAATTTCCTAATTACATTGTTTGAATTAATTTAAATTTCAATGTCTTAACCTTCAATGCATTCATTGAAAATCAATAGTGGCAAGGAGCTTTGGTGTTTGTTTGCAAAACAAATAAATATTTAAAGAAATGACTATTCAGTTCAGACATGCAAGTATATGCAGGTATAACATCTGAAATAAATATTAACAATCCATTAGAAACAGAATATTCTTTCAAATCCCATAAGATATTACCCTTTTTAAGAACTCAATTACTTATATTTACAACAGTCAAGGCAGTTTGAAACAGTTCCAAATAACTAGGAAAAATAAATAATACAATTATATGTATTTGCTATTTCAATCATCAGAATAACAAAGTTCAGGATATTTCTAAAATAATTAGTCTTTTGATCTATTTATCTCTGAATAGTTTGTCCATCAAATATATTGTCAAGAAAATGAGAATTGCATCATAGAAGCATTAACTAAAGGCTGTATTTTTTTAAATAAAACAAATAAGTATGATGGTCTGATTATTGGAATATAAATTTATTTCAGAGGTATTTTCTCTTTTAAAGATATTGTTATCATGTTTCCCTGAAAATAAGATTCTGTCTTATATTTTTTTGAACCCTGAAATAAGCGCTTAGCCTTATTGCCATGCGCTCCAAAGCATAATTGGGCTTATTATCAGGGGATGTCTTATTTTGGGAGAAACAGAGTATATGGAAACTTGACTTATTAAATGTATCTGCATTTTTTCTGATATTTTCTTGAAAGTATTTGGAGCCACGTACACCTATTTCCTTTCTCTCATCGCCTAGGAATCTGGAATGTGTTTGAAGGATTCCTCTTTCTTTTTTATTTTTTGCTGAAATGTTCCTCATGCAAGGTAATAAAAGAGAAAATTTAAAAATGAAGATAAATACATTCTAGCATCTTACTTTTAAGTGTTCCATATATTCCATATCTGGGTATTTGACTGTAAGGAAACAGGAAAAACAAAAATGGGAAAGGCTTTTCAGGCAGAAACCTGCAGGTCTTTAAGAAGCTGAACTGTGCCTTAAAGCAAAAGGATATGAAGATTAAATTCAACAAGAATAATTAATTCTGTTGTTCCAGTTGCTGCCACATAGGCAGTGTTTAAATGTATCCAAGAAGCTTTGCCACTAGCAAATGTGTGGATCTCTTAAACATGAGGCATGGCAGTTTTGATTTTTTTTTTTAATAGCTAAGAGGTCCCTTTTAAAGAGAACGTTGGCAAGCAGGAAAATAGGCATTCAAAGGAAAACAGTAGGATACTTTGGGTTGAGAGCTCTTCAAATGTTGCCTGGCTTCAGTATGAACTAGGAGTAATCTCAGCATTTGGGGGAAAGCTTATCCCTTGCATTCAGGAGATAATAATATACTTCTGAAGTCTTAATGACAGGAAGTAGGATTTATCTCCTTAAGTGTGAGGCATGTAGGAGGAATAAACTTGCCCATGTTCAGTCAATGTAAGCAACTGACAAATCATCTCTTAGGAGAGAGGCTCCTACTGCACATACCTGAATATCATGGAGAAACCCCGCTGTTTTTCTCTCCTTCTCTGGCTTCTGGCTTTCCTGCAGAAGCATTCAGATATGCTTTAATGAAGGAAGACACCACTACTAGAATACTTATATTGGCTAGTTAAGCAGATTTATCTCTTTCAACTTCTTTTAATTGCCTTAATTTTCCTATTCTGCATACCTTAAAATTGGAGTCACCCTTGATTTCCAGAGCACAGTAGTAGAATGTACACTGTTTGCTTCACGAAGGCTCTTTCAGTATAGAATCAGAATCCAAAGCAAGAGAGAGGGTGGGATTTAAGAAGACAAGGTCTGAATCTTATTCTGCTTCAGACCATTATACTCAGAAGTACAAAAGGTTTTCCCTTGTTACTGCTGTAGTGCACCTGATATTTAGTTTTGAGAAAAGAATTGTGGCTTTTTAATGCCATAGAAATGACCTCAAACTTAGATGTGAGAGTTCAGTGTTGAATGTGTCATTCAGCAATGAGGTTCAGTGTTTTGCTGGAAGTGCAAAGCAAGAGTTGAATAAATAGCATCTCCCCCCCTTTTTTAAGTTAGAACATGACTAGAAAGAATGGAATCTCTGGATTGGATTGGAACTGTGGGAAGTGGCAGGGAAGAATGTTTAGGCCTTTCTATACAGACATGTCCCTTGTGCAAAAGAAATGTAAGCCACAAAAATAGGAAGGAAAGATTAATCCTAAATGGACATTTTGTTCATATTTTATGAACTGGTGTCCTTCAAGTGCTTTAAACTACAGTTCCCTTTGTTATCCTTTTTCATTGATCATGCTGGTTTTATCTAGACTGGATTCTATGGATGGTACCAGATTGGAGAAAATGGTGTTACCTTTTCTTTTTGGTCTTAGCAGGTTTGATATAGGAAAACAGAATCGATTGCCACATGTTTTATAGCTTTATTTAAGTGTACAGTAGAGTTGATAAAGTTATAACCAAAAGAACCAGATGAACATGGGCTCATCAAAAACAGATCGGGCTAAATCTTATTTCAGTCTTTGACAGAGTGACTAAATTAGTGGATCAGTGAAACGTTGTGGATGTAATTTACTTAAATTTCAGTAAAGCTCTTGATAAAGTAGACCACAACCTACTTCTTGGGAAGCTAGAAAAATGTGGGATAGACAGCATCACCACCAGATGGATTTGTAACTGGCTGACAAATCGTGTAGACCTTAATGGAACTACATCCTACTCAATGTGTAGACCTTAATGGAACTATATCCACATGGAGGGAAGTAAGCAGTGGAGTAAATGATCTAGAGCCGTGATGGCGAACCTATGGCACGTGTGCCAGCTGTGGCACGTGGAGACATATCTGTGGGCACCTGTTCATTGTCCTAGCTCAGTTCCAGCATGCATACATGTGCCGGCCAGCTGATTTTTGGGCCATCTGGGCCCACCAGAAATCGGGAAACAGGCCATTTCTGGCCTCCAGAAGGCCTCTGGGGGGTTGGGGAAGGCCATTTTTGCCCTCCTCGGGCTCCTAGAAAGCCGCTGGAGCCTGGGGAGGGCAAAAAACAGGCCTGCCTGGCCCACAATGCCATCGCGCACTAAAAGCAGGGGGACCACGGGGATCGTGCGTGCATGCGTGGGGGGTGGGGCGCATTGAATTATGGGTGTGAGCACACGTGCATGTGACACACACACACACCACTCCCCCTGCTTTTGGCATGCGACAGCAAAAAGGTTAGCCATAACTGATCTAGAGGGAACAGAAGGGGGACTTGTCAGATTTGGAGATGACTTTAAAGTGGCACAAATAGCCAACACCCCAGAATACAAACTCAAGATCCAAAAGGATTTTGACTGACTTGGACACTGGGCCCTATCTAACAAAATGATGTTCAATGTAGATAAAAGTCAAGCTTTACACTTAGGCAAGAAAAACCAACTGTACGGGTACAGATGAGGTGAAATTTGGCTCAATACCAGTAACTGTGAGAAGGATCTTGGAGTCTTAATGGAAAATCACTTAAATATGAGCCAACAGTGTATTGCAACAGCCAAAAAACCAGTGCAATCCTAGGCTGCATTAATAGAGGGATAGAATCAAGATCACATGAAGTTCTAGTACCACTTTATAAAGCCTTAGTAAGACCACCCTTGGAATATTGTATCCAGTTCTGCTCACCACAATATAAAAAATATGTTAAGATATTGGAAAGAGTACAAAGAAGAGCAGCTAAGATGACTAGGGGGTTGGAGGCTAAAACATATGAAAAATGGTTGCAGGAATTGGGTATGTCTACTCTGGTGAAAAGGGGAGACTAGGGGGGACATGATATCATTGTTCCAATATTTGAGAGGCTCTTATAAAGACAAGGGTGTCAACTTATTTTCCAAAGCACCAGAAGGCAAGACAAGAAACAATGGATGGAAACTAACTAAGAAGAGGCAACCTACAATTAAGGAGAAATTTCCTAACAGAGAGAGCAATAAACCAATGGAATAGCCTGTCTCCAGAAATTGTGAGGGCTCCAGCACTGAAAGCTTTCAAAAAGAGACTGGACAATCATTTGTTTGAAATGGTATAGGCTTTCCTGTTTAAGCAGGGGATTGGACTAGAAGACCTCCAAGTCTTTTCCAACTTTATTATTCTGTGTTCTATATTCTATGTAATTCTCTGGACAGTCTAGTTGATGGCATTGCTAACTTTTTAACAGCAACTTAATTTGCACCAAGAACTGCTTTTTGGAAATGACAGTCTAGAACATCACATGTGATTTTATAAACCGGCTTTAGTTATGCACTCCTGGTTCCCTTTTACTCATTCACGAATATTTTCAGTGTGGCAATTCTGCCTTGTCCATTTCAACTAAACTGGTTGCACATAGGTCTTTTAAGAAATGTATGTATGTATGTATGTATGTATGTATGTATTTAGAGTATAGCATATCATATATGGATTAGCAATATATATTAACATTTCATCTAGACAGATAATAAAATATAAATACTGTGGTTTCTTTTAGGAAAGAAACCCTGATATTCATCTATAGATGGTTAAGAATTAACCAAAACATAGTTTCATATATACAAGTATATAAATGTAGTAAGTCTTGAGCTACATAGAATTTTGAAATATACCTTAATCTGTTTACTTCCATATGTACAACTTCTCTTAAATGCACAAAAGCAACCATGTTATTGGTAGGCCAGGGCAAATTAGCTTCAGGATTGAAATACAATTTCAAGTGCAACAATTGTATTGTCATTGTCTACAGTGGAAATGTAAAAAAAAATTAAGATGATGGTTTCAATCATGTGACCAAAACCCTTTTATGTATAAAAAGGTGTGGGGCTTTGCTTGCATGCCTAAGGCCACCCTCTGTATAATAATGGTTTGTTATGTGCTGCAGACATAGCAAATGTTCACAATGACATTTAAGCTCAAAACAACAGCGATCCGTTTACTTTTTAGTGAGTGAATGGTACCTGGTGAATTTGTTTGTAGGATTCACAATTGGTGATAAGTCTCTTTTTTATTTTATATATAGGCAGTGCAGAACCAAGCAGCAGAATTCTTATATGAGTCACAATTATTGAATACCTGAGGCAAAACAGAATATTCTTAAGAATAAGTTTAAAAAGTAAAAAAACAAAAACAAAACACGCCTGACATACAAGAAAAGTAATGGCAACACATTCTGAAATACTCAATAAACTTTAAACGCTACTGTTACTATAGCTATACCAAGGTGATAACAGCCACTTTTCAGGAGATACAGGCATGTTCTGTAAGCTCACTTTCTGCCTCACGACAAGAGATAGGAGGTTCAAGGCAAGCCTGTACAGTTTCCAATTGTCTAAGCTGAGCAGAGAAACAGCTTCATGCTAGCAGCTTGAAATTAAAAGCTGCTTGCTTTTTCAGTGTGTTTAGACTTGCAGAAGTTAGAGAGCGATTAAGGATTTTGTGCAGTCTAACCTACTATGGCTGCTGGACTGCATTTGGCCTTCTTGTAGAAGAATTGCTTTAATTCCTCAAATTCTTATTTAATTGTATCAGTTTGAGAAAATTTACTTGCTGTCTCTAGAAATAACATTTTGGTTTCTAGAGCTGCTTTCTTCCACCATGGAAAGCTAGGACATTAATCTAGTTCCAATTCCTTATTGTTAAAATGTGATCAGCAGCTGGGCTGTTTTGCCTTCGGAGATTTCTCCATTCAGCAAAAAGGCTACCTTACATCCAGACATTATTTTGGAATAGGTATTACTACATTACAACTGGTGTGCCAGTTTAATTGATATCATGTCTTACCAGAGAGGATGATTCTCATGGCAACTAACAATAATAAACATCAAGACAAAAACACAGAGCACACAAAGTTATTAAGATGCAAGTAAAATCAAGTAAAATACATAAATAAAAGAATACGAATAACATCAAAGAATTCCATATACAACAAAAGCCAAGTACCTGCCTGAATGCAAATGTAGTGTATTTGCCTTTTAGAAGACAATTGCCTGGCTCTTATTAGCCTCTGAATGGCTACCGCAGAGGGAATAACATTTCAGACTATTTTTAAATAGTTAAGTTTATTGTTCAACTATTGTGCCATAAGCTTTCCTATGGCATCTTTAGCCATAGAATCTTTCATTCTGGAAAATGAATTTTACCATATGCATTTGTTAAAAGTTGCAGAATACTGTAATTTGCCTTAATATGGACCTTTTCGTTGAGGTAAAATTTCTGTATATTTGTGAGCTCATGAGGAACAGAGTATTGATATCTTTCAGTGATAGGTGGGATATAATTTTGATGTGTAAACAAGCTTGAAGATCCTTCCAACATTTGGATTGTTTCACTCTGATGTTGTTTAGAAGAGCCATGAAGAGCTGGCTCTTCAACTAGGCCTTCAATGAGGGAGAACAAGCCCCCTTACTTCATCATAGTTGCCATTTTTATTCTTCAATATTCTATTGATTTTATTAAATTTCTTGGATTGCTGTGAGTCATCCAGAGTCATTGATAATTTAGTAATCATTATTGTTGTTGTTGTTGATTCCTGTGGCTTCAGTGATTTAGATTTTTCAGTGCAATGAGGTCTGCTCTCAGGGGTTCCTTGGTGTCCAGGATGGCATTGATGATACCTTTTGCAGGCAAATAAAATAAACCACTGGGATAATCCAGGGAAGGCAGTAGGAATCTCTATCAATTGATCTGAAATTTATGAAGGGGGAATTTAAAGTTACAGTATAAGGCAATGTGAGGAGTCAGGCCAACCCACAATTCTGGGAGAGATCTTTATATTCTCGCTTCAATATATTTCACCAATCTGAGGAGTATTTCGATACACACACACACACACACATCATATATGGATACAGCACTTGGATTTCTGAGGGCATTCTTACAAGAGAAAAGCATATTTAAATCTATTTGTAAGATTATCTTTCTCTTTACTTGGAAAAAGATCTAGAAATGTCAGTGGAGAAATTTTACTGTCCCAACAAATCAGTGCAGAGTCTTCAAGACATATTTTATCTCTAGTTTTATCTGGCTTTTCTAGATTACAAGCCTCATCAGGTGCTTAACGAAAAAGTATTCATTATGTTTTGCATATTCATTATGCAGTGTTTCAGTTCTCTTCCCAGCATACATTATACTATTGTCGTCATGAGATTAATTTTGAGACATTTCATATTTTATTATATTTTTGTCTTTTCTATTTGTTGTGGAGTTTGGTTGCCAAGATGCCTTTAGAAACATGTTATATCATTAAAACATTTTCTGATACCAAGCTGTTGCAAAATGTTGCAATAGTGGGTGCCTGATGTCTTGCCTCCCTTTCCATTCCTCTGTTAATGTAATCAGTAATTGGAATAAGAAACAGATATGGCATTTCTATCAGTTACCATTTGTACACAAAGTCTATATGCAGATGGGAGTATTTCAGAGGTTTGCAGGTGGGATTGTAAAACTGTTGTGAGTGCCTGCATAATGATTTGTCAGTTTATATTGGTTTCTCTAGTTGTAATCTTTAAATGCTGAAACCAACCCATATTTATATGTATGAACATTTGATGTAATTGTTACAGATGCCAACTGGACAGTGATTATGACTTGTCTGCTATCTGGAGCATTTTTGCCTTTAAAAAAAGATTATAAGACATATTTTCTTGCTATTCTATCTGAAAGAGTAAGATTCACATAAATATATCAATAACTTTTAAAAAAGTTTAAACAGGTAAATATCAAGCCTTGATTCTTTGGTCTATTTCAGTCTAAATCTTTTGGAGAAGTTTTTAATGTATTTACATAGATACTAGTTAGTTTTCACTCAAAATTAAAATAGATCCCCTAAAAATTATGAGGTTTATGCTTAATGCATGTAAACATACTTTAGGCTTCTGAGATCTTTCTTGTGTTTTCCTCCAGAACATCTTCAAAAAGTAGGTTGAAAACATTTGTTTCTAAATTTCAGTTAACTTCAATTTAGCTTTCTGGTCAAGCCCTAAACTGTGGTTAATCTTAACAATAGTTTATTAAAGCAAGCTATTTTTATGAATCAAGCTATTCAAAGAATTTGTTTCAATAAATTGTAGCCAATGAACCAAAGTTTATTTAGATTCAGTTACAATTGTAATTTATGAATAATTATAAATAAACTAATATGCATTCTGTTTTTGCAGCAGTGCCAGAGACCAGAATGAAAAGGGTAAAACCAGTGAGTCTGAAATATATTAGTGTGACAATAAACCATAGTTTTTCAATCCTGGTTTCATGTTCTCCACATGTGTTAAACACAGTTCTCAATTTGAGACAGAATACCCATTGGTTAGACTGGTGGTGAGGAGTTGTGTTTATTTTCATTGGGATAAGTCCAATTAGCATTATTTCTGAATACTGACAATGAATTGTGTTGGTCAAGATCAAGGATGTCAAACTCATGTTGTCATGGCAGCATCACATGATGTATCGGGACTTTTTTCCCCTTCGCTAAACCGGACGTGGGTGTGGTCAATGCGTGACACATCCAGCTTATTCAGAGATCATGGTACAAACAACAGTGAAAGGGAAATTGTTCCTGTTGTTTCTGCTGAATAATTACTTGTCTGTAGGCAGTTTGTAAAGTAATGTTTATTTATTAATTAAAATTAAGTTTATTTTTTATTAAAAATAATTTCAAATGTGTATTAAATAGTTGCATATATTGTTCTTTTTTGGTAAATCTGTGCAATCATGTCCATTTTTAAAGCATACTCTCTGGTATAAATCTTAAGGCTTGTGGTGAAAAAAATAAATACAACACAGCCTTAGAAGTGTCTGCTGTCATTAGGATGGAATTATTTTGGTTTTAAAAATGTATTATATATAACCTATTCCTCACAATAACCTGCAGGTCACATTTACATATTGGTTAGTAGCCTTCCCATCCCAGCTGTAGCTTCTTAGTAAGACAACTGTACTTTTCTGTCTAATGTGCTTGTCTCATCTGAGTCTTCGGCTCCTACCGATGACCTATCTGACTAGAAAAGCAGTTGTCATAAATGTTCCAGGGCTTCTAGTGATATTGGCATCAAGAATGCAGGAAGCCTTATACTAGTGTTCATTTGTACAACAGTAGATAAAGAGCTCTATCTGCTCATTTAATTTCATTTACAATTTTTGGTTGTGGTCTTTGGAAAAATGGTTCTGTTCAAGCCAAACTCTGCCACAAAAACAAAACAAAGGAAACAAACTGTATAATTTCACATACCACAAATTTACACACTGACCTGTTTTAGGCACCGAAGGGAGCTGCCCCCTTTCAATGAATGAATTGTATAGCACTTGAATAAATCGTATGTGAATAAAGTACAAATGAATAAGTCGTACTTGAATAAACAATAAATGGGGGTGGGGGAGGGAAATGAGGAATCCCAGGGAATAATGAGAACACTTCCTATCATAAACTAAAAGAGTAAAATATAAAACTAGCCAAAAGTAATGATACTTTGTTTGCTGGTTTTTGTTCTTTGTTGCTGCATGCCCAGTACTCTTTCAGTATATGTATCTGGACTTAGACTCACAATTCTGTAGAATTTTATGTCACTCTAATAATCAGTAACTACTGGTAGTGTTTCTACAATTTTATGTAAACCTCTGGGCAGCTTACTAAGCACAAACATTTAGGATTGTCACTAACAGCAAACCTGGTGTTACTGGCATTATCAAATGTTTTAAACTTTAGAATTATTTCGGAACACTCATATGCTGGAGAGCTAGTGTTTAGAACATGTTCTTAATTCTGTTGTAGGAATTATGGATTTGTAGGGTCATACTGTAAATTATTTTTTATAAAATATACTTTTGTTGGACAATTTAGCCCCATGGCAAAAGTTGAACAATTTTATTCAGTAAATTTGTAATCAAAGAGACTCTCCAATTTTTCATTCTTAATCCAAATATTGATTGGAAGTATGATTATGTACAGAAGTCAGGACTGGATTAATTACTTGGAAATTAAGAGTCTTAATTGTTTTTGTCCCTATTGTTACAATTATAGAAAGGAAGAACAAATAGATTTTCCGGACTCCTTTCAATTTCTTCCATTAAGTCCAATTGCTTAGTTTAATGTTAAATTATGGAACTACTTATTAAACTTGTTTAATTTATTTATCTTTGCCTACCTATAAAATGAAATATTAAGATAACTGTTTTTAGTATTTTTATAACAGGTTATTGCATAGATTTATGCAATACTGTTGTTCCGTTTCCATTTTGTGCATTGTTTATTTTCCCTGCTCAGACAGGGGAAAAAATATTTGAATGCAATTCCTCTCTCACTTTTGGGGGGGGGGGGGTAGAAAATTGAAAGGGGTAGTGAACCATGATTCAAGAGGCTGAGAGAGAACCTCTTTCTTTCACAGCATTAATTAACTCAAGTTCGTTAGGACGTGGAGCCTACTGCAGTTTTCCCTTGTTTGTGCTAAATCAGGTCAGAGAGAGAAAAACTTTTCAAGCAGGCTCTAAGTGTTATAAGGCTCAGAAGAATGAAGAAGCAAAGCAAGCTGATATAACTATTATATCAGTTGATATTGTTCTAGGAATTTTGTTGTATAATATGCCAAAGATGTAAGATGTACGTTAATAAATATTTTCTATAGTTGTGAAAATGAATTATGTTAATATTGAAGAGACACGAGTAGGAGATATTTGATGATTACTTTAAAAGAGGTGAATTGGCAATTACTGAGAGACTAGATTGGGTTCATGCGAGCATTGTGCAATATACAGTACACATTTTTTAAAAAGTATTATATTGGGAGACTATTCTGTGTTATTGGGCAATAACAAAATAGTTTAATTGTCCCAATCCCTGCCGGAAGTTGTTGTTTGCATCCAATCAATTTCTTTTATTTTAATCTATTATTATTTTTAATCTATTATTTATTTTTAATATTTTAAATACACCTTTGAGATGTACAAATACATCTCAAAGGTGTATTTGTATAACTTTGCTCCTATGCTCCTATATCATGATGTATGTTGCAAAATAGTGCATATCATCGTTCTTTATAATGATAGGAAAATGTAGCCACCTTAAATTTAGTATCCCATCTGGAACCCAGCCAAGATGGACATAAAGTCCCATAGACTCATTTTTAGCAAAAAAAAAAGCTTTCTCATTTCTGCACTCTGGGGGGAAAAACGGCAGGAGCAAGCCACAGGCTAATATGTTGTAGATCTCGCTAGCCCTGTGGAGAGTGGAAATTTATGTGCTATTCATTCACTAAGGAAGTAGTTTGCCAGGGTGCTACTGACTGTTTCTATGACAACCCCAAGAAAGCTTTACAGTTGATCCTCTTACTGGAAAAGAGTGAAAGTGAGAAGGAGGGAGGGAGGGAGAGAAAGAGAGCCTCCAAAAATGAAAAGGCAAAAATAAACATACACACACACATACACACACATACACACACACGGAAAATAGACAAAGAGTTGGAAAGTTTTATTTGAAGCAATTAGCTTCTGCAGTGCGCTAGATGCTCATTTGGGAGCACAGCACACTGTAGTGAACTCAATATTTACTCTTGAGTAAACATATATAGAATTTTGATATAAAAGTTTTCCCAGGGTTTAGAGAATTCCCTACCTCCAGGTCAGCATTTAAAACTATGCTTTTAAATAAACTTTTTCTTAAATGATTCCCTTAAGATCTTTAGTTAATGCAGATAAAAGTGACGATGCTTTAAACTGGAATGGCAATGATAAAAACTTGTTTTGGTGAAAGGAGGCAGAGAAACTGTTTCAGATATTAGAGCTGACTCTTTGTTTTCCTCTAGTTGATCTGTTTCCCTCTAGGTTTTTAGAATGATTCTTTTTTAAAAATATACTCTTCTTTCTTCTTTCCCTTTAATTGATATGTTTCTATTGGTGTCGTGTATCTTCTAGTTAGATGTACTCATTATTTTATTTCTCCTCACTTGTTTATTGATTGATTAGATGGAGAATATGATACTACACATTTTCTCTTCAGTCAAATTATTCCAATTTATTATTTTGCAAGAAACAATAATCTTCTGTACTGGACCTCTCATATATGGTCGCCTTTTATTATTTAGTTTTGGAAACCAGGGGATGATACAAGGAACTTCACTGATTTGAATAGAAGTTATATACCAGCTATACTATATGTGGCAGATTAATTCCCTTGTTTTTATGATATTAGGTTATTTCCCTAATATAGGTGTACCGAAGTATGCATTATCAAAAAAAAAAAAATCTGTTGCAAAATCCCTAAATAAGAATAAATGTTTTCTAGTTTGAACAGTTAACAGCTTCCTTTATAATCACCAACAGTGGGTGCCGATGCTTGACGATGTTTCCATTGTTTCATTTGCAGCCTCTGTTTTTGTTTTTGTTTTGATTAAATGACAAATATCCACAGCGATATTCAAATTAACGTCAATGTAGTAGTAAAAGAAAAGATTCATTTTCATCTCTCTCTTTTTTAAAATGAATAAAAAATGCTAGATGAAACATTATAGGTTACTTATCCAATGTGGAATTTCACCTGTGTCTTTATCTCCATAAATCCCATAGAAATCTGATACTGATGCAAGATAACAATTAAATTACACATGTGCTTGATTTAATGTATCAGAAAAGTAAAAAGAGTACATCAGAATTTTAGCTGTGACTGAGTATCATCATATTATAGACTGGTATTGTTAGGGCTACTCAGATCTCATAATCAGTTCAGGGGGTTGATTATATTGAGTAAAAAATATTGCAAAGGGCTTCAACACTGAATTCAAGTCTGGGGTTGTTTCTACTTGTACATGGCCAAAAATTGAATAAAACATGGATATTGGTACTCCTTTTATGAGGGGAAGAAAGGTATTTATACTTATTTGCTTTCTTCTCATAAGTATTCCTAGAGTTGGGTTTTAAAATTTAATTTTGTGTAGTGCCTTTTTAGCACATTTCAGAGTAGCATAGAGTAGGAGTAGCATATTTCAGCTCCATATCAAATCTTATATTAAAGAAAAAAAATGTATTAGTTACTTAGAAGTTAAAAGAAATACACTAATTTAAAGGAAGCATTCTGTGTATATAAGAAGTTGGGAGTCTTTGTGCTCCCAAGTAATGAGGAAGTGAGAGTCAAATGAGTTTTAAATTTCACCAACTTACTTTGAAAATCTTTGGGGGGATGGCTAAAGAGGAGAGAGGGAAAGGGCAGTTCATTTTTCTTTTCTTTTCTTTATTCTATTTCCTTATGCTTCAGCTTGCACATATACCCCTTCATGACACAGATGCAGAAAATTAATCTCCAAGCTTTTGTGCCTGGAGAGAACTTTTCCACCTCAACTGCCTGCCTGTCTGCTTGCTCACCTATAATCTGTGTGATCAAGCAGAAGGAGCAGGTTTAGGTATCCTTGATATTTTCATATTTTGTCACTAGGGTCACAGAGAGGTGTGGGGCAGCCTATACTTTTCCCAAGCAAGCAATCTGTTTATGTGTGGGAAGAGGTTGGAGGGTTCTGTACCCTGCTCCAATGGACTGGCTAATGCCAGATTTGTGGGTGGACAGAAATGAGAAGCAGCCATTTGTCCCCCTCCTCCCCCCACCATTTAAGCAGAGCAGGGCAAACCTTCACTTATGATTTGCAAATGTAAATCCGGAGCTCTCATTTGGCTGTCTACTTGGCTGCTGAAAACCTGGCAACAAGGCCTGAAGCTGACAGTGGGCATTAGAAAAGACTCAGCATAGGTCTGACTTTCATGCTATCTCCATGGACTACCTCTCACGAGTGTATTTGGTATATCAGGGGCTGCACTCACACAAGCATAGTCAAAGCTAAAAATGTAAAGTTTCTCTGTTATTGTTGCCCTATGAGAAGTCGATAAAGTGCTAAGAGCATGGATGGGCTGAGTCAAAGAACAAACAGACCAGGTTCAGTTATAATAAAGTAAGAATGACTTCCCCTGTCTCTCTAAAATGCTCCCATACTGAAGCAAAAGCTTTGGAGGACTGATTATTATTATGGTTGATTATTATTATGGTTGCACGCATGGTCAGTCAGATGTTTATATGAATTTGGCATTTTTGTCCACCTATCAAATGCTTTCCAAAGACCTGAGATAGGCAGAAGTTGTTGCTTAATAATATTAAAGGCTTTGTTGCAGACTGTAAGCTATTCTAAGTACAGCTGCCATTTGCAATTGATTTGTAATAACAAGTCATTATTTCTTTGTTTTCAATCCTTTGCATATTTATGACAGTAAACAATTTTTCTTTTAGTAGTCTTGAAGATGTTGGTATTATTATTATTGTTTGTCAAATATTCAGCCAGAAGTTTAGACTGGATTTGGTATTTTTATCCACCTATTGAGTCCTTCCTAAAGACCTGGGATAAGCAGATATTGTTGTTTGATGGTGTTAAAGGTATCATTGTAGGATGATTATTAATAATCATAATCATTATTATTGACTTTCTTGCCCATATTTTTAATCCTCTTTAAAGCTCTCCATTTTATCTTTTTTATTTCTTCCATTTGTTTACCTCAATCTTACACATTATATGATATATAATGTGTATTTGTACATATAATATATTTTTGTATTATATAATATGTAAATATTACACATTTTCTTTTTAGTGTCTTTGTACTACTTTTCCTTTTTCCTAGAGTTCTCTATCTGAAATTAATTTATACTATTTTTAATCAGCTCTTCTGATGCTCTTTGTTTTAAACTTGCAACATAATTAAAAGTCAGGTAACAAAGTATATTGCGATGAAATATCTTAAAATAGCTGCTCTTGAAAAAGTTTCAGGATAATTCCAACTTTGCAGTATGTTTAAGTTTTGTCATGTTTGGTTTATTGATTTGGGGTTAGAAGACATAAATAATTTTATCAAAATGAATGATTGACGGCCAACACTAAGGATTGAAGTTCTTGGCAAATGTTAAGATGAAGTGGCAGAAGGAAGGGGAAATGTGCAGAAAACTCATATTTTGCTAGGAACAGGACAGACTGGCTGGCTGAAGTCTTAGGTAGATAACAGAAACTTATGAAGAAATGTATTGGGGTAGGGGACAATGACTTTCTATCACTGCTTGAACTAAGAAAAAAGTAAGATAAATCTGATTGAATCTTAAAGAGTATTATAGTTGAACAGATCTTTTCCTAGAAATAGTTGGGCCAAGAGGTGACAGAAGGAGAATAAGATGGAGAGAGAAAGACAGAACAGCTGCTTTCTCTGAGGCCTGTGGGGCTGTCTTGGGGGGGGGGATGAGTTTGGGGTATATCCTAGGATATTTATTTATTTAAAATATTTTGCAAGTTGTATTCTAGCCAAAATCTGCAGGCCAATAAAAATGCCATTGCTGCTGGACTTTGCTTATTTGTTAGATACGAACTTGTCGATTTGGCAAATTGTTTTCAGTCTCTTAACTGCACAGTCTCTTTCTCTCTGTCTCTCTCTCTCTCTCTCTGCCACCCCCTCCCTGATTCCTTCTCTGCCAACCTCCCCCTCCACCTCCCTTTTCCTTTGATGCAGCCATTGGCTGCTCCACGATAGGTCTTCTTGCCAAATAGGTGGATCCTTCTTCTCTCTCTCTCTCTCTCTCTTTTTTTCTGCTGGCATTGGCAAAGGCAAATGGTTGGGGACCGAGCATGAAAGGAGAAAGCAAGCAAGCCAGAGAGTTTAGGAGGAAAAAGGGAAAGGAAAAAAGGGGGGAAAACAACAACAACAAAATCCCCCATACCCCAGCAGTTGGGTTTTGCCAGCAGCCGATCACAGCTGATCCCAGAGCGGAGTCTGCCCCTTTTCCCCTAGACCTGCGATCACCCCTATTCTCAGGCGGAGGGAGCCACATCTAAGTTGCATCTTTGCCAATGCTGAGAGAGATTCTTCCCTGGTCTCAGCTTCCCCTCTCTGATTAGTTGCTGTTGTCCTTCCTATTTTTTTAATTTTGTTTCCTTTTTCCCTTTATCACTATTATTGGTGTTATTTTTGCTAGTATTTTTTTTAACAGCCATTTGGCATTTTTAACCTATTTTGTGCATGTGGCACAGGCAGAGTGATGTTGATTTATTTCTGTCTTCGGCTGAGGTTTTCCTTCCTAGCTGCTTTCTTTCAGTTTTTAGTCCTTTCCTTTTGCTTTCCCACTCATTTTATTAAATAAGACTTGAACATTTTGGTGAACAGTTTGTAGTGAAAGATGCAGCCAACAATTATTTTCTACTTAATTTAAGAAATATCCAGCACTCTTGTGTTCCCTTCCTTCGTACAGTTTTACTTTCCTCTTTTTTCTCCTCTCCTCACCTTCCACCCCCGTATACTCACAATATCGTCAGCCTTCTATTCTCTACAATTCTGAGCCCAGAATTTCTGAATCGGGGGCTTAGCTTCGCCGGGATGAGACAGAGCAATGGTAATTATTTCCATTTTTGACTATTTTTTTTCCTGGATGCTTTTGTTGTAGGGAAATTTTTATTTTTAAAATAAAGTTAGAAGGCCCACTAAAATTATTTAAATTTATAAAGAATATTTAGAGCTTTGGGTTTAGGACAGCGGATCAGAACTGATTTTGGCTTTAATTCCTACATAGCTAAACAAACTTCAGTACTTTTATTTTTAAAGGAAGCAAAATTTTACTTCCACAACTTTATGCTGATTTTTTTTTTTAGATTTCCATACTAATGCATTGTCGAAACAATGTTAATTCTACTGTTTTCTCTCCCCTCCCCTCCCCTCCCCTCCCCTTCCCAAATTCCTGCTTGTCATCCTTCTTCTAGTATTGTATTTATTTTTTAGCTGGATTAATCACATTCTGAGCTTGGTTTATGTATTCTCACTTTGCTGTTTCTCTACCCCGTCCTATAAATTTCACGTTGCGATGCTTCCCCCTCCTGATTTTCTTATTCTAATGGATTTTTCCTTTCTTTGTTTTGCATCCTTTCTTCTCACCCTGTTCTCCCCAGGATGAATTCCACCCCTTCATTGAAGCTCTCCTTCCTCATGTCCGTGCCTTTTCCTACACATGGTTCAACCTGCAAGCTCGGAAGCGAAAGTACTTTAAGAAGCACGAGAAGCGAATGTCAAAGGATGAGGAACGAGCTGTGAAGGATGAATTACTTGGTGAAAAGCCTGAGATCAAGCAGAAATGGGCATCCCGACTCCTGGCCAAGCTACGCAAGGATATCCGCCCAGAGTTTCGTGAGGACTTTGTCTTGACCATCACGGGCAAGAAAGCACCGTGTTGTGTCCTCTCCAATCCAGATCAGAAAGGCAAAATTCGCAGGATTGACTGCCTGAGGCAGGCTGACAAGGTTTGGAGGCTGGACCTAGTTATGGTCATCTTGTTCAAAGGGATCCCCCTTGAAAGTACTGATGGGGAGCGGCTATACAAGTCGCCGCAGTGCTCAAACCCGGGCCTTTGCGTCCAGCCACACCACATTGGAGTCACAATTAAAGAACTGGATCTTTACTTGGCGTATTTTGTTCACACTCCTGGTAGGTCCTACAAATAACACTGATCATGGTTTTTGGTTTTTATGTTTAATTTTATGGACAGTTGTTTTTCTCCAAAATTTTCTTTTTCTCTATTTGTTTCCTTTCATCCCTGGTTAGCAAACTGCTAACTTAAGATGTGCACTAGGATGAGTCCATCACATTCAGTTATTTGAAAAATAACTGAAAATAACAGGTAGTCTTTCTTGATTTCCTGATTCTTTTCTACCTGTGATGCCTGTAACTTCTTATTGTAAAGAAAATCTCTTTTGCTGAAAGCTGAGGGTTGGGGAGGGGGCAGAGGTGTACAAACAATATTTAGGTAAATGTCAGATCAGCAAAGAGAAAAAGGTTTTGTTTAATTAGAAGGCAAATTGAGGAGCATTTATTTTGGGGTCAGTATTTTGTTTCTTTGCTTGATTCCCCTCCCCTTCCTAATTCCTTTTGTTGGATCAGTTTAATATATCAGCATGCCCGCAGCTTGTAAACTGCAAACATTCAGATAGGCACTCCTGGACAAATAGTGTGGCAGTATTAGAGCAATAAATGAATTTTCAGTGCCTGCTGTCCCACATAGGAACAAGTTTCTCAAGGGGGAGTTAAGCGTGGAAGGGATAGTTTGGAACCCCTTTCTTTTGTTTTCATGGCCTCTTTTTTTTCAGCTTGACTTTATACTGTGGATATACTGTATAGATAAACACATGTCCCTACTGTATTTAATTATTTTTTTTCCAGCTCTCCTTTAGTTTTATTATTTTGCAATTAAAACAGAAATGCCTGGTATATTTTTAGCTCTATATCTAATTTGCTTAGACTTAGAATTTGAAAACCAAATTGGATGGCTGCAGAATATTTCTAGATTTATCTTTTGCTGTACTCAAAAGGATCTACCCCAAACTTCCCTTCCTCCTCCTGTTGCTTCTGTAGTATTTCTTGCTTCTTTTTCTTTTTCATTTGCTTTTAAGAGGTCAAGGTTCCAACAATAATCCAGCTTTCCTGGATGCCACTTCCATCTTTATGACACTTTTTCTTCAACAATGACAAGACCCTTCTATGTTAAACCCAGTTGTCTACCTTCTGGCCACCTTATGTGTCCCCACCAGTCTGTGTTTCTATAGCTTCAGTCTAATAATATTGTCAGGAGTTTTTTCTCCTTTTTTAGAATATGCCCATCCAGTGTGTGTCCTGCAGCCTCTGGACAATGTCAGGAGGTTCATCTCAGCGCCTGCGGATGGCATTACTGGCACACTCATGTCATCTATTCTGCACAGCTCAGGGCACTTCCAGGCCTGGCAAGTAAAAATCAGCATTCCTCTATTCCTTTTCTTCAAGTGCTTTTCCTTTTCCTTTCCTACTCTAATTAAACAACAACAAAACTAGGCCCCCATCATCTTCCCAGCCAGATCCACACCGACCCATTTAAACAGAGAATTTCCCTTTCATATCAGAATATGTACATATCGATTTGTGGCAATTTTACTCACTTTCAGTCAAGAACAAAGCGGCACACACAATCACCATTAAAAGAAAATGAATTTTAAAAGTAGATCTTATCATGCTTTCTAGAATTCAGATAAATCATCTAAAAGAGAGTATCAGGTCATACCCCAAGTCAAATAAAGCAAGTTGGGTAAACTCATGAGGTGAATAAAGTAAATGACCTCTGACAATCATTTATGTTTTAATGATTAAGTAGTTTCCTCCAGATATTGGCAAGTAAATCAGCAAATCATTCTAAAATGTAATGTGATCCTTAAGCAGTTGAATTCCTTGCATTTTCATGGAAGTGTATATGTGTGTATTCACAGTTGAATTGCATAGGCCATATTCTTCACTCCTACTCCAATGAAAAGCTCCAGAGTCAAGAAGGCCACTTAAGCTTAAAGCTATTTACAGGTCAATAGTTTGTTATAAGAGTTTGCTCTCTTTCACTTTTAAATTTCTGATATCATAAGCCATAACAAGATATGGGTCGGTTACGAATATTTGATGGCATTAATAACATGCATGCCGTTATTTTGCAAGACAAGATTCTCTTAAAACTGCAAAGTGTTTAATCTTTTAAGTAAAATAAAGAAGACTGAGAAAAGGTACGGTGGAACAAGAAATTTAATTCATGCCACTGAAGACAGGAAATAGAACTTGTGCTAAAATCTCTTTTACCAATGGAATAAACTAGATTTTACAACCTAAAATTTAAACCAAACTTTAAAAAATTGATTCTGTGTTTAGCCTTAGAATTCCACTATACTGCCCTTTTTATCCTAGCTTTATTCCTGTACAGGTCTTAAATAAAGATAGCAATAAGTAGCATAGACAGTAAATCAGACAGAGTTTTGCTGATTGCATGCCAAGAGAACAATTCCTATGTGCTTTCCATAATATTTCATTTATTATTTGAACTTTTGGTTTTAAGAAAGATCCTCAAGGAAATTCTTATGGCAAATGCAAGAATGAGATGTTGGATATTTGTAGAGAAAAGTCAGTGTGGGAGATTGCTATCACCCATCCCCTGATTGCCTGTTTATATACATGTATGTAAGAATGTATGTATGTATTTTTCTTGCTACTAGACCCAGAAGTAAGTTCAACCGTAGAGGAGAAGGGAAAAACAACTTTGGAACAGACTTGGAAAATCAATGATGCAGGATAGGCTAAACTTATCTTTCTCCTTTTCTACTTGGACTAGCTGAGTATATATCAAAGTCAATCATCAGATTATTGAGGAAAAATAATTATAATAAATAATAATAATAATTAATAATAATGGGTTTTGGAACACATTTTGCCAAGGTGGCATAAAGCTCATTTCTAAAAGCGGCAGTATTATCTATCTGTGTTTGAATCAGAAACAACACCTTAAATGATACAATAATAGGAGCAGTAATATTAAAAATTATTGTGGGCCTTTGCTTAGAAAATGTATAATAAATAGAAAACCTTTCAATCATAAGATTTTAATTATTCATGTCTTCTAGCTGTAAAAATAATGCATATTTTTAATCTCTTAATCTACATGTTTTTCCTCATAGAATAAATAGTAATGGGACTGGAGAATTTTAATTGGGAAAGCATGATAGCCCCAATACAGTTCAGGGTCCTCCCACTGGTACTGCTGATTCTTTAAGAATAGATGGAAGATTCAGATCTCCGCTTTCCAATATCACATCATTAGGTTATGTGCTGCTCTTTCATTGGTAACTTGTTAATTGTGCACCAGAGAATGAAAAAGGGGATAAGAGGATATTGTTCCTATGGTGTGGAAGAGAGACTATTTACTCATTGCTTGATCTTAATTGCATATACATACCTTAGTAAAATAGCGCACTTACTAGAATTTAGAGCAATTTGCTTTTGATTCAGCTAATCTTATTTTTAGGGGGCAATCATGGATAAACCTATCACTTCTACCCATTTCAAAACCATAACCAAAGAATTAATTCTTACAGATATGATCTTAAAACCAGTAGGGCAATTCATTTATCATCCTTGCTTTTGGGGCATTGTTTTCGTTTGCTTGGGTATGTTTTGGTGTTATGAAAATTTTAAAACCTATTTGACGAAAGTTCATTCACTGAAATGCTAACTTATATCATTGTTTCATTACAAGTCATGTTTGTTTCTAAGGATTTGGTCAATTCTTTTAAATTGTAAAACAAGAAGAGAATCCTCCCTTAGTGAAAGTGTGTTTTGTTGGGTACTAGATTGGGTACTAGATCCAAAATTTAATATTTTTTGTCAAGCACAAATGCCAGGTGTGTTTCCTATTCTTATCATGTTGATGTTTTCTAGTCTTCTTCATTATTTTATTTTGTTATGAAGAAGACTACCTTGGGTGATAAGTAGAAGGCACTATTTCTTTGGTGCTAGGTTATTTCCTGGCTACAAAAACAATCATCTTTTAATATTTTACATGAATGGAAAACAGTATAAAAGTTGTCATGTCATTTCCCAAATCATAGGCTGATGGTGAGTTACAAGTTTGACAGTTAAAGAAGAATTAACCTGCACTGGTGAGATTCTAGAGAAAGCTAATGAAAAGTATTGTTTAACGTTCAGGAAAATATGAGTATCCTCCTTTCCAGTGAAGTATAGTGGGTGGTATACTGTAGACTGTCTGAAGTTTGCCCAGAAAAGTTGTGTGTTTAAGATAGAGGGGTTACTGTTCTGTTTTAACCTTCGTGGTCTAGCTGTTAACAATTGAATTAAAATATTACAAACAATATACAGTAAGGTACAAAATTAGTATATTATTCACTCCACATATAGTGCATTTGGGGGTGGGTAGAATACTGTATCAGGTATCACCAGGATGTGATCTTCTTGTCCCCCTTTAAAAAAAAGATTTATAAATTCTGCTTTTAAAGTGGAAGTACAGCTTGTCAAGAACTGCATTCACTCTGGAAAGGGGAGGCAAATACGATAATTAAAATTGTAGTAATTCTAGATTGAGCAGCATCAGGGCACTTTAAGATTACTCCTAGTTAAGGGGAAACCAATTTAGTTTCCAGTATTAGTGTTAAGAGCTAAGAAGGTGAAATATCTCTAAAACAGAAAAACAGATGATACCCTGAGCAAATTCTGATCTAAATAGTGCCACTGATGAAGGAAGAGCATTGCACTGCTGAGTGTTAGTAGTTAACCATTGCATCGTTAGTCTGGTTTCCCTATTTAATTTTAGGGAACATGTGGAACTACATATGCAGACAAACCTTCATACTTTCATATTTTGTTACCAAAAGCTTCAAAATGTGCCCCAGTGTAGTTTTGGTAAGAAATGTATAATTCAATAGCCTTATCAGACACACCAGAATGTAAACGTGAACGGAATAATAGAAGTGTGTCTCCAATTTGGCTTTAAAAAGGTGCTTTTTTAGAACTAGAAAAAATAATTTGATCATTAGGAAGTATAAAAAATAAGTTTGCCTCTAACACAAAGTTAGTTCTGCAGTAACAGCTATCTGAAAAGCTCTTGACTGCACATGAAAAAGACAGAAGAATTAAAGACTTCTGAATTAAGTTTTAGGAAAATGGGAGTTTCCTCCCATTTTGAATACGTATATGAATACGTAATAGAAATACTTTAAAAATAATAACTACAGTATAACTGTGAATGCTGAATTAAATGCACTGAACAATATGCTATCTAATTTGAGACGTTTGACATTGAACAAACTTTTTAATTGAGTTGAGAAAATCAATTGCAATCCATCATCTCCAGGAAAGCTATGTATTTTTCCAAATCTATAATGGTGTTTAACTAACTATGGGTATCCATCCCTTTTGAAATCAGTGGTTACTGATATAGATTTAGAATAATGGAAAATGAAATTTGCAAAGAAATAGCTGTGTCTAGTTTTTGAAGTGCAGAACAAAACTAAACAAACATCAGGTTTGAATGTGGAGCACATTCTTATAAGAAAGACTGTATAGTAGACTTGTAGGAAAGGAGGCAAAAGGATACGAAAAGGGATTCAAGTGACACAGAAAGAAATTAAAAATAAATAGCCATAGGTGGATTGGCAGATACTCCGATGCAGTAGGTTTGATCCATAAACGTTTAAATATGACAGCCTTAGTTTTATATGTATCATATTTCTCTTTTCCGCTCTTAGTTTTAATATATTAACCTATTTTAAAAACAGTCAGTCCCTCAGGTGTAAAATAAATGTTTTTTATTCCTACAGCAAGCAGAGAAAGATTGGCTAGATTACATGGGCATCTTTCCCATCCCCCATGCTTTGGGCACATTTTTCTCTGCCCCACCTGTTTTCTTAAGTGCCAGTTCCTGGAAATGCTGCAGCTTGCAGGTCTCCTCCCATAGATCTTGCTCTGCACCAGGCCGAGGCTTGTGAACTTCCATCCAGTTAGTTGTGGCTGACATCAGGTGCATGATGATATCCTCCATGATTAACTGCATGTCCCAAAAGGGGAGTTGAGGAGATCAGGAACTCTTGGTCCTGTCTGTCTGTCTGTCTGTCTTGTAAATGAAGGTTTTTCTCCTTCCTGGAGTTGGGGTTTGATCTTGGGAAAGAATGAATAGTCCTTCTGTACTCCGTACAATCTATATGAAGCCAAGGCATTAAAATGGTGAGTGAAGGAACCAAATTGCACTTTGAGGAGAACATGTCTGTTTGCACATAATGCAGAATATTTTAGGAAGATTGAAATTTAAATCCATCCTTTAAATTTTATTTCTATCCTTTTGTGAGGCATACCAATAACTGAAAGAAACTCAGCATTGTGTTAAGTGGTGGATGTGAAATGAAACTTCTCTTGAGTAAATACATCAAGTTTCTTCCCCAGGCACTGTACAGCAAATAAACTGGAGCTCTGCTCTGGTACCATATTATGCTATATAGGATGTTCCTCAGATGACTTTGCTCACCTACCACCAATTTTAATCTAGTCCAATCGAACCTCCTATTTCATCCCTCCCAATGTTTCAGCAAGCTCATTTATTTGCTCTTCTTTCTCTGCCGAGTAAACTCAATTTTTTATTGAATGCTTTAGCTTAACCCAGAATTATGAATCAATTCTGGATAGTTATTATAGAGATTAAAATATATATATTAACTTGCACCCTGTGGGATATGTAACATGTTTGAGGCAGGATTGAACAAGGAAGGGGAAAGGGGGAGAAAAAGCCAAAACATCTGGTGCAAAAATTTCCCAGGTCTGCTCAACTGCTAAGCTTTACCCAGCAAAATTTCTCTTGTTTCTCTGCTGAGCTGTCTGACTTGAAAGGTCTTTTCATGGATCCAGCAGTATAAACACAGCGCCATAGAAGCCTTATTTTATTTCTTGTTTGCTTTCATTTTCCAAGATGGGTGGAGGCGGGGAGAGTTGGCTATGTGTGGATTCAGTGCAGCAGATCCAGGAGAGCAAGAGAGAGATGAGGCTTCATAGCATGACTTTTCCCCCCTTCTTTGGATGCCATGTGACTCCTTGAATAGGGGGAAGTGTGGAGGTATGATTTACTTTCCCTTCTCTTTCTGCTTCCTCCCACTACTAGCCCTCTCCTGAGTTAGTGCTGGAGGACTTATAACCATCCAGATTGTGCCTGAGGGCCTTTTCCTTTCGGTGGTCAGGCAGAGTTGTGACCCATAGTGACCCCCCTCCTTTAGTACTGTCTTCCCTTATGCTAGCCATTCTTCTTAGCCAAACCTATTTCACAGGGTTGGTTGGGGAAAAAATTAAGGAAAGCCTTTTTGTATGTGTCCCAAGAGAAAAGGAATTACAAATAAATAAATGTGCCCGAAATCTGGGGTATGAGGATTAGAGAAGAAATCAGACATCTAGCAACCAAGCTAACAATGTAATTTTGCACCAAAAAAAAAAAAAAACAAAAAAGGAGGAGGAGCTAATTATGGTAGTTTATTACTTTGTTTTGTTTTTCTATAAAGCTGCTTCATTATCATTTGTTTAATTACCTAGTTGAATTTATCCTAAGGGAACAGGGCAGACAACAGTTAAATCATTTTGGATGGGATGAAAATTCTAGGATATGTACTTAAGCTTGCTGACATCTGAGAGAATTAAATAGAGGAGGTAATACTGCTTGTCCTACAATGTTAAGATGGCTCCTAAGGCTAAAAATGTAATTTGCTATATGACATTCTTATTCCAGATCAACTATGGATAAAAAGGGGTTAATTTCTACTGTATCATATTGAGTTAGTTACTCTTGTAATAATCAGTTTCTGCATCTGTGATGATTGTATAGTTGTACACATATCCAGCACAACAATCTTCACAAATTTTAGTTTAAAAAGTCTGGGACTCCTGCAGCATATTAATAAGTAATAGCATAACTATCTCTTTCCCAGAAGTATGGAACGACATCTTGTAGGACCATACAAACTTAGAAAGGCTAGACTGTAGTTTAATTGCTTTCATTAAAATGAAAATATTCTTAAAAATAATTTGTGACAATACCCCTTATTTAAGGGGTACTGTCCCCTTATTTAAGGGGTACTTTAAGGGGACTTTTTTTTACATTCTGGGTTGGTAAAACAGGCTTTGAGCTGGCACGGTCCCTTTCTAACTTTAGACATTTAGCTTCCTGTGGGAGCTTCAGAGATATCCATGTAGCCATGACTTCAAATCAATCCAGATTTAAGACTAAACTCAGAAGATATGGGAGAAACAGATACTGTACATTTCATAGTTCCACCTCATTCACATACAAAGAAGTGGGGAATCATAACTATAAAATTCTCCTGCTTCTTATTAATCTGGTTAATAACCTCAATGGTTCTTATTAACCTTATGCCCTACAACAAAGGACTTGAATACTAGTTGTGCTTCTCCATGCATATAGGACAGGCAACCTATGGATGTCATATAACTAATCCTTTGGAGCTAATATGGGGATCATGCCTCTGAAATCTGACAGCTAAATGATTGGATTTTTAATTGACTTACCCTAGTCTTTTTTTTAAAAAGCAAGTGGAAGAATATGAAAATGTGTCAAACTCATATTCGCCATCTTCAGGCTGGTGTTTTCAGCTTCGTGCTTCTAGGAAGCCGAAAACACCAGCCTGAAGATGACGAATGAGACTTCGTCGAAATGTCGCCAAACACTTCCAATTTTATGTGAGAGAAGACTCAAATAACCAAAAACACCCGTGAAAACCTCGGAAAACACACACACACACACACACAGACACAGACACACACACATACACATATATATATATTCTTACTTTTTGTAGGTTTTATGTGTATTTGTCTTTAAGCCAGGTTTTTCCTATGTAACCAAGATGTTTCTGTAACCCTGGTTGAGTGAAATCACATTCACTACTTTCTGGGGTTTTTTCCCTTCTTTTCATTCTGGCAGCCAGCAGATTTTGTGCTTGCCCATTTGGAGACTTATATAGCTATTTCTGGCTCATTAGCCATCATCAGTAAGCCACACCTACATCTCATGTATCCTCCCTATAAAGGTACAATATCTATTTTTTTAGTTTTCATAGGTTTTATGTGTGTTTTTCTTTAAGCCAGGTTTTTCCTACGTAACCAAGATGTTTCTGTAACCCTGGTTGAGCTATATAAGTCTCCAAATGGGCAAGCACAAAGTCTGCTGGCTGCCAGAATGAAAAGAAGGAAAAAAACCCCAGAAAGTAGTGAATGTGATTTTACTCAACCAGGGTTACAGAAATATCTTGGTTACGTAGGAAAAACCTGGCTTAAAGAATATGTATGTATGTATGTATGTATGTATGTATGTATGTATGTATGTATATATGTCTTTGGTTATTCATATATATATATATATATATATATATATATATATATATATATATATATATATATATATATATATGAGAGGAGGTCAGAAATTGGTTTTGAATCATTAACAACATTAAATATTAAAATAGAAAATACATTCTACAAACAAGCAGGCTGTTTTTGCTATGATGTTTCATGTATTTTTAAAAGATGACACCAAAGACCTCAATTGCCACATTTGCCCAAAAGGAAAAAGATACCGAATTTAAGATCTTGGAATATAACATTAAAGTAAATAAAAAAAGTAGGAGGTCCTAAATTTAATCACCAGCATTTTTTTTTCTATCAGATATCTTGATCCAAAAATATGGATTTGAAATGCCAGCACTACCATGTTATGATTCTTGAAGAAGAGCAATTGCAATAGAATTATTATTTCAGCACACTCGTACGTGGAATCCAAATTCCAAAAAAGCTTCCCAAGGTTCCCTTTGCAGTCCCTCTTTAAATCTTGGCATTGTTACAGGGGGAAAATAGGTTTTGAATTGGCTTCTCACTTTGAGACAGCTGTTTTGCATAGAGGTTGTAAAAAAATTTGAAATCTTATGCTCATATCAGAAGAATGCCAAGAAAGAAAGAAAGAAAGAAAGAAAGAAAGAAAGAAAGAAAGAAAGAAAGGAGGGAGTGAGTTATCCATTCAGCTTCAACTGCAAGAAAGGGAATTTTCTTGGACTCCAGCTTATTATTACAGTATGGTGAAAACAGTAACTGCACACTTTTAGAGGGGAGGGGTTTTGCCCCTTTTAGAAGGCTGCTCCATTACTTCCACAGGGGGCTCAGTAGTTAAATGGAGGCCCTGGCTCTATTTGTATAATGCTGGCTCTCCTGAGTTTTGTACACGTTTTAACTTTTAACAAACAGCAAATACGTCTGTGCAAATCAGTGCTCGGTTAATTCTGTACATTTAAAGCTCATGTGTTCAGCACTATGTTTATTATTTGCACTTAATTCCTGCATTTTTTCTCTGTCTGTCTCTTTCACTCAATGGTTCTCTTGCTATTTTGAGAGATGCACAATTTGTAACAAGCATTTCATACATAAATGGTCACAGTTTTCTTATTAGACATTAGACATTTAGGCAGGAAAAATCAAAGATATAAGTACAGATTAGGCGAGACCTGGCTCAAAACAGTAACTGTGAGAGGGACCTTTGAGTCTTAGTGGATGATCACTTGAATATGAGCCATCAGTGTGCAGTAGCAGACAAAAAAGCTAATACAATCCTGGGTTGTATAAACAGAGGCATAGAATCAAGGTCATGTGAAGTAATAGTATTGCTTTATAAAACCCTGGTAAGTCCACACCTGGAATACTGCAACCAATTTTGGTCACCATACTACAAAAAAGATGTTGAGACTTTGGAAAAGGTCCAGAGAAAAGCAATTAAGATGAGACTAAAACATATGATGAACAGTTGCAGGATTTGGGTTTGGTTTATCTAAAGAAAAGAAGAATTAGGGGTGACATGATAGCAGTAATCCACAGAGAAGAGGGGGTCAAATTATCCTCCAAAGCACCAGAGGGCAGAACAACAAAAAATGGTAGGAAACTAATTAAGAGAGAAGCAACCTGGAATTAAGGAGAAACTTCCTGACAGTGAGAACAATTTACCAGTGGAACAACTTGCCTCCAGAATCGTGGGTGCTCCATCACTGGAGATTTTTTAGAAGAGTCTAGACAGTCACTTATCTAAAATGATATAGGTTCTCCTGCTTGAGCAAGGGGCTGGACTAGAAGACCTCCAGCTCATTCATTCTATTCTATTCACATTTTGAGCCCAAATAAAGAATGTTGTTCCAAGTTTTCAGGCAATAATATAACTAGTGGCAAGAAAGGGAGAGTACCTCTTCATGCAAGTAGCATTTCCAAAGAGGCCAGTTTGGAGACTGCAGGAGACAAAGAGACTGAAGTTCAATTCTGCCATTGCAATTAGTAAACTTATAGATGCTGCTGTTACTGTGCCTATGGTACATCTTTTCAGTCTTTGTACTGATGTTCAGAAAGATCAGTTAAGACAGATCTCAGTCTTAAAGAGTACTTATGAAGCGATTGCTGTTTACAAAGACAGTACTTGATTAGATTAATTGGTTTAATTTTTTATAAGGTAGCTTCGTATCTCATGGGAAAATTTGATCTTGCCCTGTGATTCTGCTTAAGGGGAGGTTCTTAGGATATAAATTATCAGTGAGTAGACCCAACCTGTACCTGGTACTGATGGGGAAATACAGATTTATAACTAGACATTCCGTTAGTCAACTAAGAATTCTTCTTTTCAAAGTGGGCAGGTGTTTTCCTCCATAAATTGGAAAAGTTATCAGTATACCACAAATGACTAATTAAAGAGTCATAGTAAGAAGCAAATAAAATTATGGTTTAATTTACCAAGTGAAGGAAACTTATTTTAAGAATGTGAAACAATGGTTAAAAAAAAGAAGAACAGCTATCCTTTCAGTTTCTTCAGCATGTTTGGAGACCTGCAAATTCCGTAAAGTAAAAGCAGGGACATCTATTTTTTTTTCATTTTGGGGTGGGTGGGTTGGGGAGGAGTAGGGGAGGCCAAAGACCAGGGAGGGATGAGGTAGCCCCACTCTTACCATTGTATACAGAGCAGACAAGATTTTTAGCTTGCTTCCCCCTCACCCATTTTGGGGGCCTAATGCATATATATTCATTGGCTTCCTGCTAACACAGTCATTTCCCCCTAAATGTTGGGTGGAATTTGAAGACTGCAAGAGGGTTTTCAAGGCTGCCCCCTGCCCAGCATTGCTTCAAGAGCTGAATTTGCATTTTTGTTATCTTTTCCTCTGTCATTAAGATTTAGATTATAAACAATGGACCTTCCATTCTTTTGTTAGCCTGTTATTACCTTTATCAGTCTGAAGGTTCAGTTCACCAATAGAAACGATTTTAAGTGTGAGGAGGCTGCAATGAATGTCAACTTTTAACTGCTGTAATGTATCTTTCAGAGATCTATATTACTTTCTTCTTTCCTATCTTGTTCAGATTGACTACTGGAATGCTGGATATACAAGGATGAGTCCAGAGACCAAAAATAACAATCTCTGTACAGTTAGAGCTGTTCCCTTCCTATTAGGTAATTTCTTTAAGGACTAGACATTAGATGTTACTAGTAACAGAAGAGGGGCTTGGATTTTGATTTTTAGGGGTTTTTTTCATGAAAAATGAGTAAAAAGCTTCTAAGAAAAACCTTAGCTGAAATTGCTATTTTTTCCTTTCCCACAGTGCAGATCAGTGTATCCGCCCTGCAAGAATGCATGAGTGTCAACAGTTGCAAAACATTCTGTGTTGTGATACTTCGGCTGTGCTAAGCTCTTGAAGCATGTTGCTGTTTTCTGCAAAGCATTTGTAGTTGTAGCATACAGCAACTACATTGTTAGGGAGGTGCAATATGCTCCTTTGAAGGTCTGTTGTGGGTGTGGGGTGCAACTGTGCATATACAAACAATTGGGGAAAATCTTCAATGCACCTAAATAATCCTTTGGAGGACATAGCTATTTTAATGTTTCAAAGAGGAAGGTTTGCTAAACTTCATTTTTAAATGTTTTCACAGCTCTAGGGGTCTGTGTTTAAATATTTCCAGAGCCTTTCACAATTACTGAATGTAGTGCAATCCACCTATCCTTAAAGTGATAGAAAAAATTACTTTAAACTCATTGCCTTCACCTGTCTTCTGCCCAAGTTAAGGGTCACAAATCTTACCAGAGTTTACATACCTTAAGATAACAATTGAGCAGTGCCAAAGGGGAAAATAATATCTAAGTACTGGTTTGGTAATGCATACAATGGTTTAAACACATTATGCAATCTCTCTCTGCATCTTTCTGATAAATATTTAATTGATTCCTAATGCAATGTTAAAAACATGTGGTGACACATCTATTACCTTCTTTCAAGCCCTAAACAAGAAAGAATTTACTGCTATTGCTTATTCCCACGTATAGCAATGTGCTAACAATGACAGTCATAATTTTTACATGCATCTCAGAACAAAACCACCCAGCATTGCTTTTAAAAATTTGGATCAAATACAGGTAGTCCTCCACTTACAACAGTTCATTTAGTGAATGTTGAAAGTTACAACAGCACTGAAAAAAGTGACTTATGACCGTTTTTCACAGTTACCTTTGCAGCATCCCCAGGATCATGTGATTAAAATTCAGATGTTTTCTGTGTCCCAAGGTCATGTGATCACTTTTTGTGACCTTCTGACAAGCTACAACCAAGTTACAAACTTATCAACTGCAGTGATTCACTTAACAACTGAGGCAAGAAAAGTCATAAAATGGGGTAAAACTCAGTTAAATGTCTCACTTAACAACATAAATTTTGGGCTCCATTGTGTCGTAAGTTGAGGACTACCTGTATAACTTAATTGTAGTTTTATCACGGAGTAAGCTTCATATTCAAATGTATTTTCTCAGGATCTGTTTCTTATATGATTAGTGCAAACTTATCTCTCAATCAGAATTTAAAATTTATCAGCTGTCATTGCAACAATTCACAGGCCTGGGTATAAAGAAGGAAAGATTTATACACTCTGAAAAGAAACCAGAGTAGAAGGAAGGAAATAAATGTATGTGAAAAAGGGTTTATGCAAGCAAAGAGCACTTTCATGATGGCCAAATCATGGCTTGATGGATCATGACACCTGATCTGTTTGTTTGTTTGTTTGTTTGATAATAACAAAGATGGGACTTGAACTCATGATCTCCTGCTTTCTAGTCTGGTGTCTTAATCACAAAACCAAGCTGGTTCTCAATAACAATTTATTGTTCATATGACACATACAGGGTTATAAAATGATTATCTTGCAACCTAATGCTACAACATTTCATAAAGATTTCATGTGATCTAACTTACCCTTTGACTGAATTCAAGTCTCACCTTAACCATGGAAGCCAGCTGGGTGACTTTGGGCCAGCCACTCTCTCTAGCCCAACCCACCACACAGGGCGTTGTTGTGGGAAAAATAGGAGGAGGAAGGTATGTTTGGTATGTTCACTGCTTTGAGTTATTTGTAAAAATGATAAAGGTGGAATATGCATAAAGTAAAGGGACATAATAAGTTTGCTAGATTTCTACCAGGAGGAAGAGTGTACTCTTCATGAAAAGGCAATGGGAGAAATGTGTAGACTATTGCTAGGCAATAAGTATGTGACTTCCTCTATCATTTATCCAAGGCACATGTGGTCACAGCTGATTGTAACACCAGGTTAGCACTTACGTCTGAGCTGGCAATTTTGTTTTTGTTTTTAAAGCTACTGAAGGGATGTTTGCAATGAGAAGGACAAAAGATTTGGATTCTACCTTTTATATTGTTATTTCACTATGCAGTATGCACTACAGTGTGTATGTTTTGAAACTATTTGGAAGAAATGCTTTTGACCTGGTATGGGCAGAGCACCTCTGTATTGCCTAGAGGCTATTCAAGCAGCCACTTTGGAGGAGAAAGGTTGTGTGTGTTGAATAGAAGCCTGCAAAAAGACAACTGCTTTGATGAATAGCACTGAGGTGCTGTGCTTAGGTGAAATCTAATGCAACTAATTCTGAATAATTTTCAGAGTGTGGATAATCCTATATTCTGAAGTTCTTTTTATAGCCTGCAATGTTCTTTTTAAATCTGTGCTGAAGAATTTAATGCAAGTTACTCTGAATGGCCATTCAGGGAAAGGGGCATGTTATATATGTTAAAGAAATCTAAGTAAGGAATCCAAGCATTTCCATGTTTTTCCAATGAATTTTCCACCAAGTATTCTGCAAATACTTAATACAAACTTTTCATCATTCCAATAGGTCTGTATGAAGTTGCTGCATAAGTTCCATTACAGTGATTCCATTGTAGGGCTCCCTTTTGTCTCTGACATATTCTAGTTCTAAGCTTTTAGTGATAAGCTACAATAAGGTTTGACAGAATTTACTGCCTAGAATATATGATTAGCAACTACCTTTAATTACTCTTGACAACATTTTAGCCGTATCAGTAACAACAATAAATGATGGATACACGAACATCTGCTGGCACTTTTTTTAAAACAAAAATTAGATTATATCAATATTTAGAGAAATTTTAGGAACAATTATAGGCCAAATTACAGTGTACTAGTCTAGAACTCCTGTCATCATCTCAACTTTTAGAAGTCTGCCAATTTCACTTAAAGAGTGACTGAATATCAATAAGTCTCGCTTTCGAATAAAAAAAAAATCTCTGTAAAATATGGATTACACTGTAATAATACAAGTTCCCATTCTTTAAAAATTATAGAGCTACATCACATGTTGGATGTAGAACTGATAAAATTGCCAGCATGTATAATGTACTAATAGATGCACACATATGAAATAGGTTATATCTGCAAGCACACATCCTTAGATTGTTTTCTAGCACATGGGGCAAAAATAGATGATTCAAAATGCTAGTAAAATAAAAATAAAATCATTTTCTTTAAAATCAAAATTTCATGGTACTCTAAATGGTGATCTCGGTACCTGTTTACTGAGAGAAAGAAAAGTGTTACAACTACCGTAAGATTTCTGACTCAGTTCTAATTCAATCCATATGATCAGGGGAGAGATTTCAGGCTATGCTGCATGTTAGGCAGAAATGCCATATCAGCCTTCCATGAATGGGCAAGGCTTTGGTTTAAAAAAACAAAAAGAAAAAAGGGCCTTGCAAAGTTTGAAACCCAGCATCCCCTTTTAAGAGTAAAGAATTTGAAACTGAGAAGACTGGTTTAGTCTGTGGGCTATTTTTTGTTTATTCTCACTATAATACTGTTAATTTCTCAGGTTTGCTCCTCAGAATATAGTGCAAAATGGAGTAGATAGATAGATTTTATTTATTTAAATCAGTGACCAGCATTAAAAAAGAGAGAAAGTAAGAATACAATAAAACCAAATGTACAAATATGGTGTGAGCAAACAGAATAAAATAAACAATACATGTTATATGAATTCTATTAAAGCTAAATTTGTTGAATAAAATTGGTACCTACTGTACATCTAGCAAGGAAAGTAAATATTCAACTTACAATAATATAATTTGACAATATAGACAAAGCATTATTAAAATTTAAAACCCTTGAGGTGGTAATCACAGATAACAGAAAAGAATTATTATAATACAAGTAGAAAAGGAATAACTAATGCATATTGCTTACTAATACAAACCTAATTGTTCATGTTCATTCCCTGCTATGATGCAAAATTTTACTTCTGTGCTATAAAAGTTCAAAGTCAAGGTTCAAAGAGAGCAGTGGCCATGGTGACTGTTTTGCTCCTTTGCTGCTTAAGTTGCTAAAGAAGCAATAGTGTGACGAGCGGATGCTGGAGAAGGTTTCAACAATTTGCCCTCCTGGGGCAGAGCAGTGCATCTTCCCCCCTGCTTTCTGAGATATATAAATACCCAAAGCCAACTAAACTATTATGAAATATGATGCAGAAAACCTTTTTGCTTCTCTTTCTCCATGACAGTAAAAACATAATGAGTTGGATCTAGACTAAGTCATGCTTATTATGGCTGACCTGGTGAAATCAGTGAAAATTAAAGATAAATGTATCTACCCTTAAGTGTTACATATCCAGTAATAAACCCTATATAAGTATTCTTTAAAGTATGTTTGCAGATGTGCAAAAAATATTTTAAGTGCTGAAGCTACTTACAGATCTATTCAGTTCTTGAATGCACTCTCACTATTTGCATAACAGGCAAACACCTGCATACAATTGTGATCAATTACATAACCATTTACTATTGTTTCATAACATGAAAAAGTGCTGCCTACAATGGCCATTTCTCACTCTGGCTATTGGTGGACTGGCACTGGAGGTGTTCTTAAAGGTTCCAGAGTATAGAACAAATTATTTGTATAATTGAATTACATACAGTAGCTACCAACTCGGCACGTGATTGAGGGTAACATTTAATCAGAAAATAACAAGTCCATATAAAAATGACACAATGAATAAATAGTTGGGGAAAACAAACACCATGAAAACAAAAAGATATAAAAATTATCATGCAAAAAAACCCTCAGCCAATGAAATCATACCTTTCCTCGACCCAGTGCATGGGAAAAGAGACAGCCCTTTTTGAAAGTCAGGGAAAGTCAGGGTCAACCAATTCTCATTAGTGGTGGATGGGTGTGGGGTGCTGTTCCCAAGGCACAGAAGGCACATCTC
This sequence comes from Masticophis lateralis, assembly GCA_030761175.1. Lineage (NCBI taxonomy): Eukaryota > Metazoa > Chordata > Lepidosauria > Squamata > Colubridae > Masticophis > Masticophis lateralis. The sequence goes on from JAUDYJ010000002.1 coordinate 165,343,635, forward strand.
TGGGTGGCATCAGATGACATTATCTAAGTAACAGGACCTAGGCTGCTTGGTCTAGGTGCAGAGTCAGAGCCAGTCATACTAACCATTCTATATGGCAGCAGCAAAGCTTTTGAAAGCCCACCTCTGATATCTCAATGGCAGAAAAAGAGAGAGAAAGGAGGTTAATTATTCAACAAAAAGAGAGTACACAGTTCTCTGGAACTGCATCTACAGAAAGGCCTTTATCTGGGTCCTATGTATGCACTTCTCCCATTGTTCTGGTGGCCTCTGTGATGATGCAAAGGGCCATTCTAAAGCTGTCCAATTTCCAGTGAAGTCTGCTAGCTGATAGAATAGCAGAATTCAACTTCCACTCCTTTGGTTCACCGTTTCTTGAACTGTAGGAAGCGTAGCTTTAATTATTATGTGCTTATAGACATATAATAACAACACTTGATGTAATAATATACTACAATCAGGTACAACATCATAACATAAAATAAGGAGCTTCTAAACTACAAGGCCATGACATGCAATAATATTAACATGTATGCATTAAAGTCAGGGGTGGGTTCTAAAATTTTTTACTACCTGTTCTGTGGGTGTGGCTTATTTTGTGGGTTTGGCTTGATGGTCATGTGACAATTATTTAGGATTTAGCAGAAGTACTGGTGTACCAGGCTTTTAATTGCTTGCAGAACTGTATCAATCTACCCATTTATTTTTTGCAGGCACTGATCTACCGATTTATTTTTGTAGGCACTGATCTACTCATGTATTTTTGCAGGCACCGGTCTACTCACTTGTTTTCTTTTAACATTGATCAGCTGTAGGGTGGCCCTTTGAAGCCTAGAGGCAAGAGTTTAAACAGTTTTTTCCCCTCTAGCCATCAGCTGGGACTCAGGAGGCAGCAATAGATTGGGGATTGGGCCAAATAAAAGGAAAGAATAATGCAGGGGGGTGGGGGGAGCGTGGGGCGGAGGGGCAGAACCAGTTCAGTGATGTCATATCGTCACCGCTACTAGCTCGGGAGAACTGGGCCAAACTGAGAGGAACCCACCACTGATTAAAGTGTTAGGTAAGGTTTGGTGTATTTTAAAGCAACTTCACCGGATGTCAAGGAAAAAATATTCTTAGGTTGGTTTTTTTTTAAGTTAAGTGATCCAATGTCACCTGATGGAAACCTATGCTAAAGAACCAAAGGTGAGAAAAATCCCTTAATTTTGATGCAGCTATTTTATTATTTAATAGATCCAAATGTCCCTGGTCTGATAATTAAACCAAGTAAATAGGTACATGAGTCATTAGCAAGTTTTTCAAATAATTAGACATACTCATCAGTGTGTACTGGCATCTTTCTTGAATCCACAACCAATTGGTAACCAAAGGAAATGGGGGCAAAAGAAGGAATGTCCAGAACAGTATCAACAGCAGTATTCTGGAGAAGGGCAGAGTGAGGTGTTGGTTAATCCAGCCAACAGGCTACTATAGTAATCCAAGCATAACATATCCAGCCTGGCTTCTTTGGTAAGGAATTAAATAGTATTTTGGGGTATGCTTTATGTACCCCTTCCAATTTTAATAATGTCTTGCTGAAGTGACCATGATTTTTATTGCACATTAGGTCTTTTGAATATCCTGCCCTGATCATATCTCAAGTCTGTATAACTGTTGATCTACCAGTTTAATTGAGGTTCTTGGTTCTACTGGCTACGGATTTATTTCTCACTTTGCAGCTTCTCCATCATTGCTTCCTTATTTACCACTTTGCTCCCCCCTCTGCTATAGGGGGAGAGAAGAAAACTAAGAGTCAGGTAGGTCCATTTATCAGCACTCCTGGCCTTACCAAGGAGGTGAATAGACTTGATGGTAACAGAGTATCTTCTATGATTGTAGGTGACACTCCTTTTCTTTTCTTGTATTGACCATTTTGGATCAACTGAAATGTCTCTGGGAAAGATCCTCCTGGTCCTCCATACAGCTGTAAAAGACCTGTAATACATGGGAGCTGTCTTCTCCCATGTATTGCAGGAGCCCTTTCCGTGTTGAGATGTCTAGGTTATTATGGTCAGCCTTAATTAAACATTGATTATATATTGTTTTATCTTGCTTATTTCAGATTTGTATAGTATGTTTTCTTTCTTGATTTTGTTTTAATTTTTTAAATTATTGTACACTGTCCAGATTTACAAACTGTGAGAGGGGCAGCTTTGCAAATCGGATGGATGGATGGATGGAAAGATGATAGATAGATAGTATCATTGGTCATTTCTTTTGGCCCATTATTATTGCCAGATCAGTTACACATGTCTTTATCTGTTTCTCATCAGGGCAAATTATTTTAATTGAAATTGTTTTTAGAGTTATGTTACCAAGTAAGGTTTATATTGTTTCCATAAATGGTCATATTATTCAGCATTTTTTATTACAGATTTATAATGCTTGGTTTTATTTTAAAAAATCTTATTTAACATACAAATGGAACATTTTGAAGTGGCATGTTCATTACACATAACCAGAATTAAATGAAATTAATATTAATTTCATTTAATTCTGGTTTAATTCATATAATATTTTTTCTAATATTTAGAAAATATTTTTTCTATGACTTTTTTTTCTAGCTGTAGTGTGTAAATAATAGCGTTCAAAATGTTTTATAAATGTTCATTATTTTGTCAGATATGCAGCAACTATGTAAACAATTACAGAATTTGAAATATGGATTACAGCAATGCTATTTTCTATATCTTTCCATATATTGCAAACCATCCTTGCTTTTTTTAACATTCATATAAAATTTAATATGTTCTTTTTTGTTCTTCCAAATCATCTCTCTCTCTCTCTCTCTCTCTCTGTCGGCTATTTCTCTTGCTATTCAGTCCTCATTCATTTTCTCCGTATGGTCAGGTGACCTCAACATATTTTTTCATACTGCTATATCTATTCCTTTTGCCCCAATGGATGTTATTTCATCAAAACTGCTTCTCGTATTCAATCTGCATTCATTTATTGCATATGTTGCACGCATGACAGCTGTGTTTCTCCTGGCACACCTAGCTCTTCCATATAACACAGTGGGCAGATTTTAAAGGCATTTTAGCTTTTTTTGACTAACAGACAACCATTTCACTACAATTTAATGTCCTAAAAGGTAGCCACCAAACATTCTACCAAAATGCAGAAATTCATCCTTTTGCTTTGCTCTCGTTTTTTTTCCTGCCACTTGTGAATAATTTCCAAATACTCATTCCATTTTAACTATGAAGCACTGGTATATTGGTCATTGATTCATTAGCTTTCAGATACATATTCTTTGTTGGTTAATACAGCCCAATATACTACATAATATTGTCTCCAGATATGTAGAATCTGTAGATTCTATATGTAGAATCATATCCCCAATGGCTCACTGCAGAACCATTTGCTAAGTATTCCATTTATTCTCACACTTGCCTTACTTTCATCGTGCATTGTTATCACTGCATTTACCATAATAGCCAAGTTTTAGTTACAGATGAAATACTCTATAATTCAAATTTATTTATTTTACCGTACATTCTTTAAGTAAAGATGCAATAAACTTTTTTACATTTACATTTATTTTTTATTAAGTCTCTGATGTCAAATCAGATTCAAATTAAAACCGAGTGTGTGGGTGGCAATGCATTGTTGATGGAACAAAATTTGAACTGGGCATTTGTAATTTATGCAGCCCCAGGCATGTTTTCTCAGATACACGATTCTTGATTGCAAAGAGACTTAACATATTATAAATATGTGTAAGATTGCAGTCCATTGTATTCAGTAGTAATCTTCATATAGTCGAAGATCACAGATTGCATTAAGCCACAGGTTACTCAATAAACTACAGTTGGAAGGGTTTACATAATACATTAGGCCTTCAGGCATAGTTTACAATAAAGCGTAGTGGATTTATATAATAAGATTTGTTCTATTTTGTGGTAGGGCAGTAGAATTGCCACAAAATAAAAGGACTCTCCTTCATATTTTCCCTTGTTCTATGCTACACACTACCCCATACCTTCCACAGTCTGTAGGATCTCCATGTTTTCAGAATGTGTAATCTGCTTTTGGGTGGGGGGGCAGTGACCCTTCTGTTGTGCTGATAGAATTCTTCTTTTGGCAGAAAGTCTTTAATTAGAGGTCACCTTAAAACTGCAACGCACTTTCTCCAGCATAGGCCCCGCTAAATTATTTGAGGTTTACTTCTGAAAAAATATGTATAGATTTAACCTATGCTACCTTATTTCTCTGGTGTAATGATAACATATTGAGCAATATTTATATTTAAATGTACAAATGTACAAAGTTTAATAGATATATGTTCTCCCTGTTCTATTGGTTTTGCTTTTATTGAATTTGTACTTCTTTACTTGTGTTAAATAATTTTGAGACTACAGATAATCCTTGATTTATGACCACAATTGGGACTAGAATTTATCGTAATTTGTTGCAGTCACAAGTCTGCAACCTGATTTTATGACCATTTTTATGGTGATCATTAAACAATCACTATGGTTGTTACATGAATCCAGCTTCCCCAACGGGCTTTTTGTAGCTAGAAATCAACAAAAAGTGGTTGCAAATCGTGATCAGATGACTACAGGACACTTTAACCTGTCATAAATGCAAGCCAGTTGCCAATCATCTGAATTGCAATCACATGACCATGGGGGTGTTATGACAGTTGTAAATTCAGGTATTGGTCATAAGTCACTTTTTCCTGGGGCCATAGTAAGTTTGAACCATTGTTAAACACATGTAACTATGCAGGCAGAAATCTGTGGTTTAGCATAATATGCTCCCTAGAAGAGACATTCATGAAAACGGGTAAACTGTTCGGCATACTCTAAAGCATGTAATTGGAATCCTTTTAGAAAATTGCTCTACTTGGGAAACAAAATAATAAAAGACTGGCTTTAGTTTTTCCTCCATTTCTTTCAATAACCAATTGGCACAACTGCTTCTTCTTTTATTGCACAGTTGAAAATGCCAAATGCATATTTATTGATGATTCCCCAAAACTGCAATATTTTTAACAGTTTGGAGAAAATTAAGAGAATGTTGTCCATCACTAGGAGATTGAAATTCTAGTGCCCAGTACCTTCCCCCCCACCCCCAGACCTGGGTAGATATGGGACTTCAAAACTTTGTTTCCTTTAAACTTTCTGTCTTTTAATTTTCTTAGTGGATCACTTTCACTTGCTAAGTATTACCACATGCAGACTTCATTGTCTCTGTTAACTAAAACTAGAGTTGCTTGGATAATTAAGCCAACCTATAAACTGAACAAACAACGGTGAACGGTGCTATCTTCTGATTCTGGACTCTACATTGAAGTTCTGAGGTCGACGATACTCAGCAAATAGCAGATGTTCCTTTTAACTTTTATCATATATTATGTATATGATAAAAGTATATATTATTGTTTGTACTTCCTTTAAGGACAATTGAAAACATATCATAGGGAACTTTATATAGTAGCAATACAACCAACAGAGCCAACAGGTGTGAGTGATGGCGAAACTTTAGTGGAATGTCTATGAATATAAGTAGGCTTTGTATATGTGAGTAGATTGGGTCCATACAAAGCATGGAAGATTATTAGGATCCCCTGACTTAGGTTTGTGGCCCTATCCATTGTGGACATGCAATTCCTAGCATGCTTGTCCAGAGTTAAATTGACCCCCAAAAAACCTATCCATAGATGAGACCAGCAGAAAATTGCACATGTTTAAATGGTATTGCATGTTTAGGCAGATTCATTCTTCAGGCAAGAATGGATGATAAATGTTGTCATGACTATTGCAGACTCAGAATTCTTTAAGAGTTAAGTATAGCTGATTTTGAGGAGTTTGAAAACAGAAGGAATATTAATCATGAGATGCTCTAAATGAATTTACTGTTTCCTTTTTGGGCTTCCAAATCAAAACAGAAATGCAGACTCAGAGAAGACGGAGAAAACACAGGGTCTAATTCAAGAAGACTGGGTACTGATAGTGAAACTCACCTCCTCTGCTGACTAACACCCCAAATAAATTTTTTCCAGTTTGCAAAGGCTGCAGACACATGTCTGCATAAAACCTCTGATTAGGCTCCTGTTTCTACCTATCTGGGTATTTCTGGGCTTTTAAAATGCAGTTCTCCTCCAAAGGCTTGTGTACAATAGCTGTAAGCAGGTTTTTAATGGTTTGCTTGTGGGCGTGCGCATATGCGCACAACACTTCTGCACATGCGCAGAAGTGTCCGGATGGGTGGATGGACCCTCCCGCTGCCACCACCAGTTTGCTCAATCCAGGGTGAACCGGTAGCAACCCACCACTGGGGGCTCCTCCTTTCATATACATCTGATGCAGTCTCGGTGGCTTGAACATAATAGGTGCCTAAATCCTTCGAGAAGTCTGGAGACACTGGTCACTGCACCTAGAACAAGCTTGGTGAGCTCAGTCATTTGGCTGCTTTACTCATGCAAAAGTTCACAGGCATCTGAGGGACAAGTGAGGAAGTAAGCAAAGACTGATGTGAGAGCTTATCTGAACAAGTGCTACTACTGTATAGATGAAGTATATGATCGTTTCAATAATATTACTGTGCTGTGTACACTTCACTTTTTCGTTTTTGTTATCTGCCAAATTGACGCTATAAATAAACAACAAATCCCAGACAGAAGAAACTTTGGAGGGAGACCTTTGGGACTTGTGTCCTTTGTTACAGTATTTTCTACTTCTTAGAAGGTTTAAGGTGTTTTCTCTGTGATCAGTCACAATTTTATAGTTTCATATCCTTATGTACTCATTCATAATGTAGCTGTTTAGTTCTATAGTATGATGCTTGAATTCAGTCACTGGAGTTTATACCTCAATATTTATAACTCAGTGTTATTTGTGAAGCGTATTGAAGATATCAGAGCAAAATGTGATATTTGAATCGTTCTTGCTGCCTAGATCCTATAATTACGAAAGTTTGCTAAGTGCTCCACAGGGAAGGTACCAGTCTTTCTCAGTCTTCTTTTTCTGACACTGTGTCATTCCAAATGTCTCAGCAATTTTTTAAAATCTTTTTTTTCCTGATGGCTATTTTTGACTAGCTTTGGCTTTTCCTTATGTTATAGTCCACTTTCATAATTCCAAAATTTGATTATCTGATATTTTAATATTACATTTTAATACTATATTTTGTCTTTAAAACAAAACAAAATTGCTTTAAAAACATTCAGAAGAAATGTAAAGCTCGTGATATTCCAAAATTACCAGAAAGGTATAGGGAAGGAGGAAAAAAACCCTAAAGCATTAACATTGGGAAGATCTCGGGAAAGACCTGAGCTATTGGCAGAAATCAGGATGATATGAGCATAGGCTCCTCCTGAAGATCCAGGGGAGGGTGGGAAGAAGCAGTTCAGAAGGTTAAATACCACTATCGACAAAAGTGTCATCTTTCATGGATTCTGCAGCTAACCAGCAGCCAGTACAGTATATTTTATTTATTTACTTAGCCAATTATATGGCTACCAATCTCAATGTGTAGCTCTGGGCAGTGAACAAAATTGAAATAGAATGCAAACAATAACAAATGTTAAAAAAATTAAAAGTACAAGCAGTCAAAAAACAACAACCAAATCATGAACACAACCTAGAAGCAGGCCCCTGCACCCATTTGGAGCCCCATGTCCAGAACTAGGTCTTTAGGACCTTATGAAAGGCCAGCACAGTTGGGGCCATTCAAACCTCTGGAGGGAAAATATTTCCATAAGGGAGGCACAACAGAAAAGGCACATTTCCTAGGCCCTGCCAGCTGGCATTTCTTTGGCCAACAGGATGGAAGCATTCCTATCTTGCCTGACTAGATCAGACTGATAAAAACAACTGGGAAGAGGTGGTCATAGCCCAATCCTAATCCATGAAGGGCTTTAAATGTACAGTAACTGTCAGACCTGCCCTCAGGAAAGCAAGACTCTTGAATCCATTGAACTGAATCAACAGAACTTGTACTGAGAGAAACCGGTTGCAGTAAAGTCAGGTGGAATTTGAGGGTCCCACACAAAGTGTAAAGCAATTCTTTCAGTTTCCCAATCCAACCTCTCCCTTGACCAGTTCACCAGCAGCCTGAGATGATGTTTTGACAATTCTGAGGAGCTAGGCAGATCACAGTTCACACCCGGTGCACATCGGCCTTGGAACCTAGCAAAAACCATCTGGGAAGGAGTCTGTCTAGTCTCCAAAAACAGACCCCTTCCTTAATTCCCAAGTGAACAGCAGAAGCAGAAGAATCCCAAACATGCATTCCACCTTTCCCCCGCCAGCACAATGGCAGGACACCAGAATACAATGGTGGACCTGACAATAACAACCAGCACTTGAGTTGTACCTTGAAGCACACTATCAAGCAAAGTAGCTCATAGAGTAGTGCTGTTACATGTACTTAGTAACCATTACTCTATGAACAATAGTAATTAGAATTTTTGCAGTTCAGGTATTGTGGAGAAATAGAATTTAATATCATTAGTGTATTGATGATATCTTATTGCAAAACTCTTGATAAACACCCTACAGCTTTGTGTAGATATTAAATTTATCAGTACTACCTTGTGAATCCCTGCACGCAGGAGTAATAAACACAAATAATCTAGAAGAATATCACATTTAGCAGAATGAAAAATTGCCAAAAAAAGAAGTAGAATCAAAAGAAGGCAGTTCTTTGTCTTTTCCCATAGAAGATCATATATTTGGGCAACCCATGTTGAACACAGAATAAAAAGCTGGAGATAATCAATTTCATCCAAGAAGCCACCTGGATGCATAGACAATTCTATCTTAAGCAACTTGCCTCCAGAGGGGGTATTTATGACTGGCCAATAATTGGCAGACAACCTCTGAGTCCAGTTATCAATAATTTTTGACATATGGCTTCCAGAATAATTTACTTCAGTTGAATGCCAAATATAACATTGTGCAATTATGTTGTGGATGTATTTAAACAGTCTAAAATGACAGCAATCAATTAACTCTGTAATATGGCACATCTGGTAACATATATTAGATGAAGTTGAATCTACTGCTAAAGTTCTGAATAAAGAAGTTGCATCTTGCTCCCCCATTCCCCATATTCATCTTTCTAATTTTCAGATAAAGTGTGAATGTGTGTTTTAGCTATCTCTGAATTGCATCACTGATTGGATTATCATAGCATCTGTTGAAATTGTAGCTTCTCAAAAGTGTGGAGTACTGTATTTATATCTATAGCAGCCAATAAATGGGAATTAAGAAGTTAGTATTTTCATCTTGGAGTTGACATTATTCTAAATAATTTCTGTTAATTTAACATTTACAGAAATAATTCCTGATTCAATGTGTTCGATACCTGGCTTCAAGTAAAGATTGGACAACAAACTGTCAGCCATACTTGTAATTGCAGCTGCTGTTTTGTAGCAGAGAGAGCTATGAAACAAGTGGCCTAGTCCTTCCACACCAAGAATTGGTTACTAGGAACCTGTAAATCTAAATGTCTGCAGGAAGTCCGAATGTCAGCAGTGTATACCTGTTTAGGTTCTTTTTTTTTTTTTTTGCAAAAAGTTTTTTTTTCCCCCAACACACAAATTACATCTTTTCAGAACAGAACTCTGATCCGGTCATCAATTTATACAGTCCCCCCCCCCATCTTTAACAAAATTTTGTATAGTCTATTTTGCCATAACACTTATTTCTTAATCTTAACTCACCTATCTCAATTTATAGCATCTTAAAAAAACTTTAATCAAATTTACTTAATCAAAACAATTACCCTTCTATTAATCCCCCTTAAATTTTAATTCAGTTAATACTTCATAGTACATTTCACAATTCTTACCCTAAATCCTCACTATTAACAATACTTAATCTTAAATCATCTATCTCCCCTATTACCATCTTATAAAAAGTTTACTCTTATTTATTTAATCAAAACAATTACCCTTCTATTAATCCATTTTAAATCTCAATTCAATTAATACCTCATAATACATTTCACAATTCTTAACCTAAATCCTCACTATTAAGAATACAAGTCAAACATGTTTATGTTTCAAAATCTTATTTCCCTTTCTAAAACAAACTCCACATTTTTTATTTTGTATAATGCTCAATAAATCTTTATTTCCCTATTACTTCACCAAATTTAGATCCTATCCTTAATCCCAAAAATATAGCAATTTAACATTGAAATATAGTTCTTAATTCAAATAAGAATACAATACAATTTTTGAATTATTTCCCACAATTCTCTCTCTTTAACCATACCATTTGTATAAAAACCACTTTGAGTAATTCTTATTTGTAATTCATAGTCCTATATTATATCAATCTTCTTTTCTTTTTTGCTTAAATAGATATATTACCAAAAATATTGAAAATATTAAAATATTAAAGTTATTGAAAATATTCAAATTATTGCAATTGTTATAGGTATTTAAACAATATTTCAGTTTTTATAGTCATCAACTATTCTCAAGTAATACCATGTAACATCTTAATAAAAATGGATTCATTATGTCCATTGATATAGTTTCTTTTAACATAGCCTATTTCTCATATATTATAGCTTCCATCCATATTTCAATTTTAAGTATCTGTAACATATTCTTCTCATATTTCTGTTAACCATCATTAATCTCAATATAGTTATTTTGTAGATCAAAGTCTTGGACTTTTCTATTTTACCCCATATTCCCCAATTCTTTCACTGTTAATCCGAGTGTAATCATCTTTCTAACTATTGTTTTTCACAATATAGTCTCTAAAAACCTCCTTTTTATTATTACTATCCACTTGTGCATTACTTATTCATATTTAATCACATTGTCTTTGTCTTCTTTATTTCCAGCCGTTATGTCTTGTTTCTTCATTTTCTTGTCTGCTTGCGTATACTTCATTTCAGCTTCAATGTCCTCTAATTTTGTCCTCCATGTGGCATTTTAATTATTTTTCTTATTTCCATTCCAAGTCAAATACATCAATTTGTTCCTTCTCTAATTGCCCTTTTATTATTTTTAAATTGATGTTATCCCAATTGTAAGAGTTCCGTTGTGGTTCCTCTTTTCTTTTTCTCCCCCCCCCCCCCATAGTCAAGCTGCCTGCAGACAAAGAAATCATCCTCCACAAATTCTCATGGTTGTTATCTGTAAAGTTCATAATTTCCCAAAATAAAAACCAAGTTGCAATGTTCCTTTTTACTCCAGAAGGTGTCTCTCTGCAATCCACAATTTCCGATTGTTTAACAAGTATCCATCTTGTTTCAGTTACATAACAATCTTACTTGGTTTCTTTTTTTCTTTTTAGTTTTAAAAGTATCAAATCTTTTTATTAAAGTCCAGTCTAAATTTAAACTCTTCCAATCCTTTGACCATGTCTCAATGTCTAATGTTTCCAATTAGTTTTATTCAAAAATCAATTTTCTATAGGGTCTTTTGTCACTTTAAAGTTACATTTAAAAATCTTCTTTGCCCCCGTGCTCCTTAGCCGCTATTTTATCGCTAGGGGTCTTGTAGATAAAGATGTTTCCCTTGATGTTATTACAAGCCTGGGTTGGCTGTCACTCACCCGGCTTCAAAAAACTCCGTTCCGTTCCACTTTCCTCCTGCTCTATACTTGATCCGGTTGTTCCAGCTGCGTGGCAGCTGCCACGACTGCCACCCCCCCCGTCACCGAGTCACAGAGAGTTCCCTCCAACCTCTGAGGAACTTGCCTATTCCTCTTGGTCATCTGAGGTGCATCTCTTTTTTTCCCCGTCCCTGCAGGATGGTTCTGGTCCGAAGACCCATCGGTGGCGGTTCATCAACCAGGGTTTCTGCAGGGCTTGCCGGAGCTCTCTAATTCCCCGACTGTCTTGCCGTGATGCCAAACTGGAAGTCCCTGTTTAGGTTCTTGTTCTCTCATCAAAAACTCAAAATAATTGTTTTTAAAATTTTAAAAAAAACCATTTTATTGTCAGTTTTTCAGTTGACATTTGGCATAATGGTTTTGAAAAGAGAAAATATATTGCATGACAAATAGCAGTTAAAATAGTTTTTGATTCAAGATTGGTTTGAAAAATGAAAAAATGAAAAATGAAAAACAGTATAAATATATACTTAAGTTGGTTTTCCTTAAGATATAATAATGCAAAAGTTGAAAAAAATAAAACCATGGAAATTAATTATTTATTTGCCCACTGCATTTTACAAAAATAAAAAACATCCTATTAAAATAATATTTAAATAAAACATCAACAAGAAATACATCTGGCATAAAGCAAGGCTACAAGATTGCAACCATTTTTAAAAAAATCCTGGACAAATTATTACCATAAAAATGTCAAGGTGAATAAACATGTTTTAACTGCTTTTATTTAAATGAAATTAAACACTTCATATAAATTAGATTTTCCATTGGGGGTAAGGAATTGTGGACAAGGATGGTAGAGGCAAATGAAATTCAGAGCAGTATCCTGAGCCATGGTCACCACAATAAAAATTGTTCCTTTGAAACCACAACTTTCTTTTCCAGTCAAATTCCATTTTACAGAATAGAGAATGAGTGAAGGGCTCAGTAACTAATTGGAAGGGTGGGGGAAAGTGGACAGACCTGACCCACAAAACATTTATAGCCATTATTTTCATAAAGTATAACATTATTTTTGAGTCCATAATGTCTGTTTATTTTTTGCTTGCACCTACTGTATATCCAAACCGGGTCAGTATAATTTGTTCAGTGAACTTTTGTTTAAAAATCTTGATTTAATACCATCAGACTCATCATTTGAATAAATCAAAGAAAGCAGCATGTTCTGAGCAGGGTGTGTGTGTGTGCGTGTGTGCGTGTGTGTGAGGGATATGTTTTAAAGAAGCAAGTGCCAGGGGGGGGTCACTTGGGGCGTATATCACAGGCACTCTATTCATAAATAAATACTGTGCCTAGTTGCTGCTTGGTTTGGGGGAACCAATCATGCTGAAAGTGGGGAATAATGCACAGGACTGCTCCCAAGTGCCCTGCTGTAGAGTCAGTGTGGCTTTGTTGTTCCTCCCCTGTGTGCATACTCCCCGGGATCATTGAGACTCGGCAACAAAAATAGGCAGGTGTGTTTGGAGAAACAGGAGGTCACACAGCCTGGAAGGTGTAGCTGCAGAAATGCAGTGAAATACAGTGAAAGGGAATATACTGTGTTGATCTAGCCTTAATTTGAGTCAGAATTGTTAATTAAAAACTTTTAAAGTTTTATTGTTTGTATCTTCCTTTTGAAATATGAGCAGTTGCGCCATATACCATTACATGTTTTATATTAAGATATGTCTTGGAGCACATCAAATGTCTCCTTTGTAGGGGTTTCTTGTAAGTATCTCTTCCTTACTGTATGATTCTGTGCAAAATTATTTTGATGAAATAGCTTGTTACAATAATTTATTTTAGATATGAGCATTTTTATATAAAAAATCCCCAGTGGCCAAGAGGGTTTTATAAACTACAGTATAAGCAACTTTGGTTGGTATGGTATCCTTCCAAGGTGTTTTCATGTGATGAGCTTCACTTGCATTAACTTTTTCTTGTTAACAACTTGACAACATTTTTCACTACTGGGTACAGTGGGAATTCCTGAAGATGAGTTGTAGGTGCTCTTGCAGAATGGATGTAGAGAGAGAGACTCTGCTAATTCCAAACATAGCCAACATGAGGAATAAAGCTAATTACAAAGCACCGGTTTAGCAGAATATTAGATCGTAACTTTTAATACCTCCTTTTTTGAATGTCTCTCCTTATCTTTGAGATATTTGTGAATAGAAATGCACTTTTGGCTAAAGCAGCAGGTTGCAACCAGCCATGCTTTTTTCTAAGAAATCTATGAAACGCACCTATAGACCTTATTGAAACTAATGATTATGTTGGAGGTTGATGAAATGCTGTGCTACATGCCTGATCCTCATTTTTTAAATTAAAAAGCAAATCTAAACAACAAAATAGGGCTGGCAAGTGTCATTGGATGTTTCTGTGGGTATGCTGGTGCCCCTGAATGGCATATTTCAGATTGCAGGTTTATAATATGATTCAAACAGAATAACATACCGTAGTTGGAAGGGACCTTGGAAGCCCATCTAATTATTCTGGTCATTTAACTCCTACTATCTCTTTTCCACTTTAAAGTGCTCTACAAAAATTTCATTCTAGGAAATACAATTGACACTACTCCATACACATTTGCATGATTCTATTTTCTGACATTTGAGATACATGTCATTTCCAAAAGTGCACATATCTGGGGACTACAAGTACTGCTTCTTATTGACAGTGGTAACAAAATGTTTAGAATAACGAGGAGGTTATTCTGTCTGGGATTGGGGATTTTACAAATACATTTACCATGGAAGTTTGTCAAGAAAGAGGGAGACATATAGTATTTGTCCCTCAGAAAACTAAAGGAAGAACTAAAGCATTTCTTCTTTGAAATAAAAAAATAGCAAAGAAACAGATACCATGTGTTATTCTATAGACATGGAATGATCTAGCCCATAGAATCACCAAGAGTTGGACACGACTAAATGGATAACATCACCATCATACTATTCTATTACTTATTTTTGCATCGAATAATCCACTTTATAATATAAAATTTAATTAAACCACTGAATCAGGGGTGAAATGTAAAATTTGTTACTACCGGTTCTGTGGGCATGGCTTGCTGAGGGGGTGGTACTGTGAGGGTGGGCGTGGCCAACTTTTTTTTTAACTTTTCAAAGCATTTTTTCTGCAAATGCAAAAAAATGCTTTGAAAAGCCTCTGCCAATCAGGAACACAGCTGGGATTGTATGGGGGGGAGGGGCACAGGGATTTTTGCTACCAGTTCTCCGAACCACCCACCGCTATCGCTACCGGATCAGGTGATCCGGTCCGAACTGGGAGCATTTCACCCCTGCACTGAATGTTAGATATAACATTCAGCAATGGAGCCTCAATTGCATAATTAAACAATATATTCTAAATTGTTTTTTAAATGCACATTATTGAATATGTTTGCTACAATATGTACAGGATGCTATATCCTGTATCTGCCCTGCAGTGATCTTGAAATAATAGGTATATTTAACTTTGTCAGAGAATTCTGGTCATTTTTTAAAGAAGACTTACCTGTTCAGAAATAGTGCTAAAACATAGTGCTATGTATTCACATTGGCATTTATTTGTGTGCACATAGACACAAACTTTGAAACTTCCAGATTAGTTTACAGAATTTAGTACCTGATTGGTGTACCTCTGATAATGTCTCATTTTTTGATTGATTTATTGCTGACTAGAAACTAACTATATATAAAATGAATATGTATGCAGCTGAATTCTAATCAGTGATGATTTTTATTTTAGGAGAGCTATTTTTTGGGAGGAAGAGGAAAAGCTAAACTGCTATCCCAAACTCTCTTGAAATAAGTCAACAAGGGGGGGGGGGTTTCCCTCCTTTTTCCCCACCCCAAAATTTGCAACACATTTTTGAGTAAGCATCGATAACCCATACCTAGAGCTCTCTTTTTATTTATAAAGGGAATATATTAAATTCTAGGTATGCCGTTTTAAATTCCTCCTCCTCTCCCTCTCTTTTTAATGTTATGATCCCTCTAGGACTGTAATCTACTTGTTAGGAGTAGAATGCTGTGGTGAAGTAATTACAAGGCAAGGAAGACCGGTGAGGATGACTGTTTGAAAGGGAGCGAGGTGCAGAAAGGAACCACCAGTCAGGCTGAAAGTGGTTATTATGAGTCTTGTATTTCTCTGTGGCTTAGGATGGATGCTCTGCTCTGTAAGCAATGTGACGATTAGGTATTTAAAATGTGCTGCTAGGCAATGCTCCTCCAAAACCAAATTCCTCTTTGTGTCCTTCCAAATTTCCTTTTTAAAAGAGCATTTTCCTTGTTTGAAAAGACAATGTATATCGGTGGAGGTGAAGGGTGTTTGTACATCTCTCTCTCTCTCTCTCTCTCTCTCTCCCCCTCCCTCCCCCTCCCTCTCCCTCTTAACATATGTGAACCAACTAGTGCAAAATGTGCTAAATTTTCCATCTAGGGAGCAGGCTGAGGGTAAACAGTGCGAAGTTGTCACAGTCACTCTTTCCCAAACCGTACAGGTCATTTTTTTTTCTGTAATAGAAATGGTTAGAGCCATTTAGACTTGAGTCATGCCAGGTGTTCACTTATGTTTGTGGGTGCATGTCTGTGTGGAAGGCAATTTTGTGCTTTTGTTATTGCCACCCTCCCTCCTAATAATAATGTTAATCTTTGTCATGCATGTTTGCTGTCATTGTTCTCTCCAGCCTGTGGTTGCATTTTATTTGATTTAGTTAGGTCTTTTTTTTTCTAGAGTGATTTTTAAAAATTTTCTCTTTGCTTTAATATACAAAAAGAAGGAAAAATAAAACAGGGTAAAAAAGAAAAATGAGGAGATATATCATGCCTTTGGAAAGCAGCTTGATTTTTACCACATATTTATCAATGTTTTCATAATATTGAGAGAGTCAATTCCTAAATACAGATAGAAACTGTATAATCAAATTTTTTTAAAATCAAGGGTGGCACCAGTGTTCAGTTGTAAAGGAATAATCCTTTTTTTGCCTCATCTTGGAAGATCCAGAGTTCTTTATATAAAGATATATTCCAAACTTTACATTTACATATTACTTTTCCTAAAAGTGAATTAGTAATTAACAAATTTACACGTATTGTACCAAAATCATAAACATAGGTGTCCTTTTCGTCATTTTACAATTTCAGCACAATGAAGTTGATAGCCATTAAAAAAAACATAGAAGATATGGAATACATTTTTTGGGCAGTTAATCTTATAATCTTACAAGTTAACAAGAACTGTATTTAATGTACTTTAAGGCTGTTAACAGTTGGTTTGCTATTTGAAATGCCTTGAAGATATTAAATGGGAATTAGAAAATTCCTACTAAATCAGGACCTAGATAGAACAGGGGTGGTAATCTTGGGCTGTATTGGAATATGCAGTGCTCTCTGATTCTGCAAAGTTTTCTGAATAAGTAAACAGTTTCATTTCTTTCACTTCTGTGAAAATATTCACCCAGGTCACATATCCAACACCATTTTTTACACAAGTTCAAGAAAATATTCTTATTCTTATTGTATATTTCCTTACAGTATATCTGTATTTTTTAAAACTATACCCTGACACTAAAGTTTCAGCCACAGATTTATTGTTATTGGTTGTTGTTTATTGGTTTTAACTATTAGCAGCTATTGGTTTGAACTAGTATTGTAGCAAATGAAAAGAGGTGGCCTTAGCACTGCAGGCTTAGACTAAATGGGCTAAAAAGTAAGTAGTAGTTGGCTATGTACCCCTTCCCTATTTAGCTTGTTGAAGAACATTCTCTTTTTTTAGCAAATATTTTTCAGCCAAAATGCAAGTGGGAGTCATCCTAAATGGGATGCATCTATACAATAATTAACAGATCTTTTTGAAGTCAAACTACACATGAAATGGAAAATGAAATAATCTCTTGGCATTTTAATTATTTTTGATTTGTGGGAGACAGATTGTATGTGACCTGTGATATTAGGACCCTGTCTTCTCTTCTATTAGCTCTGCAATAAAATAAATTATGAGTGCCTCTGTTTTTCCTCCAATAATTCAAACAGTAATCAGGAACTGTTATAATAAGAACATGGTACTAAGTAATTCTCTCCCTTTTCCAGCCACCATTGCATTGCATCTTCTCCCTTTCTCTCCCCCAATTTTATTTTTTAGTAAAAAATAAAATAAAGAAATCTAAGCATTAGGGGTTTTTTTGCCACTTCTCTATTAACTTTTCTTAGCAACAGATTCGTTGAGTTAGTCAGATTTTTTTATATGCACTATATTTTTAGTGCATATAACATTTTGAAGCAAACATCTCTTTTCCCTATTCTTAAATATATTCTTTTTTGGGTTCAGTGTATCTGAATTCTTAGCCAAGGTACCAGATTGACATCCAAATTAATATGTTGTATGAAAAAGATACTATTCTGATTTTATTCTGTAATGGTTTTCATTATGTGACATTTTATTAGCATTAGTCTTTATAGCTTAGTTTGTGTTATCTTTCTGTTCCCTGCCTTCTCTGTTCAGCAGCACGTGGGTTACCTCAGGCCGTACACATTTTATTGCACAGCCACTCATTCATTACTCCCCTTACCACTCCTTCTTCTCTGATCTCCACATGCTCCTCTGCTTTGCCAAACCTCCAAGCAGCAGCTGTTGGGCTCAGCCACAGGCCATCTGTGAGCCTGGTGACTCCAGAGAGGATGACAACAGCAACGGCAGTGTATGCAGGGAGGGGCAGTACCACATCCTTGGCACTGGCCTCTGTACAGATGGAGGTAGCAAAGAATCCCAGATGCATCACCCTCTGGAGGTAGAGCAGCTTAGAGCTCATTGGCAGGTGCCACTGCCTCCAACTAAAAGCATTACACTCCATCACCACTAAGAACCGAAACCATACTGGAAATTGGGAATGGGTGCTAGTTGATTCCAATGATAAAATTACTTTTAAGGAGAGGATTACTGGACAGACATTGTTTTTCTTTGGAGACAGGCTTACTCAATAATTGCTGGCTTGCATTTACTAATTTTCAGGATGGTACACAGGAGCAAGGATAGTATCAGGTGACTCTACACAGTAGTTTCTAGAACGATTCTGTTTTGGTAAAATGAAGAGATGTATGGTTGTGTCTTCGAACTGCTTTCAAACAGATGCATTAAGAAGGTTTTCTGTCCCCAAACAGATATGACCAGAGGGAATGCACATTCCTGTCTTCAGGAGGCCTGAATCATCTATTTTTCAGGCAAACTTTCTTTGGAATCACTAGCCAGTCTTCTTCTTCATCTCATATCTATTTGCAAAATTTATACCATTGCACTCCAATGTTGACAAACATTGCAAAGTTGCTGAATTAAAAAGTTGCTTAGCAGCCACCAGGTCTTGTCTTTTCTGTAATTGAAGAAATGTTATTCTCTTTGGTCAAAAGTTACAAGATGAACAAAACCAGACATTTAAAGTATTAAAGTATTACTTAAGTTATTCTCCAGCACATATGGAATGACCCAACCAATAAGTGCTAATCACTATGTTGATAAATGAGAAGAATGAAACAGGGAAACAAACAATTGTGCTTCAAGAGCCCTTGACATTAACTTGACATAAAAATGGGTTGCAAATGATTGTGAGCAGATAGAAAAGACTAAAAATGAGCGCAGCTGCTGTTCTGACATAAAACGGATGGCAGGAATTGAGAAATAACTTGTGTATATCTTCAAAAGTCTTACCAAATAGTGGGGAAAAAAACAAATAAGAAATTTGCTCATGGCATAAGGACTCAACCATTTGGGATGTGAGCTATAATGGGTCAATAGGCCAAGGAAAGGAAGCAAACAAAAAGATGAAGGAAGAAAGATATGAGGAATAGTTAATTAGCACAATGGGAAGCAGGATCTTGCAGTCACCTGCCCTTTCCTTATACCAAGCACATCTTTATCGTGCAATTCTCATATAGTGTATATTCTCACAGTTCAGAGCAATTTATGAGCATTTGACTAATAACGCTGGCAGTGTTAATAGGCTGAAACTAAGTTGCAGCATGTTAGCATTGCAATGGATACATTTTTGCCTGCAGGTTTGGCAAAAAAATGAGACTACCAGCTGAGCCACCAGCTTATGTATTGTTACGAGTTTGGCTGCCTTGATTAGCCGAAAACTTATGCTGTGGTTTTGCCTGACAAACTTGATGGGTAATCAGAGACACAGCAAAAAAAGGCTGAATGTTTCTTGATGGCTCTCTGGCCTTGGAATTTCACACCCCTCAGTATTGTACAAAGGATGCAGAGGCAGCCAGGAGCTGTTCACTTTGAATTGGGCAGACACAGAGAAGCAAAGTAAGTGTCTCTATGCTTATTTAACATGTACTTCTACTATAAAGTGTATGTCACTGACTATTTTTTATATCAAATGAACATCAAAGGGGGGAAATGAAAGTCACCACACATCCCACTTTACTATATTCATCTGCTAAAAGCAGTTTCATAGCTCTGTACATTTTTAGTAATTGAATTCAGTGCACCCAGCAAACCATATGCTAGATTTACAAGTAGTCCTTGACTTACAACCATTCATTTAGTGTCCGTTTGAAGTTGCAATGGCACTCAAAAAAGTGAGTTACCACCATTTCTTATACTTACGACCATCACAGCATCCTCTCCCCCAATCATGTGATTAAAATTTGGGCATCTGGCACCAGCAAGTATTCATAATGATTGCAGCATCCTGGAGTCTTGGGATCTCCATTTGCAATCTTCCCAGATTGCTTCCGACAACAAAGTCAATGAGGTAAACCAGATTGACTTAACGACCATATGATTAAGTTAACTGAGTGATTTACTTAACAACCATGGCAAAAAAGGTTGTAAAATTGGATGTGACTCACTTAACAACTGCTTTACTTAGCAACCAAAATTCTGGTCTCAGTTGTGGGCATTATTCGAGGACTGCCTATACTAATCTTTCAGGACCTGGACCTGGGATTCTGAGAGTGAAAGAACCATTTGTTTATTTTATTTGTTTCTTTTTTTTCTCAAGAGAGCTCCCTTCATTTTATCCTCCCAATTACTTGCAACTCCATTGTCCTGATGAGTTTTAGACTAGCACTGATGAAAACCTCTATAGGGACAAAATATCAGTCTTGCAGCAAGATGGGCAGCCAACAACTGTAATAAATACAGTAAATAAATAAATAATAACTTGATTTGACCTAGAAGCTGATGGATTGACGTTCAAATCCTGAATGCTCTGGAGGAATTTTCTGCCTCTTTATGTATGTATTATTTATAATTTTGATTTCTACAACTGCCCATTCATACATAACAATATCAAGGCATTCTTGCAAAGGTTCTGGGGAAGAGCTGTTTCACTTGTAGATCATTGTGTAAAGATTTTTGGTTTATTGTGCCTTTAACATCTCAATAATTTTTATGGCACCACTAGCAGTTCCCAAACACTTACGATAATTCCACTTAAGACAGTAGTAGAATATCCAGTTGTATCCCTGTGGGTTTGCTGTGGTGCCCCATTTAGGAACAGCAGTCCTAGATTGTAGCATTCCTAAATGCTACAATCGTTTATAAATAAAAGCAGTTATTTTGTTCCCAATGCTGTTTAATACTTGCATAAAACTGCCAATTGGGGTCATTCAGAGCAATGAAAAGGAATGGGTTTCCATTAGTGTACTGATGGCACCCAGCTCTACTGCTTCTTACGTCAGGGAAAACTGCTGTATTGCTTAAGTCTGATAATGGGATGGATAATGAAGAATAAGATGAAATTAAACTAAATAAGATGGAGCTGCTGTTATTAAAGAAAGCGTTTGACTTGGAGATTGAGATGAAGCTGGTCCTGGATGAAGTTGCGTTCCTCCAGAAAGGGCAAATTCACCATTTGGATCTGTTCCTTGATCCATGGCTGTCACTGGATCTGCAGGTAATAGCAGTAGCAAGAACTATGTTTGCACAACCATGGTTGGCAAGCAGACTGCAAAAGTCCTGAGCTGCTTACAATGACTAGCTTAGAATGACTAACCATGTATAGGTTACAACCCACTTTCACTGTGGTATCCAGAAACTGTAGTTGGTAGAAAATGATATAGCTAGGCTGATAACTTGCACAAGATGCAACATGGCAACAGTACCATGTGCCTGTACTGAAAGATGTGCAGCAGTTGTCAGTTGTCCCTCAGACATAACTGCTGATACTAACCTTTAAATCTGGAAGTTCAAAAGTAATACTGGAAAGTATTTCTTCACAAAAAGAGTAAAGAAATCAACTTCCAGAGGAAGTAGTGGGTCAACCATCAGCAACTGAATGTAAACATGCTTGGGATAGATACATACCCATCATCCAACAAAAATTAAAACATAAAATAAAAAATAAAAATGATAATCTAAAAAAATAGTTAATTAATAAAAAGAAAACATAAAACTTAAAGGCAGACTTGATGGACCACTAGATCTTTTTTGTGTTAGTTTTCTGTGTTTCTATGAACCAGCTTACACCTGAACTACAAGACTACCTGTCCCGTTATAAACCAGTTGGGTTATTAGTATCAACAGGAGACATCCTTCTGAAGATCCCTTTATTTCTCAGTCTTCTCTGTCTGGAGTGTGGGAGAGGGCCTTCTCTCCTGTGAGGCCCCCACAGGGATGTATTTAGACCCACCCTCCCTACATTCAGAAAAATAGCAAAAATTCATCTCTTTCACCAGGATTTTAATTAATAGATTTAATCATATGGATTTTAATTTTACTTCTTATTTTACTCATATTGTTTTTATGTTTCACTACTTTTAATTTTAATTGCATAAGCCACCATGAATGCCACATCATATGGACAATAAAGCAAGCTTTAATGGATATATAAAATGGTAATACTTGTTTTTCATAAATATGCCAAGATATCATAAACCATCAGTATTCTCTTATTCGATGGAATGAAATACTTTCCTGCGGAATGACTCACTGCTTAAAAAAGTGATCACATGATAGTAATGATTTGAACAGAAAGTGTATTCTGTGTCAGAATATTATTTTATATCTTTCAGCTATACTCTGCTTCAAAACTTTTCAGCTACAGGGTGTATCATTGGAGCTACAATTTTTCTGAAAAATGTACTTCAACAAAAGAATAAACTTGATATTTGTTGAATATGTACATATGTATGTTTCCCACATCCTATTCCCTTTCAGGATAATCAACATTACACAAAGCACAGAAAACAATAAAGAAATGCAGGTAGTTGTCAACTGAGCCCAAAATTTCTGTTGTTAAGTGAAACATTTGTTAAGTGAGTTTTGTCCCATTTTACAACCATTCTAGCCACAGTTGTTAAGTGAATCTGACTTCCCCATTGACTTTGCTTGTCAGAAGGTCACAAAAGGTGATCACATGACCTTGGGACACAGCAACCATCATAAATATGAACCAGTTGTCAATCATTTGAGTTTTGATCACATGACCATGGGGATGCTACAAAGGTTGTAACTGAAAAATGGTCATAAGTCACTTTTTTCATTGCTGTTGTAACTTTGAATGGTCACTAAATGAACTGCTGTAAGTGGAGGACTACCTGTAGTTAGTCAAAGAAATTAAAGGTATAACATAAGAAAAGGAAAGGGAACATAATTAACTCTAGAGATACAAAATCATTCAGTATGCTTCTCCATGCCATTACATCCTTAAACCCTCCTTGCTTCCACTATTTCTATAAACTGTTTAAAGAATTGTTTGTTCTTTAAACTCTTAATTTCTCTTTTTTTAGGATCTCATCAAGTCTGCCAGTCATGACTTTTTTGGTCTTCATATATTTGCTTTACTATTTGTTCCTCATTTATTCAATTTCTACTTCATATGGCTGAACTACTTTCTAAATATATCTTTTTACACTGGTCACTCACTTCTGTATTATCCCTTCATTTTTTTTATCTTCCCTTCATTTTTTATCTCCTTGTTTATCACGCACATTTCTTAAGTATTCCTGCTGTACTTAACTTTATGTTTTTCTATTAATACCAAATCTCGTTTATATATGACCATGTGAGCAGAAGTACACTCTTAAATACAGTCATTTTTGTGCCCTGAAACAAGCACATGTTCTTTGCAACAGACCACATATTATCATTTGTAGGATATAACATTTCTCCATTTTTTCCCCACCTTTAGTAAATATTTTACTGATATATATCTATTTGTTGTATGTTTATTTCAGTTATACTGTAACCATAGAGTCCCTTTTCCCTTTCAAACACAACTTGATTAATTTTCTCCTACTACTTTTCCTGCATTCAGTAACCAGATGGCAATTCCATTTTCTGCCATCATACCATAATTCAAGCCTCTCACTTTCTCTAAATCAACAAATGTAAAGTTTCCCACATTCATCCATTCCTCAATGACCCGCTGAAGAGCAAAAAACCTGTTCTACATCTCTTTGGCTGCAAACTCTACATTGCCTATATTTTATTCACTGCCACTTTTTGAACTGTTGCAATCAGAATTCTGCCAAACACATTCTCAGGCACGCTTAAATGGATACTCCTATAGTTTAATTTTTTCCTTTGGATACATTAATGGCATTCTTAATTTTTCTATTCAGTAGTGCATATGCAATTTTCAAATAGCCATTCTATACACAAACCACATCCATATTTTAAGATATCTTCAGTTATCCCATCCATACATTCAGCCTTACATTTTCAAGTTGTCACAAGATTGATGACTTCCCATTCATCATGTATTTCTTGTAGATTAATATTTATAGCACTTGTTTCAATTCTACTCTTAGACACATTCAGTGTCTAAGAGTTTTAATTACATTCACAGTAGAGTTTTTTAAAAATTTTAATCCTTTCACATGGGTGATTTTATTTTTCAAATCACTCTGCATTATTTCTGTCTCTTAAATATAATTGTTTCTTGCTCTCTGATGATATTCTTTGCAGCCATATATTTTTCTCCCAGTATTATACAGGAGGGGTTTTTTTCCTCATCATTTTTTGCAACATTCATTCTCTTATAGTATATATATCTTTTTCTCATCCAAAGCCTCCATTCACTTCATCATTGCCTTAAACATCCCTTGTCATTCTTCAAATGAACGTAACTCCATAAATTTCTGTGGCACTCTGTACAGTATCATTCTTTACTGTCCAATTTGGGCATATTTTAGGCCAATTATGTCCATATTCCATAAGCACAAATTACAACCACTTTTAACCACTTTTATAAATATGTTATGATATTCTGTACAAGCCAGAATCTCTAATTTGCAGACTGCTTTTGTAAGCAAATGTATTGTGGCACACTTTCCTTATTTACATTCAGGACATGGATCTTAGTAAAAGGAAATGCCCTTGCTTGAAGGGGAAATTGGGGAAAGGTGATGACAGTTTAGTCCCTAAGGAATGGACAGGACCCCTGGCATGACAGCTGAATTTTCTTTTGACTCTTTGAGGAGCAATCTTCTACATGACCAGAGGGACAACAGCTTAACTTTCAGGGATCATGGCAGGCCAGCTCTATGTACCACTGAAGACGGAAGTCTAGGATATAGCTGTTACTTTTCCTTTTCCATCAGGCATCTGCTGTCTACAGCAACTATCTCACTTCACCTAGTAGTATGACAGGCTCTGGAGAAAATAGAGGAATACTCTTTTTTTTGGTACAGTATTCTGTGAAAGATTTCCTCTTTAATCAGTAAGAACTTTAATTTCAAATGAGTTGGCATAGGGGGCATGTATGGAGGTGAAAACTGAAGAGGTTCTCCAGATGATGTTTCATTCCATCCTTAGCATTAAAGATGCTAAGATGTTTCATTCTCTCCTTAGCATTAAATACACCCTTGAAACTGTAATTTTATTATTATAAAATGCTTTTATACATTTTAGAACTAGGTAAGGATTATTTGGCCTTGAGAAGCCATAGGATAAATCATGTGGGTTTATATTAGTGTGTTTGTATCAACAAAGCAGCAGAAATGTCGACCATAGTTGATAAAGCAACATCCATAAAGGGCCATAGGGGAGAAATGGAAGGAACCTGCAAAATTTGGTGTGTCACATTTGTGTCCCAGACATATGCTGCGAAAGGTGATAGCCAGGGGTGGGTTTCACTTACCTTTGCTACCGGTTCACTTGCGTGCACGCCATTTCTGTGCATGCACAGATAGTTTTTGATGATGTCCAGGTGGGTGAGCAGAGCCTCCTGACGCCACTGTTCAGTCGAACCGGTAGCAACCAACCACTGGTGATAGGTCTTAGAAGAATTACGTGTGGAGGAGTAAGATGTTGTGTACACTGGTCCCCCTAATTGTCCATCACTGTCTGTCTTCCAAATGGTGTGCTGCTTGAATGTTGGTGCACAGGGCAGAGCAGTGGGAGGGAATCAGAGAACCTCCTGTTGCTTGAACAAAATGTAGTGTAGTGTTGTTAAAGATAAATTTATTCAGGAAATTCCCTATGAGATGTCAAGTCAACACCTGTGGCGCCCTGAGGGAACAGTGACCTATGTCTGGTTGACCGAATTTGCTGGTCTTCCATAAAATGAAAGCAGGAGAGGGAACAAGACCCGCTAAGGCCTAAAAAAAGGAAGCCTTGAACTGACTGACTAGACAGTACAAGATTTATTTTCTGTGCTCTGTTACCCTGGGAAATAATTCCTGAAACCAAGGCAGGAATAACAGAGGACAGAGGCTGTAGGATTTCTTCAAGCAGGACTGAGGCACAGCAATTTGGTTCATAACTATATATCATTATAAAGTGGATTCGATACTAAACATAAGATAAAACAGTAGTGTAAAATAAGGAAAAGAAACAGTAGAAATTAAGACTTGGATTTCAGTAGATTTCTGACATTCTCTTCCACAATGTTATTTGACATACTAAATGCACCAAAACCAAGGCACTCTGTGATTGGATACCGAACTAAGAAGAAGCTAAGAAGAGGTTGCTTCCCTGTCAAGTAGAGATTCTGAGACAGCACCTGACTATAATGAATGGAAAGAGGCAATTAGGTGGAGATTCCTCACAGGACTGTAGTATCTAGCAGTTGATTCTCCTACTATAAACATTCTGCAATAGGTCTTGTTCATTAATAATTTTCATCCAGTTGACAACATTTTAAAGAGGTGGCTGAAGCCAGGAATTGGTATTAAACAGTGCAGTTACACTTTTTAAAATGCTGGCTGTAGAGAAGGGATAGAAAGAGAGTTTTGTTTTCTACTCCAGACAACAATAACTATTTTATGAATTTGTAATAGTTCATTTTCAGTCAGGATAGTATTTTGTTTTTCTATAGGAAAACCATATCCAATAAATTATTAATTCAATATCCCCATACAACATCAGTTTCTTCCCCATGTAGGCTAGGCTAGGTTTGCAAGCAAAGTTTTAATTAGGTGCAAAGAACTGCAAAAAGAGTCTATACTCCTTGGTTAACTGCATTTCTTATTCTGCCAAGAAATTTGGTCACTTATTGTCTGTGGAAAAAATACCAAAAAGCAACATAGAAAACATTGGACTTGGACAATAAAATGAGATGTTTAGTTTCTACATTAAAAGTCAATAATGCCAAATCCAGAGAAAAGGATTCCTAGATAAGCAACTGCAGGGAGTAGAAAGTACCAAAAATTTTCAATCCAAATCCAAAATGAGTTATAAACCATTTGTTTCACAAAAGATATTGTGTCTCATTGCCAGTGCTGAAATTGAGAGGAATATAAACTATTCATCTTAATATTAACAGAAGCAACATGCTATTTTCCATCATGGTTTAATGAGCAGAATCTGATCTTAGGAAAGGTAGAAAATTGACAGAATTATCATTATGCAGTCATTAATTATAAAAATGAAATTTTGGCCAAAGTAGACATGATGGTGACAGATGTATCTTTTTTTGTAACATTTTTGCCTTTTCCACATACATATTTTTATATCAATAAAATGACACCACCAAAACCAAATGGCACCGACAGTTGTCAAGGTCTTTCTGCTACCTCCTCCCCCTTGTGCTTCTTAACCTTTTTCTTTCATTCAATTCATTAACTAGGATGGCAGAGATAGTTGAAGTGTTTTCCATCTGCTGCTTACTCTCTGCCAGAGGATATGCTGGAGCTACTGTGACATCCAGAGAGCTCAATTTCTAGATCTCACAATATCTGATCAGAAGCCTAAGATTTTAGAGAGTTGTAGTTCTTGCTAGAGTTTCTGTTGCAGGATATTATAATGTGCCTAGAGTCATTTAGAGTTGGGCTGCATATGAGTTTCATAAATTATTATTATTTAGTATGTGCCTAGAATATGTTCCAGATAATTTGAGGAAGATGGAGACAAGGATTTGGACAACAGTCCTCCCTTGAGTAAAATGCTACTTCCAGGCACTTTTAGATTAAGTTGAATTTCTAGATTCATTTTATTGTTCTTTAAATATTGGGTTGCTGACAAGAAATTTCTTGCTTGACCTCTAACACAAAGAGGAAGTACAACTCTCTGATTTTCTTGGACCCCTCAGCCCATCGCTATCACTCAAGAGGCCTTGATGTCTAGGAATGATTTTTAATAGTTTAACACTAGTACATTTCTTGCTAAAGAGTCATGTGTCATATAACTCTGTTAATCTTTGAAAGTAGTTCAGAAACTATATTAGTCCAAATTAGACAATGAGATCCTAATTGAGAGATTTTTTTTCCTGGCAATTATTCATAATACTGATGCTGATATCTAAATACCTGAATGCCATCTCCCATAAGTGCCTGCCTTGAGTCAAGAGGACCTTTTCTAGATGTATCCAAAAATGAAGTTAGGTTGGTGATCACAAGAGAGAATAACTTTACCAAGTGGAGCCCATTTTTGTGTTTTCTCAGTACTGGCCTAGGAGAAATTTCAAAGAGTGGGTGTACAATAGGATGGAAAGTAGGACGATGGAGTAGGCACTATCTATTGAAACTGGGGAAAGGGAGGCATTGATGAATGAATGGATACTTTATTTGGATTAGACACACAAAGAATTTGTCTCTCATGCAGACGCTGTCAGTGGACATGCAAAGCAAAGAATCATCATCATACCAAGAAAGGGGAGGAGTAAAGAAGATAATAAGGATTAAAAAATAATACTACAGCCATATTATAGAAATAGCTTATTTTTCCACAGCTACTAAAATAACTTTGAATTCCAAAAGGGCTTTGACAGTATAATTTCTTTTGAGATTTAGGATTAGAAAAACCCAGATGCCCTTTATCAAAGTGATAGGTGGGAGATATAGTTTACAGAGCAGTACCAATGTTGATTCAGTAGAAAAGTAGGAAAGTAGAGATATGATCCCAGGAATGCCTAGATTGCAGCCCTCATGACTACTTCAAGTTGTGATTGATTTTTAAGTTAGGGATACAAAAACTCTCTCTCTCCAAATATTATTCCATTCCCCAACAGTCATAGTCTGCTTCACCAATGGTTTGAAATGATAGAAGTTCATCTTCAATGTAGTCCAATAGCAAAATAGAGGATCACCAGTTTCTCATTACCTGGTCTAAATTGTGACAGTAATTCATGGCATGAAATGTTTGCTTGCATTGGAGAGAGAGGGGAAGGAGGGAGGGAAAGGGTGAGGGGGGGATGGACTTGTGCAGAAGAGGAAGCCTCACTAAAACTAAGTAAAACTAAGTAAAAATGGAACCTGTAGAAACATTTAAGAGTTTTGAGGAAAATATGCATGTTGGGGTAAACTGGGGGGAGAAATACAGATTTTTCCCCAGCCTCAATTTGTAAAGAAGCTGCCAACCTTATATTTTCATAGAAAATTGAAAGGTGTGTGTTCTGTGCCTGCTGTCTCATCTGCCATCTTTTTGCAGACTAGAATAATGCCACTATTAGTCAGATTTTAGGAAATGATGAGGGGGAAGAAATTGATGGCTAGAAAGCTGGGGCGTGATGTTTTTTTTTACTATAGGCAAGGTATAGTTTGACAGTCAAGGGCTGTTGCAGAACAATTAATAAATCTAATTAATCTTGAATTAGCGGGAAAGGTATTTAGAAGATCCAAAACTGATTAGATATACAAAAACTACAGTGTTTGGATCAGAGATAAATGGGAACACTGAAACCAGAAAAACATCATGATTAAGTATGAAGTAGCATTTTAGGAACTGACTTCTTGTGGGAGGAACCCTAGGGTGAGCATTATAAGAGAAGATGAATCAACACCTGTGGAATTTGGAAATCACTGCCTTAAAAATGTGCAGCAGAGAAAAGGAATCTGGGATTTCAGACAACCAGGAATACCATGACAAGTATTTATGTCAGAGAATTCACTGGAGCAGGAGGAAAGAATGAAATTTGTTTTAAGAAATAATCTGTGCATCAGTATTTGGTTGGTTGATTGAAATCAGTATATGAAATCCAGATTTAACAGAATAACAGATTTGGAAGGAACCTTGGAGGTCTTCTAGTCCAACCCCCTCCTTGACCAGGAGACCCTATACCATTCTAGACAAATGGTTATCCAATCTTTTCTTAAAAACTTCTAGTGATGGAGCACCCACAACTTCTGGAGGCAAGCCATTCCAGTGATTAAGTGTTCGCACTGTGAGGAAACTTCTCCTTAGTTCTAGGTTGGATCTCTTTTTAATGTTGTTCCATCCATTATTTCTTGTCCTGCCCTCAGACTTGGAGAATAGGTCGACCTTCTATTTGACAGCCCCTCAAGGACTGCAAGGCTACTATCAAGTCATTCCTAGTCCTTCTTTTCATTTTACCTTGTTCCTTTAACCTTTCATCATACAGTTTAGCCTCCAGACCCTTCATTAAATAGATTAACAGAGTTGGAAGGGACCTTGTAGTCCAACCTCCCTGCCCAAATAGGAGACCCT
The DNA here is from genome assembly GCA_030761175.1 of Masticophis lateralis. NCBI lineage: Eukaryota > Metazoa > Chordata > Lepidosauria > Squamata > Colubridae > Masticophis > Masticophis lateralis. The sequence continues at coordinate 165,374,081 of JAUDYJ010000002.1, forward strand.
ATACCATTTCTGACCAATGGTAGTCCAATCTCTTCTTGAAAGTTTCAAGTGATGAAGCTCCCACAACTTCTGAAGGCAAGGTGTTCCATTGATTGATTGTTGTTAAGGTCAGAAAATTTCTCATTATTTCCAGGTTAAATTTCTCCTTGTTCAGTTTCCATCCATTATTCCTTGTGTGGCCTATAGGTGCTTTGGAAAATAGTTTGACTCCCTCCTCTCTGTGGCAGCCCCTAAAATATTGGAACACTGGTCCTTCTCTTCACTAGACTAGCCATGTCCAAAACCGGATGCAGTACTCTAGATGTGGTTTTTACTAAGGCTTTATAGAGTGGTATTAGTACCTCACTTGATCTTGATTGTATCCCTCTGTTAATGCAATTTAGGATTGCATTGGCTTTTTTGCCTGCCGCTGCATGCTGCTGCCTCATATTTAGCTGGTTGTCCACTAAGACTCCAAGATCTCACAGTTACTGCTATTAAGCCTGGTTTCACCCAGTCTATATGTGTACTTTTGGCTTTTCTTGTCTAAGTGTAGGACTTTACTTTTCTCTATATTGAATTTCATTTTGTTAGATGGGGCCCAGTGTTCAAGTCTGTCAAGATCCATCTGGATCTTGAGCCTATCATCTAGAGTGTTGGCTATTCCTGCCCGCTTAGTATCATCTGTATAATCTTTGATGCTCTTCTCTGCACTCTTTCTAGGGCCTCAGCACCTTTTCTGTATGGTAGTGATCAGAACTGGATGCAGTATTCCAATGATGGCCTCACTAGTGCAAGTATATAGCAGTATTATCACTTCATTTATTCCTCCTTTGATGCAACCTAGGAGTGCATTGACTTTGTTCTTCCCTCCAATGAGACAGTTTTCCTTGCTGGAATTTTTTCCTGTTAATATGCCCTCATGACCATTGGACTTGTGTAATGAGGGCATGGATGGAGGATAAATCATCCATTAATGATTTCTCCTTAAAATCTGTTTATTTTTCTTCTACTGTCAATTCCTTTCAGCCTGCCTTTATCCATCCTTTATCCATCCTTCAGATAGTTTCTTAGTCTCATACTGCTTTACAGAAGAATGTAAGAAAATGAAATAAAACCTGCTAAATCAAACAAAACCCATCTACTCCACTATTGTATTACATCCTAACTATGGTTACAACAAATAAAGATATGTTTGTTCCTCTCTTGATAATGCTCAACAAAATAAAATGTTGTTCATTGTTTATTACAATTAGCCCCATGATTTTTGCAGTTATTTTCTGGAACTCAAAGAACCCTTTCTTAATTGCCAATTGAGATGCCACCAAAATATAAATGAAGTTAGAAGTTTTACTCAAGTGTGCATCACTTCACAGTTGCATACAGTGAAACGCATTTGCCATTTAGTAATCTTTTCCACTGCGAAGGTATCAGTTTGGAATTCTTCACTACTCTTTATTAGTTTAAATACTAAATCTTTTGGAGTCACTGGCAAAGTAGAAAAATCAGCAAATATGAAGCATTGGTCCCAATACAAATCTTTGGGTCTTCCATGCTTGCATCTCTCAAATTCAAGAAGCAATTGTTTTTACTATATCATGCTTTCTGCTCTTTAACCAGTTACCAATCAATTATAATCCTTTGATTACTAAATTTGCTCAGACAATCATCTGCTCAGGAGGGACTTTGACAGACTCAGTAAACATTAGTCAATATTTACTCACACATTGTAAGCATTATCTATATCTTATCTATATAGATAAGTTCTTTAATCTTATCTATAGTTTTTGACATCTTCAGACATCTCCAAAAGATTAGTAACTTAGGACCAGCTTTGCAGAAATCAGATTGCTTGTTCATATTGCTTGTTCAGATTTGACTATATCTAGAATGATTGTTTTTATTGAAGCTGATTTTCTCTTGGAAGTCATTTGTAGATATGTTTTTTTTTTTTTGTATAATAACAGAACTTCAGTAAATGCAGGTAGTCCTTGATTTAGGAGCACAATTGAGACCAGAATCTTCTGTCATTGAGTAAAATGGTTGATAAGCAAGACTGTGTGACTGCTTTGCTCAATGACTGTGATCCTGGCAATCCAGTTGCAATTATTAAGTGATCTCCTAGTTTGTTAAACAGACAGAGCAAAGGAGTTGCCTGCCAGAGAGACTCAGACCTATATAGGGCCAACTCCCTCCTACAGGCTGGCTGACTCCAACGCTCTGACTGGCTAAAAAGAGGCTGACTAAAAAAGGTCCATTCCTAAATCTAAGTAGGATTTAGGCATGGAATATCTGCAGCACAGGCCATTTGCAGCCATTCCCTCTGGTTTTTTTTGGGGGGGGGGGGAGGCAGCTGCAAATGTCACATGCTGCAAACGCTCTGTGTTAAAATCCTACTGTGATTATCTTTTTCAACTAGTCCCCAGAAAACAGAGGGAGTCCTCTTGTTAGACAGCAATGACTTGCAACATTCCCTGCTGGCTTCCCTTTTGGGGAGAAGGGCATAGGTCATAAGTCCCTTCATTCATGCCATCATTCAGTGCCTGAATATTGAACTAGGAATGACAAAGTAATGGAGAAGCAGTTTGTCATGGGGCGTGTTTTCTATGCAGCATTTCAGTTGTGTTTGTGTCAGGGATGGGTTCTACTTACCTGTACTACCAGTTTGCATTGTACCCGTGTGCATGCACTCACTTTGCTCATGCACCCGTGCGCTCTTCTGCACATGCGCAGATCACTTATGATGACATCTGGGTCAGCGGGCGGAGCCTCCTGCCAGTTTTACTACCGGTTCTATAGAACCGGTCCAAACTGGGGGCAACCCACCACTGGTTTGTGTGTGTGTGTTTAATGTATCTGCACTTTGTGATTTGTTGTGTTTGCTTAGGGGAAATCAGTGATTTTCTGATTTTGGGCTTAGATCTCACTACTAGCAGAGCAACTACAAAATTTTACATGTATAGGTGGAGTCCCCTGATCAATGGAATTGCATAGAATCATAGAGCTGGAAGAGACTTTGGAAGTCTCTTTGATTGTCCAATCTATTTTTGAAAACCTCCAGCAATGGAACACAACTCTGGGAAAAAAAGCTGTTCATTAATTTTTCTCACTGTCAGGAATATCTCTTTATTTCTAGGTTGGATTTCTCTTTAATGAGCTTCCACCCTTGGTTTTTGTCCTGCCCTCAGGAGCTTTGAAGAATAAGTCAATCTCCTCTACTCTGTGACAGTCCCTCAAGTACTAGAAGACAGCTATTGTGTGTCTTCTAATCCTTTTGTTATTTCACTTAACCATTCATTGTATATCCAAAGAGTGCTTTTTCAAGAGACAACTGGACTTTCTGGTTTTTCTCTGAAAACATTTTGCTTCTCATCCAAGAAGCTTCTTCAGCTCTGACTGGAGGGTGAGGAATGCAAAGCCTTGCAGACAGCTGGTCATTTGCATTCTTTTAGACTTAAGGCCACCTGGAGGTTTATCTGTGTCATCAGGGTCACCTGAGTAGTGTAAATTGGTGTGGAGTCTTCTTGCAACTGTTGAAAGGACTGTGTTGTAGACTAGAGATAGATGATGTCATATCCCTCCCCCTTTGCTGAGAGAGAGAGAGCTGTTCAATTTTGACATAGATGGCCTCTTTGACCCCTCTTTCAAACCAGTGGTCCTCTCTGTCTAAAATGTGGACTTTGCTGTCTTCAAAAGGGTGGCTTTTGTTTTTTTAATGCAGATGGACTGCTGAATCTAGTCCTGATGGGTTTGTTCTCCTTTGTTGTGCCACGCGTTTATAAAGTGTTGTTCTGTTTTCCCGATGTGAGGAAGCAAAGTCACATTTTGGACAAGAGGACTGCTGGTTTGAAAGAGGGGTCAAATGTTTACAGCAACAATTGCTGTATTGGTGCTCTTCATAGATCTTTCTTCCTTTACTGTAAAAGAAAATGAGCTGACAGAGAATTAGTTTGAACTAATTAGTTTAAACTAAGAGAAGAGGTAAGTGCAGCGGTGGGATTTAGCCAGTTTGCACCAGTTCAATAGAACCAGAAGCTATTTTTTTGCTGAGTTCAGCGAACTGGTTAGATGTGTTCCGGAAAATCTGTGTTTTCTGGAACATGTCTTGTTTTCATTAAACTTCTTTCCAGGTGAGAAAAAAAACCCCTCCCCAAAAGTGCAAGAGAGGAGTGACAGAAACCTTCAATCACATAACTCAGGTGAAAATTGTCTTACTTTACAGCAGGCAGTGAGGGGCCTGAGCATAAGGCAGCAGCCCAGGGCCAAAGTGCTGGCAGAGCGCCAGAGGGTCAGAGAGGGTACTGAAGTGAGTGGGCATCCTGCCTGCAGCGCCCATGGGGGCTACCCCTTTCTAGCCAGAGTGGGAATGATGCCGCGTTTAAGTGCCGGCCTTCCCTCTCATGGGCCAGGGCAACTGCTGGAGAGGGACAGGCCCATTTCAGTGGCACTCTGATGCCCTTGCTTTCCCCAAGCATTTCTTTCCTACCTGATTTCCAGATCCATCATGTTTCTCCATTGCATTTCTTGCCATTGTGTGCAGGGAAAGAAAAGTTTGTGGGACTAAAAAAAAAAGTTCAATCAATCAATTCCAACTTCTCGCAAAAAAAAAAAAAATCTTGTGACTTTGGAATTGATTGAAATTTTTTTTTGTCCCACAAACTTTTTTCCCTGCATACATTAGCAAGAGACACAATGGAGAAATGCAATGGACCTGGAAATCAGGTAGGCAAAGAAATGCTGGGGGGAAGCGAAGGCATCTGGGTGGAGATGGGTGGGGCCAGCTCTGCAGCGCAGCATGGTGCTACAATGGGAAAACTGAGCCATTGGTGGGAGAGAAGTCGGAGTTATCCTTGCCCTCGGTTCCCTCTGGGACTTGGGGCTGCCGCACTCACACCCACACCCACTTGTCCCTTCCTTCCTTCCCTTCTTCGCCACTGGCCATCAGTCCATTTGCTTACTTTGTCTGCAGGTGTCTGTTGGAAGGATTTGGCTTGTGAGCCCTGTTGGTCTTGTGAGCCCTGTTGGTCCCAGCCCAGCTCCTTCACCAGTGTTGCTGACAGGGAGCTAAGATCTGGCTGTCTGCAAAATTATCGTTTCCACGACCAGTCCAACCCACAGTTTTTGAAGCGCAGGGACTGTGGGTCACTGGTGGGCATAGCAAAAGCAGCTCTCTGTGTACAATGCTCGCTAGGGGACCCAAGGGCTGCAGCAAGGGCTGGGGAGGGGAGAGCTGTATGAAGGGTTCACGTGTGTGAGAGATTGCTGCAGTTCAACTCCCCCTGTGGGTGTTCTGACCCGGCTCTCAAACACGACAAGCACTTTGTAGTTAACAAAACATTCCCTTTATTAGGAGCACCAGCAGCCATTCTCTCACAGCAAGCTATGAAGTCTCTAAGTCCTGTGGGAAGTGACACTCGCTCATTTTCCCCCAGAACTGGTCCAATACACCAGGAGTCTTTATCTCTCTCTCCCCATACTTTCAAAGGAAGTCCTGGAAGGTGCGCTTGCTTTCTTCCAGCAGTAGAGACACACACACATGCTCAGAAGGCGCTGCAGATTCCAAGAAGAATTCAGATAATTTTCAGACAGGATTCGGAAGTGCAGGCTGTCAGTGGCGGACTAGCAGGGAGATGAATAATTGTCTGTCACATCTCCACACCCTGCCTTTTATCCCTGGAGCTAGGATGGGGCTTCGCTAGCAGCGGTGGCTCTTTCATCTCAAGGACTGGCCAATTGATTTCCACTGCTCTCCTCTTCTCTGCCTTCTTCACATCCATGCATCAGGCACTGGACCCAACTGTTCCTCCTCTTCCTCATCAGACAGCTCCAGAACTGGGAGTTGTTGATTCTCCATCTGGGGGCTGATGGACAGCCCAGGCTCTGCCTCTGTCTCTATCTCTGACAGTTCCATTCTCCCTTCCACCTTGGAGCTCTCAGGTTGCCTTGATCCTGGCCCTGACTCCCATGCTGCCTACTCATCTGATTTGGCTGTCGAAGGGGCCGGTGGCTGACAGGCTACAACACTGGGTGATGCCTGCGTTTTCAGCACTGTTGCTAGCCAGACTGATCTGGAGTCTCCAAAAATGGCAAGGACCGATTTCAACTACCTCTTTAGAGTCGGGCAATCAGGTTGCTTTCGAGAATGCCACCATTTTTACAGAAAGGCCCCTTCCCTCCTCCCTTGACTTCTATAGCAGGCAGGTAGGCGGCAATAGTTCCTATTTAGGCAACCGTAATCTATGAAATTTGCTCTTGGTGATTTCCCTGCCCCATTTTGGTCGCTGTGTGATGTGTTCCGAATGGCTGTATAAAACCTGTAATACTTGAGCCACGATTTTCTATTACCAACAGAAAAATATATAACTGTAACGCTGTTACAGGGCACCTGGGCGGTGGTGGGTGGGGCAGGCTCTGCGGCGCAGCACAGAGCTGCAATGGAGAAATGGACAATGGAGCGGCTGGCATGAGGGAAGGAGGAAACTGCTTTCCCTCTTCTCCCTGCTCCTCCTCATTCCCTTGTGCCGACTGCTCTATTTCCCCTTTCTTCATTGCAGCTCAGCACCCAGGGTCCACTTTTATAGCGGGGGGGGGGGGGGATAATTTAACAACTGATTCGCCCAGGGTCAAGTTGGCCATTGCAGGAGGCTCATCCAGCATGTGCAGCGGAGCTGAAGGATGGGAATGGGCCATGCTTCCCACGACAGCCAAACTGACCCTTGGCAAACCGGTTGTTAAATTATTTGAATCTCACCACTGGATAAGTGAATAATAGAAGATATTAGTCAGTTTTCCCACCCCTCAAAATAATACATACAAAATTATAATGTGGCAATTTTAAATCTATTTTATACAAAAACTCATAGAAGAACAACAGAAGTAATTTATAATTCAAAGGCTCAGTTTTCCAATTTCAGTTATTTATGAATGTTTCCTATCACTGTGACAATGAAGGGTCATGTACTTAGTTCTTAAATACATGTCAGCTGTTACACATTTTCCTTGCTTTTCCTCTATGCATATCCTGGGTAATCATGCTCTGGTATGTGCACTTGTTCTTTCTTAATTGCTGATTTCATGCATCATTATTACTAACTGCATAGCAGTTAGTTGAATGCATGTTATGAAATTTGCTGAATTAAATAGTCCAAATATTTTAAGGCAGATGCTTGAACTAGGAAGTAGATGGGGAGGCATGGCCAGGCAGATGTAGATATACAGCTATCTGAAATTTTACTAATGATAGGAAATAAGCCTACAATGCTCTGTGTGCAAATTCTGCCATTCCGCTGTATTCACTTTTTTTCAGAAAGATGTACCAGCAGTTTATTGCTGATTGTTGCTCAAGAAATATCACTCCTGGTTTGGTGAATACAGTTTCATTAACCAGAGTGTGAATAGTTATATTGGATTTGAGCCGTGTTTACAGCTGTGCCCAAATTTTGGAAATACGGTAGATGTCCCATAAAGTATTATCTTGAACAGTGAGCATGTGTTTAATATGTGGCTATTATATTAGCCACAGATTTGTTCAAAACATGCCCTTCACAACTTACCAAAATTTGTTCACTTTTAAAGATTTTAATGGGGAGGTGGGTTGGCTAGAGGGGTTTTTGCTCCAGCCAGTACACTAAGAAAATCTATTTGAATTAAATTCAGTTAGCTATTAATTATCTTCTATCTTATTTACAGCTTATAACAATGATAACATTTTTTTAAAAAATGTTTATAACAATGCCTTAAAAAGAACCCATACTAATTACTAAAATGTTACACTTTTTTTTCTTCTTCTGTTGAATTGGAGACTGACTGGGCAAGTCCTTGTGTTTTTATTGGCATGTTTTTTTAGAAATGGTTTGCCCTTGCCTCTTTCCTCAGACTGAGAGAAAGGGACCAGACCAAGGTATCCCAGCTGGCTTTCTACCTAAAGTGGGCTAAAACTTACAATCTTCCATTTCTAGCTGGTGCTTTAACTACTACACAAAACTGACTCTCAATGTGTTATACTACTTGCAAGTAATTTTTTACACAAGTCAGCCAACAGTATTTTTGTCCATATGAAAAGTCCTTATATATGTTTAATAAGTGCTTTATGTGACTTAAACTGTTAGTCCATGTTCCAGTGTTCTTTGCTATGAGTGACGGCAGTGCCAATCTCAAGGAGACGGGTCTTTTCCCACAAGCTATGGAACGTAAGATGCTTTCAAGCAACTGGCGATATCAGGAAACTTTATTTATACAATGTGCCCTCTGCTACAGACAAAAGCCATTTCAGCAAAACTCAGAAGCACCTCTTACCCATGAAGAGGTAGCTAATAGAAATATTGCAAAGAGTTTATAACAGGATGATTGAAATACAAAGATAATATAAGTCATTGCTACAAATAACAGAAATCTCAAATGAAATAAAATATATTAATCAAGAAGGAAACACACCTAAGGTTCTACTTTTGTCATGTTCAGAAGTGCTTTGTCTATTCATTTTAGAATTATGAAGTTGGATTTAATGAACTAAAGATCTATGTGTGTGTGTGCGAGTGTGTGTGTGTGTGTGTGTGTGTGTACACACACATATTTTTCCAGTGGTTAGCCAAAATAATCTGAGCAATGATCTCAATATTTAGGCTGAACTTTATCCTCTACAAAATACCTTCTAATAATGGAATTAAAAATGATATAGTGATTTTTAGAATGGAATTTTCTATTTCTGGTATTTCTGCTAGATACATATATAATATGCATATCAGATTAAGATATCCTCAATTATTTTTCCATTCTGTTTTCTCAGTAGTACTGAAAATGTAAGGAACAATTCATGGAAATGTTTATATACCTCATTCTACCTAATGTGATAGAATTTATTAAAATGCTAGCCTCCTTCACTTCAAGAATCTAAAGTGAATTACAACATATTAAATTTATTTTTCATAATCCTACAAATATTAGTCTTTGCCTTGAACAATTATCTGCAAGGAAATAGTAGGTTCTTTTCTCAGGTACAATTTATAATTTATCAGCATCAAACTACTCCTTTTTTCACAATACCCTTAATTCTTATAAATTTGTCCTTAAAGGATTACATTTAATGTAATTGAATATTATTAATATAATTTGTATCAATTATAGTATATTTATAGAAAAAATGAGCACAATATAATCTAGTGCTCTAAACCAGTTGCACTTCCAATGGTGGCATATCAGATGATCATCAAGATGATATGACTCACTCCACTCATAACATGATACAAGTAAGTTGTGGAAACTGGGTATGTCTAGTCTAAAAAAGAGAAGGACTAGTGGTGACTTGATAGCAGTCTTCAATATTTGAAGGACTATCAGAGAGAGGAGAGGGTCAACCTATTCTCCAAAGCAGCTGAGAACAGAACAAGAAGTAATGGATGGAAGTTTATCAAAGATAGATTAAGGAGAAACTTCCTAACAGTGAGAACAATTAATCAGTGGATCAGCTTGCCTTCAGAAGTTGTGGGTGCTGGAGGTTTTTAAGAAGAAACTGAACAGCTGTTTGTCTGAAATGGTACAGGGTCTGTTGTTTGAACAGGGGGTTGGACTGGAAGACCTCCAAGGTCCCTTCCAATTCTGTTATTCCGTATCCTGTTTCCCATTACTGGTGTTTATAAATCATTTAAGTATGAACTTTTTGCTTAGCCATCTTGGTGGATAGCCAGTGAAAGATACTAATTCTCTTGCATAAATTTGTTTAATTTTCCTTTGAAAGTCTAAAGTGAGACCTATCAAGACACCCGATCTCCCTGATTCTTTATTTAATATGGCTATATCCTATGATGCAAAGCTCAGAGTTATGATATAGTAGTGATTAAGTACATTTTTAGAAGAAAAATATGTCCAGTTTTTAATCTTAACATTTCTGTATGTTTCTTTGAGATTTCTCAGTTGCATGCTACTCAGTTCCTTCTTTCTTATCTATGCACAGAACCCCAGCAAAGACACAGAATGTTTAACTTGTTTCATCTTGCTATTTTATTTTCAGACTAAACCATAAATAGTTAAGATTTTAATTACATGTATCAGCAACAAAATTTTAAGTAAAAGATTTTTTTCTCTTTTCATAAACAAAGAACATTTATTTTTTCATAATAATGTAGATTTCCTGTTCTTTTGATATTAGCCTCTGTATCTCTATATCAGGAATTCTGCATTTGCTTTAAATTAATGAATCCTTATATTAACTAAGTTAGGGAAAGAACAGTGCAACAATTTTGCTAACTTAACTTTTCAGTTTTGCTTAGTTATCTGGATAGTTTGCGGGGGGGCGGGAGTGCTAGGAAAATCCAAGGAAGACCAGGAAATCAAAAATACATCATTGAGGAATGCAATGGTAAAGCATTTTCTAACAAGAAGACTACATGTCCATGAAATCATCCAAAATTGCTTGAACTCAAAGTAGAAGTTACTTTTGTACAGCAGCATGGAAAGAAATGGCTGAATTAGTTTCAGTCATTCCATGGTTTTGGAAAAATATGGTAATGTTAAAGTAATGTAAAAGAAATACCATGACTTCTTCCATTCCGATTTCTTGTCAGAATTACAAAATCAGTTTCCTTTTGTCTCCTTTTGGGATGATTTTTTGATTATCCAGTTTATCCACTATCCAGGCAACCTGGAATTCCAGGATGGTCCCCCATCCAACTTCTCAACAGTCTGATTTTGTTTCACATTTCAAGATCATCCTGAGCCAGCTAGCACTGTCACCTCCTAAGATCTTGATAGGGAACCATTTAATAAGGTGCTGTTAAAACTGAGGAGATCCATGTCGATGTCCAGACTATTTTAGAATCAATGTTGGATCTGTCTGATCTTGTGCCAGTTATATTTTCAAGTTTAGAACATAAAGTAATAGAGTTGGAAGGGACCTCAAAGGTCTTTTTGTCCAACCCACTGCTCGAGCAGAAGACCCTATACCATTTCAGACAAATGGTTGTCCAGTATCTTTTTGAAAGCCTCCAGTGATAAGAGCACCACTTCTGAAGGCAATCTATTCCACTGGTTTATTGTTTTCACTGTCAGGAAATTTCTCCTAAGTTCTAGCTTGCTTCTTTCCTTGGTTAGTTTCCAACCATTGTTTCTTGACTTGCCTTCTGGTGCTTTGGAAAATAGTTTGACCCCCTTGTTTTTATAGGAGCCCCTCAAATATTTGAAATACAATTTTGTTGATTTACTGTTGGTTTAGCCATATGGTATCTGAAAGCACAGGGAAGTTTAGTATTTTCCATTGAAGCACCATACACATTGTAGGTAGTCCATTTTCCCATTGGTAGAAAATCTTCTAGCTCATTTCTGTCTCCTCACTGCAAGTGTAAAGTTTCAGCCATTGTAGTATTGTTCCCCAAGAAAGGAAGTCTCTGGAGTGCAAAATGGTCACATATTAAACTTTTAACTGTTTTTGAAAAATTGAGGAGTGGAAACAGTGACTGAGTGGCGGTGCCCTATTTTAATGCTTGATACTTAAGTATGTTCGTAACTCTCCTTTTGAAATGAATGGATTTAATTTTGATTGGACTGGATCCAGAAATTTTGTTAAAGCAGACTCACATATCTATTATTTCTTCCATGTCATTCCATGGGACTGAATCATGAAATGAGAAAATTATTCTTTTTCTTCCCTTAATAATGGACCTTGACTAACTATTCACACATACATCATTTTGCTAGATTAATAAGGAACTAATTTAATCTGCCAAGAATAATTTGAGCTTCCTCCATTTGAATATTTATTTAATTATCAATATTACTCATCTTAAAGGAAAACTTACCATTTCTAGTTTAGATTCATCTCATTATTACCAGGCTTTTATTAATTATTTACTTATTTTTGACCAAACTGTCTTTAGCTGTATCATGTTAAACATTTTCCTGAATCACTAATTAATGATAAATTTATTGGACTTATCTTTCTTACTAGAAACTGTTACATTATTTTCCTGTTCATACATAGAGTTACTAGCTTCTGGCTTTTACAAGTCTTCCATTTAGTCAGACCATGGCCAACTCATTTGCAGTATATCTCACTATTAAAGGAGGGGTCCTTGGTGCTCTCTGAGCTTGGCTGTTTTCTTGTAGGGTTGTTTTATTACCCAAATTAGTTAACATTATCAATGCTAGTCAGCACTAACAATGTTACTTAGTTTGGGTAATGAAACAGCCAAGCTCAGAGAGCACCAAGGACCTCTCATTTCAACCCTGAGCTACAAATATTCTCCTTTATTGGTACCACTATCAATTCTCCATTGCTATAAAACATGATGGACTAGTTTGATGTTCAGTTTATCATGTGTGCACAGCTCGTCTCTTTGTTTCTTATATACTTCAAGGCTATAAACAGCTCCCCCACTATATTCTGCAAGAATAAGAAATGTATTTATTCCTATATGAATTAATGGGATCCCTTTTGTGTTTATGTGTGCATATAGGGCTGTTTATAAAAGATGGGGAAAAGGGACTGTGTTATTTCTCATTATTCATATTTTCATCCATCCATTTCTTTGAGAAACTCAATATTGTATATATAAATCCCACTGAAATTCTCACAGGACTCTTGTGTCCTAATTGAACAAGAAAGACAGTTTGACCAACATCACTTAGCACACTTCACAGCTGAGCACCTGAACTCAGATCTTCTCGGTCCATTGGAGCACCTTTGGTGATTTCACAGCCACCGTGGAAGACCACTGTCTTTTGGATTCTGTTCCGAGTGCAGAATGTTGCATCACCTGGAGGAACCATAGCATCGTCCATCTAAGTCTAGGAAGCTTAAAGTTTCCATAATACAAGAGCTTCATATGAAATATCTCTACACAGGGAAAATTCAGTTAGAAAGGCATGGTGGTGCCATCAAAGAATGCCAGCTCACCTGACCTGCAAAAGAAATAGAAATGAACAGGGATTTCACTTGTACAACATAGGTGACAGTGGAGATGAGAGGTGCTGAGCAGAGATCAGAGCCATCTCCTGGGATCAGAGTGCTCAGGAGCTCTGCTTAGGCAGCCTGCACTCTGCCCTCCCCCCTCCCTCTTTGCTGCCTGCCACGTGCCTCATTATTGCTGGAATTGTTGAGGTCGTGATCCCTGCCTCGTTCTCTATTGACCCCTGACCTCCCGAGACTAATCTGTGTCAACAGGCCCCCAGGGATGGAGAAACAGTCAGCGCTGCAGGTGGAGAGGAAGGAGGAGCCTTGGAACTAACCCCCTCTGGCTGCAGGAATTTGGTAGAGGAAGCAAAGAGACAGGATGATAAAGGGCCATCCAAGACAAGTGGATGCATTGAAATCAGGCAGATTTAATCCCTTCTCCCAGCAATCTGCCAGGCTTTGCTTTTGTCTCTCTCCTTCCTCAACCTGTCCCTTCACAGCCCTTTTGTCTTTTCCTCTTACTGTTTTCACACTGGGCTTCTCCTGCATCTTTTCATCTGTCCTGGTGCCTTCCCTTCCCTTCCCCCTCCCCCTCCCCCTCCCATTCCTCTCTCAGTGCCTTTGCCCCATCTCTCCCTAGTGAGAGGACAGAGAGGGCCCTCTTGTGGTAGGATAATTCTCTTGACTTCTTCCATTTTCCAGGGCAGCACCTGCCAAAAAAGAAAGTTTGCTGCGTCATCAACTCATGCCACATCAAAACAAAACAAAACAAACAAAAAGGGAGGGTTTTGCCTGCAGCATTGATACGCACACTAGAGGTCTGCTGATAAAATAACTGTTTCTTTCTGTTGCATGAACTTAGAAGTTATTGTTATTGTTGTTGTTGTTGTTGTTGTTATTGTTGTTATTATTGTATTATTCAGGGTAGTGTATGAAACTATTGTGGGGAACTAGATCAGTTCAGGTGGGTCATTTGTGGGCAAAATATTCACTCTTCTGCTTTAGACAACATAGAAAAAACTCACAAGCAGAATTCTGAAATACATTTTAACTGATCTAGTGGGGCTTTTCTAATGTACTGGCGTTAATCCTTTAAATTTTTTCTATTTGAAATAAGAATCCATTTTGCAAACTGCTCCACAATAAAATTAAGTTCACTTTGCTCCAGCAGCTGGCCAATTATTCTATCCTCACCACTGACCAGTCTATGCCATATCAATGGGTTAGCACATTAGTAACATGAGAATGTGAGGAAAAAGTAAAACAGGGAAGAGTTAACGGAAGTATTTCATAACAAGGACGTGTGTCAAATCCTTGCCTAACCCCAGTTTGTACTTTAAGTCAAACGTGACTGCATCCATGTAGTTCTCCCAGTGGTGTTACAGAAACTTTTGTCAAGGCTTTCTTCCTTCCAAGGTTAGATAATAGACCTGGGGTTTCTTCTTATGGTCTTGTTGATCTGCTTTACTAAGGCCCACAAAGAGTGAAGATAAAGCCTAATTTGAGTCAAGCTCTTGTAACTTCATTGACATAGATACTTAATTTTCTTAACAATAGGAAGTAGTTTGCCATGACCTTCTGCTAGCATGTCCCGGCTTCCCTTTTCCCCAGCCACCTATCTGGGCTTCAGTAAAGAGCACTTCTCTACACTAAATAGCATTCTAGCAGAATTGGCTTCTTCAGGTATGATTGGACAGTGGGGTTACACTCTTCAGTTCCTCTGTTGCAAAGTGGCAGAAATTTGATCACCATGATTTGTACATCTAGGATGAGAAACTATAGATCCATTCTAAAGTTCTAGTCAGAATGAAAATTGTTTGGTTAGATGAAGAAGGAATAGATTATTCATAATGAACATAAGTTCAGGTTACACTAAAGCAATGGACACGGGTTTTGGTTAACCAAGTAAAACTTTCATTTGTTTTATTTCTAGAGCATTATCTAGTTCTAATGAAATATTGGGGATCTCATCCAGGACATTGTCCACTTCTGTGTGTACAACTATATACTTCAAAATGCTTTCCTTGGGAAATCTAAAACACTGTGAATAATTTTCTTGAAATAATTGTTTCAGTATAGTAAAAAAGGATGAGAAAATCCAAGGAATTTCATTCAAAAACATGGCACTGGACTTAAATTTGCTGTATAAACCAAAGCCTTTCAAGCCAAACCACAACATACCATTAATGTTTCCACATTTTCTGCCAGTAGCCTCGCTAGGAGCACTTGTCCGTTCTAGTATTGCTAATCAGAGGGAATAGGACCTGTCTCTCAGCTCATATGTAGCAGACATCATCCTAGTCTTGATTCAAGTATGTTTATATTAAACCAGAACTTTGCAAAAGATTCCTTGAAATGCAGACATAGGACTCTCCAGAAGTTTGTGTTTATATCCCAAGTATGCTATTTAGGCTGTATGTATAACTGAGAGCCACCTTAGGCCTACAAAAGACAGCAGTCTTTCACATACAGTCCCTGAAAACAACCCTGAAAGGGAGGAAGTTAAAAATAGAGAATCTCCATATCTCACAACAGTCATCTACATTTATATTAAGTTTAGATGTCAGGTGGCAAGTTCTTCAACAAGTCTTCTTTCACACATAGATAACATAGCATTCAAAGACAGTATAAACATGGTTTAATTTGAAACATGTGAATGCTTTTCCCCACCTCTGTTCCAGTTAATGCATATGCCTTGATCTTTAGTAATTTCCAATAATATGAGAACTACTGCAGGAAACTCCATTCTGTGACAGCAGCATGTAAGCCATAGGCTTTTTTATATAATGAATATCTGATAGAGAAGTGGTTAGCAGGCAAATAGTAAAGACATCAATGGGCAGAAAATTCAGAGTCAGTAGAAGACTTACCTCTAATTCCAGAGATGTGGGCTTGGAGCCTGGACTGTCTCTCTGCAGAATCTTGGTGAAGTAAAAAATAATTTATTTTAATGCCCTAAAATTGTTTTATCCAATAATGAAGTCATACAACTGATTGATTTCTTTTTTTGTACTAAATGCCCCCCCCACACACACACACACAAGTCAAAGCCTTTGATTCTTTGGGAATCAAACTTGTCACTAGGGAAGATTTGGAAATAAGTTTTAACATATACACAAACATACATACACACACACACACAGAGTATGAATTGGAATAGAACCCACTAAGGTGGCATGTAGAATAAATGTATTTTAGGGATGGCAGATGGCTCTGTGTGGAATTAAATACTTCATCTTTTGCCATCTTCACCCAATAGGGACTAAAGTTAACTGAAGTGTGCCCTTGATATTCCCTGCTGGGATTTCTCCTGCAGAAGGCTAGGGGAAGTAAGACTTGGCTTTCTTGGAGGATCAGGAAGTTGAGGCTCAACTCTTTTTTTATTAGCAAATTAGTAATGGTAGAACAAGTTGCCCAGTATTAAAAGGCAGGACTGGTTTCTTTCAGCACACTGTTGTTCCTGCTCATCAGTCATGTGTCTGTCAGTGGCAAAATAGAGCAGAGGCCTTCTGCTTCTTCTGCCACATTAGTACCCTTTCAGCCTTTCCTTCCAAAACTGGCAACGTCAAAGGAATTACTGCTTCCCTCAGTAATTTCTGGTTTGTGTTGGGCAGCAAGTAGGGCAAGAACTTTCTGAAATCATGTGGCAAATTTGCATCAGACAATGAAAGGCAACCCCAAAACATCACATGCATGAAGATACAAAATATCTTCCTTGCTCCCCTCCTTGAGAATCTCAGAATTTGATTGGCATCCTGGGCCTGAGGATTCAAGATGCTTTCCTGCTTGCCAAAAGTTTCAGTGTGGCTCAAAGCTATTGGTTGGAAAATGCCACCAGGTACATACAGGTCAGTTTGAACAAGGAGTTTTTTTACATCTCAGTTTCTCAGAGCCATAAGCCTTTCATATTAATTGAAACAAGAGATAAGTTGATCATTGAAAACCCTGATCTACACCAATTATAGCCTAGGTGGAAGAGATTATTTGTATCCTATTTCTCAATCTTTGGAGCATATCACTTCCCCCCTCCAACTGTTTAATTATATACTCATTACCATATAATTATAGATTAAATATACATTATTATGTCCTTTAAACCAGAGGGCAGGTTACATGATAATTAGCACTGGATGTGATGAAGGTGCTAATTGTACTTCCCCAAACTCTTGAATCTCTGGGTGGCCAGTATAAAGCCAACAAGAATTGCCAACTGTTGTTTTGCCCAAGCTTTGCTTTTGTCCCTCTGGGACTGACATCCTAACAGCCACTTGAAGTTGCTCAGATAGGCAAGCACTGAGATCTCCTAGGGTTTTAGAAAAGCCAGTGTACTTTCTGCAGAATTGCAAGGCATAGTCATGTTTTGCCTCTTAAGAGTTTGGCAATTTTAACCAAATCCCAAAAATGCAGACAGCAGAAATACTATTGCTACAGTTCTGCTCATTGCACCTTTTTGGATTTTAAAAAATAATGCTCTTAATAGAATAGTCCCACACTTCAGCTTCAACTAGACCTTGTAACTACGGTGGACATGGACCACGAACTGTAGTACATAGTTATCCACAAAATTTGGAATTAATAGGACCTTCCCCATACACTCAGGGCCAATTTAGATTGGATGCAGAAGTTTCATTATAGCTTCTCCTTGCATTGTTGTCATTTTGTATTTGGAATGTATGTTCTTACTGCTAATCATCCTTTTTTACCCATTATGAATAGCTTCATAATGCAGTTTGTAAGTGTTAGGAACCTTTTTTCTGACCTCTAGAGTTATAGAGAGAAAGACTAATGTTCTCGCCTCCACTCAGGGGATGCAATTGCTGTCATTCAGCTACTTCTAATCCTACAAAAGAAAAAAGCCACCAAGAGATCCACTCTCCCATTTTATACCCAGGGTGGTGGCATCCAGAAGTAATACGCATGTAAAGTTCCCTTTGAACCTATTACCTCCATTATGTGTCTGAATCCAGCCAATTCATCCTGTCCTCTTCATGCCCAAGTCAGCCTTTAGTTGCTCACATTTTGTAAAGGTCAATAACTAGATACATTGCATGTGTTTTATATACAGTAAAGCTGTAATTTTAATGATCCCAATGAAGAACACCTTGTGCTCTTCTTTTGTGTTATGTTTGCAATACTTCATAACTCTTTATAGGTGGAAATAATAATAAGGACTCAACAGTAGACAAAAATGCTACATCCAGTCTAAACATCTGGCTGATCATGTGACCAATCATAATAATAAAAGACCTGCAAATAGAAGTAGAACAACTGGTGCAAAAGAAAGCAAAGCTATACCAATAGCAAGCACTTTGGGTGCAATCCTAAAACATCTGGAGCACCTTGAACTCCACCGGCATTGACAAAATTACCATCACTCAACTGCAAAAGGCAGTTTTACTTGGAACAGTTTTCACCTGTAAGAATACCTTCAATGCCTTCAACATTTGACTATCCCAAGTCCTTGGGAAGGATTGAAGAGGTGGACAAAAGTTCCAAACTGTCTATACATCTGGCTGACTGTGTGAGCAATCATAATAGTAATTCCTATGAAGGTGAAAACTCAGTTTAATTTAAACTTGGAATTATGGGGATGGGAATGAACAATTCCAGATTTTGCTTCTACCTTTCCTAACCTCAGGCAATTGTTCCTGGATGTGGCACACCCCAGTGCCAGAAACAGAGTTTCCTGTATGCTAATCCTTTGCTTAGCCTGAGACTGCCTATTTCAGTTACCCAGGACAGTTAATTCAGAAAGGGAAGAGTCACAGAGAGCGTGCACTGGCAGATAATAGAGGCAGGTGGAGTTAAAGAGGGGCAAGGGGGTAACTCTTTCTAAAGCATGCTGATGTAAATGGATTCTGGAATGTACTTTGTAGCCTTCTTTCAATGGTGCAATGTTTTCCTAACTACAAACTGAGGTTAAAAGCAATAATTGTCATGATGATGAGAACATCCAAGTGCATTTAGAACATAGAACAAAGAATAACAGAGTTGGAAGGGACCTTGGAGGTCTTTTAGTCCAATCCCCTGCTCAAGCAGGAGACCCTACCATTTCGGACCAATTGTTGTCCAATCTCTTCTTGAAAACTTCCAATGATGGAGCATTTATTGGCTACAAAGTAAATGTGGCTCTGTTGCCTTTAAAAGTTCTCCAGCTCCTTGGCTGGGCCTCCCCTGTTACAGCCTGAGGCCCCCAGATGTCTTGCATTGCACACATCTGTTTGACAGCTTATTTTCTGTGGTGGAGAAAGCGGCTGTGGCTGTGGGTTTGGGAGGGAATCTGTCTGCTAGCAGAGGGAGAGAGAAAACAATTGTGGAAAGAAGGTTGGGAGAGCCAGCTGAAAAAAATGGATTTGTGGTTGGGGGAGAGGGGAGTGGTATATAGTGCAGAGGTGTCTGGGGTTTGGGACAAGTCTGCAGCAGAGTCCACCGTGTGTCTTTCTTATAGGGAGGCAGTCTTTTCAGATGTGCACGTGGCGGAAGATGAATTAGCACTATGTGTGTGTGAAAGGGGTGCAGAAACCACTTTTGGGGGGGACTATATGAGGGAAAAATTTTTGTCCCTCCCCCTCCAAAAGAGTTTGTGCTGTTGGGCTTGGGAAGCTGCCCTGTACTGTATGCGCCTCATGGTACCTCCTGGGATCCAATATAAACAATAAAGTCTTTGTTACTTTGACCTGCTGGCCATGAGCCAAGCAAATTCTTTGCGTATTTCCTCAGCTGAATTCCCTCCTGCCATCCTGCTCCCCCCTCCCAGCCGCCTCCAAATCTGCTCCTGAGTGCAAAAGGGAAGGCAATGTGCTGCAGCAACCAGAGACTCATCCCAAACTACCCCTGCCCCCTCCCCAATGCCTTGGCTGCCCCTCAAATCTGGCGTCCAAAAGTGTCCTATTCCAGCCTTTAGGCGAAGAAGTGAACAGGAAACTGTAGCAGAAAGCTGGTCTTGAAATGTGTGTGCATGTATGGAATCGGTGAGCTGGATTCTCTGTATGGGGACCCTGAATGGCAGCAGATGGCTCAGGTTTAATACAGCAAAAGAATTGGGCACTGGAAAGCAATCAACTTTACAGGAAGACCACAGGTGCAGGATGAGGACAAGTAGACAAAAGCTTAATTTTGTGCAAGAATTCTTTCCTCCCTGTCTTTGCAATTAAGTCATGCAATTAAGTTTATTGTAGTGCTGGTGTTTATTTCTTGAACATACAAAAAGGATTAATGTAGAGCTTTTGAGCATGTGCAGAGCATCTTTCTCTCAGCACTGAACAATCATAAGCTTCCCCACGTGTAACGATGAACTTGCCAAGAGTTGTAAGATGCCATTAGATGAAGTTTTGACTAATGTAGGTAAGGAGAGGATAGCAAAAAAATTGGTAATTTCACAGATTGTTTCTTTCATACAGTTGTTAGCCCACCTGAACAGCAAGACTCACTGGGACATGAACACAAATGTAGTCACCTGATGAGCTCAGCCAGTTCAGTAGTAATTTTAGTTCTCCTTTAATTCTTGAAATAAAAAGACTGGAAAATATGGAGTGATGTTTCACCACTGCAAATAAAACACAGAATAACAGACTTGGAAGGGACCTTGGAGGTGTTCTAGTCCAATCCCCTGCTCAAGCAGGAGACCCTATAAATTATAATTCGTACAATAGTTTTCCTTCTAAGAATGAGGAGACAAAGTTACGGAACTTCATAGGAAATGTTTTCATGTTTCCGTGATACACTTTAAGCCTAGCCCTAGATGAAAAGTCACCTGTGGTTGAAAATTATATTTCATAAAACTAGCAACAGTATCTCTGCAATTATACATGGGAGACACAGTAGGACCATGGTAGTGGTGAGCCGGCTGCCTCCTTCCCTGACACTAAGAGCAGATTAGCGGTTGCAGGAATGAGCTCTTCTGAACTTGCTTCTAAGCAAATAGACCCTAGTCTTTTAGAACAGAATGGAAATGCAGATTCTACTGCTAGGGAAAGGCTGAAAGAAACACAAGACTGAACTGTCTCTGAGAAGGATGAGGATGATACAAAAAGGCTTTGTCAATATCTTGCTAGTCTCCTTGGGTTTGAATTCTGTTTAAGAGGCAGGGAGAAAACTGGGACGCAGCAGGAAAACGGGGAGAAGGGAAATGGGAGATGAAAAATGATGGGTGAGCCTAGGGATTCTAATAAGAAAATTGCTTCCAGTCCTAAAGTCTGCAATTGTGGGTTAAAATTATAACCATTCCCCAAACTACATCTCATCATAAATCTCCACATCTCATCCCATTCAACCAACAACAGGAAAAGCAAAGCCACTGTTGGGGGAGATGTTATTTATTTACGTTAGTAGAAATGTATGGAGGGGTTTGTTCAGGGGTGGAATTTGAAAAAATAGCAAGAATTGAAAGATGATCAGCCTGTTAGTAAATTCTGTTCAGTTTTCTAGATTTGTTTCATTCTAGAGCTGTTGCCTTCCTCCCTAATTCGAATAGCCACACAAAAAACAACAACAAAAAAAGCAGGCAGTTAGCAAAGTGCAAGGTAAATAATGAACACAGGCATAAGCTGAGAAATTAATCTCTAATATAAGTAATCCTCAATTTATGACCACAATTGGGATGGAGTTTCCATTGTAAGTCATTGTTATCATGTCGAGTCAGGACCAATTTTTACAGTAGCTGTTAAGCAAATTATATGGTTGTTAAGCAAATCCAGTTTTCCCAGTGTTTTTTTTTTCTGCTCGAAATTGGCAAAAAAGGGTCACAAACTGTAATCATGTGGCTGCAGGACACTGCAACTAGTCATGAATGCAAACTGTTTGCCAAGTGCCCAAATTGCAATGACATAACTGCAGCATAGTGCAATAGTTGTAAGTGTGAGTATAGGACATAAGTCACTTTTTCAGAGATTGTTGTTAAATAGTCATAAATTGAGGATTACCTGTAATCTATATGTGACTAAATCATATTGTATGAACAAACTAAATACAACTTATAGGAAAAAACAAGCTATTGTTGTCTCTGCCCTTCCATTTTGGTAATATAGAGATCCTTCCATTCTTTATCATGAAATGGTTTAGGGCTCATGTAAGCCAATAGGCAAGTTGCCCCACTGCTGTTGCTTATAACTGCAAGATGTTCATGCTGTGCTCCACTGCAGCCACTAAACTTACCTCTTCAAGATTTCTGGCTAGCTTTCTCAACCTGATGCAAAACTGAAATGCCTAGAGTGTTTGGGTTGAAAATTTGTCCGAAGTATGCTTGATTAAATAAATAGCGTTGGATGTCCTTATGCTTCATGTGCTTGTTTTAAGTTTCCCTAATGTACCTTTGACTGTAAATGTTTTAACCATGTAGCCTAGTACCCCGAAAATAAGACCCTGTCCTATATTTTTTGAATCCTGAAATAAGCACTTGGGCTTATTGCTATGCACTCAAAAGCCCAATTGGGCTTATTATCAGGGGATGTCTTATTTTGGGGGAAGCAGGGTAGTAAATTTGTATTCAATAGCATTTCTGAATGATTGTAGGTAGAGGGAAATTGAAGGAAGATTAGAAAATGCCCAAACACCTGGATATTTGTGGCTCCATGCACACACTAATCTTTTAGTGGGCAGGGAGGAGAGATTGAATGCAGAAGCAGATGTTACAATATTTGCCCTGGATTGAGATAGAAATAAAACCTTGAAGCAGAACATAGGAATTGCAAGGCAGGAGCTGTGGTAAGATAGCCAAGGACTACAGAAGCATTGAAGGAGATTCCCGGTGGTAGAAGAATGGCTGTAATGTTATCTTGTACATTTTTGTTAAAGGCTTTTCATTAAGGAGTGCATCAATTGAAAGCCAAAGCAATTCAAGATCAGAAACTCTCTCTGAAGTCATTATTTTGGCCAGTGGATGGAATATTCTGCAGGCCAAAAACTGCCTTTTCTTTCCCTCTTTACATTTCTATCAATACAAATTCTTATTTTATATGACCCAAAAGCTCACAGGGGTCATGCTCCTGACAGATGCAATCACCATCCCAAATCCATTTCATACAATCCAAATAATGAAGAAAATTTTATCACTCTACACTGCAGAATATTATGAGTGAACACATCCTGAAACTTAATACTTCTTGGAGAAATCAAGGCTATGCCTCTGTCTTGTGCCAGTAGTTTTCAAGATGGAGAGAGACTAAAACATCTCCTCTTTGGTATTATGTTTTGACATGATACAGTGCAAGGAAATCTATCATAGGATATGTTTAGAGTGTAGCCTGCCATATCCTGAAGACTCCAGATAAGAATAGTACAATCGTAATAAAACAGAATTAAAATGCCTTTGAAACCTCCCCACCTTTTCCTGGCTTAAGGCACTTCCACAAGAAACTGTTTCTACTTACCCTTTTTTCAAGGCATTTGAAAACTGGTTGTGTGACATTCTTTCTTCCTGTGGATCTTGGAAAGCTAAAAACATAAAGATACACCATGAGTCAATCACTTTCCCTCCAGTAGAAATCATCATTCAGAAAGTGCCTTGGTTTCCTTAGCTGCAACAGCTCCTAGTATAACAAAATTTCATTATTACAACTCCACACAGAAAGGGGAAAAATTACTTGCTACACACCCTCCCCTGTGTTTTCACTCCCTATTATGTGAGCTTAGCTGCCTCTTTCACAAAACCAAACCAAAACATTACCTGAACTCTTATTGTGTGGGAAAAGTTGCCTGTCAGGATGTTACTCTTCCCACATGTTCCTGCTGAAAGGGGGGTGATAGCATAATACGTGTTTTTTATCTAAACATTTCCCCCAAATCTGCCACCATGATTTTATGTTAAGTATAGGGCCCTTCTGGATCCGGGAACAGGAGTGAAGTTTACCTAAACACCTTGGCTGTGAGGGCAGAGGCGGCAAGAGTTTGGTGTATATAGATTCAATTAGCAGAGAAAATCAAGTCTTGCACTATTTGCACGGACCATAAAACTGATGTAAGTGGATTAGAATTAAGTTTGGGATCTTTGATAGAGTGGCTATGAAACTGATAGCTCTAGTTTTAGGAGGCAGTTAAGGCAACTGGCTTAAAAGACAGGAAAATGGCCAGCTCCCCAGTTCTGTGCGTTGTAAATAAATAAATAAAAAAAAACTAGGCTGTGTCAGCGAAACTTAAGTCCAAGGAGAACGGTATCATAGAAAGACAGAACTCATGCTATATAAGAAACATCCTTAAACTCTTGAATGCCAAAGGTCAGCCCAAACAGAAAGTTCCCACAACTCGGTCAAAAGTTGCTCAGGCTTGCTGTCAGTCCTGCCCTAGTTTGATCCCTTAGGGAAGAAAAACTCTTGATTCCATTTGGTTGAAGTGAAAGGCACTTTTACTAAGAGATGCTGGTTGCAGTAAAGTCAGGCAGAATCTAAGTTCCTGTGCAAACAAAGACCATTCCCTTCGGTTATGTCCTCCCCCCATGATCAGTCCAAACCCACCCAATCCAATGCTGCCTGGTTTGGGGAACTCTGAAGTGTTTCAGCTGGTAACTTTCCACACTCAGGGCAAATAGCCTTGAAGACACATTGCCACGGTGCTCTGCTTTTCTTCAGCTGTCATCCCCCCTCCAAAATTCTCACACAAGAATGCATACAGGTTTATTGTTGCCCATTTGGTTCCTCCTCAAGCCTCCCCACCACCCAGTCTTTTGATGGCAGGAAGCCAGCACAACGCCAACCTGAAGATGGTGGTTCTGACAGGGCAACACCCCTTAACAGGGATGTTAGTCCTGTAGAGGAGAGAGAAAAAGGAAGTGAGAAACAAGACAATATACAATTAGAAAGTCACTTTGGTTTATTAGAATATTGATTATGGAAATTTTTTATGAGTTTGGCTGCTCTCGTGTGTTTGGAGTCCATCCATTCAGTTTCTAAGGGGGAAAATATTTCCATGCTACTAATAATGTCGTACACCCCATTGTCTATGAGAATCTAGAATGCCTTTGACTTTGAGGTGCTATTCACCCTCGATCATGAGAGGTCCAGGTAGTGGTGTCTTTGGCTAGAGTGGGGAGAGGATTTTGGGCTTAAGGAGGCTGCAATGAAAGATTGGGTGAATACAACCAAGTTACTGGATTAATGATTCTCTTAATAGGGAAAGGGCCAATGGATTTTGGTCCTAATTTTTTACAAGGTTTTCTGGATTGCAGGTATTTGGTTGATAAGTAAACTCAGTTCCCTATTTTAAAGTCCTTTGGTTTCATGCATTTTTTAATCCACTTGTTTTTTATACGATTCTCTTGCATCTTCTAATGTTTTCCTCATCACTGGCTAGGTGTCCTGTAGCTGAACTACTCATTTCTTCAAGGATGGTATGGGAGGAGTAGCTAGGGGAAGTTCGAGCATAAAAGCAAAGTCCTGTCACATTGCTATCTTGAATGGGGTGAAGCCAGTACTGCTATCTACGGAGTTGTTGTACACTGCTTCAGCAAATGGGAGGAGGTCAGTTCAATTGAATAGAATGAATGAATGAGCTGGAAGGGATGTTGGAGGTCTTCTAGTCCAGCCCGCCGTCCAAGTATAGAACCTATACTATTTCAGATAAGTGACTGTCCAGACTCTAGACTCTTCTTAAAAACATCCAGTGATGGAGTGCCAACGATTTCTGGAGGCAAGCTATTCCACTGATTAATTGTCCTCACTGTTAGGAAGTTTCTCCTCAGTTCCAGGTTACTCCTCTCTTTGATTAGTTTCCAATCATTGTTTCTTGTCCTGCCCTCTGGTGCTTTGGAAAATAATTTGACCTCCTCTTCTTTGTGGCAGCCCCTCAAATACTGGAATATTGCTATCATGTGGCCACTAATTCTTTTTTTCTTTAGACTAGCCAAACCCAAATCCTGCAGCCATTCTTCATATGTTTTAGTCTCCAGGCCTTTGATCATCTTAGTTTTTGTTTTGTTTTTTAAATTAAATTTATATGCCGCCCTTCTCCCATAGGACTCGGGGCGGCACACAGAATTAAAAACATATAACAATAAGAAATCCTAAAATCAGCCAATATAAAATCCCCAAACAAAATAAAATCTCATAGCAGATCAGGGAAATTGCTGAAACAGCCGTGTCTTCAGGTCAGTGCGGAAAGTGCGGAGGTCAGGGGTCATCCAGAGCCCGATGGGTAACTCATTCCAGAAGGTCGGTGCGGGGAATGCCCTCATCCTGGGGGCCACCAGCCGACATTGTCTGGCTGATGGTATCTGGAGGAGGGCAGCCCTATGTGACCGCACAGGGTGGTGGGAGGCTGGTAGGAGGTGGTCCTGCAAGTATCCCATGCCATGTAGGGCTTTAGAGGTAAGAACCAGCACCTTGAAGCGGATCTGAAGAACAACCGGCAGCCAGTGCAGCTCATACAGGAGAGGTGTCACACTGGAGTAATGAGAAGCTCCTGTAACAACCCACGCGGCCGCATTCTGGACCTGCTGGAGCCTCCGGGTGCACTCCAAGGGCAGCCCCATGTAAAGGGCATTGCAGTAATCCAGGCGAGAAATAATGAGAGCATGAGTGACTGTACGGATGGCATTCCTGTCTAGGAAAGGGCATAACTGGTGCACCCAGCGAACCTGTGCAAAAGCCCTCCTTGTCACGACCATCAGATGATCCACCAAGGACAGCCAAGAATCAAAGAAGACACTGAGATTATGAATTCTTCCAGAGGGAGCTAGAGACTCCCCTCCCATCTGAAGTGATGGGGCAACTAGATCAGGAGATAACGGCATCCACAGCCACTCAGTCTTGGAGGGGTTGAGTCTGAGTCTGTTTCTACCCATCCAGACCTGTACCTCCTCCAGGCATTGGGATATCACGGAAAGGGCATCCCTGGGTTGGTCTGGGGTGGAGATGTAGAGCTGCTCCAAAACTATGAATATTCTCACCCAACAGCTTCATATAGATGTCAAAGACCAGGGGGGAGAGAACCAACCCCTGTGGCACCCCACAAGTGAGGGGCCTTGGGGAGGATCTCTGACCCCCCACCCAAACAAACTGTGTATGGCCCGAGAGATAGGAGAACCACCGTAAAACAGTGCCTCCCTTCCCCAACCTCCAGAGCCGTCGCAGTAGGTTACCATGGTCGATGGTATCGAAAGTCGCTGAGAGGTCAAGTAGCACCAGAATGGAGAAACCCCCCCCCCCATCCTGGGCCCACCAGAGATCATTCACCAGGGCGACCAATGCTGTTTCCATACTGTGCCCACGCCTGAATCCTGATTGGTACAGGTCCAGATAATCAGTTTCCTCCAGGAATTGTGGAAGTTGGTATGTGTAGTTGCTCTTCTCTGAACTTTTTCCAAAGTCTCAACATCTTTTTTGTAGTATGGTAACCAAAATTGGTTGCAGTATTCTAGATGTGGTGTTACTAGGGTTTTATAAAGCAGAACTAATACTTCACGTGATCTCGATTCTATGCTTCTGTTTATACAACCTAGGATTGTATTAGCTTTTTTGGCTGCTGCTGCACACCGCTGGGTCATATTCAAGTGATCATCCACTAAGACTCCAAGGTCCCTCTCACAGTTACTGTTTTTGAACCAGGTGTTGCCTAATCTGTACTTATACATTTGATTTTTCCTGCCTAAATATAAAGCTTTGCTTTTCTCCAAATTGAAATTTATCCTGTTGGATAGGGCCCCTTGTTCAAGTTTGTCAAGACTGGCTATTCCTGCCAGTTTAGTGTCGCCTGCAAATTTGATGAGTTCCATTTCTATTCTCTCATCTAAGTCATTTATGAAGATATTGAAGAGTACTGGGCCTAAGACAGAGCCTTGTGCTACTGCACTGCTTACTTCCCTCCATGTAAATATAGTATCATTAAGGACGGCTCATTGAGTATGGTTTGTCAGCCAGCTACAAATCCATCTGGCGGTGATATTGTCTATTCCATATTTTTCTAGCTTGTCTTGTTGGTAATTGTCTTGTTGATAATTAATATAGCACCTGAGGTACTACTCTAGAATCCCATTCATACATTTATAGCCTCCATTCGTTTTCTGATGATGAGTGGTGCTAAACACTTCGGTGGTCCCCAAAAGTTTTAAAAACTCTTGCCAGAACTTCCAGGTAAAGTGCACCCCATAGTAAGAGATTATTCATTGTGGAGCACCATGCAGCCTATAATGTTTTTATATTGTTCTGGATGTACTCTAGGTCCACGCTTCTTGCCCTGCGAGATTCCCCTCTCTCGCAGGCCTGGCCCTCCATACTATCGAGGGCCTACCTTAATGACGGGTCTTGGGACCCCGAGAGGTGGCATGTGGCAAAAAGGGGGTTGAGGGGTTTTTTAAATTAATTTTTAAGAATTTTAAGGGGCTCCGGGGTGGGGGTGGGAGAGGGTTTGGGGGGGAACCCAAATGGGAGAAGGACAGGCTTGGCAGTGGGTGTTATGGGGGGTGTAGACTCTGGAGGTAAGAGGGCTCCTAGAGAGCCCCCTGTTGAGGGTTGGGCTATAGAAACATTGTGTGGGAGGGGCAGATATGGCGTGAGCGGGGGACCATATCATGTGATGGGGGCACGCACTCGCTGTCTTCGAGCGATCGCGTGCCCCGGTCCCCGGAGCTATTCCCGTTCCCCAGGTTGTTCGGAGTCTCAGGACCCGAGGCTCCAGTTGCTGTTATGCAATGCCAGGTCCGTTGTAAATAAGGCCCCCCTCATCTGTGACCTTCTTCAAGAGGGGGGTGCGGACCTGGCCGGTATTACTGAGACCTGGTTGGGCCACGAGGGTGGGGTTCCACTCGTAGAGATGTGCCCACCAGGTTTCCTTGCATTTCACCAGCCGAGAGCTCAGGGCAGGGGTGGGGGAGTAGCGGTCATTATTAAGGAAAGTCTGGATCCGAGGGAGGCCACTGTACCTCAGATAGCCGGGTGTGAGTCCATCTTTGTGAGGTGGGGTCCTGGTGGGCAGATGGGTTTGTTAGTCACGTACCTGGCTCCCTGCCGCGTGGCAACGACCCTGCCCGAGCTTCTCAATGTGGTAGCCGAGGTGGTGATTGGCACCCCCAGGCTTATGGTCATGGGGGATTTCAATCTGCCATCTATCGGCGAAACATCTGAGATAGCTCGGGAGTTCATGGCTTCCATGACGGCCATGGACCTGACCCAGGTAATTCAGGGCCCAACTCACATTGGTGGACACACCCTGGATCTAGTTTTTGTCTCTGGGCAGTGGTTGAATGGTCTTGATATTGGGGATATAGGCTTAGAACCCTTGTCATGGACTGACCACTCGCTCCTCTGGCTCGACTTTCTGACCGCTGCACCCCACCGCAGGGAGGCGGAACACGCGACTCGGCCGAGGACCTGGTGGCTGCCTGGGATAGGGCGGCCAGTGGGGCCTTGGACCGTGTCGTGCCTTTGCGGCCTCTGACCCGGCGCCGAACCCACTTAGCCCCTCAGTTTACCGAGGAGCTGAGGGAGATGAAGTTCCGGAAAAGATGCCTAGAGAGTGGTTGGAGGGCCAGCCGCTCCGAATCTGACTTGACACTAGTAAGAGCTCATATTAAGACTTACATAGTGGCGATAAAAGCGGCTAAGTCTAATTACTTTGCCGCTCTTATCACGTCATCAGATAATCGCCCAGCCGCCTTGTTTAGGGTGACCCGCTCCCTCCTTCATTCGGGAGCGCGGGAGGATCCCTTACAGGGACGTGCTGAGGATTTTGTTCAATATCTGGATGATAAAATAACTCAGATTCGGGACGACCTGGCCGCTGACTGGGTTGGTTCAGGCGGGGTGACCGAGCCTGGTCTTGAGAGTGTTATCTGGGCTGAGTTCAATCCTGTGGCTCCCGAGGACGTGGACAGGATTCTGGGAAGACTGAACGCAACCACATGTTTACTGGACCCGTGTCCCTCCTGGTTGGTGCTGGCCTCCCGGGAGGTTACACGAGGCTGGCTCCAGGAGATTATAAACGCTTCTTTGAGCAAGGGTGTCCTTCCGCCTGCCTTGAAGGAGGCGGTGGTGAGGCCCCTCCTCAAGAAACCCTCCCTGGACCCAGCTGTTTTAGCTAATTACCGTCCTGTCTCCAACCTTCCCTTCCTGGCGAAGGTTGTTGAGAGTGTGGTTGCGTGGCAGCTCCCCCGGTACCTGGATGAAGCTGTCTATTTAGACCCGCTCCAGTCCGGCTTCAGGTCTGGGTACAGCACCGAAACGGCATTGGTCACGTTGGTGGATGATCTCTGGAGGGCCCGGGGTAGGGGGTACTCCTCTATCCTGGTGCTGTTAGACCTCTCAGCGGCTTTTGATACCATCGACCATGGTATCATATTGCGCCGGTTGGAGGGACTGGGGGTGGGGGGCACCGTCTTACGGTAGTTCTCCTCCTACCTCTCCGACCGGTCGCAATCTGTGTTGACAGGGGGGCAGCGGTCGACCCCGAGGCGCCTGGTATGTGGGGTGCCACAAGGGTCGGTCCTCTCGCCCCTCCTGTTCAACATTTATGTAAAGCCGCTGAGTGAGATCATCCGTGGTTTTGGGGTGGAGTTCCATCAGTACGCTGATGATACTCAGCTGTACATCTCCACCCCAGACCACCCCAACGATGCCGTGGAAGTGATGTCCCAGTGCCTTGAAGCTGTGCGGATCTGGATGGGGAGAAACAGGCTTCGACTCAACCCCTCCAAGACCGAGTGGCTGTGGCTGCCGGCGTCCCGATATAGCCAGCTGACTCCATCGCTGGTTATTGGGGGCGAGTCATTGGCCCCCACGGAAAGGGTCCGCAACTTGGGCGTCCTCCTGGACTCACGGCTGTCTTTAGAGGATCATACGACAGCCGTGGCCAGGGGGGCTTTTTATCAGGTCCGCCTGATTCGCCAGCTGCGACCCTTTCTAGATCGGGACTCCCTACGCACGGTCACTCACGCTCTTGTCACTTCCCGTCTGGACTACTGTAATGCTCTCTACATGGGGCTCCCCTTGGGGTGCACCCGGAGGCTCCAACTGGTGCAGAATGCGGCCGCGCGGGGGATTATGGGAGCGACGGGACGCTCCCACGTGACACCTCTCCTGCGCAAGCTGCATTGGCTGCCGGTGGACTTTCGGGTGCATTTCAAGGTGTTGGTAACCACCTTTAAAGCGCTCCATGGCTTAGGGCCAGGGTACTTACGGGACCGCCTTCTGCCGCCAATTGCCTCCCACCGGCCGGTTCGCTCCCACAGAGAGGGCCTCCTCAGGGTGCCGTCAGCCAGACAATGCCGGCTGGCGACCCCCAGGGGGAGAGCCTTCTCTGTGGCAGCACCCACCCTCTGGAATGATCTGCCTCCAGAGTTAAGAACAATCTCTGACCTCCCGACCTTCCGGCGGGCTTTAAAAACCCATCTTTTTCAGCTCGCCGGCTTAGCCTGATTCCTATAGTATTTTATCATTTTAGAGTTTTATTTTAATATGAAGTTAGTTTTAATCTATGGCTATTTGTATTGTTATTTTATGAAATTTTAACTTTTGTATGCTTGTTTTTTTAATTGGCTGTGCACCGCCCTGAGTCCGTAAGGAGAAGGGCGGTATATAAATCTAAATAAAGTAAAGTAAAGTAAAGTAAATATGCTGCATAAGAAGTTTAGCCAGGGTGTGTGCAGAAGAGATTTTTTGGCAAGGCACAAAGTAGACCTGTTTAGAAAACAGATCAGTTATCACTCAAATTACTGCTCTCAGAGAAGTCCATGGATATCTCCTCCCATGGAACATTTGGCTCATTTCTGGTTGGAGGAATCCTGGGGTTTTCCCTTGAACTCGTTTTGCCGGGGCACAAACTGGGCAGCTGGCTACATAGCATTCAGTGTCCTTTTAAAGTGACAACCACCAAAACTGTCTTTTGACCAGGTGTAAGGTTTTCAGAAACCCAATATACCATGCAGTTTTAGAGTCATGACTCTTTTCTAGTACCTGTAATCATTAAGCTTGCAGGAACATACAATTTAGCCCTTATCCAGGCTAAACCATCATGCTTTCTATGAGCTTGGAACCACTTGGCATTCTCTAGTGCCACCTTTAGGGTTGTTTTTACGTCCTTGCCTATTTGAGGCTTCATTTTTTTCTTGTGCACTGGTGGCTACTGATGCAGCAAGTTGGAGAAATAGAATCACTGGCCGGATCACCTCTGGCTTGATACTGTTGTATTGCAGCATCCTGGACAGGGCATCTACCAAAAAAAAAAAAAAAAAAAATTCCCACAAAATAAAATTGAGTCCAGCAGACTTGATTGGGTGACAACTTTCTACGGGTTTTTATGGCTTCCAAAATCCTTCTCAAACAAGTTAGGAGCACCCAGCATACTGTGTAAGCCTCCTTTTCCCAGACAGCCCACTATTGCTCAATTTCAGTGAGTTTTCTGGAGGTGGTAGGGCTCCCTGTTTATTTTTTTGTAAGAGTATTGCCCCTACAGCTTCATCGCTGGCATCTGCTTAAATGACAAATGGGGCATTTGGATCAGGGTGTTTCAACACTGGCTCAGCTGCAAATAGGCATTTAACTATTTCAAATGCCACTTGGCCTTCCATTGTCCATTTCAGTGGCTTGCTGGTTTTAGGTTTACCCTCCCCTTTTGTTTTTAGCAAGTTGGTAATGGGGAGAGCGATTTAGGCAAACAAAGGGATAAATTGGTGGTAAAAGTTGGCAAACCCCAGGAAGGTTTGCAGTTGCTTTCGAATAATGAGGTATAGCCCAGTCTAATACAGCTCTCAGGGTCCATCTCTAGCCCCTTGTGAGAAATGTGGTAGCCGTAGTAGTCAATTTCACTCTGATGGAATTCACATTTGGAGAGCTTAGCATATGGATGAGCAGCTTGAAGCTTTTTGAGCACTGCCCTCACCAATTTCACATGCTCTGCCATGATTTCAGTATAAATCAATATGTTACCCAAATAAACCAACACCCCCCTGTATGCAGCACCTAATTTATTAGCTACATGAAGACAGTGTGTGGGGAGGTGTAGTCCAAAAGGGCGAACTCGGAATTGGAAACATCCCAAGGGGTAGTTAAACACTCATTTCCACTTGTCACCCTCCTTAATCCTGACTTGGTAATACGCTTCTTGGAAGTCCAGTTTGGCAAAAGCCTTCCATTTCTCCAGGTGAGCAAACATATCTTTCATTGGGGGCAATGGGTAGATGTTCTCAACACACACACCATTCATCCCTCTATAGTCCATGCATAAATGAAGGGACCAGGCTTTCTTTTCCCGAACAGGACCTGAGCAGCCACTTTAGGTTGGGCACGTTGGATGAATCCCTGCTTCACATTTTTGTCTATCAAAGTCCTGAATTCCTCCAGTTCCCTGAGAGTCATTGAGTACAGTTTGGACTTAGGCAGTTTAGCCCCTGGTATTAACTCTATGGATCAGTCAGTTGGCCAATGGGGTGGGAGCTTATCCGAGCCTTTCTTGCTAAACATATCCTGCAGGTCCCAGTACTTCCATGAAATTCACGTTGACCTTCTGCTCCTGCATGGCAACCCCCACCTCCTGCCTTGGCTTGCAGTTCTCTGGGCCCCTTCCTGGCTCTCCATTAGCCTCACCTGGATTTTTAGTAGCCCCCTCTTCCAGTTCACATTTTTCTATAGTAACACTAATCCTATTACCAGGGGTTTCTCCATGGCTGGCGCTACAATGAAACCTAGGGTTTCACTGTGCGCCCTATTTGCATTGCAATGGGATCAGCGACAAATGTTGCTGGGATCCCCCTCCCACTTTGGAGCCATCTAGCTGGCAGAATGCCACTGGCACTTTGAGTGGCCTAAGCTGCATCCCTAACTTTTCCACCAAGGTGGACTTTACAAGGCATCTGGTGCCCCCTGAGTCCAGAAGGGCCAGCAGCCTGACTTTTTGTCCTGAAGATTAGAGACTATCACTGGGGTGACTGGGCCACTTACCAGGGGGTCAGAATTGATTTCACTCTCCCAGGGTCCTTGATTGGGTCAGAATTCTCTCACCATCCTTGGGGGATGGGATGAACTTTATGACTTTCACTCCTCTTAAAACCATTTCGCAGGTCCAAGGTGGTAGTTTGACAGCTTTCTTGGTGGGGCTGTAAATCATCTTTTGAGTAGAACAGTGAGACTTGCACTTGGTGGCCCAGTGTCCCTCCTTGCCACATTTAAAGTAGGCTGTCGAGCATTGTTGTGGGTTCGGGACACTCAATTGCGGTTTCGGCACTTTCTTCTTCTCTGGAAAGGATTTCTGCCATCCATGCCCTGGGCAGTGCTTATTCTGAGCCAGGTCAATCTCCACCTTCTCCACTGACACGTACCAAACATGAAGGGTGGGAGGAGCGGCCCTGGAGATGCAGGTGCTGTAGACTTCATCACTCAGCCTGTCTTTGAAGCAGAATCTTCAAAGCCAATATCCGTCTCTGAGCCGATATTGCGTGCACGGTCCCCACGGTAGAGGTGGCATTCTCTCCAGGTTGATCACAATTGCAGATTTCGCCTAATGTCAAACCTGCCCCAGTTGGATTCCTTAGGGAAGAAAAACGCTTGACTGCATTTGGTTGAAGTGAAAGGCACTTTTACTAAGAGATGCTTGTTGCATTAAAGTCAGCACAATCTAAGTTCCTGTGCAAACAAAGACTATTCCCTTCGGTTATTTCCCACACACCCTCAGAACCAGTCCAAACCCAGCCAATGCAATGCCACCTGGATGTTTTGGGAACTCTGAGGTGCTTCGGCTGGTAACGTTCCACTCAGGGCAAATGGCCTTTAAGATGCCTTGGCACAGTGCTCTGCATTTCTTCAGCTGTCATCCCCCCTCCAAAATTCTCACACAAGAATGCATACAAGTTTATTGCTCCCCATTTGGTTCTTCCTCAAGCCTTCTCTGCACCCAGTCTTTTGGTGGCAGGAAGCCAGCAGGGTACCACGTCAAGGATGGGTGGTTTTGACACTTATCCTTTGGGAAAACTGGCCAAGAATTGTATAGTTATTGTTTCATTATTTTATTTTATTTAAATTTAATTTAATTTCTTTTATATTGTGTTTTTATTTCCTATAAGCCACCTTCAGTCACCGTGAGTAGACGGCAATATACATTTTAAAAAATAAATAAATAAGTTAAAATAAATAGCTAAAGGGAAACATCATGTCATCTGTCTCTGGCACCCTGGACCCCTGGTGCATAGATGATCTCAACAAGAGGATTAGTAGATCTTATAGAATATAATGAGAAATCAGGTATACAGGATTATGTTGAACATTTAATCTGTCCTGCAGGTAGATCAGAGATCAAGGCAGCTTGGGACATGTGTTTTCTACTGGTGATTTTATTTCTGTGAATCTCTGTACCCATCTAGGCATTCATTTCATTGGGTCCATGGTTCTGTGCTATGCATGTTTTTCTTAGAGGATGACTGTTTAGTAGTCACTATCTTTTCTTCTTGTATTTCTTTTTTTATTTTAAACAATCACAACTTTCCACTATGCAACTATCTGCTAATGGGAGTTTACTAGGCTTCTTTACTTGCTTTTAATTTTCTGAGCAGGGATTAATCTATAATGGTCCAATGTGGAATGGATAGTTTGAAATAGTCAACTTTGTTACTTTGCATCTCAGCTCTGAGTTCAAGGGCATAACCCAACTAAGGAACTAAGGATAACTTTGGAGAGATCAAGCAGAAAGGGGAGGGAGAAATCTTTGCCCCTAAAATTATTGCCTTAGGATGTCAGGGGAGGTGGCAGCGCTGTTCTTGCTTACTTAATTAAGAGCAAACAACAATTTGAGTCTGCCACCCTCCTATTAGCTATGTCAAGGGCTGTTATCTGGGAGCTCCCAAGTCACATCACATGTCTACCATGGACTTCCAAGAGCTGAATGTTCTTTGCCTTCTTTCATAGATGTTTTCTTTCATTCTGCACTTACAAAAAGCTGTCACAGAAAAATTATGGTTCCTTCTGGTGTCTAGTTTGCAAGACTGAATAGTGAAAAAGTGTAATCTAATATGATCTCACTATTTACTCCATACACACACACACACACACACACACACACACACACACACACAGAGAGAGAGAGAGAGAGAGAGAGAGAGAGAGAGAGAGAGAGAGAGAGAGAGAGAGAGAGAGAGAGAGAGAGAGAGAGAGAGAGAGTGTTTTGAATTCTTGTGGCTTTTACGAGCAGCCTATATTCATATATAAAGAAAAACAAAACAGCAGAGAGGAATTACTAACAGTGAATTCAGCAAGAAAGGGAATGAGATGCTCCTGAATTTGAAAGGAAGAAGAAATCAGGAATAATACACTTACAATAAAATGATTTCAAAAGACTGATTTTTCAAATATGGTAGAAAAAGAAACCAGGTGCTTTCCTCAAGACATTATGGGAAAATTGAATTGCAGGTACTAGAGTTCCACTGTTCTCCAGATTTCTACTCAGCTTCCCCCATGTGTATTTCACGCATCTATTCTTTATATGTAGGGCCCCCTTCATATGAATCCCAAGTGCTTTTATGGTCTTATAAAAATAATCCAAACTCCTTGGCTGATTTCCCAGAACATCAGAGCAGCAATTTCTTCAGGATGTAGCTGGGGACAAAACGCCCCTCCTCAAGATATCAGGTACACAAAGTGCTTATGGGTGTTTCTCCCATGTTTCTTCTCTTCCCTTCTGAAAACTAAAGTTGCTGTGTAATTGTTACGAACCATCTTTTAAGCCTTAAAGCATGTCTGGAAAGGATATATTGCTTGGAGATACTTCTGCTTTTACCTTTTGTCCTTTTTTTTACTGTACTTACGATTCAGTGCTTTTTTTTAAACTTCAAGGAATATATATTTATGTGACCCTGAAATAATTAACTTTGAAAGTCCTGCCTTCTAAATCAATTTAGGGTTGCTTCAAATAATAGAACAGAAAACTAATTTAATATTATTTCATCTCATAGAATGTTTAATAAAGATGGATTGCAATTCTCTTCATGGAGAGAATTGGAACTGAGGAAAAGCAAATTTTAACTCAGTTAGCTTGCCACTTGGATTGAAATCAGTATGATTTTTAATATCACTCTGGATTGATTGAAATCAGAAGGAATGATCTTGTCTATAACACTAATATTTTGAATTAACAAATTGTGGATTTGGAGGAGCACAGGGACTGCCTAATAATTATCATACAAAACTGGAAAGAGCAATCTATACTGATTTGCTGCAATGGTATGTGATGCTTGTCATTGATTGATTTTAAAACAAAAATAAGGAGCAGGGAAGAAAGCTTTAGACTAAAAATGTGGCCAACATTTTTAGAATTGTTTTGCCTATAACATACAATAACTTCCTGGGTTGTTTTTTTATTATTATTATCACAGTTATTAATGTTGGTCTTGTACTATCTATTTATGTATTATGTTATTAATACTACATTATCCCTATTTTTTAGATATGGTAGCTAAATAGAACTCAGCATTTAATGCTAACAGAACTCTGAATACCAAATACTTGGGACAAGTTTTTTTGGGAGGGTGGGCGGCCGAAGGTAAGTGTTTGATTTCACGTCCTGGATATAGGAAGCATCTGGTTAGCACTATTGGAAACAGGATGTGGGATTTTAGGACATTTCATCTGATGCAGCAGAGATCATCTTATGTTCAGACGTGAGTGGTTGTGAGGTTAAGCACCATCCGTTCTCTTGCATCCTTCTGAATGACGAGAAAGGAAGAAAAAGGTAGACCATATGCAACTATGAAAACACAGAAGGGAAGAGAAGAAACATGGGAGAAACACCCATATAAGTCTACTGAGGGTAGAACCTCTGTTTGAAAATTGAAAAATATTTGCTAGCCCAGATAAACCAAAATGAGGTACATTCTCTCTTTCAGTAGATCTGTTTCATCCATCAGCTGTATCATTTCTCCAATCACAGAAATATGGTAAAGACAAACATTGGATATCTTTCCAAACCTCTCCATTTCTTGTGGGTTGAGAAAAATCAGAAAACTTCACTGACATTTTCAGATTAGAGATTTACTATTATAACTTGTAATTTTGTTTAAAAAATAAAACATTCCGAGTCAACTGGGGTGATTTGATATAGCACATATATTTCTTTTACATTACAGTACTTATTTAGTAGATTTATTTTTGGCCTTTTCTTCAGGAATTCCAAATGGCTTACATATACTTTTTCCCATTTTCTTTTCTATAACTTGGGAGGTTAGGTTGCTTCTTTGTTTTAATGTTAATTATACTGAAATCAGCAGACAGTTACCTATAAAATCCTATTTTATGCAATGTTTTACAAAATCCTATTTCTGTAATAGATATGCTGCAAGCAAGATTTACGTATGTACATAAACTTTCCACTGGATTTCACATTTGAAGCCATTTTCACTCAGCTATTAAAGTTGTTTGATTGTAGTTTACTGGCTAGCAACACTATTACCAGTAAATTAGCATTTTAATTTTACTTTGTATATTAAACAACTCCTGCCCACCTAGCAGTTCGAAAGCATGCAAATGCAAGTAGATAAATAGGAACTATTTCAGTGGGAAGATAACAGTGTTTCCGTATACCTCGGCACATAGTCATGTTGGCCATATGACCACAGAAATGTCTTCAGACAACCCTGGCTCCCTCAGCTAAAAAAAAGAGATGAGCACCGCCCCTAGAATTGGACAGGGGAACGTTTACCTTTTTTATATTAAACAAAGAGTATTAAAATTTTGAAATAATATTTACAGAGAAATAGCCAAAGGAAAAATAATCCCACAGTTGTGAATTCTGATGCAATTTAAATAAAACAGTAATTTAAATTACTTCTGGAAAGAGCAAGGCCAGATAAGGTCTATGTCCTTTAGTAAGAAAGTTTATTTTAAGCATCATTTGAGAAGAATCTAGTGGTAGAAATAATGATATATTTTCTGTC
This sequence comes from Masticophis lateralis, assembly GCA_030761175.1. Lineage (NCBI taxonomy): Eukaryota > Metazoa > Chordata > Lepidosauria > Squamata > Colubridae > Masticophis > Masticophis lateralis. The sequence continues at coordinate 165,412,777 of JAUDYJ010000002.1, forward strand.
AACATATTTTTCCTTGCCTTACTCTTAGACTATTTGGTCATTTCATTTTGTTTTTTTATTTGCTTTCTTTTCCTTGGTACTAGTAAAAATGGGGAAAAAAACATGAGTTGACATTACAAGCTAATCGGCAGTGTTACTGCCTTCTCTATGGTATTGTTGGAAGAAAAATGCTGTCAGGTTCAAAGCAGGGAGAAAGACGCTGAAAATAAAATGGAGTCAGGCCACATGGAAAGAAGGTCTCTGTTTATTTGGATGCCAGAAACTTTAGTGACAGCAGCATGTTTCTGGGGTGGTTGACAAAATGGCTGGGTGAGTGGATGTATTTTTATAGAGTTCTGGGGTTTTGTGATTGAGATGCTCCAGGGGTTTGTGCAATGTAGTGAGCCTTGTGTCTTTTGCTATCCTAATGGTGGTGGGTAAATCCTATTATGTCCTAAAGGTGGGTGGGGGAATGTAGATTTTAGGAGTCTTTTTCCCCCCCTACTTTTTAATCCCATCAGCTCCAACCTTCTGTGGGAGCTTGTGGCTGAAGGCAGTTTTTTTAATGAAAAGATTGGCCCAGTCTTTCTGAATGGATAACAAATCTCTGTTCCAAAAGACCAGCCTCTTCTGCTTAAGGCTGTTTTTCTATGGCAAGTAAGACTTGGGCTCCTTTCTGACATAAGACTTGGGCTCCTTTCTGACTTTAAGAACATGTTTCTCCATTTCTCCTTTGGGGAAATATAATATTCTGCCTCTTAATATTCCCCAAAATATTTCATTCTCTAGGGGTGGTTTTAAAACTTTCTTCCCAATATAGATTATTTTACATGGCATACTAAGAGCCAAGAAGTTATTGGCTACATCGATGAGATTTCTGTAGTCTCTGGATTGTAGTAATGTTACATGCTCTATAGTCTCAGTTTTGAGATTATTTTGCCCCATAGAATATCTTTATTTTGTGGTGAAAAAACCTGAATTCTATAGCCTTTATAAAAACTGTAATTCAAGCAAAGATCCTTATTTTACATAATATTGTACACCTATTACTCATTGGTGTAAACCAACTATTAAAGCAGCAAAGGAACTACAGTATGCAGGACACTGAAACCCTACTAAATATTAAATAACTTGCTTAGCTTCCAAATTGTCACCAACTATCCATGTAGGATTATAAGCTAGTAAAGTTCTTTAAAAAGAACTTTTTTGCCATTTTTCTATCTTTTGGCAGCATTCATAACTACAGTTATTCCTTTCCATCATTACAGGCAAGATAGAAGAATTTGGAGGGCGAGGAATCATATTTTCTTGTCTCAAAATGGTGGGAAACTGAGCTACTGGGTTTCAGCAGTCATGATTGAAGGGGATTCTGGGGTCTGCAAAATGGAGGCCTGAGGGTTTCCTATAGTTCTGTGGCTGCAGGTTGCCCCCCCACCCCTGTGTGGAGACAATTTTTGTGACTCATAAGATGACTCAGCCTGTTTTTAGATAGTCATACACAACATTCCCAGCTCTCTTTTTTGTGCAGCCTTTTGGATTGCTTGTCCTTTTAATCTACAGTTTTATCCTCACCCACCCAGCATTTTATGAAACTGTTCTTTTTATCCACCTGCCCCAAATAATGATAAAAGTAGCAATACTGAAAACAACAGAAACTCCATAAGATATACAAGTCTTGATGATGTCACTTAGGATATGAGGGGAGTAAAAGGAATCTGGGAAGTTTCTTCCTACATAATTGAATTAGTAGGGAAATGTTTTGGCAGAACATTTTGTATCCACAGTGTTTTGTCACCCAGACAACATCTTGGTGGGGAATTTCAGGCAGCTGCCTATGCTGGGTGTGGGAATAGAATCCCATCTCACACTTTAACTTCTTCACATGGAATTAAAGAGACAGTGCTGCACTTCACTCCAAGGCTAGTAAGCATCTTAAAGAGTAACTTCTGATATGTCTAAACCAGTTGAAATTGGGAGCGTAGTTTTATTATAAAAATTGCTGACTTCAACAATGACTGGACAATTTGTGGGAGTCAGAAATATAAAAAGGCTTTTAGGTAATATGCTCAGATTCCCCTAGTTTAGATATATGAGTAATGACAGGTCCAGTTTTCAGAACAATGTTATCAGTATTGCTTTCATCAAGTAAAACAACTTTGAAATGGTCTACTAAATTAAATGATTTCAAAAGTTGTAATGAGTAACTTCTCCCGATTATCCCTTGCTTTGACCCATATCAAAGCAAGGGATAATAATGTCTACAGACTCTTGACCAATTAATTTTTTTCTCCATTTTTACCACATTTCTCTTGTCCTTTTCTCCCTTTGATTTTTCAAAGCTTTGTATGTAAGAGTCAACCTTCATTTTTTTTACATATGAGGATCTCCATTTCTATTTTCCCAGTTAAAAGCAGACAGAACTGTTTGTCCAAACTCTTCTGTGGGTCTCCATATTTTTCATGATTTTAAAAAAAATTATATTAATCAAAATCTCTCTCCCAAATATAAACACTTACAGAATTGCTTCTTAAGGTCAACGTCTACATAGGCTAAATCCATCTGTCTCCACTATTTTGTAGAACATCAAGGAATGTTATTGTATTAAATAATTTGCCCTTGAAACTCAATAATATGTATGTTCTTTAGAAGTATAGCATAAATTTGTGCCATAAATTTGTGTCCATCATCCCAAAGTTAGAAATGCATAGATACTAACTAAAATCCATTAATTGTTCTCATTAATGAATCATTACTTATCATGACTTTATTGGACGTTAAAAAATTACCCATTCATTTCTGTAATTTTGTAGCAATGTTCATTGCATTCCATTGACATAATGCAACAATGCAATGAATATTTGTTTCCATTTCACTATTATCTTCCAAAAATGAAGATTAAAACAGAATAAGATGATAGACTTTAGGGGCCAAAGGGAACATAGTTTAAACCAAAGGGACTCTCAGAATGTACTGTGTTTTGCTTTTACTAGTACATACTGTGTTTCCTCCAAAATAAGACTCGGTCTTATTTTCTTTTGGGCTTGAAAATAAGCACTTGGGCTTCTTTTTGGGGAGGTCTTATTTTTTTAAGTGCAGGAAGGTGAGCATGGGGGCCAATGGGAGGGGGAGCACAGCTTCCTCTAGCCCCACCCTCTCCATCCCACTGTCTGCTTCCTTGCGGCTGCAAAGAGCCAAGCTCTCAGCATGCCTCGACCTACATCCACCCTGCCTGCTGGCCCAACTGCTGCTGGGACACTTCTTGGTTGCAGTGGGTGCTATGTTGGCTGCCAAGCAGCTGCCCATGCTGCTGCTGGCCTCGCAGGGGCTCTTCGCCCTCCTGGCAGGGCGGGTGTAGGCTTGGGTTTGCTGAGAGCTTGGCCCCGATTGAGGTCATGGGCAAGCAGACAGTAGGATGGAGAGGGCAGGGCCAGTGGTATCTGTCCAAACACTTTTCGCCCAGAGGGAGACAAAGCTTTATCTGCTTGCAAAGGGGACACAACTGAGCAATTTGCTCCATTAAGATTTTTAATCTTTGTTTTTTAGGCACACCCAAAATTTTAAACATGATATTGTGTGATGATCTATGACTCCACAAAGTAGTACAAAAGAGAAGTAGATGCTGAGGTGATGACCCTAATGCTGTGTCTATACAGGGCATATTTACTATAAATAAAACTGAACGAGCGGGAGGTTGGACTAGAAAACCTCCAAGGTCTCTTCCAATCCATATTCTATATTTTAAAAAATGAAATTACAATTGCTCATTATCTTCATAAATTTCCTAAAGTAAAGAGGAAGTACTTCCTGCTTAATTCCTAAATCAACTAGCAAATTTATCTTTTGCTATTTTGTAATGAATTGGGGTAGCAGAGGTAATCTGAGGAAATTGTTCTGAAATCAATATACTTCCTTAGTAAACTATAATCTTAACAATGTTTATTGAAGAAATGCATATTGAATTCGTATATCATAATACTGTAAAACATAGGTGACAAATACATTTAATAAATACATAAATGAATTGTAAACCAGATTCACAAACTACTCAAATGCCAGAAAAACCACTTTTATAGTAACTTCAAACAGGAATTGATCGGCAGACTTAGAGCTGCATGAGATCCACAAACTGCTTTTCAGCAGCAACCAGAAATCTTCCCAAAAGTCAACAGTAAGATGATTGAACATTGGTAATACGATTTGACACTAGTTTGAAGTGAAAGTATATGAAATAAAAGGCACATGATTCGCTAATCACTGGAAAAGAGAATCATAGGTGAAATGGGTGGCATAAAATAATGAATAAAATAAAAAAGGAAGGAGGAAACATTAGTCTAGTTATATAATGTGACTAAATTCATTTTGCATCACAGTCCCATTCAATAGAATCTTCACTCCCAAACAGTTAGAAAACATTGCTAATATATTCCTTACTTGCTTTATTTGTTAGATTGATATCCTGTCTTCTGTTCAGAAGCTCAAGGAGATTTGCAAAGTGCTCCCTCCTCTCATTTTTTCCCCATTGCCACAATCTTGTGTGGAGAAAAAGCAACTGGCCCCAGACTCTCCCAATCAACTTCCATGATTGAAAGTGGACATGAGCTCATCTTCCTGGTGCTAGTTTTACTCTTTTTACTTACTTTCTATATACTTTATACTTTCATAATGATTTATATTGGGATATAAACCTAGTCAGTTACCTTGTTCCCATAATATTACAAGTAATAGCCCAGAATTCACAGAACACCATGTCAATTCACACAACCCACTAGTCTATAATATAGTATACAGAATTTTGGCATATTTTGTTGTATGAATGCAACTAGTAAATTAGTATAGTTGTCTTTGGAGCTTGAGATTTTACACTGTTCTTCTAAGGAGGGGCTTGTATAAACTTAGTAATACTATGTCTCCTCTAAAATACTGCAGTTTGTGTGACTACTCCATGAATTAAAATTATTTTTTCCCTGAGGCTAGGGTGTGAGAAGAAAATTATTTATTTATTAAACTAATGTATATAGCTACCCGTCTCACAAACATCTTTGGGTGGCATAAGTGGTGAGTTGCTCCCAGTTCGCATTGGTTCTATAGAACCGGTAGTAAAACCGGCGGGAGGCCCCACCCACTCACCCTGACATCATGAAAATGCTTCTGTGCATGCGCAGAAGAGCGTACATGAGTGAAGTGAGTGTGTGCGCGCGGCCCCATTGCAAACGGGTAGTAAAGGTAAGTAGAACCCATCCCTGAGTGGCATACAACAGAACATACAATATAACAGAACATACAACAGGGTGAGAAACAATTAATAAATATATTAAAAAGCATAAAAACCTAAAACTAAAACAAAGAGTAATAGATGAAGGGATGTTAAAAAAGAGGAGCCACTTCACTAGTTCACTGTCCCTTGGCGTCTCCAGCCTTGCTAACATAAACAGGTCTTGAGGGAAATAAAACTATATAATTGGGAGAAGGGGGTTACTTTTTTTTTAATCAATTACTGTCTTTAAGGGGCGTGGTGGCTCAGTGGCTAAGACTCTGAGCTTGTTGATCAAAAGGTCAGCAGTTCGAATCCCTAGTGCAGTGTAATGGGGTGAGCTCCCGTTACTTGTCCCAGCTTTTGCCAACCTAGCAGTTCGAAAGCATGTAAAAAATGCAAGTAGAAAAGTAGGGACCACCTTTGGTGGGAAGGTAACAGCGTTTCTTGCACCTTTGACGTTTAGTCATGCCGGCCACATGACCACGGAGATGTCTCCAGACAGCGCTGGCTCTTTGGCTTTGAAACAGATGAGCACCACCCCCTAGAGTCGGGAACGATTAGCACGTATGTGCAAGGGGAACCTTTACCTTTACCTTAAAGTTGTCTTTTATTCTCATTCTGTGGTGCCCCCAAGAATCTGGAAGTCTTGGTAACTTTAAGAGAACACAAATCACCCTTTTGGGCCTGAGCTAATGAGGATTCAGTATAACCGCTGCACTAGGTAGAAGAGGTCCAAACCCCAAACTTTGTTACAAGCACAAGAAGGAGATGTAGGAAATTCAGGCTGAGAAAGAAGCATTTTTTTTCTTTTTACAGTACAGATCCGCCTCCTTTACATATAAAAACACAATTCCTGCAAATCCCATATAAATCTAAATACTAAATTATGAGCAAGAAAATGATTCTTTTTCTTACCTTGTGTAGGAACAAACTACTCATTATATTACAACAAATTTATATAATGGAATCCTGACTTTTGAATTGGAAAGACACTTTAGGAAAAAGACTTGGGAACAGAGATGAAACAGAATGCGTATTTAACATTTCTGTTTTCCCATCATTTCTTTTCTTTAAATAACCCACAAAACTATTCTCTCTGCGAGATTACAAGAATGGAAAAGAAAACGGCAGGAAAATGATTAAAAATTCTTCATTCTCCACCATTTTGGGATATAAATTTTGTCAAATATTTTTGAAAATAGTTAAAGATGGGTTCATTAGCTATGTTTATTTGCAGTATATAGAATAGAATGGACTGGACTGGACTGGACTGGACTGGACTGGACTGGACTGGACTGGACTAGACTAGACTAGACTAGACTAGACTAGACTAGACTAGACTAGACTAGACTAGACTAGAATAGAATAGAATAGAATAGAATAGAATAGAATAGAATAGAATAGAATAGAATAGAATTCTTTATTGGCCAAGTGTGATTGGACATACAAGGAATTTGTCTTGGTGCATATGCTCTCAGTGCACATAAAAGAAAAGATACATTTGTCAAGAATCATAAGGTACAACACTTAATGATAGTCATAGGGAACAAATAAGCAATCAAATCATATTAGGAAACAGTTAATATAAATCATAAGAATACCAGCAACAAGGTTACAGTCATACAGTCATAAGTGGGAGGAGATGGGTGATAGGAATGATGAGAAGATTAATAGTAATGCAGACTTAATAACTAGTTTGACAGTGGTGAAGCCATGAAGCTTGCTTGAATGCACATATAGCCTGAGCCGATAAATTGTGTATTTAATATACCTTACTCCCAAATTAGCATGCATAGGATTGTAGCCACTTACAGGGAATCAGGGCCTGTTTTAAATTTTATAGTCTGTGGTTAATGGAATTGTCAAAGGCAAATACAAAGTAACATCAGGAACATAGCAAAAAAACAGGGGGAAGGGAAATTTGCATTTATTGCATTCATTAATGTTGGACTTTATTTCAAATTTGGGTTTAATTCACGTAGGCAGATGTTGATAAACTCTAGGAGTTGTAATCAGATGTTGGCATCTGATTGCAAATAACCTGGTTTTCCAAATCTTTACTTTCACAGTGCAGGAGGTAAGATCATCAGAGAATATTTTACAACCAAAACAGAAAAGATCAAGATACAGAAAGGTTTTTCTTCTGGTTGTAAAAAATAGCAATCCACATTGAAATATTTGGCCTTCCAAATGCTGTTACAAATTCACAAAGATGGAAAGCTTGAACTTAAGAATTAGAGGATGAAAAGAAAAGTGATCCAAAGCTCTGAATATAGAAAAAGGAGAGGAAAGGCTAGATCAGATCAGATGTGTCATGACTTAGCATGCTGCCATTTAGAATTCCTGTATAACTACCTTCAATATATATGTACATATATGCATACATATATTAAAAAAAATTCTGGACTGAAGAATCATAAAATATTGTTACTTTTTTTCTGACTCAGAAATAAGGAATTGAAGGCAGACTACATGAATTTAGGGCAGCCAAAGGAAAGTCATAATTCATAACTCTAACCTTTAACTTTGGATAGGAATATATGAAAGTATACCATGTCTTAAGACTCAAATGTTTAACATGAGCATTTTGTATCTTAGCACAGTTCTCAAAATAATTGTATCCTGAAACTTGTTAGGTAACCAATGTTAGTAGTGGATGTGTCATTCTGCTGAACAAACCAATAGGCTTCTGCATTCTGCACTAAAATTTCAGGCTGAGAATAGCTTTCAAAATCAAACCCAGTCTACTGAATTGCAGTAATCCTGGCACAATGCAATAGGGGTATTTTACAGGACATCCTGCAAGTTCCTCTTACTGTAGCTACACCCTCCATCTGTTGTTCAGCAGGAGCCTCAAATCCAAGAGAACACCCAGATTGCCATCCTGCTCCTTTGTGGGACATGCAACGCCATTCAGAAAGAAATTTGGAGCTCCTAAGAACCAGATGTCTTTTGGATAAACAATCACTCCATATTGCAAGGATTCATCTTGAGCCTGCTTTATCCCATCTAAGTCATAATTGGTTCCAGACAATGGGTCAGGACATTCACTGAATTCCCTGTTCAGCCTAGGATGGAGATGTATACTTATATATCATCGCATGTTGATGATAACTTACATTGCACTAATGAATGACTTCTCCCAGCAGCCTCATACAGATGGTAGAGCACATTAGATGAAGAGGAGGGGCAAATGTTCAGGAATTCCATATAGAAAAGGCCAAGGACATGTAGACTTTCTGACTTCGCCAGTTTCTGTCCCATGGCCTAACTTAAACCTGATTGATAAGGATCTAGATAATTTATTTCATCCAAATAAGCCCAAACCACATTCTCCAAAACTTCCCACCCACTGACAAATTTGACCTGTTTGACTAGGGATAAGACAACAAGTACTTTTATTAAAGACTGAAAGCTTCTTAATAGATTTTTGTTAAAAATAGAAAAAAATGAACTGGTGATTTCTGGATGTACTAATTAAAAGGTGTTGAATATGGAAAGAAGGAAATTATGATGTAACTTTAAAAAGGGAGGACAGATAATAAGTTTATTTATACTGTAAAGAAGATAGTAAGTTGCTTCTTTATATATCTTTCCCTTTTTGTTCTATTTGTACTATTTTCACACTTTTCCTTAATCTTACTTGATATTATTTCATCTTTATCTTTTACTTCTGTGAAAATCTTTAATACGAATTAGTTTAGAAAAGAGAAGAGAAGAGAAAAGAGAAAATAAATTGATGCTTTGGTACTCTTTCACTTAAAATGGGCTTGTACCTGTGATTAGTCATGCTTGCTTTTGCTACTGCAGTTTTAGGAGTCTCTTCCTAAAGATGCTGCTTCATCTCCCAGAGCTTCTCAGTAAACCAAGAGACCAGCAGGTTAGCAAAGGCTGCTTGGCAGTAAATATATCTAACTTCCAGTAACCTCTCAATTTCAATTTTTAGTACAGTAATTGACAAGATACTCTGTGAAATTGCCCACCGGGTCATTGGGAAAAATGCCACATATTCTTTGTCAGAAATTTTTACTTCTGGGTCTTGGTATTCTTAGTGCTTTAAGTGTGTGGAAACATTTGTTTTTAGCACCTGAGTAGCAAGGGTTGCATTCTCTTACACAGTGCAACTGTGAATTCATCGGAATCCCAGCCACTGCTGCCTGACCAGCATGGAGGGTTGTTTGTTGTCAGAAGAGCAGTCAGGCCTCTGTTTGTGGTTTTCTGCTCTATTATTATTACAGCAGAAAGTAGGTCAGTGTTGAGAAAGTTTAAACATTGTGAGGGTCGTATGGAACAGCTGGCCAGGCTGGGCTGGGTTGGGCTTTCTCTCCCAAACTGGGCTAATTCTTAAAAATGACTTCAGTGTGGAACAGGAGGTCAAGCATGATTTTGAGACTACCTAAGATAACCTCACTAAAGCAGACAAAGGGCCATTCAGTCTGCCCAGGCCTCCTGGGACTCTGCACTAAGCCTCCCTGCTCTCTTATTTCCCCTTCCCATTCACTTGTCCCCTTCGTCTGGTGGGACAGATGTACAACGGGCTATTGCATGCTGTGAATGCATGAAGCTTTCTGAAATAGCTGTTTTGGGCTCCTTACTACTGTATACCCATAGTAAGTAAGTGCAGCATGTAAAGGACGATAGGATTCCTGAAACATTTAGCATTCTGAAGAAGAGCAGATGAGAGGATGTGAGGGGCTTATCATAAAAGAAGGAGCTACTCTTGATTCTCTTGAAATTCCATATTCTGTCCTCTTAAAGGTACAGGAGCTCTGCCTTTTCTGAGGACTGCCTTGACATTTTAACCTCTATTTGCATATTTGGCAAATGTCCTGGGGGATCAGTCAGGAAATGGTCAGAGTCCTTGCGGAGACTAGGACATAGCATGAATGTAAGTATGATACATATGTCTTGCAAAGTAGACTTTGTGTGTCACATAGTTGTGTATGAGCAAAGGTCTGCAATACTGACCTGATTTTAAAATGTAAGTGCTTAGTAGCATTAAGAAATGTTCCTTCTCACATTAGCGTATGTACCCACAGCTTGATCTGACTGTAAATTTGTCCAGGTAGTGGAAGAGGAAGAAACTGAGAGAAAACAGTCAGGAAGAATGTGTGTGTGTGTGTGTGTGTGTGTGTGTGTGTGTGTGTGTGTGAGAGAGAGAGAGAGAGAGAGAGAGAGAGAGAGAGAGAGAGAGAGAGAGAGAGAAGCAAAGCTACCTCCTATTGCTGAGTCTTGCCTCTCCCCTCGTCTCTGCACAAAGTAAATTGTATACCCCAGCAGCATTCAATGTGTGGGTAAGACTCCCTCTCCTGCTTCCCTCCCCACCAAGAGCCAGTTTTCAGAGCTCTCTGCAGGAATAGGCTCCTCCTGTGCTCAGGGTAACCTTAACCCCGCTGGGCTCCTGCCAAACAGATGCAGGGGACTGGAACAGGCCCAAGCAGAGCTCGGCGCTTGTGAGTATTTTAGGAAAGCTCAGCGCTAGCGCTCTCTCTCTCTCTCTCTCTCTCTCTCTCTCTCTGTATTAAAGGACCACTTCTCTCTTTTCTTTGTGTTAATTCCTTTTCTGTAGTTTGTAGTTCCATTCCCTATCTTTCCCCCCTTTTCTTGTATGTGAGAGAGTATGTAGTAGGCAAGTATGCAGTAGATATTAGAGAAATGGATTTCCTACATTTTCAAAATCTTCCCTTCACACCCTTCCTTGATTTTCCCTTTCCTCCCTTACCTACCCCCTCCACCCAAAACCAAGAGCTCACATTTCTGTTTATTGATTGATTCATTCTCTGAGAGAAACCACATTTTAAAATAACTTTTATTAAAGCTGAGAGACAAAGAAGGAGGTGCTGTCCAAGCCCAGGATAGTTGGCAGCCTTGATGCTTTAGGAGGCCCAGTTGGGGTAGGAAAGGATCTCCTGCTTTGTCCAAGCAGAATAACATTCACTGCACCGTTGGTGAGGCCTTATTATAAACAGAGGCCAGTGTCGAATAGTTACTGGCAGATACTCTGTCAGTGATTCCATGGTGATATGGCAGCCCGGGTAAAGCTTTGAAGAGGACTTACAGATTGATTTATATCCTCCAAACACTCTCCAGTCTAAAAATCACATTTCACCCCCAAAGAGGGAGACCAATTGGGGGAAAATGCTCCATGTGATTTTAGATAGGGAAAACATTAACTAAGATGACAATTGAATAAAGTTAAATGGGTGGCAGGTGCCGTGGGGAAGGAATGTCCTGGAGATTAAAAACATGAATGAAAACCAATTACTCTGGGAAGTCAGATGGGGATATTTGGCGACCAGAAGAGCAGATAGCAAATATTACCCTAAAGAGATGAAAAATTTATCATAGTGTATCCTTAAGCTCACTGACTCAACAAACTTTATTATGTTGTGGTTATTGAGACAATAAATTGGGGATTTTCAATGAATTTATAGAAATTTAGCCCAGTCTTGCTTATTTATTAGGCTAATTCACAATATATAACTACAGAAAGAAATATTTCTTAAAGGTCTATGATTGTTTGAAATATTGTACATAGATTTAATAAATGATCCTGGAACTTTTCTTATACAATGCCCCCTACTGGAGACAGAACAGCATGGCAAGTGATGGACTGGCTTTCTGACCCACTCTTTGATCACTTATAACCTGAATGTATAGCTACAAGGATTATAATATATTTCAGATTTTTTACTCTAGGGATCCTTTATATTTATTATTATAATTGTAGTATGTCATAGTATTGTTTTATCCTAGATTTATATATGCAGCTAGCTATTACGATAAACAAAATTATTACACTTCCTTTTCTGATATTCTTGTATTCTTGTCTGATATTCTTGTATTTCTTAGCTTGCTTTCCTACCATGATCAAAAGCTGTATTCAGTCTGCTGCTTCTGTATTTATAACCTAGGACCAAATTACTTTCCCCCATGTCAATTACTTTATAGATGCTGCATTGTAACTCTCTACTTCAAATCACAGGGAAAAATCCTAAGGATGATAGGACATAGGATCCAATGCCTTTAGAGAGCATGAGATTACGGAAAAATAATTTTGTAGTAATAATAAACAAATCTGCAAGAGGATTAAACTTGAACTGTTCAAGGAACACTCATGCTGACAGGGATAGAGGAATATGTATTTCAAGAGTGAAAGTTTGGGAGATCAAAAGAGTCATTTGTAGGAGTGGCATTATTTTACAAAATAAAAATGACCAAACTATTGTGGTTTTCTGATGCTGTTGCAATAGATTTACACTGTGTTTATGAGGTTCATGCTAAAGTTAGAGTCGAACATTTCTTCCAAATATTGCAAGAAAGATGTGAAAATTCTTATATTCTAGTAGGAATTTACTGTATATATTGCATAACAAATATTTCCTAAATCTGTTTTGCTGAAGAACTTTCAGTTGACAGGTATGCAGTCTCTCAGTTATTCTGAAAAATAGTTGGGTTTTTTGGTGACAAATCTGTTGACTTTTAACTTTCAAGATCAATTTCTAAATTCTGTGTCAGATGTGACCATCTGAAGATCTATTCTACTCCACCTCAGGGGTGAAATCCAAAATTTTTCCCTACCAGTTCTGTGGGCATGGTTTGGTGGGCATGGCAGGGGAAGGACACTGCAAAATCTCCATTCCCACCCCACTCTGGGGCCAGCCAGAGGTAGTAGTTCCTTGAACTACTCAAAATTTCCGCTACCGGTTCTCCAGGACCTGTTAGAACCTGCTGGACTTCAGCCAGGGGTGAAATGCTCCCGGTTCGGACCGGATTGCCCAATCCGGTAGTGATGGTGGCAGGTGGTTCGAAGAACCAGTAGCAAAAATCTCTACCCTTCCCCTCACATGCCCAGCTGAGCCGCGTGATCATCAGAGGCTTTTTTTTTACTTTTAAAAGCATTTTTTCTACAACCTCTTCGGCAGAAAAAAATGCTTTTAAAAGTAAAAAAAAAGCTTCTGATGATTGCGCAGCTCAGCTGGGATCATCAGAGGCTTCTAAAAGCATTTTTTTCTGCAACCTCTTCAGCCAAAGAGGTTGTAGGAAAAAAAATGCCTTTAAAAGCCTCTGGCGATCCCAGCTGAGTTGTCTGATTGCCAGAGGCTTCTAAAAGCACTTTTTTCTGCAGCCTCTTAAGGTTGTAGAAAAAATGCTTTTAAAAGTAAAAAAAAAAAAACCGGCCGTGCCCACCCAGTCACATTACCTCCTCCACCACCACCACCCCCCGCCAAGCCACAGAACCGGTAGTAACAAATTTTAGATTTCACCCCTGCTCCACCCATATAGTTCATGAATAGCAGCAGTAAAGGAAAAGTTATTGTGTGGATAAGCAACCTAGATTCAAGTCTGAAGGGCTTTTGAAATGACCTGTTTCCACAATTCAGATAAGGCTCTAAGGTGCTTACAGAAATGCCTGCTGTTATTTTATAGTTATGAATTCTTGAATGTGATCTTGCTTCATCAGATCTAAGATGAGGATGCAAAGAGTGGCAAATGTGCATTCTAGAATATGCCCTCACATCTTCTGCAAGGGAAACCAGTATAGCCTAGACATTGAAAAAAAAAAAGAGTTTCCTGCAAGTAGAAAGTTTAAAAATCATTGCTGGTCAGAAAGTAGGGAGTCTTTGGAATTTGTGTTCAGTTTAGTGTAGCTTAGTGCAGTTCTTTGATTAGTCTATAAACACAGGAAATTCCAGTTTTAGAATCATGTGTGAAACCTTTTCAACAGTGTCTTCCAAGTTGGTAGTTGCCAGACTGATATTTGTACAAAGAAGTAATTGGCTATGTCTTCCTGAAAAATGCAGAAATATACTTTGAAACACTCTCCTTCCAAAACAGAAACAGTGGCTGAGAGACATTACATAGCCTCCCTACCCTAATATCTTTTGAAGATAAGTTTGACAGTTTGCCAATAAGATCGAACTATTTGTCTTTCTTTTTATCTATTCAGTTGAATGGATTTTGGCTTTTACATCTAGTGGTGTGCCTTTTGGTCTGTATACTCATTGAGCAGATTGCTCTGATTTTTATTACTATTTTTTGAGGAGGGGAGTTCTTAGGATGCTAGGAGTCTTTCCATCCTGTTGCTATGCCGCCATTTTAGGGGAATGCATGGTTGGCAGTATGTTCCTATCTCACTCCTATTTCTGTCTCCTTCGCCTTCATCAAATGGCTGCAGCAAGCGCAGGCTGCTCATAAAACCTGGCTGCCAACGGGCACCAGGGCAGTGCCAAGTCTTCTCTTAAAGAGACAAACACCTTTTTCTTCTTTCGTGATTAACTGTCCAGCTACAATTAAGCAGCAAAGAAGGCTAGGTTTCAGCATGAAAGTATCTTTTCCACCACCTATACCACAGTTTACTTTTTTTTCTTTCTCCATCTTTTTCATGGCAATTTCAGATCTCTATGATTCCTGTTTCTCTTATATCTTCTAGATCTTATTGCTAATAGTTTGTATTCACAATTTTTATTATTACTATTTATTATTTTTATATTATTTATTTATTTTTATTTATTTATTAGTTTGATTTATATGCCGCCCTTCTCCGGAGACTCAGGGCGGCTTACAATGCATTAAACAATAGCCTTCATACTTTTGTATATACCTGCTTAGTAGGACTCCCCCCCCCACCCGCCCAGCAGTGTTCTTTTTTATACCAAGTCAGCTTATTGCCCCCACAATCTGGGTCCTCATTTTACTTACCTTGAAGGCTGAGTCAACCTTGAGCCTGGTGAGATTTGAACTTGCAGTAATTGCAGGCAGCTGGCAACTAAGTGCTACTTTGACAGCACTTAGTCCACTGCGCCACTAGGCTCATTTTTATATTATACTGCTTTTATTAATTTTATTAATAACTCTAGGTGGCAAGCATGCCTAATACTCCTTCTTCTTCCTATTTTCCCCAAAACAACAATCCTGTGAGATGAATTGGGTTGACAGAGAGTGACTGGCCCAAAGTCACCCCGCAGGCTTTCATCCCAAGGCAGGACTAGAACTCAATCTACTGCTTTGATTCGTAATTATTTCCCCAAATGTAGTAACATTTTTAGAACTAGACATGTAATTCAGGAGATGCTACTTTCTCTGTTTTTCCCTCCTGCTGCTTGTCTCAGGTTCTGGGAATCATTTTAGTATTATTGTCGATTTGTGCCTCATTTGATCTATTATTTCTGAATCTTAGGCTCTGGAGCAGTTTTAATTCAGATTCTTAATTTTTGATTAAGAAATAAGAGCAAAAATGAATGCTATATTTAGATTAAATAATTGCCAGTATAATATTTTGTTTGGATAAATCAACTAACTGGCTACTTAAGAGATTGGTACAACAATGTTGGAAATTACATTTGAACTAATAAAAGCGATCCAATCCCTTGTTAGATGTCATAGAATCCCTCTTCTTTCTTGTCTACAGTGGCCATATACACTGACCCTGGATTTGACCCAGTTTGTATATTCAGGTCATCATTTAAGACCATTCTTAGAATTCAGATTGGTTTGACTCTTCTCTGGGTTCATGGTTCCATTAAAAGACTTTCCTGACAGGGAGTGATGCCATCTAGTGGCAGTAGACCATATTATAACTTTTTTCTAGTGTGTTACAGTACTGTAGCTATTTACAACAGTGGTCCCAAGATTACAGCACTTCATAATTTCACCCAAATGCAATTTTGCTATTTTTTTCTGTCTTACACCCACACATATGTCCACAAGCATTTCCACACTCCTAAGTCTGTATGGTTGACATATTTGCAGCTTTTATTTTACAGTATACTTAACCCAGAGTTGAAGGGATGGGTCAGTCTGTTAAATCCAATTGTTTATGGTTTCTTATTTTTCCATCCTTAAGTTTAATTTAACCAATTTATGCATCCCACATAAATGGTTTTATTCATGTTTTCTGAATCATGAACACAACAATAAAAATTAAGTGCTATTTTCCAAATATCATTGTTTTTCTATATGTATATAGGCTTAATAAGTTCTGGTTGAATGTACTTGCATTAAAATACAGTGTGTTTTTTTCTCTTATATGCCTGCTGAATAACTGCATCATTCTGAGAGGCTTAACAGTGTGAAAATTCATTGCTTTTTATTTAGTATTTTTCCATTACTTCTCTCTCATTTTATCTCTATCACCTGCTGCTGTATGAAACTGAAATTCTTTTGAAAAACAATTTTGAACAACCAGTTTAGTTTTCTTAATGCAGAAATGCATCTTGCCTTTCTTTTTTCTTTTTTACTTGTCTTTACCTGCTTTAGCTTTCTCTCCTAGAATCTCTATCTCTCTTTTTTCTCTCCCCTTCCCCCCCATTTTACCACTTTCTCTTTGCCATCTCATGCAGTTGCCATTGCATTCTTGCCAGAATTTGCCATTTTCTGGCCCAGACAGCACTTGCTCCAGAATCCTTGACTGATTTGGGGATCAGGAAGTCTTTCTCTAGCTTTGGAGAAGTTACTGGGCAGGGAATTTTGCCAGTATTGTCTAGGAGGTATACATACCCCTCCTCCTTTTTTTCTGTTTCCTTGCCAATCAGAGGCCTCCAAGTCATCACAATTCCAACCAGAATGGTTGGGGTAAATGCAAAGTGCCAGCAGCTTCCTTTGGCTGTGGAAAAGTCGGCACTGGGCCAACTCAGGCATTTTTGTCTTTTCTTCTTCTTTATGTGCCCTGAGAAAGATAAGCAAAGGGATTTTAACACCAAATTAAAAACAGTGCTTTATTTTAGTAAAAGATCTCTTTCACCTTGCGAGAACAAGATAGTTTGATAGAAAAAGAAGTAGGGGTGGAGTAAGAATAATATTTTCTATAGAACAGTTTTCCTAATTCTATAAAATGTAGATCAGGGGTGAAATGCTCCCAGTTTGGACCAGATCAGGCGATCCAGTAGCGATTGTGGTAGGTAGTTTAGAGAACTGGTAGCGATGGTGGCATGAGGCTCCACCCACCCACCAGGTATCGTTACTTCCTGCTTTTAAAAGGTAAAAAAAGGCTCTGATGATTGTGCGCCACAGCTGTGATCATCAGAGCCTTTTTTTACCTTTTAAAAGCATTTTTAGCAACCTATTCGCCCGAATAGGTTGTAAAAATGCTTTTAAAAAGTAAAAAAAACAATTGGCCATGCCCACCCAGTCACATTACACCCCCCTCCCCCACCAAACCACAGCCACAGAACCAGTAGTAACAAATTTTACATTTCACCACTGATGATTAAAAATATAATGCAGTAATAATAGTAAATACTAGTGTTTCTTTATCTGAGTAGATGGGACTAGATACACCTTACCTCTGAATGTCTTAATCTTTCTCCCAATTTCTCCATTAATATACAAACATCATAGGGTTGTATGATGTACAAAGAGATAATAATTCTATGGTTCTGCAGCATGTATTGAAGCCAGTTTGGAAAAGCAGTACTGGAGATCCAAGCTGATGGCCTTTTGCCAGATGACCTTTTTGTGTCCTGAATCCAGAATGAGCCCTGCTGCTATTGGTTCCTTCCCATCCAGTAAAAGGAACTTATTTTATCTTGCTTGGGGATCAACATTGTGAGCTCAGCTGTTCCAAAGTGTTTTATCAGTCTTGCCTTCAGCCCTTGGGGATCCCAAACTCAGTTTTACAAGAGAATTAGAACAGAGGTATCTATTCTATACTGCAGTAATTTCCATTTTAGTGCTTTTAAGGTAATTTGGGATTATGATTTCCAAATTTCTAGCATATTATGGCAATGGCCGTAGAGCACTAAATCCTAAATTTATTTAGCTCAGTCTTTCAGTTGCAATTCCTCAGTTTCTTTCCCATCCACTGGAAAAATACGGGACAGCATTTGCCTATATTCATATGGTCATATAGGTTTAAAGTCAGTTATGAGAATACTATTTTAGCAATTCTAATATGCAGTTCAGCCCAGATGGATCATTAAACTGACCTTTGAGCTGCCATGATCAGTTATGAGAGTTTCTTGCCCAAGAAAAAAAAAGAGATTTAATTCAGCCATTGGGAATGGGAATACTGTATCCCTAAATTGCTTGTTTATTTAATTTTTAGAATTATATCCTGCCTTTTCTCTGGGTGCTCAGCATAATGTACATTGTAATCGTTCCTCTGTTTTTCCCCTGTAGGATAGGTTTGGCTAGAGAGGGAAAGTCTATATGTTTTCAGTTAGGTACTCCAAAAATGAATATTGATTGGCACCAACAAGTATATACTTTTAGGTGATAAATATAGAAAACAAGACAACAGTTTAAGGCATTCTAGAAAGTTTGTAATGAAGGTAAGTAAAACCAAGGAGGGTAGAATAGGTTTAAAATAGGATGCATCATTATAAGAATTTGATAGAGCACTATATTTATAGAGTTTGCAAAATTAGTGCTTGAGGTAGAGACTTGTTATTCTGTTTTAGCCATTGAATGAATGCTTTTGTCAAAATACGGTTTTAGATGTTACTTTAAAAAGCATTTAAACTGTTTAAATCTTAGATACTGATATTAGGAGAAAACCAACAGTGTGGGGCCTAACCTAACACTGACTTAATCAAGACAGAAACATTCCGGGCAACATCCTTTTACTATGTGCACAAGATGTTGCCTCCTCATCAGCAGCTCATAACTGAGAGAACTTCATAGCTGTACCAGTATTAAAATAGTATTTTCTCTCTTGAATGTGGCCCTTGGTTGTGGAAAAGAGACTAAGTACAGTCCTAAGGTAGTGATTAAAGTACCTAATTGAATTCTAGCAGCACAATGAGAGGCTGCAGGGCACCCAAGTTTCCAAGGAATAGAAGCAGCAAGTGGCAAGTAAGTTGCTCATTCCTGCATTAGTAGTTTGTAGAGAGCAGTACAGGGATCGCATAAGTAGAAGCTGCTTTATTTACCATGAAATACTTTCATGTCAACTAATAATTCTATTTATGCATTTACATATTTACATTAGGAAAATTTATATAAAGTAGATAAATTAGGCAAAGCAAAGCACAAGAAAGAAGGCAAGGACATATCCTTCAAGGAATAAAATGGACAAATTGGAAATTCAAGTCATGCAATAAAAGTGAAAGAAGGGCCAATTTAATCTTTCCCATGGGATAACTCCCTAACTGCCTTATTTCTTGCATATTCCTTACCATGCCTGGATTTATTGTGATAGTAGGGGGAGGGGAAGCAGAGAATGGAAAAGCAGTGGAAAAACAGAAAAAGTTTACAACACTGGGAGTGCATTTTCTTGATTCCTCATAAAATTCTGAAAATTAGACAAGGCAGTTGTATTATACCAGCATAGTCTGGAGGACTCACTTTGATATCAGAAGGATCAGAGGGATTCAGAGACTTTTGATGAAAAGGGGTCTTCCCTCCTAAAACTACCCTCTCATAAAATTTACTGGACAGGGCAAGGTTGCTAGATTAATCTGCAAATAAAATAAAACAGGAGAAAATAAATAATTATAGAATCCTCCTCATTCTAAAACATGCCAGAACCTTTAGCATTGAAGAGGGGTGGCAGCTGAATTTACCAGACAGTAACAAGGAAGGATTTCAAGTTGTGCCATGCTTGGATAAATTGTTGGGCCTGACCTCGTCCTGCTCATGTGGCATTGTTATTCATACCCTTTATATGTGCCTTAGCAAGAAAAGGGGCAGGCAGAGGCTCAGCAGCCAGTCAATGACTGGGTGGCCTTCCAATTATCTTCCATGCATGACCTCAAGAAGCAGAACAGAGCTGACGAGAAAAACAGTAAGATATGGCAAACTGGTGCCATCCCAGGCTATTCAGCTGAAAGCAGCTGGGAGATGCGAGGGGCCAGTAGAATTTATCATAGAGCACCATAGGCCCATGAGTGGCTGCACTTTGCCATATTTTACTGCATCCAATCCAAAAATTTGACTTAAACACACAAACACAGATGTGTGTTAGTTGCTTGTGTAGCTATCATTTTACAGCAATTTAGTATTACACAGATTTTGTTTCAAATGTTGAACCCATTGAACTCATATTATATGAGCAAATGGAGCACTATAGAGCTAAATGTACTGATCCAAATGTGACATCATTAAGGATGGAAAATGAATCCACTATGGATTTCTGTACCATGGCATGACCCTATGCCCAAAATCTGCATAAAGAAGCCTATATTTGGGGAAATTGCACACAAAAATATGTAGCTAAAATGGGTGCAAGTGAGCATGTTGCATCTAATCTAATTTCCTCTACATCATCTGACTATAACTGAGGCACTGGAATTGGGTGGATGTCACTGGGTTCTGATTTATTGAGTCTCTGGCTCATTGAGTGCAGTTTTCTATGAGAAAGGAATCAAGAAAGTGCTGCCTTGTATCCTTGAGAAAATAATTCACAAACATGGCATTAAAAACAGACCCAGGAAATTATAGACCGGTCAGTCTAACATCAATACCTGGGAAAATTCTGGAAAAGATAATAATAAAAAAAACAGATCTGTGAACAACTAGAAGCAAATAAAGTTATAACAATAGCCAGCAAGGCTTTGTTAAAAACAGATTATGCCAAACCAATCTTATTTCATTATTTAATAAAGTTACTAAATTAGTAGACCAGCAAAATGCTGTGGATATAGCATACTTAGATTTTAGTAAGGCATTTGACAAAGTAGACCACAACCTACTTCTTGGTAAGCTAGAAAAATATGGACTTAGACAACATCACCACCAGATTGATTTGTAGCTGGCTGACAAACCATACTCAATGAGTAGTCCTTAATGGTACTGCATCCACATGGAGAAAAGTAAGATGGAATACCATGAGGCTTGGTAGCCCTCGTGGATGATCAGTTGAATATGAGCCAGCAGTGTGCAGCAGCAGCCAAAAAAGCTAATACAATCCTGGGTTGTATAAACAGAGGCAGAGAATTGAGATCACATGAAGTATTAGTAGCGCTTTATAAAATCCTGGTAAGACCACACCTGGAATACTGCAACCAATTTTGGTCACCATACTACAAAAAAGATATTGAGACTTTGGAAAAAGTTCAGAGAAGAGCAACTAAGATGATCAAAAGCCTGGAGACTAAAACATATGAAGAACCACTGCAGGATTTGGGATTGACTGGTCTAAAGAAAAGAAGAATTAGGAGTGACATGATAGCAGTATTTCAGTATTTGAGGGGCTGCCACAAAGAAGAGGGGGTCAAATTATTCTCCAAAGTATCAGAGGACAGGACAAGAAGCAGTTGGAAACTAATCAAAGAGAGAAGCTACCTGAAATTAAGGAGAAATTTCCTAACAGTGAGGAAGAGCCTGGATAGCTCTGCAGACTAAACACCGTAATTAACATCCAGCTGTCTGCAATTACACCAGTTCGAATCTCCCCAGGCTCAAGGTTGACTCAGCCTTCCATCCTTTCTAAGATAGGTAAATTGAGGACCCAGTTTGTGGGGGCAATAAGCAAATATACAAATATTTATATTTGTATAAATATACAAAAAGTATGAAGGCTATTGCTTAACACATTGTAAGCCGCCCTGAGTCTTCGGAGAAGGGCAGTATATAAATCAATTTTTTTTAAAAAAACAACAACAATTAACCAGTGGAACAGCTTGCCTCCAGAAATCTTGGGCACTCCATACTGGATGTTTTTAAGAAGACTCTAAACAGTTACTTATCTGAAATGGTATAGGTTCTCTTGCTTGAGCAGGGGGCTGGACTAGAAGACCTCCATTCAATTCCATTATCCAGACTTTATGTTCAGCATCAGTCCTTTCAATAACATAGAAATTTATCCTTTGCGCTTTTCTTAGGGGAGGTTGGCTGTTTGCATCATGTAAATATTGCATGCTTATCAAGAAGTTTTCTGTGCACAAATGAACTGTTTGGGTATGTACGTATCATACATTTTGTTAGTGGAAATGATGAAAAAGGATAACGTTTTTTGAAGAATGTTTTGAAGTCTTTGTTGTTCCAATCAACTGCAATTCTTTCTGAATCTCAACCTCCCCCCCCCTCCGAAAAAAAGGTCTTCAGAAATATCCGTGAGGAGGATCTTCAGGCCTGGATAGTGTAACAAAAGCCTCTGGAATTTTGCATCTTTACCCCAACAATGGCTAAACTTGGCCTAATCCATTAGCCAGAGAAAGAGAGCAGCTGCAACCAGATTACATCTGCACTAAGTGTGCTTCTGGGCAAGACTTTTATTGTGCAACCATCCTGCCTAATTGAAATTTTAACAGTGTCCAGACAATATTGTGTTTCATTTGTAACTGTACAGTATTTTCCCAGCATCTCTGTCTTTTTCCTTTTCATAAAAAAATCTGTTTAACAGGAAAACACAGAATGACTATACAGTGTCATTTGATTGCTAGTATTTAGGAACTGTCCATTTGGGAGTGCACTTATTACTTATCTTGAGACAATAGAAATGAAAGAAAACTCATGGTCACCAGCCAGAAAAACAAAAGCAGTTAGATGATTTCATGTTTTTTTTACTGTCCAGGAGATAATTTGAATAAAAATTAAGTACAAATCACTAAAACAAATGAATCAAATTCCATTCGGCTCAAAGAATAAAAATATATAGCCATTTGTAATTTTTCTGTTGTGAGGGAAATCACAATTTCATAAGGAGAACATTTTAAAACAGACACAATATTACAACTAAAAGAAAAGTAAAGAATAAAGCAGCTAAAGGGTTGTTGTTGTTAGTTGCGAAGTCGTGTCTGACCCATCGCGACCCCATGGACAACATTCTTCCAGGCCTTCCTGTCCTCTGCCATCCCCCGGAGACCATTTAAGCTCACTCCACTGCTTCAATGACACCATCCAGCCACTGTGTTCTCTGCCGTCCCCTTCTTTTGCCCTCAGTCATTCCCAGCAATAGGCTCTTCTCCAGTGAGTCCTTCTTTCTCATGAAGTAACCAAAGTATTTCAGTTTAATCTTCAGGATCTGGCCTTCTAAAGAGGAGGCAGGGTTGATCTCCTCTAGGACTGACCAGTTTGATTGCCTTGCAGTCCAAGGGACTTGCAGGAGTCTCTCCAGCACCATAGTTCAAAGGCCTCAATTCTTTGGCGCTCAGCCTTTCTTATGGTCCAACTTTCACAGCCATACATTGCAACTGGGAAAACCATAGCCTTGACTATACACACTTTTGTTGGCAGGGTGATATCTCTGCTTTTTAGGATGCTGTCTAGATTTGCCATAGCTTTCCTCTCCAGGAGCAAATGTCTTTTAATTTCTTGGCTGTAGTCCCCATCTGCAGTGATCTTGGAGCTCAGGAAAATAAAATCTGTCACTACCTCCATTTTTTCCCCATCTATTTGCCAGGAATTGAGAGGGCCAGATGCCATGATCTTAGTTTTCTTAATGTTGAGTTTCAAGCCAACTTTTGCACTCTCCTTCATCCGCATCAAGAGGCTCTTTAGTTCGTCTTCGCTTTCTGCCATTAGAGTGGTATCATCTGCATATCTGAGGTTGTTGATATTTCTCCTGGCAAAGCTGAAAGGTAGTATCCATAATTTTTCATTCTTTTTGAAATCGCATCAGTCTTAAAAATAGAATACTGTCATATTATTCCCATGTTATATATGAGAAGTGATAAGATTGCACATACAATGAAAATTATTTTTAAAAAATTATAGAAAATTCTTGTATCAAGATATTTCTAATTCAAAACTTAGTTTCCCATGTGTTACAAGAATCTTCCAGAGGTATTATCTTATGAAATAAAGTGAGACAAATGGATAGAATTCTGCAATTATAACCTATGATGCTTGTGGCAATGTGGAATGCTTGTCAGGGCACAGTCTGGAATATATTTGAAGCAAGTGCAAGTTTATAGCATGACTTGAAGGGGGAAGAAACCTAATAGAAGATCTGAAATACTTCAGTGATATCTGCTTCAAGAAAGGAGATGTCACAGCAGGATCTGATCGAGGACAACATTCCCCCTAAGGACAGTTAAAGGGGCAAGCCTAGTATGCAAGGGAGAAGGTAATCTGCATTTGTGAAAGTCAGGAACACCCTTGAAGTCTTCCCAGAAGACTCAATCTCTTAGTTTTCAGGGAAAGAAAAAACAGATTGCAGAATAGGAGGCAGAATATGTAGCCTGAAGGGCAGATGGGATGCAGCTGTGCCCTGCTGGAATAGAAAGTGTTGTGGTAAGCTCACTTCTGCAGGAACGGAAACAAATGAGCTGACTGGACCTTTGCTTCATAAAATTAGCTATCTGTCAAGAGCAAGGATAGGGTTTTAACAGAAGAAATTCCAGAAGTTCTCAAATCCATTGATAATTATCTTTTCTGGCTAATGATACTACAAAAAACAATTCATGTGGCCTTTAAAGGTCTGTGGATCAGATGATTGTGCTGTTTGCACAAATTTGATCTTGTGGACCTCTGCTTCATCTGCATCAGGAATTTTCAATCTTTTTTCAGACTGTTGTAGAACCCCTGTTCATGAAGCAAAGGTCTAGTGATAGATAATTGTCAGTGTTTGAGCAAACATCTTGCTTCCTTAGACACTCATGGCACCCCAGTTTGAAAAATGCTGATCTATCTGATACACTGCTAAAACAGGATGTGTTTCATTCACAAGGAGCTGTAAAAATGTATTTGGGTGCGCTTAAATCAGGTAGGGAATGTTTTTAAATTACCTTGATAAACATATTTTTCTAAGGGTCCTCTAATGAAAGAAAATTATGAAAGAGTGCCATCAGTCAAGATGAATTTCTTGACATCCTCACTTTATTCAGCTATGGAATTTCTAGTACTTCTATGAAGGAATCAGTGGTGGGTTGCTACCAGTTCTCCCCAGATCGAGCAAACTGGTAGCAGCGGCAGCGGACTCTGTCCACCTGTCCAGATGCTTTTATGCATGCACAGAAGCATTGTGCATGAGTGCACGAGCACCCATGAGCGAACCAGTAGCGATGGGTTTTGAAACCCGCCCCTGGAAGGAACCATGGTGAGCTCTAACTATGTGGTCTTACACATGGGAAAGTTTTAATAAGAAATTTCTTGAGAAAACCATCCAAGCAAATCAAAGAATATAAAAAGGAGTTTGTTGGGGAAAAGGAAATATTTGAGAAAGCAAGGTATAGAAGCAATCACAAATGGATAGAATGTCTCATATTTCCTGGGGAAATGGGAAAAGAAAGCAGAATTGTTGCAGAAAAGATTCCTTATCCCATAAGATGATAGGGTAAAAGTGTGAGGAAAGTCTCATAGTAATCATTTCTTAATTACTCTAGGAAAAAAATGATTTGGAAAGATGTTTTGGAAGGTTTTCAAGATTCTGTTATATTGCCCTACTAGCAATAAAGATCATTCCAGAAATCCAAATGGTCCTTGTTTCCTCAGTTTGTCAGCCACAAAGAGCTTGATACATACAAATAGAATTCAAAATAAAACTGGGACAATTTAACTAAGTTAATTATTTATTGTCTCCTTGAACAGGGCCCTGAGTCTTAGCACATTTCTTGCCAAACAGAGAAATTTGGGAGGGGGGGGGGATATCATATATTAATGTTTGTCTTTGCTTGGGTACCATCCTGAACTAGACACTTATCATGTAAGGTGAGATTGATGATGAACATTTTAAATAGTAATTGAAAGGGAAGCTGATCACAAAGTATCAAGAAAGGTAAAAGTATCCAGAAAGATAAAAATTAAGTTGAGCTGAATATGCTAAAAGAATTGTAAGACCTTGGTAAACATCTTTTTCCAAGGGCTCTTCTTCAGATGTGTTGAAAAGAAATGGAAGAGAAAAGAAGTAGTACATCAGATTTTCAGTAAAGATAGCAAAATGCTAATGGATAAAGAACAATGTTTAATTCCTATTACGGCTCATGGTTCTCTGATAAGAAGTTATTGTAAGATCTCTTTTAAACAACAGGTTGAAGGGGCAAGATTGAAGACCGAGACTGACAGTGTTTCTGTTTACTTGGTGGATGCTGTGTTGTCAGTCTGTTTCTCTGCAATTATCAGTATATTTCTCATTTTCCTTGAAAAAAATTAAATATTCAGGACCAGGTATCATATCCTAAGTGCTGAAAGAATTTATTGATGGCTTGGCTAATTTATACATTAGCCACTGGAAAATCCCAGAAAGGATAAGATGCCTGCCAGTTTAGTTTAGTTTAGTTTTAGTTTAGTTTAATAGATTTATAAGACCACCCAACTAAAATAATACGACTGTTGGTAGCATACAACAAAAAGGCAAACAATAAACCAAAACAACCAAATAGCATAATAAAAACAATCAAATGTCTGGAAGAAGGCAAATATTTTCTGTCTTCAAAAACAGGAATAGAGGAGATTGAGGGAACTATAAAGCGGTGAATCTAACATCAATGCAACGTATGGAGAAGCTCTAGAGTAAATAATAAAAATATTCATTTGTAATATTCACTTTGAAAACAATGATATTATTAGCCAAGATGAACACAAATGTCAAAAGTAGAGAAGCCTTAATTTCATTTTTTATTAAGTAACTTTTTAAATAAATTATGAGAATGCTATAGCTTTACTTCAGTAAAACATTTAACATAGTGCCCCATCATATGTTGATTAATGATCTAATAAAGTGTAGGATGGATGGCATGAAAATTAAATGTATTCATATCTGGCTTTAAAATTATAATAAAAGAATCTCATCAGTTATTAATCATCAAATTAGAATGCAGAACTAAGTGGGACACCATAGGTTTCAACTCTGAGTTCTGTACTCCTCAAGATTTTTATTAATGACTTGTATCAAGAGGAAGTAGGAATGGTTATCAAATGTGTAAATTACATAAAATTGGATAGAACAATTGGTTTCCTAGAAAACTTAAAATTTAAAACTGTCTTGATAGATTAATAAAACTGGTTGAATTAAATTTAACAGCAAAATTAAAGCTCTTCACTGAGGTAAAAGAAATCAAAAGATAAGATGGAGGCTACCTTGTTTGATGATGTTACTCATCAAAAAAGTTCTGTTCATTCAACACAATCCAAGTACAAGCCAGTTATATGAAGGGGTTTCAAAAAACCATAAATGTAGTTTTAGTCTTCAAATTGCATCCTGAAAAGTATAGTTTCGTAATTATGAGAAATAATTATTTCATTTTAGTCTGTGTTAATCAAATCCCAACTCAAGTATTGTTTAGTTCTTGGCACTACATTAGGATACATTCAGGCAAAATGGAACAAGAACACAGAATAGAAATGCAAATTATCAGAGTAATCATTGAGACTAAAGAAATGTTTAGTCTGGAGAAGGTTGAAGGGGGAATATAATACCTGAAACAATGTCATATAGAAGAATGTCAGTACCTCATGCTTAAAAGAACATCTTGCAGAAGAAGAAAACAATCTTATGTGTGTTCTTCCCAATCTCCTTCAAGAGAATTTCCTGGTTGTAGTTTAAAGATTCTTTCTCCCATTTAAGTTGCTGCCAGATCAGGATCATGTCATCTGCCCCATTTACTCCAATTCCTTCCGTCCTTTATCCAATATAAGCTAGTTGTACACTTTGAAATAATTTCATCGTTTGGTTGTTGTGCATTCAGTGCCAGATGTGAATCAAAAAGCAGTAACATAGACTGAGGAAGTTCAGTGGCCTAAAAAAACCAACCCGGCTATTAAGACATATAGTTGCTGAGCCTTCCATTTCAGCAGTAGTTTTGAAAAATGAAAATGATATATCTAACTTCAGCCTTGCCTTCTATTTTAAAGTTATTTTCTCCTTCCTTCCTTCCTTCCTTCCTTCCTTCCTTCCTTCCTTCCTTCCTTCCTTCCTTCCTTCCTTCTCTCCCTCCCTCTTTTTACTTTCTTTCTTCTTTTCTCTATTTTATTGCAAAGGGATATTGATTAGCTAACAGTGATGACTCAAACCAAGCCTGAAGTTCAAGGATGTAGTTATAAAGTAGTTTGAAGAGGGTTTCTAGGCTGATTCTTAGGCATTGACTTCAGTCCTCTCAGTTAGGTTTTTTCTTCAGTTTTTGGAAGTGCATCTTGTTGAAAAATCAAACATGAAGCACAATACACATATGTGTATTTTTTGGGTTTAAACGAAGAGTCCCCAGATAGCAACCTTTGCCTAAAATGGCAACCATTATATTTTTCTGTAATGATATTAAAGAAGGGGCAACTGCCTGTGGACTGGGTAAGATTGCCCCTTTCTCCTTCCCTGCCTATTGCTTGGGAAGAGGAGATTTACCAGGCCTGTGAGGGATAGATAAAGAGCTCAGCAAAGTGTTTCTTCTGCAGGGGCAATGGGCTTGTTTGTTTGTTCAGCTGCTGCCTCCTGATAAGGGTTTATTTTGTTAGATAAAAGCACCTCTGAGGCTAGGAGATCACAGCCTTTGAGGAAAAGATTCTTAAGCCAGTTTGAGGAAGTCATGGCATGTACATACATATACATGCACATATGTACATGCAAAACACCTACCCAATTGCTAGACAAACCAACAAAGGCAAAGGATTTGTCTTCTTTCATGTCAGATTGGGGGCAAAGTGTAGTGCCGATGGAAGACTTTGAATTATAGAAACCCACAAAGGTTATGGGGACGCTGAGTGTTATGATGATGTTGATGGTGTATTTTGTCCTGAAAAAGAATAGTTTGCTTGGTCATTCCAAGACAGCAATCCTAATACAGTCCTTGTGAGCATTTCTGGACTAAATTTAACTTTATGGAGATTTTGAACAAAGAAGTGGCAAATGATTTTCAATTCCCTCTCAACGAGAAACCCTAAATTGGAATATAAATATTGTTAAGCCATTTGTCAAACTATATTTCTAAACTGGTATGGCTGGTCTGAGGTATCCATTTCCAACCCATATGGTATATTGGAAGAAAAAAAAGGAATATATTTTATATCCATTTTTATATATATTTAAAAAACACTCTCTCCTTCTACTATAGGTGAATCTGTTACTTTCATTTCAGCTTATTTTAACCTCCAATCAGCCCAGAAATACTACCTCATACTCACAATATTACTTGAAAAACACCCAGGGGTATATTTGAAAGTCTGCTCCATTCTATTTTTAGATTACTGCCTGAATTTAATATTTCATTTTAAAAGACATTGCTTGCAGATCCTTTTTCTTACAGAATTATAAGGATTGCATACAGAGCTCATCCCTAATTTGGAAACTTGTTCCTAGGTCTTTTTTGCCATCAAAAAGGAAACTTTTCTTTTGGCTTTGAACATTTCTTTAATCATCTAAACCTTTTACTTTATTTATATTAAATAGTAAATTCATGTAACATTGCAGTAGTTCGAACATACTATTTTGATGTCTTACTCTTTTCCTAGTTGTGCTTTTTAGTACTGTATGGCCACTATTTGATAACAGAAGTGATATAAAACCTGTCTCAGTAGTAGTGTGTTATCAGCACAGTATGCCGGATGGAGTTAGCTGCTTTAATTCACATTTGATCTAAATAACTGTCAATTAAGTCTTCAAGTCTTCATCAGGATGAATATTCTAGCTGAATATACCTAGGGTTTTTTTTTTAATTAAGCTGATTTTCAATAGACTGGCTCTGGACAAAAATGCCATTCAAGGAATCTGCCTACATGAGGATGCCTTCATACTCTCTGAGCTTGGTTGCTTGGTTGCTTGCTTGCAGAGGTTTCATTGCCCAAAGTAGATAACATCATCAGTGTTAATCATCACTTCTGATGATCTAGTTTGTATTGTACTTTGTTGTTTATGCAAGCTGCTAGGAGATGTTCTTTGAAAATTTTAAATTTGGAACCATCAGGATGCATAGGAAGCTCAATTCTATTTGACTTGTACTTTCCTCACAGGCCAAAAAAATCTTTTTAATCCTTTGCTGTGCAGAGTCAACAATGGGCCGGGTGAAGACCAGAATTTTGGGATGAATACAAAAAAATTCCATTTAGTTAAGGAGATGTTTATTGGAAGAGTGTCAGTCAACCAAATCAGATGGACAGCTTATTAAAATGAGGCTGCTCTCCAAGTCTGTAACTGGAACATGGACTAATACCAGGCTTGAGAAGCCACAGTGTCCCTGTTGTGACTGATATCTCTCCTGAAACACAAACATAGCCAGGACCAGCTCTGTTTCAGTAATCTCTAGGACCATATTAAACTGACCCTTAACGTAATATGCTGCTGTCTGGTTGTTCCTGAGTTTAGCTCTGATTACCTGTAAAGTCATTAAATGCCTTGGTGTCTGAAAGAGTTCCTTCCTTGTGTCCTTCTCCACATGTCCTATGCAGAACTTTTTGTCTCACTGTTCCCACTAAGGGCAATGCCTTTGCCATCATGCCTTGAGATATTCACAGAGAAATAACTGACTGACCAGCACATTCCTTCAATGTGTGCTTTTAATTTGCTGCTATTTATTGATGTCACTTTTAGATTATTTCTTAGCATTGATGCAAGCAATTATGATGCATGAATCTGACCGAATGCAGCAGGATTCTCTAAGTGCATTTTGCCTTTTCTTCTTCTTCTTCTATCTGTCTCCTTCAGCTGGCTATCAGCTGTGGCAAAATAAACTAGAAAGAAAAATAAAAGTTATGATATATTAATTCTGAAGCAAGCCCCTCATGCTTAAGAATTTATCTTCCATCTATCCCTGGGCTAAGCAAAACCATACTCCTCTGACCGTGTGTCAGTTGCTTGCTGCCGGCATTGTGGGAGCGCACTTAGCCGCCAGCACTAAAATGGCTGCCAAGTTTTAAAATGGCTGCCAACAGTTGCAAGGCCGGAAGGGAACAGTGTGCCTTAGCCAACTGTAGAAAAGAAGGAAAAAGAGAAGGGGGGTGGATGGGGGTAAGGGGAGGAGAGAACTAACTCTGAAATATTTCCTCATGCTTCCCCAGCTGTTGCAGAGCAAGAGACATATTTCCTTTCTTCTTTCTGCTTTTATTTGTCGCTGATAAAGGTAATCTTGTACAGCACTGTTGATGTAGCTAACCTGAGTTCTGCAACTAGTGACCTACACTAAATTAGGACAAGCACCATGAGACAGGCAGTCGTAAAGCACAGTGGCGTAGAGCTGAAACATTTATGATAGCCCATGATTTGAAATCTTCCTTCTGGCATTTTATTTCAGATGTTCTTTTCCTTCTAAGGGATTTGTGGGAATTGATGCTTTTATTAGGGCTACCATACCTGGGCTGCAGAAATCCGGAAAACTACTAAATAATAGGAAAGTGTCACAAGTTGTCTCTGACTCTTCGCTGCCATCTAGTGGTCACCTGGAATTTGACAGTTCCAGTACGGCACTTCTAATTTTTATCCAAGACACTCACAGTTCAGTTAGGTCTTGTACAGAACATATTTCACAGACTCTGCCAAGAGACTGTATGAGTCTTATCTTCCATTTTGATTGAAATATCACCTGTATTTTAACATTCTACTTTCAGAAAAATAATTTTTTTTTATTAAGCAATAAAATTAGCAGAGGAAGTGATTCCATACTGAATTCTAGGAGGAAGTACTTGTTTAGTATGGACGTTATCTCTATTCTTTAGCATAGAATTCCTTCAAGATGTTATGTAGAAGAGCGGATTTTGGCATGTTCAAAACAGTGCCATCTGCCAAAATTGTTTTTCTCCAAGTAGATATGACAGGAAGCTGGAAACCCTAGCAAGGGTAAGAAGAATTAGGGAAGCAGATCCATGTCTCCTGATTTTGAATTAATTTTTCTAAGATAACCCTAGTTTTCATGCATTAAAATCCTTGTTAGACATGAAATACTGTAAAATATTGTAATATTATATATTATATTACATAAGCATCTTCAAATTATTTTTCCTACTTTAAAAATATAGGCAAGCATTGTTGAACCCCAAAAAGGACATGTATACTATACAAATACTCCAGGCAAATCAGTACCTCAATTTAAAACCACTGACAAAGGACATAATATATTGTTATGATCATTAGTGGCTACCATTAGCGGTATCCCTCTGCAGATCTATTTTTAAGCTATCAAAATGATACATTTTACTAATATGTTTTATAGTTTCACTTTTCTCTGTAAATATTATATTTGATCTCATTTAAATATCCCAATATCAAAATTTAGATGATCTCATGAATTCTAATGTTAATGGGCTTAAAAATTCTGACTCCCTACTTTCCCCACATCATGCAGAACACTATGATCCCCTCTTACATAACTACACATAGAGATTGTTTCTGTTATTTAAGATAAGAAGACCCAAATATTAAAACTTTTTCTCATAAGGTGCAGGTAGTCCTCAATTTATGCTAACAATTTTGCAACCATTTATACTGTGGATGCAAAGAAAATCACTGTGGTCATTAACCTAATCACATGCTTGTTAAGCAAATTGCATGGTCATTAAGCAAATTCAGCTTTTTCAACGAATGTCTTTTGCCAGAAACTGGCAAAAGTAGTTGTCAATCATAATCATGTGACCACAGGATACTGCAACTAGTCAAATGCAAGCTGGTTACCAAGCAACCAAACCGATCACATGACCATGGGTGGTATTGTGGCCTTAACTGCAAGTACAGGTCATAAAGCATTTTTTTCAAGGCCATCATAACTTCGAATCATCATTAAAGAAGTGGATGTAAGTTGAGGACTAATTGCTCCATCCTGTTAATTATTTTGGTTGTTTTTCTGGCATTTCTTTGCAGTTCAGTGACACAACCTAATATTGTACACAATATTTTGAGTGTGCACATGCATAGAGTTATGTAAAGTCATTGTTAGGATCTTGTCTTTATCAGAAAATTATTTCCGATCTTTCCAATCCTGTGTACTGTTTTTATATATAGTATCAATATATACCATATATATAGTACTCAAAGCATTTCTTAAACTTTGTAATGCTTATCAGAATCATAAAAGGTTACTTGGTAATATTGATCTATGTAACACAGAAGTCATGCTGATTTATTGTTCTTATTGTCAGGAAATTTCTCCTTATTTCTATGCTGGATCTTTGATAAGTTTCCATCTGTTACTTTTCATGACACCACCTTAGATATTGGAAGACTGCTATCATGTCACTCCTTGCCCTTTTCTTTATTAGATTAAATATAGTTTAAATATAGGCATTCATACCACATGTTTATTATAGTCAAGCATTTGTCTTCCAAATTTAACAGATTAATGTGCTTGTGGGATATTTCAGCAGAGGTACATAGGGTTGGACAAGCACTGTTCAGTGTTCAGGACTTTTTCAGGTCTGAGAGTTATTAGATGAGGAACAGTCATATTTAAGCCATAATATGGCCTTGAGGAACTGTATGTAACTAAAGGAAAAGCTGCTAAAGGTTTTATGAGTGCAGAATCAGGAATCTCTTCAGTGTGGCAAAGGAAGCTGGAGGAAATAATGGAGTTGCTTCCATATTTGCAGGCAATTATTCTGAGAGCACAGAGGTAATCCTTTTTCTTCTGCAGTTAGAGGGGATATACAATATTCAGCTGTCTGCCATTCTTTTGTAGAATAAAACATTAACTTTTTCTTCAAGCTATCCTGAATAATCAAGATTTTCTTCTAGCCAAACTTGTTTCTGAACCTGGCTGGGATTGTGGGGAGAATCCCTTCAGAGAACAAACTGCTGAAATACTATGAAAAGGAAGAAAAGGTAGCATAACCAAATTGTTCTTTAAATTGGATTTTCCTCCCCCTCCCTTTTACTTGATTCATGCAGGCCTGCTATTAAAGGAATGAGTTTGCTACCATCATATACAGGCTGGCTTTATGCCTAGGCATTGTGGCTTATTCACAAAACCATGATTTTAAAAAGACCATTAGACAGAGTGAAGTGATTGCTTCAAACCAAAACTGTTGGGAGACATGGTGCCAGTTCTCTATTCCACTCCCAACTCTATCTGCTAAATTGTCAGATGTTCATATTGGGAAGCACACAGCCTGGCAGGGAGGAGAGGTCACACACAGAGCTAGCCTAGAATCATCAAGCAACTAGAAAAGTGCTAGGTCCAACCCATATGAAGTTCCTTGGAGCCTTATCTAATTGTTCCCAGGAGTAGGCTGCCAGACTGGGGAAATTCCTGCATTATAGTCAGACTCGAACATAATAAAGTATTTATTTTAAACTCTGCATGTATGGACCTGGTTGTTCACATTGGACAAGGACAGAATTCTAAATAATATGCATAACTTGCCTTTAAAATCTGAACAAGCCAATATTGTGGATATTATCCATTCACTAAGATCCAGTATGATTTAGTTTTATTTACCCAGCTCTACATGTGGACTTGGAGAACAGGGTAGGGCTATCAGATGGGGCTCCAAATATCTAGATGACCACTAGGTGATAACGAAGTATAGAAATTCTACCTCTTGTTTTCACTTTGCGGTTGTCTGGATGCTTACAACTGTGATCTGATAGCACTAGGAGGTTTTTTATTATATGTTTCAAATACAAAAGGCAGCATATACAATTATTACACTGCACTTTGAGTAGAGTGAAGTCTACTGTATCTTATATGCACCTACACAGAAATAAGTTCCAGTGGGTTTAATGGCAGTAGGTATAGAATTGGAGCCTAACATTTTCCCTTATTTCAGTACAATAATTAAAATCCTGTCTTCCTGCTTTTTATCCTGTCTTCCATTGTGGAAGAAGGAAGTAATCAACATCTCTTCCTTCTTTTAATTTTCATAAAAGTAAACAATTCAGCTTATTTTCCCTTCTATTTAGCATGCATTGCATATCTTTCAGTTGCACAAAACTTTCCAATAATGTAGGAGGAAACTGTGACCTGGCACAATGGAAAATATGCAGTGTACCCATTATTGTTTGATGGGACATTCAGATTATTTCCTAAATCACTATATCTGGCAAAGCTTTGAATAAACTTGGTGCAAGAGTAAATCAAGATTTCCTATACTGTAGATTTATTTATGGTTATAAATATAAGAGGTAAAAGGACTACCACTTTATATTGAACTGCAACATTGGTATTATATTTATATATTTATTCAATTTATATAGCTACCCACCTCACAAGAAGTGACTCTGAGCAGCATCACATATATTTTTATCCAAGAGTCAAATGACAGCCTTGATAACATAGATACTTTTTTAATTAAGAAAGGTAAAGAAGTAAGATTAAAATGCCCATTTCCACATGTGCAATTTTCTCTTTTTTGATATTACAAATTAAATGATACAACAACCAGGATTTAAATTTTTAGACTTTTCCACATATAATTTGGTTTTCAATCTTTAATAAGATTGTCTTTAGTGGATTACATTCATTTGTCATAGAACAATATTTCTGTTTTACTCTGTTATATTTTAAAATGGATCATAAACTGATCCTTCAGCTATGTGGCCTCCAGATTTTTATTTGTCCAGTGAAATCTGCCATAAACCAGAATTTTATTTCCTATAAAGTTTGAATTCTTGTCTAAGGAAGACTCATAATATGTCTCATTTAAATATCATGGTGCCATCAGCACAAAAAATAAAATATCAAATTTGCTAAATTTTAATACTAGCCTTACAGATTGCACAGTGTGCTCATAGTATGTAAACTGGAACAATCCCATAGGGCAAAAATACTTACAGGACAAAACTGAAAACCAGGTAAGATGGCTTGCTTCAAGAGATGGATTTGGGGATATTATAAAAGGACAGGCAAAATATCAGTCATTTTTTAAAATTTATATCTTTTAACACAAGATCGTTGTTTGAACAAAAATATATTGTTCCGTAAGGTTTATAATAAATAAAGCAAAATGTCATATCTGCTAAGCTTTTCTGTTATTTTCAATGGAAGTAAAAATAACATCAATAATTATATGTATGTCCTATATGTGTATGGGAGAGGATTCCTTCTTGACTCCTGTATTGTAATCCTGTAAAATATGAAATAAAGAATTGTCTACTACATCTTTGTAATTTACAACAGCATGTCAGGAATCTGTGTTTAATAATGGCAATCAATATTTTCCAAATTATGTTTTTGAGAAATACTCAGGAAAATTCTGGAAAAGATAATCAAGCAGCAGATTAAGAGGATCTAGAAAAGAAACAAAGTGATTACCAGGTGCCAGCATGGGTTTTCTGAAAACAGAACACAACAGACAAACCTTACTGCCTGCTTTGATAAAGTAACTAAATTAGTGGATCAGGGAAACACTGTGGATATAATATACTTAAGACTTCAGTAAGGCACTTGATAAAGTAGACCACTATCTTCTTCTTGGTAAGATAGAACAATGTGGGAGAGACAATAGCAGCACTGTATGGATTCTTAGTTAGCTGACCAACTGCACTCAGCATGTGGTCCTCCATGGAACTACATCCACATGGAGGAAAGCATGCAGTGGGGTACCTCAAGGTTCTGTAGTATGCCCATGCTCTTCAACATCTTCATAAATGATCTAGATGAGGGGATAAAAGGACAGCTCATCAAATTTTCAGACTATACTAAGTTGGGGGAAATTGCTAACACGTAGGAGGATAGACTTAAGATTCAAGATTCACAGACTTAAATATTGGGCTCTAGCTAACAAGATGCAGTTCACTAGTGAGAAAAGTAAGGTCCTGCACTGAAGCAAGTAAAGTCAAAGGTATAGTTATAGAATAAGTGGTACCTGGCTCAACTGTAGTAGTTGTGAGAGGGATCTATGGGTCCCAGTGAACCACCACTTAAATATGAGCCAGCAGTGTGCTGCAGCTTCCAAAAAAGGCCAGTACAATCCTAGGCTGCATCAAGAAAAGGATAGCACCAAGATCACAAGAAGTGATAGTACCACTTTATCTTGCACAAGTGAGGTGAACCTGGAATACTGTATCCAATTCTGATCACAATTACACTCAAAAAAAGATGCTGAGACCCTAAAAAGAACACAGAGAAGAGCAACAACATGATAAGGGATCTGCAGGATAAATCATATAAGGAACAGTTAAGGGAACAGTTAAGGAAACTATGCCTAGTCTAAGGAAAAGATGAATTAGAGGTGACATGATAGCTTTCTTACGGTGCATGAGGGGCTGCCACAGAAAGATGGGGGTTGACTTATTCTCCAAAGTACCTGAGGGTAGGACAAGAAGCAGTGGGTGGAAACTCATTGAAGAGATATCCAACCCAGAACAAAAGAGAAGTTTTTTGACAATGAGAGCAATCAACCAATGGAACAGCTTGCCTCCTGAAGTTGTGGCTGCATCATTGTTGGAGGTTTTCTAGAAAAGATTGGACAATCATTTGACCTGGATGATATAAAGTCTCCTGCCATGGGCAGGGAATTGAAATAAAAGACCTCCAAGGTATCTTCCAGCCCTATGATTCTAAAATTCTAAGTGAAGTGAAGGAAAACTGAAATAGTTTATAAATTTTAGAGCAGTTCTTTTCATTCATTCAGTATGAAAGTAGCAAAGTAGATGATGCCATAAAGCAGGGCCCAACATTGTCAACCACATGCTTCTGATTCTTAGTTCTAGCAATATATTGATGACAGGTTCTTTTTTCCTTGTGTGTTTTAGAATCCGGACAATCAGACAATTCAAACCAGCAAGGAGATGCGGACATTAAACCACTGCCCAATGGTGAGTGAATCACTGCTCAACATTCTGCTCAAAGTTGGATTCCATGCTCAACATTCTTATATTCCATTTTTAACTTCATTAAAGCCCTTTTCCCTCCTTTCCTGCCAATATCTGTTTCTGCCCCAAGGTGGAGATGAGTAGAGAATGATCAAGAATCACAGATCTTTGTAGATTGATATGGAATTCTTGAGAAATAAATGTAGGGGCAAACAAGGTAGGATTTGTAATCTTAGAGTGGGAGTAAATATGCAGATTTGAAATAATGAACTAGGCTTGAATTAAAACTGAAAGAGGAGGAGGAGGAATGGAATTCAAAGCTGAGGTTAAGGTACAATTCATGAAAGAGACAAAAGATAGAAGCAAATTAGAATTTCTTTCTATCCAGCCAGAGTATAGCAAGCCATCCCAGTCTCCAATTGCTACAGCTCTCATATTCTACTCCATCCTCATGACCCAGTCTGTATCTGCCTTTTTTTCTTTGCAGGGCATTTGACCTTCCAGGACTGTTTTGTGACATCAGGCGTTTGGAATGTTACAGAACTGGTGAGAGTGTCACAGAGTAAGTTAAGGCAACTGAAACTGCAGGTTTGGTGTGGTGATTTTAAGGTGATAAGACTCGGGGATGCACATATCTTCTCTGGGCATCTTCTCGGGTTGTAAAATTGCTGAGAACAAGATAATGAGAGCTGTGATTATGGCTGTACTGGCTCTCAAATGCTTCTAATGAAATAGGTGTGTGTATATTTAGATAGATGTCTTCCAGATAGATGTACCCCTTGCAAGGAACTCTGAATCCATTACCATTTCTCTTAGAATTATTACTGGTCTCTCCCTCCCATCACTTAGTACATTAATAAATAGTACATTTTGAACAAAAAAGGAACTTCCTGACTTGTCAAGGAATTGGTGTGAACATGAAGGCTCTTTTCAGGTTACTTTTGGACAAAACTTTTACAGGGTAGGAGGGACATCTAGACTGTCATTTTCCAACATTTTTCCATTCTTTTTTTTGTTAAGGAGTAAAGGATGGAATAGTTGCACAGTAAACTTTTATTGAAAGATACTTGGAAAATTTTCAAAGTCTTCTTTTCCATCAAACAATTTCTTTTTCTCTGTGATCTAACATGAATATTAAAATTACTTTCTGACAGAAAGGTACAAGATATTCATATATGTAGAATCAGTAGAGGTGGATGCTTCAATACAAATGGCAACTGCATGCTGACCCACTGCACTGAAAGCAATGAACTGAATCAGCCCCACCTTTAAGCATATATTACAGGGGTGCCAAATTGACAACCTGCGGGCTGGATGCATAATGTGCAGGCCATGCCCACCTCAACTTGACGAATGGGAAAAACATCATGAAATGTCACCTGACGGCAACATGACGCCATGAATTTGACACCTGTGATATATTAGGAATCGATCGTTCCTAAGAATTTGTTTGTAGACTGCCTTTCTCAGCAAAGAATGCTGAGTGATATAAGCTTAACTAACTGCAGGAAACTCTAACACAGAAAGCTTTGTACCCAGAGAAAGAGTTCAGGAAATTTTATCTTTGCTGTACTGTACATAATTCTTCAGTTGATCCATCTAAAATTCTAATTTGATGGGTCTAACTCTAATTGACCTAAAGAAGTATTCAGTCTCCAGACCAGTACTTGCTACTATATTTTCAATGGCAGAGTAAGATCCCCAAAATAATATATTTAAGTACTCTTTTCTATTTTTTTTTATGAAGATATCTCTAAGTACTTGGAAGTCATGCTCTGTTTTATTTTCTAACACCTCTTAAGTGTGTTTATGTATGTGTTCTCTCTCGAGTTTATATAACTGAGAAAGTAAAATCCAGCCTTCAGTGCAAGGATTCTCTTATCCTATTGCTTCTGATCAGGGGTGGAATCTACTTACCTTCCTTACTGGTTCAGAAGCGCATGCGCCGTGTGCATGCATCGCTACCGGATTGCTGAACCACCGGCCAAGATCGCTACCGGACCAGGCAATCCGGTCCTATCCGGGAGCATTTCACACCTGCTTCTGATGGTGTCTGGAGATTGTGAGGGCCACAATGGATACATTAATGATGCAGGGTGGAGGACATATCTTTTACATAAGCACAGTCCAAACTCTGTATTTTCCTGTTTCTTGGTTGTTTGGTTGTTTGGTGTGATGGCAAAACTGTTGGGGAGTTAAGCCTATTTTATGGCTTGCAGCGTAGCTTCTTGTTTCTCACAATCTCAAACTGACAGAAGATATTATATTAATTTTTAGTAATTATGGTCAGAGATTCATGTCTGCCATTGCCAAATCCTATTCCACTCTATTACCATATACTTTCTGGGCAATAATATATATCGTATTAGATATATATATATAGTCGTA
The DNA here is from genome assembly GCA_030761175.1 of Masticophis lateralis. Lineage (NCBI taxonomy): Eukaryota > Metazoa > Chordata > Lepidosauria > Squamata > Colubridae > Masticophis > Masticophis lateralis. The sequence goes on from JAUDYJ010000002.1 coordinate 165,452,883, forward strand.
TTAGAGAAACTCTGATCTCTTTATGGAGGGAAGCCCCACTACTTCTGTGCAAAGGAGAAATTCATTTTAAAATCACCTGAAATCTTCTCAGATCTCTTGGTTAATCTGTTTCTCTTTCTTCTCAGGCCAAGTGATAGGCCACATTAGGGAAAAGTTTCATGATATCTCCAATCTCTCTTCTTCCACAGAATCTCTGTTAGGATACCTCAGATGCTGCCTAAGTCAGGATCCTTATTTCAGTTTGAAGAAGAAACCCTCCCCCCCTTTTTTTTTGGCCTTGCTTGTTCTGCAAGCAACTATTCTCAGTTACCACCTAAGTTTTCTTACTTTGTTAGCCTTAGGCCCATACATAGATTTTCATTTGCTGTTATTATTTATACTATTTCTATTTAGCCATTTGCTTTAATATGCATTCTAATTTTTTTTAATGAGCTAATCAATTTCTTGATAGAATTTGTTTGCTAATTTCTTCCAAAATAAATAATTTAAACACTTGGCTTCTTCCCTCTTTTGCTTTCTCTTTTTTTCTCTCTGTGTAATTATTTATTATTTTTGAAGAGTTTGCATTACTGAGCAAATTGAAATGCAATGTTGCCAATGTTAAGACATCTGAACATTTATGATCATAATGTGGTCTAAAAGATATGAGCACATAAAGTAATCATAGTCAGTTATTTAATTTACTGTGATATTTCCACCACAATTAAGATTCATTTTCTGTGGAGGCACCAAACTGATTTTGGCCGTCTCTATTGATGGATAAAGTTCACAAGAAAGGCACAGCACAGCAATTGGCAAAAATCAGCAATAGTTGTGCCCAATCCCAATCACTAGGAAGTGCTTCCTTGAATTTTATCTTCCTGTTTTTGAGAACAAAACTGAAATATGTAAATGGCATGTACATAGCTCTCTCATTATATTTTAACTGAAATACTGAATTCTGTAGTTATGAAATGGAAACTTAGGTGTTAGCAGAAATTTCTTTATCCAGTTAGCTGTGTCCATTCCTTAAGAATGTAAATTTGTCTAGTAATAAAATGCTTTCATATATCTGTATTATTGCCATATGCTCTACTTTAGAAAAGTATTCAGAAATAATAATTGACCCAGAATACTGTAGATTCTGGAACTGCACCTCTGGGACAGGTGACTTCCCAACTGAAACATTTGTACGGTCTAAAGTCCTGAAAGGTTTAAGACCTGGATATCTGAAGACCTGTCATATGATGCCTAATGTAAATCATATAAATTACTAGAAGAAGAAATAAAGGGTCTAGAAGCAACTCTAGCGACTCTGAAACTCAGTGAACAAAGTGAGAATCCCCAACCTTAGCAAGAAGACTACACCAAAATTAAACACAATAGGAAGCAAACAGCTTCTTTAAAAAATGACCCCATATATGAACCAAAAGAAGAAAATGAATATACCCAAATTGAACACAATAGGGTTCAGTTGTATTGCCTAAACAGTTTCCCCCCCAAAAAATGACTCTATATACGAAGATAAAGAGCAAGACCAATGAAAATATGCCACTTTTAGAAGTAAACAGCAATCAAGAGTAAAGCTCTTACTATCTACCCTAGCCCACTCCAGTGAAGTCCCTCTGGAACTGAACAATCACTGTATAGCCTCCCTCTGGGAAAAAAAAACAACAATCCAAAACATAGTCATCAATAGTTTCTAAAAATGAGATACAACCCAGCATTTCTATGACAGGAAAAATAATATCCAAGACTTCCTTAGGGGGAAAAAGGTGAATATTGGTGATAGGAGATTCGATTCTTTGGGGAATAGACTGAATTCTACAGACTGAATAGTCAGTCTAGGGAGGAATGTTGTCTCCCTGGAGCAAATATCAAAGATGTAACTGAGAACCTTACTAAAATAATCAACCCCATGGATTACTACCCCTTCTGCATGAGAGAACCAATGACACAACAATGAATCTAAAAACAATACAAGAGATTACAAACAGCTAGGGAAGAAAGTTAAAGAATTAAGAGTTCAAGTGGTGTTTTCATCTATACTTCTAACAAAAGGCCAACATCCAATAAAGGAGCAAAGGGTTTTAGAAATGAACCATTGGCTTAAAAACTGGTGTTTGTCAAAAGGACTTTGGTTTCCTTGACCATGGTCTACATTACCTACATGAAGTGCTACTGGCAAGGGATGGAGTGAATCTCACAAGAACTGGAAAGAATTTATTCAAAAAGAGCTTATTAGAAGGGCTTTAAACTAATATTGAGGGGGGAGGGGGCAATCTTCAAGACCTTTAGAACCTAATTCCAAGCAAAAACCACCAGATAACCAATCACGTAAAGAGCTAGGGAGTAAAGAGAAAGAAGAAGAATAGGGGGAAAAAAAGGAAAAACACAATGAAGTAGAGATTGATGGAAAGTCTGGAAAACCCAGTTACAAAGTAGGAGATATAAGAAATATACTTAAGGCCCATAAAGGACTCAAATGCCTATATACGAATGTTCAAAGTTTAGGGAACAAAAAGGATGAACTTGAAGTACTAGTGCCTGAAGGTAAATATATAGTTGCCATTACTGAAACATGGTGGGATGAAACTCATGACTGGAATGTACTGATGGAAGGATACCAGCTATTCAAAAGAAACAGACCTAACAAAAGAGGAAGTAGAGTTGCATTAATATATAAAAGATCACTACATCTCTACAGAAATCCAAGGATGAAAATCTCCTAGAATCCATATGGGTCAATATAAAAGGAAAAAAAGAATGACATTGCTATAGGAATATGCTACAGGCCACCCAACCAAGCAGAAGAAATAAATGAACTTTTTTGCTAAACAATTAACAAATGTATTTAGGAAATATACCATAGTAGTAATGGGAGATTTTAACTACCCTGATACCAACTGGGAGACAAACTCTGCAGCAAGTGGGAGATCAAACATATTCCTAAGCAACTTAGATGACAACTTTGTCATCCAAAAAGTAGAGGAGAGACTAGAGGACCTAATTCTTACTAATAGAAAAGAAGTGATGGGAAAGTTGAAGTTGCTGGAACTTTGGGCAAGAATGATCACATATTGGAATTCAATATAATATAAACATAAGCGGTAGAACATATTCCAGCCAGTGTTTTAAACTTTAAAAAAGCTGATTTTAACAAACTGAGAGGGAGCCTAAAAAAAAATCCATGGATGAAAATCCTAAAGGGGAAAACAACTCAAGAAGTGTGGGAAACTCTGAAAAATATGACCATAAAAGCCCAGTCTAGCACAATACCACTGAAAAAGAAAAACAAGAAATCCAGGAAAAAAAACAGCCTTGTTGCACAAAGATTTCTCTGAAAAGATGAAAGACAAAAAGGACAAGTACAAAAAAAAAAATGAAAAGAGGGACACATAACTAAGGCAGAGTATCAGCAGATAGCCAGAAACTGCAAAGATGAAGTCAGGAAAGCAAAGGCTCAGAATGAACAAAGACTTGCAACAAAAGTCAAAGATAATAAAAAAGTTTCTTTCAACATATAAATAACAAGAAAAAAGTCAAGGAAACAGTAGGTCCACGTAAGAGAAAATGACAAGGAAGTAACAGGCAGCAGAGATAAGAACTGCTTAACTCATTCTTTGCATCAGTCTTCACATAAAAAGAAACCATGGCCCAACCTACCAAAAACATAACTGTAAAAGACACACTAGAAATAAAAATTAAAATAAACAAGAAAATGGTTAGAGAACAACTATCTGATCTTGATGAATATAAATCACTGGGATCTGAGGGATTACTGTATTTTTTGGAGTATAAGATGCACTCCCACCCCCCTCAAAAGTGAGTGGAAATGTCTGTGTATCTTATACAGCGAATATTGAGGGGGTGGGGTTGGTGTGGCACTAATCAGCTGTTCTAGAATGGGCCGCGGTGGCAGCGGTGAACAGGCCATGGTGAACAGTCCATGGCAGCGGTGAATGGGCAGTGGTGGTGCGAACAGGCCACAGCGAATGGACCACAGAGGCGAACAGGCTGCAGGCCAGGTGAATACCAGATGGATGCTGGGAGGCAGAGGAAGATTTTTTTTTCTTGGTTTCCTCCCCAAAAGCTAGGTGCGTCTTATAGTCTGAAAAATACGGTACATGCCAGAATTGTGAAGGAGCTGGCAGATATTATCTCAGAACCATTGTACCATATCTTTCAAAAATCCTGGAACGCTGAGGAATTACCTGAGGATTGGAAAAGAACTGATGTGGTTCCCATCTTCGAAAAAGGAAAAAAACAGTCCCAGGAAACTACAGATAAATCAGCTTAACATCAATATCTGGGATAATCAAAAAGCAGTTCTGTGAACATCTATAAACAAAGTTGTAACTAAAAGCCAGCATGGGTTTGTTAAAAACAGACTATACCAAACCAATCTCATTTCATTGTTTGACAAAGTGACTAAATTAGTAGAGCAGCAGAATGCTGTGGACATAGTATACTTAAAACTTCAGCAAGTCATTCAACAAAGTAGACCACAAACTACTTCTTGCTAAGCTAGAAAAATATGGGATAGATAGCATCACTACCCAGAAGACAAGCTCAGGATCCAAAAAGATCCTGACAGACTTGAACAATGGGCCTATCCAACCATGAACTATCCAACAAAATGAAATTTAATGTGGAGAAATGCAAAGTTTTACACTTAAGCAGGAAATACTAAAGGTACAAGTACAGATTAGGTGAAACCTGACTTAAAAACAGAAACTATGAGAGGAACATTTGAGTCCTAGTGAATAATCACTTAAATATGAGCCAGCAGTATATGGCAGCAGCCAAAAAAGCTAATACAATCCTTGGTTGTATAAACAGAGGCATAGAATCAAAATCAGCTGAAGTGTTAGTACCACTTTATAAAGCCTTAGTAAGGCCACATCTGGAATACTGCATCCAGTTTTGGTCATCACATTACAGAAAAAATGTTAAGACTTGTGAACGGTTGCAAGATTTGGGTTTGGCTAGTCTAGAGAAAAGAAGGACTAGGGGGGACATGATAGCAATATTCCAATATTTGAGAGCTTGTCACAAAGAGGAGGGGGTCAAATTTTTAAAGCACCAGAGGGCCAGAAAAAGAAACAATGGAAACTAATCAAGGAGAGAAGCAATTTGGAATTTAGAAGAAACTTCCTAACTGTGAGAACAATTAACCATTGGAACAGCTTACCTTTATCATTGGAGGTTTTTAAGAAGTGGGCAGTCACTTTTCTGAAATGGTATAAGGTCTCCTGTTTGAGCAGGGGGGTGGACTAGAAATCCTCGAAGGTCCCTTTCAGCTCTATTCTGATTGTATTGTAAGAACTCAAGAGTCTGAAAGCCATCTAATCAGGACTAGGAAAAGAGCCTTTTTAGAGGTTATGCCTAGACTTTGAAACTCAAGAGATGCCCCTCTTTCTTCACTAATAGTCTTCTAGATCTTTAATGTACAGTATGATCTTATTGAGAGTATATCAATAAGTTTTAGTGATTTAAATATTTTAAATATTTAGTGTAATATGCTTCTCAATTGTTTACTGTTTTATATTTCTATTTTTTTGTGAGCAATTTGGAGTTTTATAGAGAAGGAGGGTAAAAATCTAAAATAAGTAATAAAGACATTGATTTATTTGATGCATTCTTCACACTTCCTAATTTAATCTTCTTGACAGCTTACTTACAGAAGAAAGCTCTTTTACTATCAACTTCTAGAATTATGCAGCCTTTTTATATGCCATGTATTCAAATTTCCATTGTAATCAAATGGAGACACTGAAGAATAACAGAAAAAAACCTTTCCTTCCTTCCTTCCTTCCTTCCTTCCTTCCTTCCTTCCTTCCTTCCTTCCTTCCTTCCTTCCTTCCTTCCTTCTCCCTCCTTTCCATTGAAATTACTCTGTAAATTGGATGTTTTTGCCTGAATCTGCACGCACATGGTACAAATGTGTTTGTAATCAATACTCTCTGTGATTGGTCATGTTTACAACTCCTTTTTTTATTATTAGTATTTCAATTTAAGAAACTCAGCAGGAAATCCGTTTGAACTTGTGTTGTTCTCATGCCTCCTATCTTCCAGTCTGTTGAGTTATTGCCTCTTACCTCTTAGCTCCTGTTGCAACAGCGTCTGGTCCAAACTTCTCTCTGGCTGATCTGGAGAGTCCCAGTTACTACAATATCAATCAAGTGGCTCTTGGTAGACGGTCAATAACATCACCACCTTCTAGCAGGTAGGTCTACTACAAACTTTGTGCAGTGCAAACATCTTTGAGTTCATTGAAAGATTCTTCAAACCAAATGGCATTTCTTGTAGTAATTAATCCCAACTGGGGGTGGGGGTGGGAGTAAATACTTAACCCTGTATTTCATTACATTGTTGCTTATGATCTGTGTGCCTGTGTTATATTTCCACTGCAGTTCCACCAAACGGCCTAAGTCACTAGATGACAGCGAAATGGAGAGTCCAGTAGATGATGTGTTTTATCCTGGGACGGGACGGTCCCCAGCAGCTGGCAGCAGCCAATCCAGTGGTTGGCCCAATGATGTGGATGCAGGTAAGAGGCAACTGTCTTTCCTCATCAGTTAACATATATTGAGATGGGAAACAAAAGCAAAAGGACTAGTCTGATCTTTGGCCTTCATTTACCATCTCCATTAGGCCTGCATAGATTTCATCCACAATCGCATCTGTTCTTCTAATACAGTGACCATATTGCCTAATTAATGCTTTGTTAATGAAGAAGGACAAGTGACAATTATTTGTTTCAGGTGAGCTCTGTTTGGATTCTACAGATTGGAAGGAGTTGTTTAGGGAAATGGTTCAAACAAGTTGGTATATGGTTGCTTACAACAAATATGAAGCATAGCCCTTTAACAGACACATACCCAAATACAGGTGAAGTCTTAGTTTAAAATGTGGTTACAAAATGAAGTTAAGCCTACACAGAGCACATGAGCAAAGATGCCTCATGAGGGAAGGGTGGATAACTCTTAGTCCAGTATGGATGAGATTTGAAACTAAGGAATACATATCTCTCTAATACTAGCAAAAAACACTAGGCATGCAATAATATATAAAGCTCCCCAGCATGAAACCCAGTGAAATAAGGTGTTCTGAAATACTGCATAAGCATAATGGAACCAATAGTAAATTGTACACATTGAATTAAATTTGTGTAGACTTCAAAAGACTGTGATACAAATAAGCTATGGTCCTGTGTAGTTTTGCAGAATGAAATATTTATATAGCTACCTCAAAAATGCTAGCTTGTGAATATGAATGGGAGCATATTGACATGCATATGTTGAATATGTGCATGACATAATCTTCATGAATAAGGAGAAAGAGGATTAATGTCCAGGGAAAAGAAGTTTGTGTGCAGGATAATGGGAATGAACTGGCTATCTATGGTCCAGATATATTCCTGGCTTATCTGAAACCTCTCTGGCAATTCTGATTAAAGAACTGCCGAAGTAAGCTTGACCGTATCTGAGATATAGGAAAGCTGAGTTCTGTTCTGTTCTCCAAGTAAGGTATACAATATATTTTAATTATTGCATAAAATTTTTGCTGTAAATTTAAATAGTAATTTGCTCTTATTACATCTATTATTCTTTGTTTGGGTATTCACCTGTTTATTTTCCTTAATTCCAGAAGAAATTATCCTGTATTCTTAACCAATGTGAATGAAGAAAAATGTTTTAAAAATTCAATCTTCTTCACAAAAACTAAATTTGCTTTATTGGAAATACTATCAGCCCATATAGTAGCTGTGGTGAGGTATATGTGTGTTCAGTTACAGCTTCCATCATTTAAAGTAATCCCCCTTTCAACTGTGTTTTCCAAATACTGTCTTGTCTTATGGGGATTAGATATGATCAGCCAGTAGCCCATTAGATGTGGGAATTAATGTAAGTCTTGGATGACATAGAAGATGGAAAGAAGATTCTTAATACTGTATTGTCCTTTTCATTACATTTACATCATTTTTATATGCTAACATGGAAAGTCTAGCTATTCTTCTGTACCCTTTTGCATATTAATATCTATATCCCACAATATAGACATGTTATATACAGATTAATTTGTAAATCAGATGTCATAGAAGAAAAGGAGCATCCCCTGTATATATGTTTTTGGAAATACAGTTTTAGTAAAGTATATCTATGAAAAGGTTTGTGAATTTGCACACTTACTGTCAGAATAAAGCAGTGGGCAGCTGTGTCTGGAGGATACTCTAGTCTACCTCCAAATTCTAGGGTAACTTCAAAAGAAAATAGGTGAATACTCCATTAAAAGGAGTGTTCCAATGCAGCATGCAGCACATAACATCTTAAGCCAGTTTCTTAAATGCTTTATAAACTGCACTTCCTCTGTGTTTGTAGTACATTTGATAAATCAAAATTATTCCACTGATCTGTAGGGAATAATTATGATAGTGGGCTTGTTTTGTACTTGGGTCTTCCTTAGTTTTCTGAGGGCTGAAGGCTGTGGAACAGGCTGTATTCAAATACTTCTTTTTCTCTTTCTTTCATCTCCCTCCTCCTCCTTTGTCTTGTTGAGGTTTGTTCCCAACCATCTGAACAAATCACCAATTAAGCAGCACAGCTGCAGGGCTTGTATGAACAGCTGGAGAGATCATCCAGCCGTCTGACAGAGACAGGTGTTCACAGCTGGCTGGCAGCCCCCTCCCTATCCCTGTGCACAGGTATCAGGTGTTAGGCAGCTGGCATGAAATAACAGGCTGGGGGCTTTTTCCTGGGGGGGGGGGGGGGGGGGCTTGCCTGCTGCTGAAGTGCCAGATTGTGCTGCATTAGAAAGATAGTGATGAACAGGAATGGCCCATTTCTGTATGAAGCACTGTATTGGTCCCCTAATATTCAAGGGGTATGTCACCAGATTTCTTGTTTCGTATCTGTTGAGACAGCATTTTGTAACTAATCATGTTTCCCAAGGTGTGGATGCTTTTAATCAAGATCAATCGACAGTGTAGATCTACAAATGCATACACAAAAGAAAACCATGTGTAGATTTTAAACCAGCTTTGACACTACATCACCTATCTGTATTGTATTTCACACCGAAGTGAACTGCCCAAAGACAGATGGTTTATTATAAAAATGGCTTGTGTGTGCATTAGGGTGGAGTCTAAGGGTGAGTCCAAGAGCCAACAAATCAGAGATACACCAGGGCAGCAGCATCAGAGCTGTGAACAGTAGCTAATACTAGCAATGTACAATAAAACGTTACAGGTTTTCTAGTTCTAACTATGCTGTCCTGCCCTTTTCTTCTATATTCCATTCCACATTCAGGTCTTAGTAATTTATTTTTAATGTTTGCTAAGCATATTCTATAGGGCAGGGCAAGGCAGGGCGAGGCAAGGCGCAAGGCGAGGCAACGGGCGAGGCAAGGCAAGCTTTATTGTCATTGTGTATTGTGAGTATGCTGGCACACATTAAAAATGAAATTCTGTTGCCTGCTCTCAAAAGAAAGTATATATCTACCCATACACATACATAACACACATATACACATGCTATATACTGTACATACATATACATACCTAGACCTATATATATATTGAGAGTTCACAAGATTGATAACTATATGGAATAAAACTCTGACTGAATCTAGATATTGTGCTTCAGATACTACGAAGCCTGCTCCCAGAAGGTAATAAGGAAAACGGTCATGAAGAGGATGTGTAGCATCCCAGACAATACTGCGGAGCCTGCTTAAGCATTGCTTATATACTGTATCTTAGATCAAACATGTCAAACTCAAGGTCCATGGGCCAGATCCTCCTTGCGATGTGTTTGGATTTGGGCCACAGGACTGCCCTGGAGATAGTGAGGGACGAGCCTCTGCCGCCTTGGCCCTGGCCCACTGCAGCCGGGTGCTCCCCTTGGTGTGTGCATAGGATGCGGCGAGCACAGTGGGGCTGGGGATGCCCGGCAGCAGCTGCAACTTATTGGCCCCTTGATCACTCATTGACCAGCAGTGATGCCCAGCTAGATGTGAGCCCAGGACATCCAATAAACTGTGCTCGGCCCCACCCTACCTGCACCACACTCATACATCTTGGAGTCACACAGCCCACACAGCACAGGTGGGTCGGAGCACCACAGCTGTTAGGCCAGCCCTTTAAACAGCAGGCGGAGGCAGAGACACAGAGGGAGAGGCATGCAATCTGGCTCATAGGATGCGCTGGGTGACCACTTACCATGTCCCAGCCACAGCAGCTGTGGGCAAATAAAGACAGTGGGGCTATGGTGAGACAGCCTAGACAATCGTCACTGCCACATCATGGCCCCTGCCCACTCGGCCTCCATTATCCAACCTTGTGCTTCAGCTCCAGCCGCATACATGGGATAGCCTTCTATTTACAGCTGTACCAACAGCCCCAGCAAATGAGAAGGGTGGGGAGTTCCCATCCCCAAGAGACAGCTGGGATTCCTTTCCCTGCCCTGCCCAAGCCCAGCCCTGGAGCCGCCCTCTGCAGGAGCTGGGATGCCATTCGAGGCTCACTCTCCAATCCTGCCTTCTGTCCCTCGGTCCATCGAGTCTCCGACCATGGAATAACTGGACATGTTCTGAGCTTCCTGGTGCTCGAAGTCGTTCTGGCATCTCCCGAATCCCATCAGCCGGTCTGCCTCTGAAGGAGCCGTTTAAGCAAGGGTGTTGAGGAGCAAGAGGCCAAATCCCCCTGGGAAGTTCTGGACCCTGAGCATCGCTTCTGGGCTGCCCAGACCAGAAAATCAACTTCTCAGAAGGCTAAAATCTACTTTTATTGAGATTGGCTGCAATAATCAAATTTCTGAAATCTGATTATGCCTAACCTCCTTATACTCCTGTGAATCAGAGAAGTAACTGCCTGGGCCACTTCCAAATTTTCTCTTGTAGTTCTGGACTTGAAAAATCCTTCAACTCCTTTTGTCTAAGAAGAGGGTTCGCCACTGTCAGTCGAGCCAGCCATGCCTACCCAACCATGTTCATTTGGCTCTTTGAAGGCAACCTTAATGCTGATGCGGCCCTCGGTGAAATAGAGTTTGACACCCCTGTCCTAGATAGAAGGAAGTGAACTACCAATAATCTTTTCTGCTATCCTCACCATTCTGTATCACTTTCCTGTCCAAAGCAGTAATTCTTCCAAACCAGACAGGATGCTCTTGATCGTCTCTTCATAGTAAGTGGTAAGGATAGGGGAAGAAAGATACTAAATTCTTACTGAGCTAGGGTAGGCTGGCGCCGCCTGAGTGGGAGACGGGGCGGGGTGAGGGGTGCGAACAAACGGTTCAGTGTTTTTTTGTAATTTATTGGCCTTGCAGCACACTGAACCATTTGTTAAATTGCTGGCTCGCCCAACCCTTGCCCCGCCCCGTCTCCCACCCATGTGGCGCCAGCCTACCCTAGCCCATCCAGTCGCTGCGGGAGACGCACGACTTTTCTCCGCCCCGAACACTGGCTGGCCAGGCTGCAGCCAAAGCTCCACATTGTAATGGGCTCCAGGAGGAGGAGGGGCACCATCTGCCCCATTGCAAAGCTCAGTAAGAGCAACAACAGCCAGCTGCAGGCACAGCCAGGCGGGCGCACATGGGGCACAGGCTTAAGGTGCCACCTCCAAGCCGAGTGGTGACCCGATGGTGTAGTAGGTGCGCTGCCGCCACCACTCTAACGGGAGAGGAGAAAGAGATGGAGAGAAAGAGAGATGGAGAGAAAGGAGGGGGGAGAAAGAGAGATGGAGAGAAAGAGATGAAGGAGAGAAAGGGGAGGAGAAAGAGAGGGGGAGAAGGAGATGAGGGAGAGAAAGAGGGGGGAGTAAAAGATGGAGAGAAAGATGAAGGAAAGAAAGGGGGAGAGAAAGAGATGAAGAGAGATGAAAGAGACACACAGAGATACCTGTTTAAAAGAAAATACTGGCAGCGACAAAACCTGGGTGGGAGTAAGTGATATGGAATTGGCAACGCTCACCCAGGTTTAAGGTTGTGTTTAAGTGTTTACATGTGTTTAAGGTTGAATGTTTAAAGTTGTAGACCCCTGACCTACCCCATCCAATTGCTTCATCCTGCAGCCAGCCCTATAGGCCTGCGCCCACCTCTTACCTGGGCAGCAATGGCCTACCTACCCCGGTTGTATCACCTTGCCCTGCAGCTGGCCTGAACTCCTGCCTCGGACTGCCTCCAACTGCTCCAGCAGGTCATTTTTATTTAATTAATTTAATTAAGAATGCTGCAATGGGCACAAATGATGACTGGTCAAAAGTGTGAGGACCTGTCAGAAATCATTTTTTTTCAGCCCTCTGGGTAGTTCCTATGTACATAAGGACTACTCAGAGGGCTGAAAAAGTTATTTTTGACAGGTCCTCACACTTTTGACCAATCCTTGTGACTGTCCTCACATTTTACGTTTTGCGCCCTATCTTCTCACCGTGGTGAAGAGAACTAGTTGTGAAATGACTGACACAGTTGTTAAGAATGCTGCAATGGGCAGAAATGTGAGGATGGTTGTAACTGTGAGGACCAGTCAAAAGTGCGATGACCAGTCAGAAATGACTTTTTTCAGCCCTCTGAGTAGTCCCTATGCACATAGCCTCACCCACCATGTCACATGACCAGCTAGCCACACCCACCTGGTCACATGACCAACAAGCCCCCCTCCCCCCCCAACTAAGCCATGCCCACAGAACCGGTTGTTAAAAAAATGAATCCCACCACTGGACTTAAATCTTGTTCTGGAGTCATAAATCTTGTTCTGGAGTCTGATATTACACTGAAAATAAAATGCTGTGAGACTTCCCTTTCTCCTTCAACAATGCTCTGCCATTTTAATTTTTTCCCCCTAAGATGTATTTCTCCATTTTCAGGACTGGCATTCACATTTTCTCTCCCACTCCCATTGCAAAGCATTTCCCCATTGCAAAATACTAACATTTCCAATTTCAACTGCAGAAATATTCTCAGTCAGTCGCAACTTCCTCATTCAAAGGTAAAATTACTATGTGTATTTGTCTATAGTATGACACCAAGTATATGAAAAAGAGGACAAAAATACAGTTCAAATTCTTTAACCTCCACCATCAGTGTATCAGTCAAAACTGAGTCCTACAACAATTTTAAAGTAACGTTTAAAACGTTGGGATTTTTTTTTCTTCGTAGCATTTTCCCACAAATGCAGGATCTACTTTTTTTAGATCAACCAAGTGTTGATCTATTGGTTGTGATAAAAAGTGGCCAACTGGCTTGTCTCACCCAAGCTTGGTGTCATGGGTCAAGAGAGAATGACTGGCCCAAAATTACCCAACTGGCTTTCCTGCCTAAAAACTCATAGTCTCCTGGTTTCTAGCCTGGTAAGTTAACTATTAGAATGTTACGGAATATCTTATAAGGCTCTTAATACTTATATAATATATTATATTACAAGGATATTAAGCTTGTAATATGTAAGAAAAAATATTGACAATGACAAACATATTCCAAGATTCCTTAATTATAATGTACTTATACTTTATAATGTACTTATTTCATAGGAGCAGACTAATTATATTCTTGAGATATAACTGCATAGGCTGCTTGCTCCCGTGTCTGATTTACTGAGATTTTCTCATTGGCCTTGTGAGAGGTCATAACATACAATTCTGTACAGTTGTCTACATTGCAGACTGATCTTTCCTCTTTTATCAAGACTTAGTCCTACCACAACCTGGTACATAAGATAGAAGAAATTGGAATAGCCTGCTTGGTTTCTCAGATTTGTACAACATACAAAGTTTTTTTTTTTTTTTGGTGAGGAGGGGAAACCCTGTGATTGAATATATTAAATAAACAAATAGATAAATAAACTGAATACAGACATGTGTTTGACACTTTGGTTTCCCACCTTGATATCTGCCCCACCACCAGTACTCTCACAGAAGTGTATCTGTCAAGCCAAGAGAGTCACTGTCACATAGTGCAGAGTTCCTCAACCTTTTTGGCTTTGCAGACTGGCAGGGGAGGGGGAGAGGGACAGAGGATGATTCTATGTGAGCAGCAGGCAAGCATGTACATGCAGCTCCATTTGCTCAAATGGAGCATGCACACGCCTGCCCACCACTTCCCAGGCCTAGTTCTAAAAGGCTCAAGCCCCAGTAGTGGGCCATGGGTCAGGGGCTGGGGATCCCTGACATAGTGGATAAGAAACTAGGATATAATGAGCTCTAGCCATGGAAGCTAGAAACATGATTTTATACCAGTCACTCTCTCAGACCAACCCAAACCCGGGAGTATTACTGTATGTATGCTGCCTTGAGTGATAGAAAATAGAAACAGAATCTAAATCTAATAAATAAATAATAATTTCGGGGGGAGGGGGGGTGGAGGGAAGTAGGAATCAAGAAATTCAGGAAAACTGCTGAACAGTGAAGAAATAAATCCATTTCTGGAAAATAAGCAATTTCAGTAGTTCTTTTGTGAATTATTAAGAGTGTTTTTTTCATGTACCTGTGCCTTTTACTATTTACTTTTTTCACTTTTTGGCTATTATTAGTTCTCCTGGCACCCAACTAAGGCCTTGCTCAAATGACGTGACAAGTCTATGTGTTTGTAGGGAACTGTGGAGCAAACTTAAACAGCCTTTGAACACATTTATATTGGTGTTTAATAACTGTTAATTCAAAGGAAGAGTAGCATTTGTCATGCAAATAAGCATTTTCAATCACATGGCAAACTCCACTGAAGCAAGACTGCTTTAGAACAAAGGCAAGAAACTGCTCTGGTGCAGGGCTTTGAAAACCCTAATAAGCATTCAGATTACTTCTTGTCACTGAGATATAACAAACTTAGATGTGCTCTAGGACAAGGAATAGTGAGTAACAGAGATGGGGAAAAATCTAGAGTTTTGAAAGAAAATGAAGTGTTGCAACCTGATCGAGTCAAATCACTAATTTATTGCACGCCTTGATTGATGGATCTAAGTCTCAGCAAGTATAGAACCTGGCTAATCTAGTCTGCGCTTGGAAGCTAAGGATATGTACTTGAATGAGAAACCAAACGGGAGTCCCAGGGCTGTAGGCTGGAGTACAAGTAAAAAAAAGTAAAAATCCTGGAACTGGGCTAAGGCAGCCACTTCCGTATGTTGCCTGGATGAATGTAGGTTCCATGAGGGAATCAAATCTGACACAAAGGAGATTTTATTTATTTTTATTTTATTAATGGAGGCACCTCAGAGACACATGGAGATTGCTCTTAATAGTATATATCAAGTGCTGTAGAAATAATGAATACTAATGCTGTGTGTATATCTACGTCTACTTCATTGTTGGCTTTTATGCAGAATAGACATGTGAGCTGCTTCTTTAACCTGTTCAGTGAGAGGTAGAGAAACTGAAAATTGAAAGCAGCCATTCCCAGTATAATCCCTTAGATCTGTTGTAGAACATAAGTTGGACCACAGAACTGAATGAAAGAGCATGGCTAACTACTAATCCATCTTTCCTCCACCTGTTAAACCATGAACTTTCTCCCTGATTCCTTGCCAGGACCGGCTTCTTTAAAGAAGTCAGGAAAGCTGGATTTCTGCAGTGCCCTGTCCTCCCACACCACCTCCCCGAGAATGGCTTTCACCCACCACCCGCTGCCTGTCCTAGCAGGAGTCAGACCAGGTGAGAACAAAGCCATTTTCTTAGGGGGGCGAATGGGTGGATTGTGGGCAAGATGGGAGGCAAGGGACAAATTTGTCTCCTTGGTAGGGCATGTCAATAGATTCAACCACCTCGGTTCTGGCAATAGTCTCTTGCTGTCTCTTTTTCTATTTCACTTCCTCTGTCTTTTGTCCCCCTGCTTTCTTTTCTCCCCCCCCCCCCCCAATGGCTTTGATGGCAAATGGCATTCTCAAGAATTTATCCTTAAAATGGCATATAAAGAGGAAAGTTTTGATAAATCAGATTAACTTGAAAGCCACAGCACCAAGTTTGAATTGATAGCAGTACATAAATGGACTAAGATCCAGTTTAATATATATAGCTTCAAATGCTCATTTGAAAATGCTTTGGAAAAGGAGGCTTCAAAATGAATATATTTAAATATTTTGTTTAAAAAACTAGGATATTTAAAGTTTGCATCTAAGAAAGGCAAATCTAACCTATAGACTACATTTAATACATTGAGAGTTGTCAGATTTCTAATGGCTTATTGTTTCAAGCTGAAATACTTATCCTTGCTTCTTTGAGGTGTGCTTGAAATTGAAGTAGAACCCTAAGCTCCATGAAAATGAAAATGACAAATGTATTTTCAGTACATTTTTTTAAAAAAATTAAAAGTCTGTATTTCAGTATATTTTGAGAGTCTGTCTGGAGCCTGAATGGCTACACTTATTTCACTTCTAAAATTATTTTTTATTATTTTTATTTTTGTTATTTATATGCTGCCCTTCCAAGTCACTTTCACAGGGTGGTCTTGTAATGAAAATAGAAATAAAATACAACAACAAAAGTAATGAAATGCATATCATAAAATAACAGCATTAAAATGAAAACAGCAGATGGGAAAATGTAATGAAGTCCAATCATTGGAGAAAAAAATACCAGTCTAAAATGCTTAAGGGATTTTAAAAGATTTCTCCCCCGGCATTAAAATCCCATTAGAGCAGGCAGAGAACCATAGGACTTCAAAAATACTAAGGTGCCAGCGCAGAAAAGACACTAGATTTGTCTTCTATCTGCCATTTTTTGTGATAGTGAGGTCATCCAAAGAAAGACATCTAAAGATTTTTTCATTGTACAGGTAGGGTCATAAAGAAATAGGCATTTCAAAAATAAATGCAATAATTTCTTGAAGGAGAGAGGAAAGGAAGGAATCCCTGAGGATTTTACTCTGCTAGTCATAAACAACTATAGGGGGCGGCGCTCATCTCCATTTCAAGGGCCAGTGAGCCAGCATTATCCTAAGATATTTCTGTGGTCATGTGGCCAACAAGATGTCACAAAGCGCTGTTTCCTCCCACTGAAGTGGTACCTATGTAGCTACTAGCATTTGCATGCTTTCAAACTGCTAGGTGGTCAGGAGCTGGGTCAAGAACAGAAGCTCACCCATCGAGTGACCCTTCGGTCTCAAGCCCAACACCTAACTCCTGACCCTTTGCGCCACCACCAATTTCTTCAATTTCTTGAAGAACAGGCTATAACTTGCTTGACCTTTTCCTTGTTTAGGTCATGGCATATTCAGCTTTCAGCCAAGGCATTTAAAGTCTGTGTGCTTAAATCAAATGAGCAGAGAATCTGTTTAAGTGTTATTTACAAATGCCTATGACTAGTGTTTAGGAAGAACCATGATACAGGTGTATTCGCTGGAGGTATTTATATTTTTTGTAATCAATCATTAGCATAAAGTTTGAAGTTTAGGGATGCTGTCACAGTTTTTGGTGTCTGGCTTTTCTTAGGATGATGTTGTGGTTTCTGATTAATAGCTACTTTATATCACTTACAGTGATGTACTGCATCGTGTACTGTACTGTACATAGGTTGCACATATGTGTGCAGTAGAGAGAGGGAAGAAATAGAAGAAAGCGTTTTAATTAAAGTAGCAACATATCTGATGAGGTGCTTCAGGTAAGGAATCGAACAAGCAAGTTTAGAATACATTCCTCCAGCCTCTTATCTAGATAAGCCACTAAACTACACTGTCAACTGGCTTGCCCTGAAGCATCAAACAGGTTTTGTAAACAGAGTACTAACATTTTAAACATTAGTAGGCTGAAGACTTCCTTGCTTGTCTGTGTTTTGAATCCTGCCATGAATGGCAGTTAAAGAGGCAATATCATTGTAAACCTAGTGCCAATCGAAGTGCATTGTCTGAGAGATGTAGGACTTATGAAGGTGAAGTTGTTTTGTGAGAACTAATGTCAGTGGTATGTTTGGAGAGATGCCATTACTTGCTTGAGTGTCTACCAAGTCTCCACTTTGTATGAGCTCATAGTATAATACTACTTTGATGATCTAACAGAAGAAATTATTGTGGCAGGACTGATTTCTCTTTTCTCTTTGTCCTGTAAGTTCTCAGACAGCAAGTGACAGTGTATAATAAGCAGCTTTTCAAGGAGTAGGCAGTACAGGACTCCAGGCAATGGGTTTTTAAGAATTATGTAATCTACATTACAGAAAGAAGAAAAGGCATAATATTAAAGGAAGGAGATGTAAACTAAAATAGGTCAAATGTTAGGCAAAGAAACCTTTCTGACCTGCGATTTGAAGTATACATTGGATACAGTTGATCCAATCAACTGTATCCCATGTATTGGGTGAAGCTTGGGTGAAAGCCATTAGTTAAAAGACACAATAATTAAACAAGCAGTTATTTTATAAAGGGCACCAATACTTTTTGTGGAAGGCTTACATTCTACTCAGACATAGTTATAGCATAGTATAGAAATCACATTTCAAAAGCCTTTACAGGTAGTCCTCAACTTATAATAGTTCATTTTGTGATGGTTCAAAGTTACAACAGCACTGAAAAAAGTGGCTTACAGTCATTTTTCATACTTATGGATGTTGCAGTATCCTTATGGTCCTGTGATCAAAATTCAGACTTTTGGCAACTGACTCATTTATGACAATTGCAGTGTCCTGGGGACATGTGATCACCTTTCAGACAAGCATAGTCAATGGGGAAGCCAGATTCACTTAACAACCATGTTACTAAGAGCCATGGTGGCACAGTGGTTAGAATGTAGCATTGCAGGCTAACTCACTGCTGACTGCCAGCAGTTCGATTCTCACCGGCTCAAGGTTCACTCAGCCTTCCATCCTTCCGCGATCAGTACAATGAGGACCCAGATTGTTGGGGGCATAATGCTGACTCTGTAAACGGCTTAGAGAGGGCTGTAAAGCACTGTGAAGTGGTATATAAATCTAATTGCTATTGCTACTAATTTAATAACTGTAGTGATTCACTTAACTGTGGCAAGAAAGGTGGTAAAATGGGGCAAACTTAACAACTATCTCACTTAGCAACAGAAATTTTGGGCTCAATTGTGCTCATAAGTTGAGGACTACCTGTACTCATTTATTTCAGTGCTAAATCTTCCTATGCAAAGAATTGCCCAACAAATACACTTTGCTTTTGCAGACCTGCAATTGTCATCTCTGAAAACAATAAAATAGTTTGTTCAAATCTCTAGATTTCCCTTACAACTGTTCACTCAGTCAGCTAGTCCAAAAACAGCAAATTGGAAATTGGCTTCGGGTGCCTAAATTAGTGAAAGAATTACGGCTCGTTCCCCTTTTCTATAGGCTTAATATCTTACCCTCCTAGTTGCTCAGTATAGCCTATATTTCATTGTTAGGAATATCTGCTTTGCTCTCATCCTGATTCCCTATTACAATTTCCTCCATCTGCCTAGTGTATAACTCTGTGTAGGAGGAACTTCAGCCATATACAGTAGGAGAGAGTCAATCCCCAGTACACAACAGCTGGTTTCTTGGCTGATTTCCCTCTTCCCTTTCCATTCTACAATGTGCCAATAATTCCCAAAGAGAGGACTATGTTATGCACTTTTGTCCTTTTACACTTGGGTATCAGTTAGAAGTTATTGATTTTAATGTAAATTATGCTTTATAGAACAGTTTAACAGAAAACGATGGTTTACTAATGAATTAGAAGATGGGAGTAGAAAGGAGGCATTCAAAAGAAGAAATAAATAAATGAGAGCATAGTAATAAGATATAAATGTAAGAAAATATAGGTACTTGTACTACATTTTGATTAGGTTACCACTCTGAAATAAAGTACATAAGAAATGAAGAATGGGACATCAATAAAATTTAGTAAAAATGTCAGAGATATAAACACATATTCAGAAGCAAATGTATATCCCATTTTTACTGCATGTATATGTGCATGATACATACTTGATTGTTGCAAATTCCAGATGTATAATGCATGCAGCTCAAACCTGCTTGCACATCTTTGCAAATGCTAACCTCTTTTGAAAAAGAGAAACTACCACTCCTTGTTGGGATTGTGATAATCCTTAATTTAAACAACCTTGAAAATAAGAATATGGGGATAATTTTTCAGCAGAGGCCTTGATGGTATAGATAGCTATTGGGCTGTGGAAGCAGCATGGCATGGGGGTTGTTACTGACATCTCTTTCTGTCACTCTCTCACTCTTTCTCTCTCTGTGCTTCTCTCTCTATTTCTATCCATCTATCCTTACACTCTCCAGGAAGCCCCCGTGCCACAGCGTCGGCCCTGCACTTCCCGTCAACCTCCATCATCCAACAGTCCAGCCCCTACTTCACACACCCGACCATCCGCTACCACCACCACCACGGCCAGGACTCGCTGAAGGAATTTGTGCAGTTTGTATGCTCGGATGGCTCAGGCCAGGGCTCTGGGCAGGTAAGAGCCTTGCACCTTAGCCCAGGGATGCCGGCCAGTCCACCAGAATCCTGCCTTACAGCCCTTTTCTGCCTCTTCTCCCTCTCTGTCTCCCTCCCAAACACTGCCTGCCTGCCTGCCTGACTGCCTGCCTGCTTGCCTGCCTGCCTGCCTGCCAAAGGCATAGGGAAATATGTGATACAGTAAGAGTATTAACTAGTCCTGTGAGTCTGGCAGAATGGGCCTTCTTTCCTTGAAAGAACTGTCTGACTGATACTGGCTTGCTCTTGACATCTTACCTTTACCTCAGAAATTAGACTGAATTACAAGGCCCAACATTCAGGCTGAAGAAAACTAACTTCAGGGCAGCCAGAATATTTTTTTAAAAAGATAGATGAGAGAGATACAGCATATTCAAAAGAGAACCTTCTCTTCTTCTTTGACCTTACATGGGAACTGACTTCTACAGAATGGGCAGGTATAGCCCAGTCAGGTTTTACTTTCCCTATCATCCGATTTCTCTATCCCAATTCTGTCTGCACCTTTTTTCCAAATAAGTTTCTGAAGGATTTAAAGTCTTCAGAGCTCTTGAACAAAAGAGAATACCAGAGGGTTGCACTGAGCACATTCTAGAATGTTTATCTTTGTGACATTTGTGAAAGTGACATCAATGGCAGGATCCAAAGATGTTAGGCTTTGCAACACTGGAAAAGAACTCATAAACCAGGAAATGAGAATTTTTCAGAACACCCTAGAGTTTTGAAGTTTATGATCTTTAGTTATATTTTGGAGAAGAAAGAGGAAAATCAATAAACTTAAATATTAAATGTTGAGGCATGGGTAATTTTTTTATAATCACTTTTGATTCCAACTTACCTAAGTAAATTGGATTGTACTTAAATATTGTTTTTAATATACTCTCAACAATATGTTTGGCTCAGTTTGAGCACTCCTATTGAAAGGCAATCCCCCCTCCCATGACCTGATAGATAATAATTCAAGATTCTGATGTTATAAACAAGCATATCTCCTCAATAATCCCTTTGTTGCAACCTCTGTGAGCTGACAAGGGTTTTGAAAGAGAACCATTACTTGTTAAAGATAACACCTTTCCTCCTATGAGGGATGAAAGTATTAGACCCCAGTAGCTTCTGTTCCTAAAGTAATTTAGTGCCAGTGATGTACAAACCATTTAATATGGTAAGCCACCTTGAGCCTGACAAGTAGGCTGCGGACAAATTATTGTAATAAATGAATAAAAACTAAATTGCAAAAAATCCAAGGGAGCAAGTTGATGGATCACAGTTGAAACAGAGGAATTTGTTAACGGTGGCTTCGTGGGAACAGTAGCTATCGCCTCTATTTCTTTAGAGGGCAAGAAAGTCAGGAGTGGTTAAAATCCTATGAGAAATTACTATTTGCTGCTGTTTTTGTTTTATTGTAATCCATGGCCAGGATTTTTCTAAAATATTGATGCATCTTTAAATCCTATTATAAAATGTCTTGTAGAAGTTTCCTTTTCATGGCAGTTGTTAGCCTATTGTTTTCTGATCAATGCGATTAAAAGAACAGTTATGACTTGGCCCTTTTTAATTAGCTTTTTTTCTTGTCCAGATTATGAATGTACTGAATTCCTGGATCCTTGATTTTTCTTTCCTTTATGTTATAGTAAAATATTTCACTACCCAGAAGAAGAAAAACAAGGAAACCAGTCCTTTTACATATACACCGATCTGAAATTTCTTATTCATAATTTGTTTACAGTTTCATTGAGCAGGATATACAATGACATAAACTGAAATTTCAAACAAGCGGCTTTTTAAAAATCACTCAGCCTGAAAAGCCTCAGCAGTGAATTTCCTATCTAAAGTGGAAAGTTTGATGATGATGCAAAAGTATTTTATAGTACTACTCCCTTCAAAAATTACAAAGGACTACTTTTAAAAACCTCAGGAGGACAGCACATAAAATAATTCAGTGAAGTCTGACCGTAATATTGATGGTTTTCCCATAAGAAATACATGAATCCAAAATGGCAATTGCAGGATAATAAGCTAGCATGGAAGCAGATCAGCTGGCATTAAAGTCTGAGGAGAAGAGCCTTCAGCCATAGACAGGCCCATGTAAGCTAAAAACGACAGACTCATTAAGATTCCTTACCATGCTTTGTTGTTTACTCCAGCATAGTATATTACTCAGGATAATTATCCTGACTCACTGCTCTAGGAATAAAGCAATTCCAGAGATCAAACAGTAGA
Organism: Masticophis lateralis; assembly: GCA_030761175.1. Classification (NCBI taxonomy): domain Eukaryota; kingdom Metazoa; phylum Chordata; class Lepidosauria; order Squamata; family Colubridae; genus Masticophis; species Masticophis lateralis. Next base: position 165,475,472 of record JAUDYJ010000002.1, read on the forward strand.
GTTGCTAATAGAACTTGACTTTGATGGTTAATGGTACTTTATTTATTGTCATTCTTAGACTTAAAGTAATGATTGAATTTTATGTTGGTTCCTTGTTTGTAGAGCATTGGTCTGCCATCGAAAATCTAGATATTTCTGCTTCTGAATTCTCTGACCAAGCCTGGGAAGGCAATGGTTTACAAACTGCAACTCTGACAAGTCTAGAAGCAAGTAGATTGATTGCAGAAAAATCACGGGAACACATTAATTGTGGCTTCTTGGCAAAGAGAACCTCTGTTTAGGAGCTGGTAAAATCCCCAACAGTTTGCCTTCAGAAATTGTGGGCGCTCCACCACTGGAGGTTTTTAAGAAGAGACTGGACAGTCACTTGTCTGAAATTGTATAGGTTCTCCTGCTTTAGCAGGAGGCTGGATGAGAAGACCTTCAAGGTCCCTTCCAGCTCTATTCTATTCTAATTCTAAAATCACAAAATAAGCCCCACTTTCTTGCACATGTCTGTAAAGTCCTAATTATTAATGTAATATCCTTTCCATGGATTTTGCTTGCTACAGAATCCAAATAGAAAAACTGTTGCTTCCTATAGACTGCACATGGCAGGGAGGAACCAATACAAGAAAATAATTGCCCCAAAGCTTCTAGCATGAGAATTTTGAATAATCAAAATTAAATATTTTCTACTAATCCAAACTCATTAGTTCTGTGATACAATTGAATTTAAGTTATTATTCCACTGATTTGTGTATCACAGCCATATTTTCTTTGTCTCAAACTCAAGCTCTCCCCAAGAATTTGGGAATCGTAAAGACAGTATCTAATTCTGAGGTTCCCATCGGTGCTGCTATATGAGATGTCAGAAATTGTTTCAAATTTCAGAAATTCAAATTCTTTGTAAGTTCTTGTGGTATAATAGTTTCCCAATAACAATTGGTGTACCACTCTTGATTCCTTCCATTTGTTTGTTTTCAAATTTTGATATTAATAGTAGTAATAATAGCAATCATATTTTATAGATATGTAAAATGTTACAGAATCTAAGTAAACCTGGGTACCCACCATAATATCCTGTGCTCATTTCTAAGAACTAGATTCATACTTTTTTTTTAGATCCATGGTGGGCATTTTGCTGAGAAAAAAGAATAAAGATATTGATAATGAATATATAGCTCAGGCTATATGTGGACAGTGCGTACATATTTTCCTATAGGTTCATTCAATTAGGCAATCTGCAGACCCATAAAGACTAGGAGGAGGGACATGTCTTGGATGCAGCCAATCTAACCAGAAGAACACAGCCCATATCTCACAATAGCGGTTGCTTTTACATTAATAAGAAGTTTTCTGAGATAATGAACAATTCCATGAAGTCATTGGTTTGTTATCTCAATGAAGTAGTCATTGTTCAGCCCTGCCTGTTCTGTGGGAACAAAGGCAACCCCTTGATAAAGACTTAGGCCTGACTTGTAATAAGAAAATAGGACAGACATCTGAAAGGAAGAGATTGAGGATGTGGGAAATGTTTGATGTGGGAAATGTTTGAGGGAGGTAAGGGGAAAATATAAAACTAAAGTATGATTTTAAGAAGAAAGAAGGGGGCGAAAAATGGTATTTTAAATCAAATTAAAGTCCCTCCTTCTCTGCCCCAAGAGCCGCCAGCAGATACTGCATCTTTAAAGTTGCCTTGTCTCGTTCACGCATCACTGTATTTATGTTGTTCGCAGCCTAACGGTAGCGGCCAGGGCAAAGTCACGGGGTCATTTTTGCTGCCGCCACCTCCACCTGTGGCCAGACCAGTGCCCCTTCCAATGCCTGATACAAAATCCACCAGCACTAACCCAGAGGGCGGAGCGCCGACACCAACGTCACCCTGTAAGTGGACCCAAGTGTAACCCAAACCACAAAGCAAAATGGAACTTAGTCTCCATTTCCCACCCCAGGGCCCTCACTAGACGTCAAGTAAGGCAGAAATAATAATAAGGAGAGCAGGAGGAACAAGACTAAAAGATGGGCAATGAAAAGAAAAACAAAGAAGAACGTGCACAATAACAAATGCAGGAGAAGAGAGGCACAAATGAGAAGAAGAAAGGAAAAAAAGGTGAATTGAATATAGACAAATGGGAATGAGAGGAAAAAAGCAAGCTATAAGCAACTGGCAGATTCAGAAGATGGGCTTGGGGCACCATGTTGTCATCATCAAGTCTTGTGCTTTGTGCTTATTTTTAAGGTTTAAACACCACATCTGACCCCTTTCCTTAGGTGCCATTATCCCTTTACACCTTCCATCCCATTCCCCAGCGTTTAAAGATGCAGTAGCTGCCCAACTCCAACACGTTTATTTTTTTATTTTTTCATTATATCGTTGGTTGCCATGGTGGCTTCTTGGTAAATTTGGGGATTTTTTCAAGGGAGAAAAATAAACCATAAGTAATTCTGAGAATAAGCAATATTGAGAGAAATTTGAATTTTGTAATGTGAGGAAGGATTGTGTTTATGGATATTATGGTGCTTCAAATATAAATTCTCACTAAGATCCATAGCAAGCTTTCTCCCATCACCCCAAATTGTGGTCTGTGCTTTCTCAGGAAAGGGTAATCTGATGGAAGGAAGGGAGAAGGAGGAGACATTGGGAAACAGAACTTCCAGAAAATAGCCTTGATGTTTGATGATAAATAGAACCCAGACATTTGAGTAGGAGTGGGTAGATCAGAAATCTAGAATTTCTGTTCCCTATTTTAGAAGGGCAGGTATCTCCTGGTGAAGAGTGGTGGCATTATGCAATATGAAGCCTGTCTCCATCCTAGAAATGGGAATCCTACCAGATTGATTAAAAATGGGGTGGAAGTTAAAACTTTTAGATCTCCAATGAAGTAATTATTATCATCTTTCTTGGCTTCAAAGAGTCCCTTTGGAGATAAGGATTGGCTACGGTATCATTTTCTTTTTTGCTTTTTCTCCTTCCCTCCTTCCTTTTTCTTTTCTTTTCTACATCTGTGCTCATGGCATTATTCACTTTCACATTGTTCATACTCTTCATTAAATTTATGATAATTTATGGGAGGGGGTGGGAATAAGAAGAAAGGGGTGGTGACAAGCTGTAGACATAAAGGAAAATTCTGGAGCTATGTTATGTACTGATTGTCATCTTCCTACTCTCGCAAGATGACTAACAAAGGTTTCAGAAGGAAATGGAGTGTTGCAACTGCTTTTAAGTTTGAAACTCAACCCCAGCTCTCATTAAGAACTGATATGCATGATCAGCAGGGACCAGTATAAGGTATTAATGCTGCTCTGAGCCATATCAGATTGCCAGTAAGGTGTTGGTGTTAGTGATGAAGATAAATATGAATAATTGTTTGTCTCAAATTTATTAAATATTTAAATGTTCTCCCTTCTTGAAAAAAAACTCCTTATATGTAGGAAAAGGTCTAAAATATCTCTCTTACATAATCCCATTTTGTTCATTTTTAACAGAGACCAGTAAAATTCAACCCCTGTCCAGTAGTATAACCCTGGAAACAGCACAGTAACAGATCCCTCATGTGGGCGTACTCATTGTGTAGCTCATCTCTTCATCCCTTTTGGTAGCTGGAGGTCAACAAATAGAAATCTAGTCCATAGACTTCCAGTATTCCATTGAGAACCAGAGAGTATGTGATGTAAATTGATTACAGGCTAGTAAAAACCATTTGATTCTTATAGCCAAATCCTAAGGTCATTTCCATAAACCAGGTTTTAAACTCACCAAACAAGAGCTTCTGCCTTCCCATCAATGTCCTATCAGGTTGAACAGTGGAGAAATCAGCTTTAAGTGTTGAGCGCTATTGTGATCAAAGGATTAGTGTAAAAATGAAATGCCATACTTGGCTATTTTTGTGTACTCCTGCCAGTGTGTATGTGTATATATTACCATGAGGTTTGTAGTACCTCTAGATAACATTTACAATATTTCATAGCCCCAGACAGGTTTACAAATTGGAGATGAGGTTGGGTGTGAGGGAACCTCACACATCCATTCCCTGCCCCTTTCATCTAGAGCTCTGCCTTCTTATGCCACCAACTAAATACCAAAGAGCTGAGCTTAGTTATTTCTGGCACACAGTGCTATGCCCAGGAGAGGCATGCAGACCTAGAGACTCCATCTCCTGGCAGGCCCATACATGGTCATGTTCTGGAATGCCATCTTTCCTACAATGGGTAGGAGGTCTGCCTGAGTCTATCAATAGCGGTTATCACATAGAAGCCCCCAGCCTCCTCCAGAGATGCAGAAAAAACTAGGCCACAGCATGAAGGCTTTGGATTTATATTCAGAAAGAAATAATATGCCCAAGAGAAATGAGGTTTATGGAACAAAAGTCAGATTCTCCTCAGTATTCATCTCACTCAGTAAAACCTGTATAATAAAATAATGCAATTCCCCCCAATAAAGGCACAGGGGATATTATGTATGATTTTATGGAAGCTTCCATCAACAGGTGATTTCGCCTGTAGTAAAGCTGGCTTTTTCTATCAATATCCTTAAATTCCTGTATCTCAAACAAACAAACAAAAACAGAAGTATTTACCATCATTCAAAGGAAGCCCCACTGACAACTAAGAGCTAGCTGTTCCATTCTTTTGTATTCACTGACAAGACGGTGTTCTGGGGAGGAAAAAGTGGTGCCCTCTTTTTTTCTTTGGATTTTGCTATCTTGAGTCTCATCTGACGGGCCTGCATGCCCACCCTTTTCCATCAATGCCATCAGCCTCACCTAGTGGCCCTAACGGCCTCACATCTCTTTCCCCTCTAGCATTCTCAGCGCCAGGCTCCTCCTCCTCTGCCAACCGGTTTGTCGGCATCGGACCCCGGGACGGCAACTTTCTAAACATCCCCCAGCAATCTCAGGTAGGGGGAACCAGCTTCATAGGGGTATATGTTCTACAGTAGCCCAAATGTACCTTGCCTTATGTGGGAAGGGGAGGGGAATGGCTCTGTGGAAGGGATGGATGTGGATCACCTCAGAATTTTTCTATCTATGAATAAGAGAGAGTTCAGTTGCAGAATAAAAATTAGGACTGAACATTAGGGATCTAAGTATTTACTCATGAGATGTGTCATAAAGCCCAGAATTTACAGCAGAACTCTTTGGGAGATTGTCGAAAGACAGTCATGTTTCAGAAATTATGGCCTTCATTTTTCATATAAGAAACTGAGTTTCAGAGAGAGTCTTTGGCTTATGAGTCTCAATCTAAGATAGAATTTGAAAAGATTCCCAAGCTGGAATATATTTCAGCGACAGGCTGGGGAATGGGGAAGATCCATCAGTCTGCTCAACTATGTTCATTGGGTGCCTTTGGGCAAGTCACTGTCTCTGAAGATATGATGTATTTACTGTTCATTTGTTCTCACCATGGAATGAAATGAAGTATGGCTCGACTACTCCATAGAGACTTCTGCACTGCTATTATTTTCATGCTCCAACCCTGAAAAGCAGTTTAGAAACCAACTGTCTTTCTTTATGCCAATTTGATATGCTGACAAGAATAAATTTACATCAAGCTCTTCAGATTCTGTGGCAGCAATAATTTCCTCATATCCACTTGGCACTACAAAAAAAAAAAGAAAGAAAAAGGCTGCTAAGGGCCAAGTGACTTAGTGCTTTACAGCTGTTCCTTTCCTGCCAAATAGAACGGAGAAATTGACAAAACACCAGTCAATTTCACTTCTCTACTACTTAGGGAAAGCTGCAGAGCCCTGAAGTTAATTTTTTCCTTGCAGAATCAAGAAACAAATAAGTTCAATTTTCCTGTGGGTATTGTAGGAACACAGAGATTTGAAGCTGCTGCTTTCAAACTGATGCAGAATGTTTAGTCTATATTTACATGGCAAAAATCATATTGATCATAATATGTATTTTACTCTCTATATGCAAATAGAGTATAGAAAGGTTGTATATGTGCACTAATCATAATTATCACCCATAGTTACCCATAGTTTTTCCAATCTCGATATGTTTTGGGAAGAATATATCATCACTTGGCATGCTCGCACATATAACACAAAACCATAGTTTAGCTTGTAGTGCATGGGCAAGAACAGAATGTGATCAGCTCCTCACTTTTCCTCATGGTGTTTGGAATAAATTTCATCACCATTAATGACAATTAATGTTAACTATTATTTGTTTAAAGAAGTACTCATGACTTGTGATATAAATTTAGTAGTAGTAATTAAGGTTAACTACAGAAGTAGTTCAAGTTCAAATAATTAACAAGTTATGTTTACTCTAAGTAGAAATAAAAATGCTGTTTATCTCAAGAAAAGAATGAAATGGACATCCATGCAACTTATTTCCATTATGCTAAACTTTATTTAATGTCATCACAATACTTATATAACGCAATATATCTGTATGCCTGGAAGATGCTATTTCCAAATCTATGCATTCAGTCATTAACAGCATTAGGGTTTTGTTTATTTTCACGTACAACAAAACATCAAAACAGTATACAAAAATGAAAACGTTACCGGTAAAATTAAAATTTTTGAATTAAAAATTTAAATTAATTTCTAAGGAGTGATTAAATTCTGTTAAAAATTAGTTGAGAAAGGCAACTTATGGCACCAACTAACTCCACAACTGTGTGCTCCTTTGGCTCCCTATGCAAGGCCACAGAACCTTGTTTTAATCCCTTTTTGCAAGGCTAGGAGAGTGGCATCTGCCTCACTTCAGAGGCAGAATATCCTATAGGGCAGGAACAATGGCAGAGAAAGCTCTCTTCCTAGATCCCACCAGTTTCTTTAACTGACAAGGTCTGCAGCATACCTTCCCTGCCTGACTTGATGGGATAGGTCAATGTAATGAGAGATAAAGCCGGTTCTGTAAGTAGCTTGGCCCCATGTCATGTAGGACTTTATATATTTAAAGGTGTTGATTTATATAATCAATACCTTGAATTGGATCCGGAAGCAGAATGGCACCTGATTAGTTTGCAGAGCAGAAGAGTTACATGTGCCCTTCTTTGGGCACCCAATATAGCTCATGCGGCTGCATTCTTTTCTTCTTTTCAAGAATAGCCCCATGTAGAGCACATTGCAGTAGTTCAGATGGGAGATGACCAGGGCATGAGCAGTCAGCCTCCCTATCCAGATATGGGCATAACTAGTGCACAACACAGTTTTGAGCAAAGGCCCTGATAGCCATTGCTGCCACCTGTTCTTCCAGCAGGAACCGTGAGTCCAAGAGGCCTCTCAGGTTATGCACCTGGTCTGTCTGTGGTAGTGCCACCTCATCTTAAGACCAAAGATGACAAATTCCTGGATACAGAGGGACCCCCTACCCACAACCACTCATCTTACCAGAATTCACACTCCTTAAGTATGCACATATGACTGAAGAGTGTGGACTTTGTCACACATTGTCCCAATCCATATTGTGTTTATTCTCCCCCCCGCCTTGGAAAAAAAGCTTGCACATTTTAAAAATTAAAACTGAGTTATCCTGGGATTGTGCTGCACTGGTCTTGTTTGCCCCATTGTTATTCTCCCATTTCAATAAGCCTCCCGCTTTCAAATTGTAAAGCCTTCCTACCCCACCACACACTTTGGTTTATTATGTTTTCTCTCATTTCCATCAATTTAGCTCCTTCTGGGAGTAAAAAGGAAATAATTTGGCTGGTTTCTTGGTACCTCCCATTGGAATTATAAAGTCATATAATAAGAAGCTGGAGACAGTTGGCTAGTAACTAACTGATCCTCTAAATTATTATGCAAAGTAGTTGCATACATACAAGAGAGAACCTTCATGGAGGTGAAATAGAGATAAAAATGGAGATGAAAATGGAGGTAGTAGTCTATAGTAAAAGGTTATTCCAAACAGAAATATCATTTGAAAACAAACAAAGAAGAAATCTGATTGCCATGCCCCTTTGTTGATATCAGCAGCCACAAAAGCTTTAAGTCACATCCTTATTGTGTCCAAGAGAAGTTCCTTTCTAAGTTCCACTGAGTGGTGACTGGAAATATAAATTTGGACGTGCTCTGAGGCAAAAATGAGGATGAAGGGTGGGCAATTCCAAGTCTAGAATTGTGTAGCCATTTGGATTATACCTTTCTCTAAAACACCATTCCGCTCAGTGTGACATCTGTGCTGAGCACTGGAAGATCACTTACCAGCTTTCAGACTTCCTAGGTTAGAATTTGATCAGAAATCCATTCCTGAAACCAACTTCTGACTGCCCAGGAAGCTTTGCTCCACCATTATTCATACAATCCTTTAGCGAACAAAAGAAAGGTTTTGTTTTGTGTGGTTTAAAATGCAAACTGAGTTTATGACGTAGTTTTTGTCACATATAATCATTGCAACTAGAAATTCTAACTTTATGTTTTCTCTACATGGTATTTACTTGTGCAAGGGAAACAATAAAACCCTGTGATGGCAAACCTATGGCATGCATGCCTGAAGTGGCACATGGAGCCATGTCGCCTGGCACGTGCGCTGTCTCCCGTTCCTCTTCCAAGCTTCTGGTGCGCATGTGCATATGATGATTAATTGGCCTTTGTGCGTGCGGCAGTGCCAGAAACCAGAAGAACTGGTCTTCCATTTTCTGGCATGATCATGTGCGCCGGCCAGCTGATTGGCATGTGCACATGCGCAGCAGTAACCTGAAGACTTGCTTGCATGCTGGAAACCGAAAGTACTTTATCCGGCACGAGCATGACTCTGGACAGCTCCTCTTCCTGGTTGCTGCCCTGACAAGCGTGTGCACGCAATGCTCCCTTTTTGGCACTTGGTGCCGGAAAGGTTCACCATCACTGATATAACCTGAGAGACACATGGGAGAGGAATAACATCTAGAGGAGGAAGGAATAGTTCACAAACCATAAAATTACTTCCAAGAAATGAAGAAGAACTGTACTGTTTGTTCTCCTGATTTTTTAATAGGCTACACTAACTTTGCTTAGAGAATGCACAATGTAATTGGGGGGGGGGGGGGGAAGGCGACCCTCTTTTCAAACTTACATGGATGAGAGAAGGAGTTGCTCAGCACCACTGATATTATGGGTGGTTGCCATTAAGTGCCATTGGCACTCCTGTTCGCAGAACATGCCAACCACTCTCAGAAGAGTAGAAAATGACAGGGCAAGGAGGAAGGAAGGAACGACCTGCATATTAGTGGTTTCTGTGCAGCAAAGAATACCTTATAATAATTGAATAATAATTGTATTTTGTTGCACAATGAATAAAAAGACTGGGTTGTTATATTATTTAGGGCAATCTTAATCATGCCAGTGCCACAACCAGAAGGGAAAATCTTGATGGTATGAAGGTTAAAGCAACAAAGAAAAGTTGAATACCACGGGGAGGGAACATTCCAAGTCCAACATGATTTTTTCCCCATTCCTCCTGTCCCACATAAGACAGCTTTCAGCTTGCTCTGTCTTTCCTTCCTAGCCTCCATTGCTCCCTGGTGGTGAATGAAGGAGCAGAGCAGAACAGGAATGAGATTTGCTCCCCTTCCCAGCCCATAACCAATGTCACGTCTGGCCCGTCTGGTTTCCCTGAGCAACCAGACATGATGTCACACCCAGATGAACTTGGACTTGGGGGGCCAGGCAGGGAAACAATGGTCCGGAGCGAAGCTGGATCAGGGCCCAGCACAGCCGCAGGACTAGCAGGGGCACTTCCGCCAGCAGTTTCCCTACTTCTTGCTTTCTCCTTTTCTGTTTCACTGTTCATTTCTTAAATTATTTGTCTTCTTTTTTCTCTTCTCACCCCCCCCACCCCCTTCCTCTCCCCTCATGTCTGTAAATATGCTCCTGTTACTTTCTTTATGGCTCTCGTGTTCTTTTCTCTTCAGAATGTCATTAGGCTGATGGGAAGAAGTTGCTCTGACCTATCATACATAAGATGGTTGGGACAAATTGAGGTATTTTTCAACCAAGGCTCTGCCAGGTGGGCTATAAGCTTTGCCAAGAGCCCTTTAATATGTGCATGTGTGTTTTGTATACAGAGGGGGGAAATATTCCCTGCTCCATTGGCTAGGCTACAGTATTATTAGGGGAAGGCAAGGGGAGGGCAGATGTTACCACAGTAACCAATGACTTTTCTGAACTCTGGATTCAGGCAGATGGAGGAAGACAAAAGAGAGGAAGAAAAAGACAGACAGAATTGAGCAAGAGCGAGAGATGAAGGAGAGAAGCACAGTGGCTGCCAGTTTCCCCTCTCTCAGCTGTGGCTTCTGGCTGTTGCCCATAGGAACAGCTGCAGGTCCCATGAGGTGTAACAGACCTCTACTTCTAGACACCCTGCTCTTATTGTTGTTGTTAAATATTCATTTAATGCCAACAGTGCATGCAGAACCCGGCACTACCCTGATTTGACTTAAAGGGTAAGGCTGTGCCAGCTCCAGTATGGATGAAGTGTCCAGTAAATTTCTCATTAGATGGTCATCTTCTTCCAGTGCTATAGATTAGCTCAAATCAATGGGAGTTTAGAATTTAGAATAACAGAGTTGGAAGGGACCTTGGAGCTCTTCTAGTCCAACCCCCTGCTTAGGCAGGAAACCCTACACCACTTCAGACAAATGGTTATCCAACATCTTCTTTAACACTTCCAGTGTTGGAGCATTCACAACTTCTGCAGGCAAGTTGTGCCACTGATTAATTGTTCTAACTGTCAGGAAATTTTTCCTAAGTTCTAAGTTGCTTCTCTCCTTGATTAGTTTCCACCCATTGCTTCTTGTTCTACTCTCAGGTGCTTTGGAGAATAGCTTGATTCCCTTTTCTTTATAGCAGCCCCTGAGATATTGGAATACTGCTATCATGTCTCCCCTAGTCCTTCTTTTCATTAAACTAGACATACCCAGTTCCTGCAACCATTTTTCATATGTTTTAGCCTCCAGTCCCTTAATCATCTTTGTTGATCTTTGCACTCTTTCTAGAGTCTCAACATCTTTTTTACATCGCGGCGACCAAAACTGAATGCAGTATTCCAAGTGTGGCCTTACCAAGGCATTATAAAGTGGTATTAACACTTCACGTGATCTTGATTCTATCGCTCTGTTTATGCAGCCTAGAACTATGTTGGCTTTTTTGGCAGCTGCTGCACACTGTTGGCTCATATTTAAATGGTTGTCCACTAGGACTCCAAGATCCCTCACACAGTTACTACTATTGAGCAAGGTACCATGTATACTGTACCTGTGCATTTTGTTTTTCATGCCTAAATGTAGAACCTTACTTTTTTCACCATCAAATGGAGTGTGGCTAATGATTTTGGCATTGCTCAGGGAATGACTCATACATGTCATAGTGCAACTACACCCAGAAACTTAAACCCCCAAATAGCAAGTAGTCCAAAAATCACACTATCTTTGTAATGAAATCATTTTTCATGAAGCCAGCAAATGGCAGACTGTATACAGTGCAAGAAAGAGAATAAAGAACGGGGCTGATATGATATTTGAATCAATATACCATTCACTGATAAATAGGGTACGATGGACAGAAATTATTGGGTGAAAAGAACCATGCATGTGAGAAAAATAACTCACCTGATTCCTCCCCTATCCTATTTTTCTTACTAATGCCTACCAGCTGGCCCAAGCCAAGAAGTCTCAAGAGGAAGAGGAGGAGTGGGAAGAGGGAGAGCAGGCCAGGTGAATCAGTGAAGCACCCATGTTCACCCATGTTCTATTTTCATAGAGGTCTGGCCCCTGCCTAAATGAGGCAGGTGTATGGATAAATACCTATAACTGCCCACATCACATCTACCAGGATCTTATTTGTACTGGGCAGGTATAAGTAAGGCAAAGCTGAAATAGCATTTGCGTTTATTATTCTCTGGCAGTTGATAAGGATGTGTGAAAGCCCAGTGTGAAATTTCACTCTTCTTACTGAACCTCTTAACCAGTGGTGGGCTTCAAAAATTTTACTACCGGTTCTGTGGGCATAGCTTGGTGGGCATGGCGTGGTGGGCGTGGCAGGGGAAGGATACTTTAAAATCTCCATTCCCTCCCCACTCCAGGGGAAGGTCACTGAAAAATCCTCATTTCCTCCCAATCATCTGGGACTCAGAGGTAGAGAATAGATGGGGGCAGGGCACGTCAGAGGTGGTATTGATTGGTTCTCCGAACTACTCAAAATTTCCACTACCTGTTCTCCAGAACTGGTCAGAACCTGCTAAATACCACCTCTGCTCTTGACTCATCCTGAGCTTCCAAATGCTTTGAGAAGAAAATGTCAGTGTGCTTTGATGAGCTTGACATGCATTCAAAACTTGTAGCAAATCCAAGGAGGTGTTGAACTAACTTTTGTCACCACCTCTTCCAAGACATTTCTAAAAGATTATGAAAATAGGAGCTGTGATAAACCTTCCCTGAAATATTTAATGGGTTTAGTATATATAAAATGGCATCAGAGACAATACTCCACCATAAAAAGAAACTTCCTGAAAATAGCAGGGTCAATTTTCCACTCTTTACTCTGAATATTACAGCCCAATGAAAAATGATTTTCAAAGGAGAAATATTTTAAAAAAGAAAGATTGATCTACTAGTTTTAAAGTGGGAAAGAGAAAAGAAAGTATCTTCTGTCCTGTTACGGTAACTCTCCTTAAACTTCATTTTTCTCCAGCTCCGTTTCATACCTCTTACCTCATCCCCACAAGCAGTCTTTGAAAGATCCTTTCCAGATTTATTTTCTGTGAACAGCTCACTGTAGTAGTGTATGGGATGGTGTTTATTTTTTGTGAGCGCTATTCAAACATTTTTCTGCAATTTTCCTTTTAATTGAGAAAAAAATCATGTTGAATTTTGAAACAGTGCAAAATTCAAACAATGCAGTTTTTCTTACCAGCAACATTAAATTGGGCTGACAATTCAAATTATGGAGGTCACAAGATAGACCTAGAGGATACAGATACAGAACACATACATACATATACATACAGATTAACAGAGTTGGAAGGGAACTTGTAAATCATCTAGTTCAATCCCCTGTCCAGCAGATCCTACACCATTTTTGACAGATGGCAGTCCAGTCTCTTCTTGCAAGCTTCCAGTGAGGAAGCTCCCACAACTTCTGAAGGCAATAGGTTCCATTGGTTGATTGTTCTCACTGTCAGAAAATTTCTTCCTATTTCCAGGTTGAATCTCTCCTTGTTCAGTTTCCATCCATTATTCCTTGTCTGGTCTTCAGGTGCTTTGGAAAACAGGTTGACCCTCTCCTCTCTGTGAAAGCCCCCCAAATATTGGAACACTGCTATCATGTCTCCCCTGATCCTTCTCTTCACTAGACTAGCCATGATGAGTTCCTGCAACTGTTCATCATATGTTTTAGCCTCCAGTCCCCTAATCATCTTGGTTGCTCTTCTCTGCACTCTTTCCAGAGTCTCAACATCCAGAATCTGCAGCAAAGAAAGTTGGGGAGGGGGGAGAGAAAGAGTCTTTTTCAAAATTACTAGTGGTTGAGCAGCATATTAATTTTAATAACAGCAACAAATCATAAGGAACTTATTTCAGCTTCTAGTAAGTTAATTGACTGTATATGAACATTGATTTCTAAGGATGATATACAAATGAAAGAAGTTTCTAAATTAACTGGTCCACTGATTTCTAAATTCTAATTACTAAATTAGAATATATTAAATTTATGCATTAGAGTTTATACTAATTCTAAATTAGTGCACTAATTTCTAAATTCACTAGTCCAGCGAAATGCTATGGACATAGTATATTCCATTTCAATAGGTATTTGACAAAGTAGAATACAATCTACTTCTTAGTAAGTTAGAAAAATGTGGGATAGACAGCATAACTGGCTGACAAACTGCACTCAGTAGGTAAGTCTTTAATGGAACTGCATCTACATGTAAGAACTCCAAGGTTCTGTTTTGGACAGAGTTGAAGATATGGTAATCTTCATAAATGGTTTAGATGAGGGAATAAAAGGGGAACTCATCAAATCTGCACATGACACCAAGCTGGCAAGAATAGCCAACATCCCAGAAGATAGGCTTAAGATCCAGAAGGATCTCAACAGACTTGAACACTGGGTCCTATCTAACAAAATTCAATGGTGAGAAAAGTAAGGTTTTTCATTTAGGCAAGAAAAATCAAATGTAAAGGTATAGAATAGGTGGAACCTGGCTCAATAGCTGCAACTGTGAGAGGAATCTAGGAATTCTGATAGACAACCAGTTAAAAATGGACCAGCAGTTTGCTGCAGCTGCCAAAAAAGCCAATGCCGTCCTACTTTGCCTTAATAGCAGGATAGAGTCGAGATCACATGAAGTATTAGTACTGCTTTATAATGTCTTAGTAAAACAATACTTGGAATATTTCATCCAGTTTTGGTCACCACAAAATATAAAAATGTTGAGACTCTGGAAAGTGTGCAGAGAAGAGCAACAAAGATGATTAGGGGACTGGAGGCTAAAACATATGAAGAACGGTTGCAGGAATTGGGTATGTCCAGTCTAGTGAAAAGAAGGACTTGGGGCAACATGATAGCAGTATTCCAATATTTGTGGGGCTGCCACAAAGAAGAGGGGATCAACCCATTTTCCAAAGCACCAGAAGGCAGAACAAGAAGCAACGGATCAGAAACTAATCAAGGAGAGAAGCAACTTAGAACTAAGGAGAAATTTCTTAACAGAACAATTAACCAGTGGAACGGCTTACTTTCAGAAGTTATGAGTGCTCCTCGCTGGAGGTTTGTAATAAGACAACCATTTGTCTGGAATAGTATAGGGTCTTCCTGCTTGGGTGGAGAGCTGGACTAGAAGACCTCTAAGATCCTTTCCAACTGTTATTCTGTTATTCCCCCAGGACACAAATGAGCAAGGGAGTGACAGTTTATATTATCACTTTCCATGATGACCATGAACTGAAATTTGAGGATATAATATATTCATCGATAAAAATTATCTCTCACCTTGTGTTTCTGCTAGCAATATACCTGGAATATTTAATCTAAAAGACAAAATTCATGCATCATATGTGGAAGAAATGGAACCTTCTGATTAAGAGCAGTGTGGAGCAAGATGATATAACTCAGTGTTGCTCAGTGCATTGCAAGACAGATGTCCGTGAGTAACCTACCAACATTCATTTAAGGTTCACAGATTTGAATGGATGCTGTGTAGCTTGTTTTGATTCTGTCTTACTTGAGGCAAGAGTAGATTAGGTATGTTGTAGGCTGATATAATAGACAGCTATAGAAAATAACTCAAGGCATTTAAATGATGCTCTGACATGAAGGGACATCTGGATTCATTCCTCAGTGCCAAGTAGATGTTGTCATAGTGGAGTGACAACTCCTGAGTGACTTGTTACTGAAGAACGACATTCTGATTGGTTTCCCAGGCATATACTCTCTGATTCCAACCAATCAGGGAGCAGAAACAGTCAATGAGAATTGAGCTCTTTTTGTTCTGACTGATTGTTTCCAAATCTCTCATTTGTATGACTGTCTCTACTACTAGAAGATATTGGGGGCTGGTGATGGTAGTGGTGGCTATTTCTAATTCTGTAATTTGACCATTGCCATATAATTCACTCACTGCACACCTCATTCAGTTGGTAGCTTTATATTGGGGAAAATTCATTTGATTGGCTGCAATTAATGATAATAAGCAGTGGTCAAGAATCTGACTGGTTGGCAGGGATTTACTAGGGTGTAGGAATTGGCATCTTTATTTTATTAAAAGAATATGGATTGACTGAATGGGAGAGAAAATGTGGAACAAAAAGAGCTGGAGAAAACAGACATTTTAAAAACATTGTGAAAAGGAGCAGTGTCTACCTGAAAAAATAAACTTTGAAAAGCAGGAATCTGAATACAATATCCAACCTGAGCAAAGCAGGAATGGTATTTTCAGTGTGGACAGAATAGACTTGGATCTAGCAAATATATTTCACTGCTTGTCTTAGCTGTAGGGTTTTCATCAACTGTCCCAAACTTTGTAAAATACATAATTTCTCCTCTCTTTTCCAAAGCAATCTTTGTAGAGCCATGTCTAGTAATATATGTCTTGAGAGGAATTTCTAGACTTAGAAAGTTGATTCTAGAGAAGGGAGAAAGACTTGTGAAGGGGAACTAAAAGCAAGTATTTGCTTTGAGAAGAAAATAAATCCCGATTGAGAGATTGGTAATTAAAAAGCATCTGCTGTCCATCAAGCTTTGAAAAATGTAGCATGTGACATTGGCACTTCCTGTACCTGCTATACTAAATCTGTTGAGGCCTGTGGGGATTTTGAATAGGCACTGTTACCTCAGGATATAGCATCCTGAAGAGAGAGCTTCAGTCTGTTATGCCAGCCTGTTGCCAGTAACAAGGAGAAGCAAAGCCGAGACAGAAGGGAGGTGGAACAGAGAGCTAGAGAGACTGAGAGTTGGAGAATGGAAGAAGTCCAATCTTCCCAGCAGTGGACACATAGCCCCTCCTGGTGGCCATTTTCAATGCTGTTTCCCCCTACCCCCACCCCCAGAGAATCTGAATTATTTAAATCCAACCACTTCTTCCTACTTCCTTCATTTGCTGCCCCGTCACTATTGTCTCCGTATTGCAGATGGCAAGTGTGTCCACAGTGTGGCTCTGCTCCATCCCTCTCTGCCATTAGAGGACAAATTGTGCAATACCTGTGTCTTTGCCTTGACTTTTCAAATCAGAAGAAATTTTGAATTTACAGAGACCACAGAAATTTCTGTCACTGCCTGAAGAAATTTCATTAATAACTTGTCAGCTTCTCTCCCAATCCTTGGCTAGGCTGGAAGAAGGAACCATTTTTTTTAATCTCCTAGTCACTTTGGGACTATTCCAGCTTTTGGGGAGCAGACAAAGAAGATAATTGCTGATCTAGGATGGGAAGGAAAGGGAACAGCATAGAAGATGTTTTCTAATAATGAGCCCCACTTATGACATCAGCTGGCTCTCCCTTTGGCTTGAGAGCATAGCCATTTTTGAGGAACCTGGATTACAAAGACTTTGCAAGACAGGGCCAATATTGCTCCACAATATTGTGGGAAGATGGAATTACATATTGTGAGTACCAGCAGCAGTGATTGGAATTCCTCATGTCTAAATAAAATCTTACATTCTTATATAACATGTAACTGCTAGCAATGATCTATAAGCTACAAATGCAATAGTTGACGTGTCAGGTGGTGTTTTCAGTTGAGATAAAATTATCTAACATTGGTAGTTCAAAATAAGCTTGTTATCTTTCTTGCATTTGAGAAACTTTTGGTTTCTATTGAATTTACTGAATTCTCACTTAACATTTTCTTACTGATGAAGGAGCAGCCCCAGACAGGGTTGCATTTAGCCCTATGTAGCAGTCTCAAGAGTGATTGCATAAAGGCAAGATAAATTGAAAGAGAAAACTTACATCATGTGATATGGAAGTACCAGAAGACATTCTTATCTAATTTCAGCAGAAGGGCTAGCAGTGGCAAAAGTCCCAAATTCAAGTTTGGTGTGGTACCAATAGATTTTCTTTATTCATCCAGTTCAATTCCCACTTAGACCAAATTTACACTTTTTGCTTTTCCCAGCACCGCTAAGAGCTACCTACCATTTTCTGAAGTGAAGAAAATAGATTATTATCTATCATTTACCTCTTCATAAAATGTACCTCAAACTTAAATTTTGTATTCTGCTTCAGGTTTTCCATTCTGAGTGCCTTAAACCCTTCCACATATTTTATTCCAGATTAGGGGGATCTCCAGTTCTATAATTGGGTACAGTGTCTGGCATGCTCCCTCCTCTCCCCCAGCAGCTGGTTTTGCCTTGTATAGCCATTTCACTCTGTTTTCAACTGATCAGCGGCTTCCTTTAAAAAAAAGCTGATCTAACTATGGCCCATAAGGAATGGAGTAAAGCCTCCTGACCACCATTATTTTTCCCATCTCTTCTACCAGTACATCTTAATTCCATCCTTATATCTCATAGTGGCCTCCCTTTCAGTTTCTACCTAGGGTGGCAGAAGACTACTCTCCTTTCTTTCCTATACTGTGCCCACTGTACTGCAGTGGTTCCCTTTCCTTTCTTAAATTAAACAATCTTTAATTTACAAGATAGGCTTGTTGGAAGGAAACTGTAATGCTTCTCTTTTTCTTCTGTGAATCTGAGCCATCTATGTAGATGGTTCGGTTACAGCAGAAGAACCTGTATCAATGTCAGTGGGAAAAGGTTGTATAAAGGCTCTCATATGCATAAACATCTGGGAAAGCAAAGTAAAAGAAAAAAGAAAAGTAAAGATGAAATAATCCCTAAAAGGAAAAGGCAGGCTCTGGGAGGCCTATCCATACAAATGACAGCCAGTAAGGCTTCCCTGTCCCTTCATGGATTGAAAGGTAAGAAGTAAGGAGACAACCAATCAGGGCTTGGCCTCCTTTTCAGGGCCATGGGGAAAATACAATTGGTAAGCAGCAACTTGTCTTCAGTTGCTCCTTCAAATGGAAGGACGTGAAGGATAAAATCAGATATTAAGCTGCTAATATATAAGGTCTGTTGAGTTGGGCGATTGAGGAGGCAGAAGCAAGATAGTGACAACAGCTCTTTAATGTATAGTGAGACTTCAGCAAAGGTTACAGGCAAATAGCCCTCCTTTTATACTCTGCTAGCCAGGGAACTGACCAATCACAATTGACCCATTGTAGTTTAAATCTCCCGCCAAAACTTATATACATAACACCCTTCCCCTCCCAGAAGGCACTTAGTCACTACATTTACATACAAAATCGCACAGGTAACCAGGGCATGTCCAGGTTCTAGTTGACCTGGGCAGTTCAGTCTGAGGCGTGGCGTTGAGCCGGTTGGAGGGACCTTTTGTTTCTCCCAGCTCCGCCTACAGAACCTCCTGGATTTCTTCAGGGGCGTTGATGTCCTCAGCTGAGAGTAGCGTCTCGCTGGGGCAGTGCTGGATCCTGGAGTTTGCAGCTAAGTCTTCCAACCTCCTCGGGCATGAGTTAGCTGTTGTGGGAAAACCTTGGTAGTCAGGGCCTGGTATTTCTGAATATATTTCTGGCTGTCCAGCCAACCTCTTTCTAAGTTGATCAATGTATCTGCGCCAGATCCTTCCATCTCCCATGTCCACTGTGTATGACTTTGGGCCCTTGATGTCAGAGATCACCCCAGCCACCCATATGGGACCCTCTGTGTAGTTCCTCGCGAACACTGCTGTCCCTATCTGGAACTCCCGTAACTTCTGGTCGGCTCCCTTAAACCCGTCCAGGGAATAGTTGGGGTGTAATTGGTCCAAGGTACACCTGAGCTTCCTATCCAAGAGGACTTCGGCTGAACTGCACCCTGTGGCCGTACAAGGAGTGGCGTGTTGGACTGCTAGGATTTTGTCCACTCAGGCCTGCCAGTCTCCTGCGTCCAGCCAGGCTAGGGCCTCCTTGGCTGTTCTCACAAATCTTTCAGCCAGTCCATTACTGGCCGGATGAAACGGGGCAGAGAGTGCGTGCTGGATGCCTAACTCTGCCAGGTACCCCTTGAAATGGGTGGCGGTGAATTGGGGCCCGTTATCCGATACTAGGATATCAGGCAATCCATGGGTGGCAAAGAGTTTTCATAGTGTTTTAATGACTGCTTCGGCAGTCATGGATTGCATGAGAATGATCTCGAGCCACTTCGAAAAGGCGTCAACGATCACAATGAAGGTTTGGCTAATGAATGGCCCTGCAAAGTCTACGTGTATCCATGACCAGGGGCCCTTGGGATGCTTCCATTTCCTAACTGGTGCTGTGGGGGGATCTGGCCTGGATTTCTGATAAGGGTTACACTTCCCCACCCACTTGGTGATGTCGTTATCCATCTGGGGCCACCACACATAGCTCCTAGCTAGGCCTTTCATTCATATAATTCCTGGGTGCCCTTCATACAGCATTTTTAAAACTTTCTCCCTTAAGCATAAGGGTACAATGACGCGATCACCCCATAACAAACAACCCCCTCGCATGGATAGTTCATTTTTCTTTGTGAAGAATGCTTTGAATTCCCCGCCCTCAGTCTTTGCTGACCAACTCCTCCCCAACTCATGACAGTTCTCAGCACATGGTCTTTAGTTGAGGCTCTTGCTACTTCCATTAAAGTGAGAGGCCCAGACTCCAAAACATCGATAAAGAGAACTGGTGCTTCCGGGGTCAGGTCTTCTAACAAATCCAGTAGTGGGCAATGATTGAGGCTGTCAGAATGGCCCAAACTCAGTCCCGGTCAGTGGACAAGTTGGTAGGAGTAAGCCGCCAGGAAGATAGTCCATCGTGTCATGCATGGAGACAAGGCAGCGGGGGTGGGCCGATCCCGAGCCAGGAGGCCCAGGAGTGGACGATGGTCCGTGACCAATTTGAAATATTGGCCAAATAGATATTCATGAAATTTCTTGAGTCCCGACACAGCTGCGAGGGCTTCTCTGTCCAGCTGACTGTAATTCCGTTCTGTGCTGGACAGGCTGCATGACAGTAGGCAATGAGTGCCTCAAGGCCATTCGGCAGTCTATGGCTCAAGACAGCTCCCACGGCAAAAGGGGATGCATCGCAGACAAGTACAAGCGGTAGTGTTGCATTGTACTGAATTAAGAAACTGTCTGCTAATAGGTGTTTTTTCACTGCGTTGAATGTGGCAGGTTCAGCCTTCTCCCAGACCCAAGGTGCATTTTTGGCCAGTAACTGGTGTAGCGGTTCGGCGACCGTTGCCTTGTCTCGTAGGAATATGCCGTAGAAGTTGTGGAGACCCAAGAAAGCCTGTAGCTCCAATTTGTTGGGTGTGGGTGCATTCTGGATGGCCCTTATCTTACTCTTGGTGGGGTGTATTCCTGACTCGTCCACCTGCTACCCCAGAAATTCCACAGAGGGGATGGCAATCATACACTTATTCCGTTTCACGCGAAGTCCAGCCTCTCTGAATTTGGCCAAAACCCACCTGAGTCTGTCCCCTAGCTGTTTTTCGTATGTTGTGCTAATGAGTACATCATCAAAGTAGGGCATCACCCCTGGTAGACCCTGTAACAGACGCTCCATGGTACTTTGGAAAAGTCCGGGGGCTATGCTGACTCCGAATTGAAGTCTGATGCACTTGAATGCACTCTGTGGGTGACTATAGTTTGTGCTTCCGCGGTAGTGCCATCTACCAGTAGTTGCTGGTATGCCTGCGCAAGGTCAAGTTTAGTGAAGATCTTGCCAGGGCCCAGCGAATGGAGTAAGTGGTGCACAATTGGGATGGGGTAAGCGCTCAGCTGAAGAGCCTTATTTAAGGTACATTTGTAGTCTGTGCATATGCGCACAGACCCGTCTGATTTGACCAGGGTCACTATTGGGGTCTCTCACTTGGCATGATCCACTGGGACTAACACCCCTTGCTTGATGAGCTTATCCAACTCCAAGTCGATTTTGGGTTTGAGTGCAAACAGCACTCGCCTAGCCTTCAGTCTGATCGGAGCAACATTAGGGTCTAAGTTAAAGGAGATAGGAATCCCCACGTACTTGCCCAGCAGGTCATCAAAGACATCCTGGAACTCCTGCATGAAGTCCTCATTCAGAGTGCTGCCACTGGCACTGTGGACTCTGGTGAATCCCATTCCTAGGGCCTTGAACCAGTCCAGCCCTAGGAGGCTCAGAAGCGTCTCGCTGACCATGGTGAGGGGTAGCTCCTTCCAGTACTCGCAGTAGGTGACCTGAAACGTGCCGACTCCTATGACAGGAATGCTGTTTCCCTGGTAGTCTCGAAGCCGGATTTGTTGAATCTGGAGCTGGCTTTTCTTGAGGTTGGGAAGGGTGGCTTTCAGGGTCGCCCAGGACATGATGGACAGGGAGAGCCCGTTGTCGATTTCCATCTCGCAAGGTTGTCCTTCGATGTCAACTGTTGTGTGGACCTTCTTCTCAATGGTCGCGCTGGTCCTGCAGGCCTCATGGCTTTGAAATTCACGCCATTTTCTCTGGTCACCATATTAATTGGTCCACTGGTGCCGCGCTGGCTCTGATTGGCTGAAGTTGTTCCGGGGCTTGTGGCTGACCGGTAGGCTTACCTTGCAGACTCTCGCCAATTGCCCCTTCTTCTCGCAATGCTGGCAGATGGCATCCTTGAACTTACAGGTTTGCCTCTGGTGTGCTCCTCCACAGCTCAAACAGCTTCCATGTTGCTCTTTCTGCTCCCATGTCTGTCTCCCTGTTTGGAAGACGTCCTCCTCCGACTCTTCCTCACTGCTGGTCTGGGTGGCTTCTCAGTGTACCGGCGCCGACCTCAGGGTTTCTTTTGGGTTAGCCGGTTGTTGCAGCCTCTCCGCAGCTTTGGTTGATGACTCGTGCACCCTGGCCTCGTCGAGGGCGATGGTCAGATTCTGCCTTGCAAGCAACCTTCTCTGTAAGTGTATATCTCTTACACCATAGATTAGTTGCTCTAGGAGCGCATCATTGAGGTCCCAGTATTCTCAGTGCATTGCAGCCTTACACACGCAGGGCAGCCATGTACGCGCTGATAGGCTCTCCTTCACGCTGTACTCATTGCCAGAGCTCGTAGCGCTGCACAAACTTCGATGGTACCGGGGCGTAGTGTGCCTTGAGCGTTGCTTGTAACACTTTCCATGAGACGGTCTGGACCGGGGTCGGTTCCGAGAGTGATTTAGCCATGTTGAAGACCTCCGGCCCACAGTGGCTCAGGAATAGGGCCCTCTTTCGATTCCTGGGAAGGCCCTGCATGTCACTGGCTTCCAAGGTTCACTCGAACCGGATCATATACAACCCCCACTTCTCTCTGGCCGGGTCGAAAGGCTTTGGCGGTACGAACGCAGACATCGTGGTCGTTCTGCTGCGTACGGCTCGTCAGCCGTACTGTAGGTAGCTCTTTTTCAGCTTGCTTCTCAGTGCCTCAATCGCACCTTCGTCACCAATGTTGAGTTGGGTGATTGAGGAGGCAGAAGCAAGGTAGCGACAACAGCTTTTTAGTGTATATGAGACTTCAGCAAAGGTTACAGGCAAATAGCCCTCCTTTTATACTCGGTTGGTCAGGGAACTGACCAATCACAATTGACCCATTGTAGTTTGAATCTCCCTCCAAAACTTATATACATAACGTGGTCCATGATCCTCTTTCACACTCAACTCAATTTATCCCTCTTGACATCATTAGTTTGTTATTCTTTACTCTGCCAGCAACACTTAATGAGGAAGAATGGAAGCTGTGGATCTCAAGATCCTAATATATTTTAATAAATACGATAGAAAAGAAACAAACTGAATACAGAGCTACCATTTCCAGTACTGATAGTATGCTTATTTTGCTGTCTAGTTTTGCCCAGTTTGAAATATATCCCTACAAATGTGTAGTGTGCATGTAATAAAAATAGAAGTATGGAATTGTATGTGTAATCCCTGTGGATACACTCATCTGAGAATCAGTGCTGGCTACTGGTTTTAGCAACCTATTAAATTTATACGATGACAAATCTATTTGAAAATCTCAGGATGCTTCATTAGGTGACTGTTATAAGAAAGTGATGGGCACAGTACTGTGGTGCAATATGAGTGGAAATCAGGGATTAAGTGTTACAGAGGGACAAATAATGGGCGCTATCAGATTGCCTGAGACTGAAGATAACAAAGTCACAAAGAGCCTAGAAAACCCACACGTGAATTTTAACAAGTATTTCAATATCAGGCATAAGAAAAAGAAAAGCGTTTATCAGAGTCTCAATTTTAATTCTGCCTCTCTCTTTGTGTCTTCTGGTCCAGTCTTGGTTCCTCTGACAGGATCTTCAAGTGAAGAAAAATGATGATGATGATGATGATGATGACAACAATGATATTTTTTTCACTCAAGCCCTGCGAATCAGAATCTTCAGTCCTTAACCTATATCTTCACTGAGCTGCTCCTCTTCAAAGAAAAGTAAGAGACATTGGGTAACACAGATGAGAAGCTTAAAAAAATTATGTTGGACCTCCCTGATCCAAAGCAGATTTTGCATTTGCATAGGAGAATCTTGTCTTCTCAAAGAATCTCATCAACTCACACTGAAGTAACTCTCTGTTAAAATAATGTATAAAATAGTTCTGGACAGGCCACCCAAACAATGGTGTTTTTTTTTTTTTTTGGTTTAAAAAGTATTTTTTCTTCATTCATCATGAGCAAAGAATAACACTCACATCTACCAGTCTCAAATCCAAAAACTGTCTCAAGATTTATGAGGGATTATGTTTGCTGGGATATGAAAAAGGAGATTGTTCCCTAGAGATTTGTCTACTTATTAGACTAAATCCAAGGTGAATTCTGACTATGTTAAACAAACTAAGAGCACTTACTTAATCAGGGCTTGAGTCCCTCATTGCTTTGAAGAAACACCTGCAGAGATAGGTGGAGGCTGCAGGCAAATCAATTTTGGTCTTAGTTCCACTCAGTGAGTAGGCCAGTTCAGTGCACCATTGTGGTTCAGATCTGGAAATGGTTTAGATTAAGCATTACTTCTCCCACCATATGTTCCCTTGTTAACCAAATTAATATTGCATTTCTACAAGCGAAAGCAAAGCAAAAGCAGAAACACTCCTGAATACCAGATGCTCCAACTGAATTCCATTCCAGAGCAAGGAATAAATTCCTCTTCTTCCCCTCCTTCTTCAAACATGCATGCACACACTGACCCCAGCACAATTTTTTCTCTGATGATCTTGGTATCTAGTGCTTCCTTGTATTCCTTGCTCTGAATGAACTTTTCCTGCATCTCAGAAAAAACAATGTCTGGATTACATGGAAAATATTTCCAGTCTTATTCTGCATGAACTGGAATTCCTTTCCCCATAGTAACAAGAAATATGGGCACTCTTCGGTTCATGGTGACAGGTTAGATTTGACTGGAAAGTGTTTCTCTTTGAAAAGAAACACCTTGCTGCTATTGCAAATGGACAAATATTTAGGATAGTACAGTATTCATTCTTTTATAAATAATTAAAAAAAGATTAGCAAGGCAGCAAAGGGGCATACTTCAGTTGTACCCCAAACTGACCATTGGGGCTAGAGTAGCTAGCTCAGACAGGTACGTTTCGTCAGAGTACCCAACCTAGGCTTCGGCCTTGTGAGATTGTGGGTGTCTGTTATTACTATGGTTTGATACTTTTGCTGATCCCTTTTCTCCACTTCATTTTCTTACTCTTTGAGTTGTTGCATTTCCTTTGGCTTCCTCTACATACAGGTGATACCAGCAATTAAGTACAATTGGGTTTTGTTGTTACTGTTAAAACAAACAAAAACAAAGATCTTAACAGTCACAGCAGACCACAGCGCAACAAAATGAATTGTATATAATTAGAAGTAATGGAGGCTGCCTAATGGGTAGTTATGTGGGTTTGACACTACCATCTGTACACTATGTGCAAATGCACACACGTGCACCAGATCAGTCACACAGTTCCATGCACTTTCCTCTTTCCTTGTCTCACACTACAACAAAACCTGTGAGAGAAACCAGCATCCCTTTCTGATGTGCACCCATGAGATGATCTCTCTTGTTTGTTTTTCCAGCATCTTTGATAGAAACCTCTCCTTAGCAGATGCTGAGTTTTGGGGACAGGAGCTTTGCCAAATTCTTTGGAGTTTATCTCCCACGCTCCATTGTTCCTATTAACTATGCTCACCTCTGCATGAGGTATCATTGGTTCTTACTGGGCAGCAGTGAAGTTTTATATCAGAGTAAAGGATAAGGATAGGGATGAGGAATTGTCTGATTTGGAAAGGGTCAGAAAGTAATGCAGGGAACAGGTTTCTGTGCAATTTAGTCCAGAACAATTGTATTTAGGCACGTGATTTGCAATACCTGAAGTTGTATTCCAAATAATTAATTTGATCTAGAGAATCTCCTGAAGCTGTTTTACTATTTGCTACAATAATGCTCAGTTGATTCATAGAGCATCCCAAGGATTTCTTGAGCAGAGTTTAGTCCAAAACCAACCTGCTGGTGAGACCAAGAATCTGCACCCTTGTCCAAGTGCAATGATTTTCTAGTCCCAAATGGACAAACAGGGTCAAGGAAGGGAATTTGAGGGTTGCAGATTTGCCTCTCTCTTCTGCCAGCAGTAGGCTCTCATGCTTATCCTACAATCAACATGTCAGAGGAATGTTCTGAATTCCTCTGTCCTGTACCCACACGCAAATGGATATACGGCAGCAGACACCCACATCCAAGCCTGCTCTTGTGGAGGATTCATTGAGCCTGACCTTACACAGCTGCAGGACAGCTGTTCTACAAAGAGGGAGGTCTTCTTTGTGAGGAAAATTGTAATGGAGTGAGCAGCCTGCATGTAGATATTTTGTGGCTGCCACAAAGAGGAGACACTCATCTGATGCTTTAGTCATTGGTGTAAACCAGGTCTATTCCTGTAAAGTAACAATGGAGACCTGAATTTCCTGAATTCTAGGATTAGCATTCTACCTGCTGCTTCTGTCATAATGTCCTCTCGCATTAAGTTCTCTTAATGTTATTCAACAAATAAGTATAATGTACCAGAGATGACATTGGAATAAAAATTCACACCATGATTGTTGATCCCTCTTTCAGCAGTCTGAGAAAAAAATATTGTCTACTCTATAGCTGAATATTCATAGAGTGAAAGATGGAGCCAAATCAGTGATATGGGCAGAATTTGGATGTAGCAGCTACAATTAGAACATAACCCAATTCCTGTTATGAAAGATTGTAAACTGCTCAGTTTACAAAATGCACAAAATGCCCATGTATTTCTTTAAGAACACTAAGCTTGGATATATTTTGCATCTGCGGGCATTGATATATTTCCTAATCTGGCGGCCTTAAAAAAAAATACCCTTGGACTATTCAGCCTTCTGTTCACTACCTTTTTTGGCAAAATATCAACATTAAGCACCTTTTCTAGTCTGATTGCACTGGAATGAATTCCAACGTGTAATAAGGCTTGGGGATGTGCTAACATTAAACATGACTCAAGCTGTAGCATTTGAAAGACTGCATGATTTTTATTTGATTTGGTCATAAGAACATTTGAAACATTCCCAGATTGAATAAGATTGTGCCTTCACTATCCCAAACATATCCAAACTTCTGTTTCCATTAGGCTTGACAATTTCTGAGCACAAACATACAATGAAAAATCTTCCAAATATTATATTGTGAAGATCACAATAGTCCAGGTGGCCATATTTAATATGCAGAAACCCAGACCATCACTAGATTGCCTCCAAGACCAGTGGCCCCCTGGCATTTTGTAGCCCAAATAGATATGTTAGCCCTACAAGAAGTGATACTGCTCCATTCCTTCAGTTCTTAAATATATTTAGTAAGCTCATTCACTTAAGACACTGATTACTTTCCTTTTAAGTAGTCCAATAATTTTACTCAATTGCTTGAAGCTTCTGACCTTAATGCCTAGCATTGCTCAGAATGAGTTCCCTAAAAACAGGAGATGGATAGATCTGAAAAAAAGTAGGAATTGCAGGAATCCAGAGATGGGTGTCCACCAATGAAACAGCACTTAAAATGCTTAGAGGGTGGTTGGTAGGGGAGTAGAAGTTTACTGTTATTTAATTCTGAAAAAAAGAAGCTTTAAATCCTAACAGTGCTTAAGCACTTATTTAATACTTGGGATTTTTAAGAGGTAACAGATGAATAACAGTAGCATGTAGGTGGGTAGGTGGAATACCAGTGCCATCTATTTACATGTTACCCTGTTGGAGTCCTAAGAGAAGGGGTAAATATAAACCCTGGGAATGAATCCAGAAGGGGTGACATGCAGAAGTTTCAATTTTGGTGGCTTACAAGTATGGGCAGCAAAACACACAATAACTTTTGTTTAAAAGGGGGAGGGGATTTTAAAAAACGAAATATATATTAGGGGTTTTAAAAGAACCAATTTTGTTTGCATTGAGCCAAGTGCAATGGAGTGCATAGTTTTAATATCTTTGTATGTTAAAGATTGTTAAGAAGAAGAGAAAAAATCTATTTTTGTTGCAAAGTCCTCTGTTCTCAGGGACTCTAAATAAATAGGGACAAAAGAAAAACCCACCTTTGTAAGTATGGGGAAAAACTTTTTCTGTTTATTTTTTCATTTGTCTATTTTTCCTTTTTCTTGTTTATTTTTTTAAATTCTTTTTAAAAGATCAATAATAATTGAGGATTGGTTGTTGTTTTTTCCTTTTCCTCATTAGTTTTGTCATTTTATGGGAGGGCTGAAGGCAAAAGTTTTGTCGTACACAAAAATAAAGTTGTAAAAAAAACACTGTATCAGGTTAAAAAAATTGAAGACAATTACAAAATTAAAAGTAAAGAAAAAAACTAAAAAAACCTAAGTTGAAAAAAAATTAAAAATACAAAACCTGGTGCTTCTTACAGTATAAAATACATTAAAATCTCTATTATACATAGTTTATGAATCAATTAATTGTTATCATAAAGCACATTTTAGGAAACATGCATTATCCCTTCTTTATGTTTAGCTGAAAGGGGCAGCGGGCTTTGCGGTCAAATGCACCAGCAGCATCTGGCAGCTTCTCATGGATCTTCCCGGGTTGCCGAGCGAGATGAATGATGGTGAGGTTGCCATGGCAAAGGGGGAAGGTTCCTCCTGGAACAGAGGCCATCTTGGGTAGACTTTGTTTCTCTGGCTCCTTTCATCCTTTTGGCACCTTCCATCACTGCCACTGCACATCCTTCTCTTCTGTGTTTTTCTTCTGTCTTGTTTTTTCCCCTAAAAGAGCTAAGCAAAAGTTGACTAGCTGTTTGGCCTTCAATTCTATCCCCCACCCCACTTTCTTGTAAACCAGCCTAATTGCAATGTTGGGGAGTTTTCCCTTCTTTTTAACTCTGTCTCACATATGTATCTATTGCTCAACGGCTTCTCTTTGGAATGAGGAGCTGATCTATGAATTCACCAGCATCCCTTCCTTTGAACTCCTTACATTCCTACCCCCAGTTGTAACTCCTGCTTGCCCTTCTTCACAGCCTTCTTGTTTGTTGAGAGGAATCTTTCCTCTCGGCTCCTTGTGAAATTGCAAGGCAGAAGGATGTGTGTGTGAAGCAGGAGCCAGACTCAGATCATACCCTGCACCTCACAGAGCATGGGAGATTGACTGGAGAAATTTCTCACTTCAGGGAAGGACCAAGATGGATGACTTTGCCTTACTCTCAACATGCTTAACTGGCCAGCTGACATAGTGCCTTTGTAAACCCATCTTTTGTTGAAACAGATGGACCATATGCTCTGCCTGGGGAGCGGGTGCAGGAAATTCCACCCCCTCCTACTGTAATCCATATTCTTAAAAAGGGGAAAGCAATAAAAGCCTAGGCTTGACCAGCAAGAGAGAGCTACTTGGGCTAAACATGGTGGTACCTAGTCCTCTTTGGCCTGGCTACTGCTGCCCCATCTAAAAGAGAGGGTGAAGGAAGCATAACTCCAAAATAATCCTGAAGACCATACGAATCCCTTCCCACGCACCCCAAAAGCATTTCTGCACTTGGGCTTCTCTAATCCCCTGTTCTGGATCTCTTAGTCCTCTGTTTGCAGGAAAGGGTGGCTGCTCAGTGACGTTCTCCCCAGTGATGCTCAGTTGTGGGTTCCCTTGCTGACCCAGGAGGAGGCTAAGGTTCCTTAAGGCCCAAGACAATTTCATTTGGTGGGCAGTCACCTTTGCTGCGTTTCTGCCCTATCAATGTATCAGCATCCACTTTGCTGTCCCTTGAGCTCTTGGTTTGGAGAAGTCAGCTGCTTGGCTGCCAGTGGGCTGGTAGTAAGCCTCAGACCCTACTTGCTATGGAGCTGCTTCTTCCTCTGACCTTTGCTTTAGAAGAACAGTTGAGCCCTTCTGTCCTTCCTTTCACAAGGTACCTTTGACAACCCACTTGGCTTCTCCCTTTCATGCCCTCCATCTGCCCCCTCCCCATTAATCTCAGACCCACATCTCTCGCTCGGCAGTAAAACCTTGAGATCCATGAAACTGCAGCTTCCCAGACTGCAACCTACCCCTGCCCCTTTGAACAAGTTTCTTCCTTGTTTAAGAAACGCAGTATATATATGAGTACAGTACAGTATATATATATAGTACTAATGGAATTTGGTGTGCTTTTTCTCCTTATCCCTGACTCCCTTGCCTCTTTCCCTGGAACCCCAAGCCTCCCTTTGTGTCTTTCAGTCTGTTTTTCCAGGCCCCTTCCTGCTGCTGACCCCACCCCCCCTGCACTTGAAAATAAAGGGTAGCTCTTTGTCTGTTTTTGTTCTTTCTAAAGTTTCTTCCGTGTCTAGCAGAATGCAGGTAGCCATATGTTATAACTGTCAATATTGCTTCACAACAAAAAAATATATATAGGAAAAAAGAAAAAAAGAAAAAAAAAAGAAAAATCCGAACTGTTTTATCATTTTTGCCTGAGCTTTCTTCGGCTTTCTCCATTGGAATGGCTTATTGTGTTATGTGAATTTAAAAAATAAAATAAAAATGTTTTAAAAAAAATGAAAAAAGAAAAAAAAACCATATATTTTAAAAAAGAAAAAAAATCATCGGCTTCCCTTTTCCCATTCCCACCAGTTCCTTCCTCAGAGCAGAGATGGGAAGCCCAGTGGAGGGAAGTGCCGAGGGCTCCAAGATCATGTATCTGTGTCTGTATTGGTGGGTGAATGGGGGGGTCAGTTTTCCTTCTTCCCCATTCCCCTGCTTTCTGGAGGAGCTGCTCAGAAACATCAAGATTAGACTCATTTCTTCCATATTCACATCGTATCAGCATTTTGGTCAAATTTTAAAGTGCCTAAGAGGTGTATATATATGTATATGTATATGTGTGGAATACATACATACATACATACATACATACATACATACATATATATATATATATATATATATATATATATATATATATATATTCAGCAGAGAGTAGTTCCTGTTTATTTGGGACTGAGATCTTTGTGTCATGTCTGCTGATGTGTTGAGAGGTGGCTGCTGCTCCTCCTGTTAATCCTTTGCGTACCTTCTTGCAACCTCCTCTCTGAGGCACTTTTCTCTTTGCAAGGCTCACTTCTAACTGAGGAGAAAAGAACTTTTGCAGAGTCAGCAGGAAGGTATGCCCTGGGCAGGGAGAGGACTTAGCACTATTTACCTTTATCCTCCTTTGCTTTTAAATCAAACTCTCCTTCCCTCTTTGTTGATATTTGGCTAGGGCAGCCTAACAATAAAAATATGGGCATACTGCTCTCATATGTAGTGTGACAGGAAATATTAGTGATAAATTTCACTTTTGCCTTTGAATAGACTGATTTCAAAGGTTGTTTAGGCACCTATGGGTTTCTAAAAACCTATAATGTGTTTGCCAGAGACTGCTGTGATCTGATAAAGGGGCCTAAGGATTAGTGGTCTGAAATCCTGGGAGTTCAGCAGCCATTCCCAAGGGAGGATCTAAGGGACTCAATGCTAGGAGGAAAGAAATCTTGCTCCTGTTTCCCATGAAGACTTGGAGGAACATCCCTTCCAAATGGCATGGAGTTAACTGAGATGGCAAATAAAACCAACACACCTGCTTTGTCCCCCAAATCTTATTCCCTAAATTTTGTAAGGTGTTTTGTTGTATCTTCCATTTTTTGCAGAGGTAAATGACTCCCACTGATGCCATTCTGTTTTTCCTTGACCAGGGAATATGACCACACTCCCTAAGGCTACAAGATCTAGTGCAAGACCACTAGAAGGCAGCGTAGAAGTTACAGGAAACAGTAACTTCTGAGTGCTATCTAATGGCCATCCAGGTTTTTGCAACCCAGATATGGTAGCCCTAAAGAGCATTTCCTTCTGTAACCCACTCAGGATGTTTACAGGAAGGGCTCTTTTACTCCTGCAGCAAAAACCCCCATTTTGACTTAGTCCTATGTAGATATTAAGATAGCAACTCTCCATTTCGGTACAAGGACAGGGGTCCCTTTTGTAAGTTTTCCCAGAAGTGTGCCAAGCTAAGGTGTCCCATCTGCCTAGTCTAGACTCAAAATGCACATATCTGTTTCTACCCATATCAGCCTGATGCTTCAGAGCAGCCATCTCCAGCTCTTTCCCTTGACCCTTTAGTGCCCTTCCACTCCTTATGAAGCTGTTGGATTGCTACTGGTTTGGTTCTGAAAGCAAAAGGAACTCATAACCCTGCAGCTGAATTAAGGGAAGTGCCTTAAACTGATGCCTTTGCTGCCACCAGCGAACAAGTTGAGACAGGAAGAGAAAGCGATCAAACTTTATGCATCCAGCTTCAGAAATGTGAACAAAATATGTTTACAAAGATTACAAGCAAATCGCCTCCAGGTGGGGGGGGGGGCTCATAGGAGCCCCTTGGTTGCTAGCCATCATGACTTTCTACCTTTCCCCACCTGCAGGTTTTATACAGGGGAAGATAGCTCAAGTCTGCAGAACAGCTCCTCTGCTAACCCGCCTGCATTGCACGTAGCTTCCCCCCTCTCACCCTCACCCCAAAGAAGGGAACCAGCAGCTGTGATGTGGTGGGTCAGCTCCTCCAGCCCCAGCCCCTGTCCCAATCAGCCCTCGGCACTACCCCTCCCTCCCCAAGTGCCACTCTCCGAGCGGGGTGTAATACGCATGTATTAATTACAATTTTTCCATAATAAAAGTTTATAGATGCAGCACCTTCTTTAACTGATTGAATTAAAGAATGTTATTGACTGTAATTATTTGTTTGTCTTCCTTGAAAGAGAGAGAGAGAGAGAGAGAGAGAGAGAGAGAGAGAGAGAGAGAGAACACTTGAGAGAGAGATTAATAGCCATGGACCCTGATGTAGAAGGGCATTCGTTTGTTCCAGAAGCCCACCTCTGGCATTCTTTTGCACTGACACCAACCATTTGACCTTCATCTCTTTTATGTAAAGCACAAGGCTTTCAGGCCTCAACATTAACACCATTAGATTTAAATCAATTTCTGATACAAATGTAAATGTATTTTTGCTAATGAAAACCCCAGCACCACATCCTGAAACCTCTAATTGCTTCAAAAGGAAAGACGCTGTGAATGTGACAAAATGATTGTGATCATCTGAGGAATTGGGAAGTGAAAACAGCAGTACGTAAAGGTAGATGGTGAGTGCCTAATTTGAGTAGAAAGGTAGATTTAATCCTTTCTTGGTACCTTCTTACGGTGTTTCTCAACACAACCCCAATTCCAGGGTTAGCAGGGTTCCTGGTTCTTTCTAGTTGCCCTTTGCCTGGAATTCAGTGAGGGGGTCCTCCATTGCATGGTACAATAGTACACCTTTCATCTTCTTTAGAGGGAATGCAGCTTCTGAAGGGCAATGGGATCAAAGCAAGCAGTACAGGAAGTGGGGTTCAATTTCCTAATATCCCCCATTTCTTCAAATTTCCATTCATCCCATTTTCCCTTGGAATTCTTGAGCTTTGCTTTGTTTTGGCTTCAGGGGAAGGGTAAGCAAAGAAGTGGCAGACAGGAACAATATCTCGTCCTCTAACACTTCTCCCTCTCCTGCTGTGGATTTTAAAGTGTCATAGCACAAGTATTCACAAAATCTCTGCATGTGATGCAAATAAAAACAGGCAGCCCTTCAACTGTACCACTGTAGTGGTCATCTTGACTTTCTTAATCATCCCCTATGGACACCCCTTCGACAGGGCAATACTGCAGATAGTCTTGAAGACCTTCTTGTTTGCTTGACACTCACAGGAAGCAACTGAAATTTTCAGCATGATAAGGCATGTGTAACTCTTCTATTAATACCATTTGAGGATCATGGAATTGTTAAGTGTGAGTAAATCAAGAGATGCAGTGAACCTTGCACCATTCAGTTGTATGAAACCACAGCAAAATAGATGCTCAGGTGAATGCACGGGTCTAAAAAGCTGGTCTTTCTCAGCTTGCCAGCTTGGTCTGAAGACATCTGGGAATCATAATGGAGAATTTGTTAGTTGTTGCTAATCAATGACCAAAATACAGAGGCGTAACTTGACTTCAACTGTTTAAAATGGATGAGCCCATTTGTCTCTGTATGGTGGAATTTAAAACCAGCATCTTCCATATGCCAGCATAGTGGGAAATATATCCAATTTTCACTATGTGCTCTAAATTGGATTGTAACAGCATCCACTGCTTTTTAAAATATGGCTACCCTACTTCAGATTATAGGGTCCTTCGACAATACATACAAACACACCATCTCTTCTGTACAACTATCAATTCTAACAAGTTCGGTTTGGTAGGAATTGCTCTTGTCTGCTGAACTGCATCTTTCTTTAAGCCGTCCAATTCAGGCCTGAGCAGAATAGTTCACTGACTGGGCCTGCTATGGTTCGATTAGTTGTTTTCCTTGGAACCCTGTTATTTTCACTAAATTTTGAACAAAACATTTAATTTGATTTTGACATCTCAAAGATTTCACATAAGCAATAACAGCTAAATAAAACTATGTCACTAACTTAAAGAATGATTGGATAATAAACATTAATGGGTATCCACAGGTTTAGATTGCATTCAGTTATAGTTTACTATCCTCCTTGGGTTTGCATGACACAGTGGTCACAGATTTCCCACCCTGGCTAGATTCTGTACTAAAAGATAGTTGGCTAAGACTTGGTTGAGATTCAATATGTTGTGCAAACCCAAACAGATATCCTGGATCCTTTCACTGAGCTAATTAGAGCAAAAACCAGTATAGCATGATAAGCAAATATGAAAAATAAAATAAAATAAAATAAACATCACATGATTGAAGGACTGCTTAGAAAGTGGATAAGAAGAAGAAAGCATAGTGATTGCTTAGACTACAAACCCAGAAGGTAGAATCAAAAAGAAAGCCTCCTTAATCTCAGCAAAGTGAATGAGACCAAAACTGGCATGAGGAAACAGGAACTCCTCACAAATTGCCATTCCGCTCCGTGTATTTTGGGGGTAATTTCTGGAATATAACTAGGTTGTAGCCAAGGAAGAATTACCCAAGTAACAGGCTCGATGTCAGGTAAGTTTCTCGGTGTTGGTAGAATAATACACCAGGCCTGTGGACATACTTGGGTCATTTCCCCTCTGGAGACTTAAATGTGGCTTCATCCAACCATTGTGGTGCTACTGCTATAGCTTACAGCATGTCAGAGAGGACTGACGAAGAATCACTTCAGGATGCAGTACTTCTGTATCTTCAATGGCTTTTCACTTCTGTTTCTGTCCCATCCTTCACAAACACGCTACATACACACATGCACAGACACACATGTATTTCTTCATCATTTCCTTGCAGTGAAAAATTCAAATTCAAAACATTGCATGCAACCCACACAATGTTTTACAGTGTCACCAAACAATTATCAGCAAATATATTATTTTTCTTTTTGTTTATGGCATTGACTTCAGTTTTAAAACATCATACAACTTGGAAGAATTTGGTTCCATGGAGCTCCTGGTCTGGACAGCATTGATGAGTGTAAGAATCCCATCTTACAAATCCTCCTCCCGATAAAAGCAAATATTAGCAGAAAACAATTTCCTTTGCAAGCAAATCTGGAAATTGAACTGATGCTGGTGTGTGTGTGTATAGATACGGTCATCTTTCTTCTTCCTTCATCCCAAAGACCTTTCAGGCAAACTATTTCTTCCGATAACAGGCAGCCCAGGCCTCCCTCCCTCCAGAATCATTGCTGTCATATGTGGTTTTGGCAAGGGGCCCAGGGCTTTGTGGAAAAGTTCAAGATATTGACTCAGCACAAACCGCCCCTCTCTTTCCAGGAAGGGAGAAGGTTTCTGAGACTGTGGGCTCCCAGCAAACCCCCACCCACCCAACTGGCTCCTTGGGAGTGACACAGCAGCCACTGCACCACCACCATCCATTCCCTCTTAACTGCTTGCATCTGGAGTAACTCCCCAACAGCACACCTGGATTACAAGAGACTATCGTTAAGGCCCAATTCTCCTGCAGAGGTGGTGCTCCTGATTTTTGGGACTGATGATGAAGGTTTCTGCACAAAAATTGCCAACAAAAGCATTGTACATGCAGGAAAATCAGCATGTCAAAAAGAGCTCCTCACACAAACCACTGCCTATATAGCCCTGACTGAGGTATTATTGAACACCCAACTAGGAAGAGCATGGCAGATGCACTGGACAGTCTGTACGGTTATGTAGCCATTGCTTTCCAAGCTATTGACAAGAATGCTCAAAGTCCTTCAGCAGCTCTTTTCCCATCTAGAAAGATGCCACCAATAGAGCCGAGCCAGAGTCCCATTTTGATAGGAAGGTGGAAAGTAGGCTGGGCCTGAAACCTTGCCACTTCTTTTTATATCCTTTTGCTCCTATGTACAGGCTCAAATATTTATGTGGGGCCCCAGTAACAATAAGGCTTAGATTTGTCAGCAGGAGCAGTGTTAAGGCTAAAAGTCAGAAGCATTAATCAGCAAACAGTG
The DNA here is from genome assembly GCA_030761175.1 of Masticophis lateralis. NCBI lineage: Eukaryota > Metazoa > Chordata > Lepidosauria > Squamata > Colubridae > Masticophis > Masticophis lateralis. Next base: position 165,511,839 of record JAUDYJ010000002.1, read on the forward strand.
AAAATGAAACTCCAGAGCACCCTTCCCAGCCATGGTGTTGCCTGACCTCAAGGTCTTCCTCTTACAGCCAACAAGAGCTAGAGGGTGTCTTATTCAAACCAATTATCATACAGCAGTTCCCCGCTGCCCTAAACTAGGGAATTGTACATTAAATCTCATTCCTCATCTCTCCCAGAGTCCCCATGCTTTGAGGCTTCCTTTGGGCATCAATGGATGTCTCACTCAAAGGGACTCCAGCACCTTCTCCCTCTGTTTTTGAATTCCTGAAGTCAAATGAAGTCTTCCAAAGTCAATATAACCCCATTATGGCAACTTATTCCATGGGTGACAGACTCAAGGAAGGGATGTGCAGGCCAAGGAGTTTCCACTGATGCTAGCTTGATCCACATGTGCAGCATTGTAGATGCACAGAATGGGGTGGTGATGGTGGTCTGTTACTGCTAGATATCACCGTGGTTCTCCTGCTTCCAATACAGTCATTGACTCGACAGTCAACTGTTCCAGTTTTATGGATGCTGATGGTGATGGAGTCCTGGGAGTGCCATTGCAGGGGCTGTCTGTTTCAGCAGTCTCCCCTCCAGCCAGTCTGGCCTGGTCACTCAGTAACTTGACCAGGAAATTGATATATTTCATGGCCAAGCGAAGAATCTCATTCTTACTCAACTTCTTGTCAGGTGGATGGGTGGGAATGAGTTTCCGAAGCTCAGCAAAGGCACCATTCACATTCTGTTGACGCCACCGTTCCCGGCTATTAGTAAAGACCCGGCGTGCCACTTTCTGGGGTTGAAGACCTGGGAAAATACATGGAAAAGTCTCAAAGAGTAAGAGGCCTTTGCAAAAGGGGTCATGCTGAACTCCTTCCTCCATATTGGTAGTCACTTTATACAAGCTGTTTCCATATCTGTCACGTGTTACTCTGCTAATTCTCTCTGCTCTGTCCTGGGAGAGGAACATGCTTGATTTTTCCCCATGGCCACTCACCTTCAGTAATGTCTTGCTCATAATGACTTGGTCTCCGCTTGAGGCGGTTATTGGGAAAGAGGCCAAATGTCCCCGAATTGCCTAGGTAGATGCTAGAGAGAAATAAAGAACAATGATCAGAACCCCCATCTCAAAGCATGAATACAAGTTTTTATAACTTTACTTACAAATCTTCCCTACAAAAATAGGATACAAATATTATCTCATGTTTCTTGGCAGCAGGTCCAGGATCAACATTGTTTTATGTATGGTCTGTTGCATCCCTCTCTGTAAATCCAGCCTTATAGCATTTGTACTGTGGTGAGAAACAAAAACCCATACCTGGGATTAACCTGCCCAGTTAACGATTATTTTAGCTATATTCCTTCACATATTGTGAGTGGTTCAGTGAGTGGCAAGGCAAAGCATATTCAGGAAAGACAAGTTAGACTGACCAAGCAGACAGAGTACTCATTGTCAACAGCCCAATTCATTGTTGGGCTGTTGATAAACCATGGGAAGAAGATGAAATCTCAACACTAAAAGAAATCACTGGATCAAACTGAATTTGAGACACACTAACAACTTTGCTCTTTTCCCATTCAGAGTGGTCAAGAACCTACCATGTTCCCAAGGTGCATTGGCAGGAACCACTCCGTCAATCCAGCCATCTCTACTCAGTTAACAGCTTTCACACAGGATGGCACTGGTTGGACCACTATCATGTAGAAATACTATTAGTGGCCTCCAGGTTGCTCACTTTCACAATGGTTTTCTCAGCATATAATCAATAAAGCTGAACCTTTGTAGACCATTTCTACAGACATATAATTGTGTGTAGCTTGGCACAGTTCATAAACTCAGCTTCCCCCAAAGTCCTGGCCACAAAACTCAATAATCTTCCCTGTTGTACCCTAAATTGTTAGGTTAACTCATTCATTACAGACAGTAGTAAAGAGAGTCCATGTTTTGGCAATTCCAAGCTATAAACAAACAAACAAAGAGGCAAAGGACTGCCAGGATCAAGTAATTAGAAGTAATTACATCCATTGTTTCTTGTCCTGCCCTCTAATGCTTTGAAAATAAGTTGACCCCCTTCTCTTTGTGGCAGCCCCTCATATACTGCAATGTTGCTATCATGTCCCACCTAGAGGAAAGCCCTTCTTTCCTCTAGACTAGCCAAACCCAAATCTTGCAGCCGTTCATATGTTTTATCTCCAGGCCTTTAAATCATCTTAGTTGCTCTTTCTTGCACTTTTTCCAAAGTCTCCAGGTGTGGGCTTACTAGATGTAGCTTTATAAATCAGTACTAATACTTCACAAGATTTTGAATCTATGCCTCTGTTTATACAACCAAGGAATGTATTAGCTTTTTTGGCAGTTGCTGCACGCTGCTGGCTCATATTTAAGTGATCATTCACTAGGACTCCAAGGTTGCTCTCACAGTTAGTTTTTTAGCCTGGTTTCACCTAATCTGTACTTGTACCTTTGGTTTTTCCTGTCTAGATGTAAAACCTTGCTTTTTTACACATTAAATTTCATGTTGTTGGATAGGACCCATTGTTGAAGTCTATCAAAATATTTTTGGATCCTGAGCTTATCTTCTTGGAAGTTGGCTATTCCTGCCAGCTTAGTGTCATCTGCAAATTTGGTGCAAATTCTATTCCCTCATTTAAGTCATTTATCTACATTTATTTCCCAGTGAAATACTGTGGACATAATATACTTAGACTTCAGCTAGGCATTCGACAAAGTAGACCACAACCTACTTCTTGGTAAACTAGAAAAATGTGGGATAGAGAGTATCACCATCATATGGATTTATAACTGGCTGATAAATTGTACTTAATGAGTAATCCTTAATAGTACTATGTCTATATAGAGAGAAGTAAACAATGGGGTACCATAAGGTTCCGTTTTAGGCCCAGTACTCTTCAATATCTTCATAAGCAACTTAGATGGGGGAACAGAAGGGAAACTTACCAAACTGGGGGATAATACTGAGCTGGCAGGAATAGCCAACACCCTAGATGATAGACTCTAGATCCAGATGGATCTTGACAGATTTGAACACTGGGCCTTATCTAACAAAATGAAATTCAATGTAGAGAAAAGTAAAGTCTTACATTTAGACAAGAAAAACCAAAAGTACACCAGGCTTAATAGCACTAACTGTGAAAAGGATCTTGGACAACCAATTAACAGTGCTAACAGTGTGCAGCGGCGGCCAAAAAAGCCAATGCAACCTTAAATTGCATTAACAGAGAGCTACAATCAAGATCAAGGGAGGTACTAATACCACTCTTTAAAGCCTTAGTAAGACCACACCTAGAATACTGCATCCAGTGTTGGTCACCACACTATAAAAAAGATGTTGAGACTCTAGAAAAAGTGCAGAGAAGAGCAACCAAGATGATTAGGGGACTGTAGGCTAAAACATTCAATGAACAGAAACTGCGCATAACTAGTCTAGTGAAGAGAAGGACCAGGAGAGACATGATAGCAGTGTTCCAATATTTGAGGGGCTGCCACAGAGACGAAGGGGTCAAGCTATTTTCCAAAGCACCTGAAAGCTAGACAAGGAATAATGGATGGAAACTGAACAAGGAGAAATTCAACCTGTAAATAAGGAGGAACTTTCTGACAGTGAGAACAATCAACCAATGGAACAGCTTGCCTTCAGAAGTTGTGGGAGCTTTACCACTGGAAGCTTTCAAGAATTGATTGAACTGCATCTGTCAGAAATGGTGTAGGATCTTCTGATTGGGCAGGGGGTGGACTATATGACCTACAAGGTCCCTTCCAACTCTGTTAATCTGTTATGAAGATATTGAAGAGTACTGGGCCTAAGATGGAACCCCACTGCTTATTTCCCTCCATGTAGATGTAATACCATTAAGGACTACTCATTGAATACGGTCTGTCAGCCAGTTACAAATCCATCTGGTTTTGTCATCTGCTTGATGAGATGAACACTTTGACCGTTAGCATTATCATGATCCTTGGCCTAATAAGCTCCATGCTTAAGATGCTATCCTCACCTTGCTTTCAAGAGGTCCTCTCTGGTTTCCAAATGTGTGAGAGCTTCTATTCCTTATCAAGAAGCTATCTTATTAGCCAAGGATGCTTCCTTCTTGATTTCCAAATTTAGTTGTCTTGAGACTTTAAGGGCTTAGCAATCTGTAGTATGACTCAGGAAAGCACCTGCCCCTAATATTGTACCTTCCAGATACATTTGAACTTCAATTTCCAGAATTCCAGGCAACATGGAACATAAATGCTTGTTAGGTATTCTGAGAGTTGTACATATTCCATATTGGGAGATGCTGTCCCAGAGAAACTGTGGTTGCTGACATGGACCTACAATAGTTCTCTTTTTGCCAATTTCCAAAAGTGGGATAATTTGCTTATAACACAGTCTAGATGAACCCACTGCCATGGTTCCCAGAGTTGGCACTGGTAGCTTGCCAACATAACTAAGATTTCTTCCTTTCCTCATTCCCCTCCCTCTCCCTCCAAGATCTGATTTCTGGACTTACTTGTTGAGAAAGGGATGAGGCTGGTATTGTGGGGCTAAAAGTGGACTCCTTACTCCAGTCAGAGGCAGGGATGGTGGAGGGGGTCCAGGCAGACCTGAGAACTGCAAGAAGTTAGGAATGGGGTGTAGGGCAGTGAGTTGGGTTGTGGGGATCTCAACAGGAGTGGGGGACTTGGTGTAGCCCAGGCTGATGACAGGGACATTGGGGGGCAGTGCTGCATGGGGAGCCTCAGCAGGAGGGCTCCCCTTTGTTTGAGGTGAGAAAGAAGTGGGGCTGGTGGGGGATTCAGCGGCCTCTACATCATTCTCCCCACCATCTGGGGAAGGAAGAGAGGTTGGGGTAACAGCTGGTGGAAGGCTTGGCTGCTCAGGCTTAACAGGCGACTGGGAATTCTTCAGCTTCTCCATCATGTTTGCTTCTCATCTGTAGGAAGAACAGAAGAAAAGTGAGACTGTATCAGATGTGCTGAATTGGGCATTCATTCCAGAAGTAAAAAAAAAAATACAGATATTTCTTGATTTATTTATTTAGTGACCATCTGAAGTTACAACAGCACAGAAAAAAGTGACTTATGACCATTTTTCACACTTACGACTGTTGCAGCATCTCATGGTCACGTAGTCAAAATTTGGATTCTTGGCAACTGGTTCATATTTATGATGGTTGCAGTGTCCCAGGGTTATGTGATCACCTTTTGCGATCTTCTGACAAGCAAAGTCAAAGAGGAATCCAGATTCACTTAACAACCATGTTACTGTGGCAAGAAAGGTGTTAAATTGGGACAAAACTCACTTAACAACTGTTGCTTAATAACATAAATTTTGTGCTCAATTGTGATCATAAATGAAGGACTATCTGTAAAGTATCACTGCAATATTTTGACCCTTTTATATTAAATTAGAAAAAGAAAAGGTAAGAAGACAAGGCAACCAGATTGGATGAGACCTAGCACCCTCCTTGTCTAGATTTTCTTTCTCATGATGACCAATTATGAGTAAGGATGGTGGGAAGCCAAGGGCAATAGATTATTGTTGATTGACATTTTTTCCAGCAAATGGGTCAAAAAGGCATGCACCTGGACTTCAAAGGAATTGCCTAGTCCCTTTTTAAAGCCAGCTGATAGCTATCACTGCATCTTGTGGTTGCAAAATCCATGGTTTAATTGTGTGCTGAGCAACAGATTAGTGCCTTTTGGGTGTCCCTAATACTCTGTTGTTCAGCTTTAGTGGAAAATTTTGACTTTCATGAGTATTATGAGAGAAGAAGCAGATTGCCCTACCCTATGTATTCACAACCACTTTTTCTGCATTGGTGTGATTGCCCACTTACATATCATGCCTTGCTCAGTCCAACTGTTTGCAACAGGTTTTTGCAAACAGTCCAGGGGATGGTAAGAGGATATTATGTGTTCAGTTTTGAAATACATACAATTAATTTTATCATGGAGGAACTTCACTTATGGTATCAAATTATCCATGATATGACAACGATCCTGAATTTCAAATATGCATGCATGGCTTAGGACAGGGGTCCCTAATCCCTGGTCCTTGGACTGGCACCAGTCTGCACCATGCCAGCAACTGGCCTGCGCAGACAAGTGAAGCCCTATCAGACAGGTGCACGCAGCATGTGAAACCACACCCCTTCCAGTCCGCAGAAAAACCTTTCTCCATGGAACTGGTCCCTGGTGCCCAAGGTGAGGACCACTAGCTTAGGAGAGTGAAGGTGATTTCTTGTGGTATCCAAATACAATTTTTTCAAATTGCAAAAATGCTAGAACTCCTCTGTGACTTTGAAGAAACAAGACAGAAAGAGAGTTAATGCTTCTGAACTTCAGTACTGGAGAAGGCTTTTGAGGATACCATGGACAAGCAAGAAAATAACAAATAGTCCCCTCTAAACTTCTTTCCTTTATCCGCTTGAAGATGTATACCTGTTTATTCATCATAGCACTTTACAAGTCGAAGTAGATTCTAATCCAAAAAAGCTTATTCCAACCTAAGTATGTAACTGGGGCAACACTGTGATTCAGACTTTGACAAGGCTGGGATTTGGTTCAGCCTGGCTGTGATTTTCAACCGTGTGAAGAATGGCTTTTGCTGCAGGTGATTATGAAAGCTTGATCTGTGGTGGCTTCCCTGCCTGCAAGGAGAAGAGCTGGTGAGGCAGATAGCAGCAGCAAAAACCAGCGGTCGCGGTTGTACCCACAGGCAGAGAGAATCAGCCACACTCATATGTGGGTTTCTTCAAACTTCTGCTCTGTGTTTGTGGGAGGGGAAAAGGCATTTGTGTGCCGCCTCTGGACTGGCAAGGCCTGCTTTCTTGAGACTCTTCTTGAGGAGGCTTTCTCTTTCCACTATCATTATGTTTTAGAAAGTATCCCCAGCCAAGCTTGCACTCAAGCAAAGGCTTCACTGCTTTCTATCCCAGTATGGGATATGGGACTACAACCTGCACATTTCAACAAACTTGGAAGGGGCCAGTCTGAGGAAGAGCTTGTCTTCAGAACTGGAACTTGGGAAAGATGCAGAGAAAGCTGCCCAGATATTTTTTTTCTTCTTCCAATTACAAGCCTAATGCTTTCAGAGTTTCTTAGAACGTGACTGTGTTATGTCATGTATTGTAAGTGGGAGTTCCAACAAATAGACAATGCACATGCCGCAGTTTGTAGCAACACAATGTACTTTTGCAATTTGTTCTGTTTCTGTCTTCTTAATCCCCCCATCCTTTTAGGATTTTTGTTCCTTAGATATTTTTTCTATTGCTGCACATGCAAAATGTGAATTCTTCCAAGTGCTTTTTCCATTTCACGATAGCAGTGTTAGGGTTAGAGTTACATAAATATGGCCCCTTGGAAGAATTAAGGTTGCTATTAATATATTTGTAATGTGATTGTTGATTTTCATGTAAGCAATATGTTGAAGTTTCTTCACTTTCTATTTTATCTTTCTAATCTCATGTATAAAGAAATATCTGCAGTAACATTTCTTTTTAAAACATCCATTTACTCATAATTACTTGCCCCAATCTAGTCAAGGATTGGCTGAAAGTATTTTTCGCCAGTGAACTTAAACTTATTTCATTGAAAAGCATATTGAAGAAGGTGCTGACAGAATGGTGGGCTTGCTAATTCCCAAAATAGTTGGTGTGTGTGTGTGTGTGTGTGTGTGTGTGTGTGTGTGTGTACATGTGTATGAGAGAGGGAAGAAAATGAGAGGGAAATGAGCACCAAAAGACTAGGATTGCTTTTTGCTACCTACTTCTTAGTTCTTCTATTTTGTTTTCTAAGTCCATCACCAAAAAAGCCTTCTGGTTCTGGTTTAAAACACAGATTGATTCAGATGGTAAAGATCATAGGTCTGTTCTCAAGTCTGCACGTGCAAAATGCAGGTTCACAGAAACTGGAAGCCAATCAGCCATTGCCTTTTCTGACCAAAAACTAAGAAAGGGTACCTGCCAGTTAGTGCTTGGTTGCTGCTATCTGCTCAGGTCTTTCCTTAATAGACATTGCTCCTCTTCTTTAAAAAATAAACTAAATTTGTACCATTCCCACCAATTTTTGTGTTTGGTCCCATCTCCAATGATGCCACCTACGGTTACTGTGACCTGGGAGGCAAGATGAGCCAATCCCCTGCAATGGGAGTCATAATGCTGTTTGTTAGTAAATTACACCTGAAATGATAGGTAAACATTCTTTGAAAATGGATGTTTCGTTGGAAGGTGGGTATTTAGCCCTTTCTTCCTCTTCTATTGCGCACATGCCCACAAAAAGTGCTTCAGATAGTTAAGAGCCCCTCCCTCTGAGTAGAAAGTAAAACAGCATAAGAAGCTATGAGGGAGAGGGGAAATTGTTCCCAACTATATTCTGCTAGAGGAAACAGTATCTTCTCACACAGATAAAGAACTGAATTTCCCCTCAGAAATTTTTCCCCCCACCACAGAGTACCATATTTTTCACACTATAAGATGCTCTGGACCATAGGATGCACCTAGCTTTTGGGGAGGAAAACAAGAAAAAAACCCTGCCTTTGCCTCCCAATAATTTGCCTCCTTGCAGCAAACAGCAAAGAGTCAGGTCAGCACAGCCTGATTTAGCACGAGCAGCTGATTGCCAGAATCTTGGACCAACTTGATTAACCCCTTGCCATGGACTTCCCCGAGTATTAAATGTATTCATCGGCGGAACTTCTGACTCTGCAAGATTCCCCCCTCTCGCAGGTGTGGCCCTCCACTCTATCGAGGGCCTACCTTTATGACAGGCTTTGGAGCCCCGAGAGCTGGCATGTAGCAAAAAGGGGTCTGAGGGGTTTCTTGGGGAAATTTTTAGATAGATTTTTAAGGGGTTCTGGGAAGGGGGAGGGTTATGTGGGTGTGGGGGTAAACCCACAGGAGGAGGGGTCTGGCCCAGCTGTTAGTGGGGCCACGGAGGGTGTAGATTCCGGGGGTAAGGAGCACATTGATGTTCATTCTGTTGAGGGCCTTGCTATCAATACACTGAGTGGGAGGGGCAGATAAGGCGGGTGCAGGGGACCATATCATGTGAGGGGGGCGCGCACTCGCTACCTCCGAGTGGTGGCGCGCCCCGGTCCCCATAGCCCTTCTCGCTCCCCAGGTTGTCCAGACTCTCAGAGCCCGAGTCTCCGACTGTTGTGCAATGCCAGGTCCGTGGTAAATAAAGCCCCTCTCATCTGTGATCATGTTCAGGAGGGGGGAGTGGACCTGGCAGGTATTATGGAGACCTGGTTGGGCCAGGAGGGGGGAATTCCCTTCGTGGATATGTGCCCACCAGGCTTCCGTGCATTCCATCAGCCGAGAGCTCAGGGCAGGGGCGGGGGGGGGGGGTGGCGGTTATTATAAAAGAAGGTCTTGATCCGAGGGAGACCATTGTACCACAGATAGCCGGGTATGAGTCCCTCCTTGTGAAGTGGGGCCGCAGAGTTCAGATGGGTTTGTTGATCACGTACCTGGCTCCCTGCCACGTGGCAACAGCCCTGCCTGAGCTGCTCAACGTGATAGCCGGGGTGGCGGTTGATACCCCCAGACTTCTGGTCTTAGGGGATTTCAATCTGCCATCCATCGGTGAAATGTCTGAGGTGGCTCAGGAGTTCATGGCTTCCATGACGGCCATGGACCTGACTCAGTTAATTCACAGCCCCACTCACACGGGTGGACACACCCTGGACTTAGTTTTTGTCTCTGGTCAGTGGTTGAGTGGCATTGATATAGGAGATATAGTCATTGAACTCTTGTCATGGTTGGACCACTCTCTCCTTTGACTGGACTTTCTAATTGCTACACCCCACCGCAGGGAGGCGGAGCCGACTAGGTGGTTCCGCCCCAGGCGCCTGATGGAACCAGATAGGTTCCAGGCTCATTTTAAATAAATAAATAAATAAATAAATAAATAAATAAATAAATAAATAAATAAATAATAAATAAATAAATAAATAAATAAATAAATAAATAGGCAGTTGGATCGGCCTCCCAGAATATCACTGACCAGCTGTTCCAGGCTGCAGGGATCATTGCCACCCATTGCTGCTGTCGCCTATCGCCGGCTCCGAATGCCTGTTTTTGGCCTCCATGCATCCCATTTTCAGCCTCCATACACCCCATTTTCAGCCTCCGCATGTCCCATTTTTGGCCTGTTCTAGGTGGCAGGGATCGCCGCTGTGATAGGTGGCAGCAGCAATCCTCGCTGCCTGGAACAGGCCAAAAACGGGATATGCGGAGGCCAAAAATGCGGGGCATGCGGAAGCCAAAAATGGGGCGCGTGGATAGGCAGTGATAGCAATGGTCAACGGTGGCGGTAATGGGTGGTGGTGATCCCCGCAGCCTGGGACAGCTGATCGGCGGTATTCTAGGAGGCCGATCCAACTGCCAATCAACTGCTCGTGCTAAATCAGGCTGTGCTGAAGCTGACCAGGCTGACTGCTGTTTGCTGTAAGGAGGCAAATTGCTGGGAGGCAGAGGCTGAAGGGTGGAGGCTGATGGGTGGCGGGGCTTCAGCAACATTTGCTCTATAAGTTGTACAGACATTTCTACCCACTTTTTGGGGAGGGGGAAGTGCATCTTACACACCAAAAAATATGGTAATTCCACAAATGATAAAACAACAATAGTCACCTAGGGTCACTTTTTGTGAGATGGCCAGATATAAATTTGATTAATAAATAATAAATGTATTTATTGAAATTATGTGAACAATGCAAAGCAAGATCCTATGTGTATAGTGTTACTTTGAGAGCCAGCTTGATATAGAAATTTAGGCACCAGGTTAGAAACCTGAAAACTGTAAATTCTACTCCTAGGTACAAGGTAGCTGAGTGAGATTGACCCAGTCATTTTCTCTCAGCCTTAGGAAGGAAGCAATGGCAAACCACTTCTTTAAAAAACTGCAGAGACCTGCCAAAGCAATCTCTAAGAATTGGACACAATCAAACAGAAGAAAAAAAAGTGTTACTAAAATTAAATTGCATGTTCTGCACTGACACAGAAAAACATTCTTTCAGCCTTAAGAAGAATGTAAAATAATAATCTTAGTGTGACTGTGGGTAAATATTTACACAAATATTGTATGGCAGTTGAGAGTTATTTCTTCTGGATAATCTTTTCTTTTTTTGATGATTTGGTTTAATGGAGATTTGTACTATTACTAGACCCTCAGGGCCCGGGCCTTCGGCTGATGTTGTGCAATGCCAGGTCCATGGTAAATAAAGCCCCCCTCATCTGTGAGCTTGTTCAGGAGGGAGGTGCGGACCTGGCAGGTGTTACGGAGACTTGGTTGGGCCACGAGGGGGGGGGTGCCCCTCGTTGAAATGTGCCCGCCGGGTTTCCAAGCATTTCATCAGCCGAGGTCACAGGGGAGGGGCGGGGGGGTTGTGGTTATTATCAGAGAAGGTCTGAAACCGAGGGAGGCCACTGTTCCTCAGACGGCTGGTTGTGAATCCCTCCTTGTGAAATGAGGTCATGGGGTTCAGATGGGTTTGCTGATCATGTACCTGGCTCCCTGCCACGTGGCAGCAGCCCTGCCCGAGCTTCTCGGCGTCATCGCCGCGGTGGCGGTTGATACCCCCAGGCTTATGGTCATGGGGGATTTCAACCTGCCGTCCGTGGGGGAGATGTCTGAGGTGGCTCGGGAGTTCATGGTTTCCATGACGGCTATGGACCTGACCCAGTTAATTCATGGCCCTACCCACACGGGGGGAAACACACTGGACCTGGTTTTTGTCTCTGGACAGTGGTTGAGAGATCTTGATATAGGGGACATAGTCATCGAACCCTTGTCATGGTCAGATCACTCTCTCCTTCATTTTGACTTTCGAACCGCAATACCCCGTCGCAGGGAGGTGGAGCCGGTAAGATGGTTCCGCCCCAGGCGCCTGATGGAACCCGATAGGTTCCAGATGGAGCTTGGGCCATTCCCTGAGGCTCTGGCACACGCCTCGGCTGGAGACCTGGTGGCCGCCTGGGATAGGGCGGCCGCCGGAGCTCTGGATCGGGTCGTGCCTTTGCAGCCTCTGACCCGGCGTCGATCTCACTTGGCTCCTTGGTTCACTGAGGAGCTGAGGGAGTTGAAGCGCCGGAAAAGATGCCTAGAGAGTAGTTGGAGGGCCAGTCTTGCTGAATCTGACCGGACACTGGTAAGATCCCATATTAGGACTTACCTAGTGGTGATAAAAGCAGCGAAATGTAGTTATTTTGCTGTTCTTATTGCGTCATCAGATAATCGCCCGGCTGCCCTGTTTAGGGTGACCTGCTCCCTGCTCCACCAGGAAGCACGGGAGGACCCCTTGGAGGGTAGAGCCGAGGATTTTGTTCAATATCTGCATGACAAAATCACTCAGATTCGGGAAGATTTGGACTCCGACTGGGTGGTCTCGGGGGAAGGGACCAGGGCAGGTCTTGAGAATTTTATCTGGACTGAGTTTGATCCTGTGACCCCTGAGGATGTGGACAGGATACTGGGTGGACTGAACGCGACCACGTGTTTATTGGACCCGTGTCCTTCCTGGTTAGTGCTGGCTTCCCGGGAAGTGACACGAGGCTGGCTCCAGGGGATTATAAAGGCTTCATTGAGGGAGGGTGTCTTTCCTGCCGCCTTGAAAGAGGCGGTAGTGAGGCCTCTCCTCAAGAAGCCTTCCCTGGTCCTGGCAATGTTGGTAAATTATTGTCCGGTCTCCAACCTTCGCTTTGTGGCAAAGGTTGTTGAGACCGTGGTTGCGAAACAGTTTCCCCGGCACCTGGATGAAGCGACATATCTAGATCCGTTCCAGTCGGGTTTCAGGCCCGGGTACAGCACGGAAACAGCATTGGTCGCGTTGGTTGATGATCTCTGGAGGGCTCGGGACAGGGGGTGCTCCTCTGTCCTGGTCCTGTTAGACCTCTCAGCGGCTTTTGATACCATCGACCATGGTATCATGCTGCACCGGTTGGTAGAGATGGGGGTGGGAGGCACTGTGTTGTGGTGGTTCTCCTCCTATCTCTCCGACCGGTCGCAGTCTGTGTTGGCAGGGGGGCAGAGGTCGACCCCGAGGCCCCTTATATGTGGGGTGCCACAAGGATCGGTCCTCTCGCCCCTTCTGTTCAACATTTATGTGAAGCCGCTGGGTGAGATCATCCGTGGTTTTGGGGTGAAGTACTATCAGTACGCTGATGACACTCAGCTGTACATCTCCACCCCAGACCACCCCAACGATGCCCTTGAAGTGATGTCCCGGTGCCTGGAGGCCGTGCGGATCTGGATGGGAAGGAACAGGCTCAGGCTCAACCCATCCAAGACCGAGTGGCTGTGGTTTCCGATGTCCCAATATAGTCAGTGGGCGCCATCACTGACTATTGGGGGTGAATCACTGGCCCCCACGGAGAGGGTTCGTAACTTGGGCGTCCTCCTGGATTCACGGCTGTCCTTGGAAGGGCACCTGACGGCCGTGGCCAGGAGGATTTTCTATCAGGTTCACCTGATCCGCCAGTTGCGTCCCTTTCTGGATCGGGACTCCTTGCTCACGGTCACTCACGCCCTTGTCAGTTCCCGTCTAGACTACTGTAATGCTCTCTACATGGGGCTCCCCTTGGGGAGCACCCGGAGGCTCCAACAGGCGCAGAGTGCGGCCGCGCGGGTGGTGATGGGAGCAACATGGCATTCCCATGTGACACCTCTCCTGCGCGAGCTGCACTGGCTTCCGGTGGTCTTCCGGGTGCGCTTCAAGGTTTTGGTTACTACCTTTAAAGCGCTCCATGGCTTAGGACCTGGGTACTTGCAGGACCGCCTACTACCACCAATAGCCTCCCACCGGCCAGTACGCTCTCATAGAGAGGGGCTCCTCCGGATGCCATCAGCCAAACAATGTCGGCTGGTGGCCCCCAGGGGGAGAGCTTTCTCTGTGGGGGCACCTACTATCTGGAACGAGCTCCCCCCGGAGATACGGAGGATCCCGGATCTGCCCACCTTCCGCCGCGCTCTTAAGACTTGGCCTGGCCTAACCACTCTCCGTTTTTAGTGTTAAATTTTAAAAATTTTTAAATTATTTGGGGTGTTTTAATTCTGTCCGGGCCAAATTCATTTAATCTGTTTTTAGTTGGTTTTAAATTTTGTATTTATGTATTTTTATTGTTGGCTGTACACCGCCCTGAGTCCTTCGGGAGTAGGGCGGTATATAAATCCAATAAAACTAAACTAAACTAAACTAATATATCAGGAGGGTCCGCAAAATATTAAAATCAAAGCTGTATGCTGGAAACATAATTAAAACCATTAAGGCATGGGCAGTTCCAGTGATATGCTACTCAGCTGGAATCAACAACTGGACTTTGGCTGAACTGGAAAACTTGGACCAGAAAACGCGCAAACTTTTGAATATGTACTACACTTTACATCCACAAAGTGACATCGACAGGTTGTACCTGCCAAAAAAAATAGGAGGCAGAGGGCTATTACAAATCTGTCAAACTATAAAAGAAGAAAAATTTGAATGATTATGTGAACCAACATTCAGAAAAATTGCTGCAGGCTGTAAAAATGGAGAACATTATAAAAACAACAGAAACAAAGGCAGAATATAAGGAAAAACAGCTGGATGACAGATTAAATAGATGGAAAACCAAAGCTTTGCATGGACAATACTTGAAAAACATTCTCCGATGTGCTGAGATGGATAGATTAACGTATATTTTAAAAGACAAGAAAGATTCAATATATAATAGAAGTTGGGACAAATGCTTTGTCTGGCTCAAAAGAAGGTTAAACCTAGGAATGGGGTGATAAGATCGTCTATTTAGATTAATTAGATATTTATTAGGCTATATGATTTCTTAAAATTTCGACAAAAACAGGCTAATTCTTTCGTAGATAGTTAGTAGAAATTGACTCTATTGAAATGTTTGGTTTGGATGATACTAGTTATTATTAATTGGAGAGTGAGCTTAACTCTCGGTTAGTCATGTTTGTCGTTTCGTTTTAGTCTTGTGTTTATGTGTTTCTACATTTCACCATTTATATTGTTTTTCAATGTTTACTTTGTGTTAATTTTAATGTAAATATTTAATAAAGATTTTTTTTTTTAAAAAAAGAAAAACATTGAAGGAAAATATGATGGACACGGCTTAAAATGGAACCTCATGAAAGAAACAGAAGGGGTTTCCAGTTGAACTTCCGGCACTTTCGGTGTGAGATCTGTGACCTCTGCAGGTCCATTCGAGTTCTCTCTGTTGGGGGCTTCACTAAAAGCCATAGCCATCTTGGAGGGGTGGTGAAGCAAAGGGGGATCACAGGTCGAGGGGAGTTGCATCTCCCATTCCTGACTCGGAAAACCCCCTCATCTGAAGACTAGGAGCAGTGGCAGTCAAAATGGCTGCCATGAAGCCGGGGAACAACCAGAACCGTAGGTTTGTGCAGGAGTAGAGAAATGCTGAATGGTATGTTGTCTGAGTAAGAAAAGATTTACAGCTAAAGTTGGACCCCACAAAAAATTTAAGGGGAATACTTTTTAGAACAATTTGCTACAGCGGCATGCAACTATTGTGGGGAAAAAGCATATTGGAAATTTAAAGAAGTAACTATCTGTTTAAAAAGAAAATTACGTGGGAAATGGAATCCCCAAAATAAAAGGCTTGATGTTAAGAAGGCATATGCTGGAACTATAAACCTACCTTTTCTTCAAATAATGGAGCTATAAGATAAACTAAGCAAAAGAAATAAACTGGGTATGTCAAAATAAAAGTAGAACAGCAGCAGAGACACAATAAAAGCAGAAATGAAGCAGAGTGAAGTAAAGCACGCCATCTGCTGATGATAGTAAATTTTTGTGACTTGGAAGCAAATATTGAAATGGAGGAAAACAACTGTTGAACAATATATATTTACTTTCTAACCACTGGAGACTGGAATATTAAAAAAAAAGAATTGGTGTCTGGACCCCTAAATACTATTGAATATACAAAAACGACTTGAGGAGTAAAGGATCCCTGAAGTAACTAACTGATCTGATTGGACATTGATGAGATATTTAAACTTGACTAGGAGGTCTTGTTTCTGAATGGATGATTGAGGAGACCTAAACAAAATGGACTTAATAACTCAAAATAACAAAGACATTAAGGACCTTATCCTGGAACTGCACAAAGACATGGTAGAAATATTGGATTGTATAGATGGAAGACTAGAAAAGACAAGAGATGAAGAGCAAAGATCAGGACAAGAAGGAAAAAATGGAATTATCAACTGGAATAGAAGGAGAATTAGTACTGAGAAAACAACAAACAGAAGATAACAAGGAGGAGACACTATTAAAATTAATAAGAATTGAGGAATTAAAACAGGAGGAAAAATACTTTGAAAGATTTAAAAATAAATGGGAGGAACAAGAAGAGGCTTAGGGGGAAATGATAGGATTTAGAACAGAAAGCTCTCAAATTAAGCAGTAGAGAAAGACAGGGTAAGGAGGAAAAATTAAATTATGGATTCAGAATATAAACCTCAAAGTAGATGGAATGAAAGACTTAAGAGAAAAACAGGGGAGACAAGTTTAAAAAAAGGTAGGATTAAAGGAAGAGATGTGGCTAAGAGATAATGATTAAGGAGAGAAAAAGAGAAAGATATGTCATGATTATATGTTAATAATTATTAATATTAGAATGATATGGTTGAATGATGGTATTATTAAAAGTGTATAAATTATTGTGTAGGTAAAGTGAAAATAAATATATTTATGTGTATTTTTTTAAAAAATTGATTTATATGCCGCCCTTCTCTGAAGACTCAGGGCGGCTTACAATGCGTTAAGCAATCGTCTTCATACTTTTGTATATTTATACAAAGTCAGCTTATTGCCCCCACAAACTGGGTCCTCAATTTACCTACCTTAGAAAGGATGGAAGGCTGAGTCAATCTTGAGGCTGGGGAGATTCGAATTGGTGTAATTGCAGACAGCTAGATGTTAATTACGGTGCTTTAGTCTGCAGAACTAAACCAGGCTCTTAAAATGTATTAAATAAATTTTAAAATAAATAAAAAGGAAGAGTTAGAGAATGGGAATATAAATGATAAAACAGAGTACCATGTCTTTGAATATAATAATATGGAGGGGGGGAAAAGAAAAATATTAGTGGAAGTTTAGAATGGAAGAGTGTAAAGCAATGTATCACAAAGCCAAATAAGTTAGGAAAAGAAATATGAAAAATAGACACAAAGAATGAAAATAGTGGTAAGCTTGAAATGTGAGGATGTAAGAAACTGATATTTAGACAGTATGCTGTTTGATTAATGAAGTGATGTTAGTATTAAAAGAATAATATTAAACTTGCACATATATATATATGTGACTAGAATGATGATGTATATAAAATTATTAACATGAAGATTAATTAATATTATTAAACATAGCGCCATTCACAGAATGATATATATAAATTAAAAAATAAAAATAAAAAACTTGATTAAAAAAGAAAGAAAGAAAGAAATGGAAGGTTTAATATTCGCTGCTCAAGAACAAGCACTACAAACTAATGCCATGAAAGTGAAGATACAAAAATCCACTGACAATCCAAACTGCCGACTATGCAACAACAAAGTCGATACTGTTTCACATTTAATATGTGAATGCAGAAAAATTGCACAAACTGATTACAAAGCTAGACACGACCGAATTGCTAAATTAATTCACTAGTCATTATGTAAAAAGTATGACTTACCTGTATCCAAAATATCATGGGATCACAACGTGGAAAAAGTTACCGAAAATGGGAAGGTGAAGATTTTGTGGTACTTTCGAATACAAATGGATCTTCATATGGAACACAACACACCAGACATCACGGTTGTCAAGGACCAAAGCGTACAGTTTATTGATATCGCTGTACCAGGAGATGCCAGAGTCGAAGAAAAAGAACCAGAAAAAATCATGAAATATCACGACCTGGCCATCAACACTATGTGATTATGGATGAAACATGTAACAGTGATACCCATTGTCATTGGGGCACTTGGTACCATGTCCAAGAATTTTATCAAGTACATCAATAAATTGCAGCTTTAACATCTGCAATAACACTAGCGGAACTGCAAAAAACTGTGCTACTTGGAACATCGTACATCTTAAGGTACTTGGTTGATATCTAGAATGCTGGCAGCAACCCGTATCAACCATCAGCGCCAGTCAATATTTGTGATAAATTTTTAAATGTTCAGCTGACTGAGTTTCATGTTTAATGAATAAAAGATAATAATAATGATGAAGATGATGATGATGCCAATAATTACGCCATCTAAAGAACTGGTAATTGGGACTTCAGATTGTTGTTTAAAATCAAAACTGAATGCTAGAAAAATAATTAAAGCCATTAATACATGGGCAGTTCCAGTGATACGCTACCCAGTTGGAATCATCAACTGGACTGTGACTGAACTGGAAAACCTGGACCGGAAAACGCGTAAACTCTGATTATGTACCACACTTTACATCCACGAAGTGACACCAACAGGTTGTACCTGCCAAGAAGAATAAGGGGCAGAGGGCTATTGCAAATCCATCAAAGAAAGAAGAAGAAAAATGAAGTTTGAATGATTATGTGAACCAAGGCACAGAAAGATTGCTGCAGGTGGTAAAAACGGAGAACATTATAAAAACAACAGAAACAAAGGCAGAATATAAGGAAAAACAGTTGAATGACAGATTAAATGGATGGAAAACTAAAGCTGTGCATGGACAGCACTTGAAAAACATTGAAGGAAAGTGTGATAACAACTTGACATGGGCATGGCTTAAGTGAGGAACCATCAAGAAAGAAACAGAAGGTTTAATACTTGCTGCTCAAGAACCAGCACTACAAACTGATGCCATGAAAGCAGAGATACAAAAGTCCATTGACAATCCAAACTGCCAACTTTGCAACGACAAAGTTGAAACTGTTTCACACTTAATATGTGAGTGCAGCAAAATCGTGCAAACTGATTACAAAGCTAGACATGATCGAATTGCTAAATTAGTCCACTGGTCATTATGTAAAAAATACAACATACCTGTATCCGAAAAGTCATGGGAGCACAAAGTGGAAAATTTATCAAAAATGGAACAGTGAAGACATTGTAGGACTTTTGAATACAGACAGATCGTCATTTGGAACATAACACGTCAGATATCATGGTTGTCAAGGGCCAAAGCGTGCAGAAATATCACGACCTGGCCATCAAAATTACATGGCTATGGATGAAACATGTAACAGTGATACCCATTGTCATCGGGGCACTTGGTACCATGTCCAAGAATTTTACAAAACATATCAAGAAATTGCAGCTTCCTGCAATAACACCAGCGGAACTGCAAAAAACTGCGCTACTCGGGACATCATATATTTTAAGAAGATATTTGGCTGAGCAACCCATATCAACCATTAGCACCAGTCAATCATACTTGTGATACATTTTGTGACAAACTCATGGTAAACCAATCCAAACTAGACTACAGAAACTGCAACTTCAGTAACAGAGTTGTCAATTCCTGCAATGCACTACTTGACTCTGTGGTTTCTTCCCCAAATCCCCAAAACTTTAACCTTAAACTGTCTACTGTTGACCTCACCCCATTCCTAAGAGGTCTGTAAGGGGCATGCATAAGAGCACCAGCGTGCCTACCGTCCCTGTCCTAATGTTTTCTTTTGTTCGTATCCTTTTCATGTGTTTATAATTATGTTTACACTTGTATCTGTCATAAAATACATGCTTGATGAAATAAATAAATAAATAAACATTTTTAAATGCTCAGTTGACTGAGTTTCATATTTAATGAATAAAAGAGATAATGATGATTATGATGTAAATGGCATAGGGCCGGGGTACTTGCGAGACCACCTGCTGCTACCGATAACCTCCCACTGGCCAATACACTCGCACAGAGAGGGCCTCGTCAGGGTGCCATCAGTCAAGCAATGTTGGCTGGCGGCCCTCAGGGGGAGAGCCTTCTCTGTGGGGGCACCCGCCCTGTGGAATGAGCTACCTCCTGAAATTCGATTGATCCCGGACCTCCGCGCTTTCCGAAAGACCCTGAAGATTCACTTATTTCAACAAGCCAGCCTAGTTTAACTTGGTTTTAATGGGGTTTTTAAATTCTTGATCTTATTGATTTTGGGTTTTAAATTGGGTATTTTTAATTTGTAGATTTGAGATTTTAAATTGAAACGCCGATGATTTAATTTATTTTAATTTTTTAACTTTTGTACTATATGTGTTTTAATTTGGCTGTTCACCGCCCTGAGTCCCCCTGGGGAGAAGGGCGGTATATAAATTGAAATAATAAATAAATAAATAAATAAATAAATAAATAAATAAATAAATAAATAAATAAATAAAAAAAAAAATTAGGCCAGCTAAAGAACTGGCAATTGGGTCTTCAGATTGTTATGAAGTAGTTACACTCACTTCAGAGGTGCTACAGAAAACACCTTTCCTATCAGCAATTCTCCCTACCAGCAGTCCCCTGATTTGAAAAGCAGGACTGAAAAAAATGTGCAAGCTGTAGCTGGTTTGCATGTTCACTGATGGGGTTCATGGGGAAGGAATAGCCATAATGTGGTCCAAACAGCTGACCAGTACCTTGTCCTTTCCTTATCCAAGACAAAGAAGTCCTCTTTGAGTGTATTGTTTTAATTTTCACTCATTCCCCTTTATGGCCACATGTAAAAGTGGCAAACAAAGAATTTGGGGCACCTGTTCTTATCAGGCCTTCAGAGTTTTGTAGTGGTAGCAGGGGAGGTAATGTGAGTGGAGGAATAGAATGTGGCAACATCCTAGCCTTATTTTGGGCAGCTTCGAAGCTTAAAAATGACCAAGACACAACTCATACAGTCATCTTGGATCACACAGTGCCAGCAGAGCTGGGAAGGAGAAAATAGGTCAGCACTATTATATGATTATGTCTTGTGGTAAGCGTGTCTAATGATTGAGAGAATGGGGGCACTTGCTAGGGGTTCATATATGCACTTGCCTTGGCTATAAACACAGTTGCCATGCTCATACTAGCCTCACTTTTCCCAGTTTTCCAGAAAGCCCATCATGCATCATGCTTGCTTCTGAAAACAGGAGATATAGTCCAGTACAGTTGTAGCAGATTAGGTAAGGCTGCTGTAACCTTTCAGTCGTGAAACATGCTTAGTTGGGGAAAATACAGTTTCTTCTGACAATGCTTTCATTTTTCACCCAATGAATTTTTACTTTAAAGGTAAAAAATGTTTTGCAGCTACTCTACTAAAAAAGTAGATTTTAAACACACATATTAAAACACGTACATGAATAATGGGATTTCACTGTCAGTGGGACTGTTTGAATGGATTGTGAAGCAACAAATAGAGGGACAAATTCTTGACCATCTACTCAGTACAAATGAAATGATGTTTAGGCGACCTCTCCTTTCCCACGCCTCTGATTCATCACTGAGATAGATGGGATGACCTTTTGCAACGCAAGTAACTGAAATGAAGGAGATAAAATAACAACAAAGCACATGCCAGGCCATTGCCTCAGTCCTTTGTTCCTGTATCAGGCAATAAAAATCTTCTAAAAATTAAGGAAATGGTTTTGCAAATTTCATTAGGAGGGTTTGGCCTCCCAGTCAGCAGAATCCAAGGCTCTTTCAAAGCTATTCTTACCCTAAGTTAAACGGGCAAAAAGGGCTCCCTTTGAATGTGTATATTTGGATATGTATACAAGTAAAAAGCAGGAAATGCTTTTTCAAAAGCCAGTTCTGCCACTGAAATACCAGAGTTATCATATTCTCTGAGGCTGAAAAACAGCCTTATTAGAAATTCACAAGTTTTGGGTATGCAGCTAGGGCACCTATTACGCAAAGGGAAAAAGTGGGGTGCATAAAACATTATGAGTGCTAAATAATTATGGAAATTTCACTACAATCCACAAATAATTTAAGCTAATTAAATTAAATTTGTTCTCTTACTTCCAGGAGTACTGAATAAAATCAAAATACTTTTAATTAAGTGAATTGTTAATTTTTTCTTATTGTTAATACAGCTGCTTATTTTTATTTTATTTATTTATTTATTTATTTATTTATTTTTGTTTTGTTTTGTTTTCCGCAAAGCACATTAAACTATGCATAATACAGACCCATCCCAAGTTTTGCCTGGCATATGAGACAGACGCATGCTCCAAAAATGGAGGAAAATGAAGGCCATTGATGGAATATGGGTGTTTGTTTGAAGGAATTTCAAGGAATACAATAGAAACCTTAAGATTTTATAAAGTGTCAGGCATCCATTTTGCCCCTTAAAATATCCCCCTAATGTGAAAAGGGAAATGAAATGGCTCTTATTATGTCTATAATATTATTTTATTAGCATAAGTCTCAGCGATGTTTGTGTGACATAATGGCATTACAATTTCTCCTGGAAGAAAGGCCCAGTGAATACATTCCTCACATGTGTTGTTTCTCTCTTACGACAATTTTACATACTTAAATTTCTAATTTATTTATGCGAGGAACATACACAAGGATCCTCAGGTTTTCTGCAAATGTGCTCATGCCAAAGCAAATATGTATGTGCAGTGTCACATGTGACAGACAATATGCAGGCAGCCTTTATTCCTTTTCCTACACGGAAGTTTGTCACAGAGGAAGTGTGTAATGGTTATAAAGGCCCCTCCTTAAAACAAGCGGGAAAAATCACTTTCCCTATTTAATATTTCCAGCTTCCTAAAATATTGAGGTCAATTCAATGGGCAATCTAGTCTAATCTAATCTAGGGATATATATGCCAACTATATCCTTAAAAATACATTAATTAGTGTATTATTATGAAATTCAAACATGCTCCTTACATAAATTGTCATATGGGTCCTTTTTTATGGATTATAATAACAGAAGTCTAGTGTATTTTAGTGTAGAGAAAGTCATAATAATAGATAAAAGAATACTAAGTGTTACTCTGATAGGATTCTTGAAAAAGCTTTGGATTTAATCTTACGAAATACATTGAACCAAATAAATCACTCAGTTTTACTTCAGACTGCACTCTGGAAGGAAACCATGAAGCTGATATGACATGATAAGGAATGCAATTGTCAGACTAATTAGATATATCACTATAGGTTAAATGATAACAATGATGCATTCTAAGAAAAATTAAAAGAACTCAGAAGAGTTTGAAATTCAAATAAAAAGTATAACTGGTAATTATACATCTATTGATGTCTGGAAATAATTTAATTGTAAACATCACAAAGAGAAATGAAGAACTATAATTGCCAGCAGGATGTTATTCTAACTTTTAGAATGCTTGATTCTAATGCAAAATCTATTTGGCTTGTGATTATAGAAGAGTAATGTGAAATTTTCATTCTTTAGTTATACGTTCTAAAGCTTACAGAGGCTGCTGCTTTTCTTAAACTGGGCATTTAAAGAAATGGAGAGAGAGTTAGAAAAAGACAAACTAATTCAGAAAAATAGAAATCAAAAGAAGTAAAAAAGTTTTAAGAAAAGTCATTATTTCACAAGCTACTTTAAACCTCCTTTTTACAGATTGCTTGATATAATAGGGAAACGGTTATAAAAATACAGAGACTGTTTACTACTAAAGGAAAAAAAAGACATGACACTGCATATAAGGAAAATATGCACAGCAATGTATGTAGAAGAGATTTAGTCTTAGGTTAATAGTAAATTGCAAGAAAGGGAAATAGTTCAACTGCCCAACCTATGTGGAACTAATGAATGGAAAGATATTGGTCCACAATCTTTCCTAAAATCAAATCCTTGCTGAAATGCTCTTCTTGCCTAGAAACATGCTTTCTCCCTAAATGCCCCGATCCTCACCTGTCCAACTGTGCAGGACCAAAGTCATCTTCCAGTTTCCAAAGGTCAAAGATGGACATCTCCAAGTCTCTGTTGCTGGCAAGGAGGTAGATGAAAGAATTCCAAGTGATTGCCAGGGATCTTCAAAGGGAAAGGAAGGGTCACCTGACTGCTGGCTGTAAGAAGGCCTGGATGGCAAAGTGGAGGGACATGTAGAGAGAGTGCTGTGAGAGTCCACCTGATGATGAAACACGAGATGCTGAGGTCTGGTTCTAGAGTCTGGAAAGGATGTAACCCACTGGCATTATCCAAGAATTTACCCTCATCGTCAGCCACATGGCTGCTGCTGGCTGCCATGCTTGGGGGCCATGATTCGCGGCTGCTTCCTCTCTTCACCACTGGTTCCCTCAGCCAAAGCTTGCAAATAATTATTATTGTCACTGGCGGTGGTGTTGGGGACGTCAAATCAATTAGGCTCCAGCTTTTCCTGCCACCTTGTTCCCTCTGAATCCCCCCTGTGGCCACTTCTCTTTTTTGACAGGCTCTCTTTGGCCACTGGAAGGAGCTGCTTTGAAGACGGAGCCTGGGCCAAGCCCCCTCCCCCTTCCCGCCCCCTCCTGCTCCCCTCCCCGCCCCTGCATGAGAGAGATTTCCTGCCCTCTTTGGACAGGGGATGTTCTGCAGCTTGTAGATAAGCAGCACAGGAGCTGCCTGCACAGGACTGATAAGGAAACTCCCGAGTCGGACCCAGCCTAAGCCAGAGGACTTGGAAGGCAAACAAGAGGAAGCCCAGCGTCTACATGCTAGAATAACATAGGCCAGTGAGCACTAAAGTCTCCACAGCACACACAGGAGGGAGGTAGTTTAGTAATCCTCAGAGTGCTTTCATAGGCAACCAGAAGTATGCCTTTGATGTGAGGGTAGCCAAAAAGCAGAGAAGAAACCAGGTTTTGTCCCTCCATCCTGCTGGCTTGGGGTTCCTTCCAGATACTGTGCCTATCTGTCTCCAGCTGGGCATCCCACATACTTGGCTGAAAGCCAACACTTCCTTCAATCTTACTTAATGTGGATATCAGCCCATGAGCCATTGGCAGCAAGATCAATGGCCAATTAAAGACCTTAGGACTTCCTGTAAAGAAAGTATGTTTACATGGTCCAACGTGAATTTATTACCCTAATAGGCACTCATCAAACCTGGGGCCATTTTGATGTCATTCTTTTTAGCCATGTCATTTATAGCATGTCTAAAGGAAACTGGCAGAACTGCACATCTTAGGAAAATTAATACCTTTGCAGAAAGCTCTTCCATTTGGAATTGATTCCTTGTGAGTGACACCAGGCAAAATAGACCATAATACAATGCAGCTGGTCAAGAGTCCTATTTGCATGGAACATAATCATAGCATGACAGCCACACTGTGAATGGTGGAGTAAAATATATTCTTTCAGCTGAGCCACAATTACATGGAAGCATTATTTGTATACCTTTACACAATTGGTGAACATGATTCAGACAATCTAGATTGTCAATCTCTATGAAGATTAAGAAAACAGTCTCTGCTATGGATGCCCACCCTTATGTTGTTTAAGAAACCATTGAAAACCTGATTGTTTCCCCAAGCCCTGGAGACTGGGTGACCATAGACCACTCTTCCCCTTCTTTTGTTTTTTAATTCTTTTGTTTCATTGTGGTTCTGGTACTTTTTATATTTTGTTCTTCTGTTCAGCTGTGTTATTTATATGGATGGGGATTTTAATTATAAACCATCCAAAATTGCTTAAGGTATGGGTGTTTTTGAAATGTGATAAATAAATGAAAAAAAGTCCCCTGTCTTCACTGGAATATGTAGTATTCCTGAGCAGAGCTGTCTTAACAACAATCCATTAAAATATATTATCAAACTAAATCAATCAATCAAAACCTAAAGTTTGTGAGCAAGTTTATAGGTTAGGGATAACCCCAAGTTTTAAACAAAAAATCCACAAAAAGGAAAGCAGCCATCATACACATATGGATTCACTTTTTGGCTTAATAGTCAAGACTAGTTTTCAGAAGCAACTATGAAATTTTCACTGCATGATCTGTGTATGACAACCTATTATGGCAAGCTACCCTTGCAAGCTTCCGTGGAGTGACTTTGGCATGGCAAACTATTTGGAGAACATTCCCTGGAACTCCTGGATGCTAATAATGTCAAGAGGACTGTATGTGTTTGTTTGTGTATCTGTTGCATGGAGAGGATACACCCTTTAGCAATGGGTGCATGCTCAAACTATCTACAGACAACTTAGTATTAGGAGTATTTGTTTTTTGTTTTTTCATTATCTTTAACAGAAGTAAAATTTCTCCTCTGAAAAATTCGCTTTTTGGATGATGTATCCTCAGTGTGCCAATAAAATTTTTATAGTTGCTTTCTGTTCCACTACTCATTGCAGGCAGAGTAGCATTCAGTAGCTATCCATCCTGCTGTACAATTTCTTCTAATGTTTTCCCAGTTCTAAGTAAAACGATATATCGTTTTATTGCATGTATGCAATCAACGTGGAGTTACAACTATGAATTTTCTTTCTTTAAAAAAAATAAGTTATTTCTCCCCCCCCCCCCATTTTTTTCTTCTTTAATTGAACTAGTTTCAACTAACACATGAGAAAACACAATCATATTTAAAGATTCAAATAATGCAATGGACAAAAATATAATTGCCTGTGCTGAATTGCTGGATTTCAAATATGAAAATATATTCAACTGAATTTAGGGATATACAAAACTGGAAGTAAAGATTATAGCTTTAGCCTAGAAGAGTTTGTTTAGCAATTATGGTGGTGATCTGAAATAACCCTTCGTGCTGTCACAGAACCAGCCTTAGCAGAAATAGCTTGATGGAATGTTATATAATTCCTCAGGTGAGTCTTATAGCTAAGACTCATCTGGGGGATCAGTATACAAGACCCCTGGTGTTAAGTTGGGCGATTGAGAAGGCAGAAGCAAGGTAGTGCGTGACAACAGCTCTTTAATATAGTGTGAACTTCAGGTAAGGTTACAGGTAAACAGCTCCCTTTATATACCTTGCTGGCCAGGGAGCTGACCAATCACAATTGACCTATTGTTGTTTAAATCACCCACCAAAACTATATACATAACACCCTTCCCCTCCCAGAAGGCACTTAGGATGTATATCTGCATGCATAATCGCGCAGGTGACCAGGGCGTTCCATATGCCTAGTTGACCTGCACAGATCAGTCAGAGGTGTGGCATCGAGCTGATTGGAGGGAACTTTTGTTTCTTCCAGCTCCACCAATGGAACCTCCTGGATTGCTTCAGGGGTGTTGCTTTCCTCAGCTGGGAGAGGCGTCTTGCTGGGGTGGCACTGGATACTGACATTCCCAGATAAGTCCCCGGATCTCATTGGGCTTGAGCTAGCTGTTGTGGGAAGAATTTGGAAGTTAAGGCTTGGACTTTGGGGTTGCGGTTCTGGTTCGGTGGCCAACCTTCTCCAGAGTTGATCAATGTGCCTTCACCAAATCCTCCCGTCTCCCATATCTACAGTGTATGACTTGGGGCCTGTGATGCCTGAAATTGTCCCCGCTACCCATATGGGCCCATTCACGTAGTTCCTAGCGAACACTGGTGTCCCTACCTGGAATTCCCTCAACTTCTTGTCCCCCCTCCCCCCCCCCCATGAATCCATCCAGGGAATAGTTGAGGTGTAATCGGTCCAGGATGCACCGCAGCTTCCTGCCCATCAGGAGCTCAGCCAGGCTGTGCCCTGTCGCTGTGCATGGTGTGGCATGCTGGACAGCTAGGAATTTATCTACCCATGCCTGCCAATCCCCATCGTCTAGCCGCGAGAGTGCCTCTTTGGCTGTTTTCACAAATCTTTCAGCCAGTCTGTTACTGGCCAGATGAAAAGGGGCAGAGAGTGCATGCCTAATGCCCAGCTCTGCCAGGTACCTCTCAAACTGGATAGTGGTGAATTGGGGTCCGTTATCCGATACGAACAATCCATGGGTGGCAAAGAGTTTCCAAAGCACTTCAATTACTGCTTCGGAGGTCGTGGATTGCATCAGGATAATCTCGAGCCATTTCTAATAGGTGTTGACAATTACCAGGAACGTTAGGCTGTGAAAAGGGCCTGTGAAGTCTATGTGTATTCTAGACCAGGGGCATTGAGGTTTTTCCCATTCCTTGACTGGTGCTGTTGGGGGATCTGGTCTGGATTCCTGACAGGGGTTACACTTCCCCACCCACTCTGTAATGTCCTTATCCATCTGGGGCCACCAAACACAGCTGCGGGCCAGTCCCTTCATCCTTCCAATCCTTGGGTGCCCTTCATGCAACATTTTTAACACGTTTGTCCTTAGACATGTGGGTACAATAACATGGTCACCCCACAACAAGCAACCCCCTTGCATTGCCAGTTCATCTTTTTTGTTTGCAAATCCTTTGAATTCCCCACCCTCAGTCTTTGCCAGCCAACCCCTCATGACCCAACTCATGACCACTCTCAGCACGTGATCCTTCGCCAAGGCTCTTGCTACTTCCACTGAAGTGAGAGGCCCCGAGTCCAAAACATCAGTGATGAGGACTGGTGCTTCTGGTGTTGGGTCCTCTAGAATGTCCGGCAATGGGCAACGGCTGAGGGCGTCAGCATGCTCCAAACTTAATCCCGGACAGTGAATAAATTGGTAGGAGTAAACTGCCAGGAAAATTGTCCACCATGTCATGCGTGGAGACAAGGCAGCAGGAATGGGCCAATCCCCTGCCAGGAGGTCCAGAAGTGGTCGATGGTCCATAACAAGCTTGAAATGTCTCTCAAATAAGTATTCGTGGAATTTCTTGACCCCTGAAACTGCTGCTAGGGCCCCTCTGTCCAACTGGCTGTAGTTCCTCTCTGCATTGGACAGGGTTTGGGAGTAGTATGCGATGGGAGCCTCTTGTCCATTTGGCAGTCTATGGCTTAACACGGCTCCCCCGCCGAATGGGGAGGCATCGCAGACTTGGACCAGCGGCGGCATCACATTGTATTGATTTACAAAACTGGCTGTGGACAAGAGTTTCTTTATGGCTGTGAAGGTGGCAGCTTCAGCCTTTCCCCAAACCCAGGGTGCATTTTTAGTCAATAGCCGATGGAGGGGTTCGGCGACTGTTGCCTTGTCTCGTGAGAAGATAGCGTAAAAGTTAAGGAGACTCAAGAAAGTCTGTAGCTCCAATTTGTTTTTTGGTGTTGGTGCATTTTGGATGGCCCGTATCTTGTTTTCAGTGGGGTGTATTCCCATCCCGTCAACCCGGTATCTCAAAAATTCCATGGAGGACACTGTAATCATGCACTTGTTCCTCTTTTTGCAGAGACCAGCACTCCTGAATTTCTCCAAGACTATTCTGAGTCGGTCCCCTAGCTGTTTCTCATTTGTTGCGCTTATGAGAACATCATCAAAATAGGGTACCACCCCTGGCAGTCCTTGTAACAGACGCTCCATAGTACTCTGGAATAGTTTAGCCTTAAGCCTGATCAGAGCTATGTTAGGGTCGAGATTAAAGGAAATAGGGGTGCCCACGTACTTGCCCAGCCAATCGTCAAATACCTCCTGGAACTCCGTCATCAGGTCGTCTCTCAGGCTGCTGTCCCTCCTAGCTGGCTCGCCACTTGCATTGTGGACTCCTGTGAATCCCATACCAAGGGCCTTGAACCAGTCCAGGCCCAGGAGGCTCAGTAGGCATTCGCTGACCACTGTAAGGGGTAGCTTCTTCCGGTATTCTCCGTACGTGACTTGGAACGTGCCCACTCCATCCACAGGGATGCAATTTCCCTGGTAGTCTCGAAGCCATATCCGTTGAGACTGTAGCTGACTCCTTTTCAGGTCTGGGAGGATTGTCTTCAGGGTTGCCCAAGACATGATCGATAGGATGATCTGGTATTGATCTCCATCTCACATGGGCTTCCCTCGATCTTGACCGTGGTGTGGACCTTTTTCTCGATGGTTACGCTGGCCTGGCTGATCCTGGTGCTGCAGGTCTCGTAGTTTTGAAACTCGAGCCTTTTTCTGAAGTTTCCATCTTTGCCGCTTCGCTTGGGTTGTGCCGGCTCTGATTGGCTGTAGCCGTCTCTTGGCTTGTAGGTAGTCGGTAGGCTCGCCCGGCAGACTCTCGCTAAATACCCCTTCTTTTCACATCGTCTGCAGATGGCATCCCTGAATTTACAGGTCTGCCTCTGGTGTGACCTTCTGCAGCTTGAGCAGCTCCCGTGTCACTCTCTCTGCTCACATTTCTGCCTCTTGGTTTGGAAGACCTCTTCTTCCAACTCTTCCTCATTGTCGGTCTGGGTCGCCTCACGGTGTACCGGTGTCAACCTCGGGGTAGCTTGCGATGTGGCTGGAAGTTGCACAGTCTCTGTAGCCTTGGTGAATGATTCATGTGCTCTTGTTTCATCTAGGGCGCTGGGTGGAGTCAGGTTAGGCCTTGCGAGCAACTGTCTCTGTAGGCGTATATCTCTAACCCCACAGATTAGTTGCTCTAGGAGCGTGTCATCCAGGTCCCTGTACTCACAATGCATTGCAGCCTTACGCAGGGCAGCCATGTAAGTGCTGATTGGCTCTCCTTCTTTCTGCACTTGCTGCTGGAACTCGTACCACTGGATGAACTTTGAGGGTACCGACATGTGGTGTGCCTTAAGCAAGGCTTGCAGCGCTTCCCATGATATGGTTTGGACCTGTGTCGGTTCTGAGAGCGACTCAGCCATGTCGAACACATCTGGCCCACAGTGGCTCAGGAAGAGGGCCCTTTTTCGGTTGCCTGGAAGGTTTTGCAGGTCACTGGCTTCCAAAGAGCACTCGAACTGGATCATGTATGACCCCCACTTCTCTCTCGCTGGTTGAAAGGCTTTGGCGGTACATCGTGAAAGTCCTGCTATGTACGGAGCTCATCAGCCTGGCTGAATCTGCTGTTGGTAGCTCTTTTTCGGCTTGCTTCTTGTTGCCTTAATCCCACGTTCGTCACCAATGTTAAATTGGGCGATTGAGGAGACAGAAGCAAGGTAGTGCGTGATAACAGCTCTTTAATATAGTGTGAACTTCAGCAAAGGTTACAGGCAAACAGCTCCCTTTATATACCTTGTTGGCCAGAGAACTGACCAATCACAATTGACCTATTGTTGTTTAAATCTTCTGTCAAAACTATATACATAACACCTGGTGCAAAACTAACCATACTTCAGGAATCAGGCGTTACTGATAATACAACTTGTGTGGCTTGTACACAGCAAGACTGAGGCAGGTTAATAGTGTTTGATTTTATCCTGACTCCAAAGGCTTGTGAAAGTTTTTGGAGCTATTCAAAAAATACAGAGTAAGATAATCAGATCAGGATCCTGGGTATGGGATTACAATAATTTTCAATCTCTCTTAATGATGAAACATTACTTGCATTTCTCTTCTTTAGTCTATTTTCCTCCCCTAATGAGTACCAGTTAGTTAGTTACTTAGATCACCTTCTAGAAATAATCAGGCAATGGGCACAAATCCGTCTTCAACTGAAGATGTGAGGCCAGGCCTGGCTCAGAAACCAGTCAATAATCTTCTCATTTTTAGTTAGACTCTTGTGCTTTTATTTTGAAGGTGACCTGATTTCCTTAAGATACGAGAATGATTTATGCGTGCTTGGAAATAAAAGAAAAATGTTTGCAACATAACTAACTAAAAGAAAAGAAAGCTAGCAAAACACCACATGGATACTCTCTGATGTACTGGAGAACATAAACCACAATGAATTCCTGTAAACAAAAATAAGAGAAAAGCAAAATAACCAAACTGCATGGAAAGAGAAATTGGCATAGATGTGGGAGAGAACTATTACACTCATCCAATACTATCACCATCTAGTGGCTGTGTTACCATGTTTTCCCGAAAATAAGACCCTGTCTTATATTTTTTTTTGAACCCTGAAAAGCCATGCGCTGAAAAGCCCAATTGGCTTATTATCAAGGAATGCCTTATTTTGGGGGGAAATGATATCAACAGAATGGGGTGATATGGAGGACATCTTTTGATCAAAAGGCTACCTTCTTTGCATTAATGGGTGAGCAATTGTAAAGCTGGTCCCAAATCACTCGAGAAGTTGACATTGTGGAATAATTAAAATCTGGAATCAGTGGGGAAGATGTTTTATTGGAATGTGTTGCTCCATCACTGGGGCTTTGAAAAAAAGACTGGACAGCTATTTGTCTGAAGTGGTATAGGGTCTCCTGCTTGAGCAGGAGATTGAACTAGAAGACCTCCAAGGTCCTTCCAACTCTGTTATTATGAATAGTCTGGAATGCTTGGCTTAAACAAGGGATTAATATGTAATATGTAATGCCTCCTACTAAAGGCAGCAATTAAGATCCAGCTGCCTGCAATTTCTGCGAGTTCAATCCTAGCCAGGCTCAAGGTCTACTCAGCCTTCCATCCTTTCTAAGGTAGGTGAAATGAGGACCCAGTTTGTGGGGGCAATAAGCTGACTTTGTATAAAATATACAAAAGTATGAAGGCTATTGCTTAATGCATTGTAAGCCGCCCTGAGTCTCTGGAGAAGGGCAGCATATAAATCAAATTTTATTTTAATTAATTAAATAGTTTGACGTAAGTCTGAAGTAAACAGAATTTTAGCTTCTTTAAGAGACAGTGTACTCGAAATAAACTTTCAATATTATAAGTTATTAAAAAGCAAAATAAAAGTTAGTTATATATTTGTAGAAGGAAGAGTTGTATTACCCAATCTGGATAATCAATGGTTATCCAATCATTATCCAGGCATTATTAATATGAAATAGCCCTGCGACAGATCTGGAATCAACTACATACCTGCCTCTCAGTCCAAGAAGAAAATTATGTTCTGGTAACTTGTAATTTTTTACTTGATGCCCTTCCCCTTAAAATTTCCATTTTTCATTTCTGCTCCCAATAGGGAGGATCCATTTAAATTGATGCACAGAGAAGAAATCATCTACCCAAAAATGGGATTAGCCTATGAAAAATGTTTGCTCCCCTCACTGCCTCCTATGTCAGGCTCTGAGACTGCCAATTTAATCAAGCAATTAAAATTGACCAATGCTCCAAGCTATGATGTTAACACTGAAGCGTTGCCTTGCCCTTCATATTTACTTGTATGGATGACAGAACTTGTACTCCTGATTATTGAGTTTGAGTCTTGATGAGCCCTGGTTATAAAAAAAACGGAATGCAAATGTCAATTACTATCAGTAAACATTATGCCAGATAACTGTACAGTATAAATATTTTAGACTGGATTAAAAGCGAGGACAATCAGGTCAAGGAGCTGATAGGCTTTAGAGGTCATTCTCTTTTGATCATGCTGTAACTCGTCAACATATGTGAGAGTCTTATTAGATCCCTTGCAATGTGCCTACCGAGCAAAAAGATTGGCAGATGATGCTGTCAATATGGCACTGCACTACATCTTTCAACATCTTGAATCTTCAAGGAAGGAACATGCACAGGTCCTTTACAAAGCTCAGCATTCAATACCATCCTTCCAGAAATTCTTCTCTCTAAACTTATTCAGTTAGCAGTGCCTATCCATACTTGTAGATGGATTATTAGCTTTTGACAGATAGGAAGCAACAGGTGAAGCTAGGAAAAATCACACTGAGCACCCGGTTAATTAGCACAGGTGCCCCTTGGAGTTGTGTGCTCTTTCCATTGCTCTTCTCTCTATATACCAATGACTGCATCTCTAAGGATCCCTCTGTTAAGTACAGAAGTTTGAAGATAATACAACAGTTATTGGTCTTATTTGAGACAGTGATGAGTCTGCATGTAGATGGGAGGTTGAACAACTAGCCCTGCGGTTCAGCCGGAATAATCTGTAGCTGAACATGCTTAAAACTGTAGTGATGAGAGAATTTTAGGAGGAGCCTTTCTATTCTACCACCTCTTACTATATTTGACAGCACAGTATCACCAGTAGAATCCTTCAAGTTTTGGGGTTCTATAATCTCCCAGGATTTGAAATGGATACCTAACATTCAAAAGGCACAACAAACAATGTTCTTCCTGCATCAACTCAAAAACTTCAGACTGGGCCAGGAGCTGAGGGGTCCTTGGTGCTCTCCGAGCTTGCTTGTTTTCTTGTAGACTTTTAATTACCCAAATTAGGTAACATCATTAATGCTAGTCACTAGCACTGATGATGTTACCTAGTTTGGGTAATGAAATGTCTGCAAGAAAACAAGCAAGCTCGGAGAGCACCAAGGACCCCTCATGTCTACCCTGAAGTACAAATATTCTCCTTTAATACCCCAAATGGGCATAAAATGCTTCAGACTGCCCCAGGAGCTGTTGATACAGTTCTGCAGAGGAATTAGTGTCTGTCATTTGTACTTCCGTAAGTGTCTGGTTTGGTATAGCAACCAAACAGGACAGATACAGACTCCAACGGATAGTTAGAACTGCAGAAAAAAACAGTTGCAAGCACCCTGGCTTCCATAGAAGACCTGTATATTGTGCGGTCAGGAGGGCTGAGAAAATATCTACAGACCCCTCACATCCTAGACATAAACTATTTCAAGTTCTCCCCTCAGGACAGCGCTATAAGACATCAAACAACTAGACACAGGCAGAGTTTTTTCCCTCATGCCATCACTCTGTTGAACACCTAATCTTCACAGTACTGTCTTATGTCTAAGTATATTTACCCATGTTGTATGGCTGTAATATTATTATTATCCTTCCCATCTTCTTTACTACCCCCTCTTATTATTATGATTATTATTACTCTGTTGCTTTGCATGTACATCGATAGTGTTTGCACTGGAGACAAATTCCTTGTGTAATCACACTTGGCTAAATAAAGCGTTGCATTTCTATTCTACATAGTTGAGAAATACTGTACTAGAGTTTATTCAGCAGTTAATGCAGCTTTTATTGATCTGAGATATGTTTTCGGATTGTCTCTTGACTGAAATTATGAAAGGCTTTAAAGAACTCTTCAGTGGAAAGAAAGTTATTATTGCTTATCTGCAAACATCATGAGATTTCCCAGAGGAAGATGTGGTATAATACACCCAGAGATTATACTATGGGAATTCCTGTCAAAAGAGATGTTAGACAAGAGTGCATTTGGTTCCCCATTCTTTTCAATCTATTGCTCAATCGTCTTGTAGCCAAATTGAACAATACAGCTATCAGTCAAAATTGGGAAATAAACATGTCTCCATCATCCTTTATGCAGATGACACTGTTCAACTTTTGCAGACGCAGAGTGGCCTAAGCAATCACTTTACACACTTGCCAAATACTACTGGGAATAAATGCTGAAAATCAATTACCCCCAAGTCAATGTTATGGTGTATGCTAAGCATCCCAACTTACAAGTGTACACCCAATATAATGAATCAAGATATTCCACTAGACAGATATTGTTTTTCAAGTCACTGGTAACCATAAAGCCCATGCTGATTTTGCTATCCTAACTATGTGGAAACCAGAAGCTTTCTTTGTATCTACAATGCTTAAAGTCTTCTTAGCTAAGGTCTGTTGTCTTTGGAGCTCAGTTCAGCACTTCCAGGTCATCCCTTCTCTTTGAAAAAGTACAACCCTGGTTTTTAAGACCCACTGCCCTAATGTAATGTGTGCTATGAAGCCACTTTGCTTAAAATAAAATTGGACAACCATTTGTCCAGAATGGTATACGGTCTCCTGCTTGAGTAGAGGGTTGGACTAGAAGACCTCCAAGGTCCCTTCCTGTTATTCTAAGTTACCCTGTGTTAAAACTGAAACATCTATCCATGTTTAGTTCTTTCCTTCATGGCTTAAACTATTTTTTCTCCTGACTGATTTGGCTCTTCTAATCTTGCTTGACAAGTTTAATTCTTCCTAGAGACAGACCCTTCCTGAAAAATTGCATTGGTGTGTATATGTGTGTGCGTGCACCAAAATAATTGATATGGGCTATGTGTTGGCCAATCCAAAGTAGCATGCCACAGACACAGAGAGATATGTGGATCTGACAGTTTTGCCTAGAAATGTTTTTGAGTTGTTTTATTCATCTACTCTGTCCTGTTAGGTGCCTTAGCTCTATAACAGCCCCCACATTCAGAAGGCCAGATTTAACACCCTCCCAAAAGCTATTATTGAGGGGAGGTATTGGAACAGCCCATTTGAGTGGGAACAATTATGGTGGAGGAGCAATTCAAACTCCTCTGTGCTGGTGCCTCTGTGGTGGAGGAGCAATTGAAACATTGGATCATGTTGCATTTGGTGCTCACTTAACGCTGACACTTCGCAGAAAGTTGATTTCTCATATAGATTCTTTAAGGTAAAGGTAAAGGTTCCTCTCGCACATAAATGCTAGTCGTTCCCAACTCTAGGGTGTGGTGCTCATCTCCATTTCAAAGCTGAAGAGCCAGCACTGTCCAAAGACATCTCCGTGGTCATGTGGCCGGCATGACTAAACGCCAAGGTGCACGGAACACTGTTACCTTCCCACCAAAGGTGGCCCCTATTTTTCTACTTGCATTTTTTATATGCTTTCGAACTGCTAGCTTGGCAGAAGCTAGGACAAGTAACAGGAGCTCACCCTGTTACGCGGCATTAGGGATTTGAACTGCTGAACTGCTGACCTTTCGATCGTCAAGCTCAGAGTCTTAGCCACTGGGCCACCACGTCCCTCATAGACTCTTAGCAGAAGGTTATTGTTCAACTCTCTGGTTGCTCCAACCTCTTTAATTAATTTATTATCAGATCAGTTTGACTCTTTTTCACAGAACAGAAATATTTGCTAAATAGATGAAACTTGAATGGGTAGGGCTGGAGATAAAAGGGGGCAAGTCCATCCTTTTTCTAGTTTTAAGGAAGCTATAGGAGGATGGGCTGATCACACTCACCAACTGCCAAGGCTTCCCCCCTCCATTTCAGCTTTTTCCCCATTTTATTTTTTCCTCCTTTTTGCCAGAGAATGTTGCTTCCTGGCCGCTCCACGGTTTGCTTACACAATTTTCAGGGTCCTCTTCCCTGCACTCACTTTCTTCCTGGAGGCTTCAAATGTCCTGAAGAAGCAAAAGAACGTGCAAGACACAAACCAACCAACAAATCCACCCCATAAAAGTCCATGTGCAATGGTAGATCATCTACTCATCTGCACTCACTCTGCTTATTTTTGGCCTATTGCTCATTTGATATTTTCTTTTATGTATCTCAATTTCCAAATGCAAATACATGTAAGTGGCATGATGGCACCTCCCTCACTTATTCATATTTTGAAGTGAAGGAAACCACATGCCCACATGAAAGCCATTTCACACCATAACGAAGCATGTCACTAGAAGTGTAAAACATGCTGAAATCTTTTTTCTGTTGGAACTTGAAGAAAATATATAGCTGCTTGGATCAACTCATGAAAGTAGATGCATCAGAAGATGGCAAGGAAATGTACTCAGGTTAAGTCCTAACCATTTTCCAAATCATTTCTGAAGCATAACATAGCCTCATAAGTGTGTGATTTTTTAGTAGTTGAATATTGTGCCAACTCACATGGCAAGTGCCACTAACCACTGAGGAACCCATTAAAAACTCAGCAGTACATAGTACTAGAGCATGGACTATATATCAAGTTTTTCTCCTGTCCTGGTTGATCTCTCTTTTGCCCTGTGCCCCAGATAGGTTCTTTTGTCAGTCACAGTATGCATGCCAACATTTTCATACACCTGAGCAGGATTTTCAGGATTTTAAAATGATCCCAGAACCTCACTGAAAACGTTTTCATGTTTGTAAATATAAATGAATTGTCTCTAGGGAGAAATGAAAATTGTTGTCCACTTCTCTTTTCCCCTCTCAGAATTGGTTGAGATGTAAACTTTCAAGAAAATATACTTTTAAAGAAGAAAATAGGTAAGAACAACAACTACTTCTATACAGCCACACAGAAATGTTCTTAGTACTCTGGGAAGAAAGGCTGAGACCACAGAACCTGGATACATTTGAAAATGATAAAATTGAATGGATCTTGAAATCTTAAATTCTGTTATTAAATATTTTTCTTTTAAAAAGTGCAGATCCTGCTGAACAAAACACCTATATACCTGCTTTAAACAGAATAAGGAAGGACAATTACATTGCTGCTGAAGTTGAAACCATATCCACATAAAGCCAATGGGAATTAATATGGGGAGGAAATTGTACAACTTTCTAGTTCATAACATCATTCCTATTCAATTGAAAAATTGAGGAAAAGAGGGAGAAAATGTTGGTATGATGACCACATGATGACAATACCACCTAGAACTTTAACCAAAAAAGACAGGAATGTCCATCCACAAGAGTGCCAGGCCTTGTACAGCCACTGTGGGGCCCATTCTCCTTGCTAGTGTCCCTTACACCAGCAGGCCAGCATTCCTAGCAGTTCAGCAGCAATTTGATTATTGCTGAACAGGAATCATCTCAAGTATTGCTGGTACCAGAGCCTCTTTCTTCCTCTGAAATACCTCAACATGGGACAAGCTGCACTGGGCTTCAGGATCCCAGAAAAGCAGGCAGCTATGAGTGTCCCTCCCTCACCCCTTACTCAGCTTGCTAAGTGATATGTGCCATTTAGGGTGAAAAGTTGCCCACCCCTGGTCTAGAAACAATCCCCCTTATCAATCCTATCCTGGGGCAGGAGAAACATTATTATGAGAATTTCAATGATTACTAGAAGAAAATTGGTTCTTTGTAAATAGCTCTTGGCTGTTAGAAACAAAATAAACGAAACCATTACATATATGCCAAATTAGTCATTTAGCACCATTTTACTTTGACAGCAGAATTCTGGGGAGCTGTTGTACAGAACAGGAAGCCAGGCATTGATGGCTGTCTGTGAAAACACCTGGAATCAGATGATGGGGGGGGGGGTGTAATGAGTACCCAAGAATATTCACATTAATGTGGAAGACTGATGAGGGCTAGGTCTGCGGAGGAGCAAGCGGGAGAGGCAGCTTTGAATGGCAGGAAATGTCTTCACTTCCTGCTTCTCCTGGAGCCACTGCTCAGGAAAATATTACTCAGAACCATTAGGCCACTTCACACAGAGCAATAGAGTTGTTTCGCGCTCATTGCTTCCTGCTCTGTCCTAGAATTGACTTTCCTGGAGCAAAGGCTTTACCAGAGCCTTTGCAATCATAGAAATCCAAACCTAATCCAGACGGGGTGTGGGGAGGACACCCTACTCTGACAAACAGCAGCACTGGGGGATGGCTGCAAAAAAAAAAAAAAAAAAGTTCCAGTTTAGGAAAAAAACGTTTAGAAAAGTGAACACTATGACTTTATGGACATGGAGGTATGATAACATGTTAATGTGACGTAACAATCTCTAACGATAAGCATACATGCCTACAAAGAGCAAACCCTACCAGTCCTGGCACCACTCAGCCTTCTAAACTATGTGGGAGCTATATTCCCCCACATAAGCTGCCTCCATTTCCAGCCATGGATAGCACCACTGAGGCTATGAAGACGGTCTTATTTTTTATTTATTATTAGATTGTTATCCAGTCTGTATTACTTGATAAGTAACTCAAACAAGGTGTCAAACATACCTAATACTCCTTCTTCCTCCAACACAGCCCTGTAAGATGGGTTGGGTTGAGAGCGAGTGACTGGCCCTAGGTCACCCAACCAGATTTCATGCCTAATGCAGCACTAGAAGTCACTGTCTTCTGGTCACTGGGCCAATACCTTAATCACTACAGCAAACTTTTCCAGCCCTGGACAAGGAGCCACAGATTTCTGCTCACAGTAATTGGAGTTCCCAGCATGGATCCTATGCTAGGATGAATCAGAGAGGTGAGGCAGGGGAAGTTCCCTCCTCAATAGCTTATGATGTAACAACAAATATGTTTTTAAATGTATTTTTGTTCGCCTTTTATTGTTGGAAGGGCAAGAGATCATTTTAGCAGAAGTAAATAATCAGTCTCGTTAAACCGTAGGCTGGAAGCTTATTGGAACACAGTCTGGGTTTTTTGGCTTTCTAATCATACTGTGGCTATGCTGTGGGGGACCCTCCCAAGGCAAACCAAATTTGTAGATTTTGCAAAAGCCAACCCATTTGGCTGAGGTGTGCTAACCATCATGCAGCACAGCCCCAAATCCTGTCCCTGCCCCTAGTGGCATTTCCCACAGATGCACAATAGTTTCTTCGTGGTATATCCCACACTCTCACCTAGAAGTAGCCGCCCACATCTGCACATGGCACCCAGGCACACGGCAGTGTGTCTGCCTTTGATCACGCATGCACAAGCAGGCACACAGAAAGAGAGAGAAGCAATCTGGGGGCCTGCATGGGCTGCCTCCTGGGTCCAATGGCAGGAAGCACCTGGCCTGTCTGACGGAAGCAGCCGGCTCTATCTGCTTCCTGCTCTTCCTGTTGTATTGGGGGTTGGGGAGAAAGGCTAGTGCAGGGAGGATGGGCAGCTTAGACTCTCTGTCCAAACAGGATATGTGCAGAAGTGACCACTTACAGGTGGCTAGATTTCCCTGACTCCACTGACTCTTGCTTGATTTTAAAGTACAGCAATCTTCAAGAGATAAATCTTCCTCGCTGGCACCAACATCTCTCAGGAATTATGACAGAGCTGGGCACATTCCTAGGGAGACACTTCATTGCCATTCCTCTATCTAAGCTCTAAGGCTAGAGTCACACTGGAGTGCTGTGGCAATCTGTAATTGTTGGCACATGACAGGCAGCACAATCCACTCTCAGCTGTGTTCAGAATCAGAGTTTGTCTCCTCCTGTGGGGGGGAGGCTAGACTGTCCTTCTGGCCTGGAGAACCAGAGGTGTGACAGCTATTCCATTGGCTTGTCAGATTTTCAAGCATGCCCAGATTCAAACCACCATTCATTAGTCCTTGGCTATAGTTCTTTTACAGCTCAGGCAACACTAGCTGAGTCACAGAAGTATAAAAGAGGGGCAGGTTTTTAAAACAAGAGTTGCACATGTATCAGCTTCTGAGAAATGCTTAGACTCAAGAGATGGCATTTCTCTATCGTCTATTGTCAACAGGTCAACTAACAAATCCAAAAGAAATAGACACCCTCGGGATCTTTGAATTCCCAAAAGTATAACTTTATTGGATACATCATTTGGGAACTGCAGAAGCAAAACCAGCTCTGGTTTTCCTACTGAAATGCTCACTTAATTAAACAATAGATTCCTTTTCTCCCCACCCCTGAGTGTTCCCATGGTCCAAATATAAATCTTCCTTTTGTTATGGGAATAGTCCATGTCTCTATCTAACACCTGCAGTAGTGACCTTGGTGAGGTTCAGGCTCTCACAGTCCTAGATGAAATCTTAGTATTCAATTTCCCCTTTTCCTCCTTCTGTTTGAATGGCAAGTTGAAGACCGATAGAAGCTCAGAAGAAATAAAGCAATTCAATCTTGACATGCCAACCCCCTGGAGGAAGAGTAGACTTAGAAGAATATCAAACATAGATTAACATTGTTACAAATCTTTAGCTCTCAAATCCCCCTTTGGACATTGTGGGTATCTAGCATGGAACCTTCTGACTGGTTCTTCTGCCCTGACATTATGGGCAGCAACCCACTCAGCATTGGCT
This sequence comes from Masticophis lateralis, assembly GCA_030761175.1. Lineage (NCBI taxonomy): Eukaryota > Metazoa > Chordata > Lepidosauria > Squamata > Colubridae > Masticophis > Masticophis lateralis. The sequence continues at coordinate 165,553,217 of JAUDYJ010000002.1, forward strand.
GAAAGATAATCTTTCCACTGCAGTAAGTATATGCAGTGTACATACTTAGTGCAGTGTACAAATATTGTACTCAAGACACTAAAATGTCTTGAGTAGAATATTTTTTTGATTTCATGTTGTTCCTAACCTCCCACTATAACAGGAGGAGCGGCTCTCTTTCAACTTTTCTTAACTTAAGGCCTTGAAAGGGTTTTAATAAACTACAGTGGAACACTGGATGGATTCAATAAAGCACCTTTGGCAACTATAATTCCACCACGACAAGGTTTATGATCCAAATGATTGGAAAAGGCCCTATATTGGGTTATTGGTTTGAGCTCCGAGCTTGGCAATTTGATTGCAAATGTTTCATCAACATTCAAGGAGACATCATCAGTGCACTTTGAATTGTACCTTTTCATGTGATGCAGATTAGTGTGGATGTTTGTTTTATGTAATCTGCATCACATAAAAAGATATTTGAAGGCCAGTGCTCTGATAGATGAACCCAATTCAAAGCGCACTGACACTGTCTCCTCGAATGGTGACAAAATGTTTGCAACTTGGCCCAACTATCAACCCGAGCTACTTATATTTAAATTTATTTCAAGGCCCTATGTACTTGGGACCCAGCTTCTTACAAGGTTGCCTCAACTGTAAGTATTTCGTAGATAGGTATACTTTATCCCAACTCTAAATTCCTTCTGAGGGACTCTTCTCTGATTGGCTTATTTCTTTTGCATCTCTCTGGCCTATTCAGTGCCTTTTGCACATTTCCCCAGGCAGGTTTTAGGTGTCCATCCATTCAGCTAGTGTTACTGAAGGAGGCTCCCTCAGAAAGTCTGGCATTGGTACGAACTTAACTCCTGTGGCTGCATTAAATGGGGTAAACCCAGTGCTTCTAGGTACCAAATTATAATAAGACACTTCTGCGAAAGGCAGGAGTTCCGCCCAGTTGGTCTGCTGGCAATTCACATAGCAATGTAAATATTGTTCTACTATTCCATTAGTTCTCTCTTCCTCCCCCATCCCCCATTAGTGCTTGGATGGAATCCTGAGCTAAGCCCTTGGGAGGAACCTATTCGCTTAGTGAACTCCCACCAGAAGATCACCGTGAACTGTGCCCCTCATCCCACCCCGGTCTAAAATGATGCATTTTGGAACTCCATGCAGCCAATAAACATGCTGCACAAACATCTTGGCCAGACTTCAGGCTGAAGGAAATTTTGGATACATATTGAAATGCACTTCAAAACCAGGTTGATCACTGTCCAAATTACAGTATTCCTAGTGCTCTCAGACAATTCCATAACAAAGTCCATGGCGATCTCTTCCCATGGCTGGTTTGGGTTGGCCACTGGCTGCAGCAGCCTAGGAGTCTTCCCTGGTAAGCTTTTCATGAATATGCATACCGGGCAGCTTGCCACATAGCTTTCAATGTGTTTCTTCATGTTAGGCCATTAGAACTGCCTCCTAACCAAGTGAAGGGCTTTTACAAACCTGAAGTGGCCTGCCGGCTTCACATTGTGGCTTCTTTGTATAGGATCAGGGTTCTCTGGTTGGCTGGGACATATAGTTTTTCTCCCTTCCAAGCCAGGCCTTCCCTCATCGTCAATTGTTTCTTATGGTCTCTGAACCACTCATCTTCCTCCAGGGCTTCCCTTAGCTGCCATTTCAGAGCATCATCAGTCGGCTGAGGAGCAGCTAGCAGCTGTCACTTTGCTGAGACCTGTGCTGCCAGTTGCCAGGAGGGGATGACAGATTAACGATTTCCTCCCAGGTGCTCTTATATTGAGGCATTTGTGAGAGGGCATCTGCAAGGAAATTTTTCCCCCCTGGCAAGTACCGAAGACTGAAATTGAACTGATTAAAGTACTAAGCCCATCGTACTTGTTTGGGAGAAGTTTCCTCGGGGCTTTCAGGGCCTCCAAGTTCTTTTGGTCTGTCCACACTTCGAAGGGGATTTTGCTGCCTTCCAGAAACTGCCTACAGGTCATCAGCACCCATCTAATGGCATAGGTCTCTTTTTCCCATATCGCCCAATGCCTTTCAGTGTCAGTTTTCGGGAAGTGTAGTGCAGGGCTGGAGTGCTCCCTTCTCATTTCTTTGGAGCAGGGTGGCCTGCACCACATTTTGGAAAGCTGATCCTCTTAGATCCTTCCTTAATTGTCCTACTGTGACAAATTCATGACACTAAGAGCGAAGAACCAGCAGAGTTATCCATTAGAGCAGAAAGAAGTAAAGACCTTGAAAAATACACTTTTTTCTAGGTCTTTACTTTACAAATTTGAGAACTTATTCTCTGGCAACAAGAACAGACCAGATTTATTTATTTAGCGTATGGCTGATCACACACAGTATTAAAACACTTCATTTTTACAGATTAAAAACAATTAAAACAATAAAAAAGCAGTAAGAAAACCTAAAAGAAAAACAGAAATAACATTTCAAAGTTTGATGTCAAGTTTGGAGATCCAGTCAGTAGCTGCCGTTGTTATGCAGAGGAAGTCCCTAGAATCTCCTGGTTACCGTCTGTTCGGGCATTCCCTCACTATATGCTGGATAGTCTGTCGAGGGGCCCCGCAATCACATTGTGCTGAAGGTGTCTTTCTCCATTTATACAGGGAGTCAGCACACACACCATGAGTTGTTCTAATTCTATTATATGCCACTCATATGTGTCGGGATAGGCTAAATCCTGGAGGTATACTACTAGGACTGATATGCTCGGAGACATCTTGGTGGGAACAGCTACTCCATGCCTCCATCCACTTTCGTGTGGTGTTCTGATGATCGGCTATCAACTTATGCGCTGTCAAGATTGGTGGATTTCTTGACTTTAATCGGCATTTTAAGAGATCAGGAATGTCTCCATGTATGGGTAGAGAGGAATTTAATAGGATCTTACTTTACTCCCGAATGAGAGCTTCTTGTCGTCGTAAGTGCAGGGCGAGTATGTGACTAAGAACTGGTAACCAGTAACTAGGTGTAGATTTTATGCACCCAGTAATTAGCCTCATCGTATGGTTAAGTTGAACATCAATAAGTCCTGAAATTATCTAGAACAGATGTGTCCACTGAGCAGCCCCCAGGCCACATGCAGCCCGGGACAGGTAGTAATGCAGCCCCCACAAGGTTTTAAATTTTTATCATTATGAGATTTACAGTATATACATTAACTGTTTTATATTTTATATGCAGCCCAAGACAATTTCTCTTCCTTAAGTTCAGCCCAGGCAAACCAAAAGGTTTGACAGCCATGATCTAGAAGGATATAAAATAAGCCATAGCTAGCTGTAACCACAGTGAGACTGGCTTGCTTAAATATTGTATATTTAATCCATATTAAATATAAATATACTTAACATTCTAAAATACATCTAATGTTTGTCAGGGAAGTTAATGAGAGAGGATCCTCTCTGCATGTGTTTCCTGATGATGTCAAGATGAGATAGACACAAAATGAACATTCAGAGAAGAAACTGGATGTTTAAAACAAAGTTCATACCTGTTGTTATAGTCCGACGGTTCCTTCTCTGTATCAGAGTTGCCCTGTCTTTGTTTCCCAAACAGGCCCTTGGTTCTCATGACACAAAGTAGATTAATGCACTTAGGAGATAATTTGTCAGTCTGGATCATTATGATAAAAACTGAAACTAATTCATTAAAAGGAGCACAGCTCAGTGGTTAGTCCTACCCTGCATGTTCAGTCCTGATAGAGTTGGAAACAATGCTTACTTAAGATCCCATCTGGCCAAGATTCACACAATACAATAAAGCATGTTCTGCGTAATTGTGGATGTAAAAGAAACTACAATTGTCTAGGTTCAAATACTACAAATCATGCTTTGCAGAGCCAAACATTTAATTCATACAACATGCCAAGTCAAAAATTAAACAAACTATGTATTGGCTTAATGTGGTGCACAGATCCAGCCAGTTAACTCATAAAGCCAGTTAATAACACATTATGATATTAAGAGCTATGGAATTAGATAGTCCAACCACCTCTCAGTGTGTAAGATAGCTTCCCTCTGTTTCTGATGGAGAGCTAGAGAGGTCAGCTCTGCAACATGGAATGCCTGCTGTGGAATGGCTGGTGCTCCAAAGATTGTCCACAGCCCAGCCCTGTGCCACCATAGACTTGTGTTTCCAGCTGTAACTGTAGTCCTGGCATCTTTCAAATCAAGCATCTGGTGTACGTCGGATATTGGCAAGTTTGCATTTAAATTTTAATGACAAGCCTTCAATTTACTGCCAGCAAACTTCTGGTTTTTAATCTTTTTTTAAAGAGGCAACATTTTAGCATTTGACTTGCAAATATCACATCTTCCCAGGAAATATAGGTGTCTGAAATCTTTTTTGTTGATTGAATGGTTAGTGGTTATAGAGAAATAGCTTTGGAGTAATAGGCACTAAAACCTGCTAAACAAATTCTAAAATAAGTTTTAAAATAAAACAACTGTAGCCATTTCTAGGTTGCTCAGCCTGTCACAGGCATTGGACACACCTTGACTTGACACCTAGAGGCCACTTTAGGTGGAACTTGCTTTGCAGTCTCAGTAGGTACAAAATATAACCAGGAGCTTATTTTGACTGTATTAAAAGATCTATACAGATTGCTATTTCTTTTCTGGGCATAATTTAAGATTTTAATATATAAAGGCCTAATTGCAGGGGTGAAATCCTATCAGTTTGGACCGATTCGGGCGAACCACTGGGGACTATGGGCATCAGTTCACCAAACCGGTAGTAATTACCCCTCCTTGGCCCCATCCACACCCATCTGGTTGCTGCTCACTTCTTCTGGCCACTTGATATTCCACAGAATTCAATGTTAAATGCAGCAGAGAGAATGCTAACTTTTCTCCCTCCATTCACAACTGAGATGCTGCAGCCTGTCCCTTTAAGGTAGTCCCCAGGAGGGAGGGCGATGGGGGGAGCAACTGAAATGGAGCCATTTTTGTGAAAGGCAGGAAAATGGGGAAGAGGATTTTCCTGCCTGTCATCTATTCCTCAATCTCAGCACTGACTGAGGGAAGGATGGTAGGCAGGAATAGTTCCCTCCCCATTTTCCTGCCATTCTCGACAAGGCAATGAGCAGAGGTGGCGCAGTGGTTAGAGTGCTGTACTGCAGCTACTTCAGCTGACTGCTAGTTCAGCAGATCAGTGGATCAAATCTCACTGGCTCAAGGTTGACTCAGCCTTCCATCCTTCCAAGGTGGGTAAAATGAGGACCCAGACTGTTCGGAGCAATATGCAATTTAGTATACTGTCTTTGTTGTAAGGAGCTCAGAGTCCTCGGAGAGTGGGTGGTATAGAAATACGAATAATAAGGAGAGGCTGGGAGGGGAGGGGCCGGTGAGGAGCCCCTCGATGTGAGTGATGTCAAGTTGGTTGTGCCCACCCAGTCACATGACCTTCCCCAACAAGCCACCCCCACACAACCGGTAGGGGAAATTTTTTAATTTCATTCCTGCCTAATTTGCTTAAGCCCTCACCTTTCATATTTGAAGGGGACTGGACATCCAGTTTAGCAGATAAGGCTCTCTGTGTTTGTTCCCAAATTCTGGAATGCACTCCTTTGAGCATTGCAGTCAGCCTTCAATCTTTTCACTTTTGGGAAGGGAGTCAAGGAGTTTAAGTTTGGTTTAATTATGATTTTTTTGGTGATCCAGTCAACATCCAAGCAAGACTGGAGGCTAAAACATATGGCAAACGGTTGCAGGAACTGGGCATGGCTAGTCTAGTGAAGAGAAGGACCAGGGGAGACATAATAGCAGTCTTCCAATATTTTAGGGGCTGCCACAGAGAGGAAGGGGGTCAAGCTATTTTCCAAGGCACCTGAAGGCCAGTCAAGGAATAATGGATGGAAACTGACCAAGGAGAGATTCAACCTAGAAATAAGGAGAAATTTTCTGACAGTGAGAGCAATCAACCAATGGAACAGAAGTTGCCTTCGGAAGTTGTGGGAGTTTCATCACTGGAGGCTTTCAGGAAGAGATTGGACTGCCATTTGTTGGAAGTGGTGGAGGGTCTCCTGCTTGGGAGGGGTTGGACTAGATGACCTACAAGGTCCCTTCTAATTTTGTTAATCTATTAATCCAGGGGTGTCAAATTTAAGGCCCGTGGCTAGATCCAGCCCACAGGGTGTTTAGATCTGGCCCATGGAGCTGCCCTAGAAACAGCAAGCGATTGTCCTGTTGGTGGCCCTCCCAAGTTCTGTTTCTGCTGGCAGGGGTTGCAGGAGGCCATCACAATTGAAAATGGAGGTCGAAAGGGCCACACAGAGCCCTCTCAAGTTCCATTTTCACTGGCTGGTTCTCCTGGTTGCAGGAGGCCATTGCAATCAAAAACAGAGGGTTGCAGGAGGTCATTGCAGCTGAAAACAGAGCTTGGGAGTCTGTTTTCTCTGGCAAAGTGCTCAGGTCACCACAGGTGCCCCCGACACAAGTGACATAGAGCTGGCTATGCTCACCCTGGCCATGCACACCCCGGCTCCCCAAAGTCAAACACAACCCCGATGCAGCCCTCGATGAAATCGAGTTTGACACCCTGTATTAATCTGTTAAAATCCATCTGCAGAAGCAGTTTGTTCATTGTGCCTCTTAATTTATTGACCACTAGAGGGAGCAGAGCTAGCAAGCCAGGGTTACCTTTGTTTCTGCTCTGCTTTTTCAGCCTGTTTTCTACATATTTTTGTTTTCTATTTCCCCACCACCATGAGGACCAAGTGCATAGATTTAGGCATTCTGTCAGATACAAATAGTCTACAACTAATGGCCACAACTGGATCCAGAATTTCTGTTGCTAAGCAAGACTGTTAAGTGAGTCATAATTTTACAATCTTTTTTGCCATGCTTAAGTGATTCACAGTAGTTAAGTGAATAATGAGGTCATTAAGCAACATCAGCATCCCCCATTGACTTGGCTTGTTAAAAATCAGCTGGGAAGGTTGCAAATAGTGATCACATGATCTCAGGGCTCATTGCAACCATTGTAAATACTTGCCATTTTTCTAGCGCCTGAATTTTGAACATGTGGCCTTGGGGATGCTGCAACAGTCCTAAGTGTGAGGAACAGCTGAAGTAAGTTTTTTCATTGTAACTTCAAAAGGTCACTAAATAAATGGTTCTTGGTAGAGAACTTTCTGTATTTAGTTTCCTGAATCAGATTTTATTTATCCATTTGAACATTAAGCATCTGCCTCTGAATACTATTACTGGTTTTATTTACACACGTATTTGGATTCTTTAAGCTTGGTTTTTCATCTGCAGATGTTTTATTACCTGTCTTCAGCACTTTGCTTTTGGAGAAGCTACACTCCATTCCATAATTAACTAACAAACCTCACTTAATGAAACATGGCAAATAAAAAAACCAAGATCAGAGAAGTCCTACAACCCATAGTCAACTTTGAGCTACTTCTATTTTCTACAACGCTGCCAAATGGGCCATTAATAAACAAACCTAAGGATCCCAGCGTTATTTTAAAAATGCACCTACAGACTTTAACTGTTTTTATAAATTCTAGAATGTTTGTCATGGTTATCAGTCACTTTGAATGGAATATAATCTTATATTTAAGGTTCTTGGTTGCCGAACTCCATCTGTGGCTCTTAATTCTTTGACTCCCTTCCCAAAAGTGAAAAGACTGAAGGCTGATTGCAATTCTTAAAAGAGTGTGTTCCAAAATTCGGAAACAAACAGTCACATGCAAAAGAGAAGAGAGCAACTTTCCTTTACCAGGTTGAAGTATATAAGGTTCGGTCTGACTCCCTTGCATCTGGCCATTGCATCACTGAGCTGTCCCCCAAAGATTGCATTTCTGCAGGGACTTCAATGTACCCGGAAAAGACATCATCCCAACCCAGTCCTTGACTCTGTTGAAACCACCAGGTGGCGCTTTTCCTGCACACAAATAAACCCTGCCATCCAAGCTCCAGTTTTTAAACACAGAGTTTTTCTAAATTGCCAAATTAGTATGGTCTCATCAGCCAAGTTGATCCACTGAGAGACCTTTTTTGCACTGCAAATATTCCTACTGTATCCTACTTGTGTTCCAAGAATTTTAAGCTATCTGAAATGCTTCACTCCTACCTGGATTTTCTGGAAGCAAATACTGGGTTTGTGGTATACTGTTTTGTTTGTTTCAACAAACATGTGTGGATTGAAGTTTAATTTAACCATGAATGAAAGAATAAACATATTTTACCTTCATCTATATTTTAGGGCAACCCATGACCCAAAGATAAACTCAGCTTCATCAAAATGTTTAAAATATAAATCTGCTACAGTGGGGCAAAAAAGTATTTAGTCAGCCACCAATTGTGCAAGTTCTCCCACTTAAAAAGATGAGAGAGGCCTGTAATTGACATCATAGGTAGATCTCAACTATGAGAGACAAAATGAGAAAACAAATCCAGACAATCACATTGTCTGATTTGGAAAGAATTTATTTGCAAATTATGGTGGAAAATAAGTATTTGGTCACCTATATACAAGCAAGATTTCTGGCTCTCACAGACCTGTAACTTCTTCTTTAAGAGGCTTCTCTGTCCTCCACCCATTACCTGTATTAATAGCACCTGTTTGAACTTGTTATCAGTATAAAAGACACCTGTCCACAACCTCAGTCACACTCTGTTTGACTCCAGATCTCAGCCCCATAGAAAACCTTTGGAGGGAGTTGAAAGTCCATGTTGCCCAGTGACAGCCCCAAAACATCACTGCTCTGGACTATTTTTGAAGTGCTACACAGCCCTATAGCTTACTTTCATCAATATAGATTTAGACAAGTTTTTCTTCATTTTACTGTATCATTTGATTTCCTAGAAGTAGGATTCTCTGTTGCCCTCACTGGTATTTGGATATTCCCTGAAAAGGATACCTAAATCATAATTTAATTTCAGTTTTGCCCAATCCCCAATTTAATTCTTTAAAAAATGGATAATCAAACTAGTCTTAGTGTAATGTACAAATCTACATTCGGGGGGTGGGGTGCCTTCAAGTCAGTGTAGACTCTTGGCAACTGTCTGGAAAAGTCCCTACAGCAGTGGTGGGTTGCCCCCAGTTCGGATCTGTTTGCAAGAACCAGTAGTAAAACTGGTGGGAGGCCCTGCCCACTGCCCCAGATGTCATCATCAGTGATCTGCGCATGTGCAGAAGCCAGGCACGATCCCGTTGCAAACCAGTAGTAAAGGTAGTAGAACCCACCCCTGCCCTGCAATATTTATTTTGTGGATTCATAAGCATCATATCCAAGTACAGTGTACTCTGTGAGGTAGGGTAGAGTAGTCCAAAGTTACCATATGAGTGCTCATGGCTGAGGCTGGATTTCCTTGGTTGTAGTCTAACTGCTTAAACCCCTCCACTCAGGCTTCACTGTAAGGTATTAAGAATCATTCAGCCCATGGTGTAAACTGCTAAAGCTAGAAATCTAGCCCCATTGCTACTTTGCTGGCAAACCATCACACTATATAGATAGAATTCTTTATTGGCCAAGTGTGATTGGACACACAAGGAATTTGTCTTTGGTGCATATGCTCTCAGTGTACATAAAAAGAAAAGATACATTCATCAAGAATCATAAGGTACAATACTGAATATGAAAACCAAAGAAGTCCAACAGGGATATAGCAACTAACATAAAAATCTGGAGTCAGGAGCGGAGGTAGATTAGATTAGATTTAGATTTATTGGATTTATATACCGCCCTACTCCCGAAGGACTCAGGGCGGTGTACAGCCAACAATAAAAATACGTACAAAATTTAAAAAACCAACTAAAAACAGATTAAATGAATTTGGCCCGGACAGAATTAAAACACCCCAATATAATTTAAAAATTTTTTAAATTTGACACTAAAAACGGGGAGTGGTTAGGCCAGGCCCGCCTGGCGAAATAGAAAAGTCTTAAGAGCGCGGCGGAAGGTGGGCAGATCCGGGATCCTCCGTATCTCTGGGGGGAGCTCATTCCAGATAGTAGGTGCCCCCACAGAGAAAGCTCTCCCCCTGGGGGCTGCCAGCCGACATTGTTTGGCTGACGGCACCCGGAGGAGCCCCTCTCTATGAGAGCGTACTGGCCGGTGGGAGGCTATTGGTGGTAGTAGGCGGTCCTGCAAGTACCCAGGTCCTAAGCCATGGAGCGCTTTAAAGGTAGTAACCAGGACCTTGAAGCGCACCCGGAAGACCACCGGGAGCCAGTGCAGCTCGCGCAGGAGAGGTGTCACATGGGAACGCCATGTCGCTCCCATCACCACCCGCGCGGCCACACTCTGCACCAGTTGGAGCCTCCGGGTGCTCCTCAAGGGGAGCCCCATGTAGAGAGCATGGGTAGCTTTGTTCTCAATCCCTTTGGACTATAAACTGGCTTGAATGAAGCCCTGTTAATACTTCTTATTCACCACTGATCCTATAACCAAGCAGTTTATGAAAAAAGCAGCCAAACACAGCATCCGAAGCAACCTCATTAGCCAATCTTGGTGAGGGGTGCTTGAACGGAGGAGAGCCTCTGCATCTAATCCCAAAGAGCTAATCCGTACCTTGATGTCTTTGAAACAGCCTGGCTATTATCTCCTTCTTCAAAGACATGACAGTCCGGCACACACTCTCAGCACTTTTTAAGCAATAAAGGTGTCTTTTATTGGAACATCTTTGGATAAGCATGATAATGATATAAAAGGAGGTATTAACAAGGTAGCAATGAATTTACAAACCTGACCAAAATATCTCTAGATTCTAGGTTTCTGAGTGTTCCTCAGAGATAAAACCCCGTGAGCACATTCATTCCCTCTATCAGTTAAGTTTACATCAGAGATCAGGTCATTAATTTTAGGGATAGGATATGTAATCAGATTGATTGTTCCAGTCTTCTCTGACATTCCTTTGATCCTCAAGTCATTTATCCTCCTACAATCTTGTAAACCTGCCAATTCTATTGGGAAAGTGAGTAAATCCACAGAATAGCAGAGCCTCCCCAACCTAGACATTTTAGGCTGTATCAGCCATCAGCCCAAACCAAAAAGCTGAAAGGTTCTGAAAGCCTGTGGAAACTGGGGGAAGCTGCTTTAATGATAAGTGAAAAGAGCAAAAATCTTCCATTGCAGTCTAACATGAACTGTCATATTATTTTTAGAACCTATGCTGCTCCTTAGGGCTTAAGATTCCATCTGTTATTCTTGACTTACTCTCAGGTACTTTGATGAATGGGTTGAGCTCTCTTCTTTGTGACAGCCCCTTGCATATTGGAAGACTACTATCATATCAGCTCTAGTCATACCCAATTTCTTTTAGCCTTCAGCCTTCTAATTATCTTTGCGGTTCTTCTTTGCATACTTTCTAGAGTCTCACTTGGGTGACTGTGGGTCAGTCACTCTTGCTCAGGCCAGGAAAGCAGACAATGGTAAACCACTTCTGAAATCATGCCAAGAAAACTTCGGGAATCCATCCAGGCAATCCTCAGAAGCCAACAATGGCTCAAAGGGACCAAGAAAACCAACTGTGGGTAGGGAGAGCCCTTATGAATTTTTTGTGTAAAGCAGAAAAAATAAACTTATGATCTATGGTTCTGACAATTAGATAGGATAGTGAAAAGGAGAGTCACGATGTAACTTTAGATAAAAAGATAAATCTACAATTGTACTTATGCCTGTTATAAAGAAGCCATTTCATTGCCTGTTTTCTTGCTTTTCTATTTTTCTTCTACCTTTTTTGTTTTTGCATTTTGGCTTTCTCTTTTATTTTATTTTTTTCTTTGTCGTTTTCCTTCATTATTTGTATTGATTTTTTTTTTTTTTTGTATTTTACTTTGGACTGATTTTTAAAGTTTTTTTAAAAAAAACTTTCAATATTTTTTTTCCAAGAAGAGCTTACTGTTGTGAAATCTGATGTCCCATTGCTGTAATTCTCCTGCCTCTGTTCATTGCATTCCCAACTTCCTTCCAAGGGAATGGGTGACAAGGCCAAAGAGGTATTAAGCGCTTAATAAACTATCCTTGGACAGTGTCCGAATAAGGAAGAAAATACTAATTTAATACGGGGAGTGTTAAGGATGACTCCAGCCCATCTTACTCATGGTATTCAATGAGATGACCCAAAGCAAGAAAAAACAAATATTGCCAGCGCGCATTGGTGTCATAAATAGAAGCAAGCAGGAAACCCTCGGCATCACTGAAGGTTTGACCAAGAAAAAGGAATGCTTTGGGGCCTTCACTCAAATAGAAAGATAAAAAAAATACAGTGGTTTTATGGTAAACTTTCCCCGTTTTCACATGGCTTTAGATTTAGAGTAGTCTTTAAAGAATACAGCATCTTGAATAAGATCTGCAGCTGTCTTCCAAAACCTGCATCTGCATAAGAAGCCAGTGTAAGAATTGAGCATTTGCTTCCCTTTGGGAGGACTCAGTTCAGCTATTATTATGTGATATCAAGTGGATAAGCAGCATATGCAGTTAATTTTTTTTCTTTCTCTTTTCCTATCATTTAATAGTTGATTGAAATTAGCAATGGTTTAACTTCCATAGCCATTTAGAAAGGCCATTTGGATATGTTGAATCTTCACTTCTTTCAAAAAAAAGGGGAAGGGGGTTGAAAAGCACAGCACTATGTTTCATATTTTTACAAACTCTGGGCTGTGGTGAAGCAGGGCTACCAGATCTAGGCTGAAAAAACCTAGGCAATCATTAGATGATAGGAGAGAATTAGATTTCTTTTGTTTTTGTTTTTTTGTAACTTTGTGCTGCCATTCAGTCATCTTGCAGGCTTCAAGTTACCATCACTAATTGTTACTCTGATGGTGGCCAAACTGAAATTGTTTTATAACTGTTTACAATTCCATTACTATACAGCATTACAACTTTAATATCACCATACTTGGAATTACTTGTTTGATTTATAAGGAATGAGCATCAACTGGTGCCATTTTCAGGTTAATCTCATAAAGGGATGAAGATATATAAAAATGCAATATTCTAATAATTTAAAAAGGGATTAAGAAATAGGTGGTCCTCCAGAAGGTAGGAAATTACCCCGTAGTCCTAGACAATATTGAGGAATAGCATATATGGTCCTAGGAAATCATGACTTAACAGGATTAATCAGGAAGTGACCTTCTACCAATGTAGGCCACTTCTTTAGCAGATGTAGCCTGAACAAAAACAACAAAACTTATTCCAATGATTCACTACTGCCACAAGTCATAGAGTAAGACCATAAGATTGTTAGGTATGGAAACAGCTTGTCACAGCGGGAATTTAGCACATCTTCTTTTGAAAGGAAAAATATTGTACCCAAGAGGAAAAAAGAAAAAAAAATGGAAGCAAAAGACGAGGTACACAACTGAGGCTCTATCTAGCTTCGTCCACTACTCCCCCTGTTTGTCCTTTATATTTAGCCTAGTGAGCAAACAGGGCTTTTAGTGGCCTGAAAATGGCAATGGGGAAAGGCTTACCAGCTCAGTTCCCAGACACTGTTCCAGGTAGTTACTAACACTATTTTTTTTTTGTAAGTTGTATGTACAGCTCTGTGACTGGAGGGGGGAAAAATCTATATTTCCATTTTAAAAAAAACAATACTACTTTCAAACTCAAGATTACATTGAACAGTGGGAGAGCTTTCTCTTAGATCTCTTACCCACTTATTTTGTGCACTTACTAAAGTTCACACAACTCTTAAAAGAGCCACTCATTTGAATGGCAGGAAGATGCTAAGTATTTGCGTTCCAAATCATTTCGCATCACTGTGGCATGCTCCTCTTTCAGCTAATACTATTTCATCTCAGGTTCAAGTTGTATAAACACTGATAATGCTTTCTCATCCTGTATATTAAAAGGGTAGTTGTCCTCTTGTAGGAAGTTAGCACCCACCCCTTTCCTAGAAGAATGAAATATTTTGGGAAATATTAAAAAGGCAGAATATTATGTTTCCCTGGATGAGAAATGGAGAACGTGTTTTAAAGACAAAGCAGCTCCCACCTTCCTGCCCCCACTCTTTTGTTAATGGACCAGGGGCAGAAACTCAATCTTTGTCAATGGACCTCATCTGCAAGAAAATGGGACCCAACTAGGACAGAAACTCACTACATGGCACCTCGGAAGATTACATCAGCCAGCAGGGCTAGCTAAGACCCCCACCCCTTGGAAGTCTGACAAGCAATCAGGATACTCTTTCTGGTCCCCAAGAAGTTCAAAGCCAGAGAGAGCATAAAACCCAGAGACTCGCTATATCTGCACTTTTTTTCTGTTCAGGAACTCAAACCATGTGATCCCATTCACCATCTTTCCGTGCAGTCTCCAGGTTTCCAGTGTCTTCTTCTCCACTTGGAGCAGAACCCAGAAGGATATTTCTTCCTACACTCTCATAGGAGAGTCATATAAGCATAAACTTCCTTCTGGTTAGGCAGCCAACATCCACTGCCACCGTTTCTTTCAGAGTTTGCCCTCTCTTCTAGCACTATATTTTCTAAGTTCCTTCTGTGCCCTCTGTAGCTTTGATATCATCTTTCCACCCAGGCAGAGGACAGCAGAGCTCCAAAGTTATTTATAAGAGGGACATCCCACCTTTTATTCAGAATCTTTAGAGGTCATACACTGCAGTCCTTCCTCTGTGTTCTGCCCACAGAAACAGCCTGTGGAGAGACTAACTGGCCAAAGTCACCCAGACTCTTCCTGCTTGTGGTCCAACACCTTTAATACTGTTCCACCCAGTATGGGAAAAATTGTGGAAGACAAATTATAAGATGGCAATGTATATACCCTATAAGGAAAACCTTTACAAAATGTTCTACCAACCGGCACACTTGGCCAAGATGTTCCCAAATATGTCTCTAATGTGCTGGAAATGTAAATCACAGAAAGGGACATATTATCATCTCTGGTGGTCATGTAGAAAGGCAAGACAATACTGGCAAGAAATTAAATAATGATTGAAGAAATTACAAAACAAAAATTGGAAATGAAGCCAGAAACTTTGCTATTGGGAATGATCACAGCACAATATACCAAAGAAATAAAATATCTGATTATCCATATCCTCACAGCAGCGCATATACTATTTGCCCAAAATTGGAAATCTGAGCAGTTACCAACAAAAGATAAACTAATTGCCAAAATTACCGAGTGCGCAGAAATGGATAAGCTCACAAAAGAACTACAAGAGAAAGATGATACTGATTACTATTTAGTGTGGCAAAGTTGGTACAGCTGGCTGGAGGGAAAAATAGGAATATAAAAACAATTTTTGACTATTCAATAGGAATGTATAGAATTAAACAAAGAGTGAACTAAATGTCCTATATACAAATATGTAAATATGTGAACATATAGATAGATACGAATAGAGAAAGATAAGAGAAAAATAATCTACCTGATGTAGAAGTCGTCTCTATGAGTCATTAAGGGGACTGAATTGATGTTGGTTTGTTTTGTATGTTGTCTTAATGTATTTATGTTTGTTTGTATATTTTTTATTAATAAAAACCATTAAAAACAATACTGTTCCACCCAAGCTTTAATAGTATTCTGAATAAGTTTCCATTAAATTGCAACAGGCCACTTTTCCTCTTTGCAATACCCAACAATTCAAGAAATTTACAGCGGATAAAAGAGTTTGCGCAGCAGCCAATGACTTCCAGTTCTCTACAGGAACCAGCTGACTGAACATCTTGGAAGCATATGGTTCTGGGCTTCCCTTGATGTTTTCCCATTGGTTTCACGTAATTGGAATTGGGGAGCTGCCCAAATTGCATATGGGAAGAGGGCAGAAAGAGCAATGTAGAAAAACTCAGTAAAGCCAGAGAGATAGCTGTTTTGGCCCACAGGCTCCTCTTTGCCCACAGAAGAGAAGTCCACTGTTCCTGCATCAACTGTTTCCTCATCAGCAGCCACGGGAGGGCTATTGTCTCTCTTCCTCATCCTCTCTTAAGTGGGATCATTAGGGGTGGAGGGCAAGGGGAAGAGGGCAAGGAGGAGCCAAACATAGGAGAACAAACCCATCAGGAAAAGAGTCAGCAGTCCATCTGCATTTTAAAAACAAAGGCCACACTTTTGAAGTCCATATTTTGGACAGAGAGGACTGCTGGTTTGAAAGAGGGGTCAAAAGAGTCCATCTATGTCAAAATTGAACAGCCCCCTCTCAATGGGGAGAGGGGGAGGGGGAGGATATGACATATATCTCTAGTCTACAACACAGCCCTTTCAACAGTAGTGCAAAAGGCTCCACAGCCATTTGCACTACTCAGGGGATTCTGATGACACAGATAAACCTCTAGCTGGCCTCAAGGACTTTCTAAAAGAATGCAAATATCCAGCTGTCTACAAGGAATATAAATCCTTCCCCACCATACAGTCAGAGCTGAAGAAGCTTCTTGGATGAGAAGTGAAACATCTTCAAAGAAAAATCAGAAAGTCCAATTGTCTCTTGAAAAAGCACCTTTGGGACAACTATGATTTGGATGATTGAGAATCTCTACAGACATGAGGTGCCTAATGGAACCTTGGAGGCTTCTACTTGCAAAAAAAGATCAAGGCAGATCACTCATGTGCCCATTATCTTGACTATTTTTTTAACCTCCCCTACAGATGGCCTTGGGTGCCTATTATGGCTGTAAAGCTAGACAAATACAAGTGGCCCACTCATCAATTAAAAGAACACCATTCAGCAATTACTTGAAATAGAGGCAGTAGAGGTACAAGCTGGGAATTGGCTATAGAAATGGTCAATTTTATTTCATTTTGTGACAACTCAAGAATGAGTGGTTAGCATGTTAGTTCAATAGCAGGAAAAGGTCTTTAGTTAATTACTTGCAAACTGATTAATCAGAAATGTTGAAGTTTGAGAGGCTTAATAAGAGATTCTGAGTGAGAAAATAAATAATGGCACACAGGATTTGTTGAAAGATGCTTTACTCACTACCATTAAATTTCCTTGTAATATATGAACATAGTGCATACCGGGTATGTTCATATCTAGGCAATCAAAACCTATGAATGAGCCCTGGAATGCCTTCAGTTTAAACACTTGATATAAACAATATTCCATAAAGATGGAATACTTGAAAATAATTGGATTGCACTGAAATATCCAACCAAATATAGTGATAAATAAATAGTTGTATCTTATCTCTGTAAAAGTTAGAAACTTGTGTTGCCTGGATGACAATCCATAATCCTCTACAGTGCTAATTCTATATGAGGTTGGATTAAAAAAAACCAAAACAATTGGATCCAATTGCAATCTGAGGCTTTAAGGCCAGACCCTTAGATATGGCTGGATTAGAACTACACAGTATTCATCAACAAAGAGTTATATTCAGCCATTAATATTTATCACCCTCATAGAATTGCTAATAATAAGAACTGGTTGACCACCTTCCTCGCCTTTTACATTAAACCTCTATATAATAATACTGTCAGGACAAAATGACTTGTCTTCTGTGAGAATTTGTTGCTTCCTCTATTCTCACCCTACATTTTTTATTTTATTTTTATCCAATAGACCAGTTCATGGAATTTTTCATTTCCAAATATAGCTTAGTCTTTATTTAGGTAGTCTGAATGTTTCTTCAGATAAATACAATAGGATTTAGCAGCTGATGAGATTTTATTTAGAAAAATCACAATAACAAAATTAAAACAGCAAATAGAATCTATTGTTAAATTTATCTTTATGCCTCTTTCAAACCAGATGTTGGATTACAACTCCCAAAGTTTGCAAGCAATACATTTTTATTTTATCTATACATTTATTGTTACTTTGCCCCTTCCCATATTTGTTTGATATATCAAGCTATATTGATATATTCCATCGAACAAAGGAGTACTAACACACACATATGAAATTGTTTTTATGACTACAAATATTTTAAAGAATTACATATATGTGATTCATGTCATGTTTAACTTTTTATACTGTTTTAATAATTTAAAAATCCTGTTAACCTCTTTTCAGGTTTCATAAGAAACTCTTTTTCATGTCTTCATTACAGTACTAACAATAGTTTTAAAATACAGTGTCGAGTTATCTTGCTCCACAATTATTGTACTATCCCACTAATTTTAAATGAAGGAAAGTAGCTTCCTTATGCATATACATTTGCAGGGTCTCCAATGGGCGTTGACGGAAGAAAGAAACATACTTGTAACTATTTTTTTCTCTTTCTCCTGAAGAATCAGATCTTTTGTCTTTGTGACCAATGTAGGAGCAACTTACAAGAAGAAACAAATAGAAAATATGTGGCAGCGCAGTTTTCCTAAGAATTAATTAAGACAGATACCTGTCTCCAACCTTTTTGTGGATACTAAAATGTCAATTCCAGAGTACCCTAAGGAAACTAGATTATTTAGATCAGATTCAGTCTTGATTTAGACTGAGAATGGGCATCATTAGTGCTCTGATGGATTATCTTTGCCTGGTGGTTTTAGGCCTTTTAGCAACATTCAGAATTATATACTACAGCAGTGTTTTTCAAATTTGGCAACTTTAAGATGTGTGGAATTCAATTCCAGGAAAGAGGTGAAATATAACCATGTTGGTAAACTACAGTAAATATATTTAAATATAATATAAATATTCTACAGTAAATATAGGATACCTCTATACTACAAATATAATCTCCTCCCACCCCCAAAATAGTGGAGGGATGGAGGGATACTTTGATCCCACAAGAAATAAACACATACTTTATTATGTTGGAAGAAACATCCTTCTGGGTTCTGCTCCAAGTGGGGAAAAAGACACTGGAAACATGGAGACTGCTTGGAAAGATGGTTTAATGGAGGACAGGATCACATCGCTGGAGTTCCTGAACAGAAAAGGGCAGATACAGTAAATCCTCGGGTTTTTATGCTCTCTTTGGCTTTGCATTTCCTGGGGCCCCGAAAGAGTATCCTGATTGGTTGTCAGACTCCCAGGTGGTGGGGGTCTTAGCTAGCCTTGCTGGCTGATGGTCACATGTGCTTCCCAGGTCACATGCTTCCCAGGTCATATGTGGTGAGTTTCTGCTGCTATTGTGTAGAGGGCTAATCCTATCTTTGTTGGATCTTTGGCAATTCCTATTATGGCTCTGCCTGAAGGAGGTAGATCTTTGTTATGTAGAATAGACTGGCCCAGGCCTTAATGGCCCATTGACAAAGGGTGGGGGCAGAAAGATGGGAGCTGCTTCAAAACATGCTTATCCATTTCTCATCCAGGGAAATATAATATTCTGTCTTTTTAATATTTCCCAAAATATTTCATTCTCCTAGGAAAGGGGTACATGCTAACTTCCTACAATTAAAAAGGGGGATGGAAAAAAGGATGTAAAAACTCCTTTTTTAAAATACAGTCATATGCAAAACATTTGAGATAAAAAAATAGATCTGCTGAAAACAGAAAGCAGTTTAAAAATGGTCTCAAAAAAGGAGAAGGAAGGAAAATTTGAATTTGAATCTGACCAGAAAGTGTGAGGGAGTTGCTGCGCAACGATCCCAAGAGGCACCAAACATGTGATAACTCAGTTACATGAAACATGAAACATCAGGACAATAAAGATTTTAGCGATGCACAGAAAAGGAAATGCAAATAATTCTAATGTAGTATGCCTAAATGGAGGTAAACTTTTCATGGAGAAAAAGTATGTGGTCGCTAAGAGTTGATGGGTAACTTGATGGCACATAATTAATCAAGCCTATTTAAATGGATGTTTTCTGCTGTCTTTCCTGAAGTAAATTTCCCTCCAGCTAAAGAATTCCTGGATCCTTCCTCCAGATGATTCCTGAGGATTCCTATCAGATCCTTGCCAGCCTTTCGTTCTCAACTTTTGCTGAGTTTCAAAAGATAAAATCTTTTTCTATTTAACACAAAAAGACAGGGTTCTTGATAAACTATCTGTTTATGTTAGAATGCATCTGCCCTTCTGAATGATGTGGATTCAAATCAGTTGAGTGAATCTGGACACAGAATATCTGCAGTTTCCTGACACATGAAGGCAAGTGACTTTCAGTATCTATGTGTGGAAGAAAATATCTTCTGTGAATGTTACATATTTGAGATTATATATGTTTTAGTGTGAGAAAGGTATGTTTCATTTACATATGTTGCATGTACAAAAGATTGCTCATTCCTGGAAGATTTCTGGTTTATCTAATTGCTTCTGCTGGTAACTTGTAGGAGTGACCCGACTGTGATATTAGAACAGTATTGTTGATATTTTAAACC
This sequence comes from Masticophis lateralis, assembly GCA_030761175.1. Lineage (NCBI taxonomy): Eukaryota > Metazoa > Chordata > Lepidosauria > Squamata > Colubridae > Masticophis > Masticophis lateralis. The sequence goes on from JAUDYJ010000002.1 coordinate 165,573,388, forward strand.
CAACTATTTAATTAAGAAAGTATATATAGCATCTAAAAAAGCTGAGTCCCAAAGCTCAATAAAAGCATTAAATTAACTTGATTTTTTGACAATTCAGAAATGAAATGTATCTAATTACTGGACCAAACACTCTCTGCTGGAGTTGAATTCCATTTATTCTCCTAAAATTAGGACTAAGGAATTTTGGGTCCATGGCCACACATTGTTTTAAACTCCAGTTGAGCAATAATGACACTCCTATATCATTTTTAAATGAAAATGGTGGAGTCACTGTTTAGTGAATTGAATTTTATTTCAGCTTATCAAATTGAAAGTTTTTGAAGCCATTGGTATCCCATAGACCACAGATTGCGCACTATAGACAAGAAATTATTTTTATTATTACTTTTATTTGTGTATTGTTCATCATGCTGAAGGATCTTTTGATTTCAATTCTTGGCAAATAACATCTAAGCAGAAGGTCAAAAGTTTTCCCTCCAACTGCCCTCTCTATAGCATATCTAATTTGAATATCAGGTTCATACTGAGACAGATAACGTACAGTACAACTAGTTAGATTGTACCCAATTTTATTAATTTTATATGGTATTCTGTGTGTGTGATTAGTGCTAATCTTTAAATCAGGGGTGTCAAACTCAAGGGACCGGATCTGGCCCATGAAGCGCTTAGATCTGGCCCGCAGGGCCACCCTGGAAATAGCAAAGGATGGCCTGTGGTGCCTCTGCCAGCAAAAATGGAACTTGCAAGGGCCACAGATGCCCCCCCCCCAGCTCCATTTTCGCTGGCAGATGGTTGCAGGAGGCCGTTGCAGCCAAAAACAGAGCTCAGGAGCCTGTTTTGGCTGACAGAGCGCTCGGGGCACCACAGCCTCCCCCCCATTCGACACAAGTGATGTCATGTTGGCTATACCCACCCTGGCCATGCCCACCCAGCCCTGCAACTTTCATAAATACATGCCAGTTGCCAAGTGCTTGAATTTTGATCATGTGATCATGGGGATACTGTGACAGTTATAAGTGCAAGGACAAATTGTTGTAACTCTGGATGCTTGCTAAATGAATGGCTGTAAATTGAGGACTATGGTATCTGTAGAAGAGAATGTCATCCCTTGTTCCAGAAGCTTATCAGGGAAAAATATCAAACTATGGTTTGTTGAGGGAATAGATGCCCAAGCATGATGTCCCTCTAGTATGCAGGCATGATGCTATTCCTGTTCTTAGGATTTGATGTTGGGTATTGTGATTATACTGATGTATAATCAGTATAGAATGTGCTGTGTCAAAGGCAGTGATAACGCACTTATCATCTAATGCTTTTACTCACCAGTATCCCAAAGGAGGAAAAGATTGCAGAAAGCTTAAGGAAAAAGGACTGAACAATTGGACGACAGAAAAGCTCATTCTGGCTACATGTTTCTTGATAGGGGCTGAAGATGCTATGTGATATGCCATGTCAGCACACATAGGAGGGAAGTCATTCTTGGGCACCTATTCCCACAACAAGATGGGCGGCCATGTGCTGATGCTAAGTGCTGAGCAGTTTGTGTCAATTTAACAAACATCAACTTTCCCCCTGCAACCCATTTTTTCCTCTTCTGCAGCAGACACAGCATATTTTATATATCTGAAGAATATATGTTGACTTTATTTATTTAAAGTATTGTTAGAAATTAAGAGACTTCTGACTTTTCATTTGCTTGTTTTGGCAAATAATTAAAAATGCCCCATGTAAGACCTACCAACAGATTGCGTAGAAGCTGAAAGCAGGTTTACTCTGTGCCTGTGTAATGGCTTTCCCCATAAACAGTATTTTATTCCTAGACCTCATTTCCTCAAAGGGTAAGAACAGACTTCTCTTAAAGTGGTAGCCACCCCCCCACCCAACCTTCCCCTAAGCAGGGCTTTGTGAGGGATATTATGCCCTAAAGACAAAAAGCAACCAGAAGAAACAGCCACTGCTAAAAAGACCCCCACCCTATCAACAGAAGCAATGCCTTGTTATTAGGCCAAATCAACCAACACATTTTTTTTTTACAAAAATCTTGTAACTATCAGTGTTTCTAGAACTTTTCATCAGAGAAGTAGAAGAGGCATGGATAAGGAAGATGATCTTGGAAGCCCAAGAAATCCAAGGTATGTTGCTGGATGTACGGTAGGTTTGGGCAGCCTTCATTGGAAGAGAGAAACAGTAACAGTAATAAAAAGTAACAGTAAAACTTCACATGGAGCACAAGAAACATATATTTATGTTGAAGAGGAGCAGGGGTGAAATGCTCCTGGTTTGGACTGTATTGCTTGATCCGGTAGCGACGGCGGCAGGTGGTTCAGAGAGCTGGTAGCAAAAATCCCTGCGGCCCTCCCCCCACCATGCTCAGATGAGTCGCACGATCATCAGAGGCTTTTTTTTAACTTTTAAAAGCATTTTTTCTACAACCTCTTCCTACAAAAAATGTTTTTAAAAGTTAAAAAAAAAACCTCTGATGATCGCGTGGCTCAGCTGGGATCTTCAGAGGCTTTTCAAAGCATTTTTTTCTGCAACCTCTTGGTCAAAGAGGTGGTTTAAAAAATGCTTTGAAAAGTCTTTGACGATCCCAGCTGAGTTGCCTGATCGCCAGAGACTTTTCAAAGCATTAGAAAAAATACTTTTGAAAAGTTAAAAAAAAGAAAAGTTGGCCACGCCCACCAGTCACATTACCACCACCACCACCAAGCCACGCCCATAGAACCAGTAGTAACACATTTTACATTTCATCCCTGGAGAGGAGGAAGGGCAGGAGCAATGGATATTTGCTGACTAAGAGTCTGGCTAGGTCAGAGAGAGGTGCTGTGGAAGCCTAGAACTGAAGCAAGGAGAAAGCTGGGGAAAGGGAAACCAGGACCTTGCTGATCTCTCTTATCTACCTCTTGCTGATCATCTATCTACATGTATAGAGAGGAATAGAGAAATACTAATGGGAGGACAGCAAAGCCCCAAGATTATTTGGGGGGGGGGGGGTGACAGGGACATCAGTGGTATCAGGATAACTGTCATGCATTCCTTGAGGTACCCCATCATGAGGGGAACTTCTTCATTTCACTGTTACAGAGGGGGGAAAGCAATCAAATAAGGGCTAAATGTATTCATCTTTTTTTGCTTCAGAAGTAAAATTGCTCTAGGCCAAATGAGCTTGTTCTAAGGTGAACATGAATAAGACTGCTGTTGTGCAGATCAGTTTAACATTGCTATGTGCCATACATACACTGAGCTTCACAATTTTCTATGATGCCACTGGACATAAATTTTTGGATCATTCTATAATTGTTCATCGTCTTTCTTTGCCTTTTTCACATTTTTTAATTCCACTGATGAAACCAATCCTGGATTATTCAAAGTAGTGCCATTTAATTCTGATTAACAAAATGCTTGTGTGTGTGTGTGTGTGTGTGTGTTTATTATTATCAAAGTTTTTCAGGAAATGATTGCCTCTCCCTCTTTCCTAGGATTGCAATAGAGGGACTAGCTCAGAGTCATCCAGCTGGCTTCATGTCTATGGTGGGAGTGGAGCTCATAATTTCCCAATTTCTAGCCTGATGCTTTAAACCACTGCACCAAACTGGCTCTCAGAATTAAGACTGGCTCTCTGTAGACTTGGTCTATACCAAATGATAATCTTAAAATATTTTTTCTCCAAGGGCCACTGAATGCCCTTGCACATCAGAGTCTTCCTAAATGTGGCATCTCAACTAAGACATGATGTTTGATTGCTTTTACTCTGACTTGGTCTCAAGAGGACTATCCATATCTGTTCAGCAGAAGACTACTGAGCTAGAATGAGCAGCTTAAAAAGGAAATGAAAGAACTTTGCACCTAATGCCAAATAGTGGAAGATGAGCAGGCCACTTCCTGCATATCACTTTTCTGTGCATTTCATTACCTAAACTAACAAATCCCTTAAAAATTAGTGATTTTTTGTCTGACGCATTCTTTTCATTTCATGAGAAATATAAGAAAGTGAGACCCATCAGTGCAATCCCCCCCACTGCTCATTCAAAAATTAATCCTACTATGTTTCACTAATTGCAAAAAGAGTTGCAACAGCATGAAATCCAAATCAAGGTTCCCACTTCCAGGCTCCTATTAGCCCAGTGTTTCTCCATCTTTTTTTTTAACCCATGGCCTCCTCCTGATCTTGTTTTTCTCCAAAGATCCCCATGTCCAGGACCATGGCATGCTGTCCAGATCCAGACATGGGACAGTAACTGTAACTTTCTCTGGCATCAACAAGACAGTACTTGCTGCATTTGCTGTTGTACTCTGCTTTTCTGTGGCCATCTTGGCACTTGCTGGGGACTTGTTACATGTTTTTAACCCATGGCCCCCTTTTAATATCCTAGGGCCAGGCCTCCCTCTCACTGTTGAAACTGATGTATTAACTCATGGGCAGGCAAGGTCCCATAGCTGTCTTATGGGGAGGGTTTGCCTTACCCAAGTTCAGAGGTCCCCAACTCCCTCCCTGGCCTACCCTGGGATCTTGCTAGCCAGTTTTGATTTTCATCTACAGAAAGGCGACTGAGCATATGATGCAGTGGCAACTCTTCTCTGAAATGTGCTGCATTTTTATCTTTCTATTTTATAATTGTGTTTTGATGGAAAACTTTAAGTAATATTCAATGCATTCCAAAAGAGCACCATTTTATGTTTTCCTTTTTTATTCTGGGTATGTTGTGATACTTTATCAGTAGTTGACTCTCAGGGCTTGAAAGAGATGTCAGTATTCTGGTGTTTATTCCCAACTTGGTCCTGAAGATTTCTTCCATGCAGGTTCTGTTTAGATATTGTAATTAATGGTTACCTATCACATTTTCTGTAGATATTAAAAGTCAGCTTTGTTGTGCTTGTCTGGTTCAGGAGGATCAAGTAGGATTGAAGGATACATTCAAGGTCAGCTCCCCCCTTACCTTGCTTGAGCAGATCCAACCATCTTGTTATCTCTGCTGGGAGTGTCAGCAGCGTTTGACCTTTTATTTGCCTAAGTGACACAAAAGCACAAAAGCCTTTCCAGTTCCCAAGGTCGCCCCTATCTGCACAGGATCTCCCGAAGGCCTCAAGCTGGGGGTCAACTTCGAGGCTCGAGCGGGACGACTCCCCGGCCTCTTTTTAGCTCCAACTTGACTCAGAAAAGCTCCCTCTTCCGTCCGGCCGTCCCGCGGGGATCATTCCTGCAGAATGGCCGGCCATCCTTTCTCTTTCCAAGATGTCCTCAGAGGTCCCTTAAACTGCAGAGCGTGGCCTCCTCGGATCCAACGTCTGGGCACCTGAGAAGGGTTAAATGCCTTCGGGCGGCTGCCGCTCTTATCAGCCCCGCTCAGGTTAAAGAATGACTTTAACCTCAGCCTGCGTGGAGGAGGGAGCGTCACATGGCGGGGGGGACGGGACGTGTGGTTTGTTCCTCTGCTACACTCAGCTTTTCTGCCTTGCCGCTACTCCCCTGGGTGGGGGGTGCCGGAGGGAACTGCCCACCCCACCCCTATTTCCCGTTTCCAGCCCCTGATAAAATGCTCCGCTGCCTAGTGAGTCGCTTCAGTTGTCCTGGCATGGGCGATAGATCCCGGAGCGAGCGGTGCTGAGAGAACCCCTGGATTGGACTGGCGCGTTGGCCGAAAAAACTGACAGACGTAAGGAGGGCGGCTTTGCGGGCAGCGACACTCCACGTGCCGCTTGAAGTTACTTCTCTGTCTCTCCCCCCACCCCCACCCCCAACTCTTTTGTTGGCTTTCTTACCTCTCTTGCCAGGATCTACCGGGTGGCTCCTAGCTGGAAAAGACCCATGAATAATTGGATGCCAGCGTGGCTAAATAACAGAGGCAGGGAGACCACACGGAGGAAGCGCAAAACCAAATTTAATTTTACACCAAAATGACTTCTGAAAAACAAACTGCAACAGGCTACAACATATTCCATCTGTCAAACCAACCAAAGGGGCAATTACTTTGCTGGGTCTGTCCATCTTCTCTCTTTTATTCAAGGCCTTCCAAACGTTTCCAGGGAATTAATACGGGGCAATGGAAACGAATGGGATTCCCATTTGCAGTTGCCCTCTGCGTGCAGATGAGACGTAGAGATCGTGTCGTTTGAATCAGTACTATTTTCTCGGATGGGTCATCATCATGTTAAAATGAAAGATTGCTAAAGATAACCAAATTTAAATTTAAAAGGGAGCAGCAGTAATCTTATTTATTCAAAATGATCTTGACTACAGTAGCAATGAAGCTTCTCATATGGATTGCTATAGCTCCTAGAATAAGACAAAATAGTTTGATTATAGCACCTATTCTTTAACTCTTTGCTAATGTGAGCAATGAGAGGAAGTTCATGTCCTCCTCTGAGAAGTCTTGGGGCTTATTTCTTTGGTTTTATTATTGGCTGATTTGTTATTATTGCAACAATATAATATTACTGACATTCAGTTTTGTGCATTAGGATTGTGTTATAGCATATTTAAAGTGTTCAGCCACAGGCAGATTTACTATTATTAATAATGAGAAATTATTCTCATTATTATTTACTGCATGCAAAACAATCTGGAAGATAATAATCCATCTTTTTCCAAAGTGGGAAAATCATTTTTTTTTAATGTTATATATCTGGACAGGGATCTTAAAGGTCAAAAGAATAGAAAGCCACAGAAGAATTTGGAAGAGAATAGGCTGATAACTAGGAAGATAGGTCATTTAGGATGATCTTGTCTTGCACAAGTCCCAATGAAATGCAAATGAGCTGCTCAAAAGACCAGTGCTGGAGGCTGCCTCTCCAGGCAGTTCCTCTTCTTCTCTTTCCCAGGAAATCTTTTCCAATGGCATAAACAACTAGCAATCCTGGGATTAGACTTTTTGAATATGCGCATTGAGAGCTGTGTTTAAAAACACATTAATGAAACATTCTGGATACAACTGATTTCTTAAAAGTTTTAAAGCAAGAAAGCAAAGACTGACAGTTGTACTAATGTGGTGTTTTAGATGTTTTTTAATTAATTTTTAATTTAAAACAAGGTGTTTTCAAAACAATATCAACAATAAATACAAAATAGAAAAGTTATACAATTAATGCTCAATTAATAAAAGATGAAGCATGCCAAGCAAAATACAATATATGAAATATAAGATATATGAAATATAAGCTATAGAAGATATAAGATAAAAGAAAAAACAAGCATTTCTGGAATTAATGCTTATATTATTATTAAGTATTAAAAGAGAAAAAAGGTTAGCATTTTTAGTATGTGAAGTTTGTCCTCACAGCAATAATCTTAATAAAATTATTTTAATAAATTATGATGTTTGCTATTTATATGTTCTGGAATTATACCTAGTAAAATATATTGTATTTTAGAAATTTTATTTTGAGTTTAATCCCTAAGATTACCTGAGTGAGGCACCTTTCCAATATTTTGGGGGAGTTTTGCATGTCTAGATGTCTCATGGCAGGGAAATGGAATTTAATGTAATTTATACCTCAATTCACTATACCTTTTTCTATTTAATTCAGGATTTTACTATTTCTACCTGACATTCAAGTTACAATTGTTCATATTGTATTTATTTATTATTTAGATGTATATAGCCACCCATTAAATGCATGACTCTGGATGACTTACAATAATTTTAAATTCTACAAAAAAAAAAAGAACAAAAGTAGAATCCTAAACATGTTTTTAAAAAACACATAAAATGAACTAAAAGATGATCATTGCCAGATAGGTCAATAGATATTGACCTCAGTCACAACTAATGGGTTTGCAATCAAGGTAATACTTTTGAAGATCCAAAATGAGCAAGATGCACTGAGATGATGTATTTGATTTACCTAAAACAGCTTACTTGTCTGATAGATCCATTGATCTTGTAGTCTCTTCAGCAGTAAAGCCACTACTTCAGTGAGACTAATTCCCATTGAGATTGCCATATGAAAGCTTATCATGACTGGTAGAAAAAAAAAGAGCGATTAGATGCATTCCTAGCATCATTACTATTCTAAAAGATACATTTTTAGGTAAAGAAATGACCACAATATGGCAGGTGCTGAGGAGTGAATAGCACAGTGTTGGAACATACAGTAAAGCTGGAGACCTGTAGAGAGGGCAGGATTAGCTTCAGATTTCCTGACTTGAGCTCCTAGACTAGAGGAAAGGCAAGGCGTAACTCTAACAAACAATAAAGCTAGAGGTAGGAACTAGAACTCGGCTGGGCTTTCCAGATAAGTTCCGGGATTCTTTCTTTTACCCTTTGTATGTATGTGTCTGTGAGCATAAAAATAAATAATATGATTTCATCTTTTCTCTCATTTTTAGAGGATGAGCTTCTTGTACCTCATGGGTGTTTTCCTGGCTGTCCTTCCAAGCCTTCATGCTGGTTCCTCCCTACGCTTCATTGCAGTTGGAGATTGGGGTGGACTCCCCAGTGCACCTTTCTACACTGCTCGTGAAGCAGCTGTGGCCAAAGAGATGGGGCGAACTGTTGCTTCACTGGGAGCTGATTTCATCTTATCTCTTGGAGACAACTTTTATTACAATGGGGTGGCTGATATGTATGACAAACGTTTCCAGGTGAGGAGCATGAAAACACCATCAGGGCTCTCTGAATAATGTTCATGTGCAATCCTAATATGCATCTAGTTGGCATTCTGCAAGGTCCACCTCTTATGTGGAGTATATGTCAGTTGCAAAAGGATCAGGACTATAGGTTGAGTTGTAACTCAGAAAGATTTATCGCTCACACCCATACACAAGAATCTAGTCAACTAGTTGTCAGCACTAAAATGGCCCAAGATAAGGAGGGAAGACAGAAATTAGAATACGAAGCAAAATGTTCAAGGAAGTCTTTGCTAACTTATTCCATAAACTATTGTCTGACAATTAGGATGTCTACCCAGGCACCATTTTTGCTCACTGAAGCATTATCATACCACCCTACAAATGTTCTTACCATTACTACTGAGTTCTCTTCATCAGTCAACCAGTGTTCATTTTGGTTTTAATTAACCACCGTAATTGGCATGCTGACAGTGTTCCCACCCGTGTTTATGCTGGCCTTTAATTCCATGGTAGATTAAAATGAAGTTATCTACTTATAGATAACTTCATTATGGGGAGTAGCAACACAAAAGATGACTGAAATGTTATTGAGGCATCATGATGTCTCCCCTTCAGCAGAGACAGGGAATTGGGAAGCAGAATGAGGTGGGAGGTCCTGCCGAATGACCTCCTAGCAGAATGACAGCAGAATGAGGTGGGAGGTTCACCTTGAAGATCAAAAGTATACATATTACCTAACTCTTACAGATATTTATTTTGTGTAATGTTTGGCTAAAGGTTAATCAACTGAAGCATATGAATGATGGGGAAACAATCTCCTCCCAAATCAGTTTAAATGACATTAGTCAGTGGGTTGTCCTGCTCCAAAGGAGGAAGCAAGTATTCAACATCTCCAGATGTCTTCACCAAGCGAGATGTTACAAAAGGTTGTATGGGAGGATTAGCGAGAAGGGGAAGAAACAGATAAAGGAGAAAATATTTACTTATTCAATTGAAGGAACCTATATACTCAAAATCCTAAAATTTGGGAGATGCACATTTAAATAGATTACATCTTGCCATATCAATAGAAAGGAGGAAATGAAATGAAAATGATAAAAAATGAAAGATTTCAGAACCTTGTGGTTTTATGTTTGTTTGCTATATTCAGAGAACAGAAACATTACAAATGTGGGAAGAATAGACTCAAAAGAACAAGGGATGGGCTTGAACAATGAGGAAAACTCACTGTAATATACCTTGCTCTGGTATAGAAAAGAGAATTGTTGATGCTTCTGTCCTGTAGCCACAAGTAACCAAATTATGTGAATTACCTCTGTAGAAATTTGTATCTAGGGGGAAAATTGCATTGAGAATGATAACAGTAGAAAAAAACTACAGGAATACTTCAGAGATACTGCGATTTTGGTTCACAATAAAGTAAATATCACTATAAAGTGACCCACACACAATTTTAGTTTCCCAGTGCATATAAAAGTTATGTTTATGCTATACTGTAATCTATTAAGTGTGCAATAGCATTATGTATAAAGAAACCCAATGTACATACCTTAATTTAAAAAAAAAATACTTTATTGCTAAAATGCTAATCATCATCTGTGCCTTCAGCAAGTCATAATCTTTTTGCTGGTGGAAGGTCTTATAAAAAACCCACGTTATTCCCATAGCACAACAAACTGAAGTGCAATAAAACAAGGTGTGCCTGTACTGCTAAAGATGTATGCACATTGGGTAAACATATTCCTCCCCTATAGGAAGAAGGGCGATCAAGAAACCTTCCTGGGATTTTCTTCTCCAACTATTTACAAATGTGCAGCTTCTACCCTCAGAGGACAAAACCTTATTTGGGAATAAGTTTGTCTTAGGAAACAGGGCCCCTTATATAGGAACAGTCTGGCTGTTTGGGAGGGAGGGAGAGTTCACCTTCTAGCCTCCAAGAGAAGCTTCTCCAGGGATTAGGCAGCTTCTAATCACTTGGTTGAGCAGGCCTTCCTTTCACGTGGAAGGGTAGAATTATCTCTGATATGGCATCAGATTGCAACTGAACATCCCAAAGAGGATGGGAGGGAAGCAACCAATAAGTGAAGCAGATTCCTGTTTGGGAAGAATCCCATTTTGGGCCTCTGACAAGTCCTTTCTTCCCCCAGAACTGGACAGACCCCTTGCAGTGATTTATAGGCAATGATGCCCCTCTTAAAAAGGCAACATGCTTCCTCTTCATTCGACCTCAGAAGAAAAAGTTTAATCCCTGAAGGATCCCTAGAGTTTAATCCCTAGAGGCTCTCTAGTTTTTCCTAGGGGTGTGATGGAGTGGAGCCGTCAGTCTCTAAATTTACAAAGATAAGTACCCGGGTCAAGGAATATCTTCTTAAATCTACGGCCCCAACCTGCTACAGGTAATCCTCTGCTTACAACCACAATTAAGCCCAAATTTTTCATTGCTAAGCAATACAGTTGTTAAGTGAATTGGTGCAATTGTTAAGCGAATCCCCTGTTGACTTTGCTTGTCGGAAGCCAATTATTGTCAAAGAAACAATTTCTAATTTTTGTGGTACCTGGAAAAATCTTGACATTTTTACCAGCAGTTGATACTGTGCAGAAAACATTTCTTCCTCTTCCCCGCAGATAAATGTTTCTTGTTTCTTTGTAGGAAACCTTCGAATCCGTTTTCCAAGCACCTTCACTGCGTAACTTGCCCTGGTACGTTGTGGCTGGAAACCATGATCATTCTGGGAATGTCTCCGCCCAGATTGCCTACAGCAAAATCTCCAAGCGCTGGTGAGTCTGGGATCTGACAAAGGATAGAAGGAAATGCAGTTGCTGCGTGTGCAGGTGTTAGTGGGGGAGAGAAACAATGTGCTATTGCCTTGCAGTGAATATCCTCTACTAGAATATTCACACTAGAACCACAGAATCCTAGAACCAGAAGAGGCCACTGGGGCTAATTCTGCTCAGTGCAGGCAGCCTATTACAGCATCTCAGGCAGATGGTTGTCTAACCTGCACTTGGGCACAATCACTATTGGCAGGCAATCACTTCTCTTGGCCATTGGTTCGAATGTTGAACTGCACTTACTATTAGAAAAAAAGGGATTCCCCCCAAATAATAAACATCAATGGCCACCAGATTATGCTATCTCTCAAAAAGAGAATGAATAATTCTTTTAAATTCTCTTTTACAATAATGTAGCATAAAATCCTTTATCTTGGTGGTATGAGAACAGATGTTACACAGAGACTTGTATGCTTTTTTTGAGTTTGTATTTCCTTCTTAAACAGATACACCCTCCTTCCCCGCTCATAACTATGCTAATTAAGTACTTCTGTCCTGCTCTACCCACAAACACATTCAGCCAGTCTCACTTTTCTTTGCCTCCTTCATATTTCCTCCTTCTTAAACAGAAACACAAACACACAACTATGCAAATGGAACAGTTATGCAAATGGAACAGTTATCCACAACAGTCATAACACTTCTAATTCTTTGCCTCATACATATGTGCAACAAACCAAGATTGCAGCACACAGATTAATGTAATATTCAAACTCTATTATTAGGTATATGCATTTGACATAAATCAGTCACAATTTTTGCATTATACATCCAATTCACAATTTTTAACTGGCTTCCAATGCTCTGGCTGTGAAAGTGTTCCTCTTTGCCAAGGGACATTCTGGGCATAAACTAATGGGACATCATTTATTTTATTCTTCCTGTAATTTTATAACCTGTCTTTATATGTACATGCTTAGATTTTAAAAAATTGGCTCCTGCAAAGATTATTAGTCATAAGCCCTTTCTGGCTTTTGAATGAACTTAGAGTGGAGTCTGGCCAACATTTGTACTGTTATTAGTACCAGGCTGACTTCCTGGGAGGCTCTCCTGCCACTTGTTTCTCCTTACACTGAGAAACAAACAATAAATTTTTAGAGAATTCCATGTTACTTTTATGGCTGAAAGTTGGACTGTATTGAACTACTGCACCTCTCTGGGCTGGCTGGCTACAATGGTTCAGTCACATGGGCAAGAAGTATTCTCCTTGCTTCCCCAAACTACATTTGTAAATAAAGTTTTGATTCAAGGATCCAAACTGCCAGTTTGTTTATCTATTTGCTATGATATTCCAATTGGGATGGAAACTATTAATCTAGGAGGTAGGTTTTTGCAGATCTTGAAGTACCTTGGAAATGCTCTTGTGAAGTAGAAGCATGTTCTCTTGCTTTCCTCTAAAATGTCTTCCTCCAACCTTTTTTACGCAGGCATTTCCCTAATTATTACTACAAGCTGAGGTTCAAGGTGCCTGGCAGCAATACTACTGTTGCAATCCTCATGATAGACACAGTGACCATCTGCGGTAATTCAGATGACTTCCAAAGTGAGCAACCCTTACGTCCTCAGAATGTAGGCATGGCCCGTAGCCAATTGTCTTGGCTCCGCAAACAAATGGCCAGTTCCCAGGATGACTACTTGCTGGTGGCAGGGCACTACCCAGTATGGTCTGTGGGAAAGCATGGCCCCACTGAATGCTTGGTCAAGCAGCTTCAGCCACTGCTACTGAAACACAAGGCCACTGCCTATCTATGTGGCCATGATCACAACCTGCAGGTGAGAGAAGAAACCTCATCACTGAGTTCTGCTGTCTTCTGTAGGCAGGGAACCTCTGACCCTTTAGATGTTTGTGATCTACAACTTTCCCTACCCCATTGATCATCTTGGCTGAGGTGGTTGTGGCTGTAGCACAGAACATTTGGAAGGCTACTGGAATGGGAACCCAACAGATGAAAGAGAGAAGGTCTGAGCCTGAGCCCCAGGTCCATCAGGAAACCTGCCTGTCAGTCCTTATTTTTAACCTGTAAAATGGGAAGGACGATAGGCTCCCTTATAATTGCTGGAGATGACCAAGGTTGTAAATGCTTTATAGTAATAAATGTAAAATAAGTTCTTCATAGGCTTCTTGCATTTTTGCATTGTCTTTGATCTGCTTTCCAGTCTGCAGTGGAATTTATTGCTTTTTTACAGTTTCTTTCTTACAATCTCAAGCATAATCTTTCTGCTTTCATTGTGGATTGAGTGAAAGAAACCTAGTCAGTGTTATTTTGCCTTGACTTACCTTTGTTCCTGTTGTGTTTGTACTGAACTCTGTTAAGCCTATTCTTGCCTTCTCTCTAGCCAGCTCTTTGCTTTTCTTGAAAATTCATAAAAGCTTTTCTTAAATGAGCTTAGCTTCCCTGTGTGTGTTTCCTAAGATTAAATGCTCTATCCCCAAATCCACTCTCTTTTGTTCGCTTCACACACACTGAAAGCCCTTTTAGTACAGCCATGCATTTCATTGCCTGTGTCATCTAGTATGTTCTGAGCAATAAATGCAGCAATTGTTCTCCAGGCTTAGTTTGGCTGAAGCATCTAATGTTTTTTCCATTGTTGTGATTATCACAATGAGCTTGCCATGGTGGTTCTGCAAGTCCTAGACTGAGTTACACATCAAGCAATTAACTAGTGGAAGAGCTTGCCTCCAAAAGTTGTGGGTGCTCCATTACTAGAGTTTTTTAAGAAGAGACTGGACAGCTACTTGTTCAATATAGGTGCTTGGACAGGTAGTTAGACTAGGAGATCTCCAAGGTCCCTTCTAACTCTGTTATTCTGTATTCTGAATAGAAACCTAATTAATGTTTCTCCATAGGAATGTTAATGTGCAATTGCAGAATAATGGACAGAGATGTCCCCAAATGGTCCTGATCTAAATCTATCGTTTCTTCTTTTTTCTCCATTGAATAGTATCTACAGGACAAAGGTGGCATAGGCCATGTGCTAAGTGGAGCAGGAAACTTCATGGATGTCTCCAAGCAACACCTCCACAAAGTCCCAAATGGTTACCTACGCTTCTTCTACGGGCAGCCCTCTTCCCAAGGAGGCTTTGTCTACTTTGAGGTTGATGGCAAAGAAATGCGAATCTTCTATATTGAGGCCAGGGGCAAGTCTCTTTACAAGACTTCACTACCCAGGCGGAGACTAATCTAAAGTTCAGACAGCAGTTTTGCTGACTTCTGCATTAGATACTGTGACTCAGAGAGAGAGGCACTGGTGGCATCTCTGGCTCACACATACCCTCGCTTCTTTCCATTAAGTTAAGAGCTGGCAAGTGTAAGAAGGGGAATTAATGAAAGTTTGTGTTACTTTTTCTCATATTTTGAGAGTCACTCCTGTTGGAACCCGGTAACCTTTCTCTATTCAACATTCCAAACGTTCCCAGTGAATGTAACTCTGAAGTCCCATGGGTAGGCTTGGGGCTCCAGCCATTCCTTGACAGCCACAGATAAAGAATTGTCAATGATCCAACTCATTTGCTGTATGGACAGTGATTCCAATTCATTTCTGAACAGTAGTACAGTTTAGTTTTTCACGGTTTTAGGACAGCCTAATAATAGGAGCTGAAGGCTTAGCAATATCAGCCAGTGGTATAACTCCTATCTAGTTTAATCCCACTCTTATTCCTGGATAGTGTCACAGTCCTGCTGTATGCACATTCTATTGCTAGATAACATATGGGGGGAGTTTCCATTGGCAGTGCTTTTAGCATCTACTTGTCATGCATACATAAATAAAGGTGCCAATTATTGAGGCATGGGCAACACAGTCATAATTTCTCCAAGCTTTCTTCAACAGTGTAAAGGAAAAGTGAGGACAGTTCTTTGATTTGATTATGTAGTTTGTCCCAGGAGCATGGTAAAAGCCTGAGCTTGTCATGTGCATTCTCTAGAAGCAATAATTGGATCTAATGATGCTACCAACTCTAAATAAATTAATATGCTGACAGTTTCAGGTGAAGATAGTGGGATTCAACAAGCTGAAGTGTAGGACAGAAATTAACTTTTAACATCTGAAGTTTGAAGTGCTGTAGAAGGGATTAAGCTGGATTCAAGAATAACGAAGACTTTATTATCATTCTCCTGCAATGCCACTTTAGGATTGTACATCCATTTTTTCTATCAGAAAAAAACATTTTAAGTTCACAATTCAGCATCCTGTAGTATGAGTTTAAGTAGTGTAGCAAGGAGCTTCCATCCTCTTTGCATGCAAATCCTATAGAGCAGGAGATAGTAATGGCTAAGGAACAACAGTATACAGGACATCTCTTGCATGTGTTAGATATTATACTGTTTAGCCAATCAGGGCATTGGATTTAATGGTTCATTTACTTATTCAAGGAGTTGATGCCCCAGTGCTTCAGACTTAAAGAATGCCATGACATGCCTGCCAAAGGTTTAGGAGATTTTTCTGTATTCTAAATCTGACTAATGATGATTTTGCATTGCAAATACAGTAAGTGAATGAACACCATGCATGATAATGCATCATTTCCTTTCTTGTGGCTTACCTTTTTTTTTGGTTTGATTTTGCTTGAAATGTTAGCTACAGTTATGTATTTAAAGTCATATATTTGCCAAAAATTGGGAAAATTCAGTTTCCTATGAGATTTATAATTATTCATCACCAGAATTCAAATTTATTCTCTATGTAGTGTTCTTAATTTGCTTTATAAGAGAATACAATCTTCTCATTTTTTTCTTGCAAATGATTGTTCAATAAATGTCTTATGAATAATGTCTGCTTCTTTCATTCATTTAATTTCTCTTAAGATATTCTGAAAAACAGTTTGCCTATCAAGTTTGGTTGCTTGGAGTTGCAAATTCCTGACTCATTAGATAGTGGATGTTCTTCCACATTGCTTGGCAAGAACATCAGTGTCTTCCAAGGTTTCAGTGGTTTCACAAATCTTGATCTTAATGTAGGCAAAGTATGACTGACATTGTTTACACAGAATGAAGGAAGCAGAAATTGTTTCTGTTTACACAGAATGAAGGACCCAGAAATTGTTCTGCTGAATTTCAGGGCTAAACCAATAAGAAACAAATAACAAGGTTAAAAACCAAATACAAATTAACAGAGTTGGAAGTGATCATGTAGGTCATCTAGTCCAATCCCCACCCAAGGAGGAGACTCCACCATTTTCGACAGATGGCAGCCCAGTTTCTTGAAAGCCTCCAGTGATGAAGCTCCCACAATTTCTGAAGGCAAGCTGTTCCATTGGTTGATTGCACTGTCAGAAAATTTCTACTTATTTCAAGGTTGAACCTCTCCTTGTTCCATCCATTATTCCTTGTCTGGCCTTCAGGTACTTTGGAAAACGGATTGACCCTCTCCGCTCTGTGGCATCCCCTCAAGTATTGGAAAACTGCTATCATGACTCCCCTAGTCCTTCTCTTCACTAGACTAGACATGCCCAGTTCCTCATATGTAATCGTTCTTCATATGTTTTAGCCTCCAGTCCTCTAATTATCTTTGTTGCTCTTCTCTGCACTCTTTCTAGAGTCTCAACATCTTTTTTATAGTGTGATGACCAAAACTGGATGCAGTATTCTAGGTGTGGTCTTACTAAGGCTTTAATAGAGTAGTATTAGTACCTTACTTGATCTTGACTGAATCACTCTGTTAATGCAATTTAGGATTGCATTGGCTTTTTTGGCTACTGCTGCATATTGTTGGCCCATATTTCATTGGTTATCCACTAAGACGCCAAGATCCCTCTCACAGTTACTGCTATTAAACCTGATTTCTCCCCTCTATATGTGTACTCATGGTTTCTCTTGCCTAAGTGTAAGACTTTACTTTTTTCTACATTGAATTTCATTTTGTTAGATAGGGCCCAGTGTTCAAATTTGTCATGATCCATCTGGATCTTGGGCCTATCATCTAGAGCAGGGTGTCAAACTCCATTTCATTGAGGGCCACATCAGAATTGTGTTTGACCTTGTGGGGTGTGTGTGTGTGGCTGGGGTCGGCATGGCCAAGTCAATGTCACTTGAGCTCCATTTTCAGCCGTGATGGCCTCCTGCAGCTTTCTGCCAGCAAAAACGGAGCTCGGGGTGTGTGCATGGCCTGTTGCAAGCTCCATTTTCACTGGCAGAGGGCTGCAGAAAGCCATCGCAGCCAAAAATGGAGCTCAGGAGGGCTGTGCAAGAGAACCGTGGGCCAGATCTAAGCACCATGCAGGCCGGATCCAGGCCCAGGCCTTGAGTTTGACACTCCAGATCTAGAGTGTTGGCTATTCCTGACAGCTTGGCATCATCTGCAGATTTGGTAAATTCCCCTTCTATTCCCTCATTTAAGTCATTTATTAAGATATTGAAGAGCACTGGGCCTAAGACAGAACCTTGTGGTACCCAACTGCTTACTTCCCTCCATGTAGATGTAGTACCATTAAAGACTACTTGTTGAGTACAGTTTGTCAGCCAGTTACTAATCCATTTGATGGTGAAGCTATCTAGCCTTCTTTTTTCTAGCTTACCAAGAAGTAGGTTGTGGTCTACTTTGTTGAATGCCTAGCTGAAGTCTAAGTATATTATGTCCACAGTATTTCACTGGTCTACTAATTTAGTCACTATGTTGGTTTGGCATGATCTGTTTTTAACAAACCCATGCTGACTTCTAGTTATTACTCATTTCTAGATGTTGGCAGATCTCTTTTTTTATTATCTTTTCCATTATCTTTTCCAGTATCTTCCCAGGTATTGATATTAGGCTGATTGGTCTGTAGTTTTCTGGGTCTGTTATTTTTCCTTTTTTGAAGATAGGAACCATATCAGCTTTTTCCCAGTCTTGTGGTAGTTCCCCAGTGCTCCAGGATTTTTGAAAGATGTGGTACAGTGGTTCTGAGATGGCATCTGCCAGCTCCTTTAGAACTCTGGGATGAAATCCATCCGGTCCCAGTGATTTGTATTGGTCAAGATCAGACAGGTGTTCTATTATTATTATTATTATTATTATTATTATTATTATTATTATTATTATTATTATTATTGCTTATTTTAACTTTTATTTCTAGTCTGTCTTTTACAGTTATGTTTTTAATAGGCTGGGCTATAGGTTTTTTGTGTGTGTGTGAAGGCCGATGCAAAGAATGAGTTAAGCAGCTTTTCCAAATATAGAATAGAATAACAGAGTTGGAAGGGACCTTGGAAATCTTCTAGTCCAACCCCCTGCTTAGGCAGGAAACCCTACACCACTTCAGACAAATGGTTAACCAACATCTTTAAAACTTCCAGTGTTGGAACATTCACAACTTCTGGAGGCAAGTTGTTCCACTGATTAATTGTTCTAAGTGGCAGGAAATTTCTCCTTAGTTCTAAGTTGCTTCTCTCCTTGATTAGTTTCCACCCATTGCTCCTTGCCCTAAATAGCTTGAGTCCCTCTTCTTTGAGGCAGCCCCTGAGATATTGGAACATTGCTATCATGTCTCCCTTAGTCCTTCTCATTAAACTAGACATACCCAGTTCCTGCAACTGTTCTTCATATATTTTAGCCTCCACTGCCCTAATCATCTTTGTTGCTCTTCTCTCCACTCTTTCTAGAGTCTCCACATCTTTTTTACATTGTGGCGACCAAAACTGAATGCAGTATTTCAAGTGTTGCCTTACCAAGGCATTATAAAGTGGTATTAACACTTCATGTGATCTTGATTCTATCTCTGTTTATGCAGCCTAGAACTGTGTTGGCTTTTTTGGCAGCTGCTGAACACTACTGGCTCATATCTAAATGGTTGTCCACTAGGACTCCAAGATCCCTCTCACAGTTACTACTATTGAGCAAGATACCACATATACTGTACCTGTGCATTTTGTTTTTCTTGCCTAAATGCAGAACCTTACTTTTTGCACCATTGAATTTCATTTTGTTAGATAGTGCTCAATGTTCAAGTCTGTCAAGATCCTTCTGTATCTTAAGCCTGCTTTACATCCTTGCCGTCTTCTTTCTTTAGTGGAGCAACTGTTTCCTTGATTTTTTTCTTGTTATTTATATGTTGGAAGAAACTTATTTTTATTATCTTTTACTTTTGTTGCAAGTCTTTGTTCATTCTGAGCCTTTGTTTTCCTGACTTCATCTTTGCAGGTTCTGGCTATCTGCTGATATTCTGCCTTAGTTATGTGTCCTTTCCATTTTTTGTACTTGTTCTTTTTGTCTTTCAATTTGTCAGAGAGATCTTTGTGCAGCCATGCTGGTTTCTTCTTGGATTTCTTGTTTTTTTTTCCAGTGGTATTGTGCTGGTCTAGGCTTTTATGATAATATTTTTCAGTTTCCCAAGCTTCTTGAGTTGTTTTCCCCTTTTGGATTTTCATCTAAGGAATCTTTCCCAAGTTTTCTCTGAGTTTGTTAAAATCAGCCCTTTTAAAATCTAGGACTGTGGTGTCATTATGTTCTATTGCTTGTGTTTGCATTATGTTAAATTCTAATATAACATGGTCACCCTCACCCAAGGTTCCTGCAGTTTCAACTCCTTCTATCACTTATTCTCTGTTTGTAAGAATTAAGTCCAGTATGGCTGTCCCTCTAGTTCCCTCCTCTACCTTTTGGACAACAAAGTTGTCAGTTAGGTTGGTCAGGAACCAATTCAATTTCTCATTTCATTAAGACCAGGATAAAAGCTTAAATGAAATCAGTTGCAAGTGAAATGGCATAATAATTTGATACAATAATTAGAAAATAAATAAACCACACAACACAAGTCCAGTTTCATAAAATTGAACTTACCCTATTTTAGTTAGATAGGAAAATGCCAGACAGCAGGAGAATGCTTTTTTTATAACTTTATATTGGCTCTTTGCCTATATCTTCAGCTCTGTTTTTACCAAATAATGTGTACTGATCAGTTATCAAGGGAATTGTTAGAAAAACAACAGAAGCAATTGTTTGATTATTCTCACTGTCAGGAAATTCCTCCTTAGTTCCAGGTTGAACCTCCTTCTGATGAACGTCCAACCATTGCTTCCTGTCCTGTCCTCACTTGCTTTGGAGAATAAATTGACCTTTCTTCCCTGTGACAGCTGCTCAAATATTGGAAGACTGTCTATGGAGATTCTCAATCATTCAGGTCGTGGTTATCCCAAAGATGCTTTTCCAAAAGGCAACTGGATGGCAACTATTAAAAGATTGTCACCCTGAATCCTCTTCCTTAGGCTAAACATACTTAATACCCTTAGCTGTTCATCATATTGTTGTTCCTCTCTGCACACTTTCCAGAGCATCAGCATTGTTTTATATCATGGTGACTAGAACTGGATGCAATATTCCAAGTGTGGTCTCACTAGTACAGTATAGGTGGCATTGTTATGACCTAGGTCACCTAGGCAGAGACAGGCTATGATAGTGCCCTTTATTGCTCTGTTAAAATCCACAACAAATGTCCCTACCATGGCTGGTAAGACTCCACCCTATACTTCCCTCAAGACAGCCACCCTCACTCTCCCAAACAAAAGCCAGTAAGCACCAAAACTAAATGGCAAAGGCAGAGAGAAAGTTCAAAAACAAGGTGCAAGCTCACAGGGCAAGGTCCAAAGGGCAAGGCCAGTCCACCGGTTAAGGCAAGTCCATGAGGCCAAAGGCATGTCCACAAGGCAAAAGGCAGTCTGTAAGGCAAAGGCAAGGCACAGGAGAAACATGAGGCAAGGCTGAGTTTTTTTTTCAAAGCCAGGGGCATATATGCCAAAGCAAACACTTATTCCTGACAAAGGCAATCTCCCCCACCCCATATCCCACCCCAGTTTCTGCTTAGGTTATCCCATGCCAGGTGTTCCTTGTGAGGAGGGGTGGGGCAACCTTCTCCTGAGCAACCTTGCAGACCTCCTTTGAGCTTGCCTCTGCTCTACTCTCCATGCCCTTGGGTCAAGGGAGGGAGGCAGCTGTTCCTCATCAGAGAGGAACTGCTGCCTCTCAGCACCACTGCCTGTCTGCAGCCGATCCTCCCCGTGTCTTGGAAGGCAAGCAGCCCTCTGTCTGGTTGACTACCTCCTCCAATGCCTGAGAGTCCTGGAACAGCATGGTCTTCAGCCCCTGGTCTCTCCAAACATTCCAAGGGACACATGCCATTCCCATTGGATGGCCCTGGTTCTAACTCCTTGTCTGAACTGGGATCTGATGGGACTATGATAGGTATTATAATTTCTTGTGATCTTGATGCTACCCCTTTCTTGATGCAGCAGAGGACTGCATTGGGTTTTTTGGCAGTTGCAGCATAACTGCTGGCTCATAGTTAACTGGTGGTCCATAAGGACACCTAGATCTCACTCACAGGCTGGTAGTGTCTGTTCTATACATGTATATATATACAGCTGAAACTGCCCAAAGAGCTGCTGATACAGTTCTACAGAGGAATTATTGAGTCTGTCATTTGCACCTCTATAACTGTCTGGTTTGGCTCTGCAACCCAACAAGACAGACACAGACTTCAGAGGATAATTAGAACTGCAGAAAAAAACAATTGCTACCAACCTGCCTTCCATTGAGGACCTGTAGATTGCACGAATCAAAAAGAGGGCTGTGAAAATATTTAGTCTCCTCACATCCTGGACTGTTTCAACTCCTACCCTCTAAACGATCCTATAGAGCACCAGAACAACTAGAAACAAGAACAGTTTTTTTTCCCAGATGCCATCACTCTGCTAAACAAATAATTCCCTCAACACTGTCAAACTATTTACTAAGTCTGCACTACTATTAATCTTCTCATCATTCCCAATACCCATGTCCTTCCACTTACGACTGTATGACTGTATGTAATTTTGTTACTTGTATCCTTACAATTTATATTGATATTGTTTCCTGATTGCTTATTTGTACCCTATGACTATCATTAAGTGTCGTATCCTATGATTCTTGATGAACGTATCTTTTTTTTCATGTATACTGAGAGTGTATGCACCAAGACAAATTCCTTCTCTGTCCAATAACACTTGGCCAATAAAAAATTCTATTCTATTCTATTCTATTCTATTCTATTCTATTCTATTCTATTCTATTCTATTCTATTCTATTCTATTCTATTCTATTCTCATTTGGTTTTTCCTGCCTAAGAGCAGGACCTTACTTTTCTCACCACTGAAAAAGGTGAAATTTCAAAGCGAAGAGTGATTTTCCATTACATGGCAGGATAGTGTCTTAATTTTTACTTTTTCCATAAAATTATGAATAAAAGCTATTGTACCTTATCAACTTAACTTTATTTTTAATAAGTCTTTTACAATTAAAATTAGTTGTCTTAGGAATATGATTTTGTTCACAAATTAAAATATATAATAATTCCAACACGGTAGGAGCCATGTGAGTTGCTGTAGTGGAAGAATAAATTCCAAGTGTTTACCCAAAAAGAGGGCATCAGTTTGAAACCAGCTCTGGACCACCTGCCATGATGACAGCAGTGTGTAAGAGCCAAACTGATATATTTCTGGCAAGGCTGCAGCATATTTGAAACCACAAGAAAATTTGTGGTTTCCTTAAAACCCTGCAGCCATGTTCATTGGCTGGCTTTATTAGGAGTTTGTAGGCACCCATTTAAAAGGCAGATTATTGTTCAACTTTTTTTTCAAAGAAATGCCTAATAAACTATGAGAATCCTGGACAGCGTGAGTGCCTTAACCATAGAGTAAGAGATAATTTTGTAATCATTCTTGTATTTGTTACAAAGGATATTAGAAGTTTTTTTGTTTTATTTTTGCATTTTTGTCTTTTCCCTTCTTCTTCTTTTTTTTCTTTTCTTTCTTTAGTTTATATTCATTTTTGTTCATTGTTATCTTCTTTTCAAAACTTTTAATAATATTTATACCAAAAAGGACTGAGAATGTATGGATGGATTTCCATACCTTAGGAAAATAGTCTTTAAAGTGAGAGTATGTGAATCCAGCTAAAATTGACTGTCTTGGAATTTGCAAGGAATTCCACAAAACAGTTACAATAAAAATTAAAAATCATAACATAAAACTGAATATCTCAAATTTGCATCAAGCATCCACACATAGTGAATCTTTGCTGCAGAAGCTTCCTATTTTCACCAATATTTTACAAGCAATTGCTTGTCTGGTAAAGAGCAATTGTTTCCTGAAAGGCAATTATGTCTTAGTACCTTTCTACATCTTCATAAATGGTTAAAATGAGGGGATAGAAGGGGAACTCATCAATTTTGCAAGCTGGGGGGGAATAGCCAACACTTTAGAAGATAGGTTCAAGATCCAAAAGGATCATGACAGATTACTGGCTCTATCCAAAAATATGCAATTCAATTGTGAGAAAAGTTAAGATTTTACACTTAGGCAAGAAAAACCAAATGCACAAGTATAGAACGAAGGTACTTAGTACATTGTAATACTGCACCCAGTTTTGGTCACCATGATACAAAAAAAGACATTGAAATTCTAGAAAGAGTGCATAGAAGAGCAACCAAGGTGATTAGGAGGCTGGAGGCTAAAACATACAATGAACAATTTCAGGAACTATGTCTAACCTAACAAACACAAGGACTGGGATGAGATGATAGCAGTCTTCTGATATCTAAGGGGCTGTTACAAAGAAGAGGGGGGTAAGTGTCAACCTGTTCTTCAACGGACCTGAAGGCAGGACAAGAAGTAACAGATAGAAACTAATCAAGGAGAGATATAACCAAGAACTAAGAAGAGATTTCCTAACAGCGAGGATATTTAATCAGTGGAACAACTTGCCTTCAGAAGCTGTGGGTGCTCCATCACTGGAGATTTTTAAGAAAAGATTGGGTAGCCTTTGTCTGGAATGGTAGAGAGTCTCCTGCTTGAACAGCGGGTTGGACTGGAAGACCTCCAAGGTCTCTTCCAATTCTGTTATTCTGTTATTTCGCATTAAGAAATTCAAGTTTAATTTAAAATGAATGGCATTTTTCCAGTGGTGAAATCTAAAAATTGTCGCTACCGGTTCTATGGGCGTGGCTTGGTGGGCATGTGACTGGGTGGGCATGGCCAACTCGATGTCATGTACGTCACTCATTTTTAGAGCCAGGAGCTGCACATACTGAAGCACATTTCGCCCTTCTGAAGCCCCCAACGCTTTGAGTTTCCCTCCGTCATCTGGCTTGACTGCCCAAGCAAACTTTGGAGCTTTCTCTTGCCCCGCTATCCATCCTGGAGGGCCGCACTTCCCCCCCTGCCAATCCTCCGTACAAACCACCCGCCCCATTTCTGCAAAGGCAGAGCCCACCCCCTGCAGGGCGATCCAAAGAGTGGAGGGGGATGCTGCAGAAAAGGCTGCCTTCCACCCATGCCTCCTGTGCCGACTCCACTGGGCTTGGGGCTCTGAAGCAGCCCACTGGATTCCCACCCAGCCACCTGCCTGCTCTCTTTGACCACTGGTGCCACTCCAGGAACTTGGCCTCTGGAGTCCGGTGCTCCAGGGGAAGGAGGCTTAGCCGCACCACCACTTCCCAGTGACAAAAAAAGTAGAGTGAAAGAGGCAGAAGCACCCTGGGTGGGGAGAGGGCCAGGTCCATCTGCGCCTTACCCGGGTGGGCCAGTGCGGGTAGCCCTTCATCTTGGCGCTCCCTTGCCCCCCGCTGCTGTTCTTATTTGTTTGTTTGTTGGTTTGTTTGTTTCAATTTATAAACCGCCCTTCTCCTTGCGGACTCAGGGCGGTGAACAGCCAGAATAAAACATGATATACAAAAATTAAAACCAATTAAAAATTATTAAATATTTTCGGCCGACAATTAAAACAGTCCAATTTAAAATCAATTTCAATTTAAAACAGAGGATGGGATCAAGCCAGCCCAGCTAGATGGAACAAATGAGTTTTAAGGGCCCAACGAAAGGTCCGGAGGTCTGATATCCTGCGTATCTCTGGGGGTAGGTCATTCCAGAGGGCGGGCGCCGCCACAGAGAAGGCTCTCCCCCTGGGGGTCGCCAGCTGACACTGTCTGGGCGACGGCACCCGGAGGAGGCCCTCTTTGTGGGCCCTCTTTGTACTGGCCAGTGGGAGGCTATTGGTGGCAGAAGGCGGCCCCGCAAATATCCAGGCCCTAAGCCATGGAGCGCTTTAAAGGTGCTGCTCCCCTCCCTGCCTGGCTGCAGACATCCACCTACCGAAGCAACCTCCCAAAGCAACCCCGCCGCTGTTTGCTTTTGTTTCATGGCAGGAGAAGGAAGAAAGCGAACATCAGCAGCGCGGTAGTGCTCTGGGAGGGCAGGCGGAACCTGACACAGAGGAGAAGGCAAGTGGGCAGCAGTCAGCCGAAGGTCCCATGGAAGCCAAGTGCATCAGACCTAAAAGGATCTCCGAGGAGCTGAATTCAGCGGGTCTCTCCCCCCCACCGCCAGCGTTGGCCTTACCTTCTAGAGATCTTCTGCCAGCGTATTCAGTATGCCCAACAGAACCAGTGCATTGGTAAGGCTGATGGTGGGCAGTCCTTGGTGGAGATGCAACCGCTGCTCCGGGGCTGAGAGGGGCTCTGGCGCCACAGTGGAGGGGCTGCTGCACATGTCTCAGGGCAACACAGCGGTGGCATCTCCACCAAGGGCCGCCCACCCACCCCTTGGCCAGGCTGGGCTGGACGTCGACTTCAGAAAGCAAGAGGGCATGGGAAACTGCTGGGAAGGCAGCATGGAAGGCAAGCAAGCATGGCAGGGCTGTGGGGGAGGGAATAGCAGCCTATTCCCTTCCCTGCAGCCCTGCAATGCTTGCCTGCCTTCCACATGGCCTTCTGCTTGCCTGCCTTCACAAGCTGGCCACAGGAATGCTGGGAAGGCCGCGTAGAAGGCAGGGTAGGCAGGGTAGTATGGCAGAACTGTGGGTCGTGGAACAGTTTGGGGGCGTGGCCAGCCAGCGATTGCTACCGGTTCAATGAACCAGCCCCAATATCCACTACTGATTTGCCCAAACCGGTAGCATTTCACTCCTGCATTTTTCCTTCTCTTTCTCCATTTAATCTTGTAACAACCTCTTGTAACAACCTCCGTTTAATCTTGGATCAACCTTATTGTTCTAGGCTACTAGTTTCCTTGTCTCAAAGTCATCCAAACATGTAGAATACTGTATTGCAAACAGTCACAACGTGACTGCCAGGGTAGGCACAGCAGGTCAAAAAGCAGGCCTTTATCAGAAGGCAAAACTGCTCAGATATAACTTTTCTACTCCTTTGGCAAACATCTTTTTTCTGGGTAGAAAAAATAAAGAATTGGATTGCAGCTACCCATCTTTTTCTGAAAATGTTTATGGGTGCCCACAGGCGTACTGGGAGATAAAAATAATACTGGACGACTGTTTGCATACTGTCATTTTTCATCTAATTAGAAGAGGCCTTTAAAAAATAGCGCAGGTTGGGAGGGGAGATGTCAGGCAGTGCAGTGAGACTGGTGAACACCAAAGGAGCTTTCCACAGGCATCTCCCCAGGACACCCGGCTTTAAAGTTCAAAAACAGCACTTCTGAATTCTTCCCAGAGACTAATTGGAAGCAATGGTAGACCATTTTAAAGGAAATAAAATGGCAACTTCCACATTGGGATGTTAGAAGACCATTTTTGTAACTGGTAAAAAGCATGGGGCTTTGCCTTTGAGAAATAAAAAGGAACATGAAAGAAGCAAATCCAGCAAAGGTGAAGGATGATAATATAAAATCCCATTTCAGTTACGTTATGTGTGCAGATATTTGATGCCAAAAGGATGCTTTACTTAATATTCCCAGCAAAATACTGCAGATGGGAGCTGAATGCATGTGGAAGTTTGCAAATTGTCTGAGAAACTTTCCTTCTGAAAATCCAGATGGTACAATGACATGCTTTCCAAAGTGGTTATAGAATATAAGTCTCCCTAAGAAGCCACCAAATTTAAAGAGCTGCTCTGCAGGACAAAACCAATCCCATAGCTCCCTTCTAGTTGATTTGTTAACTTTGTTTTGCTGCATACAATTCTCTATGTAGTTTAAATGTCAAAATGTACCACTGCTTCTCTAAAAAAAATTAATATTCCTCTATTTGGACTCATCCATTATCTGTTCCCATTCCAGTTCTGAGTTGGGTTGCTAAGTGTTTGTGGAGGGCATACCCTTGTCAGCTCTATTTTGATGCCAATCTGCATCAAAATAGAGCAACTTGCAGGTGTCCTCTTGGCTCACTGTAGTACTATAACCCTCCCCTCCCATCCCCCCCATTCAGCCACATGGCTCTATGCTTCTTTTGCTATTTCTACTATGGCTCCCATTGGAGCTCTGTACCTTGTTTATTTATTTAACTAATTTATTTATTACATCAATTTATGTCCCTGGTGGCAGAAGCCACCACAGATGGCTTGCTTGCCTCCTGCGGCCATACTACTGTTGTCACTCCACTGTTTTTGATGGGCTTGGAAATATTTCTTCTGGAGCTGTTGGGACTGGAATAATTTCTGATGGACTCTAGCAGTCTAGAATCTCATTTCAGGGGTGATCAGGATCCAGCAGATTCTTTTCCTTAGCAATTGTATTGGTTCTGGAGATCTTACATTCTATCATTTGCTGCCACAAAAAAGGATTTTCAATGATCAAAATATGTACTGGCTTATTTTTTCTGCCATAAATCACATGCTTGATGTATTAATTTGAAATAATACTGGATACAACAGAAATGTTTTTTTCTGCAAGATAAAAATAAAGTGCACGTTAAGTATCTTCCTGAGAAAATTAATTCATGCCTATAACACAGTGCTAACTTTAAGTGAAATTCCTTCATCATTTTTATTGACCCTCCTTGCATAAAAAAATGGATATCCTGCATCTGTTTGCACACAGACTTGGCATAAAAACATAGAACAAAATTTTTATTACAAGTATCAGCTCTGATGCTATTGTACTACTGTTTATCCTTTTTTAAAAATTAGACTTCTAAAAATGTAGATAGTATATGCCACTAGTAACCACTGGCAGTATGTATTCAAGGTTATTTTATATTTGCATCAACCTATAGTTCACTTCCAAAATCTTGCCAAGAAACTATAGGGTGTCACTCTCCCCCCGCCCTCTCCATCTCCTATAACAGTGATGGCTAACCTTTTTGCCATCGTGTGCCAAAAGTGGGGGGGAGCACAGAGGGGTCGCACGCATGCGTGCCCACACCCATAATTCAATGCGCACGTGATCCCTCCGTGCTACCCCCACTTTTGGCATGTAATGGCCCAGTGGGCTCGGTAGGCCTGTTTTTTGCCCTCCCCTCAGGCTCCAGAGATTTTTTGGGAGCCTGGGGAGGACGAAAACGGTCTTCCCCATGCTCCCAGAGGCTGGAAACAGCCTATTTCCCATGCCCCCGGAAGGCCTGAAAATCAACTGGCCGGTATGTGTATGCATGCTGAAGCTGAGCTAGGGCAACACTCGTGTGCCCACCGATATGGCTCTGCGTTCCACCTGTGGCACGCATCATAGGTTTGCCATCACGGTCCTATAATATACAATTTATAATTATTTATACAGCAGAAATGAATCACATAAAACACTGTCCAACATCAGATGTGATGTTTCAGCTGATTTATAATGCAATATCTGGAAGAGCTCTTTGGTCAGTAGTTCTTAGGTCCTGAATTCATGTGACTCACAGTGGCAAACAAGTGAAGGATTAACCTCTCAGCCTCTCTGAACAACACCTCCTGACATCAGCACATATTGACAAGAATGAGTGTCCTATGCAAAGTAAGAACAGATGTACAAAATGTCATGGGACCTTCATAACTTGCTTCTCCATGATTAGACAGTAGTTCCTCAAAAGGAATCAGAGGAAAAAAGATTAACTGTTTTCTTCCCTTATTTTTCTCTGTTGGCGCCTCATTTTTAATCTTAAGGACTTAAGATACCTTTTAAATGTGGGTATATAATATGTATTCATTTTAGAAGTCTAGATAGAATAGAATAGAGCTGGAAGGGACCTTGGAGATCTTCTCGTCCACCTCCTGCTCAAGCAGGAGAACCTATACCATTTTAGATAGGTGACTGTGTCTAGTCTCTTCTTAAAAACCTCCAGTGACAAACCACCCACAACTTCTGAAGGCAAGCTGTTCCACTGATTAATTGTCGTCACTGTTATGAAGTTTCTCCTTAATTCCAGGTTGCTAAAAAAAAAAAAAGGCCTCTGATGATCTCCTGGCTCAGCTAGGATCATTAGAGGCTTCTGAACGCATTTTTTCTGCAACCTCTTCAGGTTGCAGAAAAAATGCTTTTAAAAGTTTTTTTAAAAAAGTTGGCCACATCCACCAATCACATTACTCCCCACCAAGCCACACCCACAAAATAAGCCATGCCCACAGAACCGGTAGTAAAAAATTTTAGAACCCACCCCTGCTTTGATCATCTTAGTTACTCTTTTCTGAACTTTTTCCAAAGTCTCAACATCTTTTTTGTAGTATGCTGAGCAAAATTAGTTGCAGTATTCCAGGTGTGTTCTTACCAGGGTTTTATAAAGCGGTACTAATACTTCATGTGATCTTGATTCTATGCCTCTGTTTATACAACCCAGGATTATATTAGCACTTTTGGCTGCTGCTGCACATTGCTGGCTCATATTCAAGTGATCGTCCACTAGGATTCTCACAGTTACTGTTTTTGAGCCAGCTGTTGCCTAATCTCTACCTATACCTTTGATTTTTTCCTACCTAAACGTAAAACTTCGCTTTTCTCCACATTAAAATTAATTTTGTTGGATAGGATCCATTATTTAAGTTTGTCAAGATCTTTTTGGATCCAGAGCTTATCTTCTGAGGTGTTGGCTATTCCTGCCACTTTAGTATCAACTGCAAATTTGATGAGTTCGACTTCTTACTCTCTCATCTAAGTCATTTATGAAGATATTGAAGGGTACTGGGCCTAAGACATTGTGGTACTCCACTGCTTACTTCTCTCCACGTGGATGTAGTACCATTAAGGACTTCTTGTTGAGTACGGTTTATCAGGCAGCTACAAATCCATCTGGTACAAATCCATGTTGGATGTGTCTATATCACATTTTTCTAGCTTAACAAAAAGTAGATTGGATGAGGGTATAATTTACTGAAGGTATACCAACTACATTTTTTTCTTCTGTTCAATCATATCCAATTCTCATAGATTGCCTGGACAAGTCCCTGCAGTTTTCTTGGCAAAGTTTTTCAGAAGTGGTTTGCCATTGCTTCCTTTTTAGAATTGAGACAAAGTGACTGGCCCAAAGTCATCCATTTAGTTTTGTGCCCAAGTCAGGATTAGGACTCATATTCTTCTTTTTCCAGCCTGATGCTACTACAACAGGGCTGTCAAACTCCTGGCCCATGGGCTGGATGCAACATGCGCTGGCCACGCTCATGCCCAGTTTAGCAAAGGAGAAAAAAGTTGCTATACGTCACATGATGCCGCCATGACGACACAAGTTTGACACCATTGTACTACAACTAGCCAAATTGGCTCTCTTTACCAACTACATTACAAACATGCAAATATATTACATTTGCAGCCAATATTGGTATCCCTCAATTTTCCCCCAAAGAATCCCAATCTGCCATGAAGTTGAAACTAACACAAGTTGCATCCACCATTCTTTATTCCATGAGCCATGAAGCAGAAATTTGATTTTGATGTATGATTTTACTCTACCTTATGTCATATTTTTCAAACTATAGTTCAACAAACCATATTTAGAATATTGCATGTTCAACATGCTTTTTAAGAGCCGTGGTGATACAGTGGTTAGAATGCAATATTGCAGGCCAACTCTGCATTCCACTGCCAGGAGTTCAATCTTGACCAGCCCAAGGTTGACTCAGCCTTCCATTCTTCCGAGGTTGGTAAAATGAGGACCCAGATTGTTGGGGGCAATATGCTGACTCTGTAAATCCTTAGAGAGTGATGTAAAGCACTATAGAGCAGTATATAAGTCTAAGTACTATTGCTATTGCTTTCCTGTTGTTGCCTTCGGTCTGTAGCTACAAGGGTGTACTGTAAGGGATCAGTTGATCCTCTTGATTTAGAACAAGAACTGCAACTAGAATTCCCTTATTTTATTTGTTTTTGCCCAGTTTTAGCTAGCTAGCTAGAAAGTTTTTTTAAATTTTGTCACCTCTTCTCCAAAGTTCTAGCCACCCTCTTAGTATTGTACCATCTGCAAATTTGATGTGCATCCCCTCAATTACTCCATCCATATAATTTAAAAACACTGAACAGCATTAACAGAACAATTGTTACAATCATAAGCACATTCCTTTACCAGTTCAGGGTCTTCCTGACCTCACAGCTCCTATTCAGGTGTCAGCTGTGGTCAATAATCCCAGTAATTGCTCATATATAATTTAATTTTATTCATCATTTTATTTATCACCTGTGCTGTGTGTTTTAAGATGGTTCACTGCTCTGATGTTTTATATTTTGATAACACATTTTATACTATTTTTGTGAGTTTGTATGCATTAATGCTGTATTCTGTTATGCCATATGAAATAATAGCTGTGATCAGGAAAGCCTTTGCACAATCCCAATTGCACCCTTTCCTAGACTGGAGGGCCATTCAAAAAAATCACTAGTCATCTTACAGCTTGAGGACTGCAGTGTGCTTTACATGGGACTGCTCTTAAAGACCATACAGAAGCTTCAATTGGTCCACAATTGGTCCACAGTATGGTAGGACAAGCAGTAATGGACATGCCTTGGTATGCTCGTGTAACACCTGTTTTGTGCGCTGCATTGGTTGCTGCAGCGCCAAATCCGTCCTGCTGTCATTAGCAAAAACACGCTCTTATCACCATGATGTTTGTCGCTGAAGCGCCTCAGAGCAACGCCAAACCCTTTTTCAACGGCAGGGGGACCCGGAAGTTTGTACTACCATGCTTCTACATTTTCTGTTCTCTCTACTATGGCGAGAACGGCTGACGACAACATCCGTTTCCGGCCTCAACGCCGGAAGTGCTGGTCTCCGTTGGAAACGCGGTCTGGGGGAGCTATCCGGTGACAGCCGGGATTGGCCCTCGTGCTGGAAGAAGGAAAGGGTTGCGAGGGGGGAAACAAAGGTAGCGCTTCTCCTTCTCCGTCCGGAGCCTCACCGTTGCTCCTGCGAAAGCAACGTGGGGGCCGCGGCGTGGTTAACCTTCGATGCCGGTTCGCTAGGCCTCTGCTGCTGATGCCCCCCCCCCCAAAATCCTGGACTTCCCAGCTACATATATGCTTTCTATAACGTAAAGTATTATGAAGAGCTATTCATGCGGGCTTTTGCACCTCCTCGCTTTAGGATACTGTCGCACCGTGTGCCAGATATGTATGGCTGCAGGGATGCTGCAAGAATCGCCGTATATCTCCGTATCCGGGTGGTGTTTTCATGACCACTCTCGATTACGGAGGCTCAACTATTTTCAGATTATTTTGTTGGAGAAGCCTTTACACAGTTCACCGTGAAATTGTCATTTTTGGGACTAACCAAATAATCTGAAAATAGTTATCCAAAAATCAGAGGGATTGGTACCTAAGAGGCAATTCTATTTTGTATTGTTTAGGACTATAAACTGGGTAGAGCCTTAGCTTTGCTTTTATGTCACTGAAGTTTTTTTTTTAAAAAAATGATCTAAGCAGCTTACTAAAGCAGTATACAATGAACTGCCTAGCATATCTCATTGCTAACATGCAGCATCACTATAATATCACAGTCATTAAAACACTGTTAATAGCAACCACATATAACATAAATTTTAAGTCTATTTTAGATAAGACAATACAGAGTATCACCTGCTTCAGGGTAGTAGGTTTACAATGGTCACAGGGAATTCTACTAGGGCCTAGCAGGTTCCATCTTTGGTGATGTATACTTTCTTCGCTCTAAGTTCCACCTGTTGCAGATGATGAATCTTAATTATCCAGTAACAAACTGTGCCAATTTTTTTGCTAAGATTTACATCTTTAATCTTTACAAATATTGGGATTAGATATAGTTTTTTATGCATTTCCTCCACCTCTTCCCCCAAAACCTTCTTAATCTTTTGGGGTTTTTTTGCTGCAGGCAAAGATGGGTCGTAGGAAGTCAAAGCGGAAGCCTCCACCCAAGAAGAAGATGACAGGAACACTTGAAACCCAATTCACATGTCCTTTTTGTAACCATGAGAAATCCTGTGATGTTAAAATGTAAGCTGTTTATATAAGTGATGGGAGAACACAGCTTCCCTGTTTGATGGCAAACAGGGATATGATACAGCTGTTGGGGCTGTAGATATCCAGAAGAAAAGATTTTGGAAACAAAAACATAGGAAGATGTATTTTTCTAGGTAGGGCAGTTGTGAAATTGAGAAAGATTGGAGTGTTAATAGTAATCTAGTTAGCATTAATATATAGTATTTTTATTTGGTATGCTTTTATATCTAATACCTAAGACCTATTTGCATTTTATTCTGCAATCAGAATTCTAGTGGACTGATTTAGGCTAATTACTATTTAATTGCAGTTATGATTCTGTGTTTCAGGGAAAGAGCTCGAAATACTGGAGTGATATCCTGTACTGTATGTCTGGAAGAATTTCAGACCCCTATCACTTGTATCCTTTGCTCATTTATTTATTTATTTCAAGTTTCAAATAATTGCTGTACTCTGTCCTAGATGTTTTTTACAGTTAAGAAAAATATGTTTGGATTTAACCTATAATAAAGCTTCAATTTAATCAAACATTCAAGATGAGAATTGTGTATTAAAGACAAATTAATCATGCATCAAGAAGTGTAATTGGTATAAATGGTAACGTTTACAATAAACTCTTGTTTGAGCCATTACTGCCTCAAATTAATGGATATTAATTCATTAAGCGATGGTGGAATGGATGACCAAAAAATTCTCAGGGATATATAAATACATTGAGGCATATTAAACTGAGGATTTATTGTATTTGGTAACATTTACTTTTGTTTTGCTGTGTAAATTTTAACTTGATTTTGTGGTTCCGGTTTTTATTTTAGGACAAGTGCTTTAACTGATTCTTGAAATTTGCATATTCTGTCTACCCAGTATTAAGAAACTGTAAATGAACGCTGTTCAAGATCCTATTAAGCACAATTGTATACTTTCCTTTGCTCCATAGTATCTGTACAATCGTAACAGAAATATTGGCTTTGTATATTCATTCTGAATTCAGAAGTTTTTTTCTAGTTAGACACTTTAATATATTATTATCCTTGACTTTTGACCTTAAAGATCTTTCAGAACCAGTGGATGTTTACAGTGATTGGATAGATGCTTGTGAGGCAGCCAATCAATAACAACTTAAAAGGAACTTGTTGGAAGTTAATGTTTCTTTATTCAAGGGTGGGGGTATTTGTTTCACAATGCATTGGAGATACAGCTGAAGTGACTATGAAATGGTGGTTTGTGCTCTTTTCTTCTATTCAGTAACCTATCTTTTTATATCAATATTGTGGAATATAAAGACTAATGACTACCAAAAAAGACCTGCAAGTGTGGGAAAGATCAGCTTTTATTCAGGTTGATGCTTGGGAAATTTTTCTCTCAAGATTGAAATATGAAATTCAGTGCATCAGATGCTACTGTTCCATTTTTGTTAATTTATTTTGGGCTTAGAGAGATGGGCTTCCACACAAGCTTCTCTTCCATTGTCTGATAGTTCTTGGAATTGTACTCCATGTTAAATTGTGAAGTATAGTCAGCAAGAATATATGGAATGTAAGAAAAAATAGCCCTACCTTGGTCCCATGATACAAGCTTTATATTTATCTGTTGGAACAATAATCATGAAGTCAACCTTTCTCAATAACATGTCTCCAGGTAGAATGGCAATGTGTTCCCTGTGTTTCAGAAAAAGTTGTATGCAGAGCTATTCTGTGCCACTGGGCATGGAATTCTGAGAACTATGTTATGTAATAAAGTATAATTCAGAGAAGCAAACCTGCATGACTCACTGAGAAATGATGCCGTCGTCTTAAAAACATTTTGGTGCAATTTTACCATTATAATTCCTTTAGTATGGACATTTATTTGACCATTTTACTTTTACCATAATACTGTGTATGGAACAAGTATACATTCTGCTCAGAACATTTCACTTAATTGCTTTTTCCCTAATATATGAATCCTAATAAACATTTTTATGACTAGAATGAATATGTCCATGCATATAGGAAGACAGACTATGTCTTGAGTCTGAATCTTGTATATAGTGCATTCAGAAAGTGTTCAGACCCCCTTCACTTTTTTTCAATTTTGTTACGATGCAGCCTGATTCTACAGTTGTTGAAATTCATTGTTTTCTCATTAATCTACACTCAGTACCCCATAACAACAAAATGAAAACAATTTTAGAAAGGTCTGTAAATTTATTAAAAAGAAAACCTGAAATATCACATTGGCATAAGTATTCAGACTCATCACTCAGTACTTTGGCAGCAATTACAGCCTTGAATCTTTTTGGGTATGATGCGACAAGCTTTGCACACCTGGATTGGGGAATTTTTTGCCATTCTACCTTGCAAATCCTCTCAAGTTTAGTCAGGTTGGATGGCGACCATTGGCGGACAGCTATTTTCTCGTCCCTCCAGATATGTTCAACAGAGTTCAAGTCAGGTCTGTGGCTGGGGCACTCAAGGACATTTGCAGAGTTGTCCGTAATCCACTCCTCTGTTGTCATGGCTGTGTCTTTAGGATTGTCGTCATGTTGGAAAGTGAACCTTCAGCCCAGTCTGAGATCCTGAGTGCTGTGGAATAGGTTTTTATTGGGGATATCCCTGTACTTTGCTACATTCAGCTTTCCCTCAACCCTGACCAGTCTCCCAGTCCATGCTGCTGAAAAACACTCCCACAACATGATACTGACACTACCATGCTTCACTATTGGGATGATATTGGGCAGGAGATGAGCGGTGCCTGGTTTCCTCCAGACATTTAGAATTGAGGCCAAACAGTTCAATCTTGGTGTCATCAGACCAGAGAATCTTATTTCTCACAGTCTTGAGATTCCTTCAGGTACTTTTTTTGCAAACTCCAGTGTGCTTTCATGTGTTTTGCACTGAGGAGAGGCTTCCATCTAGTCCCTCAGATTGGTGGAGGGCTGCAGTGATGGTTGTCCTTCTGGAACTCTGACCCATCTCCACACAGGATCTTTGGAGCATAGAGTGACAATTGGGTTCTTGGTCACCTCTTACTAAGTCCTTTCTCCCCTGATTGCTCAGTTTGACTGGGCGACTAGCTCTTGGAACAATCCTGGTTGTGCCAAACTTCTTCCATTTGAGAATTATGGAAGCCACTGTGCTTAGGAACCTTCAGTGCAACAGAAATTCCATTGCAGTCTTCCGCTGTGCCTTGTAAATTTTGTTGTAGCCTTCCCCTGTGTTTTGCAATAAGCCTCTGAGCTCTACAGTTCCTTTGATCTCATGGCTTTTGCTCTGCTACACTATGCTTTGTCAGCTGTGAGGCCTTCTATAGAGAGGTATGTGCCTTTCCAAATAATGTCCATTCAATTCAATTTACCACAGGTATAGAAACATGTCAGCAATGATCAAGAGAAATGGGAGGCACCTGAACTAAATTTCAAGTGTTGAAAGGGTTTGAATACTTACGCTAATGTGATATTTCAGTTTTTCCTTTTTAATAATTTTACAGACATTTCTAAAATTCTGTTTCCCCTGTTTTGTTATTATAGGGTATTGAGTGTAGATTAATAAGAAAAAATAAATTTCAATAACTATAGAATCAGGCTGCAGCACAACAAATTGACAAAAGTGAAGGGGGTCTGAATACTTTCTGAATGCACTGTACGAGGAAGAGAAGCTATTTTGACCTATTCCCAGTTTATCTTCTTCACTCTTGGAATTAAGAGACTGGTTATTTTTTCAAGTTAAAACCACTATAGCATCAAGTTTTGTATCATCTAAACCTGAACTAATTCTGTGCTCTGTAGACAACAACTCCCAAGTTTTTTGTACATAATAACGTTTGAAGAAGCAAAAGCCCATTCCTTGTTTTTA
Organism: Masticophis lateralis; assembly: GCA_030761175.1. Lineage (NCBI taxonomy): Eukaryota > Metazoa > Chordata > Lepidosauria > Squamata > Colubridae > Masticophis > Masticophis lateralis. The sequence goes on from JAUDYJ010000002.1 coordinate 165,610,728, forward strand.
AAATAATCTGCAAGGGATTTTGAATGGAATATTTTTCTTCTTAAAAATATCATAAAGTAAAAGAAGAGGTTCAGTGTGTTATTACGGTGCTATAACCTTGTAAGATGCTTTTTTGGTTTTTTGGATACAGCTTTTCCTATTTTTTATTGTACTGTAAACTGATAGGTTGGAAGGATCTTGAAGGTCTTCTATTCAGCCCCCTTCCTAGAGCAGGACTCACCAGATAATCCTAGATAAATGGTTGTCCAATTTTTGTTTGAAAACCTGCAGAAATGGAGGACCCTTCAGGAAGGAGGATTTCCATTAACAGCTTTTATTGTCAGGAAATTGCTCCTTATTTCAAAATTGGTGCTGTCTCTATAAAGCTTGCACCCATTGACTCTCGTCATATTCTCAGGCAATACAGAAAATACATCTATACTTTCTTCTCTGTGACAGCCCATTTCCAAATATTGGGAGACTTTTATGTCTCCCTCTAGCTTTCTTCTCTTTAGACCAATTATCCTAGTGCTTTTGAACACTTATCAGTTTTACAGGGTGCCTAACCAAGCAAAATATTTTTTTGATTCTTTCCCCCTTCATATTCATCCAAATTCTTTCAGTAGGGTTTTCAACCAGAGCATCACAAACATTCATATTGGTGCAGTCATTCTTTATGTATAATGTGATAACTAATCAATTTCTCCTGCTGAATTTCTTTTGAACAAATTGTATCCTTCCATTATTATAGCCCAGGGGTGTCAAACTTGCAACGTCACGGCAGCATCACATGAGGTATGAGGATTTTTTTCTCATTCGCTAAACCGGGTGGGGGCGGAGCCAGCACGTGATGCATCTGGTCCGTGGACTGTGAGTTTGACACCCCTGCTATAGCCCAATAATGAATTCCATCCCTTGATTTCCATAACTTATAATGTAATGAGTTTATCTTTCTCTCTGATTGTCAAATGCACATGCTCTGAAAATGCCTTCCAATCTCATCATTGAAATAATCTGTTATGATTTTAATTTTTTATATTTAATTTTTCCATTTTTCATAGCTGCTCTGAGTAAGCAGAAAGGCAATAAGTCATTAAATAACCAACTAAATAGATGTATGATATAGCATAGTCTAGTTGCTGCACAGCAAAATTTCTTCTGTGTGTAGCTCATTTAGATTTTAAGAAAGCATTTCCTGGGAGTATTGGGCAAGGCAGGTCCCATCTCTGGAATAGAAAGTGCTCATGATAAGGGGGAATTGCCCCATAAATAGCACAAAAGCAGATCTGGAGCAGATAGAAGATATATGCAGCTGACATCCTTGTTAATTTGCCTTTCCAAATAAAAAAATAGGTAAGCCTAAAATCTTTTTTCTACTTCAAGGAAGTTAGTAGCAAATCTATGGATAGAGAAAAACTTGCCCCCGTTGATAGGGCTTGCAACTTGGGTGTTCTCCTGGATGCTTGGCTATCCCTAGAAGACCATCTAACAGCTGTGACCAGGGGGGCCTTCTCACAGCTTCGCCTGGTGCACCAGTTGCGCCCTTTCCTTGACCGAGATGACCTTCGCACAGTCACTCATGCCCTGGTTACTTCCCGCTTGGATTACTGCAATTCCCTCTACATGGGCCTGCCCCTGAGATGCACCCGGAGACTCCAGCTGATCCAGAATGCAGCTGCACGGGTTGTTACAGGAGCCCCTCGTTACTCCCATATAACACCCCTCCTGCGTCAGCTGCACTGGTTACCAGTGGTTCTCCGGGTCCGCTTCAAGGTACTAGTTCTCACCTATAAGGCCTTACATGATTTAGGTCCAGGATATTTACAGGACCTTCTCCTGCCTGCTTCCCACTGTCCTGTTCGCTCACATACAGCCGCTCTCCTCAGGGTCCCGACGGCGAGCCAATGTCATCTAGCGGTGCCCAGGGGTAGGGCATTCTCTGTGGGTGCTCCCACCCTCTGGAATGAATTACCTACCGAGCTCCAGACGGCTCCTGATCTCCGCTCCTTTCGTCGGGAGCTGAAGACTTGGCTGTTCAAGCAAATAGGCTGACTCTGATTCTGGGTTTATTATTTATCATTAATTAGTTATTTGATTTAAAATGCAATTTTATTGTACATGTTTCTTAACTTGTGTTCGCCGCCCTGAGTCCTTCGGGAGAAGGGCGGCATATAAATACATGTAATAAATAATAAATAAACCACGTCCATATTGTTGCCAGGAAAAATATAGAGTAGTCATGAAGATTCCAGCTAACAGAACAACTAAATAATCTAAGAATCTGGGATCATAGAATGGTGTGTTTGTGGCAAATCAGATGATTAGGCTTGTTTATTCACAGTTGCCCAATCCTCAGGGCAGTTATTGATACTTTAGAGAGTGTATTCTAGGACAGCCAAGAAGTCATTCTTTTTTTCCAGTGTCTATATAAATCTTTGGTTAACTGGAACCTCAGGATATATTACTTAACTGGAAGCTCAGGATGCATAGAATGGAGCTAAGTGACTGTTAGTGTTAAATCTTTTAAATAATAAGCTATTACCTTCTTATTGTAAGCTGTCATGTGAATGTATCCAGCCTTTCCAGTGTATCTCTGCTCCAGGATTCTAAAACATTTTGGAAATGAATCAGCAGCTTGTTAAGTTAATTATATCACCACACTAACTGAATAGTTATACAAATTAAATACTGAAAGCATAACCAAAGCAGGGAAGTGTTCTCTACTGGATGCTTTTATTCCTACCTGGATTGACAACATATTTAACAGTATGTTTGCTTCACTCTGGAGTTTTGACAACAGAATCTTCTCCTTTGGTAAAAAGGTTGCCATGTTAAGAGTTTCTTAATCTATCTTCTGGTTAGTAAAATGGGAGTCCTTGCAGGATTAACAGATTTGGAAGGAATCTTGTAACCATCTAGTCCAATCCCCCCAGTCCAATTTTTTCTTGAAAGCCTCCAGTAATGAAACTCCCACAAATTCTGAAGACAAGCTGTTCCATTGGTTGATTCTTCTCAGTCAGAAAATTTCTCTTTATTTCTAGGTTGAATCTCTCCTTGATCAGTTTCCATCCATTATTCCTTGCCTGTCCTTCAGGTTCTTTTGAAAACAGGTTGACCTCCTCCTCTCTGTGACAGCCCCCCAAATATTGGAAGACTGCTATCATGTCTCCCCTGGTCCTGCTCTTCACTAGACTAGCCATGCCCAGTTCCTGCAACCGTTCACCATATGTTTTAGCCTCCAGTCCCCAATCATCTTTATTGCTCTTCTCTGCACTCTTTCTTGAGTTTCAACATCTTTTTTATAGTGTGACCAAAACTGGATGCAGTGTGATGATGCCGGAGCTGAACCTATTTAACATAGTGAGACAAGTGTTTCATTGTTTTGTTTGATTTCTATAGCTGTTCATCTCAGTGGTTCACAATTGTTAATTCATCTGTTCAATCTTCTGTATGAAGCTGGCCTGTATATATTATATAGTGAAATGTATACATAGGGACAGCACCTGCTCACAGGATCATTCTTGGGAATTGCTTTGAATTGAACATCAGCAATGATGAGGCACACTAAATAGGCTTTTATGTGCAATTCTGTCCATGCGGTTATGTGAAAATCAGCTGATTTGGGGATAATTTATTATTTGAAAATTCACTGAGCAGACTTGCTACAATGAAGTGTTAAAAACTGAAATATTTCACTTTTAAGTGTGTTTCATTAGAATATTTCCAATTATTCCAAATATGCAAAATTGACTCTTGGTGGCTATATGCATACATTAGTAATGATTCTGGCAACAATACAGTGAGGGTTGCTATTGCTATTTTCCAGATAAAGAGATAGATACAGGTACAAACACTTTACATTTCCCACTCTTGTCTACAAACCTGCTGTATCTTGATAGTTCCTTCCTGCAGAAATATTCAAGTGAGCAGAAACTGTCCTCTATATTGAGATTTTATCTTTAGTTTCACTGAAAACTTAGTAACTCATTTGCTGAAAGTCTTTTTTATACTGTTGATTATATTGCAATGTAAAGAATGCATTCATGATCATGTAGCTTCACATCTCATGCTAAGAGTAATGAATGCAATGGTTTTGCCTTTAGCACATTTTGTAGTGCTGACTGCTTCCATTAGATAAGAGATGCTTATATAAAAATTAAAACAAATGACTTAGCTGATAGAGGTTTCATGGAATAATTAAATTCTGTGTGGTTATCTTCTCTTGAAATATCTTAGCCCAAGGGGTACAAAAGACCTTTGCTTGGAGAACGTGGAGAACCACTAAAGTAAATGATCTGACATGTTGTAATAGGAAGGGTTACGGTGACATCTTCATTTTGTTTTTAAATGGATATGTCAGAAGTATATGTTAAATTGCATTTCAAATCATATTTTAAAAGCCCCCTTTTCTCTTTATTGTGCCAAAGTGAAATGAAGTAATTTTTTGCAGAACATTGCAATGAAACATACCTCTTTATATGTTTTTGTTTTAAGGGAAGTGTGCCTTTAACTGTTCAGCATGCAAAACACTTGCAACTGTAGGAAGGATGTGGATTTTTAGGAAGATAAAGGGCTAGTGCTTTCATTGACTCTATTAGCTTTTCAGTAATTATATATTTATGCCATTTTGGAAAATGAGCAAATTTTCATGAGAAAATGTTCTACATAATTACCAGAGAATATGGCAATAGAAAAAAAAAATAGTGAAGCCAGCCATTCCTCAACTAAATATACATATAGATGACAGGCACACCAATCCTGAACTACAAGTGCAGGGATTAGATGATAATTGAATACAATTTATCTGTTAATAGGAAAATGTTTTAATATGCATAATTAGATTCATAGGCAGCAAAAAGTGAGACCCAGTGGGATGTTACGTTCTAGGTCGGGTAGGCAACCTGCGATTCTGGAGCTGCATATGGCTCTTTCATCCCTCTGCTGTGGCTCCCTATTGCGGTTGGTGCCACAATTTTGAGAGGAGCTTCTGGTTGGTGGAGGGCGAGGGAAGCATGGCATGCCAGGAGGAGACTTTATGGCAAGGGGCGGGTTTTCTGGTCGGCTCCACAATTGATAGGGCTTTTGGTTAGGACAAGTAGAGGAAAAAAGATGCCACACTAGGTGGAGAATCTATGGTGGGGGAACTGGATTTCTGATTGGCTCCAGAATTGAACAGGAGGCATCCGGTTAGGATTTTGTGGCTCTTTAAGTGTTTAAGGTTGCCGACCCCTGTTCTAGGTATTGGAGTAGAGACACCCAGAAAAGCTCATTCTGGGTGACTTTGAGCCAATTTCTCTTTTTCAGTCCAGGCTATCTCACAATCTACCTTATCATGGGAGAAATTGGAGGACAGGATGCTTTCCTTGAGTTCCTGGAAGAAAGGCAGGACACAGCTAGATGCACAGGCAAGTACCAATAAATCCTACTTCTGTGTGAAGTGTCTTTATGGTAAATGATTTTGTCTTTGTACAAGGCACATGATTATTTACATAAATTTGGAGAAGAATGCTTTAAAAAATAATTTTGGTTCCTGTATGTTCAGTTAGTTTTACCTAATTTTCCATGCCTTTAAATTCTAAGGTTGTATGCAAATACACAAATGTCTATTATTTACTGCAAATTAAATATGTACATGGGGATGAATGGAACAAATAAGATCAGAGATACTGTAGTGACATGCTGACTAATGAGAGATAAGTAAGGCAAATACAAAGAAACAGTTGTATATCGCCAAGACATTCCTATCCATGTAATATATCAGCAGGTTTATGCAGAAGCTGCTTGTTATATAATTAAACAAAGAATTAAAAAGCATTGGGTTGTTTTGCAGGAAAATTTGTATTCTTGGTCAACTAGCTGTTCAGTTTCCAGATAGTTTCTGCCTGAAATTGCAGAGGTCCTTGGTTTAACTTTGCCACCTGACATTGACCACCTACTGATCTTAAGGCATATTTATATGTGTCACCAGTCTAGTGATGTTGCCTGGCTGGTATGACCAGCTCCTGCAATCACTCTTCACCCATACACCCATACACATTTTCAGCCACAAGTTTTGCTTTCCAAGAAGTTAGTGGCTGGCTCAGGTTGCCACTGCTCTTGCACAAATTTTGTGTATTTCAGGAAACAGAAGTGATTGGAGCCTCTGGCAAAGTTAGCATATGGAGAACTTGATATTTTATATCTAAGCAGGTCAGAAAATGCGGCTTGCCCTGAAGCAATTTGTGTAATTAATGAATACAAAATAAAGTGCAGTAGCTAAAAATTTTACAGGTTGTACCTTCATTACCTGCCTCTGATCCAAAACATTAGCAGCAACTGTCACGGGGAAATGATTGACAGTTGCCAGGGTCAATTGAGAAGCCAAGTTAAGAGGACTCATTCTTTTGTTTCTACTTCTCTCAACCTACTGGTTTTATTATTTGATCTTTCATCCTGAGAGTTTTGAGCCATATTAGTGCATGCTCAAAAGCAGTGACAGTAGTTGATAAGTCAAAGCGTGAAAGATATCAAGGTGAAGCTTTAACACTCAGTGATGGGGAAGCCTGGCTCTGGCATGTATTAAGGAGTCTTTAGTGAGCTGGTTAGCAATTTAAGGAACTGTCTGAATCTTCTTATATTCCTGGGTTAAAATAATCACATGATGATGGATCTTTTAGGAAGCGCCTTGCAGTGCTAGTGTCTCTATTTTATATTTGTCCCACAACTACTGCTGGCTATTCAGAGTTGTAGAAGTTATGATGGCTGTGGTTATATTGGTCCTCATCATCTCCAATTACAGGATAGGAAGGCGTGAGACAATACTTGGAGTCATAGACTTGCCGCGGCAGCCCATACACAGTCATGCCTTGCTGTGAGGCTCCTTTGTTGCTGCCCATTTGCAGGGAGATATTCTGGGTGTCGCAGTGCTCTGTGCCAAGGGTGGGCTCAAAGATTTGTCTCTTGGTTCCAGGAGCTGTCATGCCCGCCTGAGGTGGGTGCAGTAGAGGAAAAAAGGGGAAGAACAGAAAAGTAAAAAGCAGTTACTTGGAGAAAGTGTGAAAAGATTGGAATAATTAATAAATGACTATACATATATACCTGCCAGTTAGTATTTAGCATGATTACTAAACCTTTGTGTTGAAGAAAATATGCCACCCAAGAAAAATAATTTGACTCTTTGCCTTGTAAGATATTTATTTTCTAATTGATATATCTCAGAATGGAGTAATTGGCTTTCTAGCATACCTCAACAATTTCTTTATCTTGATTTTTGAGAGCTAAAAATCTCTTTTGAGATTTGAGGTGCCTAATTTCTACACTACCCTCAGAGGAAAGAATAAACGATGACTTGTTTACACCAAATATACCTTGAGATAATAGTGTTTGCCTCAGTTCACATGTTTTCAGAGACCAAAATCCAAAGAATCATGTGCTCCCAAATTAAATGTTGATGTACAAATAGGAACAGGGACTGTGTGTTTGGAAGAATTTGAAAGTGTTTTTTTGTGAGACCTAAACACAAGCTACATAAAAGTCTTCTAGATATAGTTACCTAGTTTCACACAGTGACAGTGTATGTCTGAAACCCTTAGGAATGCCCCAACTATGTAGACATATGGCTACCTCTGAAGTACTTCAGAGTCAAAGGCAAACGGGCTTTGGAGCATGCAGTGGCATGAACATAGCACCTGTTCAACTTCTTAAAGCAGCTGCACTGAAGTTGCTGTGTGGTTGCTGCATACAACTTGAAGAGTTGTGAATAGGATTCATGCGCCTTGAAGTACCTATTTGTCTTCAACTGAAGAGCCTAGTATTATCTGAGTAAGCATACAGAAGTATACAGAAACTGCAAAGAAGGAACTTATCCTTTGTTTCTACACAGAGATTATACTATGATAGAAGCAGTGTATCTGCTATTGTACAAGCAGTTGTGGTAATCCTACTAGTCACTAAATTGTTGATGTTCCAGTGGAAGAATGAGGAGGAAAACAGGTAAGAGTATCAAAATCATCTCAGTAACCCATTTTTTTCCCATTCAGATTTCTTACCTGGCTAGCCCCCTTGTTGGTTCCCATTTGTAGACTGATTGTGGCCTGATCTAGAGGTTGGTCTGCACCCAACTTTGGATCATAGAGGTGTCGACGGGTGCCATATGCTGTCATACCTTGCTGGCTGGCAAACTTGTTGGTGCCCATCTAAGAAGAATGCAATGTTGACAATTAGACTCATCATTCTCTCTTTGCCAAGTTTCTATTTCATATACTGTATAGGTTAAAAGCTTCCTCTTCATTCTGTCATGTAGACCTTTTCTCCATTTTCTCCCTAGTGATTTATATCATGCAACATTACTCAGCCATGACTGGTAACAAAACAGTCCATATGAAGACAGCTTTATGGTAACACTGTAAATCACAAGTGAAGAACTGGTCCTTTTCATGTCTTCTGTTTCCCTTACCTACTCGGCAGTGATTTTAATGCAGGAAAACTCATTCAAAGCACTGACATTCCTAGAGATAATTTTTTGGGAACAAACTGGCAAAAATCACATTGGCAAATATAATACTTAGACAACAAGATGCCAGTTTTAATGAGTCAGGTATAAAATGGAACTGAGGTCAGTTCACCCACAGAAATTTGCACCATTTCTGAATGTTTTCCAGAATTGAATCTCCTATGCTGCTGTCTTTACTCACCAGTTGAACCTGTTAATTTGTAGCTTGGCTGCAGTGTAAAATACTGATATGTTTCCAGTAATGAAGCTTGGAAGAGTTTGTGAGTGGTCTGTTTTCAATCTTGGCAAAAATTCTTGCCTTTTCCCAGCTTCAAAGCTGGCATAGCATCAATGACATCTAGACTGGGGGCCAGGTGGAGTCAGAATAATGAACATAGCATAACATTGCAAGCCCATTCCTTTTGTGCATGCATTATAATGTTACATATTTCAAAGGGGTGGAGCTTACAAAACAAAATCACTTTCAATTCTGCAGATTCCACTGGTATTCACTTAGCCCTTAAACAGAAGTGACCTGAGAGTTTTACAGGCATATCTTTACAGCAACTGCTCCTATATTTTTGGTGCATATCACAACAACAAAAAATCTACTGATTCCAGTTCACCATGCAGTAAATTGTTTTGATTCCCTGCACACAATAACTCAGATGAAAAGAGGTCATGTGAATTTGACTATGCTTTCTTCCCTTAAGCAGTGGGTTCAAAGCATGCTTACTGCTGCTTGGGATTGTTTTGTTTTGCCCCCCCCCCCCCCTTTTCCTGGCTGTGTCTATTTTGGAGAAGAAATTGGTCTTCTAACAGCATATTTTCTTTCCCTGCAATGTAAGATGGGAGAAAGGGAATTTCTATTGCTTCTCCCTCCCCTGCAATTTTCAGTGTTTTGTTCATGGTTCTCATCTGCGTTTTTTTACTGGCTAATGCACACCTGGCTGATCCATATGTATGCATCTTGCTGTATTAGTCTGCATCTAATGAGCTAAGAATAGCAGACACACTGGTTTGGCACCATTTTTGTGTCCTCTGCAATTAATTGACTCGAGGAAGTGTTGCCTAGTTTTTGGTACTTCAAGGCTGACTGTGGTGAGAAACATTGCAGATCAATCTCAAACTGTTTCAGGACGTTTGGGCAGAAGGATGAAAGCTCTCATGTGGAAGTGCCATGGTAATTATGTATTTGGCCACAGTACACATTTGCACAAAGAAACTAATTTTGAAGGTATAGCAAGGTATGCTAAATTGTTTGCCACAGACAATGATATAAAATATCTGTATCTCAGGGAAACAGTTGCTATGACTGAAGCCACACACCTGCAATCCAATGATGTTCCTTCCTTCTTTCAGCTTTTCAGGCAGGAATTTCCGCTGTTGTTTTTCGGCATATTTCACTCCAACATTCACCCTGTTGCCTTTTGTCTTTGCCTGTGTTTGACAATCAGAAATCCTTTCAGATGTTTCTCTCAGGTGTTTTGCCAGAATGAGGCTGGTTTGTTTTGCAGCAGAGTTGAGAGCAACAGGAAGTTTCCCCCTGCCCCAGACCTCCTAGTTATTTCATTTCAAATTGGATCAAAAACCCTGGACTCAGTGTTTAGATCTGCAAGTTTAGATCTCAAGTGATTTCCTTGGGATATCATTTCTGTGATGTCCAAACTGAAATCTCAGCACCTTCCTTCTGAGTGTGTAAAATTAGGCTGAGCATATATGGACATGCAAAGAGAAAGGTGCTTCTATAATTTAGGGTTTACTGCTAGCATGTAAAATTCTGGGAAGGAGTCTTGGTAGAAATTAACTGAATATACTGAAAAAAGGTTCCTCCTGCCCATCAATAGAACTTTTCTGATGGAAGATTTATAGACCAATAAGGGATATTGTAGATCAGAGGCAATATAACAGGTATTTTCTTCTAGTAGTGAAGAGTAAGCTATGAGATTGTCATTTTAAATGTAATCTGAGGCCACACTGATCTTGGCCACCACTCACATTTCAATATGGTGATTGGGTTATCCAATATTAGATTATTGGGGTGATATCTATGAAATACATTCATACTATCATATAGGGTTTACTGAAGAAAAAATGAGCAAAAACAACTTACCATGCTAGCTAAAGCAATCAGGGTTGACTGGACCTGGGTATAGTTTGTATTTTCAAAGAGATCATTTGCTTCAAAAATGTCATGGGGTTTCACTCCATATCTTGTGATAGCCTTAATAAAGTTGCCAATATTTTCCAGCTGCAAAACAGGAGAGTCAAATAATCATTTACAATCATTGAGCATTTTCAAGGAATGGTTTCTTTTATAATGCTTCCCCTAAAAAGTGGATGGTGGAATCTTCTCCAATATGGCATGTAACTGTAATTCCAGCATGACTGAAAAGCATTATGGTAGGGAAGACTGATTTAGTACTGTCTCAAAACTCAAGGGGAAAAATTATAGCCATCTACATAGTGCATCACAAGTGCAACGGTGGAAACAAAAGGACTACATGAGGACTCTTCTAATAATGAGTGGATTCATGAGCCAGAAGTGCTTCCTTCACTTTTTACAGTCAGCAAAGATGTAGCAGTTAGTAAATAAATAGGAAAGTAGAAAGATAAATATTAATCTGCCCTGTTTGGTAACTGCTCTGTGCCTACTATCTACTAATATCTACTATCAGAACAGCCATACAACATATACTGCAAGACCCCAACCCCCGGTCCGTGGACTGGCACCAGGCTGCAGCATGCCAGAAACTGGGATGTGCAAACAAGCAAAGCCCCATCCATGGGATGCAGGCAGCATGTGAAAACACACCCCTCTGGTCCACAGAAAAAACACTCTCCATGGAACCGGTCCCTGGTGCCCAAAAGGTTGGGGGCCACTGATATACTGCCTAGCAGAACTCTGGCAATAAAAGCTGCTTTTGAGAGGGAGCATTTGAATAAAAGAATCAGGGCAAGGAATTCCTTCCCTCATTGCCCAGTCTTCATACTCTCAAATACATCAGCCAGTCTTTCACCTACAATATTTGGCTGCATATTTTTACTCATTAGGCTTTGAAATTGAATTTCACTATTTATTTCTGTCCAATACATTTGTATTTGTTAAAAAATCACTTCTTTAACCTTTTTATTTTAGTTGAAACATTTCGTTTGTGTTGCAGTACATTGTTATTTACAGCAAACAACTGTAAATAAGATTAGATTAAATTAACAGAGTCGGAAGGGACCTTGTAGGTCATCTAGTCCAGGGGTCTCCAACCTTGGCAAGTTTAAGACTTGTGGACTTCAACTCCCAGAATTCTACACCATTTCTGACAAATGGCAATCCAATTTCCCCTTGAAAATCTCCATTGATGAAGCTCCCACAACTTCTGTTCCATAGGTTAATTGCTCTCACTGTCAGAAAATTTCTCCTTATTTCTAGGTTGACTCTCTCCTTGATCAGTTTCCATCCATTATTCCTTGTCTGGCCTTTAAGTGCCTTGGAAAGTAGCTTGACCCCCTTCCTCTCTGTGGCAGCCTCTCAAATATTGGAAAGTTATTTAATGAGTAGTAAAGAGAAAAGCTCAGCTATTTCCTGCTGCCATAATGCTAATCTCTCATGTACCTTAGTAAAAGTTTCTTAATATAAAGGTAGTACTGATCTGGACATAGTAAGAGAGAATGGTACCTGATGCCAGTTCTGGGTGGACTCATTCACTTTCCTTACAGATCCAGGTTGGAGTTTGTTGATAAGTCTGAAAGAGAGGGGGAGAGGAAAGTTTTATTGCAAGGTGTTTATTTCTTCAGCATCAATATACGACTTCTGTGTGTTTTACTTTGATGGAAGAATACCATGTAATTCAGAAGTGGCAACCTATATGCTTTTTCTTTCTGAAAAGTCTCTCTAAACAAAAATATTTATGTGTTCTTACCCATGGAATGTACTCAAGAAGTGGTCAGTCAGAAGAAAATTGCTATATATTTTTTTTACTTCAAAAAAGACCCAATGCAGCTCAGTAATCTTAGTTTTAAAATCCCACGCATCCACTATAAATTAATTATATTAAGGGTGCAGATTCTCCAAGCTCCTAATTAATTGGTCTCCAAAAAAGTAATGTCTTTATTAGGCAGTTTAGGTGGTATTTTCAGTCATGATTCTTGGTATGGAGATTGAATGGAATTAAGGGATTAAAATTAAATTAAGGGAAGTGGTTCAGTGATACTGCAAATATTTTGAGATTGCTTTGGCCACATAGAGCTGGCATTGCAGTCTTATATCTGTGTGTACAAATATTGGTTACATTTAAATTATTTAATATTCATAGTAATAAAAAATGCAGTATAATGGAAACAGGAAAATTATCTGTTTTTCTGCCAGTTGGCTAAGATGGTAAATAAAGTTGCCAGATAACCAGGAAAAAAATCCATCTTTGACTTTAATGCATTTCATTATGTCTAAGCCACCCAAAGCAATGTGTTTCAATCTCCTTTAAATTTGATTAAATTTAAAGCATCCTTGAGTTATTCCAATATTTGGGATTGGGGGAACATATTTAGAGATTAAAACTTTGAATACAGGGGATACATTAGATTTCTTTATTTCCTTTTAAAGTAATTTTAGTAGGTATTTAGGGTATTAAATCTTGTTTTATTATCCAGGTTTCTTTTCAAATTATTTATAATAAGTCATTCATGGTCTTTGGCATTGATGAATCCTTGGCAGGATGAGCTGTAAATCTAAATAAAAAGGTCCCTCAACAATCATGTTTAGTGAGATTTTCTTTAAAAAGGAGATTATATATATTCGATGCAGCACAAAATTTGCTGGCTGCCAGAATGAAAAGAAGGAGAAAAGAAAACCCAGAAAGTAGTGAATGTGATTTCACTCAATTGTGGTTCCAGAAAAATCTTGGTTACATAGGAAAAACCTGTCTTAAAGGACACACACACATATTCTTACTTTTCGTAGGTTTTATGTGTGTTTTTCGTTTAGCCAGGTTTTTCCTACGTAACCAAGAAAAATCTTGGTTATGTAGGAAAAACCTGGCTAAAAGAAACACACACACACACACACACACACACACAACATTGATTTATATGCTGCCCTTCTCCAGAGACTCAGGGCGGCTTACAATGCGTTAAACAATAGCCTTCATACTTTTGTATATTTTATACAAAGTCAACTTATTGCCCCCACAAACTGGGTCCTCATTTCACCTACCTTAGAAAGGATGGAAGGCTGAGTCAACCTTGAGCCTGGTGAGATTTGAATTTACAGTAATTGCAGACAGCTGGTGTTAATCACAATGCTTTAGTCTGCTGAGCCACCAGGCCCTTTCTCCCCTCACCCCCCCATAGATTATATCTGAAAATGCCCATCTAGAAAAAGATAGTCATTAAAATTTTAATTTGAATGAAAATAGCTAATGCTGTGAAGCCAGAGGAAAGTGTGCAAACATTTCCTTTTCTTAATAAGTTAAGCATACTACTCCAAGTCCTTTGTCAACTAATTAATGCTAGTCTAAACTAGCACTAAGCCTTCTTTGTCCATCCTCAGTCTTTGGGGAACAAGCTTTCCTCTCCTTCTCTGTTGTCTTACTCGCATAGGATGACTCCATCTTTCAGACTTTCCATGAAGTTGTCTCCAATGCGCTTCCCTGTTGCTTCCTCAATCCATTGTCGCAATTCAAGTTCCCGCTGGGGATCATATTTCTGTGCTAGCTGCAGAAAGAAATGATGTATTTTGGAATATTTAACCAAGGAATAAACAAAGATTCATTCACAAGCATGATGTAATGCCTTCTCTTTGATGTAATGCCTTCTCTTTGATGGAGTTTATTACTTCTGAGAATTACATACAAGAATTTGAAAGAGTGTAATTAATACTATAATAATTATAGTCCAGAACTGTTCATATTCATAAATGAGAAAACAGAAAATACATGAAAAGCAGTAATAGATTGATATTAGATTGTATTTAAGCTTAAATGTAGTAGAATACTGATTTCAAGAAGAGAGATTTATATGGTTAATGTGAAGGCAGGAACATAAAATACATTTTGAAATAATAAAGCTGTTAATGTATTACACATCAGAATAACAAGAACCATCATAACAAAAAACATATTCATTTAAAATTTAGATATTTTCAAGGCTTGGCTCCAGATGTAAGCATCAAAAAGGGAATACCATATCTGGATACTTGTAAAGAAAACATTTTACAATTTATTGCCTAGTGAATTCTTGGCAAATGTCATGTAATCCAGTGGGTATCCCTTGTAAACCTTAATAATTGGCTACGGTATAAGAGAATGTGTCCAGCAGACATTCAGGGCCTATAATTGGATAAAACTCTATGTCAGCATGGACACCTTGAATATAGGATGACTTTAACTACCATGACATCAACTGGGAGACAAACTGCACCACAAGTGGAAGGTCAAACAGGTTCCTGACAAACATAGCAGACAACTTTGTCTTCCAAAAAGACAAGAGAAGGAACTAGGAGATCAGCCATATTGGACTTAATTCTCACTAACAGAGATTAAACGATAGAAGGTGTTGAAGCTACAAGAACCTTGGAGGGGAGTGATCATGCAATATTGGAATTCAACATTATGTAAGCACAAGCAATAGAACAAAGTCAAACTAGAGTCTTGGATGTTTTAAAAGAGTTAATTTCAATAAACTTAGAGCTTGGGAAGGATTCCATGGATGAGAATTCTTAAGGTAAAAACAACTCAAGAAGCTTGGGAAATTTTGAACAGTGGAAGCCCCATCTGGCACAATACCAATGAAGAATAAAAATAACGAGGCTATGTCTGGTTTAATGAAAAGAAGGACTAGACATGATAGCAGTGTTCCAATATTTAAGAGGCTGCCACAAAGAGGTAGTCAACCTGTTCTTGAAGGCACCTGAAGGCAACACAAGACGCAACGGATGGAAACTAATCAAGGAGAGAAGTAACCCAGAACTAAGAAGAAATTTCCAGACAATTGGAACAATTAATCAGTGGAACAACTTGCCTCCAGAAGTTGTGAATGCTCCAATATTGGAAGATTTTAAGAAGAGATTGGACAACTATTTATCTGGAACGGTTTAGGGTTTCCTGCCTGAGCAAGGAGTTGGACTAGATGACTCCAAGGTCCCTTCCAAATCTGTTACTCTGTTCTATAGCTCAGCAGTTCATTAGCAGTCAGTGCTTCTCTTTCAGAGAAGTTTACAATAAATTGCTCCCCTTCAGCATTCTAGCTATGATGCTGCGGTTTCCAGGCCAATCTCAGAAGCAGGCCATGTGTGCACATTGAAAGAAATGTATTTTCAATGTGGTCACTAAAGCTCTGCAACCTCCAGAAATAATTTGAATGAATTTTTTTCAGACCTTATACAAGCATGTCACCTCTCATTCATTCATCACAGCAGTCAATCTTTTTTTTTTCCAGGCATCTGCATGAGCCTGAAATAAAAGTAGCAGTTGCTTTAAGAATTACATAGATTTTTAACGGGACTGGCAATTTTTTTCAGGAACTGGCAAAAGATGGGCTGTTTTAAGGAATAGCTGCACCTTTGTGGAGCCCAAAACATTTATTCCAAGCTTTACTGAAGAGTGCACTGCATTACTGACTAGGCTACTCTCTTGTCCAGGACCAGTCACAACCATGAGTGATAAGAGCTGGAAAAAGAGCCTGTGTAGCGTAGAGGGCTAATGCCTCCTACTAAAGGCAGCAATTAACACCAGCTGCCTGTAATTTCTCTGAGTTCAATCCTAGCCAGGCTCAAGGTCGACTCAGCCTTCCATCCTTTCTAAGGTGGGTAAATTGAGGACCCAGTTTGTGGGGGCAATAAGCTGACTTTGTATAAATATACAAAAGTATGAAGGCTATTGCTTAACGCATTGTAAGCCACCCTGAGTCTCCGGAGAAGGGCGGCATATAAATCAAATTTAAAAAAAAAAAAAAAGTTGTCCTTGCTATGGAAGCCAGCTGTGCCTAAGTAGCTTTCAAAGCTTTGAACCTGCAACATCATGGAATCTTCCCTAATTCCCAGGCAAGAATCTGCCGGAATTCAATTTAAAGTTTTTTTCTCTCAAGGCAGCAGTTAAGTGGTGCACACACTTGCCAGACTTGAATGATATGAATAGATTTGATCAGAATACTGATTTAGTCATGATTTGCAGCTCTGAGGATTTCAGTTCTTTCATTCTTCAGTGAAATGAAGTCTTAGATCCAATCCAAAGCTTTAAAATTTCTGCTGACAAGGTCAAAAGATATTTTTTTCCCTCAAATCTCACTACCACCGTATGTTAACTGCAGTTATTTACACATTCTAAAAATTAAAAGCTAGTAGTAATTATTACAGTGGGTTAAATGTATGAGGAAAGACTAAATAATACATCTAATAGAATTTTAAAATTACCCTTTATCAAAGTAAAGTTCAGTTTGTTGTTAAAAGTGTATGTGTTGAAATTTACATTGGAAACAATGCTTTGTGAAGGACAGAGATTTAATAAATCAGAGATATCTCATCCTGGCTTTAAAAAACACTCCATTTTGCATTGACTTTGAAGTTTGTATATTGGGAAGCAAAAATTATTTTACTGATCTGAAAAGAAGGGCAAAATAGACACAGAATAAGATCTTGTTTTATTTTACAACACCTTAGCTTTATAATACCTTACCTTCTCTCTCTGTCTCAATCTCTGCCCCCCACCCTTCCCTCACTCTTTCTCATATCACTAAAAATGGTATTTCAGCACTGAGTGAATTCCTAACCAACATAAATACATGTGGAAGATACATTGGCAAATCCCTGTGGCAATGGAAACCTATTTTAATCATAGGAAATAGCATGTGTGAAAGTTCTAGGTCACTCCACACTAGTCTTCCAACTTTGTGCTTCTAAATATACACTTATCTCATACAATAACCTTAAGAATATTTCTGATTGTAATAGTTTAGTGCAGTAATCTATCTGGGACTAAAAAAGTTTCCAATGTCAGTTGGTTTATAGACAGTATACATGTAATGCTAGTTTTACTAGTTTGCTAGCTATTTAACCCATAGTTCATTATTGCTATCTTAGCTAAGATTCTTGTTTCATATCCTACTCTGGATATCAGCAAAGGTGTGTTCCAGGACAGAAGGCCCTGCAGTATAAATGATGAGGGAGGCATGTTTTCCATAAACATTTCTCTTTATTGCTCCAGATAGTTGCTGTTTCAAAGAAAAGCAGGAAATAAACTGCGAAGGCTGAATTTTTTATATCCTTTCTGACTAAAATGGCAAGCAGCACTGGTTTATTTTATTCTATCATTCTGCTTATGTTATCTATGCAGATTCTGCCTGCAAGATCATGATTTGGATAATTTTCCTTATTTAAAAATACACACTGCTGTAGTACATTTAAGATTTTTTCCACATTATGGATTGCACTGATGTTCTTTTTGCTGATTTTTCAAGGAGTTGTGCTTGAAAAGCAAGATGGCCATATTTATCATTGTAAAGGTTTAATACATCCATTGTGCTGCTATTGTGGGAAAAGAATGGCAGGTAGAGAATCATGCTGTCAAAAATACCATTTGTGCTGCCAAACTGAAATGCCAATAGTAGTTAAATTCCGTATAGACTTTTATATAGCTTTGGTAGTGATCATTGAGAATCCACAGTTTCATCAGTCAAATGTCTTAGAAGTTTAATCAGATGTGGGACTAATATCCCCAGGTGTTTTTTTTTATTATGCCTCTGGGAAAAGCAATATTAGTGTTAGTCTGTCACTTTATTTGGAAATGTGCTTCCAAGCCAAGTCCTGGCCTTCCTTCTAAGGCTTTTTCAGCCCCTCAAAGCAGCTGAAGCGGTAGTTTGACTGATGTTCTGGGAACAGGCTGCTTGAGTGATAGGAGACAACTCTGAAGAGTTTGTGATCTTGTCAAAAAAATAAAAATAAATCCAAAACAGTATTTCAGTCTTGTGAAAGTATTCTGCCAGTTGAAAATGTCAGGTGATGGACTAATTAAGATTAGGCAACTTCATAGACTGTGTTTCTCCTCATTATTACTAAAAATAAACTTCTCTCAGGAAAGATGCTGGAGCAAAGATCTATTTTAGGATGATGGTGGGCATGTGTCACACAAAAAAAATCTCTTCTTTCAAGATGAGGCTCCCAAGAAGGGCTTGTGGAAGAAAAACTTCCTTGAGCTAAAACATTTAAAGTCTGAAACAACAGCACAGGTGGAAGTATAGAATAAATGAAACATCACTTGAAGCAAAGAAAATGTAGCCTGTGGGGATGTTCAACAATTAGATTATTAAAAGCCTTTGCCAAATAACTTGTTGTTCAGATCAATTATGTAGCATTAAACTCACCCACTCTCTAATCCTACTCCCAATTTCTTCTTGTGAGAAACACTCTCTGCTGACATTACTCCTGTATGTTTTATGAACAGTTTGCCATATTTAACGGGATAAAATGTTTTTGGTGGACATGGAGGCAAATAGAGAAAAGTATTAAATTGTTTAGCTTTAAAAAGTCAAAGGTTCACTTGAATCAACTTTGAATCCTGCTGATTGCAACACTGCAGTTTTCTTGGCAGTTTTATGGAAGTGGTTTGCTTGCTACTGTTTCCTTCTAAAATGTTTTTCTCAATTTAGGGAACTGCCTGGGTATTCCCAGTTGATCTCCCATCCAAGTACTAATTAGAACCAGCCTTGTTTAGCTTTGGAATATTGGCCAAGGTTAGCTAGGAATTGTGGCTAAAAGCAAAACCACAAAGCCATGACCTGAATGACTGAGAATCTCCATAGACAAAAACCAGGAAGAAAACGTGATTTGTTATCTCCTTTTTAGTTTGTTAGGACTCCACTTATTAAAATGAGTGGCAAGAGCCTTCTGAGTTTCTAGCCTGGCATCCTCATCATCTTTTCTTAGGTTCTATATTATTTCAAAATCCTCTCTCTTCGTCTTTGTCAATATTAGACAATGCCATTTGTCTCCTTGTTGCTTTTGTGAAATCTATCTATCTATCTATCTATCTATCTATCTATCTATCTATCTATCTATCTATCTATCTATCTATCTATCTATCTATCTATCTATCACCCTTCTCCAGAGACTCAGGGCGGTTTATGATGCATTAAGCAATAGCCTTCATACTTTTGTATATACCTACTTAGTAGGGCCCCCCCCCCACCAAGTGGTGTTCTTTTTTTATACAAAGTTAGCTTATTGTCCCCACAATCTGGGTCCTCATTTTAGTTACCTCGGAAGGATGGAAGGCTGAGTCAACCTTGAGCCTGGTGAGATTTTAACTTGCAGTAATTGCAGGCAGCTGGCAGCTAAGTGCTATTTAAGAGCGCTTTAGTCCCTTGCACCACCAAGGCTCTTTTTAGATCTAGAACTACCATCTCCCTTTACCTCAGCCACATGCTCCCAGCCTGCACATCTACCAAACACAGACATAGACTCAAAGCAAAATGCAGAGATGAAGCATCTAGAAAGCCCCTGTTTTCATGAGGTCACTCTGGTGATTTTTTTCTCTAGTAAGGGATAGTTTTAACCCACCAATGAATTGTTCAGATGATACAGTAGATGGGAGACCTCAAAGAGTGTTTAGCTGGAAAGGGCCAAAAAGGGGATTCGCGGAGGCTGAAAATGGGGTGGCGGAGGCGCTGATGGGCGGCGGCGATCCCCACAGCCTGGAACAACTTATCGTCGGTATTCCGGGAGGCCGATCCAACTGCCAATCAGCTGCTTGGGCTAAATCAGGCTGTGCTGAAGCTGTCCAGGCTGTTTGTTATTTGCTGTAAGGAGGCAAATTTCTGGGAGGCAGAGACAGAAGGGTGGGGGCCAGCAGGTGGGCAGAGCTTCAGCAACATTCGGTCTATAAGATGCACAGACATTTCTGCCCACTTTTTTTGGGGTGGGGGAAGTGCATCTTATAGTCCGAAAAATACAGTAGCTTGTTTTGGCATGTGGGGAAATGGGATTACTCACATTAAATCACCCCAAAAAATTTCCTTCACATTTTCACAAAAAACATCTTCCACACTTACAGCTCTGTGGAGTCCACTGAAGAGGCTGCTCCTCTTCTGTCATACTTCAACCATCTGAACACACCCCATTTCAAAATTGTACTTCTAAGGACATTAGCTATTCTTCCCATAATAGAAAGGAAGGAAGTGCCAAGAGCTCTATTACCTTGTACATTTACAAAAGTGAACAAGATTATTTTGAGGGAAAGAGACACACTAAAGAGATCTTTTTCCTGCAAGTATTAATCTCTCACAAACTTGATGGGAATTAAATCCCTCAAATCTACTCCAAAGAGGATTCATAAAATGGTTTATTTCACTGACATAATTGCATGATGTTTCACAAATCTATTCCTGGTTGTCATCCGTCAATGTATTTCCTTTGATTTTTTATTTAGTTCTATCTCTTTGGACCCTCTGTCCTTTGCACATACACTTCAGAAACTGAATGTTTTCAAATTTAAACACATGCTAATACAAGTCTGTCATAATAAGAAAAAATGGCAACAGTTCATTTATGCAAAGAGATGAATAAAATTAGAATGGAGCCTGATCTAGATATCCCTTGAACTGAGGTGAGAGAATGAACTCTGCCATTTTATGCTTCTGAACATTCTGTTATGATAAAACAAATAAACAAGGTTTCTTATCTATCTAGCAGGGAACAGATTGAGATTGCTCTCCCCCAACCCAAACAGAGCCTTAAAAAACCCCCAAGGAATTTAAAGGCAGATAAAAAGAAACATTTGAATGTGACATCTCCTATTCTCAAGCTGAAGTAGCATTGGATAAAAGCAGTGTTGATTCAAGGGTGGATGATGCCACCTCTCACCAATGTGCATTTTTTGAATGACTTGGAAGAAGAGGCAGCATTGATGCCCCCTAAGCTTTGGTGCCTTAGGCCAGTGACTTTTTAGCCTTGGCTAAAGCCAGCCCTGGATAAGAGTAGAGCAACGCTATTTTTTTTGTTTCTGCCTCATCACCATGTCTTGGAAAGAATATATCAAGCCTATAAAGATCAAACTACTAGAGATGTAGTTTTTCCCACACTCTTTAAGGACCTTTTAAGTATCTGCTGGAAGTTGATCCACATCAGATTTTAACCACTAAAAAAGATATTTCTCTCTTTCCCTGACTCCTGTTTATTTTTCATGCAAATGTTTATTATGTTTATTACTGCAACTTCTCATTTGGCTGGGAGAGGAACTTGATTAGAGTGCTTCCACATGTCAAATTTGGTTCAGATTGTGAATTCCTGCAGCTACTGGTATTTAAAAAGCAAGAACCAACATATGGGCATCAGTAAACTCAGGCAAGTGTTCCTGTCAGGTGTAATCTGATTCGGGTTTGGACTGTACAATCTGAACTTGGCCAATTGTTCACTGGTAAAACTTTGGTTTAATGGAAACAGCATTTGCCATTGGGGAGGCAAGTGAAAAAAAGCCTATTGTCATGCTTGAACTTCTGACATTTCTTTAGAAAGCTCTCATCCAGGGTTCCTAGTAAATTGTTGCAAAGGCCTGGAGAGTTTTACTTTGAGTTGCATAGGGGAAAAGATCCCCTGCAGGCTTCTCCTCGGGTTAATTGGGCTCTTCTAGACCTTTATTTGTTCTTTAAATGCAATAAAGCCAACAGATTTCCTCATATACTGCAAATGAATGTGACATTACAGTAGCAAGCAGTATTTTGCACTAAGCAATACAAAGCCTATGCAGAATGCACACAACTCTCTAGTGCTAAGTCACCTTCAGACTTTGCCACCTGTGATGTGTTGGCAAAAGTGACTACAGTCCTCCAAGATCATGTTTCTTAATCTTCTCATGATTGTAGGTATTTTTTTTAATGAAGAACACACATGGCTGATTCTTTTAAAAAGGGAAGGATTAAGACCAAATTCATAGGTATAGAATTGGTGATACTTTGCTCAACAGTACTAACTGTGAGAGGGATATAGGAGTTCTAGTGGACAATCACTGAAGTATGAGCCAGTAGTGCTGCAGCCACCAAAAAAGCCAACACAGTTCTAGGCTGCATTAACAGGGGGATAGTATCAAGAACATAGGAAGTATTAGTACCAATTTACACTGCACTGGTGAGATTGCATTTGGAATACTGCATATATTTTGGTCACCACAACACAAAAAAGATGTTGAAATTCTAGAAAGTGCAGAGAAGAGTAACAAAGATGATTAGGAGACCAGAGGCTAAAAAATACGCTGAACAGCTGCAGGAACTGGGTATGTCTAACGAAGAGGAGGACTAGGGGTGACATGATAGCAGTCTTCCAATATATAAGGAGCTGTCATGAAGAAGAGGGGGTCAACCTATTCTCCAAACACCTAAGGGTAGGACAAGAAGTAATGGATGGAAACTAATCAAGGAGAGATATATCTAGAACTAAGGAGAAATTTCCTGTTAGTGAGAACAATTATTCAGTGGAATAGCCTTCAGAAATTCTGGGTGCTCCAGCATGAATGGTTTTTAAGAAGAGATTGGACAGCTATTTCTCCAAAATGGTAAATGGTCTCTTGCTTGAGCAGGAGGTTGGACCTCCAAGGTCCCTTCCAACTCTGTTAGTTTGTATTTCATAAATATTTAAAAAAATGTTTGGGTAACTCACTACATATTCACTTACACTTAATTGCATTAATTATAAATGGGTGGGGTTATCTTTTAGAGCACGTGCTTTTTTCTTTCTTTGTTATGCACACACAATTAACAAACTTTTTAAAATACTTTAAAAAATTAGAAAAGAGGCAAATAAAACAAAGCTAAGAAAGAAGAAAAAAATCTATATACTTAACAATAGTCACTGATTTTCCAATGAGTATGCTTATTTTCCCCGAAAATAAGACATAGGGCCTGGTGGCTCAGTACACTAAAGCATTGTGATTAACATCAGCTGTCTGCAATTACTGTAAGTTCGAATCTCACCAGGCTCAAGGTTGACTCAGCCTTCCATCCTTTCTAAGGTAGGTAAACTGAGGACCAGTTTGTGGGGGCAATAAACTGACTTGTATAAATATACAAAAGTATGAAGGCTATTGCTTAACGCATTGTAAGCTGCCCTGAGTCTCCGGAGAAGGGCGGCATATAAATCAAATTTAAAAAAAACAAAAACCTATTTCTGGATAATAAGCCCAATCTGGCTTTGCAGTGCATGTGATAATATAAAGCCACCCCTGCAAAATAAGCCACCCCACCAACTACTTACATGCACGCGCAGCCGGTCCCACCATTTTGTCTGGTTGCTGGCCATGCAATCAAAACGAGTTGAGAAGGCAAGGCTGGCAGAGGAAGGGGGGAACATGCCCTCTCCTCCCTGTTCTTTGCACCGGCTGAGCAGCCCAACATGTCCCACCCCACCCCAATGCAACAGCTGCTTCCCTTCCCTGCCGTCTCTTTACTGAGAGGGGTGGCAGGTGGGGCGGGGGAGAAGTGAGTCGTGTGGAGCGAGACGTGGCTCCCCTTGCCATCACTTCTCCCTCCACTCTCTGGCCTTTCAAGCTCTATCGCTTTCTTCGTTGTTTCCAGGAAACACGCTATAAAAGAAAGCCTTCTCGCAAGTTCGAGAAGTTTGATTGAACTCGCGAGAAGGCTTTCTTTTACAGCGTGTTTCCCTGGAAACAACAACGAGGAAAGCGACGGAGCTTGAAAGGTAAGACCTACATCCCGCTTCTTGCCCATCCCACCTGCCATCCCCAAATTGCATCTCTAAAGGGGGTAGGTGGCTAATTGAGGGGCAGGAGCTCTGTTATGCCTGGCAAGGTGGGGGAGAAGAGATGGCAAGGGGGGGGCACATCTCACTCCATACATCTCACTTCTCCCCTGCCCCACCTGCCACCCCTCTCAATAAAGAGACAGCAGGGAAGGGAAGCAGCTATTGCCATTGGGGTGGGATGAGACATGTTGGGCCACTCGGCTGGCACAAAGAACAGGGAAGGAAGGTGACAGCAGCTATGGGATATCCAGTCCCATGCTTGCCACCTCCTGCACCCCCAAAATAATAAGATCCCCCGATAATAAGGCCAAGCCCTTATTTGGGGGTGGGGTCAAAAGAAAATTAGACCCTGTCTTGTTTTTGGGGAAACACGGTACAATCAGTTAAATATTCTTATAAAGTGTCACAGTGTTTCTGTCATAATCACATGCATTGCTGCATCCTTTGATTGGTGGAAAATCCAAAACAGATCATATATTGCCAACAATTCCTTGACATCTGGAATAATACCACATTTCTAATTTTTTAATATTATTTTAGCCACCCTAGACAAAGCACATAGGGGAATGTGTATTTTAAAAAACTGCAACATATCCAACCACATGATTGTGGGTACTGAGTATGGATTTAGCCTGGGGCTCTATTCAGTTCAGGATATAGGTCCTGCAGAGGAAAATCTTGGTGGCAGAGGAAAATAGCTTGCAGAATACTATGAAACTATTTAAGTTACATTTCTGTTCCACACAGCATAATTTAGACAAAATTCATACCAAAATGGAGATGAAAAAATGAATATCTGCAGAAGTACAATAATAATAAGTTATAATTTTAAAAAACTGGATGAGAAATTAATTGGATCAGGACCGGCTGACTATGAAGATGCAAATAAAAAGTAGAGCCTGACTGACAGGCACATACAGTATCCTAATTAATAACATTCCATATTACAATATTTTTTTTGTAGCTATCAATTGTTTACATCCTATTCTTAGGGTATGAACCTTAATTCCTAAACAGCTTCATCTTCAATAATGAATCAGCTGTCTTTGGAGAAATCTTTATTGAAGTCAAAACACAAAAAACAGGATCAAATATGGAAGGCCCAAAACAATTCAGTGGAGACCTGAAGTGGTTTGAAATGGTATGATACAATATTTTTTAAAAAACAAAAACAAGTAGCCTAGATGGCAGCCTTAGAACATGCCACCTAACTACTAGTCAGGTTCAACTCTGCTTACTTTTTCTATACTCTGGCTGAAAGAGTATAGATTTTCAGGGGTGATTGAAAACAAGGTAGAGGTTCTCTTAAAAGAAACTGTGATGAATTGAAATGCTTCCACTTGTACATTTCTTGGCGATATGCACAACTGTGGCTGGTGTTCTTTAACCAAGTTAAATTAGTACTAAAATATTCCCATCAAAACTGGGTGTTTTGGTGCTTGAAGAGAATCTGTACTAGTAAAGGGGCAAGGATTTGGTCAACCTTCACACAGCAATGCCTAGAGACCTTTGAAAAATCCACATTGGTTTTCTCTTATGTATTACAGAGAGAGAAAGGAAAGTTCCTTAAATACTTTCCTTTTGCATGCAGCTAAAGCAGAAAAAAATGATTTAGGACAAGTAACTGGTCATACTTTGAAACTTTGTAGGAAAAAGCTTTATTTAATACACTAGATAAAGTAGGCAGAAAATATCATGGCCTTGTCTGTGAGGAAGGATATCCATTTGTTTATGCATACATGGCCTCCAGTGGAAAAAAACTGTTTTTACAAGGTGAAATTAAAAGCTGAACACAGCTTGGAAGCAGATGGAGAGGTTAGTGTGACATCAGATTCAGTCCTAGATAACCTCCGCTAAAAGATATATGTAAATCATCTAATAATTCATCTTTGCAGATCTGGGGATTAATCCAAGGCTGGCCAGCCAACCACTTTCATGCCTAAGAAATAACTTGAAACTCTGCCTACAACAAAAACTCAACTGCTCCTCCTTTGCCATTTTCCTCTGCTCCCAATCTGGCCACACAAGTTCACCAAACCACTAATTAGGAGGGCCAAGCTCTAAAAGCAGCAATGGAGCAACGTGAAACTGCAGAAGTGCACTGCTGGATCCTCTGCGATGTTGTAGAACTCTTGTTTTGTTCTTTAGAGCTCTGAGTTTTTGAGCAGAAGTTCAGGTGTCAGAATATTAACAATGGTGAATAACATCCTCTCAAAGATAGATTGCTAATCATTACTGACATTCTGAAATGTATCTCCTGTGTGTCATATTCCTTGAATGTTGATTATGGAATATAATGGTGGCTGCACCATTATATATTCTATATGTTTAAATTTTAAAAATTATTAAAACTGAAATACAAATGTCATAAAATCTCATCACAATGTGATGACTACAGCCATTGTGTAATTTGTCTGCCTGCTCAGTGTATTACCCAGGGGCTTCCAGCTTCTTGGTCTTCCTTCTTATGATTCATTATTTTTAAATTGGATTTGCATCTTTTCAGACAGAGGGTTGTCTTCTTTAAAGTAAGATGTGGACATCCAAGATATCCAGCAGGCTTGGAGGATTTCTTACAATATAGCCATGGAATCCTCCATGGCACATAGTGACCTTTCTATGAGAAAGATAAAAATTGGTGGATAGCTTCTGCCAAAAGTAAACGAACAAGCTGTCAAGAAATGTGCTACAGACTACCACTTTTTTGTGGTTACAGCAGCCACAAAAGCCTTGGAAAAGGTGTTCAAATGCCAAGGTATGTCTATACCTACAAAGATCAGAATCAGGCAAACAATGGTATTCCCTGTGACACTTAATAGAAGTGAAAGTTGGACTTTAATTAAGCAGGTCAGGAAGAGCATAGACACCTTTGAAGTTTGGTGTTGGAGAAGACTCTGGAGAATAGCATGGATAAGAAAACCAATAGATCATTGAACAAATCAACCCAGCGTTCTCGTGAGAAGTACAAATGACAACTCAAATTATCCTGCTTAGGACATACATACAAACACCTAACTCTCTGAAGAAGGCTCTAATGCTGACAAAGATGGAAGGATAGAGAAGAAGGAAACAACCAATAGCAGTGGATGGACACCGTTACAATGACAATGAGGGCACCATTGGGAGACCTGAAGAAAACCTATCTATCTGGCTGCTCTGAGTATAAAGTGACTCAATGGCACATAATCAGTCAGTCAGTCAGTCAGTCAGTCAGTCTCTAGAACTGGAACATTAGTTACAGGTGTACTTTCCTTACTTTTGAAAAAGGAAGCATGTTAAAAAGAGCCTCAGATAGCTCAACAGGCTAAATAGCCTGTTATTAACGTTCAGCTGTCTGCAATTACTGCAAGTTCGAGGCTCAAGGTTGACTCAGCCTTCCATCCTTTCTAAGGTAGGTAAATTGAGGACCCAGTTTGTCAGGGCAATAAGGTGACTTTGTATAAAAAATATACAAAAGTATGAAGGCTATTGCTTAATGCATTGTAAGCCGCCCTGAGTCTCCAGAGAAGGGCGGCATATAAATCAAATTTTTTTAAAAAAGTGTTACAGTAATGTGCAAATCAACATTCTGGAGTGTGATTTGTGAGTGAACATTCTGGAGTATGGTTTGGAGCAAACATCTGCATGTAATATGCATAATACAAAGTGATTACAGGGCACAGACAGAAGAGTAGCTTCTTTAGTACTTAAATCCAAGTGAAGAGTTAAAAAGCAAGCATAAATATTCTCAAGAAAAAGCACAGGGAAAGTTGTTTGACATGAGGAAGAACTAGAGGGGAGAGATCAGGTTTGAAAGATCAATATAAAACTAGAAAGGAATGTACAAATCAGAGACCTGGCTGTCTAGCAAAACTATATTTTTCCCCCAAGTAAGACTGCCACCATTAGGAGACTAAATATTTAGGAAAAGGCAAGCTGTTCTATTTCATCTTAAATAAAAGGGAAGACTGTGTTTGATCTCACTGACATCCTGATTGCATCCCTCCCCAGCACTGTTCTTCTCCATTCTTGGTGCTTGGCATGAATGCCTTAGCTGAGAACAAGAACTCATATGCATTCCTGGGGCCTTTCCTCTCTCTGGATATGAGGCAGTTTCATACCATCAGCTGTGCCAGGGAGTTCTGCCAATCCAAACACGCTGTGTCCCCTCTACAAGGAATTCACCATACTTGGGAGAAAAATGGAGGACATACTTGTCGCAGATCCACAAAGATTTATCTCTTGGTTGCGATGTTTCAAAGATCAGGCCTAGCTAAATGGAGGCAGGACTTATGTGGAAGTTTAGCAAACGGAGGACTGTGTGTTTAGCCTGCTGTCAAGACTCACTTATTTGTTCCTTTTTAATCTTCCTCAGAGAATGAACTAGATATTACAGAAACAAAAAAAAAATGAAGGAAAGTAGCACAGTATTGGCACTGTTTATCTGTTACATTATTAGAACAGCTTTTCACTGCTGTGCCCAACATTACACTTTCTTTTGTTATCTATACATGTAATAGTGATTAGAGTGGAAAAAGCAATGTTAAGAACTCTGTTTTGATGTAATAGAATAATAATTCTATTATTCATGTGAGTCAGCTAAACTTTTTTTTTGTTGTTAATTATAGCAATTTATCATATAGCTAGATTTGGATTTATCAGCAGGTGACCAAAAGGGGAATCTCTATTAGCAACTTTTTATTGGGTTATTTGTAACTGTTGTGAGCTGCCCAGAGTCACTTTGGTGAGATACAAATCAAATAAATACACTAACCACATAAGAACTGTGGAAAAAAAATACTGTAATGCAGTTTGCCTTCAGGTATATGTTTCACAGAATCAAGATAGCACTATATTTCAGTGAAAGTACCCAACTGCTCTTCTTACAAAAGTTAAATATATCATCGAGATCAGATCCATGGCTATTTATATTTTTATATTGTAATTTCTACATTAAATTTTACTATGGCTAAAATATCAGCTGTTCAATCAAATGCTTGCTTTCTTCTTCTTCTCTCTCCTTTTTTCATTTTGTATCATGCACTGTAGCTTTTTTATCTTTTGGTGCAAATGGAGCATTTACAAAAATTGAAGCATAAGTGTTAAAAAATAATCAAATTCATGTTAAGCCAGTATTCATTCCCCTGTTTTGATTTAGAGTGATGAAAGTTAAATGCTTCAAATATTTTGGATTTGGATTTATTTATCACTAAATTCTTAGCATTTTCAAACACAAAATCATGGAACTTTCCAAACTTTATGGGAGCTGTACTTTTCTTAAAATGCCTGGAGTATTTTCAGTTGTACCCTGGGAGGCAGGGGCTATTTAGAAGTATGGGACTTAGGCTCATTGTTAAGAATCAAAAGAAGTGAAATCTCCTGGGTAATATCATGAACTTCTCATACAAACTGGCTGGTGCCTGAAATAATTCTAAAGCACACCATGGGGAGAAAGCATCTGATATGCCTGTATTAAGTAACAGAAGTACTTATCTGACCCTGTGCAATTAGGCATAATTCACACAATCAGAATACTGCAGAAATT
Source organism: Masticophis lateralis (assembly GCA_030761175.1). Lineage (NCBI taxonomy): Eukaryota > Metazoa > Chordata > Lepidosauria > Squamata > Colubridae > Masticophis > Masticophis lateralis. The sequence goes on from JAUDYJ010000002.1 coordinate 165,640,434, forward strand.
AGTTGCAATTGCAAATATGTGTACCCAGGGTTCTGTCAATGAAAGGAAAAAATGAAGCATATCTATATATTGCATAGGATGTTCAGGCAGAAAGAATGAAAACTTAGATCCAAGAATGAAGATATGGGCTTCTGCTATTAAAGATGTTAAAATATTAATATGGAACTGTGTAATTTGTGTTGTGGCTAATCCAAACTCAGGTTTCAACTGTCAAGTTGATCCATGCAGATTACAGTTTGAAAGTGAACATAGCAATTGCATCTACTTTCAACATATTAATTCCTGCAAGGAATTTTGGACATTGGATTATGTACTCTAAAATAATTAATTGGGTAAACGTCCAAGCTCACAACTATCAAACAAATGAATCAGTTCTAAAATCAAACTTAAATTGTATAACTAGAATGTAATTCTTCCACTCTCATGTTTACATTTTAAAAGAGAAAATATTAGAGCAACTATACTTGAATGCAGAACTCAAGATGTCATTACAAGTACTAGATTCTTGTAAAAAGCTATAGAAACATCCAGCTATCTAGGCATTTTCCCTATGTCTGCATTCCAGATATGGTAGCATTAAGGAATACCAATTCATCAAGAGAGAAGCAATTTAGTGATACCAAGCAGGAACTGGCTATCAAGCCTAACACCTTCTTCCTTTATCAATTACCATCAACTCCTGGTTTGGATAGTCCTTCAGTGATATATTGCTGATTAGTACTAATGTTTATGCGGTGCAGAAGGAACTTTGCAAAACTTTTTTTTGGACTCTATTCCAGAATCTACAAAGGGCCCATGAAGGGACTGCTTGAAAAGTCAGCTAGTGTGGCGATATACCCTTGTACAAACTAGGCTTGGGTGCAATTTTAGAGAGGCAATAAATACTAATCTATGGGTTCCAGGTTGTGGAGCTACAAGAAATGCAGGCAAGATTGTTGGAAGCTTTAGCTTTTGTGACTGATTATCTGAATTTATCACATGGTATTAATGGGACATAGTTATCACAGGAATGTCTGTCACAGACTGTTCTGTGTTTTAAACGTTGCTTTTGACCTAAGAAGGGGAAGCAAATTTGGATTGGGATGTATTCCAAACAATCTCTGACAGCAGCTTCACAGATGCAAACAATTGCAAGTCATGGATATCAAGCAAAAATGTTGCCAATAGCAGCAGCTTCTCATGCCAAGCACTGTAAACATTGTGCTAGAAACTTCTCTTGCATTCTTAAAATCATCTCTAATACTTTCGTTTCTTCTGCTCCACAGCAAGAGTCATGCCACGTTTGGTAAAATGAAGGAAACAGTATTGACATTTCATAAGGAAACTAGAGTCTGTAATGTTAATAAAGAAAGAGGAGGATCCCTCTGAATCAGACACCATTGAAGATTTGGGTCTAGGAACATTTTCTAGGTAAGCCATTCTATGCGTGCTTATTGCTTTGTCCTGATCAGCTCCAGATTATATCTGAGACTTTCATGTATATTAAAGGATTTCAGTTTGTGTGCTTGGTTTGGTGGGGGTGATTCCTGTCCCTTCATACTTGCCCATTCTGATTACATATAATTTTTTCCATTTTTCTAATAACATTTAATTAAAAAATTCCTCCTGCCCATTTTTTCTGCAGAACAGGTTGCTTATGCAGTAGTTCCTTATAAAGCAGTTCTTTGGTCCCTTTATAACAACAATCAAGTCCATCTTTTGCCTTCCTAACAGAAAATATTTATTTATTTTCCAGGACCAATTTTTAAAAGAAGACACTATTATAACACAACAAATATACAACCATGGTGTAAAATAAATAACAACAAACACTCCTAGAGAAAAGCCTGAAGCAATAATGTAAAAGAGGAACCAGATGATTTCTGCAAGACATGGCTATTGTTAAAAAGGCAGCAGCCTTATTGGACATAGCAGAAGGAGCAGTTATTACAAGATGCAATACAATGCAAGAGATGGGATGTACCTCATAAGGACCGAGAAGAATGTGTTTGGAAAACAACAGGTTCAGCTCATCTGAAGGGCTTTAAAGTAAAACTGGAGGGGGAAGGAGACCAATTTTTAGGACAAAAACCAAAGCATAAACACTAAGAAAACAAATCAGAATAACATAAAATAGTAACAGAGTTGGAAGGGACCTTGTAGGTCTTCTAGTCCAACCCTCTGCTCAAGCAGGCAACTCTATACCATTAAAGCATCCCGTCCCCTAATCATCTTTGTTGCTCTCCTCTGCTCTTTCTAGAGCTTTATTCTGAGGGGATCAAAACTGGAAGCAACATTCCAAGCGTGGTCTTACCAAGGCATTATAAAGTGGTATTAACACTTTGTGTAGTCTTGATTCTATAATTCTGTTAATGCAGCTGGGCCTCCGTTGCCAGTGCAGACAATGAGGAAGAGAGGGGTGAGAAGGAAGGGGCACTCAGGTACATTGACAGAAGATGCAGGAAGCCCATATAGGGTCAACATAAAGGGCTCAGATGCCTGTACACTAATGCTAAAAATATGAGGAACAAACACAGAGAACTTGAAGTCCTGGTATATGAGAGCCGATACTATATTGTTGCTTTTACTGAAATCTGGTGGGATGAAACCCATGATTGAAACATACTGTTAGAAGGATATAAATTGCAACAGACTCAACAAAAGAGGAGGCGGATTTGCATTGTACATAAAGAATTACTATACCTTTACAGAATTATTCACAATATCAAGGATGAAAGCCTTCTTGAAAGTATTTGGGTGAATATTAGAGGAAAATGAAATGATATTGTTATAGGTTATGTACAATAGGCCACCTAACCAAGTAGAGGAAATAGATTAACTTTTAGCTAATTAATAAATTGAGGTGTACCGGAACCACACCACTGTAATAATTGGGAGACTTTAGCTACCCTGACATCATCTGGGAGACAAACTCTGCAGCAAGTGGGAAATCAAACAGGCTCCTGATGTACCTAGCTGACAACTTTGTCATGGAAAGCTAGAGGAGGGAAATAGAGGATCAGTTATACTAGACTTAATTTTTACTAAAAGGATTACGTTCGTTAAGGGAACTTTGGGGGATAGTGTCCATCTCATTCTGGAACTTGCCATAATGCAAGCACAGAAAATTGAATCAAGTCAGATTAATGTTTTAGATTTTAAGAGAGTTGACTTCAACAAGCTAAGAGACAGATTAGGAAGAATTCCATGGATGGAAATCCTAAAGAGGAAAGCTACTCAAGATGCTTAGGAAACTGAAAAATGAGATTACAAAAGCCCAATCTGACACAATACCACAGAGAAAGAAAAACGAGATCCAGATGAAATCAACCTAGTTGCATAAAGACTGCACTTTGACAAACTGAAAGAAAAAAAAGGACAAGTATTAAAAAATGGACAGAGGGACATATAACTACCATGTTTCCCTGAAAATAAGACCCTGTCTTATAATTTTCTGAACCCTGAAATAAATGCTTGGCCTTATTGCCATGCACTCAAAAGCCCGATTGGGCTTATTATCAGGGGATGTCTTATTTTGGGGGAAACGGTAATATCCCCAAATAGCCCAATCTGCAAGGATAAAGCCAGGGAAGCTAAGGCTTTGGATAAACTAAGACTTGCAACAAATGCCAAATATAACCAAAATATAACCAAATATAACCATCAGTATGTAGAAAATAAGAAGAAAGTCAAGCAAATGATCCATCCACTAATGGGAGAAAATGACAAGAAGGTGATGGCAGAGAGAAAGCAGAACTGCTTAATTCCTTCTTTGCATCTGTCTTTACACATAAGGAAAAAATAGAACAGCCTATCAAAAGCAGCACTCTGGGAAATGAAAGAGGAATACAGGTGAAAATGGGCAAAAAATTGGAAAGACCTATCCATTTTAGATGTTCAAATCACATGGATCAGATAGTTCACATCCCAAAGTTCTGAAGGAGCTGGCAGATATGACCTCTGATCCACTGCATAAAATCTTTCAGAACTCCTGGAACATGGGGGAAGTGCTAGAAGATTGGAAACGAATTGATGTGGTTTAAATTTGCAAAAAAGGGAAAAAGTGGAACCAGGAAACTGCAGACCAATCTGCTTGATATCAATTCCTGGGAAAATCCTGGAAAAGAAACAGCAGATTTCTGAGTGCTTAGAAATGAACAGAGCAATAGAAGCCAGCATGAGTTTGTTAAAAGCAGACGATCATGCCAGACAAACATTATTGCATTCTTTGATAAAGTGATTAAATCAGTGGATCAAGGAAACACTGTGGATATAGTATACTTGGACTTCAATAAGGCATTTGATAAAGTAGGCTACAGCCTACTTCTTAGAACAATATGGGATAGACAGTACTACCACCAGATGGATTTGCAGTTGGCTGACCAACTGCACACAACATGTGGTCCTCAAAGGAACTACATCTATATGGAGGGAAGCATGCAGTGGGGTAATTCAAGGTTCTGCCTTGGGCTCAGTACTCTTCAACATCTTCATAATTAACCTAGATGAGCAGATAAAAAGGGAACTCATCAAATTTGCAGATGATACCAAGCTGTAAGGAATTGTTAACACTTTGAAAGAGACACTCAAGATTCAGAAGGATCTTAACAGACTTGAGCATTGGGAATCCAACAAAATGCAATTCAGTGGTAAGAAAAATAAGATCCTGCACATAGGCAGGAAAAACCAGATGTACAGCTACAGAATAAGCAGTATCTGACTCAACATTAGTACTTGTGAAAGGGATCTAGGTGTCTTGATGGAGCAACACTTAAGTATGATCCAGCAGTGTGCTACAACTGCCAAAAAAAGCCAATGTAACCCTGGCCCGCATCAATAGAAGGATAGCATCAGGATTATGAGAAGTAATAGTACTGCTTTTTACTGCAGTGGTGGAATATTGCATCCAGTACTGATCACCAAGATACAAAAAAAGATGCTGAGGCCTATAAAGAGTGCAGAGAAGAGCAACAAAGATGATAAGGGGCCTGGAGATTACCGTAATTCATACAATGAATGGCTAAGGGAATTAGGTATGTTTAACCTAATGAGGAGAAGGTTTAGGGGTGACATGATAGCTGTCTTCCAATACTTGAAGGACTGCCACAGGGAAGAGTATGTTTATTTATTCTCCAAAGCACCTGAGGGCAGGACAAGGAGCAATGATGGAAGCTCATTAAAAAGACACCCAGCCTGGAAGTAAGAAGAAATTTCCTGACAGTGAGGACAACTAATAATTGGAATAGCTTGCCTCCAAGAATTCTGTGTGCTCCATGACTGGATGTTTTCAAGAAAAGATTGGACAGCCATTTGCCTGGGATGAAAGAAGGACTCTTGTCTTGGGCAAATGGTTGAACTAGAAGACATCCAAGGTCCCTTCCAGCCTTATGATTCTGTAAATTCTGTCCTCCATTTATTATATAGAGGCAGTTAGCAGTACCTGTGAAACATACAAATCTGATTTTCATGAGGAAAATCTCCTTTACGTATTCTCCTGAGAAATCAAAGTCACTGCTTTTTGTTTTCTACCATTTCGATTCAACGGTTCTGCCAAAGTTCTGTTAAGATAGCTCCCATTTTGGCAGCCTTTTCCCAGATTCTGGAGACAGAAAACAACTGAAAACAACCACTAGGGGTATACTGTAGTAATTCCCTGTAGCACCTGGGAATATTTTCGTCTAATATTTGCACTAAGATATAGTATGGTAGTATTCCAAAGCTACTGAAAATGGATGTTCTAATGTATACTTAATTTTAAGTTCAGATGCACAATGTTTACCCTTCTCTATATTTACTCACAATCTAATGATAGAAAAACATGCAAGTTTCCATGTTTTTTTTCCCTTATTATGGAGATGTTTGAAAGAACTGGAGATATTTGAATTTTAATTATGTTTGCTATTTTTGTGACTTTTTAATAGATTATTCTGCCTGAAAGTTCTATAGAATTATAGAATTCAGTTATTTTGAAGTCTTACATGAATTAAAAATGTTAAGGTCTGCTTCTTTGCTTGTAGATCTTTGAGATGAAGATTGAAACAAAATAGAAAATATACAAAATATGTGCACAATTACATAGACACCTATGTAATTGGAAAAAAGTTTGGTATTTTAAAAACTGAATGGCTTTTTTAAAAAAATCATTCTGGATGTTAGGATCCATAATTGTTCTTAAAGGGTACTGATTTTTTCTTAACAACAGAAAAAAATATTATCACAATTAAATGTTTCAGAGTAACCAACTTGCACAGGATGAAAGGGATAAAGGTACCACTTCTCCTTCAGGAGGTCTGATTCTTTTATTCCAAAATTACAAAAAATATTGTATTTTGATGGCAACAGATGGCATCTATATCCTGAAGGGGAGGATGGACTTTTGTCTATATATCTGTGTGTATGTAAGGGTGTGCGTGCATACATACATATACATAGACACATGTGTGAAGGTTATGTTGGTGGCTTCTCTTACCTGGTATCTCAGTGCAGGCCCTCTGCTGTCTGTTAAAATGTACACCCTGCCCAGCCATGCCCTTATTTAGAACTAGCCTTCAAAGAAGCCCCAAAACTGACCATATATGGTGAGTCTGTTGCTGCTGAGGCTCCAGCAAGACAGACCAGAGAGGAGCTGTGGAGGGGGAGGGAAGAGACTGGTCTTTGACTAGAACCAGCTCTCATGGGAAAGGCAGGGCACCAAGAGAGAAATCAGTGCCTCCTGGCCAATCCACAGAGGCTCTGCTCTCTCTAGTCAGTCAGGAACTGCTAGGGAAGCTGTCTTATCCCCAGCCAAGCCATGGTCCATCTAGCTCAGTGACTTTGGATAGGATGCATTCCTGAGTTGTTCCTGACCAATTAGGGAGTCAGTTGGAGATGCCAAATCTGAAACCCAGGTCCTTTGATGTGCAATTCATTGACTCTCTGGACAGTATCTAAAGGATACGCTGATCAGAGCTGGACAGCTGCTCTGACATCCAGGGATGTAGATGAGTGCTCCCTACACAGATTCAAACAGTCAGGCTAAGTTACCAAAAAAAAAAAAAAAGAAAAGCCTCCTGATAATACATCAGCTCTTGCTCCCAATGTGATTTAGAATAAAAGATCATGACATAGACAAGGAGGTAGCAAAAGATAACTAAGTCCTAACTTGAAGGCCTGCCAAGCATCTAACAGCTGTCTCTGCTAAGGACAGAAGTGTAGGACACTTCACTGCCTAATAACTTAGCACAATCCTCATAGTCCTGATGATGTTTTCCCTCACAAATCATAAAATGAAAGGAAGAACACAAGTCTAGGGTTGATCTTCTGCAGGGAATTTTTCTGCTCAATTGTAACTCAAATGTAGCACCTGTACTGGTGGGAAGAAAGGGTATTGAGAGAACATAAACAAATCAGCCATGGTCATTCCCTCAGTTTCTTTTATTTTAATTATGTTTTCCCTCCTGGAAACCACCTAAAATAGCAGCTAAGGGTCCCCCCAAAATTAGGGGTTTGTCTCCTCCCATGATTCAAGTAATAGCTCTATGTGTGCTGTTTTTCATTCCTCCTTCCAAATGGTGCCTCAGACTAATAATCTGAAGTGGCTGCCTCACTATGTCTTTAGTGAAGAGTCATTGATAGCAAATGGGAGTTCCATCACATCATGGCTTCCTGGGCTTCCTGCTATTTTGCTAATCCACTGAAAGCCCATAATTCTGACTCCATCTTCCCAGCTCTCTGAGGTCTGAGGCAAGAAGACGCGTGCACATAGTAACAGGGTTCCCTGAACATGCTAAGCTGTAATTACTCAGCCTCTATGGGGTGGAACACATGATTTATGGAAGCATGTTCATAAACTCATACAACAAAAGAGTTGGAAAGGATCTTGGGGATCATCTAGTCCAAACCCTTGATTATAGCAGGAATTTATTACTGCAGCATCCCCAATAGATGAACCTTTGACTTCTGTTTAAACAACTCTAGCAAGGGAGAGCCCAACATCTCTCAAGAGACGTGTGAATTCTGTTGGTTCTCGTCTCTCAAATCTCACCTCCAAATTAACTGGTGTGATGTAGGCTTGTAGGAAGAGATTTTATGCAGACAGAGGCACAAAATACCTCTGTATGCAATCTGTGTATGTATACATTAAGATGGGAGGGAACAAGCATTGTAAAAAGGCTCATTACGAGTCACCTCTTGAACCTCCAAAATTCAGTCTGATCAATGCTTTGTTGCAAGACTGCTTGGGATTCCATATATACCAGCTTAAATATACTGAAATTAATTTTTGGAAACAATAAAAAGATTAAAGAAATCAGAACTGTAGTCTAAAATTGACTTATTTTGAATTGAGTTCTGTGTACATCAGAACCCACTATAAAAACTATATTTAGGGGGGGGGATCAGGGTTGTCCTCAGGATTCTGGAGCAGCAGCTCTTTTAAACTGCTTCTGTAATTGTGACAGGTGCCCAGCATTCCCCAATCTGGTGCCATTCAAATATATTGTTCATATTAGTCAAAAACTCTCATGGGGTGGGAGGATGCTGGGCCAGGGATTGGAATTGTGTGTTGATTGTCTGGAAGTGAGGTTTGTTGAATTCAATGGCCATTACTTAATAGTTAAAGCACAGCTATTAACCTCCACTGGCTGGAATATTTATTCACATGACTAAAAGCCATCCTCTGAGGGTTCAACAAACAGACCTTATAAATATCATGAAATAGAGAATCAGAACCATCATGTGTAAAATTCTCTTTCTATAGTGTTAAGGGACAAAAGTTACATCATATCTATTGCTCTGTATCTGTATCTGTATCTGTAAAATGGGTTAATCATAACTTTCCAGACATAGAATAGAATTAGTAAAAATGCAGCTTTTTCTTTCACTATTCCATTCTCTCTATGCCTGCTCCAAAGTTCACAGTTTTCCCAGTCTCAGTCCACCTCTTGCCTGTAATATTAGGATACAGGAGAATATTAGTTTGAAACATGGAGATTGAAAGGAGAGGGTGTCTGTGAAATGCTTGGAATGCTTGAGAGGAGCTGCATCAAAGCAGTGCATTTCTCTCCCTTCGTGCCTGGATTTTTCATAGAGGCGAACAGTCCTTTGCATTTCTCCAGTCCTATGACTGATTCAACCCCATCCCCGACTTGAAAATGTACCATTCCATGTGGTACTCGAAATCCCTCTCTCACACACATACAAACACCTAGCATCTTGGCTACCCTTACCTTATTCTTGACTTCAGCTGACATGCCGTAGGCTGGGCCCCTGTTGAAATGTGTTGCAGACATGACGGAGAGAGGGTGTGTGGTATTGTTGCTCAGTGCGGTTCTCTGCTTCCCTAGTTGCACGTCAGGTCTGACTCTCCAGAGCTTTCCCTGCAAGAGTTTAAAAACGCTTTGCTCTGGCACTCTCCCCCTCCTCCAGTCTGAGGAGTACTTCTATTGGCTAGGCTGCGTGGCCAATCGCCACCTGCCAAGGATGCTGATGTCAGCCTGATGGTATTAAGAAGCAATGGTGTCATTTTTTCCACCTTGAGGGGCTTGGGGGGCATCCAGTTTTGTTGCTGACTCGATTTCCTGATGGATGGAGATTCTAAATATTTACAGAAGCCCAAGCATGTGTGAAATGGGGAAATGCTGATAGATGTGATTGGCAGAGCATCCCCTGCCCACAGTTTTTTCTCCCTCCCAACTTGCCTGCTCCTCTACTTCTGTATTACTCCATGTAGCCCTCCTGCCTTTCACAATTCCCTCCCCTCTCTCCTTTGTAGTAGCTTCCAGCATCGAGACCACTCGCTTTCCTTTTCATGCATCCAAGCCTCAAAAGAATGAGTTAGAAAAACAAAATCCAGTCACTCAGAGGGCAGCTCTGTCTGACCAAGCCTCCTTGACTCTACACTAGTTCCTTTTGCTTTGTCTTCTTCTCTGAGTTTTGGATCTCTTGGATTATTTTGGCACTGACAGTTGGCATCTTTTGTAGCAAAACACGTTTGCAAACTATCATGTGAACCTCAAAAGTTTAACTCTTCATTCTTCTCCAGCAGCAACAAACAGCTGCTGATCCATTTGTAGTCCTAAACACAAATTTACCAAAAAAAATGTAAAAACTTTACAATTTAAGTATCAGGCTATAATTCTCTTAATGAGAATAGAGAAGACAAATAAGAAGAGACAACTTGCCCTCAACTAATCACTTGTTATGATTCAGTGAAACCTGTAATTACTGCCACGAATCCTCTAGACAAGGGTGGGAACTAAATTTCAAGGGTGAAGAGATTAAAGAAATTAGCATGAACAGGAAAGAGAATTTAATAGCATATTTTTGGGATTTTCTATCAATTTAGTATTCTTTCACTGACATTAATATCCTGTCAATAAATACTATTATTTCCCCCCTGATTTAAGCCACCAGATATTGAATGTCTACATTTTTGCTTTTGGTTCTAAATCCCTAAAATGGATGGGAAACAGCCAGTTCTTCTCCCATAACTAAACCCAGGCAGTTAAAATTTCCTGAATTCGAGCTGATCACTTAGAAAAATACTTGCCAATGCCAGTGGTATAATAAGATCAGACTTTTTAATCAGAGAAGGCTTGAGAAAAAATGAGGTTGAGGTTGGATCAGGGTTTTGTAACCTTGGCCATTTGAAGGTGTGTGGACTAACTTCCAGAATTCCCCATGTGGAGTTGAGGTCCACCCATCTTCAAATGGCCAAGGTTTGGAAACATTGGATAGACAAAGCATCAGTTTGTGCTCAGTTCACAGGCATTGGCCACAGATTTTTTTAAAAGGTCTCTTGGAAAGAGTTATGGAGGCAAGGCTTGGATGATAATCACATTAGAAACTGACAAGGGGGAATCTTAGGTAAAAAAAACACCATGGTTTTTGGTGTTTTGGTTAGTTCCCTTTCAAAGTAGCTTGAGCACATTTCTGTTGTTTCTGCCATGTCAAATATTTAGTATGAATCTGAAGTGACCTCTGTCAGTTTCTATAGATTGGTGCTTCCCTTCCTCCCTCTTCATTAGAATTAGGCCTGAGAAGGGCTGCCTGAGGCATTTTCATAAATGACTTATTTGTCCTGTACTTGAGTCTCATTTATCTGAGCATTGCCTTGATAGCAGATCTTTTGAATGCCTTTCAAGGCCATCTTCTTTACTCCCTACAATTGAGGACTGTTTGCTGGATTTATATTCTTCCTCTCCACTCACACATAATCTGTGAATGGAAAATACTTCCACTCACCCTCCTTAACATGAGAAGCTGCTGAAAGAGGACGTAGTGAGCCATAACAGGTGGCTGGACTGGTGGGTTTAGCCATCTATCTAGACTTGTTCTGGTTTTGTCCCAGTGGATATATTCAATGGGAGCCTAACTATCCACTGATATTAACTGACAGTTGGGCTCCTGCTGAACACAGGTGTAATGCTATCTTAGAACATGCTGTACCCATGTTCAAAAGCAGCTGCATATGTGTAGAGCAGGGGTCAGCAATCTGCAGCTCTGGAGCCGCATGCAGCTCTTTGCGCCCTCTGCTGTGGCTCCCTGTCAGGTGATCTCACCACTGCCTGGCCCCATCCCTCACCCTCCCCTCCCAGTCACTCCTCGCTGGCCTGAGAAGGTAAGGGCGACAGTGGGGGATGGAGAAGCGGCCAGGGCAGAGACAGAGAGATACAGAGAAGGAGGAAGAGAGAGAGACATAGAGAGATATAGATTGAGAGGGAGAGAGAGAGAGAGGGAGAGAGGAGGAGGGAGGGGAGAGAAAGAGAGATGTTAAAAGGATTTTGTGTTCCTGGTGTTTTTTAACAACTGGTTCTCTGCCCTAATGACCGGCTGGGTAGGCGTGGCTGGCGGGGGGTGTCATGTGACTGGTGGAAGTGAGCGACATTGATTTGGCCACACCCACCCAGGATTTGTGGCTCCCAGTGTTTTCTTTTCTATGGGAAATGGGTCCAAATAGCTGTTTCAGTATTTAAGGTTGCAGTCCCCTGGTGTAGAATGTTATTCCAGAAGAATGCTAAAACTGTCTGAAAAACAGAACAACTCTGGCTGGTGGGAGCGGGAGAATTGAGCGGTTCAGAAAGAGGCAACTCCTATTTCCCTCCACTGATCTGTTGCTATTAAGGCCAATCTAGGTCTCCTGGGTGAGTATCTAGTTCACCTAGATCAGAGACATGAATGGAGATTAAGACCAGTTTGGATTTTTCTCCTCTCCAAAATAGAAAACCTCTGGTAGGCCGTGCCCAGAGGGATTCAAGAGGAAACAGTATGCTTGAACTACCTAAACTGATCAATAAGTGCCGAGCTAATCCATTCTTGTGGAAGAACATCTCTCAAGAGACCTGTGGAATCTAATGGGTCTTACCCTTTTAGTCTTTTGTAATGAATTCAAGATTGGCTACTCCTCCCTAGAATTTGGGCTATGAAGTTAAGCAAACTCAACTGGTTTATGTTGTTTACTGACCAGTTGGAATTGCTGCTTGCCACCTCAGATGTTATGGCTTGGATTGTTTAAACTGTTTTAACTCTGTGCGCTATTTTGAGATATATAACCATATAGATCATTTAAAAGAATAAGTAAACGAATACTCCCACATTCTAGCTAACAGAATATAGTATATCCAAAAATCCTCAGGTTGCAACGGGGGGAAACACTACCACCAGTATAATAAAGGATCATTTAAGTCTGCTTCAAGTATGGTGATTAATGAAGACTTCTGGTCTGGAGCCATGGCGCCACAGTCGGGGAAATAGCGGGCTCTTATGAGCCTGCGAAAACCCCGACTGTCAAACCACCGCCTGACCGGTCTTCGGACCGATCCTCATCTTGCCGGGATGGGGGGTGAAGAGGAGTGCCTCAGTGTGCCAAGAGGAACAGGCAAGTTCCTTGGAGGCCAGAGGGAATCCTCAAAGTCGGCGGTGGGGGTAGGCAGCCATGGCAGCTGCCACAAAGCCACAACAGACTGGGATACAAGATTGTGCAGGAGGGAAGAAGAAAAAAGAGCAAGAATCTCAAACCTGGGTGAGTGACACCAACCCAGGTAAAACAACACGTTAATTTGGATTTAAAAAAAAAAAGACCCCAAACTTTAAACAGCGGCTATAGATCTGTGGGGCTTGAAGATTGAAAGGAAAAAAATGGAAATGAAGACCCGAAATAGACTTTGTTTTAGTAAATTTGGCTTGGAAAAATTGGCTTTTAACAACTTAGAAAATTGACTTTGCTTTTATTTGGAGTGGATTGGAGAAATGTCTCTTTGGGAGTTTACACCTTTGAAAGTTAACGAAGCTAATGAAGAAAGACAGACAGATAGCTACATAATTGCCATGGAGTCTGCGGTGACTAAGCAGGAGAGTGGATTGAAGAGATTTCTCTTGCCGTTTGGAAAAGAAACATTTTAAATGGCTTTTTACCTTGGATTATTTTGAAATTAACATTAGATCTATGGACTTTGGAGATTCCTATTCTGAACCAGATGATTTCAAGAAGAAAGAAGGAATATTTTGGATATTTGACAATGAAAATTAACAAGCTTAGAAAAAAAAATAGGTGTGGCGCAGGAACAAACGACAGGAAGTTGATGCATTACACATGGAACAGATATTATAAAAGCATTACAGAATTCTTTAATTTGAACAGATGACTTTGAAATGGAACATTTATGGACAGATAAGAAAAAGAAGAAAAGGAGGAAATAAAGTAGATAAATTTTAATGTAATTAAACTGAAATGTAAAGTTCAAAAGCCTAAAGGTATATATGATTTTTGGATAAAAACAGGAAGGTTTCTGGAGTAATAAAAATAGAAAATAAGAGATGGCAATTAAAATAGAGGATGATATATAGGTGGCTAAAAACAATAAAGAAGAGTATATATTAATGTGAGACAACTTTAAGAAAATTTACTGCTTGATGTAATATGTTTTAATTTTAATTTGCAAACAAATGCTAGATTGATGATTATGCTGGACTAAGGTTTTATTGAACAAGCTATAAGATACACAGATTTTAGTGTTAAATTTTGATTTAATTTAATATATGCTGGAAATGATGATTATTATGAAATAAATTGAGAATTAATTTGAAAGAACATGCTGGGAAACTGACATAAAATAGATAATAATATTAAAAGGGAAAGTTAAAATAAGAGGGATGGATACCAACTAGATAAGAGTTTGAGACTCAGAGGAAATACGTTGGGAACTAGTTAAAATGCTAGAAATCAGCCAAACAAATAGGAGGAGAGTTAGAGGAGATTATGCTGGAAATCAGCCAATAATGGTGGTAGGCTTGGAGGAGACTATATTGAAATTAGCCAAAAATAGTTGGTGCTCTGGAGGAGACTATGCTGGGAATCAGCCAAAAGAATATGTAGGAAAACAGCCAAATAATAGAGGGAGGTATGGAAGAAAATATGTTGGAAATTAGATTAAATAAAACATGTTTTTGTGATAAACCTGTGTAATATGAAAAGTGTAATAGATGATAAGTGAGATAAAATTAAAGACAAATTGATAAAGTTTAAGATATTAAAATTCAAGGAAAAGGGTCAAGAGATTAAGAATTAGATAGAATTTTGTTTTATAAAGTGTAATAAAAATGGAGTTGTATTGAATTTGAAATTAAGATTTGTGGTGATAAAATTGTAAGGTAAATAATTATAATAAGAGGTTAGAATATTGTTAAAAATTATTTTGATACTGATGGTAAAAGATACAAGGTGAAGAATTACAAGATATAATCAGGATTGATATACTGTATAGATATAAAAATGAGTGAAAGTTAACTTGAAATTAAAATTGTATTGATATAATGGATTTGTTTAGATGAAGATGTTAGAATTTACATTAAAACTTGTTCTTTTATGTTTTGAATTTTTATTTGTAAAAGATGTAATGGGAAATTGTGAATGGAGCTTGTTAAAGGAATGTAAGCATGGTAACCATCTATGACCGGATCGAGACGCTGCTCTTGAAAGTTATATTTATGTTTAAGTTTGAAAAAAATAAAAAAATATTTACAAAAAAAAAGTATGGTGATTAATGAAGATAATATCATGAAGACATGGAAGAAAAAAGAGGTTATTGAGGCATGTTTGTGCCACAGGAAAGTTCAAGTAGGCCTCCCAAAAGCATCTGGATATGTATTCATAAGCAAGATAAGAAACAACAACGAAAAAAAATTAAGAACATAATAAATCTAGAGAATCATACAATTTTTTATGTTTTAAAAAAATGCAACATACTCCACATTTTTAAGCATACTTTAATATGCTTACTTGGCCTGACTCAGAAAACGTTTCTTCCAGCAGCTGATTCTGATTCATTGAATCAGTGATTGGAACAAGACACTTATTACTTATTACATATTTTCCAGGGCTTTGTAATCTTGTGATTCAGCATAGCTTTCCCTCACACAATGTCACCTTGAATCACAAATGCATGCAGCCTATTGTCATAGTCTGACATGATCCTCTATTGCTTGACATTGATGTAATTTTCTTTTCTTCATATGCTTCAAAATGGACTAACACATACTTGAAGTCACACTCTATCACTGTATTTTTTTATGCCACCCACATCAGTGGTGGTGGAATTTTTGACTACTGTAATAGGTTTGCTATATTTATTTACTAAATCACAGACGCAGCAGAGGATTTATAATGCCTTGGTAAGGCCACACTTGGAATACTGAATCCAGTTTTTGTCGCCACAATGTAAAAAAGATGTTGATACTCTAGAAAGAGCGCAGAGAAGAGCAACAAACATCATTAGGGGACTGGACTGGAGGCTAAAACATCTAAAGAACGGTTGCAGGAACCGGGCATGGCTAGTCTAGTGAAGAAAAGGACCAGGGGAGACATGATAGTAGTCTTCCAATATCTGTGGGGCTGCCACAGCGAGGAAGGGGTCAAGCTATTCTCCAAAGCACCTGAGGGAGGGAGGGAGAGAGGAAGGGAAGACCACTTGTCTACACATACATTCATCTTACTCTGCAGATTGATCTTTCTTTGTTCAGAAGCATAGCCCTTATTTTTGATGCTATTTATGTTTTTTAAGCTGTATTGTCTGCTTTCTCATTTGGATCAGCAAGGCAATGTAAATTTAATAGACACCAAGAAATGGACACAGTGCATCAAGTTTTTTTTTCCTTTTAGCACCAATTGGGACATTCCCAACACACATTAATTGTGAGGTTTCACAAGGAATATTTCTTGCTCTCATTGGAATCACCAAATTGAAGGCTTATTCACTCCTTTGTTGCTTGCACAGCTGTGGTTCCCAGTGAACAGCTGAATGACATTGACAACTGCGTTTAAGCCTAACAAAAGATAAAGTACTTGGCTGGGATTCTTTCCTTCATGTATGTATTCCAAAACATGACAATTTATGTGAAACAGTGGATTTGAAATTGCAACTTCCTTAAAGCAAAAAAAAAGTTGCTGCAAAGTAGGCTGGGGAATTGGTTTAGGCAGATTTGCTTATGATTCAGCTTTATTTATTTTTAATTATTTAGATATAAGCATCACCCAACTCCAAAATGACTTTGGGTAGCTCACATTATCAAAAAATAACAAAAAAATCCACAATATAATATAAACAAACAAGTTAACATCCACCTAATCAATATAGAACACGTTCAAAGACATGAGGAAGTATATCATCATCTAAGATTAAAGCTGGAAAATCCCCAAATCTGGGGTGGGGAGGATGCTTATATTCAGAACCACTTAGTCTTGGTAAGGTTAAGTTAATATTGGTGTCTCTTCATCCACAGAACTTCCAGGCAGGGCCTTGACAACATCACCTGGCCAGGTTGAAAGTAAGACAGACGTTGTAAAATCAATAAGGGAGAATGTGAGTACCTCAGGGTTGAAACAAGGGCTCCTTGGCGTTCTCTGAGCTTTGTTGTTTTCTTGCAGACATTTCATTACCCAAACAAAGTAACATCATCAGTGCCCTGAGGATATCACCTAGTTTGAGGAACGAAATGTCTGCAAGAAAACAACAAAGCTCAGAGAGCATTAAGGATCCTGCACCTTGTAAAATGACGTCCCCGGTTCCCAGCCTCTGTGGCCATTCCAGAATATACCATGATTGCTGGTATAAAAAAAACATTAAGATTACTAAAATTTGTAGGCTTAGTAACTGACATGTATTTATGATGGTTGCAGTGTCACAAGCAAAATCAATGGTGAAGCCAGATTCACTTAACAACCGCATTACTAACTTAACAACTGCAGTTATTCACGTAACAACTCTGGCAAGAAAGAACGTAAAATGGAGCAAAACTCACTTAACAACTTAGCAATGAAAATTTTGGGCTCAGCCTCAGCTGTGGTTGTAAGTCAAGGACTACCTGTAAAGCTTCAGGGCTACATATCTGGGACACAATATCCAGACAATGAAGCAATGACAGCAAACAGATTCAGAAAATGATTGTGTATACCTGCCAACTAGATTTTAACTAAAAATCTAATCATCTCGATTTTTGCAGCTCACAAATAGTAGCCCTAAAACTTTTCTCTATGGCTATGATTTCAGTGAATTTTTCTCTCTCTCTTGGTCCTTTCAGGAAAAAAGGATGGAATTCTGTATTGTGCCTTTATTTTATTCTTTCACCCCAAAAAACCACAAATGAACACTAATGATTGTTTCAGCTGGAATAATGTGGGATAGAAAAAGAATTGAAATGGAAATGGGCTGGTCACATAGCAAGAAGAACTGATGGCAGGTGGACAAGAACTGAAGGCACTCATAGAATGGTTCCCACTTGATAAGTATTGCAGGGCAAACTGGCAAAAGAAAGCTCAAGACTGGGTTCCAATAGGTTGGAAACCTGCAGAAGAGGCCTTCATCCTGAAGTGGCTAGAGAAAGGTCAGAATAAATAAACTTCGGTTCTGTCTTGGGGCCCTTCAATATCTTCATAAATGGTTTAGATGAGGGGATAGAAAAAAACTCATTCAACTTTCAGATACCAACAGTTTGAAAGATAGAATCAAGATTCAGAAGATCTTGACAGACTTGAACATTCTATCTAGATCCGCTCCAGTCCAGCTTCCGGCCTGGGCACAGCACGGAAACAGCATTGGTCGCGTTGGTGGATGATCTCTGGAGGGCACGGGATAGGGGCTGTTCCTCTATCCTGGTCCTATTAGATCTCTCAGCGGCTTTTGATACCATCGACCATGGTATCATGTTGCGCTGGTTGGAGGGGTTGGGGGTGGGGGGCACCGTTCTACGGTGGTTCGCCTCCTATCTCTCTGACCGGTCGCAATCTGTGTTGACAGGGGGGCAGCGGTCGACTCCGAGGCGCCTGGTTTGTGGGGTGCCGCAGGGGTCGGTCCTCTTTTAAAGGCATTTTTCCCCTACAACCTCTTCGGCAGAAGGGGTTGCAGAAAAAAATGCTTTGAAAAGCCTCTGACGATTCCAGCTAAGCCGCGCGATCATCGGAGGCTTTTTTTTTTAATTTTTAAAAGCATTTTTTCTGAAGAGGTTGTAGAAAAAATGCTTTTAAAAGTAAAAAAAACCAGCCTCTGATGATCGTGCGGCTCAACTGGGCATAGGGGGGTGGGGCAGGGATTTTTGCTACTGGTTCTCCAAACCACCCGCCGCCATCGCTACCGGATCGGGTGATCCGGTCCGAACCGGGAGCATTTCATCCCTGCTTCAATGCCTTCTGGTTTGGGGACTTTCACTTTCATTTGTGCCCTGGTGGTTACTGATGCCATTAGTTGGTGTGAAGGGGTGACTGGTCTATTATTTCTGGCTTAGATCTATTATACTGAGACATTCTAGATAGTGTGTCAGCTACAATAGGACATTTTCCCCCCAGAAGGTATTTCAGGATGAAATTGAAGCAATTGAAGTATTGTGCCCATCAGACTTGTTTGGGCAACAGCTTTCAGGGTGGGTGGGTTATGACCTCTAGATTTTTCTGGTCTGTCCAGACCTCAAAAGGAGCCTTAGCCCCCTCCAGGAAGTATTTCCATGTAAATAATGCCCATCACATTGCATATGCTTCTTTTTCCTAAATGGCCCACTGATGCTTGGTGTCAGTGAGTTTTTTGATTAGTAGGCACATGGTTGCAGCCCCCCCTTTTTTTGTAGGAGGACTGCCCCCACAGCCATATCACTGGCATCGGCTTGGATGACAAAAGGAGTGTTCAGGTCTGGGTGCTTTAGGACTGGCTTGGCTACAAACAGGCATTCAAGTTTCTCAAATGCTGCTTGACATTCTATTGTCCATTGGAGCAGCTGGCTAGGCTTGGGCATCCCCCTCCCCCCTTTTTTAGGAAGTTCATGATGGGGAGAGTGATTTGTGCGAATGAGGGAATGAATTGCTGATAAAAGTTTGTAAATCCCAAAAAGCTCCGTAGTAGTTTCCTAGTGCAGGGCGGAGCCCAGTTCAGTACCACACAGACTTTCTCTGAGTCCATTTCTATCCCTTTGTGGGACATGTGATAACCTAAGTAGCCAATTTTGCTTTGATGGAACTCACATTTAGAAAGTTTAGCATATAGCTTGGCAGCACAAAGTTTCTTTAGTACCACCCACACCAGCTTGACATGCTCCACCATAGTCTTGGTATAGATTAAAATCATCTAAAGTCATCTAAATTTGTATAAATGTTCATGCAACCCCTCATTTATTAGCTGCAGGGGCTCTTTGCAGTCCAAATGGGAGGACTCTGAACTGGAAACATCCTCAGGGGGCAGCTGAATACTGTCTTTCACTCATCTCTCTCTTTGATCCTAACTCAATAATATCCTTCTTGCAGGTCTAGTTTGTGAAGATTTTTCCCTTTGCCAGATGGGCCAGCATATCTTTCATTAGGAGCAGTGGGTAAACATTTTCCATGCAGACAGCATTTAATCCTCTATAGTCCACACATAGATGAAGGGACCCATCTTCCTTTTCTTGAAACAGAACCATGACAGCTACCCAGGGTTGAGCTGGTTGCATGAACCCTCGTTCTAGATTTTTGTCAATGAAGGTCCGTAGCTCATCCAGTTCCCTAAGGGTCATTGTGTATAGTTTGGGTTTGGGTAATTTGGCCCTTAATAGGATTTCTATGAAATAGTCAGAGCATACCCAACCCCTTTTTGCTAAATACATCATGTAGGTCTTGGTACTCTTTGGGGATTCAAGGGTTTGCCTCCTTCTGCTCCTGGAATGCAGCTTCCACCTCCTGTTTGGAGTCCTGGGCCCCTTGGGCCTTCCTCTGATTTTTCCTGGGTTTGTCCGTGATATTTTTAAAAGCCCCCTCTTCAGGTCACATGGGGTTCCATTTCAGCAGCCACATTAGCCCTAGCACCAGTAGTCTCTCCATGCCAGGAGCCACTATAAAATTCAGAGTCTCGGTATATGCCCCCATCCTCAACTCCACCAGTTCAGTGATGAACGTCACTGGTATTTCCCCCGTTACAGACCCATCCAGCTGACAGAAGACCATTGGCACCTTAAACTGCTTGAGTCTGCTCCCTAGCTTCTCAAATAGGGCAGGGTTGACTAGGCATCTGGTACAACCTCAGTCCAGGAGGGTCGGCAAGCTTGCTTTGAGTCCTAAGGATTGGACCACTAGTTCTATGGGGATGGTCATTGGGTTAATGGGGCCACTTACCAAAGGATCATCATTGGAATCGGTCTCAGTTTCCCCAGAGCCCACTGCTGAGTTGGTTGGAGTTCCATCATCACCCCTGGGAGGTTGGGCAAATTCTATGACTTATACTCCTTCCTGGGCCATTTTCTGGGTCTGCAGCAGTGACTTGGTGGATTTCTTTGCAGGCTCCGTTTTTTTTTTTTTTTTTTTTTTTTTTTTTTGCCGTGTGGCTGACTCTGCACTCAGCTGCATGGTGCCCCTCCCTTCTGTACTTGAAGCATGCAGTTGAGCACTGCTGTAGGTCTTGGATGCTCATCAGTGTTTCTGGCGTGTCCTGCTTCTCAGGCAGGGCTATTGCCACCCGTGTCCTGGCTGATGCTTGTTGCAGGCCAGGTTGAACTCTTTTTCCACCGCCAGGACATACCACCCTGGAGAGTGTGGGGGGCCACCCCTGGAGACATAGGTGTTATAGATTTCATCACTCCATCCTTGAAGCAGCTGATGAGGATGTCTGGTGGCCAATCTGTTAATTGGCACGCCAGCTCACAAAATTCTTGGGTGTACTTGGCCACCTGCCTCCTCCATTGCAGGATGGTGGTCCCTTGTAATTGGCCAGGGGATCTTCGAACTGCTTGCAGAGAGTGGCCATAAAGCGGTTGAAATTTCTCAGCTCTGGAGCATTGTCAGTGTGGAGGGTCACTGGGCACCTGGCCCCTCCATGGCCATGGTAATGCATCTCACCTTGGCTCCTTCGGTGGGTATTTCCGGCCATATTCCACCATGTAGGTCTGGACCTGGGCCAAGAAAAATCCCAATTGCTGGGGGTCTCCGCTAAACTTCACACTCAGGGTGTGTGTGCCTTGTGGGTTCTCCTTCCTCCTGGGGCTCGGGCTGCAAGCACTCCCTGCCGGGCAGCCACCCCCCAGTGCTAGGGATGTGGCAGCCACTGCTGTTGGACGGGTTGAGGTGCCGGAGGTCGCAGTCCATCTCCAACTGTGGTAGGGGGTGGATGTGCATAAGGTTGCCCCATCTGAGCCAGGATTATGTGCGCTTTGAGATTCTTGAAGGGCCCCCGCATGAGCTTTATGGCTTGTTCCATCATCCAGTCTGCCCAGTTGCTCTTTCTGCACTCCTCATTGCTTTCTTCCTCCCGGCCTTCCAGCTCGGCTTCCTTTCCACATCAGTGGCTACCTCTGCTTCCACAGGTGAATGTCACTCCTTGGGTTTTCTCTTCCCACTCCTCTTTTTTCTCGACCACTAAGGACCATCAGGGTCATGGCAGGTCATCTTCGTCCAGCCACTCAGATATATCCAGTCCTCCTGGGGGTGGGGAAGGTCTCCTAGACACCTCTCCCTAGGTTTCAATTTCTTCTTGGTTGCTCCTTGAGTTGACATTTTTATGCACGGTCCCCACTGTAGAGGTAAAATCCTCTCTGGGTTAACCAAGATAACATATTCCACCTAATGTCAGACCTGCCCTTTGTCTGCTCTCTCAGGAAACATGACTTGTGACTCCATTTAGTTGAAGCAAAGGAATTTTTACTGGCTGCAGCAAAATCAGGCAAAATCTGGTGTTCCCACACAAAATACAAAGGTATTCTTTCCAACTCCCAATCCCTCCCCCCATGACCAGTCCAACGTGATGCCAGTATGATGTTTTGAGAAACTCTGAGGTGTGAAACTGGTAATATTCTATTCTCAGGGCAAACAGCCTTGAAGATCCTGGTACACATCGACTTGGTGAGTTCATCTTTTTCCATTGTCACTTCCCCTTCTCCATTTCCCACTATTAGATACACAAGTGTGGATTGCTCCCCAATGCCTTCCTCCTCCCTTCCCCTTTGATGGCAGGAATCCAGCAGGTCCCCAGACCAAGGATGGAGATCCTGGCAACAAGATACTTAGTTCTGCCATGAGGTATCACTGCATAAAACCAACTTTTAAGGGATATTTCTCAGACTTTGTTTCTTAAATGTACTCTGAAAACCTTTCTCTTTTGGAATACTTTTTAATAATGGAATGCTGGCTTGAAATAATTACTTTACTTTACTTTACTTTAAACTATTCAAATTCAGCTAATAACATAAGGTTACCATCAATAAGCTCATTATTAGTAGAGACATTTGTCCTATAAATAGTGTATCTCTAAATTTGTCTCCACTTGTTTTTTTGTTTGTTTGTTTGTTTTTTGTTTGTTTTTGTGACTAGTAACTTGAATAGTGTCTTCCTGGTGAACCAGCTATACAGATTGCAATTGAAATCTAAAATAACTGGTATTAAGCAAGCAATAACTAAATTTTAGAGAAAGGGAAGGGACATAAATTTAACAAAACAGTGCAGAATGTTTTTCTAATACCAGGGTTAGTACAGAAGTTTCTTATTATAATTGTACTATTAGTCCTCCTACAGAGCTGGACAGGAGTTTCTGCCAATTAGCAATTAGTCCCAAAAAAGCAAGTGGTTTGTTCAGCATCTACTATAGATGCATTCTTGTTCTTACTATAACAGGAAGTCAATTTAAAAAGAAAGAACCAATTATATGATTGGACAGATGGCAGAAACACTGGGGTTTTAAAATCGTATCAAGAGAATTTCTGAAGAAGCTGATTAGCTACTGGATCAGTCATTCTTGACATAAAAAAGCTTTATGTGCTGTATATGTGTGTGTGTGTGTGTGTGTGTGTGTGTGTGTGTGTCTATCAGTTAGGGGTTTTTTTGTGTATATTTTTGAGTCAGTTTTTGATGTCTGCCAATTGCCTGGACAAGTCTCTGCAGATTTCTTGGCAAGGTTTTTCACAAACGGTTTGCCTTTGCTTGCTTCCCAGGGCTGAGGGGGTGGGGCTGGGTCAAGGTCACCTAGATGGCTTTGTGCCTAAGATGAGACTACAAGTCTTGGTTTCTAACCTGATCTTTACTACTATACCAAACTGGATCTCCTACCAATTAATAACAGGAACAAAAACATGGTTCTAAACTCCATTCTCCTCCTAAAAGTTCTCAGAGTGTAAAGCAAAGCTTTTTGGCATCAAAAAGATTCCTGGCAATCAGTGTTTCTGAAGCAGCATCTGCTCCTTCTAGGATATGTCTATCTCAAATAATGCAAGAGGGGAATCTGCAAAGTTGCAGAGCATGATGAGGCATCCCAGAGCCATGTCACAAAGATACTGAGCTCCAGGAACTTCAGCAATGTTTCAAATCATTGTTAGTTACACCTACTGGATTGCTTGTTGCTTTTCAGGGTTACCCTCCAAACAGATCTCCACAGTGCATCTGGGTTTGGGGTTTGTTTTGCTTTGTTTTGCAATTGAGCCAAGATCTCTTGAATAGCCATTCCAAAAATTGCAAGATTGGAGCTCCCATGGGTGGAATCCCCAAATGCTCCCTGACTACTTTAACATTCTGCAAACTGCCTCATGTAGTAACAACCCACTTACCTCAAAGTTTAGGGAAACTGGGCCGCAAAATTCCAAGCAATCATTAGATGGCAAGAGAAATAGTACAGATAGTCCTCAACCTCCGACCACAATTGAGCCCCAAATTTCTGTTGCTAAGTGAAACAGTTAAGTGAATTCTGCCCATATTACGACCTTTCCTACCACATGTGTTAAGTGAATCACTGCAGTGGTTAAGTTAGTAACATGGTTGTTAAGCGAATCTGACTTCTCCATTGTCTTTGCTTGTCAGAAGGTCCCAAAATATGATCATATGATCCTGGGTCACTGGAACTGTCATAAATATGAACCAGTTGCCAAGCATCCAAATTTTGATCACAGGACCATGGGGATGCTTCAATGGGCGTAAGTGTGAAAAATGGTCATGTCACTTTTTTCAGTGACGTTGTAACTTCGAACAGTCACTATATGAACTGTTCTTAGCACCAGTTGTAAGGAAGGGGCAGATAAAATAAAAGCATATTACAATATCAATTTCTCCCCAGCAAGGTAAATGCCTAGTCGAAGAGGGAGAAATGTTTTTTATTGGACCAGTGGCACAGAACAGAATTGTCCTTAGTTTTGCAGTCCAGACCTGGTAGCTTTGTTATAATCATGATTCTCCATTACTGGACCCAGAACTGAAAAAGGAACAGAACTCAGATATTCTGGTTTGTAGACCTCTCCCTTGTAACTTTTCTATCATACAAAAGTGATGTTTGCTGCCCTAATTTTATAAGAATGTATAAACAAAGATTGCCTTGGCTGTCTGCCCCCTGCTCTAGCTGGAGCTAATTCACCCCAAACACTCCTACTGAATTTTTTTTTTTTTTACTTCTGCAGATCTAGCATGAAGCTGAAGGAGGGTGAGCAGTGTGTCTTTAATTTATATTATCAGCACTATAGCTAACAAGCCAAATGTCTGGCTGTAGCAACTTCAGTCCTGCTTTTTACTTGCCTTATAAGTCCTGTATCCTTCCACACTTGCATTGCTTTTCTATATTTTCCCTCCCTCTTTCCCTTGGCTATCCATAAATCTGGTAACAATCAGAAGCAAAGAGCAGTGGGCCAGGGAGGCTGGGCTGACTGGAATGAAGGAGGGGGAGCGGGGAGGAGTGCGCCGGCCTGCATGGATGCCAGTTTCCACAGTACTTTTATAAACATGTTTGCCTTAAGCCAAGGGCTGCACATTTTCAGCCTTTATATGGGAAAACTGCAAAGAAATGGGGCCTCTGAGAACCCTTGGGGCTCTTATCCCATGGTGGGGCAAAGGCTTTCTAGCAGGACCCTTCAGATAGTCATCAGTTAGCATCTCAGGTTGATGCTATCTGATGCTGGAATGGCTCCCTCCCATCTCAGTTGATGCTCCTGTTAATAAGGTTCAGGCTGAATGTTTAGTTTTGAATGGGAAAGGCAGCTTTTCTCTTTCTCTTTCTTTTCCTTTCTCTCTCCATCAGTCATGAGCTCTAGGCACAGGTGAACTTTTCCAGAGACTAATTTTTTGCTTTGAGAATGAGGAGCACCAATCTGACCATTACATAAAGCAGAACAATAGGAATTGCCAGCAACATGTTGAAGCTGGATGTATGGAACAGCTCGTCATGGGTCCCCTGTTTTGGGAAATGGAGAGGTTGCCACTAATAAAATTCAACCAACATTTTACTCAATACCAAGAATTGAGGATAGCTCTGATCAGTCAGCAATGTGCTGGCCCAGGTTAAGACAGTTTTGAATAGGATGGTTTTTATAAATTATGTCAACTGAACTATGTTCTTAATTGTAAAACTAAAATGCATGTTTTATAGCTCTGTTTAACAAGGAGGTTGGAATCACAGCAAAGCCTTTTTATTTAATACATTTTTAATAACCTACCACCCTAGTTTTCCTTCTCCTCTTTCTTTGACCCGTTAACCACTTTAGTGTTGTTGCATGAAAAGATTTCAGTGTGTAGCCCTCATTTGATTGACTTAATGGAAGCACAGTTGAAGGATATATTCCTACTTTGAGGCTGTATTTCTTTTGCATGTTGTTTTCCAATAACTTGATTTAATGCTTGCTTTTTATTAATTTTGGTCCTTTGATTATTCATTAGGATTGCAATACCCACCATAATGTTTTAAGCAATTGTTGGGTGAGAGGAAAATTGCCTTTTACTGACAATTTTTTGATAACAACAGATCTCTGGAATAACAAAATGACTTTGCAAATGCCCATAGTCTTAAAGCACATACATACAGAGCCTGTGTAGTGTAGGGGCCTAATGCCTCCTACTAAAGGCAGCAATTAACACCAGCTGCCTGTAATTTCTCTGAGTTCAATCCTAGCCAGGCTCAAGGTCGACTCAGCCTTCCATCCTTTCTAAGGTGGGTAAATTGAGGACCCAGTTTGTGGGGGCAATAAACTGACTTTGTATAAATATACAAAAGTATGAAGGCTATTGCTTAACGCATTGTAAGCCGCCCTGAGTCTCCGGAGAAGGGCGGCATATAAATCAAATTAAAAAAAAAATACTGGCCCAACACCTGCAGGCAGCATTGAAGACACTGAAGTGCACCAATTCCTTGGAACTACATCCAGCTGTCATTTATTTTCCCCAAAACCTTCCAAGTGACATTATGTTGGGATACCATGAGATGTTAAAATGGCAGTTGAAACTCAATTACCAAATAATAATCAAACCACTACAAGTAGTCCTCGACCTACGACAACAATTGAGCATAAAGATTTGTTGTGAAGTGAAATATTTAAGTGAATTTGGCCTCATTTTATGACCATTTGTGCCATAATAGCTAAGTGAATCACTGAAATTGTTAAATTAGTAACATGGTTGTTAAGTGAATCTGGCTTCCTGATTGACTTTGCTTGTCAGGTCACAAAAGTTGATCACATGACCCCAGGACGCTGCAATCATCCTAAATATGAGTCAGTTGCCAAGCATCTGAATTCTGAACGCATGACCGTGAGGATACTGTAATGGTTGTAAGCGTGAACCATGGTCATAAATTACTTCTTCCAATGCCATCGTAACTTTGAACGGTCACTATATGAATTGTTGTAAATTGAGGACTACCCATATTTTTGCCTCTGCCACTGTTGTCCATCTTGTAAAACAGCAATCCCAGTTATTTCCTCCTTCCTCAGATTGTCTGAAATAGAAACGTTGTACTGTTTATTGGGGATGCAGTGGCTCAGTGGCTAAGACGCTGAGCTTGTCAATCAGAAGGCTGGCAGTTCAGCGGTTTGAATCCCTAGCACTGCATAACGGAGTGACCCCCCCATTACTTGTCCCAGCTTCTGCCAACCTAGCAGTTCGAAAGTATGTAAAAAATGCAAGTAGAAAAATAGGGACCACTTTGGTGGGAAGGTAACAGTGCTCCATGTGCCTTTGGCGTTAATCATGCCGGCTACATGACCACGGAGACATCTTCGGACAGCACTGGCTCTTTGGCTTAGAAACAGAGATGAGCACCGCCCCTAGAAACGGAAACGACTAGCACACATGTGCGGAGGAACTTTTACCTTTACCTTACTGTTTATTGCTCTAAGAAGAGGAGATAGAAAGAATGGAGGGTTACATCAAGTCATCAAGGAGCTACATCAAGTTAAAACCTTGGCTGTTTTTCAATAAAAGAAAATCTGACATGAAAAACATAAGACAAGCAGCCCACTTGAACTAACAGGGTCAAAGCTAGAAAGATTAGGATTGGGTTCCTCCACCGTTAATACTAACTACCTTAAGTTTGATCTAACTCAGGGACAAGCAAAATCATTTTATCAAAGATAGCAAATAACCAAAAACTAATATTTGTGACAGTTTATCTAAGATGTATTTCCATCCATTAACACATAAAGACAAATACTACACACTGAGCTTAGCCAGTCCTCAGTATAGTGTGAGAGTGAATTATCCTAGTAAATTTATACTAATTAATTACAGGCCCTCTTGGTTGCCCATATTTCATCTTCCAGTCATTGCATGGGCTGAAATATTCACATTCTTTGGTTGCCACTTGATGAGTATGGCTGGGAAAAGGTTTGGAGTCAATAAACTCTTTAGAAGAAAAGGGGAATGCACAAGGTCCACATATTATGAACTGGACATTTCTGAGATAAATCCTAATAGAAGCTTTAGGAGGAAAGGAGGAGAACCCCAAGATACAATTGCCACCCCACATAGTCATTTTTAAAGTATAAAGGTAATAATTTTGAAGCTGTGGTACCTTACTACATAGGAAAATTTTCATAAGACTACTGCGCCATAAGAAAATAGAAAATTAATGAGAAAAGTTTTTAGACGGTGCTTTCCACAACTCAATTCTCTTGACATCAGTGTCTTGTATTCTATCAGTCTTAATGATTTAATACCAACTTGAAAAATGGTAAAAACGGAAAAGGAAACAAGCCTTTCTTCTTCAATAACTAACATAGTGCACACTTTACTTTGGGGAGAGCTCATGTTCCATCTCCTGTTAAAAGATTTTTGTCAGACGGAGACATTAGAAAGAAATGGCACCCACACAATTAACGGTAGTAGCTTTCAAAGCTTATTGTGTCACTTGGCACACACACAGCGTCATCAATTCCTGAGGGAACTACTAGGAATTTAAATTTTGCTGATGATGTGAGGCTGGGCCTGGAATGCATGGAGGCTGAATCAGAACTTTCCTCTCTCCCCTTGTGTCTCTCTAACAATAAGCATTTCCATTTATAGAACCTTGGTAGATGGGCTGATGTCACTGCCTATTCACTTGGTAAACATAGCTACTCTGTCTGTGTGTGTGTGCACGTGTGTGTGTGCATTGCTTCCTAGAAAGAAAGCAAAATTGCTACTGGATCACTACTGCTGTTGTACCATTCCAAGAAGGAAAATTTGGATAAGACAGCATGCCAAATGCATCAGCCATTGGGTAAATGGGGCTAGTGAATGTGGTCAAAATAAATCTGTGGTCATGCCATTGCCCTGCTATTTAGTGGACAATGTATTTAATTGTGTGTGGGTTTACTTTATTAAATTTCTATATTGCCAAATTCAAAAGCAACTCATGGCAATTTGCATAGTAAAAAGGTAAAACATTACCAACATCTGAGAATAACCGATACAGAGACAGAATACAAGGAAGCACAGCAGCTTTACTCTCCCAGGCCCTCCAAAAAGGAAACAGACTAAGCAAAAGGGAGACTAAGACTAGGGTCACAATGAAAAATACTCTGCCTCTTTGCTTACCCTCCCCTTTCACCTCAAGGGGAGACAATCAAAAGATGTTGATATGTGTCCTGAAAGCTACTTGTGTGTGAAGTGAATAGTCTAGCAAGTATCTAAAAGCATTGCCATATTGGACTTTCTAAATTAAAAATCAGTATTTTGAATTTTAGCTGAAAATGTATTGGTAACCAAAGCAATAACAGGCACTATTGGCTTGCCCATATACAAGCAAAAGTAGTTTGATGAAGTTTATAAGAACTTTCCAGAATTATCCATTATTTAACAAAGAACTGAGTATAGGGTGATTTTAATTACCACTGCTTGCAACCAGAACCGAAAATCTTTTTTAAAAAAATTCACTTTTTAACCATTGTCCATCATGGAACCCAGATAGTATGCAGTTTCTCCAAAATATTGTTCTCCTATCAGTTCTACAGAGAGTGGATTTCATGAAATTGTTCTAGTCCAAAGTTCTAATCAGAAAATGTGTACACTAATACCATACATTTGGATTATTTTCCTAGTGTCCACCAGAGATGATCATATTCTGATTTGCATAAGCCTGTATTTTCCTTTCTCTGAAAAATCAAACCATTTTAGACTGAAATTAAAGATATTCGTGATTTCAAGAAGCAGTTTTCTCTTCCCCTATGTTTGAAATTCTGGAGAGGCAATAGAAGAGTCAAAAATCAAGTCTTCAATGTAGGTTTATACATAATGCATTTAATTACCGGTTTTATGAATATGTAAGGATTACATCTGCTTTAACTATGATTTATGGCTTAATAGAAAAATAAGCAGTGGTGGATAGTCAGGGCAATACTACTGTAATTCAGCAGCAGCAAGTAATTTCTGCAGACTGGACAATTTTTTTCTTAACTTACCTGTTAAAGTCAATTTAAAAAAACAACAATCAACCTTTGGTAAGGATTTGCATCATTGTTTTCATGTATTTTCTATCAGGAACATTTAGGTATATGTAAAAAACAGATTGAAATAGTGGCTTTTTTCATGACACCTGATGGGCACCCCCTTTCCTACTGTTAAATACCCAAAACACTGATTTTTGACAGCTGCAGTCAGAGGGCTGGAAGGTCCAGAAAAGAGGAGCACAGGGTCATCCTATCCAAAGGGCCTGATTGTCCATCCTTGTTCTATGCCAGGGCTGTCAAACTCATGGCCCATGGGCCGGATGTGTTACGTGCTGGCATGCCTATGCCTGGTTTAGTGAAGGGGAAAAAAGTCCTGATACGTCACCGCCGTGATGATGCAAGCTTGACACCCCTGTTCTATGCAATTTAGTTAACTGGCTTATTCACTAAATTAACCATGATGCAGGAAAATGTATGAACTCGCTTAAAGCCTCAGCAAGGTTATGTCTTTGTCTATAATGATCCCATATTGCTGCCATATGATTTCTCAGAGACTCCTGATTTCCACAGCAGTAGTCATCACCCTAGACTGTTGCAGCAAAAAATAAGTCTCTTTACAACAAAATTATGGATGGGACACATATTGAACCAAAGGTTGTTTCTTGTCTTTAAGTTGCCAGAGCTGCTTCCGAAAGCAATCATTTGCTCACTTTAAAAAAATAAACTGTTCATTTCCAGGCAGACTTACATAAAATAAAAATGAACAATTATCACATAGAAAGAAAAGAAAAGAGGAGGGGGAGGGGAATAATGCGACACAACAAATAGAAACATAGACAAAAAATCTTCCATAATTACAAATATATTCCAACCTGATTTTACAAAATATTTGAAAGGGAAACTAAATTTTGAATATTACTCTCTGCTTGCTTGACCATAGAGGACATCTTGTCTGGAGTCTGCTTGGATTGAAACCTGTTCCCTTTTTGCTTCACAACACCTACCAGCTGTTTCATTGTTTCATAGACATCCCCAAGATCTTGTAGGCATCAAATTGGGCAGAAGGCCAGGCAGGGTTCTTTGTGTAGTTTTACTACACAACAGACACTTCATTCTGAATAGAAACACCAATCCAAAGCTACAGTAAAGTAATGCATGAAGGAAGGGGCAGAAATAAAACAAAATACAGTAGAAGCAGCAGCACTTCTGCCCTGGAATGAGCTTTCTTGTCATTTTCACAACCCAGATGCCTGGCGGACTACATTAGGTATATGTTAAGAAGGAATTTAGTACAATACAGTGGGATGCAGCCTTTAAGTTCTATCTACCCATATATGGTACAAACACACTTCCATCAATATATCCCACAGCTCAGGCTGAAATTTAACATCCACGAAGTACAATTCACAGATACATAAGACCAAGACAGACGGGGCAGTTTAATAAATTAATATTATTTATTTATATTATTATTTAAATTAACACTCATTGATTCCAGTTAATATACAGAGGCTAGAAAATTACAAACACTGCATTGCAAGAATTTAATTATTCAAAATTGCAGGGAAAAAATCAGCCATTTTTCACTGCTATATACGAGGCATAATCCATCTGAATAGAATACTACATGTTGCCATCTGTACAGATCTAAAAACTGAGAGGGCTTTTTCAAGTTTTTAGGAGGTCTTCCCTACTTGATAGCTTCCCAACATGTTGAGACTACAGCTCCCGCAATTACAAGCAGTAGAGGGAGGGAGGGCGGGGAGTTGTTTGTCATGCTGCTGGGAACTCTGAGAATTGCAGTCTAATACAACTGGAAGGCAACAAAATAAGGCAGCCTATTTGAGGTTGATAACTGACTGTTTAGCAATATTGTTTTAAGGCACATATTTAGGAACAAAGCTCTACAGCTTCTGTTTAAAGATCACAGCTCATTCCCCTAGCACCAAATACTATTATTAAATACTGTAAATTTAAGAAACAATCATGGTGCTTGCATTTTTTCCCCAACAAGTTAAGGCGTTTAGCACCTGGAGTCAGTTTTGGTTTTCCAAAACTGTGGAGCCCAATCCATGTGAAAATTCTCCCTAGGAGGTCCATTGGTCTTGTGGAAGCAAGTCTCTTGGAGATTTTAATTCTGAAGGCAGAATAGTCATGGTACCGTATACTTGGATTTAACCCAAGGGCTAAGAAGTTATAATGATCTGGTATCTAAGTAAGGAAGTTTTAAGAATGAATAGTCAAAGGCTTTCATCACAAAGAATCAACATACAGTACTAAAGGAGCATGAAGTACTGAGTAATCTAAAGTCAGAGGAAAAACTACATTCAATAAAGCCAAATATGTTCTAGGCATGTTATGCAATCAGAATTAAATGCTTCTAGAGCTCTGTAATCAAGCCTCGCTCTGGAATGGCTTGAGTATGAAGTCTCTCATTGACTATGTTCATACTATATATTAAGCCGAAGTATCTCTCAAGTACTACTTTAAAACCACTGTGTTAAACAAGCAACTCATAGTGTCTGAATCTAGGACCAGTTAAAGTACTATCCGTTCATCCTTAAACTGGCAAAAATGATGCAACCATAAAGTTTTCAGTTGATCCATATAAATGCCTCTATAGCATTGATACCCTGTGATGGTGTCTAGGGGTGCAGAGCATGTTAAGCAAAGCCATTGATTAAATCCTTTGGCCTTCCTGCCCGCCCCTTTTCTGAATGAGTACACCTGGTAGGAAACTATTCACCAATCACAGGACAGCTGATTTTCACAGTTGGCCACCTCCTATTTTATTAATGTACTTTAAATAAAGAAAAAGGTAGGAACGCTTGAATTGAATCCATTAGTCACAGTCACAGTCAATGGAACAATGTACCTTTTCATTAAATGCTATTGTTATTAAGGCTGACTTTAGATAGATTTACTCTTTCTCGAAAATTAGCAGTAGCTAGCCATGCAACACATGGGTGTATTTCTTGTACATCAGTATGGTATGATATTCCATGTTAACAAATGAGACATTATTAAGTTTGTGGAATTTTCTACAATGCTGTTGTTCGTCTAGGTTTGTGTTGATACTACCTAAGTTTCAACTAGTCCCCTGACCCTGGCATCTGTTGGAATTCACAGATTTCAAAATCCTTGAAAGAATTCTATTATTAAGATTTGCCATATCTTACCATTATACTTTTGTCAACTCTGATACAGAACCAACATCATGATATCCTGTCTCTGTACTGGTGGCTGTGTTTGCATGTATCAGGATGAAAAACAACTATAACAGAAGAAGAAAGGCATAGAAACAGAGAGGAAAACAAGAAGCTTCTGTCAATGGCTTTTGGGGAAAGGGAATCTTGCACCAGCTATTTATTTACACTCTGAAGAACAATGAAACATTAAATAAGTTCAGCCTTGTGTGGTAGTATCTATACCTTTCCACAGGGCTTCATTCACTGAGGCATACATTTGGGACTGAAGAAACTTTCACTGTAAATTATTGTTGGGAAGATGTGATTGTCATATACATGAATGGCAACCACAAGAAGCAATGACACCAGAATGGAAGACAGCCATAGTGGATGGGGATTTTGGGAGTTGTATTCCTGGCACATTTAGAGGCACCCGGTATCACTTTTGTATTGATTTATCCAAACCACTGAGCAAAGGCAAGTGTGCCTTAAAAAACAAGGATGCTATTTACAGTATTGCTGTCCTTCTAGCGAAGGTCCTGAAATCCCATTGTTTGTAGTCATAATTGGGCATTATTTCTTCCCTCATCCTTCCACTATTTTCAATCCTCTTTACTGCTAAACATGGCCCAAAAGCCCCTAGCAGAAGCCAGTCTTTTCCTCCTAGGAGGAAATAGTACCTGATCATCATCATGGACAGATTGATAGTTGAAAGAGGTTAAATTCCTGAAGTATTAGAAACACCACCTGTTTAGCTACATGAAGTCTCATTCAAAAGTCCTGCAGAGTGTCAGCAGAGTCCCCAAACTGTATCTCCCAATCATTCCCACTTGTGCCAAAGGAATCCCTAGGCTAGATATACCTCCATTTTAAAACTGCCTATCTTCAGCCTGTGAAGTGTTTCTACAGCCCCATCTCTAGAAGATGGCAAATTTCTGAATCTAGTCAATTTGGCCAAGACCTTTCTTTGATTGAATGGAATACTATATGCTCCCTTTTTAATGAATCTGGGATTCTTTCCCCAAGGACATAATCAGGAGCAGTTCCTAGGACTACTGGCTTCTAAGGGGATTAGAAGAGGAAATCCATTTTTGTCCAACAGAACTTGGGCCTTCCAGGTCAAGTATCACCACTTTTCTTTCTTCATGCTGCCTTGTAGGTCTTAGACCAGCATAAAGCTCGGTAGAAGCCACGGACAATGCGGTACATCCAGATCAAATTGAGTATTTCCAAGGCAATGCTTGGCCCAATCCAGGCCAGTTGTACACCCAGGCCCAAACGTTCATATTCAGGAGTTCCATACCAAGAGTACACTTGCATATAATAGCTGGGGATGACAGCAATGCGCACCATAAAGAACACTACCATCATGGCCAACCCATTGGCCAAAACAAGACTTGAAGTACGTGGCCAGCCAGCTGCATCCAGGAACCACCTGAGGCAACACAAAATTTAAAAAAAAAAATCAAATGGATGTCAGTCCATTCAGATTCTCTGCCTCCCCCAGTAAAGCAATAGCATAAAAATCACTCTCAGAATTACAACAGGTAACTAAAATAGTTCAATATGAGCATGCAGCAGGCTTGAGGTGTTGAGCTCAGCCCTGTGGTTTTAATGGGGAACAGGTATGGGTGATTGCTGTCCTTCCCTAGAACATAGATACAAGGGCCCCTTTATCAAAGAACTGGTGCACATTCTTGGGCAAGCTATTGAATTCACCCATTTTGTTTCTGATATCACCAAACTCACCGCAAATTCACAAAGGGTGTGGAGAGTTCCGAAAGGAGACGGAAGTTGGCAAAATAGGGAAGCACCCCACGACTCTATGGCAAAGGAAAGAAATATCTCAGATTTTGATTTTACCATCCCATGGCCATTCTAAAGACACTTTAAAGTTCTAAGCAGAGATCTCAACTCTCCCCTTCTCCCAGAAAGAAAGAAAAGCAAAATATATTAGACAGCAACAGAACAGATGATCAATATAGGCAGATATGCTGCTACCACTAAAATTCTTTGTTCAGATATTGATTTCAATATGTACATTTAATGCCACAAAGTATATTCAGAAAAGTTTAGGTTGCAGACATAACATCGATGCTTTTACCATGAAATAATGGGTACTTCCAATTTAAAAACAGTCAATAAATCTGTTTGAAAGATAAACTGAGCCTCTTACAATTTTATTCCAACTTATTTATTATGTTAACTGTTTCTAAAACTAATTTGATTTATCAAATTTTTGGTGATCTGTTCAGTGGTAGTTTATTCAGCTTAAGCATTTGCTCAAGCTGTTTGGCCCTGAGGCCTTCATTCTTCTTAAATTCCATGGCTCTTATAGGTTTCGTAAGAAACAATTTCTCACTCCCACTTCCACTTCCCTTTCAATAAAAAAAATATTTGAACAATTGGGTCATTTTTTAATTTTATATATGAAATATATTTTAAGATTTCTTTTTTCTTATTAAATGTAAATTTCAATATTACCTGATTTTGTCATATGTATGCTATTTTTTCTTTATTTTAATTGGTTTTAGTATTTATCTATAACTGTCACCTCTCTCTTTCTCCCATAACTTTTAGCTTATTGGACATTCATATCCAATTCTATGTGACTCATAGGAACCTGCAGCATTTATATAGAACAGACATTTTCTTCCATCTTCTCTCTTCATTGATATTCAGTGATTTTTTTCATTCATATTTCAAGATGAAAAAGGAACTTTGAAACTGCATACTTTATTTTTACCTGGGTTTTCTGCACCTTTGATGAAGTGGTTCATTTTCTGAAGAAGTAGGTTTGGCTACATGTATCTACATATGTGTGTCCTCAAATGATCAGAGACAACTAGAGATCAGGAAGGCACATATTCAGCCTGAATCAGTTTGGATTATATGATAGATTCACAAAGCCAACTGTGATCTTTCTTTTCTTACAGGAAATTGTTTTATAATTTCTCTTATACTGTCTTAACATTTGGCCACAACATAGTTGATCCAAAACTATTTGACAGATGTAGGGATAATATGCTAAACGTCTTGTTGGGTAGAAAATGCAAACTTTTAACACTAAAGAGAACATTTTCACTTCTAACATTAAACAGAACATTTTTCCTTGGGGTTCCACACTCACATGTGATAACTTCTAGTTTTTAGCATAGCCTGGGGATATAATTACCATATTAAACCCTGACTTATCCCTGACTTGGCTTTATTCCACTTCATTATATCATTACTCTGAAGGATGCTTGATTTTTAAAATTGCCATAGGGAGTTTTAAATGCTGGATTCGTGAAATCATCTTTTATTCCTAATATTTATTATATCAAATCAAATCTTTATTATGGTCATAGACTAGCATAAATTTATTTTTGTGACTCATTTGGAATAGGTTTTGGTTTTGCCCTACAATAAATGTTATCCTAGGATGGGCTTTATGTTTTTGGAATAAGTTGTGTATAAAATCTAGCTCTGTAGTATGCTTTTCGTTCCTAAAGCAGGATTTCCCTCCAGACCACAAAATGGATCACTAGAGCAGAATTCTGGAAGAACATCTTTGCCCATTACAAATGTAGTTTTAAGGGAAGTCAGACATCTCACATTTCTGGTTAAGAATTTACATCATGAACATGACCGTAAAGGGAATCACCTCAGATATGCAAGACTGCTAACACCTTCTCCTCTATAGAATTCAGTCCCCCACTGTACAGGTAGTCCTTGACTTACAACAGCTCATTTAGTGACCGTTCAAAGTTACAAAAGCACTGAAGAAAGTAAAAAAAGTAACTTATGGCCATTTTTCAAATTTGCAACAATTGTGGCATTACCCACGGTGATAAAAATTCAGATGCTTGGCAACTGACTCATATTTATGATGGTTGCAATGTCCAGGGGTCATTGCG
This sequence comes from Masticophis lateralis, assembly GCA_030761175.1. Lineage (NCBI taxonomy): Eukaryota > Metazoa > Chordata > Lepidosauria > Squamata > Colubridae > Masticophis > Masticophis lateralis. The sequence goes on from JAUDYJ010000002.1 coordinate 165,677,587, forward strand.
ACCTTCTGAAAAGCACAGTCAAAGGGATTCATTGTCAGATTCATTTAACAACCATGTTACTAATTTAACAACTGCAGTGATTTACTTGACGACCGTGGCAAGAAAGGTTGTAAAATGAGTAAAACTCACTTACCAAGTGTCTCCCTTAGCAACAGAAATTTTGGGCTCAATTGTAGTTGAAGACTATCTGTATTGTATGTGTCTTCTGAATGAGGACAACAAAAGCCAGGTGACCACCAAATGGCAGCAAAAAGTTAGAGTTTGCCACATTTCATTTCTACTGCGTAACAAACCTAGATCTCTTCATTCTCAGGATTGCTCTGCATCTGGCCTTCCTTTTGCAGCTCTGGGATTTGTACAATTAAAGCAACATACAGAAGATAACTGTCTCACCCTTCAGGTGATTGTAGGGACCAGACAAGGAATAATGGATGGAAACTGATCAAGATGGTAAATACCAGAGAATGTTTGCTTATAGAGGTGCTGAGGTGATGGATACTGCAGAATGCACTGAAGTAAGTTGAAGAAGCATGGCCCTTTTTTTAAAAGGATGAAAAGTCCTTTTTTCCCCACCCCACCCACCAGAAAAATTAAAGGTCTCTGGAACTAACCAATACGTATCCATAAGCATATAGTGCCACCAAGTGGTGGCAAACGAAAAGAGAATCCCCCAATGTCTTCCAGTAGCGCACTAGCAGCAACAGATCTAGAATTCAGAGCAGAACACATGTTCATAAACAAGTACCTTGTTTTTATTAGAAAATAAACATATAGAAAATAATTTCATATTTAAGAAAGTAAATACAAAAGTAAGGTGATTTATTTACACCCTGCGGCCCTGCTTCTTTCAGCTCTGCTACCTGCAGGGATCTAGCAGTTGAGGCTTTTCCAAATGTGGATAGAAAAGATTTGATTCTTAATTTCTTTCTCTTTTTTTAATGCTGCCATTAGTAGCACAGGTGCATGGCAAACACTGGCAGTCTGAGCATTGAGATCATCTATTCATGAACAACTCAACCAATAGTCTGCATACAAAATGTCCTTCATTGGCAAACATTTTATATACCTCCCCCCCCCCCATTTTTTTTTAAAGAGACCTTGATTTAACAGGAACTCAACAATCCACTGATTCCTCTGAGTAAATAATTTCAACCAATTAAACTTTCCCAAACAAAACATCTGGTCAAACCAGAGGGAAGGGGGGAAATGTGCTTTAACACAGTCCCTGTTTGAGGAAGCAGATCTCATCAACTAATTGAACACATGAGATCAAAAACCTCACTGGAAAGATCCAGTCAAAACCAGCCTCAGAAGATCATAGGGAAAAAAAGAGTCCTTGGAATGCAGCTGGGTAACAGACTAATCCCAGCCAAAAGTGAATGAGGGGGAAAAAGGCTGAAACTACTGAAAGGAAAATAATTCCTTGGAGCAAATGCTGGGGGAAGGGTCCTTTGCACAAACCATGATCAGACTCAATATCTTCTCTCAAAGTGGTTAAAAGTTAGCCCTGCAATCTGTACCAGCCTTCTTGGGCATCAAAAACAGGGAGCACCAGGGAGCAGGATAAATTATCATGGCCCTAACCCCATTTTTATGGGAATCGGATTTTCTCTGGAAAAAGGACTTAATTCACCTCAGATTCTTCTAGTATTTTTTTAAAAATCCTGTCTGATAGTTAATTTGATAGGTAATTGCAGGTAATATCACTTGGACCAGTACTCACTCACTTTTGATGCTAACCCTACCCCCAAATTCACATACCCCAGACATTTATTTATTATTTAACAAATTAATATAGCTGCTGAATTCATTCATAGGTGGCTCCAATGCTATGGAATTTTTAAATGTTTTAAGACAATTACCTATCAAATTATCAAACATTAAAAAAAATCTAAAAATCCACCACATAACAAAAACTCATAGCAAACTCCCCTTCCCCTGGTTGCAACAACACACTCAAATCAGCCACTTGATTGGCTTCATCTCCATTTGTGGTTCCCAGGCCTGTTGCAACACCATGTTTTTAGGGCCTTTCAGAAAAGCAACATCTCTATATACCACAGAGTCTGTTGCCCTAGCAGAGTCTTTAAGTCTGCAGGCAAGAGTTGAGTTGAAAACCTGCCCCAGGTTTAATGATAAAGTGACCTGTCAGAGTGCAAGTGTCTCAGCCAATATTATATCACTTTTCATTCCTAGAAGTGGGGTGGGAAAGTACTTCATATGACATAAAAAGAACGTGGAGATAAATGGTTGGCTTTAATGCTGCCAATGTGACTGTTTAACAACAAGCAGCATGTGAGCAAATATTGTAGAACTAGAGAATTAATAGTTATTTTTCATCTGGTATCATGTATTATTTATATGGCTCTTTTAATCTGTATATATGTGTGTGTGTGTGTGTGTGTGCGCGCGCGCGCGTGCGTATTGCAGAGGGGACTTGAAATTCTTCTATAGCTGGAATACATGGCACTAACACACACACACCTGGCAAACATCAAATAAAAACTGACTTATTTTTTCATACCTTCTACATGACAAATTTATTGTTTTGTTTATTTGATTATATGTATTTAGTTTCTTGTGGTCTATAAACTGCATGTTTTTTTAAATTGTAGATCAAAAATAAAATAAGAAACGGGATATCAAACCCAGCTCTTCCGAGTCTAATCCAATTGCTCTTCTTTAATGGTCAGAGTCAGCCACTTTCAGAAAAATGTCCAGTGTATATTTCCTATAATGGGTCACATTACAAGATATTCCCAGCGGCACTGGCTTAAAGGAAGACAAGGGAATGAAAGGCATACAACATTTGAGCACATCATGGGGCAGTTGTAGATTTGTTCATCTTTATTTAGACATCTGGATTCTACTTGAAAAATTGGCTTTCTGTCAAGATGAAAAGTTGTTCAAAGCAGCATAGGGCAAAATGACTGAAAGGAAAAGTGCAACAATAAAATACAGCCCCCCTCCCCCAATGAACTGACTACACAACTTCGACTGGCCTCAGTTAATGCAATCCCTTGCAAAGTTTTCTCCCTTCTAAGGGAGTAGATATTTCCATATCTAAGGGAGTAGATATTTCCATATCTACTTCCTGCTTTTATCATGATGCAGTCTTCCACCTCACTGCATCATGATAAAAGAAGAGGAGGGAGCTCCTGGCAGTCTTGCTTTAATTTAATTCTTTTGGATATAACCTACTGAAAATATCTTAGTGGAATAATAACTGCTTGTATACTGTAATGGATCTCATGTAGGAGGTATTCCCAGTAGCATTGGCTGAGAAGAAGGCAGGGAAAAGACAAGCATATTAACATAGATGATCTTTATATGTCAGGATTATTATGGAAAGGAAAATCTTCACAGCAAATCTGAAAGCTGCCTCTATAAGTCACTACAGCAGTGAAATGGGCAGCATATAAATTTAATCAATAAAATAATAAAACAAACCCACTAGCCTACCTTTTGAAACCCAATGGTGTGGTGCTTACCATAGAGCAGATAGCCACAGGTGACAGCTACATTCAATTTGACCAACCAAGGATCTCCCCTACAAGAATGAATGAATGAATGGAGACAAGGTCAAAATTCAAAGACCTGGTATTGAGAGAGGAACCCCATTTTTAATTTATTAGATGCCCATTTTCCCCACCTTCCATCAGGCAACATTATAGCATTTTGAAAAAGAGCTTTTTAAGTCATTTCTACTCTAGTCATTAGGAATTTCTTCTAGTATCAACTAGCCTATCTCTGGGTCAATATTTTTCAGGGTTACTAAACACACACACACATACATACACACAATTTACATGTACATACACATACATACATGTACATATACACTTATACAACCCCTAAACACATACAGAAGCAGCATGTAAAAAAGCTTGCTGCATTTATCAGAACGACCCAAGCACTGTTGCAGCATTGTACTGGAAGCTTTGGGTTTTTTGTATATTTTGTACGTGTTTTTGTACAAAACAAAACTTGCAAGGTTTCTTTCACAATGATACAATACTGCTTTCATTACTCTGTTTCATTCCCTCTCCCAATATAAAATAGGAGCATAAAAGCAGGGTGAAATCATCCGTGATTTTGGGGTGCGTTGCCATCTGTACGCTGATGATACTCAGCTGTACATCTTCACCCCTGGCCACCCCAATGATGCCCTCAAAGTGATGTCCCAGTGTCTGGAGGCCGTGCAAGTCTGGATGGGGAGGAACAGGCTTCGACTCAACCCTTCCAAGACCGAGAGGCTGTGGATGCCGGCGTCCTGATATAGCCAGCTGGTGCCATCGCTGGCTATTGGGGGTGAGTCAGTGACCCTCACAGAGGGGGCTTGCAACTTGGGCATCCTCCTGGACACACAGCTGTCTTTAGAAGAGCATATGATGGCCGTGGCCACGGGGACCTTTTATCAGGTTCACCTGATACGCCTGTTGCGCCCCTTTCTGGATCGGGACTCCTTATGCACAGTCACCCATGACCTCGACACATCTAGCCTGGACTACTGTAACACTCTCTACATGGGGCTCCCCTTGAGGAGCACTCGGAGGCTCCAACTGGTCCAGAACGCAGCCGTGTGGGTGATTATGGGAGCGGCATGGCGCTCCCACGTAACACCTCTCCTGCGCGAGCTGCACTGGCTCCCGGTGGTCTTCCGGGTGTGCTTCAAGGTGCTGGTTCTCACCTTTAAAGCTCTCCATGGCTTAGGATCAGGGTATTTGCGAGACCGCCTTCTGCTACCGATAACCTCCCACAGGCCAATACGCTCTCACAGAGAGGGCCTCCTCAGGGTGCCGTCGGTCAAGCAATATCGGCTGGCACCCCCAGGGGGAGAGCCTTCTCTGTGGGGGCACCTGCCCTGCGGAATGAGTTACCTCCTGGAATACAACTGATCCCGGACCTCCATAGTTTCCGTAAGGCCCTAAAGACTTATTTATTTCAGCAAGATGGCCTAGCCTGAATGGTTTTTCTAATGGGAATTTTTAAATTTTATAGACTTGGGGTTTTAAATTGGGAGGCTGATGATTTAATTTATTTTAGTTTTCTTAACTTTTGTATTATATATATTTTTAATTTTGGCTGTTCACCGCCCTGAGTCCCTTTTGGGAGAAGGGCGGTATATAAATTTAATTAATTAATAAATAAAATAAAATAAAATCCTGATAAAGTTAAATAGTGTCCTACTCTATAGAATTATTCTAAATGATGCAGTAATAAATTTGGAACTGTAAAAAAAGCTATATTGTTTCTACCTTCTCCTAGATTAAACCACCTGGGTTCTTTCTTTGTTCTCATGTCTAGTAATAATATGGTTCTGAACTACTGTATGGTTAGTTCTGTTATTTGAAATACCCTTAGAATTTCCACTTCATTTTTCAAGGCAGAAAATCAATCTTTAACTCAAAATGTCCATGAGAATGGTAATCCACAAGAGATTAAAAGCAAAGGCATTATGTTTCTATGAAATTCTAACTTAGGGCCAAGATGTTTGTCAGCAAAATGTGATAGGTGGTAGAAGTCAAGTTGCTACAGCAGGAATCATTATTTCCCAGGCTTGAGAAAATTGTTATGTCAATCTTTCAACTGCAGCCATCTTAAAAAGATGGGAAGACAAAGGAAGATGGCTAGGACTTAAATTCTGAAGTACAAACATATACCTTTTGAGCCCTGTGTACTGTGTTAGGCTTCATTTTAAAATACCTACTCTATTCAAGTTGTATTTGTGAATCTTCTGCATCCAAATCTTGAATGTGGAGTTCAGAATCTAGAGTGTCTTGACTTTCAGCCATGCCATGTGCAAAGTGAAACAACAAAAAAAACTGGACAAGTGAGATCAAGCAGGAATTGGGGACAAAGACCAGAAAGATAAGGTGTGGTATAGACAGAGGCAGTAATGGTATCAGTGCCTTCTTAGCTTTAGAATCTCCCATCAGCTCAACCCATTCATTGAAACAGGAGGCATAGTTCTATGGAGCATATGTGGAATGGGATTAAAGAAAGGAGTGATTATGTCTTCGGCAGGAGTGTTTGCACCTTTTTAGGCTCAATGCCAAGGCCAGTTCAGATCCTCTTGCCTGGAGTGACCCTGTTTCCACCCCTCACATCCTAAAATCCAAGTATAACAAAGGCTTATTCTTTTTCAGCATAAAACAGTCCTTGTGCTTCTCAGCACAATGAAAACAATCATGCTCATATGCACCTCCTCTTCTTCCTCTTCCCTCTCTTTCTCTTGCCAGGGAGAGCAGGCTGCCAAATCTATACATGTGTGCCCCAGGAGGCATGCATGCAAGTCAACTGCCTGTTATTTCTTACCAGATGGGGTTGGCATTTACAGCATCGTCATACCAAAGGATGTAGACGCAGAAGAGGCCGACTATGACTGCATGGAGAGTAGACACACATCTAAAGAGGAGAACACATAAAGGTTATTACATAATTGCAACACTAACTACACAATCTCTCTCTTGCAATATGCACACAACTATTCTGTGCAAAGCACACTAGATGTGGAACGTAACCTCTCAAGTTCCATGGAGATTCTTACAGTGCAAAGGTGAGAGAACTGCAAATCTCGCAACCATTCGTCCAGCCACATCCACCAGAGCCTCTCTCTACCTGGAATTCCATTCACTCTGCTTGACCGAAGGAAGGCTGGAGTAGCTGGGGCTCAAGGACAAGGACAGCTGGGGGCTGAGGGCTGAGAAGGAGAACTGGAAGGCTATGAAGCTGCCAGCCACAATGCAGTAACCCAAGCGAGTGAAGTCCTCCATTGATTTTCAGTAGCACCTGAAAGTGGACAAAAGGTCTGTTCAGAGCAGAGAACAGAGTTGCTAAACCCTCTTCCAGCAAAAGGCCTCAGAACTAAGGGTAGAGACAAAAAAGGGACCATTTTTTTAAAACAGAAAGAAACGATCAAAGAATCAAGACTGAAAATCATGATAAAACAAGATGGAGAAAATAAATAGTTGTATGATGAAAAACTCTCCCTAAATCTGGTTGTGTCATATTGGGAAAGGGAAGTGGGTCAAAAGTGGGTCCTGGGGGGCAAAAAGAAGCATTGAAAAAGAATGTGGGAGTGTTGGGCTGGACCTCAGCCAGAATGTTAAATTCCCCAAGAAGGTGGCAACATATGATTAATCAAATATCTTAGAAGAAGAGAGAAATTGAGACAAAGAACCATGGGGACAGTATACAATATGTACAACATTAAAAAAATCACAAAATCACAAGTAAATTCCTAAGGGAGATGGTTAGGAGAACTAACAATATATAAAACCTACTATGCAAACCAAAATACAGCCAAAAATTGGCACAGCCATCTTGCAAAGAAGAAACCAGTTCTACGTAGGGCTAAGAACATGGGGGAAAAAAGAAAGGCCCCTACTAAAAATTGATTACTGCTAATAAAGAACAGATAATACTAATAATACAGGACTAATAATAAAGAACAGATTATTAATAATAATAAAGGACAATGGAGGAAAATATTAGGATGGACCATTCAGTTCTTGTTCCTTTTTCACCCACCAATAGTGTCACAGTTTAATTGGCAAAAACTTTTTGCTCATCACAGACCTATTGACTCCCATGATATCCATGTTGTGATTACAGCATTGATATATAAATTTGCATTAAGTCGTTAGCAGTCAAGCTGACATTATCTTTACCTTACTTCAGAGTAAGGTAAAGTACATGTACAGTAACTATTTGCAAATGAATATAAACTAATTCTATATGTCTATTCATTTTTTAAACCCCGTAATTCATTTTATCTATTTATGTATATGATTTGTATGGCTACCCATGTCACACAGATGATTCTGAGTGTACAAAGATTACAAAGCAAACTTGTAGCATTCAACCTCAACTCCCAAGGTTAAAATAGCAGCTCCACTCAAAATCCAAGCTGTGTAATTGTTTGCTGCTGACCATTGGATGATGGCTTGCCTGTCCTTTACTTGAAAATTCATCAGAAAGAGTCATGATTTTCCTAGGAAGTTTATCTAAAGCCTGCCTTTCACCTAAACTGAAATCAAGCTTCTTATACATTAATATTGCTCACAAGACATCCTGTTCCCAGTCTTTGCTCAGAAATCCTTTTAAATATTTTTAAAACTTCAGCTAATCCGGCTCCCTTCATCTTTTTTCCCTTTTGCTAAATATGCGGAGTAGTTCCACTCCTTCCTTCCCAAAGGGCTAGCAAATTGGAGAAGACCTCTGGTTTTGTTTTGTTTTTATCCCACCCCTCTGCCTCTACTGCCTGTGCCTCTCTTCTGGGAACACCTGAGCTGTGACAGGCACAAGAGGAAATCATCATCATTGTCGTGGTCAATTTTGTCATCACCTTCAGTCTCCTCTTACGGAATGGGAAATAATCACTGGTACTCCTCACTTAATGACTTCAATTGGGACTGGCAATTCCATTGCTAAATGACACAATTCCGCCATGCTGACTGGGGAATTCTGAAGACCACCAAGCTGCCAAGGTTGAGAAACACTGACAGCGTCTCTAAAACACAATCAGCAAAACACAGAGAGCTTTGTTATCCTAAAATCTCTGGAATGCCATCCAGTCATATAATTTTAAGAGAAAGCTTTAATTTTACAATTAGGCTCCAAATCTTGTCAGTACATATATAGCTCCACACATGACTGCTCTGAACTTTCCCTCCCTCCCCCCCCACCCACCCTTTGAGGAGCTAAACAGACAAAAGAGGGCTGAATTTAAAGCGGTGCCTCTACCACTATAACTTTTATTTAAATAGGGCTGATACAGTTCTACAGAGGAATTACTGAGTCCATCATCTGCACCTCTATATCTGTTAGGTTAGGTTGTGCAACCCAACAAGACAGACACAGACTTCAGAGGATAGTTAGAACCACACAAAAAACAATTGCTACCAGTCTGCCTTCGCATTGAAAGACCTGTATACTGCACGAGTCAAAAAGAGGGCTGTGAAAATATTTACAGACCCCTCGCATCCTGGACATAAACTGTTTCAACTCCTACCCTCAAAACAACGCTAAAGAGCACTGCACACCAGAACAACTAGACACAACAGTTTTTTCCTGAATGCAATCATTCTGCTAAACAAATAATTCCCTCAACACCCTCAAACTATTTATTAAGTCTGCACTACTATTAATCTTCTCATTGTTCCTATTACCCATCTCCTCCCATTTATGACTGTATGACTGTAACCTTGTTGCTGGTATCCTTACGATTTATATTGACTGTTTCCTAATATGATTCAATTGCTTATTTGTACCCTATGACTATCATTAAGTGTTGTACTTTATGATTCTTGACAAATGTATCTTTTCTTTTATGTACTCCGAGAATGTATGCACCAAGACAAACTCCTTGTGTGTCCAATCACACTTAGCCAATAAAGAATTCTGTTCTGTTCTGTTCTGTTCTGTTCTGTTCTGTTCTAATCTAATCTTATTCATAAATCATAACTTTCGTTATCTGTATTCTTTTCCACCTAAACACCATACTCCCTAAACACTTCTTCCTACAATGGCAAGCTTCTTAAAGCTGTCTCTTCATCTAGCCTAAAAGTTCTTTTGAGTTCTTGATTTGAGCCACAAGATGCCCACAAAGTATTCCTTTAATTTGGGGGATAGATGAACATCTTATAACATCAAGTCTGAGCTGTATGGCGGAAGGAGTTAAGATTGTGAGATCATAGGCAATTAAATGTGGCCTGAGAGGGCTCCTGGACAACCAGAAGTCAGGAATGTGGGTCTAAAGACACAGGCCCAGTCACTGCCCACTGGAGGATTATTTTTCATTCAATCCTCAGATATGAAACACTGTAGTTTTAGACCAGAAAAATGAAATATTGATATTTAAGTAGTGCCCTGCTGGAATGCGCACCCAGAAGCTCATCACTCGCGCAGCAAAACTGCCTGTTCCTTTAGTCTAATCTTTAATCTTACACAATTAGATTTGGCCAGTTGTTATAAAATACTCTTAAAGGGTATTCAAAGGATTTACAGATTAACAAAAAACAACAGTTCAATTTATTGAGGCATAAAATACATTCCTACGCATCATTATCACCCTTTACCAAAGCACAGCACAGTACAAATCAGAAAAACACTATGCCCTGCAAGATGATTAAGCAGATAAGTCTTATTGTTTGTGTGGAGGGTTATGTTGTTTCCTTTAGCCCATTCAAATGGAACCGCTGCATTTGAAAGAGAAATGTACTTTGCATTTTGCAATTTGTTCCAAAAGTCTACTGATGACTTAGATCTACAATAAATATATTAGTAACATAAAGAAAAAATTTGGAATGATTAAAGATGATATAACAGTGCCTATCAGAGATTACTTTTCCATCACATATGGAAAGGATTTCAACAGGCAGCCACATATATATATGTGGCTGCCTATGTTTTCTGAGGTTTTCGTGGGTGTTTGTATGTAGGTCTTTGGTTATTCGAGTCTTCTCCCGCGTAAAATTGGAAGTGTCTTTGCGACGTTTCGATGTTTCGACGAAGTCTCATTCATCATCTTCAGGCTGGTGTTCTCCGCTTCGTGAAATTGCTCCTGGAAGCACGAAACCGAGAACACCAGCCTGAAGATGACGAATGACACTTCATCGAAACGTCGCCAAGACACTTCCAATTTTACACGGGAGAAGACCCGAATAACCAAAGACATACATACATACATACATACATACATACATACATATATCATTGTTAAGCACACAAAATGCATTTTCACAATATACGATGTTAAATTGTGGTCCAATAAGTGCTGTGTGTTGTGTGAACACATCAGAAAAGATAGATGCTCCAAACTGAAACAATCAATCAATCAGAATAGATCTGGAAGGGACCATGGAGGTCTTCTAGTCAACCCGCTCAAGCAGGAAACCCCATGCCATTTCAGACAAGTGACTATCCAGTCTCTTCTTAAAAACTCCAGTGATGAAGCACCCACAACTTCTGAAGGCAACCTGTTCCACTGGTTAATTGTTCTGTTAAGAAGTTTCTCCTTAATTCCAGGTAGCTCCTCTCCTTGATTAGTTTCTATCCATACTTTCTTGTCCTGCCCTCTGGTGCTTTGGAAAATAAATTGATCCCCTCCTCTTTGTGGCAGCCTCTCAAATACTGAAATAGTGCTATCATGCCCCCCTTAGTTCTTCTCTTCTCTAATCTAATTTCTCTAATTCCAAATCGTGCAACTGTTCTTCATGTTTTAGTCTCCTGGCCTTTAATCATCTTAGTTGCTCTTCTTTGCACTTTTCCCAAAGTCTTAACATCTTTTTTGTAATGTGGTGACCAAAACTGATTATAGTATCCCAGGTGTGGCCTTACTAAGACTTTATAAAATGGTACTAATACTTCACATGATTTTGATTTTATGCCTCTGTTTATACAACCACGGATTATATTAGCTGCCTAACTTATCTTTAAGTGATTGTCTACTGGGACTTCAAAATCCCTCTTACTGTTATGGATTTTGAGCCAGGTTTTGTCTAATCTGTACTTGTACCTTTGGTTTTTTCAGCCCAGGTGTAAAACTTTGCTTTTCTCCACACTGAATTTCATTTTGTTGGCTAGGGCCCATTGTTCAAGTTTGTCAAGATTTTTTTGGATCCTGACCTTGTCTTCTGGGGTTTGGCTATTCCTGCCAGTTTAGTGTCATCTGCAAATGGTTCCCCTTCTATTCCCTCATCTAAGTCATTTATTCAGATTTTGAAAAGTTCTGGGCCTAAAATGGAACCTTGAGCTGCCCCACTGCTCACTTCTCTCCATGCTGATTAAGGACTACTCATTTAGTATGGTTTGTTAGACAGTTACAAATCCATCTGATGGTGATGCTGTCTATCCTACATTTTTCTAGCTTACCAAGATGTAGATTGTGATCTACTTTGTCAAATTCCTTGCTGAAGTCTAAATATTTTATGCCAACAGCATTTTGCTGGTCTACTAATTTAGTTACTTTGTCAAAGAATGAAATAAACTGATTTGGCATGATCTGTTTTTAACAAACCCGTGCTGGCTATTAGCAATAGCAACAATAGCAATAGCATTTAGACTTATATACCGCTTCACAGTGCTTTACAGCCCTCTCTAAGCAATTTTCAGTGCCAGCCTATTGCCTCCAACAATCTGGATCCTCATTTTACCAATCTCAGATGGATGGATGGCTGAGTGAACCTTGAGCTGGAGAGACTCAAACTGCCGAATTGCTGGCAGTCAGCAGTAGTCTGCCATACTGAATTCTAACCACTATGCCACCACAGCTCATATTAGTTATAACTTTGTTTCTAGATATTCATAGATCTGTTTTTTAATTATTTTTTACAGTACCTATAGCCTGATTTCTTTAGTGTCCATCTGGCTATCCTAGCACTCTGCATTCTGGAATCATACCACAACATGCAAAATATTTTTGTTACTTCGTGACTAAGTATGTTATACCAACTCATATTATGACTTACTGTGCTGTGTGATAGTGATCTGTAAACTTAATAGATTCCTGAAGAGATGATCCCCATACAAAGCCATTACCCCAGAGATATAGCTGTAAGAGAGTTTTTCAGGTTGGATTGAAACCGATTTACCCAGCTGCACAATCTGGAATCAGAGACTTTTATACAACTGTTTTCAGTCTAAAAAATTTTGGACTGAAGGAACAGACAGAGCAATAGGACAGCCCCCTTTCTTATTTTTCTGCACTATTTACTGAGGGCAGCTGTTTCTATCTCTTGCCTCCTTCCAGGAAACATTTATATGAAATGACCACCTTCTCCTCAGCCACAGCCACCCGCTAACCTATACAGTCCGGACATGTGTGCCTCTTTTCAACATCAGATCTTTTCAAATAGTAGTCTATTGATATGGAACTCTCTTCCCCTCCTCCCTTGAAGGTCTTTAGTCATGGTTTGTTACATCTGGAAATTTTAATTTTAATATTGTAGTTATATTTCAAAAAATGTGTTGTTTTTGTTACATAAGCATCTTGGGTGATTTCAAATGTCAAATTTCAATTGTAGAATATAAATTTTTAACATCAAATGCAGCAGGTGTGCTTCATCCAGGAGCTGCCTCAACATGTTCAGGCTGCAGGTTCTCTATTACCTTATGATAATAACAATCCAATTTTGGACTAAATGAGCTTTTCCAGTGGTGAAGCAGAACCATTCACTTTAACTTGTTCCTTGCTGACCACAGGGAGGGGGAGAAAGGGAGGAAGAGAGCGGGGAAGGGAGATCTAAAATATATTCCTTTTCCCCTATCTATCACTATATAGTTTCTTTATCTTTGCTAAATTATGCCCTGAGTTAAATATCAATATCATTGATGCTGTCAATTAAGCACTGAAATTTTCTTTGACGCTGCAATTTCTTTTCCCAAATTCTCTGGACTTGGTATGGTCATATCTTTAGTGTGACATTTCCCAAAAATACCTTGGGGAGGAAGAGGGAGGAGGCTTTCCCATTTTTAGACTCCGATTTGTACAGGCTCACAAACACACGCGAGCAGAACCCCCTGTCCTGGGTTCTTCTGATGCAATGATTCCACACGACGTGTTACATCCAAAGGACCTTCTCCACTTTGAGCCGGAGGGGCGAAGGGGCGATTGCTTTCAGTTCCTTCCCCGCAAAAATTATGGCGATGGAAGGTGCGCGCCCGCCAGGTTTAGTCCCCAAAACGAGGCACTCCGAGCGCGTCTTCCATTCAGGATCGCGACCCCCCGAAGCATTACTGTACAATCCATACCTACCGCACACAGCTTCTTTCCTCGCAAAATCAACAGTCCTCCAGCCCCTCTCCAGCAGTAAGCCAGCTGGCGATCGGGTCGACTTTACCTGCCATCGAAGCTTCGTCGCCCTTTGCTCAAAACGATCCCCCCTCCCCCATGGAGAACAGCTTATAGCTCGTCCTGTCCCGTCTCCATCCGCGTGGAGTACTTACCTCCCTCCGGCTGCCTGGTGCCTCTTTTTCGGTCGGGGAGACAAGTACGCCCACGACGCTGAGCCCATGCAGGCAAGGCTTCAGTCGGACGGCCATTCCCCCTCCCCCCCCCACCCCCGACGGACCAGCGCTCCCCTCCGCTTCGGCCAATCGACCGCTGCCTCACAGCCCCGGTCCCGCCCTGTAGACTGGGAGAGGGGAAACAGAGAAGCCAAAATCTGGGTGGGGCGAATGAGTTGCCCCCTCCCCCGCGAGGGCGCTGCCACGGAACCCGAAAGGAAAGCCCTGCTCCACGATGCACAAATTACGTTCAGTTCCGAGGCTGCTTATTTTCCCTTTTGGTTCTCCCCGCTCTCCTTTTCCTCGGGAAATACTCCGCCTCCCTCCCACCCACCTCACCCCCCGCAGACTGCGACAGTCATAAATCACCTAATCAAGGTAACGCGTTTCCTTTCCCTCTGATGTCCCAGGTCAGCGAGCAACCCTAAATAGAGGCAAATTTAGGATCGCGCAAACACCCCCTACCTTGAGCCCTATGCCCCTGACTTGCCATCGAACGCAGCCAGCATGTTAACGGAGATGGTCCGAGGAGGAAGGACGCCCTCTGCCGCCGCCGCCGCCGCCAACGTACTTTGCAATTAAATTCAGCACCACTACCCTGCCTGCCGATGACATGTATCACCTTTCCTACTAGACAGGTATCTTCCCTTTTACATAGAAAGACTCACTCCTGACTCCACAAGACATGGGAAATTGTGGATTTAAATAAATTGATTCTGCAGGGTTCACACATATTATTGCTAAATCACATACCATGTTTATTGAGATTTACACAAGGTGCTCAACCACATTTTTACTACTGGTTCTGTGGGCTTGGCTTGTGGTCTGGCAGGGGAAGGCTACTGTAAAATCTCCATTCCCATCCCACTCTAGGGGAAGGATGCTGTAAAATCTTCATTCCCTCCCCACTCCAGGGAAAGGTTACTGCAAAATCCCCATTTCCTCTTGGGACCCAGGAGGCAGAGAATAGATTGGGGCGGGGCCAGTCAGAGGTGGTATTTACCGGTTCTCTGAATTACTCAAAATTTCCGCTACCAGTTCTCCAGAACTGGTCAGAACCTGCTCAATACCACCTCTGGTATAATGCCATCTTACTCTTCTTCCATGAAGTTTGATCATTAAGTACTGTACAGTAGGAAAGCTTAACTGAAATGTGTTGTATCTTTTACTATGTGAAAATCAGAATTTAAAAGAATCATTATGATTTATGATTTTATGTACAGTATATTGTATATAATCACTGTAGGACTGTGTGCTTAACTATCATTTGTGAAATAAGTCATGGTCACATGGATTCGCAGTAAGTCATTAATCATTATTTACAAAGCACCATGTCTGTGTTCATACAATATGCCAAATACAAACCAAGGAAAGCATGATGTGTGCACTACAACATGGGTTGTGTAAACATTGCTTAAATATAATACACTTGGTTTTTAATGTTGTGTGTTCTGAATGCAGACATAGTAGTTCATAAACCCCTTCTTATGGTTTAAATTGTTGGGCAAAGTTAGTCAACTGTTCTTTATTCAGTAAAGTTTGTCTAAACAATCAGAGCTCTTAGGAGAGGGTAAGGAGTGTAAATAACAAATGTAGTATGCCATTACTTGATACACCTCTGAATTTAAACTTAGCACAATGTGTGAATCCATGGAGCCTCTGAAAAATAGCTTTGACTCCTTTCCTCAATAATCTTGTAACTACAGTCTTCAAAATAATTCCCACAGTACTGTCATATGTCTAAGTATATTTAGCCATGTAGTATGGCTGTATTACTTTTATCCTGCTCATCTGTTCCACTATGTTCTCTTATTGGTGGTATTATTATTATTATTATTATTATTATTATTATTATTTAATCTGTAGTGAGATTCACAGCCTTTGAGGCTGGTTAATAGCTCAGCAGCTCGAGTCCTAACCAAGGACATAGGAACTGTTAAGGTATCTTTGGAGGATGTAAGCTGTTCCAAGTAAGGTGGTTTTTTGTAGAGTCAAAATGTTCAAGTCTGGTAAATTTAGAATTTCTAAATAGCGGGGTAGCCCTTTGGGTATTGCTCCAAGGGCTCCAATTACAATTGGGACAACACATGATTTCTTTTTCCATAGTCGCTCAACTTCAATTTGCAAGTCCCAGTACTTTGTGATATTTTCTTGCTGCTTATCTTCAATCCGTGCATCATCAGGTATTGCAATGTCAATGAACCATACTTTTTTCTTTTCAACTACTATTATGTCAGGTGTGTTGTGGACCAAGTGCCTGTCAGTCTGAATCCTAAAGTCCCACAAGATCTTGAGTTTCTCATTCTCTAAAACTTTCTCAACTTGATGTTCCCAGTGGTGTTTGCTGTACTCAAATCCAAACTTCTGGCACAATTTCCAGTGAATAATCTTAGCCACGGGGTCATGGCGTAGGTAGTCGGTTTGTGAAATTTTGCTGCACCCACTGATCAGGTGGTCAACAGTCTCTATTATTATTATTATTATTATTATTATTATTATTATTATTATTTTGATAGTTTTATTATTACTTTGTTGTTTTGTATGTACACTGTCCTATGGAGGGCCCAATAAAGATTAACCAGAATTTGTGCCATTTCAGTTTCATGATGGATCTGCATCTGGCAGCAATCCAGATAACTTATTTCTTCTGGGATTTTCTGAAACTGGGTCTCAACCATTTTCTCAGAAGTCTTCTTCCCAAAGGCAAGGTTGCCAGATAGAACATATTGAAAATGATTTGATCCATCTTCAAGAGAAGACACACAACTTCCTCCACATTATTCCCTCCTTCAGAGAAGCACTGACAATTTTCTTAATCCAGCCACTGACCCCCTGCCTGGTTGCTTGCAGAAGCCAGGTAAGACATGGACCCAAATCTCAGGTAGACAACTCATTCTACAAAGAACACCATCCAGTTCCTATGGCTAAATAAGCACTGAAAAATCCTGGAATCAGCGCAAGAGGCAGTGTTCTGCACAACTGGCACCCAGTCCTGAGGAGATGCAAGGAAGATATATTTGCATGTCCCCCTCAATTCATCTTAAGAATGACTGGTTAACACTTCTTGAATAACGCTGCCACATCATGCAGTATGTTAAGCTTTCCTTTAGCCAAGCTCATAAGAAATTCATGACAATGAATTCCAGATCTGATGAACAGATTAGACACAGTAATAATTACTCAGTGAAGACCAGAGTGTGCCATGCATGACATAGTTACAAATTGCTGGAAGAAGAAAAGGACTTTAATTAAAATGACACAATTTGAAATGCTTATATGAAAAAACCACTTAATAGATATACCAAGAGATTGTGAATTCTAGTCCCACTTTAGGCATGAAAGACACCCGATAACCTTGGGCCAGTCACTCTCTCTCTCAATACAACCCAAACACAGGGTTGTTGTTGTGGGGGAAATAGGAGGAAGAAAGAGTATTAGGTATGTTAGCTGTCTTGAAATATTTAGAAAAACAATAAGGCAGGATAAACATGACCTAAATATATAAATATATACTCTTATTTAGATATGACACAGAGACAGAACAACTAAGAACATACATGATAACTTGGACTCAAAATTTCAAAGAAACAGTTTCAATCCAAAAATTGAATTTTGGAACAAATCTGTAAAATTCACTTCAAACTATTGTTTGAGAGAAAATTCTGGAGATAAGACTGCATTAATAAAGGGATAGAATCAAGATCACATGAAGTGTTATAGTGCCTTGGTAAGACCTTATTTGGAACATTGTATCCAGTTTTGGCCGCAATGATATAAAAAAAGATGTTGAGACTCTAGAATGCTGACAAGAGCAACAAAGATGATTAGAGGACCAGAGGCTAAAACATAAGAAGGACAGTTGTAGAAATTGGGTATGTATGATTTAATGAAAAGCACGATTGGGGTGACATGATAGCAGTGCTCCAATATTTGAGGGGCCGCCACAAAGAGGGTGCCAACCTATTCTTGAAGGCAACTGAAGGCAGCACAAGAAGCAACGGATGGAAAACTAGTCAAGGACAGAAGCAACCTAGAAATACAGAGAAATTTCCTGATAGTTAGAACAATTAATCAGAGGAATGACTTGCCTCCAAAAGGTTGTGGATGCTTCAATACTGGAAGTTTTTAAGAAGAGAGTAGACAGCTGTTTGCCTGGAATGGTATAGTATCTCCTGCTTAAGAAGACCTCCAAGGTCCCTTCCAATTCTGCTTTCTTTTTAAAAACATTTCTAAACATTAATGTTGTGGAGATTTTGACATTAAAGTAAAGAATGATTGCTTCTTTTTAATATCATAATTATAATCACTGTGTTTCCCTGAAAATAAGACCCTGTTTTATATGCTTGGCCTTATTTTCAGGGGTGTGTGTCTTATTCCCCCCTCCATACTGGTATGAGGTGGGAGGGGCAAGTGGCCCTTGTGCCAGCTTCCTGAAGACTCACAGCAGGCCATCCCACCATTCACAAAACAGCTAATTTGCAGTGCCACTCAGGCTGCCTCATCCAGCAAGCGTGGCCACTTTTGCAGCCAATTGTGGCCGCAAAAGTAGCCGGAGGCCAACTGACGCACCCCACACAGCTCGCACCCTCCTTATCTAATGGTGACAGTCACAGCAGGTAATTCCATGCACAGAACAGCTGCCTTGTGGGTGCCGCTCTGGCCGGCGCCTCCAGCATGTGCAGTTGCTTTTGCCATTGATTGCGGCCACAAAAGCAACAGGAGGCCAAGAGATGCACTCCATGTGCTTTGCGCCGGCCTTCCGATGGGTACTGTAGCAGCAGCTATCCACAATATTTAACCCTTCTTTCGTCCCAACCCATGTGGCCCTGTACAGTATTGTTCAGTAAAGTATTTTTTTAAAGAAAGACTGACTACTTGCATGATGCAGTGACGGAATAGGATCTAGACCCTGCTTTTGGCCTCTGGAGAAACATCTCCTCCCCTCCAATCTGCTCCAGTGGGTGGTAATACTTTTATTTCCTCCTCTCAAATCTTTCAAAGCACATCAGCAAGTTGCATATCAGAGGTTACACCCACAACTCCACGAGGCAATCCTTCTGAAACAGAAGGAAGTCTGGTAAGTTTAATCAGCCAGTGCCTCCCTCATGACATGCTAACAAATCATACAGGGGATTTGGGAGGTCTGCAACCCAAAGTCACCCACCATGTAGACCAATTACTGCAGCAGATAACACAGGGGCACGGGGTATACTTCTGCTGCTATCCTAGCTATGTGTCTGCCTTTCATACCTTACTCATCAGGTCACTGAACTTTTATCAGTGCCATGTCTAGCATTCTTCCTGCCAGACCCAACTATGTCATTTAGACAGAGCACTGCCAGACTGGTGCTGGAGCAAAGTATCTGGCCAGCCACTTACTCAGCAGGGCATAGCAATTCATCAGCATATGCTTTCACCACCAAAAGGCCTTACTGAATATCTGACCTGAAATCCCTTCACAAACAAGTAGGTGAGCAGCAAGTTCTTGGCGTAATAAGTTTTCTATAGCACCCAGCCTGTTACCCTCCTGGCTGCCAGCCCACCCGGCAAATGGGCAGAATACAAAGGGCAGAGAAGCAACTGTGAAAGACATTTACCAGTCAGCCTTGATAGGGATACACAATTGAGATTGGTTATGCATCTCACAAGTGATCAGGTAAAGAAATGAAATTCATACTGTGAATATTTTAACAGCAACTAGAATTGTATTTGCAAAAAATTGGAAAGGAGAGAAGATAATGACTGATGAAGAAATTATCAAGAAAATGTTGGACTGTGCTGAAATGAGTAGATTGACATTTGAAATAAGAGAACAGGAAGAAAAACAATATTATTTGATATGGGAGTTAGTTTATCAATGGATAGATAATAAAGCATGGAGATGAAATGTCATATATGAAATGAAATCTGGATAAAACGTGTAAACACTTTTTTTTGTTAGAGGAAAGAACATTTGTCATATATTGAGATTTTGAAAATCTTGAGAGCACAAAATGATTCTAACCGCCTGTAATTGTTTGGAAGGATGATGTCTTTATGTTGTTTTTGTTTAAAAAATAAAAAAAACTTTCTGCAAAAAAAAAGAAAGAAATGAAATTCATACTGACATTCTGCATGCCACCTCATGGACTGGTGGACCACATCTTAAACTAGCTACCTTGACATGCCAGAAGAGTACAAACTGCAAGAGAAAACAACAACAAACCAATTGTGGAACTGATAATGACTGTTTCCCTAAGGCTATTATCAGCCAACAGAAACTTGCACAATGCATTTTGAACGTGTGATGCAACCAGATGATGCGAGCTAATTGAGAGAAGAATGGGAGAACAGCAGAAAAAGTGGATGGTCAGGATCAAAGAAGCAGCTGGAATATCATTGGAAGAGTTAGTTACAGACCCAAAAGCAGGTCACGATGACAAGTGTTTGTCCCTCTGGTCACCAAGTGTCCAGGCAGTGTTATAGAACATAGAATCATAGGGCTGGAAGGGACCTTGGATACTAAGCAGAGGTTTGGACCCAGTCCAACTCCCTGCTCAAGGTAGAAGACCTTACACCATCCCAGCCAAATGATTATTTAGTCTATTCTTGAAAACCTCCAGTGATGGAGTACCCACAACTCCAGGAGTCAAGTATTAAATTGTTCTCACTGCCATAAAATTTCTTACTTCTAGGTTGGATTTCTCTTTAACAAGCTTCCACCCATTATTTCTTGTCCAGCCCTTTGATCAATCCCCCCTTCTTGTGACAGCCCTTCGAGTACTGGTTTACCAACGACCAGTTTACTGGTCAGACAGGTTTATCCTGCTTTTCTATATTCAAGTTATTTTATGTACTCTCCCCACCCCCTCCAAAATCTTGCTGAAATTGAGGAAAGAACCAAAAATGAGATAACACATTTGCAGTATTAGCTCTGTACAGATGAAGGTGTTGTGGCCGACAGCATAACTGTCCGGCATTTAGTGACAATAGTGCTGTCGGATATGCGCAGGGTTTTCCCACAAAAGCCACTTTACTGGAGTGGTTTAAAAACAAAACAACACCCACCCACCCGTCAAGTGAAAATTGTAATCTCCGAGAGGGAACGAACTTCCAGCTGTAGAAATTTAGCCACGAAATGAAAAAGACAATCCCAACCGAAGAAACCCGCGGACGAGCTCTGTCCGCTCACGCTAACGCTGGCTGTGGAATTCTGGGAGTTGAAGTCCAACACTCCTAACGTTAGTAAGGTTGAGCAAGACTGCATAGGAAGCCTCCCATCAGAGGAGGCTCTCGAGTAACTCTAATCGAGTATGAGAGGAGGCGGGACTTTAGGCAACAATCTGAGCAATTGGGGAGAAAGGGTCACGCGGAGAAATCGCAGAATGGCGGTCCAGACAGCGGAAGGTCAGAAGCGCAAGGCGAGCGTGCGCCTCGGGGTGGGAGGACAATGGGGGTTGGGTCGCTGTTGAACAAGAAGGACCTGCGGGAGTAGGACAGAGGAATGTGCCAGAGCTGGGAGAAAGTCTGATAGGAATCGTGACTGTCCATGTGCGTTGTTCCATTTAAATATGAATTAGGTTTGACAATGCGGTTTACATTTAATATATCTCTATGACCTATGTATATACGTGTTTATTTCTTATTGGCTCTAGGTTTTACTATATATTTAATATTCGCTAGCTTTTTAAAGGAGGTGCAGGCTGAGTTCAGAGGGCTGAGCGTGAGCCACAAGTAAGCGGCACGGGGTATAAATATTTAAAAGAGCTGTGAGGAAGTTAGCTGGAATTATGGACAGTCATGTATTGCTATACTTGTATAATCCAAAAACTAGATAAGGTAAATATGTACTACTGAGTTGGGAATTGAAGTATAGTACATATTTCAAATCTTGTTTGCAGGCCATGGAGTAGTTTTTGATACCTAGTGACCACATACCGGTTGATACATTTTCTTATTGAAGATCTGTCCCTAACCTGGTGTTTCAGGTTTTCCAACCGTGCTCTCGTCCAACTGTCACTGTAACTGAGACTATCCACATTGCTGCCAGTCGTCCTTTTCTTCAGTCTTTTCCAGCATCACAGCCTTTTCCAGAGAGCTAGGTCTTCACATAACATGTCCAAAGTAGAACAATTTGAGCTTGATCATTTGTTTCTCAAGTAAGAAAACTCTGGGCCGATTTGTTCAATGATCAGTTTATTTGTTTTCTTGGCTGTGCATAGTATTCTCAGGATCTTTTCCAACACAAAAAGTGTCAATACTACTCATATTCTGCTAGGTAGGTAGATATGATATCCTGCTAGGGTAAGTAGACCACAACCTAGTTCTTGGTTAGTTAGAAAAATGTGGAATAGACAGCACCACCACAGATGGATTTGTAACTGGCTGAGAAACCATACTCAGCGTATAATCCTCAGTGGAATTATATCCACATGGAGGGATGTAAGCAGTGGGCTATCCCACTGTTCCGTTTTAGGCTCAGTACTCTTCAATATTTTCATTAACAATCTAGATAAGGCAGGGGTGTAAAACTGGAAGCCCGTGGGTCAGATGCACAGGGCATGCTCAACCCAGCTTCATGAATGGGGAAAACATCGCGAAATGTCACATGATGGCAATGTGATGCGGTGAATTTGACACCTGTGAGATAAGGGAATAGAAGGGGAACTCAGCAAATTGGCAGATGACACTAAGTTGTGGGAATAACCAACACTCCAGAATATAGGCTAAGATCCAGATGGTTCTCGACAGACTTGAACACTGGGCCCTATTTAACAAAATGAACTTCAATGTAAAGAAAAGTAAGGTTTTACACTTAGATAAGAAAAACCAAATGTACAGGTACAAATTAGGTAAAACCTGGCTCAAAAATAGGAACTGTGGGACGGATTTTGGAGTCCTAGTGAACAATCACTTAATTATGTGCTAACAGTGTGCAGTGGCAGCTAAAAAAGCCAATGCAGTCCTAGGTTGCGCTAATAGAGGGACAAAATCAAGATCATGTGAACTATTAGCACTACTTTATAAACCCTTAGTAAGACCACCCTTTGAATACTGCATCCACAATATAAAAAAGATGTTGAGAGTCTGGATAGGGTCCAGAAAAGAGCAACTAAGATGATGGGCGGGGGGGGGGGGAGGCTAAAATATATGAAGAATGTTTGCAGGACTTGGATATATCTAGTCTAGTGAAAAGAAGCAGAAACAGATGACATGATAGCAGTGTTCTAATATTTGAGGGGCTGACACAAAGAAGAGGGGATTCAACCTGTTTTTCAAAGCACCAGAAGGCAAGACAAGAAACAATGGATAGAAACTAATCAAGGAGAGAAGCAACCTAGAACAAAGAAGAAATTTCCTGACAGTAAGAACAATTAACCAGTAGAACGGCTTGCCTTCAGAAGTTGTATGCGCTTCATCACTGGAGGCTTTTAAGAAGAGACTGAACAGCCACTTGTCTGGAATAGTATAGGGTTTCCTGCTTGAATAGGGGGTTGGACTAGAAAACCTCCAAGGTCCCTTCAAACTATGTTATTCCTCCTTTTCAATAACTTTTGCTTCTGTAGTGTCACATGATATTATAATTTTGATATTTTTAAAATCAAAATACTGCAGTAAATTATATTCTCTAAACATCACTCTCCATCATTAAGGTTGAGGATGAAGATCATATCGTGGAAAAATAGGATAATCTATAATTACTATTTCATGTTAATCTTCCTGCCAACTTCTGACTCCTTACTTTTCATTGTTTTATATGTTTTGCTTGATCTCAGGATTGGTCTGTGAAAACTTTTTCTGTTGAAGGAATAAGTTATCACAACACCACAGTTACCCTTTTATTTCACACATTTGGTTATAATGTTTGGACAATAAAGTTTTGGGACAAAGCAATTTAGAATGTTTGAGGGGAAGCTACAGAATTTATTTCCTAACTGTGGAAGGGATATGCATTGTGTATGTACAAGAATGTACATACTTTACTAAGGAATCTTAATCTTTAGCAAGTTCTGCATCTCCAGAGCTGTTGTTTTGCTTGTCTTGCAGCTTGTCTTGCAGCCCCTCAATACTGCTAGTTTTTCCCAAACTGAAATCCCTGGCTCTCCCTGTCTCTCCAAGCTTGGTTGTTTGCTCACAGATGTTTCATTGCCCAACTAGATACATCAGCATAAGTGTGGGCTTTACTCCCTGCCTATATACAATAGCCTACCTGCCAGTTTTGATGAGGTCATACATATCTCTGATCATTCCTTGATTAGGACAATGTTTTCTGTTTGATTGGCCCAGGGTTAATACCTATTGATTTGGGTCTTGGCTGTTGGAAAGGATGTGTTTGGTCTTTTCATTTCCTTCTTAGCTTTTTTATTGTCCATTTTAATGAAACTATGGTTGAACCTGTCCATGTAAATGGTAAACTATGAGAATTAGAAGTTTTCAGTGTCTTCTGACTGGTAATTGGCGTTTATGGATAAGCTCTGCAAGTCTATGGCGTACATAATGACGGTTACAATCCTTACAATATATGTGGTAGATGACTCCTATTTTTCCTTACTGGCCTACTGAATCTTTTGGTTTACTTAAGATGTTTTGAAGGTCTTTAGTTGGTCAGTGTACTACTGTGTTCCACTGTAAACCAACCCAGTGATGCCCTCGACGTGATGGCCCGGTGCCTGGAAGTGGTACAGGTCTGGATGGGTGGAAACAGACTTTGACTCAACCCTGCCAAGACCAAGTGGCTGTGGGTACCAGCATCTCGGTTCATAGGAGAGGTTCCATCGTTGGCTATAGGGGATGAAGTTTTATCACCTGTAGATAGGGCATGCAACTTGGGTGTCCTCCTGGACTCATGGTTGAGTCTAGAAGATCATATAACGACCGTGACTAGGGGGGCATACGCCCAGTTCCGTCTGGTGCACCAGTTGCATCCCTACTTGGACCGAGATGCCCTACGCACAGTTACTCATGCACTAGTCGCCTCACGTATTGACAACTATAACGCTCTCTACAAGGGGCTACCCTTGAGGGTCACTCGGAGGCTTCAGCTGGTACAAAATGCAGCCGCGCGGGTTGTGATGGGAGAATCCCAATACTCCCATGTTCCACCCCTCCTGCGTGACCTACAATGGTTGCTGGCTGCCCTCCGGGTGAGATTCAAGGTGCTGATAATGACCTATAAAGCCCTACATGGCTTAGGTCCAGGATATTTGGCGGACCAGCTGCAGCCAGCAACGACATCCCATTGCCTGGTCTGCGCCCATAGAGAGGGCCTGCTCAGGGTGCCGTCAGCTAGACAGTGTCGCCTGGCAGCCCCCAGGGGTAGAGCCTTCTCTGTGGGTGCACCCACCCTCTGGAATTGACTCCCCTTAGAGCTCTGGTTGGCTCCTGACCTTCGCACCTCCCGCCGCGAATTAAAAACTTGGTTATTCCAGTTCTCCGACCTGGACTGATGGGGTTTTTAGGGTTTTAAATTTTTTTTTTAATTGAAAAAGTTTTACAATACAGTTTTTTATCCCCCTTTCCCCCCACCAATTCCCCCACCCATCTACCACCCCCTCCCTTTCCCTCCCTCCCTCCCCCCCAGACTTCCTTTAACAAACATCAATCATGTATTTCAATCAATATCAAACAGAAAAATATAGGTGAGATCCAGATAAGATATTATAAATTTAACATTAAGTAATATAAAATTAATCTAAGCTTCTAACACCCTCTTTTACCCCCTTAATTCAAATATATACTAACCATAAATCATTTGTAAAAGCTTAACCAATTCTCTTAAAAATTTTTCTAGACAGCAGTATAACAAATATAACAAATATAACCAATATAATAATATAGTAAATATATATAACATTAAAAGTTTTCTAGATAACAATATAATTCCAAATATTCAATCTAAATAGTGTTATATAAAAAAATATGAAATCCAAATAATACATCATGAATTTTAACATTAAGTAAGATAAAGCCAGTCTATCAAGTAATAACAATATGATTTCAAATATTTAATAAAATAGTTATAATAAAAATAATTATGAATCAAATACTAGTTGAAACTTCTTAATTTGATATTTGTTCCGCACATTCTCTACCCATTTCTTCCACTCCCTAACAAAGGCTTAATGGGTCCTATCTTTTAGGTATGCAGAAATCTTAGCCATTTCCGCAAAATTAGCCATCTTCAATATCCATTCCTCTATAGTAGGTACACTATCTTTTTTCCAGTATTGACCAATCAGTAGTCTAGCTGCAGTAGTCATATATAAAATTAATCTCGTTTCACTCGGTGAGCAATCCTTAACTATCCCCAACAGAAAAAGCTGCGGAGAAAATTGAAGCTTCTTTTTCAAAACATTCTGCATAACCCACCAAAGTTTAATCCAAAATGCTTTCAGTTTTCTACACGTCCACCAAATATGAAAATATGTAGCATCCAAACAATCACACCTCCAACATTTAGGTTGAGCATTTGGATACATACATGATAATTTTTTGGGATCTAAATGCCATCTATAAAACATCTTATAAAAATTTTCCCTCAGATTCTGTGCTTGTGTAAATTTAACATTCTGGACCCAGATCTTTTCCCATGTTTCCAACATTACTGGTTCTACAAAATTTTGTGCCCATTTTATCATACAATCTTTAACTAATTCACCCTCTGAATCTCTTTCTAGCAATAAATTGTACACCCGCTTAATATGCATCGGCCCTTTACGTTTTATCTGAATCACCAAATCTTCTTCATGTAGCATTAGTCCAGTTTTCTGATCTTCTCTCCATCTCGATTGAAGTTGAAGATACTGCAACCAAGTTAAATTCCTCCCTTCTTCCAACAGAATTTTCAAAGGTTTCAAACTCCATCTGCCCCCATCATTAAAAAGCATCTCTTTGTATAAAATCCCCCCGAGTGACTTTATATTCCGCATAATCTACCCAAGATCCAACCACAAAGGTATTTTGTAATCCAATTTAAGCTGGTGCTTCTTCCAAACTCTTATCAAGGCATGTCTCAAGGGGTTTTAAATTTTAATGGGTCTGATCAGATTTTAACTTTGTATTATGACTTTGTGAATCTTACTATTGTGAGCCGCCCTGAGTCCATTGGAGATAGGGCAGCATATAAGCCAAATAAAATAAATAAATAATAAATAAATAATTGTCCTCACTGTTAGGAAGTTTCTCCTTAATTCCAGGTTGCTTCTGTCTTTGATTAGTTTCCAACCATTGTTTCTTGCCCTGGCCTCTGGTGCTTTGGAGAATAATTTGACCCCCTCTTCTTTGTGGCAGCTCCTCAAATACTGGAATACTGCTATCATGTCACCCCTAATTCTTCTTTTCTTTAGAATAGTCAAACCCAGATCCTGCAGCCATTCTTCATATGTTCTCCAGGCCTTTAATCATCTTAATTGCTCTTCTCTAAGTTTTTTCCAAAGTCTCAACGTCTTTTTTGTAGCATGGTGAGCAAAATTGCTTGCCGTATTCCAGATGTGGTCTTACTAGGGTTTTATAAAGAGGTACTAATCCTTCACATGATCTTGAGTCTATGCCTCTGTTTATACAACTCAGGATTGTATTAGCATTTTTGGCTGCTGCTGTACACTGTTGGCTCATATCTCTTTGATCATTGACTGCGTACGGGCCACAACATCAAGTGATCATCCACTAAGACTCCAAAGTCTCTCTCACAGTTACTGTTTTTGAGCCAGGTCTCGCCTAATGTGTACTTACACCTTTGATTTTTCCTGCTTAAATATAAAACTTTGCTTTTCTCCACATTACAATTCATTTTGTTGTATAGGGCCCATCTTTTTGGATCTTGAGCTTGTCTTCTGGAGTGTTGGCTATTCCTGCCAGGTTAGTGTCATCTAAACTAATTTTATGAGTTCCCCTTCTATTCCCTCATCTAAGTCATTTATGAAAATATTGAAGAGTACTGGGCCTAAAACAGAGTCTTGTAGTACCTCACTGCTTACTTCCCTCCATGTGGATGTATACCATTAAGGACTAGATTAGACTAGATTACTAGACTACTTTATTGTCACTTTGAATGTACATTAATTGGCATACATTAAAATGAAATTAAGTTGCATACAGCTCTCAAAGGATCTCCACCTTTAATATAAATATAAACATGACAAGATAAATAAATAAATACAACATTATGCATGTATCAATATATATTATATGACACAGAGAAACAACACAGTCTAGTTCAGATGTACATGGCAAGAGAAACAAATCTTGTAAGTTTACCAGATGGATGGCACAGAGAACAAAGCTGTTACAGAATCTGGAGGTCGTGCTACAAATACTTTGAAACCTCCTCCCAGAGGGGAGCAATAGAAACAGACCATGAAGTGGCTGTGTGGGCACATAGTGCTTATAAGCAGTATCCTGAATGACAGGAAGCAAGCTTCCTATAATCTTCTCGGCTGTCCTTACCATTCTCTGAATGGACTTTCTATCTGAGGCACAGCTGCCACCAAACCAAACAGTGATGCCATTTGTTAAAACGCTTTCAATCGTGCATCTGTAAAAAGTGGCCAGGATAGGAGAAAAATGTGCTCTTCTCATCCAGTGCAGGAAATGCAGACACTGGTTTGCACGCTTCACTAAAGATGATGTGTGGAGAGACTAGTTCATTTCATACATTTTTCATACATTTATTGTATGAAAAGAAAGTAGATAAAGCTTTTAAAAATCATATGCTTAGAAATGCTCTGTTGAGAGTCTGGAAGAAATATCAATACAAGTTGGATTATAAAATACCTATCTGGGCAAATCCTAGACATGCAATAGAAAATATAAGTATAGAACAAAAGATGGAGGTGATTACATATAAAGAACTTTTACTTAATGAAGGGGGTAAATTACAACTTAAGCCGTTAGAGGTCTTGAAGGAAGAAGGGATAATTTATACTTGGTTTCAGTATGGTCAACTTCAAGCAAGATGGAGGGAAGATCAAAAAATTGGTCTTATGGAAAATGAAGAAAATCTGGTAAAACAAATTAGAGATCAGGGTATTATGCATATCAAAAGATTATATAATGTATTATTAGAGACAGATTCTGAAACAGAGTTGGTTAAAGATTGTATGATTAAATGGGCTAGAAACTTTCAAGAACCAATAATGATGGAAACATGGGAAAAGATTTGGGTTAGAAATGTTAAATTGACTCAAGCACAAAATTTAAGAGAAATTTTCTACAAGATGCTTTACAGATACTTAGTACTGTTGACCATCTCTACAGCTGCATCCTTGATACCGAGTGGAGTATGACTGATGACTCTTTCTATAATCTAAAGGACTACTCATTGAGTACGGTTTGTTAGCCAGCTACTAATCCATCTGGTGGTGATGTTGTCTATTCCACATTTTTCCAGTTTACCAAGAAGTATATTGGTACTTTGTCAAATGCCTTACTGAAATCTAAGTATGTTATGTCCACAGCATTTTGCTGGTCTACTTGTTAGTTAGCTGATTGGAGTAGGCTGTTTTTCGATAGACTTACATGCCAAATTTGCAGATGTTTCCTTTGTTGATGAGGATATCCAGGAAGTGGAGTATGTTGTTGCTTTGATCTTCTCTTTAAATTTTATTCCTTTGAAAATGTTGCCGATTGTTTCATGTGTCTTCTGTTGTTGTTCCTTTTTATTATGACAAAGCTGTCGTCTACTTACTGGACCCATACTTTATATTGTATGTGTTGGAGTGCTATTGTTTCTAGATGCTGCATTACAGTCTCTGCTATGAATCCTGAGAATGGTGATCCTTTGGGTGTTCCTCTGACTTGTTGGTATATTTGTCCATCAAATGAAAGTTGCTAGTGAGGCAGAAGTTGATAAGTTCCATGATTCTGGGTATGTCCATCTTAGTGTACTTGGCTAGGTTGAATATGCTGTGTAGTACTGCTGCCATGGATTCTTTTGTTAGTTCTGGTTCTATGGGTATAAAGAGTACTGTGACATTGAATGTAACCATAATTTTATCTTCTATTTTTAGGTCTTTGATTTTCTGGAGGCATGTAATGGGAAGTTGATAGATCCCAATTTTTTGTTCTGGAAAACAGATGGACTGTCATGAAGTGCCTCAGGGCATTATTAGTGGCTGGGGACCTTTCTGCAAAAAGAGGCTCCTTTCTTAAAAAGGATCTTCTACAATTACAAAGAAGCTCTTATTTCCAGGTACAAAACAAAAATCCTAAAAACTTCTCTTAATTTCTGAGATTGCATAAAAATGTGGGTCTATTTATCTGCAATATTTCTTTGACTGTACTCTGATCCGTAATTCTTACATCTCTCCAATAAACTTTGCTTGTCTTAGAACTTCAGTTTGGTTCCTGTGAGAAGTATCCAGATGAGCACAGTTCTTAGCACTTCCAACTTTTCTGTAAAGAAGCATGAAAAATCTGACAAAGAATCTGCCAACCAGTCATTAGTGAAAATTGAAGATATCTTTGAGACAATATCTGAACACGAAAAAACTAAAGCTACATTTCAGGAAGCTGTGGATATCTTCTGCAAGCGGGATATCCGCCGCACGGGTCACGTAGAGTTCATCTATGCAGCTCTGAAGAAAATGCCAGAATTTGGAGTGGAGAAGGATGTTAATGTGTACAACAAAATCTTGGATGTCTTTCCTAAGAAAGTCTTTATTCCTCAAAATATTTTTCAAAAAATGCTCAAATACTATCCCAGGCAGCAGGATTG
Organism: Masticophis lateralis; assembly: GCA_030761175.1. Classification (NCBI taxonomy): domain Eukaryota; kingdom Metazoa; phylum Chordata; class Lepidosauria; order Squamata; family Colubridae; genus Masticophis; species Masticophis lateralis. Next base: position 165,708,290 of record JAUDYJ010000002.1, read on the forward strand.
TGCTGTCCAGTTGCTTGAACAGATGGAGCACTTTGGTAAATACATGCCTGGTAGTAATAGCAAGAGGGCCCCAAAAGTGGGGAATGTTTTAATGATATGTATATGAAAAAACATGGGATCCTCTATCTCCACAAACTTGCTCAATTTAAAAAATGTTCCATATATTACATGAATAATATTAGCATAGAATACTGACTAACACTGCTGATAAAATAACTGTTAATGGAGAACCTTCCAGTCACTTGGAGAAGTTTTTTTCTGGTTTTTGCTTTGGAAAGATTTTTACAACATAGTTGGTATCAGTAAAATATTGGTATCAGTAAAAAAATTTATTGGTATCAATAAAAAGATAAATTTATAATGATCAGTATGGCACCGTTCTCACTGCTACATCACACTTTGCAGAAAAGTTATGGAGCATAATCTCACATTCCCCTCAATAATTTTGAATAATTTTGATGCAATTTTGACCTGAAGCTGTATCTTGGAAACTGGAGCCAATTAATACTCAGGACTTAATTTTCTTTTATTAGTGACCCAATTCTGGTAAAATTAAGCTACTTTTATTTTTGAGGCTTTCTCCTTGTAGACCTTGTACTCCTTGTAGTAATGGGTAAATAAAAACAGTTTCTTCTCATTCCTGATAAGTTTGTCCTTTCTCTTGTCCTAAAGGTGTCATGCCAAACCAGGAAACCAGGTTTTTGCTGCTCGAGATCTTTGGTAATAAAAGCTACCCTATAAGAAAATATCAGAGAATCATGTACTGGTTCCCTAAATTTAAGCATATCAATCCTTATCCAGTCCCAACTCCTCTGCCAGAAGATCCAATTGAACTTGCAAAGTTGAGCTTGCAGAGGATTGCAGCTGATCTGAATGCCAAGGTTACAGTTTATCAGGTAAATTGAGAAATTTGCAGTCCTACTGGTAGAGGAAATAATCTACTTTGCAGATTCAAATGATTAGTTTCTCCACTAATTTAAAGTACTGATGTTTCTTTTGGATGTAGTACCTTTCCTTTAACATGTGTCAAACATTCAAATTAATAGAAAAACTAAAAATCTTGAGGTTTTGGCCTTTTACAGTATGTGGGCCACTGGCTTTGTGTGGAAAGTACAGATATATTTCTGAAATAAGAGAAAGCTTAATTATGAAAACCTTAACTTTTTAAGAGAAAAAACAACAACCAAAGTTTGGAGTTCTCAAGTAAATGAAAGCTAAATCTGAAAATATTTGGGAAGCATGTAAAAGAAAAATACTTCCTTTCCTTATCCATCAACTCCTCTACTAATACAGCTCCTCAATTTACGACCACAATTGAGCCCAAAATTTATGTTGTTAAGGGAAATTTGTTAAGTGAGTTTTGCCCCATTTTATGAATTTTCTTGCCACATTTGTTAAGTTAATCACTGCAGGTTTTTATTAGTAATATGGTTGCTAAGTGAATCTGGTTTCCCCATTGACTTTGCTTGTCAGAAGGTTGCAAAAGGGGATCACATGATTCTGGGACATTGCAACCTTCATAAATATGAATCAGTTGCCAAGCATCCAAATTTTATTCACATGACCATGGGGGACTACAACATTCATAAATGTGAAAAACGGTCAGAAGTTGCTCTTTTCAGTGCTGTTGTAACTTTGAATGGTCACTAAACATATTGTTGTAAATAGAGGACTACCTGTATTTCATCTCCTAATCCTCCTGTTTCCTTCTCATCCTTATCTTCTATCCCTTAATGGCTTCCTGCAATTTATTATGTTGCTCCTTTACTAACTTTTGGGTCATCAATGAATATAAACTATCTTAACATTTGCAGCTCTCCCACTCGGAAGTGCTGGATTCTGGAAAAGAAATCAATCATCCACATATCGTAGGTACTGAATCCTTTCTGTCATTTTTTCTTTGTACTGACTGGGTAATCTCAGATTTGAGGACCAAATTAATATGCAACAAAATTGGGATTTCCTTTATAATGTCTGTAGGTGCCACCGTAGCTGCAAGTAAGACAAGGGAACTTCTTTAGCTATGTTCAAAATGAAAGGAAAAAAAAAGAATCTTACCAGCTGCTCAGAGAAGACTCAGAGGCAACAAAAAGGCAATGCTATTTAATTTCAGGTTCAATTTTCTTCACATAAATGAAATTGTGAAGGGCAGGATAAAGGGATAAAATAGAAGCCTGGTGGCAAACCTATGGTAAGAAAATACCCCTTTATTTGAATGATTGTAAATCTCAAGGACCAGATTTTCTGCTGTACAAGAGGTTTTCCTCTTGTTGCAAATTGATTGATTTCCTTCTGTCAAGTGCATATAGGAAGTAGGCCAGTCTGATTTCTTCCTTCTTGTTTGCCTTCTCACTCTGCCATAGGAGACAGAGGGAACTCCACAAAAATGTGTGACTCAATATATACCTGCAACAGCCATTGTTTACGTAATTATTAGTTTTATAATGCATACAGCAGGATCAGAAATAAAAATTACAGATAGGAATGCAACAAGGCATTGCTTGACTTGAATAGACTTGGGAAGCATGGATATTTGTGTACCAGTTGGGGAATATTGTGCAATCCTCATTCTTTGGGTCAGAAATACAAACGCTGAAACTGGAAATTTAACAGATTGGTCAGGGAGGAAAGAACAAGGAATTTCTTTTGCATGAATTTTTTTTTCTGTGCTCCACTTATTTTTCTCATAGCTAGCACTTAATTCTCTGCATCTTTTAGCTATTTCATTTTTTCTAGGACTAGAAATACAATCACAGGAGAATTATATAGTGACAGAAATACTGTGGCAATGAAGTGAGATACTGGCTTATAAAATTTCTTCAAAATATAGTGCTTTGGCTGCCAGCTTCAGAGTTGATAATGAATCAACATGAATGGATAGTGGGATCTAAGATTTGAAATAACTTGTGGACATTATCCAGAAATTCTCAGTCTGGATTTCTTGGAATTTGGTTTCTAAACTCTTCCTTGGACATAGCTGATAATGCTGAGAATTCTTGTTTTGGATGAAAGCAAAATGCAACACATCTCTTTTTTTAATTTACTAAAGAGCTAGAGTTGACATACTATTTTTATATTTTAAAATAATGGTGGTGAGTAACCTTTGTTTTATAACCTACTCTTTTTGTGTCTCTTCTCTGCCTTTCAGGAACTCAAAGCCCTGATCAGCAGTCACTGCTTGCTTCTCATAATACTGAAAAGCCCATTTTCCTTGAAGGCCCCTTTCGCTTATGGCTCAAGACCAAGTGTGTTTATTACTATGTGCTCAGAGCAAAGCTTTCAGAAGAACATGTAAATTAGTATTTAGTATCTTCTCTAAACGCTGCTTGTAACATTGAGTTAGACATGGAAGGATGCATGTAATTTCTCTGCTAGCGCATCAGATGGAGTTGTGTGAGCTTGTGTCAGTGTAAAATAAACTTATAAAAAAAGGATGAACTATGATTGTACTCTGAATGGGCATGCGAGGAGTTAGTCATGTAGAGAGGGAGAAGCAATTCAGGGTGTGAAAATGTATTCCTACCTGATAGCGTTTGTGCAGCCTAGACATTTTAGAGAGGGAAATAGTATAATTAAACAGGATACCTACAAAAGAATTTGATATCTGAATGGCTTAGTGCTATTTTTACTGTTAAGATCTTAGTTGAGAGAGAACAGTAAGTAATTACTGGTTACTTGGATGACAAAGATTAAATTTTGTTCAAGAGCAAGCTGGATCTTGCAGTAGCTGAAGCTCCAACAAAGCACATCTATTCACTTCGTTGTTATTTGGAAGTGAGGACCAGAGGAGGGCAACAAAATGATGACAGACAATTTGTTTTTGTTTAAATAATTCAACACCAAGCACATTAACAAAATCTCTGATGGACATGTTCAGGTGCAAGTATGTAGAAGCCAAAAGAAATGAAATGGGGGATTCCACAATTGTAACACGGGAACAAAGAGGGCATCCAGCTATAGGAAAAACGGAGAAAAGAGGCTCATTTCATGGATTTAGCTTAGTAAGGAAAAGCTTCTTGATAGAGAAAAAGAACAAAAGGGACTTATTGATTGCTTTAATGGCATTTTACATTGCTGAAAATTGAGATTGCCATATCCTTTGAAGCATGTAGCTTTAATGGAGACAAACACAGGAATAAATGACTAGATGCTTCTGTTTACTTTTCCTAAACAAAGATAGTAAGGTTCTGGTCAGATAATTTGCTATTGAAAAAATAATCAGTACTTCCTTGCTTCTGTTCACAGATGGTGGAAGTGATTGACCCAGAAAGGAATTTCTACTACCCCATGCATCTGGATATTGATCTGGAACGGGATGTTCTGGATGATTATGAGTTTTACACAGATAAAGGTAGCCATCATATATGTGGGTGTTGAATTTTGTATGCAAAAATAACGGTCTCGATCATCCCTAGCAAGTAGGATGAAATCCTTCCCAAAGTAAAAACTAGAAAAGGATAGGAGAATCAAGGGAACGGAGTTTAAATTAACAGCTTCTCTTGTCTTGCATGACCATTTGGTAGAAAGCGCCCTGCTTGCTTGTCTATGACTTCTCTTATGAAAATGTAAACTCCCAGGATGTGGGATCTTTGGTAAAGTCCCATGCAGATACAAATAGTCCTCAATTTATGACCCAAATTGGTATCAAGAGTTTCCATTGCTAAGCAAGGCAATTGTTAAGGAAGTCGCACCCAATTTTATGACAATTTTGTTAAGTGAATCATGCAGTCATTAAGCAAATCTAGCTTCCCTCATTGACTTTGCTTGTGAGGTGGCGGCTCGGAAGGTCACAAATGCCAGTAGTTTGACCCCAGGATACTGCAACTGTCATAAACATATGCTACTTTTCAAATTCTCAAATTTTGATTATTTCACTATAAGGATGCTGTGATGGTCATAAGTGTAATGACCTCTTGTTTAAAGTGCCATTGCAACTTCAAACAGACATTAAACAAATGGTTGTAAATCAAGAACTGCATGCAAGTAACATAAGCTGTATTCTGGGAATTGACAGTGGATGATGAATTGGCCTTGAGGTGTTTGCATTTGTCCCTCTGATGCTTAAATTGAATATTTCACACCTGTACTTCTTTGTAATCCTTTCTGAGCTGCCTTAGAATGCTGACACTCTATTTTGTGCTTTCTCTACAGTTAAGGAGGGCCCTGTGTTCGCCATGTGTATGGTTGGGGCAGAAAACAAGGCTACTTTGGCCAAATGGATTGTGGGTCTTCAGGAAACAAACCCTATTTTGCATGATATAACTGTCATATTCCGTCTCAAGCACACCCCTCAGGAGCTGCAGTGCAACAAAGAAATAGGGGGCGATAATGCAAGAACACAGGCCAAATTCTTCAAACAAGAAGTTTGAAACTTCACTGATCATGCTTTAGGTTTCAGTCATGTTATATGAGGTGTTTAAGGACATTTGAGCCAATAAATTCCTGAATTGTTAAATCAGGTTAAGATGTAGATTAATATAATATGTTTCTGATATTGCTGATGGAGGATTGAGGCTTTGTAAACCTCCAACTGTCTTATGTGTATATTTTTAGTGCTAGATAGCTGTAGATTAAACAAATTTGAGAATGTTCAAAATGTTATAGTTCTTCAGTTAGTTCCATGATCAAGCTTAATTCTGTAGATAATAGTTAACATTTTCTGGATGTTACTAAATCTGGAAGGAAATCCCCCTTCTCACTGCATAACACTTTATATGTCAACCAAGTTTTGCCCATCTTTTCATGTGTTGGAGGGAGAGCTGAAGAGTATTGCCTATAGTAGGTAATACAAAAAAGTGGTTGTATTCTGGTTAGATAAGTGACTGTCTAGACCAGGAGTGTCAACTCACAGCGTCATCACATGACGTATCACAACTCCCCCCACCTTCATTAAACAGGGCGTGGGGGTGGCCAACATGTGATGCATCTGGCCCATGGGCGTGAGTTTGACACCGCTGGTGTAGACACTTCTTAAACACATCCAGTGATAGAGCGCCCATGATTTCTGGAGGCAAGCTGTTCCACTGGTTAATTGTACTCACTGTGAGGAACTTTCTCCTTAATTTCAGGTTTCTTCTCTCTTTGATTAGTTTCCAACCATTATTTCTTGTCCTGCCCTCTGGTGCTTTGGAGAATAATTTGACCCCCTCTTCTTTGTGGCAGCCCCTCAAATACTGGAATACTGCTCTCATGTCATCCCTAATTCTTCTTTTTTTTAGATTAGCCTGCAGCCACTCTTCATATGATTTAGTCTCCAGGCCTTTGATCACTTTAGTTGCTCGTCTCTGAACTTTTTCCAAACTCTCATCTTTTTTGTAGTATGGTGAGCAAAATTGGTTGCTGTATTCCAGGTGTGGTCTTACCAGGATTTTATAAAGCGCTACTAATACTTCATGTGATCTCAATTCTCTGCCTCTGTTTTTAAAACCCAGGATTGTATTAGCATTTTTGGTGGCTGCTGCACACTGCTGGCTCATAATCAAGTGATCATCCACTAGGACTCCAAGGTCCCTCTCAGTTTGTTTGTTTTTTTGAGCCAGGTGTCACCTAATCTGTACTTACACCTTTGATTCTTCCTGCCTAAATGTAAAACTTTGCTTTTCTCCACATTAAAATTCATTTTGTTGTATAGCGCCCATTGTTTAACATATTGAAGAGTACTGGGCCTAAGACAGAGCCTTGTGGTACCCCACTACTTCTCTCCATATTCATTAAGGTTTACTCATTGAATAGAGTTTGTCAGCCAGCTACTAATCCTTCTGGTGGTGATGTTGTCTATTCCACATTTTTCTAGTTTACCAAGAAGTGGGTTGTCGTCTACTTTGTCAAATGCCTTACTGAAATCTAAGTATACCATGTCAACACAGACTTAAAGGAGACATCATATTTATCAGTGTCATATAAGAAAATTCTTTAGGTTCACCAAAAAATAACTAGTATGACAAATAGAAGAATTCCTAGTGCATACTGCTGACACTTAAACAAACCAGTTTTAAGTCCATTAATTTTTTCTATATTGCAGTATTTCTATAATTGCTTAGTAACAGATTTTTTCATTTTAAGTTTTTAACTTACAATGTAACTTCATAAATAGTTCTGAGCATTTACTGATCTGAACTGCAGTCAAACTAGAATAACTTCTGTTTCAGTGAAAAGTGAACTCAGTTAGCAAACCTCTTTTGCAAATCCAGCAAGGAGTTATTATATAGATGATTCTCTTGGTTTGTTGGCATTTCCACTTTATCCACATTTTTTTTTCAATATTGCAACGGCATATTTAATATTTCTACATCAGATGATATTTGTTTCAGCTCTTTTATCCTGTGGGTGTTCTCTGATATTCTCTTTCACATCTGTTATTTGTTTTGGAAATAATCTATCCATAGAAGACACCATTGCGGATATTGTAACTTGTAATTGTATTTGAAGATTTACCTTGTACTGCAAAAGAGTTTTGAACTACATGCTTACTGGGGAAAAGTTATTTAGAATCCTTATGAAATGCAGCTTGTCATTTGAAGGGGAAAAAAAGATTTTCTGCCCCTTTGATTAAGTGAGCAGAAAGGAGCAGGACTTTGTTAGGGCCAGTAAGCTTTCTTCCTATTATCTGGTAATTCTTGGTGGGACTTTAAGGACTGTTAAGAAAAGTACCATCCCTTGCAGAGAATGAAAAGCAAGAGTACTTGATCCCAAAATTGGAAGACATGTAGTACAAGTATTTGCTACATCCTCCTTCCCTACAGCATTTTGATAGACACACACACGTCTTATAATAGGTAAGCTTTAAAATCAATAGGATAATACAAATAAATACGATTATAGCAATAATGGAAGAGGCATTCTAATCATTGTTTTTAGTCAAGAAGATGAATTATTTCCAACAACTAAGGGCTAGATACAATGATTCGCAGTATTCAGATACAGCATTTAACAATCTGGAGTATAAAAAGGAAGCATTGGAAAGGATTACTTGTATGTTTGTGATCAGAAAAAAAATGGTCTCTGTGGAGTTCCAAGTGAATTAACCTCAAAGATAAAGGAAGTATCCACCAAAGTTGAGGATGCACTGGTATGCGGAAGTGGAAAAGCAAGGAGAGAAATCCAAGGAACAAGAAGGAAGAAAAGAAAGTGATAGGCTTGTACTTCGCTAAACCCAAGATGGTCACAAGTAAAACAAGGCCTTTTTTTCCTTCCTACGTAGTATATAGTAGAACAGAGAACACAGGATTTTCATAACAAAAGACATAGGAACAATATATGTACCAACCAAAGGAATCTAAATGGTACTCAGACCTAGGAGGGCCTAGGACAACTCACAGCAGCCAAATACCCGCCGCCAGCCTGCCATCGCCAACTCACTGCAAGAAAACTTGACATGGTTAACTCGCCATGGAGCCAAGCAAGTGGGTGGGCAGAGCATGTGAGGTGTGCCAAAAGGATGGACCACACCACAGCAGTATTAGCAACAGCAGCCACCCCCCACCTCCCCACCAGCCAGCTGGTGCTTGGAACAAGTTGGCACAGACTGTAGCAGGTCAGTGCTCCTCTCCCTCCCTGGCTCATCTGATTTGACCAAGGCAATGCCTGTGACACTAATCCCTCTCATTGCCCGCTCCTGCCATTCCTGGCCTCTTCCACAGAGCCCAGAGAGGGGGCAGCATCGGGTTCCTGTATTGCCATAGTTGATTCAGATGTGCCAAGCAGAGGGAGGGATGCTCTGGGCACTGTTTCACTGGTTTGTGCCAGTGTAGACCTGGTGCAAACCGGTCTACACCGGTTTGCACCAAGCACTGGCTGGCCAGCCTGGGTGGTGGTGATGGTGGCAGGCAATTGTGACTGCTGGTGGCATACTCCATCCTCTTGCCGCACCCCACACACTCTGCTCACCTGCTTGGCCAGTTTGCAGCGAGTTGTCCCCAAGATGTGTCATGTCCTGAGATGAGTGGCAGCAGTAAGGTTGTGGCGACTAGTTGATCATAGCAAGTTGGCCACAGTGAGTTGTCCCATTCTGGACCTAAAATATTTCATATGTCACACAGAAGAAAGACAGCTGACATGTTCATGCTAATGTTAATGCTCTTGCTGCTGCCAATTCTGTTTGTTAAATATCAGATTTCTTTAGGTTCTATTCATATAACAGAATTAAACCAGTGATTTCAACTCTCAGTAGTTTAGATCCAAACAACCCAAGTTAAAATTAATACCCTCATAGTTAATTTGCTGGGTCAATTCAATTTTATAGTTTGCATAATGTGCTTATTCCCAATAACCCAGTTAAAAGTGCCATATGAATTAGAGCCTTTCCAGCTCTATAATTTAATTCCTTTGCACTTCTGGCTTCTAATTTCTTCTAAAATTTTAAAATGATTCTGAGAATGTAGAATCAACATTATTGCTATTTGTTGGAACTTTTTAAATAAGCAGGTATTTTATTTTCAAAAACAGAGTAATAAATAGTTTGCTTAAATAGACTGATTGCTCCTATAACATGATCTAAGGTAGGAAGTTCAGTCCAGTCCCAGCCCACATTTAGGCTTAATGTCAACAGTGGATTAATCTATGAAATTATAATTGCATACTGGTCTCCTTTTCCAGAATCCCTGTTGTTATACGGACCTTGTCCATGTTTCTTTGAGGTAAATATTCATAGTTTCTGCTGCCACCAACTATTTTTTCAAGGGCACTTCCCTTGGGAACCCCTTCAGTCTCTGTATGAGAGTATTCTTACTACCTGTATTACTTTACTGACAGTAAAAAAAGTAAATGTGAAAAAAAAATGAATCAATTTCTGTGATGCAATTTTTTGACTCTAAATTTTATAGGCACATGACTAAGGGTTTTAGCTCTTCCTTTGTTCCCTTTTAGTAATTAATTCTGCAAAATTTGACAGCGGCGGATAGAAAAGAGGGTGGTGAGCACAGCACAAAAAATTGTGGGCTGTCCCCTGATACCACTAGACGAGATCACTAGGGCTCACTGCCTTAGAAGAATGAGGAAAATCCTCAGGGACGACTCACACCCTAGTCAGCATCAGTTTGCACCAAGCACTGGCTGGCCAGCTTGGGTGGTGGTGGTGGTGGCAGGCAGTTGCGACTGCTGGTGGCATACTCCATCCTCTTGCCGCACCCCACACACTCTACTCACCTGCTTGGCCAGTTTGCAGCGAGTTGTCCCCAAGATGAGTTAAATGTGTCATGTCCTGAGGTGAGTGGCAGCAGCAAGGTTGTGGCGACCAGTTGATCATAGCAAGTTGGCCACAGCGAGTTGTCCCATTCTGGACCTAAAATATTCCATATGTCGCACAGAAGAAAGACAGCTGACATATCAGTGCTAATGGGAAACCCCTCTTGTTGCTGCCAATTCTGTTTGTTAAATATCAGATTTCTTTAGGTTCTATTCATATAACAGAATTAAACCAGTGATTTCAACTCTCAGTAGTTTAGACTGGGTGTTTGTTAATATGATTTATTGGGTTAGGAATTTCCTGTCTTCACACTGAGCTGTATTGTGTTGGCAGGTGGGTGCACAGAGGGAGCTCCACCAATCTCATTGTACATATGTTGTGCAGTGACAATAAAGGTTATTATTACGACATAAAATCAAACTTTATTTTTTTTAAAAAAATCGAAGATATATGAAATCCAATTTATAAATCTATTTGTGACAGAACACCAAGTTATGATTAGACTGAGGGCACAGCCAAAGCTCACAAGAATTCTCAAAGACTGAACAACAAAGAACAAAGACTTTCTTATCTAAGTGAAGATGGGAGTTATGACAATAGTTATTTGGGAGGATCAAGAGGGGAAACGAGGTCTAATTCTCCCACTCCAACCTCCTCCCCATCAAAAGGCAGGATGCTCATTTTTTTCAGGCAGACATTCCATTTGAACTCTGAAAATCCGGAGGATCATTAGAGGGCAGCGGGGGGGGGGGGGGGGGGAGGAAGGGAATAAAACTTTTTGCTATCGTTGCCCTTGCAACTTGTTTAATCGTCCTACCATAGGTAAGTCTGTTGCACTTTTCTTTTTTCTAACGGTGGTGCTCCCCTCTGCCAAAATACACACTCCAGCATCTGGACTGGACTACCTGCGACCTGGAGGAAAGTTTGGGGCCAAAATCCCCTTCCCCTTTGGACCCGCGGGGAATGAGCGCGAGAGCCTTCCTCCAGTCGAGAGGGGGTGCGAGCGAGCGGTCGCCCCGTGACGTCACTAGCGCGCGCCCAACGAACGACAGGGCTTCGCGAGAGGAGGGTTCCCTGGTTACGAAGCAGGGATGAATGATTCGGAGCGCGGCCCAGCCCCAGGTGAGGAGGATGGTGGGGAGCCCGAGGAAGAAGGGGAAGAGGAGGAAGAAGAGGTCGCTGCTGGGGATGTGGATGCCGAGACTGCGCCGGGTGGGCGGAAGGTTCGTGGTGGGCGGAAAGCCCGGGGTAGGCCGCGCCTCACCGAGTCTGACCGGGTACGACGACGCCTCGAATCCCGCAAGAAATACGACGAGCGGCGAGTCTACCTGGGCGAGTCTCACGGCTCGTGGGTGGACCTGAGGCAGCGCAGTGGCTGGAGTGACGCCAAGCTGGCGGCTTATTTACTGGAACTGGAACGAGAACAGCGGGCCGGGCGCCGCGGGTGAGAGTCGGCAGAAGGGGCTGAGGGAGGAGATGGCTAGACAGTTAATGCGAAGGGTGGGGGGATGAGCCCCGGAGGTCATACAAGTTGCCCTCCCGAGGGCCAAGTGCAAAGCAGGCAAGCGCCAAAGACATGAAGGGTTTTCCAAAAACAGAGAGGCGCCAGGCCTTTTCCTGCACGTGGGGGGCTGATGGCGGCGTCTTGCCAGCAGAAACTGCCTGAGGTTTCGGAGGTCAGCGTAGGCACGATTTCCAGTTAGCTCTGCTCTCCCTGGGTACCATCGAATTCGGCTGCTGTGGGAAGAGGTCACTCTCTGGATTTCAAGGCATTTGACAAAAGGAGGATGAGATGGTTAATTCTGCAAATAGACATCTTATGTCATCTTGTCAATTAGAAACGGGTAGTTGGAAACAGGTGGATACCTGGCAAACTAGAACTATTCTGTCCCCCCCCCCTCCCCAATTATCATCAGGCACTTATGTGGCTGTTTTCGAATGTAATAATATAATTTGATTGTCACATTTGAATATTGCATCCTCCATAACTATCCATCCTTACTATCTTTGTGCAACCAATAATTATTTATCAAATCTTTTAAAATATTTCCTAAAAATGATCGGTCATATCCTTAGTTTAGTTTGCATTGCATGAATGTATTTTCTGGAAATGTAATATATAGGTCTAAAAACTCTATGTAATTTAGAGACCAATCCATATTACTATGCAAGGTGACCTGTAAATTATACCAGATCAAGTAATAGTGGATAACTGTTCTTGATAGACTCCTTGTCTACTGCCTTGACAGTATTTGCTCTGAGAAACAGAGAGCATGTTTGAATTCTGTTTTTAGTTGTTTGTTGCTCTGATAGAAGCTATTAGAAAAGATTATTTCTTTTCTGCTAATAATAATAATCTGCTGATTATTAGGGTATAAACTAAGTGTCTTCAGAAGTATAATTTCCTTATTTCTTACCATTACTTTCCTCTCTGTAAATGACAGTCTTATTGAAATATTATCTTTAAAGAAGTTTTTCAAAGGCTTTTAGTACTTCCCTTGGATGAGGCTTTCCTTTGGTAAACAAGTCCTAGTATTCACTTCTGGAGATCTATGTGCATACCATGATATGCTGCCATCCTTACTTGCAGAAAACCATGGGAGCAGATTCATTATGAGCCACAGCGAAAGAAAAGTAAGTGTGATCTGTGCATTGATACGTCAATTTTACTCATGCTCTAAAATACAGACAACCAATTGCTGTCAGTTTTTAAATTAAAAAACTATGAAAAAGCTGAATGCCACAAAGTATAAAGAAATCAAGAAGAAAGTCTGGAATGAATTTACAGTGATACAGAAATTGGCAGCAGTTCTTTATAAAAGTAAATCTCAGTAAATTTGACTGAACATATATAATTATTAGCATAAATTCCTGATATAAGAATCTTCACTTACCTATGTAATGATTTCAGAAATATTCAAATTTATTGTAGCTGCCTAATTCAAAATGGCCTCTAAATAATTTTCACTTATCTCCTAATAGTTTTAAATTCTCCCATCTATTGCCTAATCTGGTTTATTAGTTTTGTTGAATCTAATGTTCTCAGTGTTTAGTTTGCTTTATATTTGCATATGAAAATCAGTTATTTTTTTTTCTTGGCTATAATCACCTTTACACCTATCAAAAAGAATCAAGACATGAAAAGGCACATTATAACCTGTAACTTTGTTTATTGATTCTACTATATTTGACCACACTAAATTTAACATTGGAACTGCTCAGCATTCATTACAGATTTAATTTCCTATAACTGGTTCAAATATTTTTAAAACTAAAAGAGCCAAAATATATATGCTGAAAATTCTTCATATTTTCATAATATTTCATTATTGACTTCCTGGAATGGCATTGCTTTGTTTTTTAAAGTAATAATAGAGATTAAAATATAAATATAATAGCAATAGCACTTAGATTTATATACCGCTTCCCAGTGCCTTTACAGCCCTCTCTAAGTGGTTTACAGAGTCAGCATATTGCCCCCAACAGTTTGAGTCCTCATTTTACCCACCTCAGAAGGATGGAAGTTTGAGTCAACCTTGAGCTGGGTGAGATTTGAAATGCCAAATTGCAGGCATCAGTAGCTGCAGTACTGCACTGCGCCACTGTGGCTCTTAATGCTTTGTAGTGCATCACATTTTCTGTTTAAAATCATTTATAGCTCTTGTATTGACAATAATTTAAATGTTAGGAACTTATTTAAGTTAGCTATTATGGTTTTTAAAAATTTGTTCTCTTAATATTGACATGAGCATTAAAGCACTGGTTCTCAACCTTTGAGGCTTGGCAGCCCGGTTTGTGGGGGAGGGAAACTGGGCCATGTGAGTGGGGGTTGGCACGCATGTGCGCACTTACAGTTTACTCGTGTGAGCAGTGGGGCACTCACATATGCACACACAGCTCGACTCATGTACACCGACCCACTGAGTTGAGTTGCATGTGTCAGCCCCAGTGCTTGTGCGGCATGGTACCAAATAGGCCATGGCCCTTTAATGGACCACGGCTCAGGTGTTGGAGATCCCTATGTTAAAGATATTTCATTTTGTTATTTTTCAACATGTAATGACAATAATCCTTCAGTAATCAGAAAAGTCACATGTCATGTTCATGTAAAAATTTCAGTTTTTTGAAATACTGTATTAGAGTTGGCATTATGAGTAATGACTATTAAAAGTGAAACAGGCTTCGTAACCTTTTAATCATATTTTTAAAAATGTATTTTTCTTAGTCTGAAGTAGTTTCTAAAATAGAGCTGAAATTATTGAATTATTAAATGCTTTTTGTTTACTTCAAATTATAAATTCTCAGTTACAGCAGGAATAATCCTACCTTTTATTAAAAACCAGTTTAATATACTATATATATATCCGTGATGGCGAACCTATGGCACGTGTGCCGGAAGTGGCACGCAGAGCCATCTCTCTGGGCATGCGAACTGTTGCCTGTTGCTCTTCCAGCCAGCTGATCTTCATGTGCGCGGGAGCACCAGAAATCAGAAGAGCAGCCACCCGGTGCGCGTGTGTTTCTGGCGCACATGCGCACTTGAAGACAAACTGGCTGGTGTGCATGCATGTGCCAGAAACCAGAACATTATCTTCCTGGCATGCGCATGCATATTGGGTGGCTATTCTTCCGGTTTCTGGAATGCACATGTGCATGCGCTCCCGTTTTGGCACTTGGTGCCAAAAAGGTTCGCCAACACTGATATATATGATTGTAGTCCTATAAAATCCTCAAATAAATCCCATTAAACTAAATAGTTGTCATAGCACTAAAACCAGCATTTTTCTTCATTCGTTTACAAAGGTTTTGGTTTCTGTCGTAAGACATTTCCAAAGCTTGTGAGTTAACTAGAGGTGGAAGAGATAGATACTGATCTCCGTATAATTTTCAGGGCTGAACATAGCCAAATAGGTCAATTTATTGCCTAATCTAAAGCAATTGTTTGTAAGACTTAACTGATGTCCAAAATTAGACAGGATGGATGAAAGACTGAATTTTCTAAAAGGAGAAGAAATACATCGTCAAGCAACCTAAATATCAACACTATTCTTACAAAAGCTGCAGCCTGTAAATACTTCTCTCTCATAAAGCATAATGTACAAACTGTCTCAGGAAGTAGTCAAGTATTTAAATATTCAGCATAGTGACTAGAAATATGTAGTTAATATCATGTGATGCTAAGGCATTCTATGACTTTGTACTACTCCAAAGTGCTGATGTTGCAAAGGAAAGTGTGGAATATAACTTCCTTTATGTATTCCTTCTGATAAAATGCAAAATGCTATTCTTTTGTCATTAATCATAAAGAACATTATGAACAATGATAATACACTGAGGTATACCTTATTTATTTTAACAGTTTTGCTGCCTAAAATGAACCTATTTTCTTTTTTTTCTATTCGGCTGAAATTCATTTGGTTAGTTGTTTCCGTAAATGTAGAAATAACATAAAATTATCATACATAAAAAAAATCATATATAAAGACAGATGGATTTCATTGTTAGCTTTCAGAGAGAGCATGCCATCTGTTCCAAGTTTCTCAAACAATTTTTTTTGTTGCTTTATCTTGGTTTTTTTTTTTTTTTTTTTTTTTTTTTTTTTTGCTTTCCATCCTTACCATGTCCCAAGGAAGAAGGCGAAATGTGAACTGCCTGAAGAACACAGTCATCTGGTATGAAGATCACAAGAATCGCTGCCCTTATGAGCCTCATCTTTCTGAGTTGGATCCCAACTTTGGGATGTACACCACAGCCGTTTGGCAATGTGAAGCAGGGCACCGTTATTTCCAGGACTTACACTCACCACTTAAACCACTCAGTGATTCTGAAAATGAATGTGACAGTGGTAAGTGTACAGAGTGTCTTGGATGTTAAAACTCCAACCTGACTTTTTTTTTTTTTTTTTTTTTTTTTTTTTTTTGCAGTTAACATGTAGCAAATATTTCTATGTAGCTTTTGCAAATCATATAGCTAGCTACTTTCTGAGTTATTATTTAGTGCAGCTGACTTGGAAATTAGTGACACAAGATGAGATAACTTTGGAAATACATAGTTTAAGTTAGAGCAGTGACGTTGGAGATGGCCCAACACAACATTAATTAAAAAATTCATTTCTGAAATAAATAACATGGATAGTCAAGAATTCCTAAAGATTATTAGCATATGTATAGTTTTCAGTTATTTTCCTTTCAGGTTGAATGTTGTAAGGTAAGATACTGACTTTAAATGTTTATATTAAAATGTCTATGTAATATTACACCATTTTAACCAATGTTTTTTCATAATTTTCCCTAAGCCTGTCATTTCTGATAGTTTGTGACAAATAATATGTTCTTTTTAAAAATATTTAAATTATTTTTAAAATGCCACATTAGAACATTTCCTAGTGCCAACCAGAAAACAGTTTATATTCCAGACTTGATATTTACAATCACTGATTGTAGCACACTGTTTTTCCAATGTATTCTTGGCTAGTTGTCCGTCTGATTTCAAGTACTACAGAATTAGACTGCAGAATACCATTCAGAAAATACTGTTGTTCATGTTCATTTATATAGAGGTTGAGGAAGTACATAGAGAACAATAAATAACTAATCTCTTCTCATTAAAATCAGTTCTGGATATGCTTATTTGCTGCACAGAGAGTAATGGTGGAAGACACAGAAGGCAAGAATATGCACTTTCGGTCTTATTAAGTGATCTAAAATTCTTAATGAGTGTGAAGAGGAGGCCTTTTTAAATTGAGGCAAATATGGTATTTGTTCAGCAGGTGTTTAGATATCCTAATTTATCTATTCCGAATAGTGTAGACTCCTGGATACAGCTATGGATAGTAAGCAGGTGAAGTATCCGGCTGTAAGGTTTGTCTGTCTGGGTTCCCAAGAAATTATCTGATAATTTTCTTACCCTTGTTGAAATTTGTAGTTGCCAATGGTACTGGAGCTGGAAGCTCTGAGTCTTCAGAAGAGAGTTCTAGCTCTGAGACAGAGGAACAGCTGGAGAATCAGAAAGACAAGCCCCAGGTTCAACAATCCTCAGCAAATGCAGAAGGAGAAAATACCAGTGGCCTCATCACACAGGATGGCATCCATATTCCATTTGAGAACTTACAAGCAGACCAGGGTACTAGCATGTGCCACAATCCATCCCTCAATGGACCAGAGACGATGGAAACTGTGGTATGCATGCCAGTGCCCATGCAGATGGGTTCAGGTCATGAAACCCTGTTTGAGAACGTTTCCCAAGAGACACTTGGAGAAGTAGTAGCCAGCTGCCCTGTGCAAGATATGATGCAAGGTTCACAGGTGATCATCATTGCTGGACCTGGCTATGATTCTCTCACAGCAGAAGGAATCCAGCTGAATGTCACCAGCACAGGAGAAGAGGAGCTGCCTTGTGCTTTGATAGAGGGTGTAACACCTTATACTCAGGCAGAGCCTGAGAATGGACACCATAGCATGGAAAACATGGAATGCATCAAAACAAAAAAAGGTAGTTCTACCATCCACCTTGGCTGCCTATTCTCAAATGACCAGGTGTCTAGCTTTAAAACGTGTAGGTTTAATGTACTGTTGTAAGTATAAGAGTGGCATTTTTGCTATAGAGCAGGGGTCACCAACCTATGGGCCGTGGCCCACTACCGCGCTGTGGGCTAATTGCCAATGGGCTGTGTGAGTGGCCAGCCAGTACATGCACCTCTGCAAGTGTGCAAAGCCCCACTTGCGCGAGCCTCATCACAAGCTCTCGCAGCCACACTCGCGAAAACATGGGCGCTATGCACGCACCTCTCCCACAAAATCATCCCCTCTTTCCCCCCGCCCCCCTGCTCTGGGCCAACCCAGAAAAGTTGGGGCACTCTGCTATAGAGGAAGGAGTACAGGAGCCTCCAGCTCTGTGCTTTAAAATTCAGAAGGGGTGGGAGGAATCCCAATCTACATACTGTTGCATGGAAATTTACATCTATTCTTTTCCATTAGCATTCTTCCAGCTGCCAGTGCAGTATCCTGTGAAGAGGTGACATTCCTCTGAGGGAATAAGGCACAGATCTGTTACTTTTTCACTCATCTTGCAATAACTCATTTTGTGATTCTTTTTGTGTTTCTTGCCAAAACAGTTGAACTACAAATATATCAGCAATTGTTTATAAAGTCCATAATAGAGAAAATCAAGAATAGAATGGTTTGTCTCTATTTAATATTGTTGCAAGAAGGATAGTGTTAATATCGAAGTAGATTCTTCGATATCTTCACATTTGGGACATGAAAATGTATATTTTGAGTATGTTCAAATCTGGCTTTATGTGAAACTCATGTAAAGAAGTGGTACAGACTTCTTTTTGGAGTGGTGTATGTTTGACATTGCCTTCTGTTTCTTTCCATGGAGGTTCTCCAGTATATCTTCAATAAGCTGCTTATTTAATTTGCCATTTCTCCCTCAATCACTTGCACAATATTTTAGGAGAGAACACAATTCAGAAGTGATTGCTTTTTGGCTAATATCCCTATATAACGTGAGACAGAGGTCAGCATTTAGAACTACAATTTTGCTTTCTGATTGATGACAGAAAATAAGGCATTTTTTAAACTCAAAAAAGAAGAGCATCATCCTCCAACAGAAACAGAATCATCCTGTAACTCAAAACCAGCCCATGAGAACAGGGGGCAGGAACCAGAGCCTGAACCTGAACCTGAGGAGGAGACTGATGGAAACAACATGTCATCCATTATTTATGAGATTCCAAAGGAGCCTGAAAAGTGAGTGAGCAACAGAAAGAATTATGGTCATCTAGATTTCTACATTTGGGGAAGCAATTGGGTACTACTTCTTGGAACAATAGGAAATGTTTATTATGTGTTTCATAGAGTATTGTGAATGTAGTTTGTCCAACTTTTGAAGATTCTGGTTACTTTTCCACAATTGCTGCAAAGTGAGTTACCATTGCTTAAATGGTAAACATTGGTAGCCCTGAACATATTTTGCTGATCAGTTGCTCCTGTAAAAGGGACCAAGGGGAAATACAGAAAATTATACATCCATTCAGATTAATATTTATGACTGGCATATTGTAGTAATAGTAATTATGCAAAAATAAATAGGCCTATGGAGGAGCAAACATTGCTGAAGAAGAATTAGCATAGTTCTGCAAATCTAGATTTTCTATCAACATCCCCACTCCTCCCCCCCCCCCCCCCCGAGGCTGGTCAATGTAAGAAAAAATACTGGAATAGTTGAGTCTTAGCCTGGTCCGGCATGGTGTTTGTGATAATCTAAACCAGAGAAATGTAGATTAATTTTTGTTGGATCAAAGTTCAGTAAATCAAAGTTCAGTAGGTTAGTTTACAAAACATTTGGCAGAATTTAGTGCTAGTTCCTGGAAATCTATCTTAGACTTTCAGAAATGAGTGTCTCAATTTTTTTTTCAGGCTTCTCTGCAGCCCTGAAACTGATATTGTTAAAATTCTGTATGATCTCTGTTTATTGTGATGCAGTGGTGAAGCTCTTTTTAGTCTTTGGGGTTTTTTTTCATAGAGCACAATACAATAGTAGAATTGTTTTGTGACATTGAAGAAATTTATGGACAACGTATAGCAGTTTTCCTTTGAATAATTTTACTCTCCTCTTAGGAGGCGGCGGAGCAAAAGAGGTCGTGTCATAGATGCAGATGGTATGTTGGAGATGTTCCACTGTCCTTATGAAGGATGCACCCAAGTCTATGTAGCACTTAGTAGCTTCCAGGTATAGTTCCTTTGACCTGATAGATTAATTAAATTTATGGTGGTAGAGCAAAACCTTAATTTGACTACTAAATTATATTCTATGCTGAGGAGTCAGACAAAATGTCAGAAGTAATAGAGCTACTATTTTTGTAGTGGATCTAATAACCATTGATATGTTCAAGCAGAATTTAGACAGCCTTCTGCTGGGGAAGCTTTACTTTGGATTCCTGCATGGAACATTGGGTTAGACTTCAGGGCCTAAATGGCCTAATTAAACCCTAATAACCTTTAATGCAACCAAGGGCATATTATACATCATTTTGTCCATGTTTGACTTATAAAGACAAATACATTGAAGGACAGGTAGTAATTTAATTACTATAGATTTGTGTGTTGGTGAAGAAGTAAAACTTTCCAATTTGTACACCAGAGCAAGGGTTCCCAACCCGTGGTCTGTGGACCGGCATTGGGCCCGGCATGCCAGAAACTGGTCTGTGCAAACAAGCGAAGCCCTATTTGTGGGATTCAGGCAGCGTGCAAAACTTTGGCCCTTCCGGTCCACAGAAAAACCTCTCTCCACAGAATTGGTTCCTGCTACCCAAAAGATTTGGGCACTGCTCCAGAGGAACAATGTTCTTCTCATTTTTTTCTGTCCTCAGAATCATGTTAATCTTGTTCATCGGAAAGGAAAAACGAAGGTGTGCTCACACCCAGGTTGTGGCAAAAAGTTTTACCTATCTAATCATCTCCGAAGACACATGATAATCCATTCAGGTATATTGTCACCTCTACATTTTGCTGTTTATGATATGTCTTCATCACTTCGGAGGTAGGTGTTTCCCCGAAAATAAGACCTAGCCTGATTTTAAGTGCACCTAATATAAGCCCTGCCCAAAAAATAAGTCCTAGAGAAGATCATCAGTGGGGGGAGGGGGCAGCACCGGAGGCTGTGAGGGCACAGGGGCTGACAGTGTCCAGCAATCTGTACAGCGCAGGCAGGCAATTTGGACAGACTGGGAAAGCCGAGAATCAGTGGGCCGGAGTAGATGGGCAGCCACGGGAAGATTGGGGGGGGGGGGAGAAGGCAGGCAATCTCGACGCTCCCTGCAGGCCGCAGGCAAGCCAATAGACACAAAGATGAGCCACCCGTGGCTGGCCGTCCACTTTGTCCCACTGTCTCTCGGTTTGCCTGCAGCCTGTGTGGTGCAGCCGGATTGTGTGCCCCCCCCCCCCCAATGCCTTTACCTCGGTCTGCTGCCAGTGCCACTGCAGCCGCCCAGTCACTCTGGCCCACTGACTCTCGGGTTTTCTGTGGCCCATGCGGTGCATCTGGATTGCGTTCCTCACCCCCCGCCCTCCTCGGTCTGCTGCTTGGACAGGTAATTAACACTGGCGTATGCAGGCTGCGCAGCCCCAGAGTGCGCCAACCAAGGGGGCCAGCAGCCTGCAGCTGCTGCCTGTCAATGTCAGCCCCCACGTGCGAGCTGCCTTTGTGCATGCCAAGGGTGGGGTGCCCAGCCAGGCTGATCACTCTGAAATCATGTTTCCCTGAAAATAAGTCCTAGTGCTTATTTTAGAGCCCCCCAAAAATATAAGACCAAGTCTTATTGTTGGGGAAACATGTTATTTTACCATATGGTGGCTCTGATGGAATTGTTAACCTTGCACATCAATGCATACCAACTTTTTTGAATAGAGAGGTCCAAAAACAATATCATTTTCTTATAGTGGAAGAGGAAAGTTGCTGCTCCTATTTACTTCAGTAGGCAAGAGTAAAAGATGTGCAGCAATCTCTAGCGGGGTTTCTCCCTTCCAGTCAAGTCACTGAGAAATCTGTGGCTTTCTAGTCTAAGTAAAGATTGTTCCTCTTTTACTGATTTTTCTTCAGGATGGAGGAACATGGTGACAAGTGCTGCAATTAAAGATTTTGCAAGATGCCCATTTTCTCTCAATTTTCATTGGGCACTTGAATAATAGTTGGCCAAGATGGTACATTGTCTGTGGCAGTCGGCATAATGATCCTAATTTCCATTTTTTCATGCTGCACGTTTTCTATCTCTTATAATTTTATCTTGGTGTTTTCACTGATCAAAGATCCATTAGCTTTTCCTAGAACTGATTGGAAATGCTTTTCATTTTTCCCACAAGGGAAATAGGTCCACTAAAAAGGATCTTTTTGAGGGGTCAGCCACTGGCCTGTATTTATGGCCATTTGCGGTGTCCTGTGGAATGTGACTGTATTTTATACCTTCTTGTGGAAAACTAGCATATATTTCCATTATTATTTTTTTTGCAAAACTGCCTGTAGCAAACTGTTGGTTCATTTAATCACCGCGGTGTTCACTTAATGATTGTGGATTCATTTAGAGACTGATGATTCACTTAACAACCACTGCAAAAAAGATAATATCAGGCCCATCACATGAGTGGCCCAATAATTTACAACTGTTTTGACCATGACGGGCAGCCTTCATTACAGTTGTAATTCAAGGACTACCTGTACAACAATACAGCTGTCTGTCCAGTCTAGCAAGCTTTTTTGCACATGCTAAAATGCTAAAAATGCTGTAACTTTCAGAGCTGACATATGCTGTGTGCACAATTATTAGGCAAGTGAGTATTTTGACCATATCATTTTTATGCATGCTTTCTACCTCCAAGCTATATAAACTTGAATGCTTATTGGATAGAAGCATATCAGGTAAGGTGTACTTATGTAATGAGGGAGGGTGTGGTCTAAGAAAAATCAACACCCTATATCCGAGATGGCAAACCTATGGCACGCATGCTAGAAGTGAGACGCAGAGCCTTTTCTGCCTGAACACTGAACCCTCTGTGGGGGCACCCACCCTATGGAACGAGCTGCCTCCTGAAATTCGTTTGATCCCGGATCTCCGTGCTTTCCAAAAGGCCCTTAAGACTTATTTATTCCAACAAGCCGGCCTTGCTTGATTGATTTTAATGGGGTTTTAAAAATTTTTTGTACTAGTAATCTCGGGGGTTTTAAATTGGGTATTTTAATGGGGTTTGAGACTTTTATTTTGGAACGCCAATTAATTTAATCTAATTTTAAATTCT
Organism: Masticophis lateralis; assembly: GCA_030761175.1. Lineage (NCBI taxonomy): Eukaryota > Metazoa > Chordata > Lepidosauria > Squamata > Colubridae > Masticophis > Masticophis lateralis. The sequence goes on from JAUDYJ010000002.1 coordinate 165,731,267, forward strand.
TTTAATATTTGTATTATATGTGTTTTAATTTGGTTGTTCACCACCCTGAGTCCCCCTCCCGGGGAGAAGGGCGGTATATAAATACAAATAATAAATAAATAAATAAATAAACACGCACCGTTGCCTCAGGTCAGGTCTCTGTGATGTTTCATGAGCTTCTGTTTCCCTACAAATGATGAAACAAAGCTCACAAAAGAAAAAGATCTTACCTCTTCCACACTGCACTTCAGGTTTCTGCTGTGCATGACACATGTCCACGCATGCATGCGTGTTTGTGCATGTTTTGTGCACGCACCTTTCAGTTCAGGCATGTGCGTGCAGTTTGGGCACTCAGTGTCTAAAAGGTTCGCCATCACTGCCCTATATCAAGGTGTGCATAATTATTAGGCAGAGTCTTTTCCTCAGGCAAAATGGGCCAAAAAAGAAATTTAACTGACTGAAAAGTCAAAAATTGTAAAAAGTCTTTCAGAGGATGCAGCACTCCTGAAATTGCTAAGATATTGGGGCGTGATCACAGAACAAACATTTGGTTGCAAATAGTCAACGGGTTTTTTTTTGTTTGTTTGTTTTAATTTGATTTACATGCCGCCCTTCTCTGGAGACTCAGGGCGGCTTACAATGCGTTAAGCAATAGCCTTCATACTTTTGTATATTTATACAAGTCAGCTTATTGCCCCCACAAACTGGGTCCTCAATTTACCTATCTTAGAAAGGATGGAAGGCTGAGTCAACCTTGAGTTGCAAGAAACATGTTGAGAACAGAAGATGCACATTAACCACCATAGATTTGAGAAGAATCAAACGTGAAGCTACCAGGAAGCCATTATCGTCTAGTGCTGTCGTATTCCAGAACTGCAACCTATGTGGAGTGCCCAGAAGTACAAGGTGTTCAGTGCTCAGAGACATGGCCAAGGTAAGGAAGGCTGAAACCTGGCCACCACTGAACAAAAGACATAAGTTAAAGCGGCAAGACTGGGCCAAGAAAAATCTGAAGACAGATTTTTCAAAGGTTTTATGGACTGATGAGAGTGACTCTTGGCGGACCTAAACCCTATTGAGCCCTTCTTAAATGGGAGATTTATGGTGAAGGAAAACAGTACACCTCTTTGAACATTGTCTGGGAGGTTGTGGTTGCTGCTGCACAAAACATTGGTCATCACAGATCAAGAAACTGACAAGACTCCATGAATGGAAGGCTTATGACTGTTATTGAAAAGAAGGGTGGCTATATTGGTCACTGATTTTTTTGAAATGTCAGAAATATTTATTTGTAAATTTTGAGTAGTTTATTCACTTTAACAGATGGAAATAAGTGAGATGGGAAATTTTTCATTTTTATTTAGTTGCATAATAATTCTGCACACTAATAGTTGCCCAATAATTGTATACACATAGATATTCTCCTAAGAAAGCCAAAACTTCACTTTTACTTTATTAACGATTCAGGTTTGAGGTTTATTAATATTTTGGATTGACCGAAAGCACTATAATTGTTCAATAATAAAATTAATCCTCAGAAATACAACTTGCCTAATAATTGTGCACACAGTGTATGTCTTCATAATTAACTATTGTATGGCCATTTTGTAGTCCTTACATTTAAAAAATAATAATTCAGTCCCATAATAATATATCTGTTGCTCTCTTGCTTCTACCCTTGTCCAGCCATAAGTGTAGATTATTCTAAATGAGGCATAGAATAGGTTGGAAAATTTGCAGAGGAATAAAGATTTAATCTTTTATAACTACATGTTGATTTATTTTCAGAAAATCAGTTTATACATAGAAAAGAGATTTTTCATAGCCATATCAAAGCAGGGGTGGGTTCTACTTACCTTTACAACTGGTTCGCAGCTGGCTCGTGCACATGTGCTTGCTTTGCTCTCACACACACGTGCTCTTCTGCGCATGTGCAGAAGCATTTTGATGACGTCAGGGTCAGTGGGTGGAGCCTCCTGTCAGTTTTACTACCAGTTCTATAGAACCGGTGCAGACTGGGGGCAGCCCACCACTGTATCAAAGTAAATCTAGTCTTCTGTTTCCCTTGTAAGAAACATTATTGATTAATGCTCTAGAGCCCATTCTATAAACAGCTCAGCTATCCAGAAACCTTGAGCTTCTTTTTTTTCCAGAGGTTCCTCTCGGCAATACATATAAGGTCACTTGATGGGTTTCTTTCATTAAAGGAAGTTTCTAAAAATCTTGCAGAATTCTATCTCCCATCTGCTTCTCCACTATAGGAAAATGAAGTATGGACTTAAAGGCTCTCTTTCTACAGTGGACGGAAGAGATAATAGCTTTGCTATTCAGAAGGGAAGAGGTACTCTCTATCAGTGTAGGTATTATTATTATTACAGTCGCTTTTACTCTTGCCTATTGGAGCAAATGGAAACAGCAAAACAATTTTCAAGATTCCCTCAATTCAGTGTAGAAAAGGAAATGTCATTCCCATCCATTGTTCTGTATTTTGTTGATTCCTAGAAGTTATGTAGAACCAAACTATTCTGACTTTTCTTTTGGGAGTAATGTACAAGTAGGAAAAAAAATCATGAAACATTGTTTCTACAGAGGACAACTGCAGCAAGATTACCCTGTTTCCCCGAAAATAAGACACCCCCTGATAATAAGCCCAATCAGGCTTTTGAACGCATGCACTAAAATAAGCCTCCCCCCAAATATATTTAAATGTAGAGTTGGAAATTATGTAAGACGGCAAGAGGAGCCCCATCTTGCTCCACATGCCCCAAAATAATAAGGCCTCCCCGAAAATAAGGGCAAGTGCTTATATCAGGGTTCAAAAAAATATAAGACAGGGTCTTATTTTTAGGAAAACATGGTATTTGCTCAAAAATGGAAAGGCATAACACTACTCTCAATGAAGGAATGGTTGGTGAAGATGATAAAATTTTCTGAGTTGGTTGAATTAATTTCTCTGACTTGAGAAAAAACTATCTACATTTATGGTTGACTGGAAATCCTTCATAGATTTTTTGCACAAAATAAAGTGCATTTATGATTAGTGGTTTTACAATTAGAAAAAAATCCTGGATAATAGAAAAGAGTGATTTTTTAAAAAAATCATAGTATTGTAATAATTTCATCTTTGACTCTGGATGGGTTGGCAGTCCTGGGGCTGATGCCGAATTTGGGGATTTTCCTAGCCTCGTGGCTCCAGCTTGAGCAGGTGGCAGCCATGGCTAGAGGGGCCTTTGCACAGATTCATCTGATATGCTGATTGTGGCCTTTCCTGGACTGGGAGACCTTCCTTATTGTCATTCATGCCTTGGTCACTGTTTGGATTACTGCAGTGTGGATTATATAGGGCTGCTTTTGAAGACCAGCTGGAAGCTATAACTATTCCAGAATGAGGTGTTATACTCAGTGAAGGATGCCCCTAGGTTTGTCCTAGAGTTCTGGGTGGAATTCAATTCAAGGGTGCTGATTAACATCTTTAAAAGCCTCCCTGGCACAGGGCCAGGTAATCTTTATTACTGATATTGTTTTACACCTTGATTGGGAGCCACTCAGAATTTGGAATAAAGGTGGACAGTTACATAAATGTTTTAGATAAATAAATAAATAAATCATAGTAACGGAATATTCTTTCTATTTGCTCTTTTACTTTTTACTTTTGTGCTTTTACTCTATTAATTTGTGTTTTTATTCTCAATGAAACTTTTAATAAAAAGTTTATTAAATCTAGTTTTCTTTGAATATTGAATTTGTGGACCAATGGGATTGGCACTCTCTTTTTATTATTTTCCTCTAGGCAATATTGTATTCCTTTAAGTGGTGCATGGTGTCAAATTAAGGTTTAATTCGATTAGATTAATGGCAGGGCTGCTCATTCAAGCAAGTTATTTCAGGAGATGTCTCTTCTTTGGGACAGAGAATGTCCCTATGTTAGCTATTGATAGGTTTTGCTGTTCCTTTTTTTATTCCTGTATCTTCCCAGGGGTCCGGGAATTTACCTGTGAGACTTGTGGAAAATCCTTCAAGCGGAAGAATCATCTGGAGGTCCATCGTCGAACACATACTGGAGAGACCCCTCTCCAGTGAGTGACCTGGGGCATGACAAGACAGTCTGGGCTGAGCCACCCTCCAGCATGAGAGCAACTGGGCGAGGTCTTTGAAGCCTGCTTGCTTTGCCTTCTTTGGGCAAGTTGGCCAGGGCTCAGTCTGGCTGATCATATCTAACCATTTTTTTAAAATGGAAACTCTGAATGAGCTACTTAGTAATCACTGTTAGTACGTTTGATATACTTGAGACTAAACAATTGTACTAATTGTTTCTGTAATTATGCAATTTTTAACTACAATTATACTGAGAAAAGGTACTTTCAGTACTTGACAGGAAAAGTGGGTAAATTGAAATACATACTCTGCTTGATTATGATAGCAGATATTGAATAGACAGCAACAGCTTTTGGTAGTTGTTGGGGCTGGGGATGCTTTCCTGGTTTCTAGTCTGGAGTATAATGGAATGATGACTTTCTCTCCACAGGTGTGAGATTTGTGGCTATCAGTGTCGTCAGAGGTCTTCTCTCAACTGGCATATGAAGAAGCATACCTCAGAAGTCCAATATAACTTTACTTGCGAGTACTGTGGCAAACGTTTTGAGAAGCTGGACAGTGTCAAGTTCCACAAACTAAAGAGCCACCCAGACCATAAGACTGCCTGACCCTGATCCTGAATCACTTTAATTATTGTTGCTCCAAATACCTAAACCAGTTGAGGGCATGTCTTACATAGTCACAACTGAAGACATAGTGTGTGCTACCCACAGCACAAGGGTTTATTAGGTTAGGACGAAGACTTTTAAGACCAGATGATGAATGACAAAAACTTCTGATATGCAAGTGTGCTTGGTGTTCTGACAGCATAAAGTTAAAACATCTTCTACCTGGAGATTATGGTGCTAAATTGTCCTGTTTCTCAAGGGGAAAAGAACAGCAGAAGCAACAGCCAAGAATAATAATATCCAATTAAAGTATCAGTACTATGCTATCCGCTGGCAGCACCTTCTACATTTTAGCCACCTGATACTTGATCTGAAGGAGGAATGCAGTATGAAAGGTCTAGTTGCATATCATTTAACTATGGAGAGACTACTTCCAATGTATAGCTGCAGGTCTAGTTCAAGTGAATGTTGTATACCTATTGACAACTGAAAGAAAATTATTGGCTGATATGCATTAATTCAATTTCCTTGAAATAGTTGGTTGAACATAGTCATATATTGGTCTAAGCATGGTTCTGTTTCAGGAGCTATTTTCCCTTCAACATTCAGGGCTATTGCATTTGAAGACAATCCAGAGTTGGCATTTGTACCTGTTTTCTTGAAATATTGGTGTTGTATAAAGCACAGATTCTGATACTGGGTAGACTTGGATTCCAGCTCTAAGTTACTTTATTATTCTGGTTATCTGTGGCCATCCTCTATAGTTTTCTATATTCATAGCCTTGTTTGCAAATAAGGAATTTCTAAAATTTAATGCCATCAGTGTATTTTTTATTATACTATTAAGAAACACTACTTTTGACTTTAAAATGCCATTTAATCCTTAGGACTAAGTTAAAAATATTAAATGTGAAAATTGACAGATTTTTTTTTATAGCTGAAATTGACATGGCTCTGTGAGAGCACTCATAATTGGGTGTGTGCCATTTCTTCACCATGACCACCCTCCAAAAAACCTCTTTTTGAAGAACCTGTTTATATGGAATTGTCAGCGGACAAAATAGCTTAGTTGGGTCAAATTTTGTGGGGTTTGTCATTCTGAGATGGAGGGTCAGGAAGAGCTCTTTTTTATTAGTTTAGATAGTTCTACTTTTGGAGATTATTTTGTGTGGCTGTTCTTGCTGTGTTCCTCAGAGATGTACAAGCCATTAGTGAACAGAATTTAAAACTTGCCAAACTTTTCCTTCCTTCTTCTCTGAACTTGCAGGTGCTAAATGGACAAACCTTCCAAATGCTGCATTCCAGTTCCCCATATGTCTTAGTAACCATTCTTGCCCTTGGTGAAGGTTCAAAGTAATCTGGAGGCAGCATATATTTTATCATTTTGAGAGGGAAGCTGGCTGAATGAAATTAGCTTGTCGTCTTGCACGTTTGTTTCCTTAATCCAAAAGTGGTCTATATGGATTTTAGATCACTCTAAAATCCATATAGATCCAGATCAGAGTGGAAAGGCAAATCTGGAGAGATTCTTAAAGGAGCACAATAATGTTCACAGGCAAATCAAAGACAAGGAGTGAGGAGCACACTATGCTTCTGAAGAGGCCAGCCATAGCTGCTGGTAAAACATCAGATCAGCAGAAAACTAGATCATGGCCACTGAGCCTGAAAGCTCATCACTCCTTGATTATTGCCAGCCATAAAAGCTTGTCACCAGTAAGATGGGACTGTTATTTTTATAGAATACTTGATCACCATTGGAATACTCAATAGGAAAAAGAATTATCATATCCTTGAACAGATAAGAAATACCCTAGAGAAGGAGACTCAATACACAATGGAATTTTGTGATTTTGAACTGTCAAGGTTCCAACTGATGAACCCAACCAAGCCAGCAAGTCAAGATGTTCTTTAAGAATAACTTTATTGAGTACATGATTTCGGCACGCATGAAGCAAAACCAACTCTTAACTTGTTTCCACAGATTTCAGCTAATTAAAGAATGAATTCTTTCATTCCCTCCTATCACCAGATCACATTGTCCAATTAGGTGTTCTGGTGTGTCTATGGCAACTCCTTCAAGCTATTGCCAAACCTCTGTTGAGATGACCTTGGTTTCCATGGGATGATTTCTCATCTGGACTAGCATTCCAACCCCCTTCCCCCCCCCCCCCCCCATAGTCTGTGGCAGGCTGATAAACGAAAAGATGGCTGTGATAGCAAGGCAAGTTTCAAAGTTGACAGGAACCACCCACCCCCACCCCCAGAAAGTAAGCACCTCGAAAATTAGTACATATTTATTTCAGGAGTTCCTTGGCCTCTAAGAAGGGCCTATTGGCTTCTGGGGATATGATTCATTAAATTACTATTTTTTTATTTTTTGTAAACAAGTTTTATTAAAATTTTTCTTTCATCATACATATTTTGTGAACAGAGTGTCGACCGGATCACATCTTATACATCTTATATATCTTAATTTTTAAAATCTATTCCACTCTTCCCGCTTTTTCCAAATTCATCCCTTTTATATAATTCATTATCACAAATTCTTCATTTTTCACTATATCTTGTTATGTCTCCTCACTCCAGTTGACGTATTTCCAATTTTGGCTGTAATATTCTTTTTCCATATTTCTTTACCTTAATCTCTTAATACATAATACATAAACAATATCACTATCTGCCCTTAATTCCTAATTTCTTACAATATCAATTAATTATCTTATTTCTTCATTTACAGTATATTATTTTTCAAAATCCCCATTCCACTTTTCAAAATTTCAATTTTGTCTCTTAATTTAACTTGTCTTCATATTTAAACCCCAGTGCCAGCTTATATTTCATCTGCTATTCTGTTTTGCTATAAGCAATGTACATCATCATATTCACTTCTTCCATTAAAACCCTTTAACTTATTTGACCCACAATAATATTAATACAGTTTCCTTAAATTTACTGATATATAAGAAAATATATATTAGTTAATTTAAGGAAACTGTATTAATAACTATTAATTAGAGGGGAAGAATAGTAGAAACAATATTATATAGATATATATTTACTAATATACATCTTATATATTAGTAAATATATAATATTTATATAATATTCTTTCTACTATCCTTCCCCTCTAACCATTTACTTTTGGTCTCTCCAAAATTCCACTTTCCTCCTTTTATCCCATTCTTTTAAAAACAACTTTTTAAAAAAATTTTGTATTTATTACATCTTCTGAATCCTTTTTCTCACTTTTAGATATATTGCTGGAGTAATTCTCCCCAAGCTTTCTCCTAATCTCTTTCCACTCTTTTCTTCTTTTCCCTATGATTTATTCTTTTGGGGGGGGATATTCCCCCCATCTGCTCTTTTTTTTTACCATTGTTAATCCCAGTGAAATCATCTAACTGCTTTTTGCATTCAATTCCTTTTCCTTCAATATTTTCTTGCTCCTCATTTATGCTATCTTTCCTGTTTTGTGTGCTCCAGCAAAATTTCTAAGTTTTTATTACCCTTTAGTGATTCACGTTTTTAAACATATCAATTAATTCCTCACACATCCAAGACTCCATATTGTCAATTTTTAAAAAATGTTAAAACTTTTATATTTAATTAAAATTTTAAAGTCCATATAGTCTCTTTTTAATTCCAAATAGTATCCAATTTGAATATTTATTTAATCCACTCCAAGTTAAAGTTTTATTATCTTCCACAACAGTTGAAAGTTGAAACCAAGCAGTTCCAAAAAACAAATACTTCGTAAGAGTTCTCACAGTTTCTGAATTATCTTTTATTAATCAAAGTCACAGCTGTTATTTTCTCTATCTTCCAACTGCAAACCAAGTTTGCAGTTCTCTCTTTCCACCAGCAGATGTCTCAAATCCACAATATTCTCAGAGCAACTAAATATCAAAGCTGTCAAAAATATTTTGAATCCACATAAAAACTACTTTTCCTTGGGTTTCTTTTACTTTTATTATTTTTTGTTTCTCCAAATCCAATTTTAAATCCAGTTGTGAAATTTTCTTTCTTGGGCTTTGGTATTTTAACCTCCTCTTTGTTCTTCTCCCCCCCATTAACTTTCCCAAGTGCCAATTAGTTGTTCATTTCTGCTCCGGGACACCTTTTAAAGTTATTAAAATTTTTCTTTTTTACCTGTGAGTTAGCTAATCACTCACCCGGTATCAGCACTCTGTTCAGACACTGCTCCTGCACAAAAAACTTGGTATGGTTGTCCCAGTTTCGGAGCCGACACCCCTGCCACTGGTTTGAAGAGCAGTTCAAGGAACTTGCCTGTTCCTCTTGGTTGTCTGAGGCACCTCTCCACCTTCACTGTCTCTACAGGATGGTTCTGATCCAAAGACCCGTCGACAGCTGTTTGTCCGGCTGAATTTTCGCAGAGCTCGTTGGAGCCCGCTATTTTTCCAGCCGGTCTCACTGCAACACTTCCGGTTTCTCCTTTGAAATTACTAATCTATCTGCCCTCATGTTCTGCACTTTTACCTTTCTGGCTTCTGACATTGGGTACCTCTTCCACTGGACTAGGTATTGGAGTTTTCCAATACCAGTATAGTATAGTATAGTATAGTATAGTATAGTAATAGTATAGTATAGTATAGTATAGTATAGTATAGTATAGTATAGTATAGTATAGTATAGTATAGTATAGTATAGTATAGTATAGTATAGTATAGTATAGTATAGTATAGTATAGTATAGTATAGTATAGTATAGTATAGTATAGAATCCAGAATCCAGAATCCAGAATCCAGAATCCAGAATCCAGAATCCAGAATCCAGAATCCAGAATCCATTTAACCTCAGTGTTTCTCCCCTCTCCCCACTATGATTGGACCTGGGGTAATCTTAGCCACTGGTCTTGGTTCAGACCTTACTACTGGCTTATGCAGACTGCAGTGAAACACAAGGTCCACTTTTCCTAATAGTAATAACTCTACTGTGACTGAGTTTGTGATCTTTACTATGGGCAAAGGTCCTATATACTTTGGACCCAGCTTTTTGCAAGGTAGTTACAACTTAAGATATTTTGTAGACAAATATACTTTCTCCCCTATGTGGAATGGTTTCTACGGTGACTGCTCCTTGTCTGCCTGAAACTTCTGACTTCCGGTTACTTCAGCTGGTGCTTGCTTACATTTCCCCTGCCATTTTGGAGGGAACCCACTCACTCACTTGAATTTACTGGGAAAGGGGGCTCCCTAAGATACTCTGGCATAGGCAAGAAATTCACCCTGTAGCTACTTTAAAAAGGGTTTGTCCCACACTGCTATGCACCGTTATCATAGGCAACCTCTGCAAACAGCAGGTCTGCCCACTTAGGTTGCTGGTAGTTGACATAGCAATGCAGATTTTGTTTTATCATGGTGTTCACTCATTCCACACTTCATCCTATTTGTACTCTGATGAAACGCCGAGCTAATCCCTTGGGAGGATCATATCAGTTTTATGAATTCCCTCCAGAATTTAGCAGTGAATTAGACCACCCAGCCGAGATGATTTGTTTTGGTACCCTGTGCAATCGGTAGATATGTTGAAGAAACATTTTAGCCAGTCTCTGGGTGGATGAGAGGCTCGAGCATGCGATGAAGTGAGCTTGCTTGGAAAATAAGTATTACTGTCCAAATCACAGTATTTCCCCTCCTCTGGGAGTTCAACTATGAAGTCCATTGTGATCTCTTCCCAAGGCTGGGTTGGCTCTGCCACTTGTTTCAGCAAGCTTGGACTCTTCCCTGGTCTGTTTTTCATTGCTGCACACACTGCGCAACTGTTTACATAGATCTCTCTGTCCTTCATCCCTGGTCACCAGAACTTTCTCTTAACCAAATGCAAAGTTTTTAAGAATCTGAAATGGCTAGCTTACTTGGTGTCGTGGCTCTGTTGCAGGACTTGGACTTGTAGGCTTTGAGGAACATGCAGCTTGTACCCCTTCCATGCCAGCCCTTCTCTTGATGTTATATTCCCATGGGCTCCAAACCATTTATTAGACTAACTACTTTTTCATCTGTTGAGTCAGCTCACTATTGGGGTCTGGAAACTTCTTCGCCTGTTGCCTTGTGGTCGCTTGTACTGCCCGCTACTTTGGAGGCATGATTGCATTTACAACTTCTTGATTACTTTTGTACTGCACATGCAGGATAGAGCATCAGCTAGAACCCTACAACCCTGGATGTACTTCAATTTGAAGTTGAATCGATTAAAGTACTGTGCCAATTGGACCTGTTTTGGGGAGAGCTTTCAGGGGGTTCTCGGGACTTCCAAATTTTTATGGTCAGTACACACTTTGAAACCTGCCATTGGCCGTACCTTTGTGGGCAGCCACAGTGAGAAAAGCGGTGTGAGCCCTATGGGCTGGAACACCCAGAACTTCTGGAGACAAGCAGTTCCACTGGTTAATTGTTCTCACTGTCAGGAAGTTTCTCCTTAGTTTTAGGTTGCTTCTCTTTTTGTTCAGTTTCCATCCATTGCTTCTTGTTTTGCTTTCTGCTGCTTTGGAAAAAAAAACATTGCCTCCCCCTCCTTTGTGGCTGCCCCTCAAAAGCCTGTTTTATGATCGCACTCTTGGGCAAAGCATGTGCGCCATTTCCTCTCATTGGTCCATGAAAATACATCTATAGTATGAAAAAAGGTGAACAACATTTTAAAAGAACTATAGATACGTTGAGGCCTTTGAGGTGAGTGGCCTGGAGGCTAGGCAAGACTGGGAGGGGAGGGGTGAGATGTGGCTGTGTGTGGCGAGGAGAGGAGAAGCCAGGTGAGGCATCCCTCAACATGAGTGACCTCGAGCTGGTCACACCCACCCAGTCACTTGACTATCCAGCCATGCCTACTGAGCCAGTCATTAGGGCAGAGAACAGTTGTTAATTTATTTGAATCCCACCACTGGCCTGACACAGAAAGGCATCTTCACTCCCCGGGCTCATCCCACTCTGCTGCTCTCCCCGCTCTTCACTTCGGTGCTTGGGCGAATGATGTCCAAGGGGAAATCAATGGAAACTGCCTCGACTGCTTTTGGTGCTGTCCTCCACCAGACCTCCCTCTTCTGCCTGGTAGAGGTTCCCAGTTGCCATGGTTTCTTCTCACACTGCCTGTCGCTCGGCTGTCATCACTTGGGTTCCGAAATTGGTTTGGGCTGCTCCCGGAACTTCCTTCATCGGGCCCACTCCAGGCTTCGCTGTTGGCTCTCCTTTGTGCTCCATCTCAGTGCTCTTCCCTGAGCTTTTGCAGTCCCGAAGGTGACCAAGTAGGCTGCTGGGCTTCAGGACCCCAAAGAGGTTACTTAGTAGTTAAAGTTCAAAGAGCGAGAGTTCGTTTAATGTCAAGGTTCCAACTGATGAACCCAACTCAACCAATACAGCAAGTCATGACGATCAGATCTCTTTAAGCATAACTTTATTGAGGACATCATGTCAGCACGCATGAAGCAAAACCAACTCTAGCTAGTTGTCACAGTTTTTGCCTTATTAAAGAATGAATTCTTTTCTCCCCTTCTTTGACCAAGTCACATTGTCCAGTTAGGTGTTCTGGTGACTCTATGGCAACTTCAAGATATTGCCAAACATCTGTTGAGATGACCTTGGTTCCTATGGGATGATTTCTTCTTGTCATTTGGGCTAGCATTCCAAACCTCTCCCCACTCCCCCCACTCCACCCCCATAGTCTGTGGCAAGCTGAGAAATGAAAAGATGGCTGTGACAGCAGGGCACATTTCAAAGTTGACACTCTCAAAGAGTAGAATATTGTCTTGATGCCGAAAGCTAAAGGGGAGGTTAGATTTTGTGGACCTAAGCAAGTAAGTAAAATCATGTCATGAAACTTGATAGTTACCTTCTATCCGCAGTTCTGTCCACAGTTGATGATTTGCTATGTAAGTTAAACAAATAATGCCTGTATTTATCAACCCTTGATTGAATGCACTGTAATTGGCAAGTCCCTTTGGATGCTATTTCTAGTGGGAAATGGGTTTTATAATGCTGAAGAAAGTATTTTATTTTGTGAAGATACCACTTGGTCTACATCAGGGTTTGCCAACTGTAGCAGTTTCCAGATATATGGACTTCAACTCCCAGAATTCCACAGTCAGCATAGCCATTGCTGGGAGTTGAACACTCACATTCAATTTGCCAATGTTGGGAAATGTTGGTCTGTATGATGCCACTTCAACTTTCCAGTGCTTGTGGAAACAGGTTATTGCATAATGAAGAAAGTTCTGTGAAGTGTATCTGTTAATACTGTAATTTACTGTACTGGAAAGTACAGTAGTGCACTCTCAAGTTTGGTTTTCCCACAAACCAAGCAAAATGTGATCTGGGTTATACAGACATAAGATACCTGTGAAATGTTTTAGTCTATCAGGAGGGTAAACTGGAGGGGAAGAAAAGTAGTCCCACACCCCAAGAAAGAGGGTAGGTTGTTTTGGAGGTCTTGGAGTATACTACAAGCATTTTATGTCCTATTGGGTGCCTTGGACTTAACCAAGCAAAATTAACTGAATTACATTTACTGGACTCGGACATCTTCAGGGAACTGAAGGCAGCCTTACACAGTCAATGTGTATTGAGGTGGCCAAAACTTGATTCCCCCTTTATAATATATAGGGATTTCAGATGCTGGATTAGAGACACCTTTTAATTCACTTCATGGGGGTGAGAACTATTGTAAACCCCCCCCCCTTTTTTTAAATTACATTTTTAATGAGAGCAAATGGTGTCTGGGGGAGGTGAACCAGTGGCGGGTTGCCCTTGGTTCAGACCAGTTCTATAGAACTGGTAGTAAAACTGATGGGAGGCTTGCAAACCAGTATTAAAGGTAAGTAGAACCCACCCCTGAGGTAAACAATGGGTTAAGCCCTAAAGTGGGCTTTGCAGAGCTTCAGAAGCAACATATGGGCATACAGTCTCACAGTCCTCATCCCCACTATCCCTGGAAAAGATGGAGGATACCAATTGATTCTGTACTAAACACTGGGATCCTTTTATTCTAAAGGACTGGGAGAGAGATTAATGGTAGGTTTTGATAAGGAAGGTCTTAAGAGTTACTGTTCCTGACGCCAACTTTGGAGTTTTGCCACCAGGAAAGAATTGCTGCTTTCTGTAGGCTACTGTTGAGCAGTTATTGTATCTGCAGTGGAAGCCCTCTTGTCAGATTCAGCATTCTGTGTATCTCATATTTTTTTCTGTTGTACAGCTGAAAAACCTCCCATAATACTTTACATATTGCCAGTAAAAGCAATATTATAGTTATCGCCTGTGACCCCAATTAAACAGTTACATCCTACAAGCTTCATCTTATTTGTTTTCTAGCCTCTTCTTAGTTAGGAAGGAGGTTAATAATCCATATAATTTCTGTACTCTTTATTTTAAAAGCACCTTGGTGCCTCTTGCACTTCCTGCAAATAGTTCTAAATAAATAATTCACTACCCGACAAAGCCGTATTAATAATGCAGATCTAGGGAACTGTTCTGAACACCAAGGACATCTCAGAAGCTCCTCTCCTTTGGCTGCAACCTGGATTCTCTCCCTCTGCAATCGCAAGCATTTTGTTCACACTCTCAAGATGTCTTCCTCTTGTCATATGGATGAGAAGACGGGCTGGTGATTGAGCAAAGCTAATAAAAAGCCAAACATTCTACCATGAAGGAGTGGGTCTGGTGAGCTTGATGTGAACAGCTCAATGATGCTTGTGCTGATCAGATTTTGTTGGCTTGAGATACTATGCTGAAACAGAACCACCCAGATGTGTTATTGCCGACAAGAGAACACTTCAATCCTGTACTGCCTTGAAACACAGAGGACCACATTCTGTAAAACTTTAAAAGCGTTAGAAGACCTAAGAATGCACTGATGAGCATGAGATCACCTTGGTGATCTTTTTGACAAAGCGTTTTTTAATCCACTTTTTAAAACTATTAACAACCAGTGAAAATTCAAGCAACCACTTTCTTAATGGAATTTAAATAGAAGAATTAGTACTAAGCATTTTTTCCACTCATGTTTACAGTTATTCATTTTTTCTTTCGGGTTTATAAGACTACCCAATTCACTGCAACTCTATTGTTCATTAATGGGTTTTAGACTTAACCGGCAGGTGGAGCTATTGGTATATTTTGGTTCAAAGAAGCACTTTGGTTAAAGGGCATCCATCAAGTTTCCATAGCCCAATATTGTTGTATTGTACAATGTTTAGTGCTGCTTTGTGCTATCTTGGGTTGAGTACACAGTAGGGGTGAACTGAGAAAAAAATCAAGTGAAGTAAGAAACAATTTGAATGTATAGATAATCCTCAATTTACAACCACATTGGGACCAGAATTTCCATTGCTAAACAAGGTGGTTATTAAATGAGTCATGCCCAGGTTTATGACTATTTTTGCCAGTCATTCACTGAATCACTGTTATGTGGATCACATGGTCATTAAGTGAATCTGGCATCCTTCCATTGCTTATTGGAAACCAGCTGGGAAGATTGTAAAAAAATCAATGTGTGAGTCTGGAACATTGCAAGGGTCATAAATACATGCCAGTTGCCAAGTGCCTGAATTTTGATCATGTGGCCATGAGGATGCTGGGACAGTCATAAGTGAAATGACCAATCATAGGTCACTTTTTCATTGCTGTTGTAAGTTTGGTCACTAAACAAGTAGTTGTAAGTCAAGGACCATCTGCAGCAGAGTCTCTTGTTATGTTTTTGTTTTAGTGATTCCTTACAGATGCATCTATTGTAGACTTTCATATGAGATGTGTTAGGAGACTACGAGCAAATCCAGAAATTCCTGTTTATAGAAGAGGGAATACATTAGAGCAGGAGGTCCCCAACCCCCGGGCCATGGCCTGTTGGGAACTGGGCCACCAAAGGAAATTGCGAGTATGCGAAGCTTCATTTGTGCATATGTGGGTTTTAGGTTGTGGGTGCAAAAAACCATTCCCCTAAATTACCTATCATTCTCTTTCTACACTGTCTTATATCCAGATTACGATATAAGTTAATTCTACTGTGTGAGAGCATGTGTGTGCGTGTGTGTGTTAAGGAGGAAATAAATGTTCGGGGAACAAGGAGCTGGCTGTTGTGCCACATCTATCCATTCATAGATGGGGAATACATTCCAGCCAGCCTGGGTGAGGAACACCTCCTTTGTTTCTTTTATGAAGGCTGGAGATTTGCAGCCTCCCCTTCCTCTGCTGGTTTCTCTCTCTCTTTGGCTAATTAAGACAGATTGGGCCATTAGTGAATACCAGACGCTGCCTCTTCTGGGAGGAAATTGGATCAGAGAATGAGAAAATGGGAGATGATTTCCACCTCCCAGCGGATGTTTCCGCTCCCATCTTCTGATCTGCTGCAAGCTTTCAAGAGACCAAGATGGGAAATAGACCAGGCCGGAAGGTGGAAGCATCTGCTCCTCTGGCTTGTGATGATCTCAGCATTAATTCTTTGCTTTACAAAACAGGGGTGGGGTGGAGGTGGGGAAACCACAAAATTAAGTTGGAGGGTCATGTTGCTCTCTGCTGATCAATTGGGTTGGTTGGTCCCATAATTTTCTTTGTATTGTGGCTGTTCCCCAATGAAATGGATCTCTCTGGAAATTTTGATAGCACTATTTATTTGTTTAAGATTTATACGGCCATCCTTCTGAAACAAAAATACAGAAACAAAATAATACCAGCTAAAAGCAAAAGGCAATTAATCAGTAATCAATGACATTTCTTAATTATATCAGATGGAAACTCAAAAGAAGAGGCACACCTCTTGAGTCCAGTGAAATGGAACTATTTCAAGGAAGAGACGCAAAACATGCTTATCGTATCAGAGACTCTGAGATTGGCAGATACTACTGGAGAATGGTGGGTCAGCAAATAAACCAGTCCTGTATCATGTAGGGATTTGTAGATAAAACCAGCATCTTGAATTTTCTCTGAAAACCTATAAAAAGCCAATGCAGCTTCTAGTGATGTTGACCATGTAGTGATGCTACATGGGCATACTGAATTATCCTTAATTACCAATACCAGTGCATTCTGGACTAATTGTAGCTCCTAGATCATCTTCAGGGAGAACGATGTACAGTGTACTGCAATAGTCCAACTAAGAAGTGACTAAAGAATGAATAAAAACAAGCATGGCCTACTGATGCATGAACAGGTGCAGCTGGCTGTGATTAGAGTAGTGCAACCTGGACCAGAACCAAACAACTCCAGACTCACAACCTGGGAGCTTAAAATTGGCAGCCGCTTGATCTTGAAATTTTGAACCAAACACTGTTCTTCCTCATCCAGACTCCCATAGCCTCCAGATAATGGGACAGAACCTTGAGAGCCTTACTTAATTGACCATGGCCAGAGATATATAATTGAGCATCATTCTCATACAGATGATATTGATGACACCACAAAGACCCAGCAGTTTTATGCAGATGTTCAAAGAAGCCGACCCATAAAGCAGGACTAGTTACCTCCCTAAAGCAATTATAACTGGCCCTAAAGGAAGGACAACCACCACAATATTTTGCCACTTAAACCCCTAAACTGGTCCAGAAGGGTACCATGGTTGATAACATTGAAGGCTGCTGAAAGATCATAGAAGAGAAATGTACTATGTCCGTCCAGAACCTGCAATAGGTTATCAACAAATGCAATCAAAATTGGGTTGGTACTTTATCCTGGGCTAAATCCAGACTAGAAGGAATTCATAATCAACTTCTTCCAGAATTCTTTGGGACTGTAAACTAACCATTTCTCTGAAAAGGAAAAATTGGAGACAGGATGAAAAAATTGTCTGGTTCCATAGGATCCAGTGATGGCTTCTTGAGGAGGAATGAAAGCTATCTCCTCTCTCAAGGAAGCATTCATCATCATATGCATCACTGACAAACCCTTTCCCTGGAGACCTTGACCAACTAGGGGGAACATGGATTTAAAAAACAATTAGTTGTACAGACAGGGCCCAGGACCCTGTCCATTTTCTTAAGATGAAGAGAATTCAACTCGTCCCAGATAATAACACAAGTCAACTTTATAGGACTTGCAAACTGGAATCCAACTCGGTGTAAATCTAAGTGATTCTATTTAATAAAGGAGCCTGAGTGGCGTAGGAGGCTAATGCCTCCTATTAAGGCAGTAGTTAACATCCAGCTTCCTGCAATTACTGCGAGTTCAATCCTAGCCAGGCTCAAGGTCAACTCAGTCTTCCATCCTTTCTAAGGTGGGTAAATTGAGGACCCAGTTTGTCGGAGCAATAAGCTGACTTTGTATAAATATACAAAAGTATGAAGGCTATTGCTTAATGCACTGTAAACCGCCCTGAGTCTCCGGAGAAGGGCGGCATATAAATCAAATAAATAAATAAATAAATAAATAAATAAATAAATAAATAAATAAATAAAAAAGTGTTGAAAGTAGCCCTCACATTTGCTTTGCAGGTACTCCTCAGGCTCTCCTGACCCAAAAAGGATGGGTCATTCTAAACAGGGAAACCAGCTGATACTTGAAGAATGCCATAAGAACAGAGAAATAGGCATGTTTTTGCTGCTCTTATTGCCTCAAGGTAATACCTAATAGATTCTTACGTCTATGCAGTCAATATCATCTTTCTCTTCTTGCAGTGGTGCTCTGAGCATCTCTTCTGCTGTGTCATCTTTCTGAATCCTCTGTAAAATGGAAACCCACCAGGGTCTGTGCACAGAGATTTTGCACAGATGAAATCACAATTGATGGTCAGAATGTCCTTTCAGGACTTTGCAATAGGGCTGTAGAGATATCGTTTGCCTTGTTTTTTCATCCTGTGGCATTCTACACTAAAAACTGGAATTGTAGCACCTACTTTAAAGACACAGGAAAGAGTGTCTTTATGCCTCCTTTGTTGAGGCACTCTATCTGTCTGCTGTCAGAATGTGCCACACAAAATCAGGGAGCCACCAATATTGCTTGTAGGATGACAGACAAGCCTCTGGATTTTGATTTCTCATGCTCCTGTTGGGTGGTAAGGTTCCCAAGTTTCTGGTGCCTAGCCAAGCACCTTTCCTAGGATATAAAGCATTTCCCTGATTCAATTTACTGAGTGCTGCAGGCTCAGAGATTAGAAGCAATGGGGTGGGTGAGTTTGAATAAATAACAATTGTAATTTCTTTTGCAGGGAAGAGCGAAAAGAGATTGGGAGGAAGACAATGAGCAGGAAACAGAACATAGCAGAGGACAAATGAAGGACATTTGATTACCTTTCAGCTCTAGTTTGGCATTTTGTAGATGCTTAGTAGCAGAAGCTCTGTCTAGAGAGAATGGGCGTTAGTTAAATCAGGGCCTCCCCATTCCAATCTAGCCCCAGCTCCAGGCAATGATAGGAGAATACTGTTTCATGAGTTTTGCAGGAGTTTTGTTTGTTCTTTGCCAGCCAAGAGCAGCACACTGCTTGGGGCTCTGGCAAAGGAACTTTCTCAGAGACAGATGATTCCAAATGTCTACCTAAGCTGGTCCCAAGAACCCATAGTGGACTCTATGATCTTAATTGATATATCCATTCTGCAGATGCTTCTGTTTTATACTGTCTGCCTTAGTGTTTGTAGAAGGTTCCTGAACCAGAAAATATTGGTTTATTAAGCTCATAATTTATCATGTGGGTTGTCGCCCTCCCGCCCCTTGGGCATTGCTTTATGACCAAGTTGAGCTGCGTATGAAGGACACTGATTTAAATGAAACAGCTAAAATCTCCATTTTTCTTCTTAAGAAGACTTTGCTTTTAAAATCAACATGCTAGATCGTATTAATATCATCTGGGTCAAGAGTGTCAAACTTGCGGCCCCAGGGGCTGCCTGCATCACGTGCTGGCTCCGCCCCCGCCCAGTTTAGCAAAGTGGGGGGGGAGTCCTGATACGTCAAGTGACAGCAACGTGAGTTTGACACCTGTGACTAGGTTAACTGATGGAGTTTCCTTTTTTTTTAAGTCAAGTTTTTTATTTATATATAAATATTTTGAAGACAGTGTATTGTCCAGGCACTTCATTTTACAAAAGAAAAAAATAATAATAGATATACTGATAGTAATAATGATAATAAATGAGACATTTATAGCAATATTTATATATTAGCTTATTCATTAATTTACAATTAATATGATTGTACTAGCGTGCTTATAATTATCGACAACATTCATATTTCCTTACACATAACAATAATCTTTCTTCATCTAGCTTCCACCTCTTATCTCTAACCATTGATAAAACCTATTCCATATTGAGTAGTCTGTATTTCCTTTATCTTTTATTTTCAATGTTGATCTATCCATCTCTGCACAGTCAAAACATTTTCCAGATTATGTTTTCATCTGGTGGGGTGTTCTCATTTTTCCAATATTGTGCAAATACAACTCTCACTGCTGTCAATACATGTAGCATTAAGTATATAGTCCCTTTATCATAACTTTCTGGTATTATACCTACAAAAATATTTCTGGCTTTAAGTCTATATGCTGCTTAATCATCTTTTCCAGCCATGTATGTATTTTCATCCAATATTTTCTTGCTTTCATACATGTCCACCACATATGATAATACATATCTGGGGTCTGATTACATTTCCAACATGTTGCGGACATATTTTTAAACATTTTTGCTAGTCTTGCCAGTGGCAAATGCCACCTATATAATATTTTATAAGGATTTTCCTTATATGCAGTAGCCATTGTCAGTTTGTAATTTCTATCCCAGAGTTTTTGCCATTTATCTAGTTCTATACTATAGCCAAAGTTTTTTGCCCATACTATCATTGTTTCTTTTATTTGTTCATGTTCCATTTTAAGGCTCAGTAGGTAATTATATAGTTTTCTTATCAGTTTTTCATCTGTCCCTAATAATATCTTATCAAGTGTTGTTGGTTCCTTATAGAAACCCCATGTTTTTGTATCTTTCTCAGATCTTGATTCTATTTGCAGGTGTGGTCACCATGCTAAATCCACCCCTTGGTTTTGTAGTTCCACCTGGTTTTAAGTTCCCCTTTCTTGTTTAAAACTGATGAAGTTTCCGAATTAGGGAAACATTCCTGATGAATTCTGCTCAACCTAGGCTTTGAATGTCTATGGAGATTCTCAGTCATTCAGGTCATGGTTGTCCCAAAGGTGCTTTTTTCAAGAGGCAACTGGACTTTCTTATTTTTTCTTTGAAGACATTTCACTTCTTGTCCAAGAAGCTTCTTCAGATCTGAGTTGAGAAGCGAAATGTCTTCAAAGAAAAAACAAGAAAGTCCAGTTGCCTCTTGAAAAAAGCACCTTTGGGACTAGGCTTTGAATGTTGTGCAACCAGTTCTGTGTTCAGCATTTTTATATGCCTGGAAATTCCAGTGTAGCACGTATAGGTGCCACTCAGCACTTGGGAAAGAAAATCTCAAGTATGATTGAAACACATGTCTGTATTAGGATTTAGAGGACAGAAGGCTGAAAGGGAACACAATAAGAATTCTCTAAAAAATTTTCAAGGAGTGAAAAAGATGGAGCAGAATTAATTTTTGTTAATTTGGTTGGGCAAGGCCAGAACCAATGTATGAAAATGACAGCATATTTTGACCAAGAATTAGAAGAAAGTTCCTATTTTTTTAAAAAAATTGAGACAATAGAATAGAGTTCTTAAAAAGATGGGGAGTGGGGCCCTCTCTTTTGTTCAAAGCTTTGTCACTGCAGGCTTTAAAGAAGAAATTGGACAACCATTTGTCTGAAATGGATATAAGGTTTCCTGCCTGGGTAGGGGGTTGGACTGGAAGACCTCTAAAGTCCCTTCCAACTCTGATGATGTTCTATGTTCTAAGTATTTACTTTCCCTAGATCAGTGTTTCTCAACCTTGGCAACTTTAAATATGTGGATTTCAACTCCCATAATTCCCCAGCCAGCCATGCATAATATTGCCAAGGTTGAGAAACACCCCCCTAGACATTCGTCTATAATGTTGCAACAACACCCTACACTGCAGATCCGGGATGATGCAGACATTTGGATTAGCTGCCTTCTATATTTCCATCTATGATACCCCATGATTACTTCTTCACATCAATCTATATTAGGAGTGTCAAACTCACGGCATCATAGCGGCATCACAAGACATATCAGGACTTTCTCCCACTTCACTAAACTGGGCATGGGCATGGCCAGCACATGATGCACCCGGCCTGTGGGCCAGGAGTTTGACAGCCCTGATCTACATCATGGAAACTGTGTTCTTTTTAGCAGCGGGTGCATGTCTTCAGTGTTGAGGTAAGGGTATTCCTTGCTTGGAAGTTGTAGTCAAGGGGGAGAGCTTATTTGATACATTTCTAGGGTCTTTGCTGTCCATTCAGGGTCAAGCTCAAGAGTCAGAGGATCCTTGCTGAGTTTCAGAGAATGTAGTGCTATGGTCAGCTGCAACTCCTTCGCTGATGCCTCTGAAAAAAATACTACTCAAATTACACTTTGAAGGCTTCAACAGTCAGGCTATCCTTGCGCAGTCTATATCCATGAGTTTCAGGTAGCCCCATGTCAGATGTGACTCTGGTTCTGTGGTAATTCATGTTCTCCACAAGACCTGGCACTGACCTTTGTAGCCCTTCCCTCCCTCCCTCCTTCCTTTCTTGCTCAATCCCAGCTGCCCACTACCCCATGTATAATTGATACCTGCTGCTCTCTGCTCTGCCTCAATTATCCAGTCATTAGCCACCATCAATAATTCATCCCCCCAGCAGCTGCACTGATTCTCAGAATCAGCTGCCTGGGATAGCCATTTCACCCTAATGCATTAAGGACTGTAGGAATGGCCACAGAATTGTCCAGGGAAATATTGCAGCCACTAGATAAGGCTGATTTTGCTTTTCCTGCAGGCTGATCCTTAAATCACCGTGCACCAGGAAGAAATTGTAGAGAGAGATTGGAACTCTTCTCTGTGCAGGATCCAAGCCTTTTGGATATAGAATGTAGGAAACAACCTGAGTTTCCTAACCAACTCTGAAGGCAACTCAGTCTAAAGGGACAATCGGCCATCTTTTGATTTCCTTTGACCATTGTGGCTCCACTTAGCTGGAGGAGGACAATTGGAAGGATCTTACACTCCCACACATCACTGCTTTGGAGTAATAGTTAGGGAAGTTACATTAATATTTTGGAAGGAGGATCAGATTGTTGTCACTGGATTATCCTGGATTTTACTGGAGTGGCAAATGTCAGAGTAGATTATGTAAAGTTTAGCATAAAGAGGTAGCACATTTAGCCTTCTCTTGGCTTATCTCAATTTGGTCCCTACACAGCCAGTCATTTGGAATAGCCACTTGTTCTTAATCATGATTGGAGGCATAAGTAACCAGTGACCCTTGACTCCAGAGCGCAATAAGAGCCTCTTCTGCCCTTGATGAGGTTCCATATCAACATCAAGTGGCTCTTTGAAGTGAAAATAGAGTACCAGGTGGGAAATGAAATCATAGAAGGTTCACAGTAATGAGGTAAGAGAGAAGATAATGTTGTGCAGAAAAGAGAAGGGAGACCGGGAAGAAGGAAAATGTGCTTCAGCTTTTCTTCTCTCAAGAAATCTGACTTCGAGGGACTCCATCTTAAAAATAAAGTATTTACATAATGGGAGACAAAAATAAAGGGCTTTTTTTTTTGCCCAAGGAGTCTCATATTCTGCCTTCCTTTTCCCCAGCTAGCATTGCTTTTTTGCTCATTGCTCAAAAAGTCAACTAACTTTGGCCCTAGTTACTGGAGCTACATAACTTCTATATACAGGTAGCCCTTGACTTACGACCATTTCCATTATGGAGACAATTGTTAAGTAGGTTTTGCCTTATTTTATGACTTTTCTTGCCACAGCTGTTAAGTGAATCTGGCTTCCCCATTGACTTTACTTACAAGAAGGTTGCAAAAGGTGATCACATGCAGCAACAGTCATAAATATGTGTCAGTTGCCAAGCATCTGAATTTTGATCACATGACCATGGGGATGCTGCAACGGTCGTAAGTGTAATAAGTCAAAAGTCACTTTTTTCAGTGTTGTAACTTGAACTGTCACTAAATGAACTGTAAACCGAGGACTACCTGTACATTTGAAAAACGCACTCTTCCCATATCTCCTTTGGATGGAGGTGGGGGTAAGTTGGAAAGCATAGGCTATCTTAAGCATAATTACTTCCTTACCACAACCCATAGCATATAATATTGGATGGTGTTTTATTTTTTCTGTCCAGGTAAATTCCAGCCTGGATTTTCTCAAGAGTGTTATGTTCAGGGCTAAATGCTGGCGGTATAGGGACTGACCCTGTTGAAGACTCCTCCTTTTTCCATCCTGCCCTGTCTCCTTTCTGTCCTCTTTCTCTCATCCCCGCTCTCTTTTCCTTTTCTTTCTTAGCAGAAACTAAAGGATGGGAGAAATGCTGTCATTGAAGATCAAAATTAGTATTTTGCAACAGGGAGGCTTGCTCCATTATAGACCTAGAATAAAACCATGGCAAGGGTCCAATCCTCCTGCTGCAATGTAACATAAAGGTACAGATATTGATTAGAGATCTGTATTCTGATCACCAAGATCATAAATACTGTTTCAGAAAAAAAAATCTAGTATATTGTTACTTTGCTATGGAAACAAAACTGAAGATAAAATAATTGCTCTCTAGAAATTGGTATGAATTGCCTGACTTGAAGTCTTGGATGGTTGACCTGATGTAATGTATTACATTCCTCAAGTATTTGTACTTGGAAACTACTATTGCAATGTCTAGAAAGATTCTCAGTCATCCACGTCATAGTTGTCCCAAGGCAACTGGACTTTGTTTTTTGTTTTTGAAGACATTTTGCTTCTCAATCAAGAAGCTTCTGACTGGATCAAATCTGAAAAGAGAATCCACCAGCAGTTACAAGAAAAAGGTTGTTGATTTCTTGCAACAGCTACTGAAGGACAGTGCCATCAACAAGCCACAATATTATTGTCTTTACCCTGGGGAAGCCACATCATCAGAGGTGGGTTTCAGCAGGTTCTGACCAGTTCTGGAGAACCAGTAGCGGAAATTTTGAGTAGTTCGGAGAACCGGTATATACTACCTCTGATTGGCTCTGCCCCCATCTATTCTCTGCCTCCCATGTCCCAGCTGATCAGGAGGAAATGGGAATTTTGCTGTAACCTTTCCTTGGAGTCTGGAGGAAATGGTTTTACAGTATCCTTCCCCTGGAGTGGGGTGGGAATGGAGATTTTACAGTATCCTTCCCCTGCCATGCCCAGCAAGCCACGCCCAACAAGCCACACTCACAGAACCGATAGTAAAAATTTTTGAAACCTACCACTGCACACCATGCATATATGGACTCCCCAAAATTCACAAAGAGGAGAACTCCACTCAGACCAATTGTCAGCAGCATCAACTCTGTCACCTACAACATTGCAAAACATCTAACCACCTTATTAGCATCTCTAGTTGGCAACACCACCGATCACATAAACAATTCATAGAACTTCACCAGCAAGGTTTGGAAACTAAAACTGGACCTGGATGAGACCATGGTTTCCTATGATGTGACTCCCCTCTTCACTGCATTCCAACAATTGAAGCTATCATGGTAGTGAAGAAATGTTTGCTACAAGACAGCACCTTAGATGACAGAACCAACCCTCAGCCAAGACTACATATATACCATGCTGGACCTCTGCCTGACCGCTACCTATTTTAAATACAATGAAGGTTTCTACAGACAAAACATGGCTGCACCATGGGTTCACCTATGTTCCCCATTGTGGCCAATCTCTACATGGAAGAGGTAGAAACCAAAGCCCTGAACTCCTTCACAGGAATTCCACTCACTCACTGGTACAGGTATGTGGATGATACTTGGGTCAAGATCAAAACACAGGAATTGGAAGCATTCATCAAACATATCAACTCTGTGGACAGATACATCAAATTCACATGGGAAGATGTTAAGGAAAATAGTCTAGCCTTCCTGGACTATGCAGTACACATTAAGGAAGACAGAAGGCTTAACACTGAAGTTTACAGAAAATCCCCATACACAGAGATCAATATTTACATTTTGATTCTCACCACCTACAAAACGGGAGTTATCAGAACCCTACACCACCAAGCTGAAGGGCTGCCGACCAGACAGAAAGAAAAAGAACTAAAACACATCAAGGAAGGCCTCAGAATATGTCGCTATTCCAAGTGGGCCATCATCAAATCCCAAAAAAGACCCAGCTGTTATGGAGCTCCTCCATAACAGACGAAGAAGAGAACAATAAACAAAGCAATATTGTCATTTTATAAGTTACAGGAATATTGGAAAATCTCAGGAGGATCTTCAGCCAAAACAACATACGTGCACACTTTAAGCCCAAGAATACACTAAGGCAGATAAAACACCCAGCCACAAACTGAGCAAGGTGATATATGCAGTACAATGCAGTGAGCCATGTGCAGATCTGTACATTGGGGAAACAAAACAACTACTTGTCAACTGTCTAGTTGGCAAATCCAGAAAAAGAAACTCCTGGGACATTATTTTACTAAGAGTATAAACTTTACTGAATAAATCACATTGGCACAGTAGAAGCGAAACTAGCTCTGGACTACCTGTGCAAAAGCACACATAGTTCATTCCCCCTTTCTACACCCATAGTCCAATAAATCCACCAATCACTTCTGTTCATTTTGTTATGGGAACCAGCTGGCCACACTGGGACATCTGCTCAGGGTGTCTTTAAGGGGGGAACAATGTCTCATGAGAACTGATGATTCTTGGATACCATTCCCCTCACCCTTGCATGCCATTCCACCACCACCCTTTTCTTTGTTAAGCTGAGTGAAGTGGAATATAGGTGAAAGTGCAAGTCAGTCTTGACACCACTTCATAAACACATGGCATAACACAGGAGAACACACCCATCAGGACAGGATTCAGCAATATGTCTGCATTTAAAAGACAATGGGTACTCTTTTAAAGACCGCAAACTCCACATTTTGGACAGAGACAACTGCTGGTTTAAAAGAGGGGTCAAAGAGGTCATCTATGTCAAAATTGAACAACCCTCTCTCAACAGAGTTCAAAGAAGGCTCCACACCCATTTATACTACTTAAATAACCCTGAGGATAGAGATTAACCTCCAGGTGGCCTCAGTGACTCTCTAAAAGGATGCAAATGACCAGCTGTCTACAAGGAGTATAAATCCTTACATTCCCCACCATATAATCGGAGCTGGAGAAGCTTCTTGGATGAGAAATGAAACGTCTTTTTTTTAAAAATGAAGTCCGGATGCCTCTTTAAAAAGCACCTTTGGGATCCTACTGCAACAGAGGAAGCAGTTCTTTAAAGGCAGGCATTTTAAAAACTGGGTTCAGGTGAAGAACCTCAGGAGGAAGTCCCCATTTTTCTTTCAACAGAAGACTTGGAATAGCCTTCCAAAGCTGTCCGTATAGAATAATAATAAATAAATAAATAATAAGAAATAGTAAGAGTTAGGATTAGGTCTGGAAGGTAAATCATATGATGTACAACTAAGGGAACCAGATATGTTTAGCCTAACAAAGAGAAGGCTCAGGAGAGACATGATAGCAGTCTTCCAATACTTGAAGGGCTGCCACAGGGAAGACGTGGTCTCTCCATAGCACCCAGGGGTAGGACAAGAAGCAGTAGATGAAAGCTCATCAGGGAGAGATTCAGCCTGGAACTAAAGAGGAATTTCCTGACATGAGAACAACCAGTGGAACAGCTTGCCTCCCAGAGTTGTGGATGTTCCATCACTGGAGGTTTTTGAATCTTCCCAGTGCCTTTAGAGTCGTACAAACTCTGGCATGTGTTTGCAGTTATCATTTTGAAATTTTGGCAGCCATAGTGGCTTTTTGATATACAAATAGTGTACCTATATTCCAACTTGCTTCCACTTCGAATATAGTATAATTCATGGATGGCGACCTAAAGATCCAGCTAGTTTATTTGGAGAGATACAGTTTTTCACCCAAATATGTGTGGATCAGTGATGAAATCCAATTTTTTTTACTACCGATTCTGTGGGTGTGGCTTGGTGGATGTGGCAGGGGAAGGATACTGCAAAATCTCCATTCCCATCCCACTCCAGGGGAAGGATACTACAAAATTTCCATTCCTTCCCCACTCCTGGGGGAAGGATACTGCAAAATCTCCATTCCCACCCAACTCAATATATAATAAATAAATAAATAAACTCTGGGGCCAGCCAGAGGTGGTATTTGCTGGTTCTCTGAACTGCTCAAACTTTCTGCTACCGGTTCTCCAGAACCTGTTGGATTTCAACCCTGGTGTGGATGCTGTATTGAAATGCTTCCATTAATGAAGTGGACGACTTCTAAGGAAATGCTCCTTATATTCAAATAGTAGTCATTGTTGAATCTCCCCTTTTAAGGAAAGGGGTAGAAGCACACTGTTAGAAACTTCTAAAATCTCTCTACGGGAAATGTTTTCATGTATATATGTAAAATATGCCCTTCTCCATAGTTGCATTATATTGAATGATTTTTGTGTAAACTTTTATTAAGTTCTTTAGCATTAAATCAGAAATATTTCATTTTGCTATGTTTCCTATGCTTGTTTTGGCAAGAAAATGTCATGATTTAAATATTTTGATTTAAAATCAGTTACATTGGGAGGTCGGGCTTTTGAAGGTGAGCATATCTGGTAGGTCTGAGTAGAGACCAGAATTTGGGACTTTTGGACACAAAAGCTGAGGAGATGGTACAGGAAATTTGGCCCTAGAATAACATTGTGTGGGGCTATTTTAAGCCTCCAGCCCCAGAGTTGCAGTAATGAACTTCACCAACTGGCCATTTGGTGTCAGGCCAGGAGGCCTTGGCTTGAGCCCAAATTGCTCCCAAAGAAATTTCCCCACCTGGATTTTCTTTTTTTGCGCTGCCAATGCTTTCACACTATAAGCTCTGTCACCTGGTTGCTTTGACAACTGTAGAAAAGGAAACCATAGTTGCCCATTGCCCAAATGAGACTTCTGAGGTCTCACCTGCCCCTCCTCTTTTGTTTTCTCCAAGTCATTTCGTATTCAGATGAAAAAGAAATAGAGCCCAGAATAAGAGACCGCCTTTCTTTCCCTTTGACACACTTCCTCCATTCGTGGTTCCTAAAGACAATAAAGGGTTATAGACCTGCAATAGCTATGTGCACATGAAATAGCTATTGTGAATATGAAACAAGCACATGGCTATTATTTTCCTTGATTAATTAATTATGAAATATAAGAGAATCCTCTCTCAGCTCCAGTTATCTCTGCTCTGAACCAGAGGTGGGTTTCAGCAGGTTCTGACCAGTTCTGGAGAACCAGTAGCGGAAATTTTGAGTAGTTCGGAGAACCAGTAAATACCACATCTGACTGGCCCCATCCCCATCTATTCTCTGCCTCCCAAGTCCCAGCTGATCAGGAGGAAATGGAGATTTTGCAGTAACCTTCCCCCGGAGTGGGGTGGGAATGGAGATTTTACAGTATTCTTCTCCTGCCACACCCACCAAGCCATGCCATGCTCACCAAGCCACACCCACAGAACCATAGTAAACATTTTTGAAACCCACCACTACTCTGAGCAATATATAGTGAATGCTTGGGTAAGGATCAGGGGTGGGTTCTAAAATTTTTTACTACCGGTTCTGTGGGTGTGGCTTATTTTGTGGTCATCGTTTGATGGTCATGTGACAATTCTTTAGGATTTAGCAGAGGTACTGGTCTACCAGGCTTTTAACTGCTTGCAGAGCTGTACCAGTCTACCCATTTGTTTTTGGAGCGTCCTGGTCTACCCATTTTTGTTTTTTTCAGAAGTCTATCCCAGCCTCCCCTACCTCATGGTCTTCTAGGCATGGATACTGCATTTTACAAAATTATCCATAATTAATTTAGGGGAAGGTGCCTCCTTCTTGAGTCTCATGCAATCTTAAATGCTATTACACCAAGCCTTCAAGGAAAAAAATAATCTCCAGCTCCAGAAGTTCCTTTGGAGTCTGAAGAGAAGGTATTTAGGACCTTGCTGTTTTCTTAACACTTGAGCCATCTTTAGATAGATTGGACTGAGTGAGTTTGCTTCTTGCCATAAAAGTTAGGAGTGATCCATTTACACCTTGGCAAGCAAACCAGACAAAACTGATCAGTAACTTCAGTGATAGATAGAATAAAGGCAAGACGCACTACAAGCCATGCTTACAAAATTGATAGCCTCACGAAGGTGATTTTAAACTAATGCACAAAATTAGTCCATCCCATTGCAGAAGATCTGGAACAGAAAGATTCAGCCAAGCAGTAGCAACTTGTTTGCAGGAGGGAGCGAGAATTGTTGATTAATGCTGATGTTTCTTGATCCCCTTTGCTCATATTAATAGAGCAAATAAAATGATGTAGGTGATGATGTCAATTCCCAGAAGTTAGGCCATGCTGCCCAGCACAGGGAAGAGAGCAGCAACTGGCTGCAGACCCTTCCCTGGTAACAGCTGGCTAAGGGAAAAGTCCAGCTTGACCTCAGGATAGAACTGTCCCTGCTACTAACTTTTTAGGAAGTATTTGAGAGTAATGTTAGGGAGTACCAGTATTTACATTGTAAACTGCCCAGAGTCACTTGATAGTGAAATGGGCATCATATAAATTTAATAAATGAATAATTTGAAAAAACAGTAAATGAGTAATTCCGGGATTTGTCATCTTTGAACTGGGAATCAGCAAAGAAGAGGCAAATGAAACTCTCTGAAGCTCATGCAAAAGAGAAGCACCCAAGCTGCTATTGCTGATCTATAGAAATGACAGGATTTCATTGAATACAGTATAAACAAAATTAAATGGTTCACTGCTGAGTGAAGCATCTTTTTTTTTTAATACTCCCTTTCTTCCACAAATTAGGTCCTACTTGACAAATGGAAAGACATAAGAAAATCTGCTGCAGACTGAAGAATCCTTTTGTCCTTTCAGAACAGGCATGATCTCTCAGGCTTCCAAATGCACCAGGAGATGCATTCTGTGCTTGTTTCATGTTCCTCACTCACCAGGGACTAGTTGCAGCTGCTTCTAAATTTTACATGGATCCCATCAAGCATCTTATTGATCATGAATTGTTTTCCCTTTTTTTTTAATTTTCAAAACAAACTTTATTTAACTTTCAAATGTATACAAAAACAGTTAAAAACCATATCAAAATATCCATGTCCATAAATCGTAATCTATGATGAAATTCATTTCTACTCTCTTAAGTATCTATATGTGATTACTATACATATACACACATATATACATACATTATATGTATATATATGTTCATTGCTTGTCCCGTTTTCATCCACATGCCTTTTGTCGGTGAAGTCATCATGGGTACTTATGTAAGGTTAACATACAAATACCTTTCCAATTTTCATTCTTAATTTAAAATTCACTAAGAGTATAATAACATATATTGAATTGTTTTCCAAAGACAATGATCGGCTCCTTTGCAAGCCAGGATTAACTGACTCAGACACAGTATCTCAGCTGACCTTGATGGAATCACACAACCTTTCAAGTCATCCAAATCCTTGGGACTGGCTGAAGAATGATTCCTGAATGTGAGAAATACGCTGGAAACCTCAAATGGAGATAAAGCAATATTTTTCAATGATTTTTTTTTTGATTGAGTGAGTGAGGCAGAGAAATGATCCCTTAAGCAACCTCTTTTCTTGAGTCTCTCTTGCATTTGCCTTGTGGCAAGCACACTGGAGCTCTGGGCTCTGCTCTGCCCTCTGGCATCATGCTGCTGCCCTTACCTCTCTGAGTTTAGCCTGCATGTCTTTGCCAATGGAAAATTAAGCCTGGGCAGTTTTGTATGAGGCTCCGGTACCCTTGTCAAACATTGATGTTCAACATTGGATTTTTCCCACAGGAGGTCATTCTACCAGAGTCTCTGTGCAATCAAATGGCCCTGGAGGAGGGGCTGTTGCATTCAGCTGAGGCCAGATTTTTCTGGTGAGAATCCCTCCCCCCCACCATCACCTTCATCTTTACCCTGGATCCATGCCTCCTCCATTCCCTATGTGGGTAAGGAGCATACACATGTAGGTCTGGCTCACTATTCAGGGTGCAGCACTCAACCTCAATCCACAGCAATGATTCTGAAGGGTGAAGCAAACCAAATGAAAGGGAGCCATCTACCCTTGACAATAGCACAACACTCATTTCATGCTTCTTTTGTTATGATGATACATCAACTTTTCTTAGCCCAAAGCCCTCCCAATGTGTTGCACTAGCATTTCTGGCACCCCTTTCTAGCCATACACTATAGCAGATACACAGCTGTTTCTGGAGCATAATTCCATTCCCACTTCCATTGCAGTAATTAAATAATGTCTGCTATACTGAAAAAGCCTCATTCATTTGCACAGTTTAAGTCTCAAACGTGTCCTTCCCTAGAAATGATGGTGTGACATACACCCCTTTTGCAAATAGGACGTGGATGTTTAAAAGGGAATATAGGTAAAAATGAAAAACAGTAATGTCTTGTTCGATGTTTTATCTCTGATTCAAGCTTACCCACTGAGAAATGCAAACGAGAAGCCTGCAGCACAGCTTTTTTGGCTGGAATCTCAGATCAATATGTGAGTCTCTGCAGCTCTTCCCCTTTTTCCTCAGGCTCCTGTTTAATTCCTCTCCCTCCCTCCCTCCCTCCCTCTCTTCCCCCCCCCTCCTCTGCTCCAACCATCTAATGATCCTTGCAGATTTAAGGACCATTTGTTGGTCCTAAGGCCTGAGCTCTTCACAAGCACTGACTTCTACATCAATACTTTGCAAGAGTTAATTTACATGAACATATAATTGAAATAAATCAACAGATTGGGATTCATTAACCCATGTGGTAAGGGACTTTAGCTGAATAAAGATTATGGATTTGCTTTGTATTGGATGTTTCTGAAATGGTTTAAGGTCATGATCTGATGCACCAGCGTGTGGCTTAAGTTTAAAAATGTTTAGAGGTCTTGGTGGTTAAAAATCCTTCCTACACAAGCAGCAGTCCCAGAATCAGATAATCTCAAATGTCACTGCCATTTAAGGGTTCACGTTCCAGCACCAATTTCTCCAGGTTGATCCATGAAAGAGAAATGCCTGTGCCAGTTCTTGTCCAATTTGGTCCTTATTAAATAAATGAAATGACAGCTCCCATGGTACTTTTGCTTTGGTTACTGTGGGATATAGGAAACTAGTCTGTTTTGACTGGTATCAAAGTGAAGAACATCTGCATTAATAACCATAGGGAAGAACAAAGTACTGTGTTTCCCCGAAAATAAGACCCTGTCATATATTTTTGAACCCCGAAATAAGTGCTTGGCCTTATTTTCAGGGAGGTCTTATTATTTTGGGGTGCATGGAGGAAACCAGAAGAAATGGCAGGGACTGGTTGCTCATGTGTTTAAATATTTTCAGGGATGGCTTATTTTCAGGGGTGGCTTATCTTAGTGCATGCACTCAAAAGCCTTGTTGCACTTATTATCAGGGGATGTCTTATTTTAGGGGAAACAGGGTATATGGTACATATTTGCAAACCCATGTCCTTTCCTTGTGGCACATGGGTGGCACTATGGCCCATGAATTGGCATGGAGCAAGCAGTCAGAAGAAGTTACAATTCTTGTACTGAGGTGAAAAATTCAGAGTGCTGCACATTCAACTATGAGGTAGCTCTATGGGAATGGCTACATCATTAGACATGAGCACTCTGGCAGCAACATTTTTTGGAAGGCCTGTATTAGTCTCAACATTAGGAAAGTGCCAAGAAGAGAAACTCATTGTGAAAAACTTTGTGAAATATATATTTAGGGGAGCTTTTGCAGCTTGGGATAAGGAGCAAAGAGATCAGCTCAGGAACTGAGTTGAAAGTATGGCCTTGTCTGCATATGGCACCTTTGTGAGACAGATGGTCAGAGAGTGAGGATTTCTTGTAATTGGACAATTAATTTGAAATAATGACAAGAATTAAAAATATATGTTATATATTAGGATGTAGAGGTTAATATTGTGTGGAAAATAATATTTAAAATTAAGAAAATACACTGGGAAGGCAGAAATAATCTGCATTGGGAAATATTTTACCACATAAATGGATTTAGATAATGATTTAGAGATAATGGATTTAGAGATAATGAGCAATGTCAATATTTTTATATCCATATAATGGACAAAAGAAACACTATCATGCCTTGCTTGTTAACAATGATTATAACACTTTGGAATAAGATGACCTTGAAACTAGATTACTACAAGTGTGATCTGTGATGCATTTAATTTAATAGAGAAAATGTATGGTTTGAAAATATCCTTTCTGTAAAAGGGCATAACTTGGAAACATTGCAAAAAAGAACTAAAAACCAACGAAGATGCAAAGTGCCTTCTTTGAAGTTTTTCAATGGGATGAAGATAGACAAAGAATAATAATAAAAGGAATGGTTAGAGCTTATAAACTGATCCTCTTTATGGAGGGATGAGAGAGAATTTTCCCTTGTTTTGGATGAGTGTACTGATGGCAGTTAATTCAGGGCAAGGAAAGAAAGCATTTTCTTCGACAAAACATAAAGCACAAGATATGCTGATACCTGCTAACCTAGCCAGCTGTTGAAAGGGTTTTCCACACTACATGTTTAACAGTAAAATATATCCATTTTTGTGGTTCATTAGAACTATCTGATTGTCAGTCAGACACATTGATCTCTTTGTTACGAAAACCTCCCTGTTCAAATGAGTATATTATGCAATGAAGGCATTTCCTTTACTAGTCTGATTCTTCAGTCTTAAATTTCATTAGTATGATTTTAAAAATTTTTTTGAAAATGAGAGATATTTAAACAATGAGGTGGTGGTTGTTGTTGTTAGTTGCGAAGTTGTGTCCGACCCATCGCGATCCCATGGACAATGTTCCTCCAGGCCTTCCTGTCCTCTACCATCCTCTGGAGTCTATTTAAGCTCATGTCTATTGCTTCAGTGACTCCATCCAGCCACCTCATTCTCTCTCGTCCCTTTCTTCTTTTGCCCTCAATCTTTGCCAGCATTAGGCTCTTCTCCAGTGAGTCCTTCCTTCTCATTAAGTAGCCAAAGTATTTCAGTTTCATCTTCAGGATCTGGTCCTCTAAAGAGCAGTCAGGGTTGATCTCCTCTAGGACTGACTGGTTTAATCGCCATGCAGTCCAAGGGACTCACAGGAGTCTTCTGCAGGACCATAGCTCAAAGGCCTCAATTCTTTGGTGCCCAGCCTTTCTTATGCTCCAACTTTCACAACCATACATTGCAACTGGGAAAACCATAGCCTCAACTATACGCACTCTCTGCTTTTTAGAATGCTGTCTAGATTTACCATAGCTTTCCTCCCCAGGAGCAAGTGTCTTTTAATTTCTTGGCTGCAGTCCCCATCTGCAGTGATCTTGGAGCCCAGGAAAATAAAATCTGTCACTACCTCCATTTCTTCCTCATCTAGGCCAGGAATTGAGAGGGCAGGATGCCATGATCTTAGTTTTCTTAATATTGTGTTTCAAGCCAACTTTTGCACCACCTTTCTCATGATGTGCTCTGCATATAAGTTAAATAGGCAGGGCGACAGTATACAACCTTGCCGGACTCCTTTCCCAATTTTGAACCAATCAGTGGTTCTGTGTCCAGTTCTCACTGTTGCTTCTTGACCCGCATATAGGCTTCTCAAGAAACAAATAAGATGGTCCGGAACTCCCATCTCTTTAAGAACTTGCTGCAATTTGTTGTGATCCACATAATCAAAGGTTTTAGCATAGTCAATGAAACAGAAGTGGATGTTTTTCTGGAACTCCCTAGCTTTCTCCATGATCCAGCCACATTGCCACATTGTTGGCAATGTGATCTCTAGTTCCTCTGCCTCTTCGAAATCCTGCCTGTACTTCTGGTAGTTCTCGATCCACATACTGCTGGAGCCTAGCTTGTAGGATTTTAAGCATAACTTTACTAGCATGTGAAATGAGTGCAATGGTGCGATAGTTTGAACATTCTTTGGCATTGCCTTTCTTTGGAATTGGAATGTAAACTGACCTTTTCCAATCCTGTGGCCACTGTTGAGTTTTTTATAAATTTGCTGGCAAATTGAATGTAGCACTTTTACTGCATCATCTTTTAAGATTTTGAATAGCTCAGCTGGAATACTGTCACCTCCACTAGCTTTGTTGTTACTCAGATTTGCTAAGGCCCATTTGACTTCACATTCTAGGGTCGTGATGGTGAACCTATGGCATGTGTGCCACAGGTGGCACATGTAGGCCTCTCTGCCCGCACGCAAGCCCTCGCCCCAGCTGAGCTGTATATACATCCAACAGGAATAGGAAGTGCCTCATAGGAGCAGATAGAGATAAATCCTAGAGAGTCAAGAAATGCATCACTGAACAACGGAGATGAATGTTAGAGAGGAATAAAGGTGCATACAAGGCAGATAAAACACCTGTAACAGTGTAGGCATGCGGGGGGTCTGGGGGAAGCATGAAGGGGTGCTGTGTGCCCCCTGCCCCCCATTTTTGGTCCCAGAAGGCTTCAGGGAGGCCTCCTAGGCCCAAAATGGGGCATGGGGGGGTCAGGCGTGCATACACAGGCGCCAGGGGGAGCTCGCATGGGCGGG
The DNA here is from genome assembly GCA_030761175.1 of Masticophis lateralis. Taxonomy (NCBI): domain Eukaryota; kingdom Metazoa; phylum Chordata; class Lepidosauria; order Squamata; family Colubridae; genus Masticophis; species Masticophis lateralis. Next base: position 165,767,541 of record JAUDYJ010000002.1, read on the forward strand.
CGGGTGGCACGTGCATTGTATTATGGGTGTGGGCACACATGCATTTTCAGCACACGAGAACAAAAAGGTTAGCCATCACTGTTCTAGGATGTCTGGCTCGAGGTCTGTGACCACCCAATCGTGGTTATCAGGTATGTTAAGCTCGTTCTGTGCAGGTGTGGGTTCTAAATTTTTTTACTACCGGTTCTGTGGGTGTGGCTTTTTTGTGGGTGTGGCTTGGAGGTCATGTGATTGGGTGGGCGTGGCTAGCTGGTCATGTGATTGGGTGGCCATGGCTATATGTATAGGAACTACTCAGAGGGCTGAAAAAAGTGATTTCTGAAAGGTCCTCACACTTTTGACCTGTCTTTGCACTTATGACTGGTCATCATTTATGCCCATTGTAGCATTCTTAACAAAGGTGTCACTCATTTCACAACGGCTTCTCTTCACCATGGTGACAAGATAGGGCAAAAACGTAAAATGTGAGGACAGTCGTAAGTTTGAGGACTGGTCAAAAGTGTGAGGACCAGTCAAAAATAACCTTTTCAGCCCTCTGAGTAGTTCATATGCATAAAAGGATACAGCAATAGAGAGGGATGAAGGAAGGGAAGGGAAATTAGAGTAGGAGTGAGGGTAAGAGAGGGAGGAAGAGAGGAGAAGGAGAAAGGAAGAGGAAGTAGGGAGGAGAAGAAGAGGGGGGGAAGAAAAAGTAAGAAGGAAAGAAAAGAGAGAGGTGGTAGGTTTGAAGAGAAAGATTGCTGTACAATAAAAAAAAAGATGAAAGGGAAGAAAGCCAACCCCAAACAAATATAAAGATATTAAGATAAAGAATGAATTGTTGAACTTTAAAGAATAAAAGAGAACAAATATGAATAAATAGCAATAATTAGAATAATTAATTCAATAATATGAATAAATAGCAATAATACAAACATACACCTATTTTCTTTGAACAGAGTATTTGGCCGGTTCACAAATTTAAACAGTGTTTAGTCATTTCAATTAAATTTACAATATCTATATTTCCTTTTTGCCATATTTATTCCTCATCTATTTTTTTAAAAAAACAATATTACCCTTCATCCTCATCTCTAATATTAATCAAATTCAATTTTTCCCTTCTATTCTATATTATACTGCTTCCCATTGTCATCTTTTATATCCATCCTCACTTTGGTTAATTATGTAAAATTACAGTTGTTTAATACAAATTCAACATTTTAATATAAATCAATTAGTTATATAACTAATCAATTAGTTATATAATATTTTTGTATATTATTCTTACAAATCAATTAATTATATTTACCAATAATAATAAACCAAATATTTCCCCCCATATATTCCTCCAAACCACAATTTAACCATTTCTGCTTTCAACACAATATACAATTAATAGTATCTCAATTATTACAATTCCCTAGTTAAATAGAGCTTTTTTTCTTTTGTGTTTTAAAATCTTGAACTCTCCTCTTTTGCCCTAAATTTCCCATTGTTTGCAGTTTTGCACCTACCCTTTTTGGTGAGGAAAAAGAAAAAGCAATCTCTCTCTGCCTCATTTTGTCACGGTGCAGCAAAGATCCTGCTTTACTTTCAGTTTCATTTTTTCAGCATAGCTAGGGGGAAAAAATCTGCTCAACTCTTTGCAGCTAGCAACAGAGCCCTGAGCAAAACAGCTGAGAGCAAATCAGCTGAGAGTCGGGAGGCCGATCTAATCAACTTGTGCTAACCTATGCTGAAGCTGAAAGGGGCTGTTTTTTCTATTTTTGCAGGCACCAATCTACTCATTTGTTTTCTTTTAACACTGATCAGCTGTAGGGCGGCCCTTTGAAGCCTGCCAAGAGTTTAAACAGTTTTTTTCCCTCTAGCCATCAGCTGGGACTCAGGAGGCAGCAATAGATTGGGAGTGGGTGGGGTAAGCAAACGGTGACTGGCTGGGAACCAGTTCGGGGGCGTGGCCAGCCAATCTTATTACCGTTTCTCCGAACTATTAATTTTTTTTTTACTACCGGTTCTTGTGATCCGGTGCGAACCGGGAGCAACCCACCACTGGTTCTGTATAATTTTGCCACCTCTTCTTAATCTCTTCTGCCTCTGTTAGGTCCCTGCCATTTTGGTCCTTTATCATGCCCATCTTTGCATGAAATATTCCCTTCATATCTCCAATTTTCTTGAAGAGATGTCTGGTCCTCTCTATTCTATTGTTTTCTTCTATTTCTTTGCACTGTTCATTTAAGAATGCATTCTTATCTCTTCTAGCTATTCTCTGGAATTCTGCATTCAATTGGGTATCTTTCTCTCATGCCTTTCGCTTCCCTTCTTTCCTCAGCTATTTGCAAAGCTTCCTCAGACAACCATTTTGCTTTCTTGCATTTCTTTTTCTTTGAGTTGATTTTAGTTGCTATCTCTTGTACAATGTTGCGAACCTCTGTCCATAAGTCTTCAGGCACTCTATCTATGAGATCTTATTATTATTATTTACTATTTATTTAATTTCTATACCGCCCTTCTCCCGAAGGACTCAGGGCAGTGCACAGCCAACAATAAAACAAGCCCAATACAAAATTTAAAAGCAATTTTAAAAACATATTAAACAATTTGGCCCTGATTGTTAAAAAATAAACCCCAATTAAAAATCACGTTTAGGCCAGCCCAGCTCATTGGAACAATAGCGTCTTGAGGGCACGGCAAAAGGTGCGTAGGTCAGGGATCATCCGCATCTCCGGGGGCAATTCATTCCAGAGGGCAGGTGCCCCCACAGAGAAGGCTCTCCCCCTGGGGGCTGCCAGTCAACACTGTTTGACCAACGGCACCCTGAGGAGTCCCCCTCTATGGGAGTATATTGGCCGGTGGGAGGCTATCAGCAGCAGAAGGCGGTCTCATAAGTACCCAGGTCCTAAGCCATGGACCACTTTGAGGATGGTCACCACCACTTTGAATTGTACCCAGAAGACCACCGGAAGCCAGTGCAGCTCATACAGGAAAGGTGTTACATGGGTGCACCAAGTCGCTCCCATAATTGCCCGCACAGCCGCATTCTGGACCAGTTGGAGCCTCCAAGTCCTCTTCAAGGGGAGCCCCTGTAGAGAGCATTACAATAGTCCAGACGGGAAGTGACGAGGGCATGAGTGACTGTGCGCAAGGAGTCCCAGTCCAGAAAGGGACGCAACTGGTGAATCAGGCAAACCTGATAAAAAGCCCCCCTGGCCACAGCTGTCACATGCTCTTCTAGCAACAGCCACGCATCCAGAAGGACACCCAAGTTGCGGGCCCTCTCTTTGGGGGCCAAGGTCTCACCCCCAATAGTCAGCGTTGGAGCCAGTTGGCTATACCGGGACCCCGGAAACCACAGCCACAGCCAGTCAGACTCAGAGGGGTTGAGTCTGAGCCTGTTTCTCCCCATCCAGATCCGCATGGCCTCCAGACACCGGGACATCACGTCAAGTGCATCTTGGGATGGTCCAGGGTGGAGATGTACAGCTGAGTATCATCACCATACTGATGAAACTGCACCCAAACCCACGGATGATCTCACCCAGCGGCCCAGTTTTACCAAGCTCAGTGTTACATATGCACTAATAATTGCTGCTTAAAATTTTTTTAATTATTAAAAAAATTAAAAATTATGAATATATATATATATATGTACACTTGGAATAAGGAATGGGGCTGTTCTAATCTCAGAAGGAAGACTGATATCACTGGTTTCATTGTACTAATTTATTTAGGCTTATTGTCTTGTTCTAGTATCTTTCTGGAGAAACTACCATTATACAAGAAAAAGAAGAAAAATAGAGGTTCTAATTAGAACATATGAAATCCATCAGAATATGCTATAAAATTAAAATTCAAACTATTATTTATTTGGGAAAACAATAGGGAGAGTCAAAATCCTGGAATTTCCACCAATACTTGTGAGACTTAATTATGATCCTGTAGTTACAATAGATTTGGGAGCGTTCACTGTATAAATGACATCCAAACAGGACATTGAATTCTGCACCAGCTGAATGCCTATTCTTAACAATGCCTATTCCTGCTTGGGAAGATCATCCGTGGTTTTGGGATGCGGTGTCATCAGTACTCTGATGATACCCAACTTTTTATATCCACCCCAAACCAGCCCAGTGATGCCCTCGACGTGAGGTCCCACAGCCTGGAAGCGGTATGAACCTGGATGGGGAGGAACAGGCTTTGACTCAACCCTGCCAAGACCGAGTGGCTGTGGGTACCGGCATCTGGGTCCGATCAAGATATTCCATCGTTGAACATCTGGGGTGAGGAGTTACCCTCTGTGGATAGGGCTCGCAACTTGGTTTCCTCCTGGATTCACGGTTGTCTCTGGAAGATCATGTGATGACCGTGACCAGGGGGGCATTCACCCAGGTTCGCCTGGTGCACCAGTTGCGGCCTTACTTGGACCAAGATGCCCTATGCACTGTTACTCATGCGCTGGTCACCTCCCGTCTTGACTACTGCAATGCTCTCTACCTAGGGTTGCCCTTGAAAACCACTTGAAGGCTTCATCTGGTGCAAAATGCGGCCATGTGGGTTGTGATGGGAGCGTCCCGACACTCCCATGTTACACCCCTCCTGTACGACCTGCATTGGTTACCGGTTGCCCTTCAGGTGAGGTTCATGGTGCTGGTTATCACCTACAAAGCCCTTCATGGCCTAGGCCCGGGATATTTGTCAGACCCCCTGCAGCCAGTGACAATCTCCAATCGCCTGGTACGTTTCCACAGACAAGGCCTCCTCAGGGTGCCGTTGGCCAGACAGCGTTGGCTGGCGACCCCCAAGGGGAGAGCTTTCTCTGTGGGCGCACCCACCCTCTGGAACCAACTTCCTTTGGAGCTCCAGATGGCTCCTGACCTTCGCTCCTTCTGCCGTGATTTGAAGACCTGGTTGTTTCACAGTTTGGACTGACGGGGATTTCTTAATCTTAATTGTTCTAAATTCGAATTTTTAAATTTCACTGTTTTAATGAGAGATTATGCATTTTTATTGTTGTGAGCCGCCCTGAGTCCTCAGAGATAGGGCGGCATATAGATTGGATAAATAAATAAATAAATAAATAAATAAATAAATAAATACATAAATAAATAAATAAATAAATAAATAAATAAATAAATAAATAAATAAATAAATAAATAAATAAAGTTGCAGGGTATTTAAAAAAACAACCACCAATGAATGGAGCTGTCTCTGGTGCTGAAATTGGTCCTGTGTAACAAAACAAATCCTACAGATTTTTCTTCTGTATTCTATGGGAGGCTGAATTTTAACAATTGGTTCTCCAGATTAAAAAGAAATGTAAGTAGTAATTAAAATATTAGGAACTAGGAAAGCATTTTAATCTGGGTTGAGCAAGTCGCTGTATCTTATAAGAATAAAACTTGCTGGTTTCAAACAAAAAGAAAATATAGCCCGACCTACAAAAAACATAATAAAAAAAGATTAGAAATAAAAATTAGAATAAGCATGAAAATGATAACAGAACACCTTTCTGCTCTAGACTAGTTCAAATCACCAGGACCTAATGGATTACCTCCCAGAATTCTGAAAGAGCTGGCAGATGTAATCTCAGAACCATTGAACCATATATTTCAAAAGTCCTGGAGCACCAAGTAACTATGAGAGGACTGGAAAAGAGATTATGTGATTCCCATCTTCAAAAAGAGAAAAAAATCCAGGAAACTACAGACCAGTTAGTCTGGCATCAATACCTGGGAAGATCCTGGAAAAGATAATTAAAAACAGATCTGCGAACATCTAGAAGCAAGCAACATTATAACCAGAAGCCAACCTGGGTTTGTCAAAAATGGATCATGCCAAACAAATCTTATTTCATTCTTTGACAAAGTGACTAAATTAGTAGACCAGTGAAGTGCTGTGGACGTAGTATACTTGGATTTCAATAAGGCTATATTATTTTTTAAAAATGTTTAGTCCTTAATGGAACTACATCTACATGAAGGGAAGTAAGCAGAGGGATACCCCAAGATTCCATCTTAGGCCCAGTATTCTTCAATATCTTCATAAACAATTTATGTTGGGAATAGAAGGGGAATTCATCAAATTTGCATACAACACTAAGATGGCAGGAATAGCCAACACATCAGATGGGCTCAAGATCCAGATGAAGTTTGACAGTCTTGAACACTGGGCCCTATGAAACAAAATTAAATTCAATGTAGAGGAAAAGCAAGGTTTTTACACTTAGACAAGAAAAACCAAATGTACAAATACAGTTTAGTTGAAACCTGGCTCAAAATCAGTAACTGTGAGAGTTATCTTGGAGTCCTATTGGACAGTCATTTAAATATGAGCCAGCAGTGTGTAGTAGCAGCCCAAAAAAAAAACAATACAATCCTTGGTTTATAAACAGAGAGATAGAATCAAGATCACATGAGGTATTAGCATCACTTTATAAAGCCTTAGCATACCACATCCAGTTTTAGTCACAATATTATAAAAAGATGTAGAGACTCTGGGAAGGGTGCAGAAAAGAGCAACAAAGATGATTAGGGTGCTGGAGGCTAAAACATATGAAGGACGGTTGCAGGGATTGGGTATATCTAGACTAGTGAAAAGAAGGACTTCTTAAAAGCCTCCAGTGATGTAGCACCCACAACTTCTGAAGGCAAGCCGTTCCACTGATTAACTGTTCTCACTGTTAGGAAGTTCCTCCTTAGTTCTAGGTTGCTTCTCTCAGTTTCCATCCTTTGTTTGTTGTCTTGTCCCCTGGTGCTTTGAAAACTAGGTTCACCCACTCTTCTTTATGGCAGCCCCTCAAATATTGGAACACTGCTATCATGTCATCAGGTGGTTCTGCAAGTATGATGGAAATGCATAATTAGGAGAAAAACTCCAAATCAAACCCAGAAAAATGGCAATGATGAATCATTCCAGTATTTCAACAAAGAAACTGTACATGGATGGCTCATGTGTATAAATCTAGTTGCCAAATAATGAGATAGGCAGTTTAGAAAATATTCCTCTGCCTACTGAATAAGAAAGTTATTTTCACAAGTAAATTTAGATGAGATGATCAAACTAGGTTGCAAGGAAGTTTGATTACTAGTACTGCCTATACTGAATATGAAGTTCCTTCTGTTACAAACATAATTGGAACATGGCTTGTGAGAAGTGTAAATCAAAGAAAATCTAAAATTCTCAAAGCAGAAATGAAATGCCCTAAATTAAATGTTTTGAGACTAAGTGAACTTGGATGGAAGTTTTAAACTTCATTTATCAGTTGCATGAACACAGCACAGTGCCCTGGAGCCCAAAGGGGAGAACCTGGAACTGGAAACATCCCAGGGGACAGTTAAATGCAGTTTCCTACTTGTCCCCTTCTTTAATTCTCACTCTATAATAGGCTTCCAGTAAGTCCAATTTAGTGAAAAATCTTCCCTTTATCCAAATGGGATAATATGTCCTTCATTAACAGAAGAGGGTAAACATTTTTGACACAAAGGTGTTTATTCCTCTATAGTCTGTGCATAGACAAAGGGACCCATCTTTCTTTTTCCTAAAAAGCACTGGGGTTTAGCACATTGGATGAAACCCCTTTTAAAGTTTTTGTCTATGAAAACTCAAAGTTCTACAAGCTCTTTTGGGGTCATCGAGTATAGTTTCGGTTTGGATAGTTTTGTCCCTGGGAGGATCTCAATGGAGAAGTCCATTGGTTGGTGAGGGAGGAGCTCATCTGACTTCTTTTTGCTGAATACCTCTCTCAAGTCCCAATATTCCCAGTGGATGCATGGGTCTGTGGTGACAGGCCATGCATGGCTCCACTTAATTCCTCCCTCAGTAGAGTAGGTGGGCTGAGGTCTCTTTTGAGGGCTCCCTACTGTTCCTTTGAACTTTAGAATTTGTTTTCTCCAGTTTACATAAGGGTTCCAACTTTAGAAGTCATGCCATGCCTAGGATTAATGGTCTCTCCATCCCTGGAATCATAACAAAACTTACTTACTTACCCCATTCCCATCATCATGGATTCAGTGATAAACATTTTGGGGCTCCCCCTGCCACAGTTCTATCTAGTTGGCAGAAAGCTATAGGCAGCTTAAGTTCCCTAAGGTGCAGTCCCAATTTATCCACCATTCTAGGGCTGACCAGGCATCTGGTACTGCTTGAGTCCAAAAAGGCAACCAATTCCTCTATATTCCCTGAGGAGGGCAATCTCTCCTCTCTGTTGGGAAAGACTTCTTCCAGCCCCAGTTGTAGTGGTGATGGTGGTGAACAGGCCAGGTCAATTTCAGCTTTCTCTGCCAGGATGTACCAGCCATGGTGTCTGCTGCCCCCTCCCCCCCTCTTAAGATGCAGGTGTTGCAGATATTGTTGTTTAGCCCATCCTGGAAACACTTAATGAGCAAGTTCTGCAACCAATCAGTCTGCACACCAGGTCACAGAACTCCTCGGTGTAAATGGTCATGGATCAGTGGCCCCGGCCCTGGATTGGTAGCTTTGATTTGGGTTTGAGCTTTGCAATTGCTTAATGAATCTTTCAATCTCTGCAGAGTGCCATCATAAAGCAGTTAAAAGTTGTGTAGCTCCAGGGCATCATCGCTGTGGAGGGTGACCATCCACTTTGCTGTAGCACCCTCTAGTGCCAGTGTCGCCACCCTCACTTTGGCTCCTTTGGTTGCTATGTCAGCTCCGTATTGTTGTGTATAAATCCAGATGTGGGTGATGAAAAATCCCAGGTCCTCTGGGTCTCTGCTGAATTTCGCCCCCAGAGATAGGATTTGGTGGTCCCGCTGTCTGGGCTAGCCAGCCCACACTAGTAGTAGGGCTGGCATGGTTGGGGTGGCCACCAGTTGAGGTATGAGGCCATTATGTCAGCATCCGAATCAAACTGCCTACATAATAGAAAGTAGAAGACAGAGAAATGTAGTGCAGCCAATCAGATTCAGATTGTGAGTTATACCATGATTGTTATATTGTTGTTGTTAACTTTATAGATTAAGTTTATAAATTAAAAATGATCGATGTGCCAACAAGATTTGACCTGAAGGACATGGTGAGAATAAAGGATAGTGTAAGGCACACATCAGTGCACTTAATTTGTTTGTAAGAAAACAAACACCATGGAAACTAAAGCAGAAATATATCCTATGTTAAAGAAGAAAAGATCCAAGAGATATTCAGAACAATCTATCACAATATACAAATGACATTAATTTGTTAACTGAAAGGAAAAAAAGCTTAGCAGAGCTTGTTATATGGTAAAAAAATTGAAAGTGAACAATCTTGAGTTAATCTTAAATTTTAAGAAGAAATGTAATCTCAATCAGAATACTAAATAAATTCCTGTAGAAAGCAAAGAAGCAAAAGTGGCTAGTAGTTTTGTTTTTTCAGGCACAAGAATAGATAAAATGAACATTTTAGACAATATGCTGGAGAAATACTGTAAAGATGCAAGGACACTTAGATAAAATCATGAAGGATAAGGATATTTTTTTATTAAAATAAAAAAGCAGAACATTTATAACAAAGTTTTTCCAATGGGTACGTGCAGCTGAAGCCGGACCCTGAGAAAGAAGATAGATGATTTTCAAATTACAGTACACATTTGGTGGGTGTTTGAGAAATGGTGTTGAGGCAATTTTCCATCTTTTTTCTTTTAATTCAATACAAAATCTCATTTCATCCTGCAATTCTCTTTCCAGATTAAATACAGTCCAGGAATCCTAGTTGCTTTTCTTCTGGGTTGAACTTTATGGCATATTGCTTACCCATGTATCTCATTCCTCTCTTTCTCTGCATTCTCAGAGGGAGATATACTGATAAATATTTCCCAATGCAGCATGTTTTAAATCTGTGGCAACCTCTTCATCCATATAGTTTTTTGCTGGCTAGTTAAATGATATTTTAGCTATCTTCAAATGTGGAAAACAAAAGTAATACAGCATTCCTCTGCAGTTTGGAATGTTGAAAAGTTGGCTGATGGTTCATTGCCAGGCAGAATTAGATAATGCATTCCACCGAGATCCTTCTTGGTAACTCTGGGACATCCATAAGTTCTTGTTGCTTCCCAGAATTTTGTTCAGAGTGGAAAGGATGCACGCTTAGAATCCTAGAACTGGGACTCTAATTGTCTCAAACAGATGGTTGCATTCCACTTGATAAATTCTTCTCAACTATATAATTTGTTATTATCATTGGTCACAGAGTCAGCCAAATGTTTAGACTAGATTTGGCATTTTTATCTACCTATCAAGTCCTTCCCATGGATCTGGGATAGACAAATGTTGTTTCAAGTATTTTTGCAGATATTCCAATGAACCATTGTTGCTACTTTGTCATGCCATTATTTGTGTCAATCTGTGTGATCTTTTTGCATCAGCTAACCAGGTGACCCACTATTTTTTAAAATCTTTTTTTGTAGAGGTGTCATTTGCTGTCTATTGGTGTCTTCTCAATTCTGGCTTTTATGGATCTGTTCTTAAGGGCTCAGTCTTATGCAGCCAGAATTAGCCACTCTGTTTGTTTCTTCAACTTTCCTTTAACCATTGACAGGTTTTGTTGTGATCTGCTTTGCTGGCTTATGTGTGTGTCTTCGTGAGTTTATTTACTGGCCTTGCAATGTTTTGCTTTGCTGTATCTTTTTTTTCCTTTTTGTTTGTCCTTTCTTGTTGGCCAGTTTGATCTCTCCAGTATTGAGTAAGCTTTCATCTTATAGTAGCTTCAGTGCATCTTTTTCATTGCCTTTCAGATATTCTTCCAATGCCCTTTTCCCCTTCTTCAATTGTCTGGTATACTTGCAACAGTCCACACCCACCTATTTTTCTTGGTAAGTAGAATCTGTCAACATTACTACATGGATGAAGGGCATGACTCATTGTTTTTATTTTTCTATCCAGGACTTTTAGTTATGCTTGAATCCAGTCCACTATTCCAGTGGTGTATCTAATGACTGGAATTGCCCAGGTTGCCTTGATGATATTTCCTCTACTGAGTTTGAACATTAAGATCTTCTTCACTCTAATGATGTATTCATTTACATCATACATTCTAATGATGTATTCATTTACATCATACATTCTAATGATGTATTCATTCATTCTTCTTTGTTTTATTTTTTTATTTTATTAATCACATTTCTATGCCGCCCACTCTCCAAGGACTCAGGGTGGCTTACAACAATCAACAGTATACTAAATATCATATTGCCCCCAACAATCTGGGTCCTCATTTTACCCACCTTGGAAGGATGGAAGGCTGAGTCAACCTTGAGCTGGTGAGATTTGATCTGCTGATCTGCTGAACTAGCAATCAGCTGAAGTAGCTGCAGTATAGCACTCTAACCACTGTGCCACCTCGGCTCTTCTTGACTCAGTATGCTTGATGTTGGAAGCTTGAAAAATACCCAGATATTTATAGAGATCTTTTCACTACTTTTCCCTGTCATGGTAAGACACACTTGTGGAATCTAAACTCCATTGTAATATCTTGGCTGTATATATGGACAGTGTTGAGCAGTGATTCTATTTCAGATGGTGTTTTTCCATAGCCTCAGATCATCATTATTATTATTTCACGACAATATGACATCCCAGCTACCAGTTCTTTAGGTGGTATTGGCCTTTATAAACATCACATTCTTCCCAAGAATGTAAGATCTAATAATATGTATCAGCATAGTATATTTGCAATTCCAAGCAGTGTTGTCTTTTGTAATTGACAGGTGGAAATTTTGCCAATGTGCAAGTCTTCTAAGTGGTCGTCCAAGATTTTTTGCTATGGCATCTAGTTTGCTGATAATTAATGGGAGCACCATAACTGGTTTATACCTTTCAATTTTGATTTTCAGATCCTAATGTTTTGTAATCTTCTCCAGTTCTTTGTCTAATATTAAGCTACCCCACGGTAATGCCACATCAATTGCCCACACTTTCTTCTTTTCAACCACAGTTGAATCTGGTGTGTTGTAAGCCAAGACTTTATCTGTTTTCAGAAATCCCACCATATATGGTGGTGGCGGTAATGTGACTGGGTGGGCGTGGCCAATTTTTTAAAAAACTTTTAAAACCATTTTTTCTACAACCTCTTCAGCGAAGAGATTGTAAAAAAATGCTTTTAAAAGGCTCTGACAATCCCAGCTGAGTTGCCTGATCGGCAGAGACTTTTTTTCTTTTAAATGACTCTGACAATCAGGCAACTCAGCTTGGATCGTCAGAGGCATTTAAAAGAAAAAAGGGGGTTTTTTTGTTTTAAATGCCTCTGACGATCCAAGCTGAGTTTTTTTGTTTTAAATGCCTCTGATGATCCAAACTGAGTTGCCTGATTGTTAGAGGCATTTAAAAAAAGGGGGGGGGAGTTCTTTTAAAAGCCTTTGATGATCCCAGCTGAGCCGCGTGATCATCAGAGGCTTTTAAAAAAACTTTTAAAAGCATTTTTTCAGCCGAAAAGGTTGTAGAAAAAATGCTTTTAAAAGTAAAAAAAAAGCCTCTGATGGTTGTGTGGCTTAGCTGGGCATGGGGGTGGGGGCAGGAATTTTTGTTACTGATTGTCTGAACCACCCACCTCCATCGCTACCAGATCAGGCTATCCGGTCCGAACTGGGAGCATTTCACCCCTGCTATATTCTCTCTTTAGTGAACTGTTTCCTTGACTTTTTTCTTGTTACTTTTATGTTTAAAGAAACTTTTTAAAAATTATCTTTGACTTTTGTTGCAAGTATTTGTTCATTCTGAGCCTTTGCTTCCCTGAATTCATCTTTGCAGATTCGGGATATCTGCTAATATTCTGCCTTAATGATGTGTCCCTCCTTCCATTTCTTGTACTTATCCTTTTTGTCTTTCAGTTTATCAGAGAGATGATCTTTGTGCAATCATGATGGTTTCTTCTTGGATTTCTTGTTTTCCTTTTTTAGTGGTATTGTGTTGGACTAGGCTTTGATGATCATATTTTTCAGTGTTTCCCATGTTTTTTGAGTTTTTTTCCACTTTTTTATCTATGAAACTTTTATCCATGAAATTTTGCTTAGGCTCTCTCTGAATTTGTTAAAATCAGCTCTTTTAAAGTTTAAGAAACTGGTTGGATTACATTCTATTGCTTTGTTTACAATATATTTAATTCCACTTTGACATGGTCATTCTTGCCCAAAGGTCCAACAACTTCAATTCCCTCTATCACTTCTTCTCTATTAGTAAGAATTAGGTACAGAATAGCTTTTCCTCTAGTTCCCGCCTCTATCTTTTGAATGACAAAGTCATCAGCTAGTTAACCATAGTTTTCAGATTATAAAATGCTCTGGAGTGTAAGACACACATTAATTTTGGGGGATGAAAACAAGAAAAAAAATCTGCCTCTGCCTACCAGCATCCATTGGTATTCATCTGGCTAGTATCCTTTTAGCAAACAGCAAACAGTCTGGTCAGCTTCAGGACATTATCACAGCCTGATTCAGCACAAGCAGATGATTGGTGGTTGGATAAGCCTCCTGGAATACTGCCAATCAACTGTCCCAGGCTGTGGGGATCACCACAGCCAATCACCACCTCCGTGCATCACATTTTTGGCCTCTGCACATCACGACTTTGGCCTCCACATGCTCCATTTTAGACCTGTTCCAGGCTGCGGGGATTGCCACAGCACATCGCTGCCAATCGCCACCTCCACACTGCATTTTTGGCCTCCATGTGTTGCATTTTCGGCCTCTGCGCATTGCATTTTTGGCCAGTTCAAGGCAGCAGGGATTGCTGCCACTGGTGCCGACTGCCACCACCTGGAACTGGCCAAAAATGTGATGCATAGAGGCCATAAATAGGGCATGTGGAGGTTGAAAACGCAATGCACGGAGGCCAAAAACACAGCGCACAGAGGCAGCAATTGGCGGCAATGTGTTGTGGTGATCCCTACAGCCTGGAATGAGTCTAAAATGGAGTGTGCAGAGGCCAAAAACTTGATACACGGAGGCTGAAAATGGCAGGTGGGGCTTCAGCAACATTCAGTGTATAAGACGCACCACAATTTTCATCCACTTTTAGGTGAGGGGAAAGTGCCTCTTATACTTCAAAAAGTACAGTAGTTAGGAATATGTTTGATCTCCACTTGCTGTAGAGTTTGCTTTCCAGTTTATATCAGGGTAGTTAAAGTCTTTCATTACTACTGTGATGTTTCCTACGTATATTTGTTAATTGTTTAGCAAAAAGTTCATCTATTTCTTTGCTTGGTTGGGTGGCCTGTGGTATATGCTTATACCAATGTTGCTCTTTTTTCATTTTATATTGACCCATATGGATTCTAGAAGGTTTTCATCCTTGGTTTCATGGATTTCTGTAGATATGTAGTGATCTTTTATATATATGCAACTCCACCTCATCTTTTGTTAGATCTGTTTCTTTTGAATAGTTTGTATACTTCTATCAGTACATTCCAGGCATGAGTTTCGTCCCACCAAATTTCAGTAATGGCAACTATATTGTATCAGTCCTCATGTACTAATACTTCAAGTTCACCCTATTTGTTCCCTTAACTTTGAGCATGAATGTATAGGCATTTGAGTCCTTTATTGGTCTTGGGTATGTTTCTTATATCTCCTACTTTGTAACTGGGATTTCCATCCTTTCCATCACTCTGTATTTCATTATGTTTTTATTTCTTTTTTCTCTTTACTCCCTTCCTCCTTATGTGATTGGTTGTCTAGTTGTTTTTGCTTGGAATTAGGTTCCGTATGTTGTGAAGATTGCCTCCCCCCCCCCCTCAATTTTAGTTTAAAGCCATTTGGATAAAATGAGCCAGTCATTTTCTGAATATATTGTTTCCAGTTCTTGTGAGGTGCAATCCATCCCTTGCCAGTAGTAAGGAGTAATGCAGCTATTGCAGACCATAGTCTAGGAAGCCAAAGTTCTGTGGACGACACCAGTTTTAAGACAGTGGTTCATTTCTAAAATCTTTTGCTCCCTCATTGCATGTTGGCCTTTTGTTGGAAGTATAGACAAAAACACCAATTGTGCTCCTAATTCTTTAACTTTCTTCTTTAACTGTTTGTAATCTCTTTATTGTTTTCATATTCATTGATGTGTCATTGGTCCCCACATGTAGGAGAAGAAAGGGGTAGTAATCTGTGGAGTTGATTATTTTAGTAAGGAACTCAATTACATCTTTGAGTTTTGTTCCAAGGAGATTATATAACTCCCTAGATTGACTGCTTGGTCTGCAGACTATAGTTTCTGTTCCCCTAAGATTTGAATCTCCCATCACCAATGTTTGCCTTTTTTCCCCTAGGAAAGTCTGGAATACTTTTCTTCCTGTTGCAGGAATGCTGGTTGTGCCTCTTTTAAAGAAACTATTGATGAATGGTCTTACCTGAGTGTCTGTATGTTTTCTTCCAGACGGAGATTATGAAAGCAATAGTTCAGTTTCAGAGGGGCTTCATTGGAGTGGGCTACGGTAGATAGTAGGGGCTTTTCTCTTGGTTGTTATTTTCTTCTAAAAGTGACATGTTTCCATCAGTCTGGCTCTTTAGATACTTATGTAGGCTTTTTTTAATGAAAGCTGTTTGTTCCCCATTGAGCGTATCCGTTTTCTTTTTTATACTCATATATGGGGTCATCAGTTTTAAAGAAGCTGCTCGCTCCGTATTGTGTTTTATTTTGGTGTAGTCTTCTTGTTTAGGCTGGGATTCCTCACTTTGCTCATTGAGTTTCAGAGTGCTAGAGTTGCCTCTAAACCCTTTACCTTTTCTTCAAGGACCTTTACCCCTTGATGGCTTGTAGAAATTGACCGTGTAATGCTTTTCCTTTCCAGCATTCTGTTCGTGTTTTTCTTACATTATTTCAACATTCACTTTTTTTTGTTTCTTGTATATTTAGTTCCAATTTTTAGCTTGTTCCTGGATATTTTTTTACATAATCTGCCAATGCATGCTTTTCTTCTTTGACAGTTTGTTTGATCTGAAAGAAACTTCTGCTTTCATTTATGCAGGGCATAGAGATAGTCCTCAAATTACGACCAGTCACTTAGCAACTATTCAAAGTTATGACACACCCAAAAAAGAAGACCTGGATGACCTGAAGTTCTGATGGTTAGGCTCCCTCTGTGATCATATTCATATTTGATAATCAATAATCAAATTCATATATGAATTCAAGACGGTGGCAATGGAGGAAGCATAGTTACACATTGCAGGGAGTTAAAAGAAAAGAAAAGTAAGATAAATGATAGGAGGAGAGGTGGAGAGGGAAAGACAAATCATAGAATAAATCATAGAGAAAGAAAAATAAGAGGGAAAAGGAAAAGGAGAGGAAGACTAGAGAAATAGGAGGAAAACGATCCACAGCGAACTTGCCCTGCTGAGAGAAGCCCAGCTGCACCCGAGAGGCTGTCCCAAGAGCACGGAGGCCCATTGAAGTGAGGTGAGCAGAGAGGTAAAACACACACTGGAGAACAACAAGGCGAGCCGGTGAGCAAGTGGGACCCAGCTGTGGGGCAGAAAGGAAAACCATTGATGGGGCAGAGAGGAGAGCCAACTGAGGGCAAAGCAACAACTGGCAGAGAGGGAAAAGGCGAGCCGGTGAGAGACAGAGAGAGAGGAGCAGGAAGGAGGAGGAGGAGAACCGGCTGTGGAGAGGAGACAAGAGGTGAGCTTGCCATGGTCCATCTGGGCAGTCCTGTTGCTGGGAGAAGCAGCACAAACAGAAGTCACATGGCTGAGGAGCCAAGAGCAGTGGCAGTGCAGCAGATGGGAGAGCAGATAGCAAGAGGCAGCATAATGAAGCAGATCCTGAGAGGAGCATGGATAGCAATGGGAGCGCATCAGTGCAACCGGAGGCTGCCGGTGTTGGTGGAGCATTTCAGCACAGTGGATCAGCGAACCAGTGACTGAGAACAGCAACAGAACAGTATGGGAGACCAACAGGTGAGAGGAGGTGGGGGGACTGAGAAAAGCAGAAAGAGCTGAATACCTGATACCGGCAGGAGAAAAACAAGTTGGAAGGGCGGATAAAAAGACAACACAGGACACGAGGCAAAAGAAAATCAAAGGCAAGTAGGCAATAGCAAGTACAGAACACATAAAGGCAGAGAAGTAAGAGATAAATCAAGCCCACAAGAAAGCAGGGAGGGAAAGGATTACAAGAAAGAAGGAACAATCAAAGAACATCCCAGTACAAGCTAAGAACAAACCTCATACTTAAGCCCACTAAACACTATAAAAATTTTAAATTGGACAATGTAAATGATCTGCTAGACCCTTAAAATTTTAAAGTAGACAATTTGAACTGTAGGACTTTAAATCCTTAAATTAGGCATTCTTTAAATGTTAGAACCTTAAACTTTAGCTAGACGTGAGTCCCCCACATTTTAAATTTTAAATGATCTGTTAGAACTTCTGTATCCCAAATTGGACATTTTTCCCTTTTAAAAATCTATGGTAAAACCCTCTACACTTTCACTCTCAATTTTTTGTAAACCCACTCATGGAAGAAGAAACCGATACTTTGTGATCTGCAGAACACATTCCATGTATATACTTATGCCCATAGAATACCCAAACTACATATGTACCAAATGTAAATTAATCAAGTTACTAGAAGAAAAAGTAAAGGGTCTAGAGAAAATTCTAACCATTCTGAAACTCGATCTACAAAATGAAAAACCCCAAACCTTGCAAAAAGAACATGCCCAAACTGAACATAATAATGACCAAACAATGTCTAAAAGAGTTGACCCCCTAGAGAAAAAAGACAGATGGAAATATGTCACTCAGAAAAAAGCACAAACCTAGTACAAAACCCGTGTCCAAACCAACCCACTCTGAAGCAGCCCCACTGGTGCTAAGCAGTCGATATCATGGACTCTCACTAGAAGAAAACATGCAGACACATAGAGAAGAAGCACCATCAAATGTCCCTAAAAAAGTAGCACCACCAAATGTGATAGATAGAAAAACACCACAAACCTCCCTAGGGGGAAAAAAAAAAAAAGACAAGTGTTGGTGACTGAGAACAGCAACAGAACAGTATGGGAGACCAACAGGTGAGAGGAGGTGGGGGGACCTTGGTGATTCAATTCTCAACAGAACAGAACCTGCCATCTGTAGATCAGAGTCAATCCAGAGAGGTATGTTGTCTCCCTGGAGCCAAAATCAAAGATGTGGCTGAGAACCTAACCAAAATAATAAAACCCTCAGACTACTACCCCTTTTGTCGCACGTATGGACGAATGACACAAAAAAGGAATTGAAAACAATATTGAATAATTATGAGCAGCTAGGTGTATACTATAGGCCACCCAATTAAGCAGAAAAAATAGATATCCTTTTTGCCAACCCACTAACAAATGTATGTAGTAATGGGGGATCTCAATTACCCTGATATCAATTGGAAAACTAATTCTGCACCAAGTGAAAAATCAAATAGGTTCCTAACTAACCGAGCTGATAACTTTGTTGTCCAAAAGGTAGAGGAGGGAACTAGAGGGACAGCCATATTGGTCTTAATACTTACAAACAGAGAAGAAGTAATAGAGGAAGTTGAAACTACAGGAACCTTGGGTGAGAGTGACCATGTCATACTAGAATTCAGCATAACGCAAACACAAGCTATAGAACAAAATGATACCAGAGTCTTAGGTTTTAAAAGAGCTGATTTTAATAAACTCAGAGAGAACTTGTGAAAGATTTTTTGGATGAAGATTCTAAAGGGGAAAACAATTCAAGAATCTTGCGAATCTGTGAAAAATACGATCATAAAGCCCAGACCAGCGCAATACCGCTTAGAAAGAAAAACAAGAAATCCAAGAAGAAACCAGCATGGCTGCACAAAGATCTCTCTGACAAATTGAAAGACAAAAAGGACAAGTACAAAAAATGGAAAGAGGAACACTTAACTAAGGCAGGATATCAGCAGATAGCCAGAATCTGAAAAGACGAAGTCAGGAAAGCAAAGGCTCAGAATGAACAAAGACTTGCAACACAAGTCAAAGATAACAAAAAAAGTTTCTTCCAACATATAAATAACAAGAAAAAAATCAAGGAAACAGTCGGTCCACTAAAGAGAGAAGGCAGCAAGGAAGTAACAGGCAACAGAGAAAAAGCAGAGCTGCTTATCTCATTCTTTGCACTGGTCTTCATGCAAAAAGAAATTATAGCCCAACCTACCAGAAAGATAACTGTAAAAAACAGACTGGAAATAAAAGTTAAAACAAGCAAAAAAAAAAAAAAATAGTAAGAGAACACCTCTCTGATCTTGATGAATACAAATCACCTGATGGATTACATCCCAAAGTTCTAAAGGAGCTGGCAGATGTCATCTCAAAACCATTGCACCACTTTCAAAAATCCTGGAACACCGGGGAACTAACAGAGGACTGGGAAAGAGCTGATGTGGTTCACAAAAGGGAAAAAAAAAAAACAGACCCAGGAAACTACAGACCAATCAGCCTAACATCACTACCCGGGAAGATACTGGAAAAGATAATTGAAAAATTCATTTCTAGGCCAACACCTAGTAATAACTAGCAGTCAACATGGGTTTGTTAAAAACAGATCATGCCAAACCAATCTTATTTCATTCTTCAACATAGTGACTAAATTAGTAGACCAGCGAAATACTGTGGACATAATATACTTAGACTTCAGCAAGGCATTTGACAAAGTAGACCACAACCTACTTCTTTGTAAGCTAGAAAAAAGTGGGATAGATAGCTTCACTGCCAGATGGATTTGCAACTGGCTGACAAACTCAACGAGTGGTCCTTAATGGGTCTAAGTCTACATGGAGAGAAGTAAGCAGTGGGGTGCCACAAAGTTCCGTCTTAGGCCCAGTACTCTTCAATGTCTTCATAAATGATTTAGATGAGGGAATAGAAGGGGAACTCACCAAATTTGAAGATGATATTAAGCTGGCAGGAATAGCTAACACCAGGGGTGAAATGCTATTGGTTCGGGCCGGTTCGCCCAAACCGGTAGTAAAAAACGCTATTGGTTCACAAAACCGGTAGTAAAAGAATGTAAAAAAAAAATTCCAAAAATCAGCTGAGCAACGCGCAATCATCAGAACTTTTTTAAAAAACTTTTTAAGCATTTTTTAAAGTATTTTAAAAATACTTTAAAAAGTTTTTTAAAAAAAGTTCCGATGATCGCGTGTTGCTCAGCTGATTGTCGGAACTTCTTTTTTTTTTTACTTTTTAGGCATTTTATTACTACTGGTTCAGGTGAATAGGTAGTAAAAAATGCTTTAAAAAAGTAAAAAAAGAGGCTCCGACAATCACAGCTGTGCCGCACAATTGCCGGAGCCTTTTTTAAAAAAACTTTTTAAAAGCATTTTATTACTACCTATTCGCCTGAGCCGGTAGTAAAAAAAAATACTTTTAAAAGGTAAAAAAAAGAGGCTCTGATGATCACAGCTGTGCCACATGATCATCTGAACCTTTTAAATGAATTTTTTTTACTACTGGCTCGGGCGAATAGGTAGTAAAAAATGCTTTTAAAAAGTGTTTTTAAAGGTTCCCACGCACGCCACGGCTTATCACCCCCCGCGTTGTTCTACTTACCTTCCCAAGCCTCTTTTGGCACGCACTGCATGTGCACATGCAGTTCACATTTGGTGCGCATTGTGCATGCATGCACACATGCTTTTGGTGCATGGCATGCATGTGTGGCCAGCAAACCGGTAGTAAACCGGTTCAGATTTCACCACTGGCTAACACCCTAGATGATTAACCTTTTCCAGACCAAGTGCCCAATGCCCATGTGCGCACCCGAACTCCCAAAATGCAATGCATGCACAGCCCCCAGCACATGTATCCCACCCTCTGCACATGTGTCCAACCCCCCCAGCAAATGAGCCTCACCCCTGCGCATGTGTGACAGAGACCCAAAGAGCAGCTAATTGGTAGGAGGTGCGCGCGCATGCACAGCAGAGCTGAATTGGGGCAACCGATCGCATGCCATCAGAGAGGGTGCTGTGTGCCACTTCTGGCACGCATGCCATAAGTTCGCCATCACGGCCGTAAAAGATAGGCTCAAGGTCCAGATGGATCTTGACAAGACTTGAACACTGGGCCCTATCTTGTTATTGTTAAATGAAATACAATGTAGAGAAAAGTAAAGTCCTACACTTAGGCAAGAAAAACCAAAAGCACACATGTAAACTGGGGGAAACCAGGCTTAATAGCAGTGGCTGTGAGAGGGATCTTGGGACTCTTAGTGGATAATCAGCTAAATATGAGCCAACACTGTGCGGTGGCAGCCAAAAAAGCCAATGCAATCCTAAATTGCATTAACAGAGGGATTCAGTCAAGATCAATAAGGTACTAATACTACTCTATTAAAGCCTTAGTAAGACCACACCTACAGTACTGCATCCAGTTTTGGTCACCACACTATAAAAAAGATGTTGAGACTCTAGAAAAAGTGCAAAGGAGAGCAACCAGGATGATTAGGGGACTGGAGACTAAAACATATGAAGAATGGTTACATGAACTGGGCATGGTTCGTCTAGTGAAGAGAAGGACCAGGGGAGACATGATATCCGTCTTCCAATCCTTGAGGGGCTGCCACAGAGAGGAGCGGGTCAACCTGTTTTCCAAAGCACCTGAAGGCCAGACAAGGAATAATGGATGGAAATTGACTAAGGAGAGATTTAACCTAGAAATGAGGAGGAACTTTCTGACAGTGAGAACAATCAGCCAATGGAACAGAAGTTGCCTTCGGAAGTTGTGGGAGCTTCATCACTTGAGACTTTCAAGAAAAGATTGGGCTGCCATTTGTCAGAAATGGTGTCGGGTCTCCTGCTTGAGCAGAGGGTTGGACTAGAAGACCTATAAGGTCCCTTCTAACTCCACATCATGACCACTTTTTATGACAGTTTTGCCCAAAGTACTTGCTTCTGGTTTTCACCAAAACTGTGTCCATAGCAATCCATTGCTTAAAGACCATGACATTCATTTTATGGCTGTGGTGTTCATCAAAAAGTCATAAAATCAGATCAGTCACCAGATCAATCCTTTTTTACGACCATTGCAACATACAACTGTAATGAGCAAGTTCCATTATGGTTGCATATAAAGGGCTATGTGTACAGCTTTTTTCCATACAGTTTCAGATTATTATTACTAATAGTTGGAGTAATAATACCGGTATGTTCCAATAAAATTTCTGCTTTTTTAAATGCAGAATCTGTTTCCACTCAGGAATGTGATGGGATTCTTGCACATATTTCCTATGCATTCAAATTCTACTTTAAGGAATCCCTAAGAGACCGGAATGGATTTTGAAAGGGAAAGAGAATCTATAAAATAAAGAAGGCTAACAGGAAGTAGTCCTGTTCTATGAGCAAAGGTTTTCTCATATGAACTATTCATTTTATGTAAACAATGCTAGTTTTAAGTATACCAAAATATTATTGGTTCCTAATCATGAGCAAATGATTAAATTAAATGATTGCTAGAAATAAAAGGATTCAAATGAATTTCCTTCAAAATAAGATCCACTCACTAAAGAAATACTCACACTGAATTATTAAAATAAAACTTTATTTACCATAATTTTGTCAGTAACTAGTAATGCCAATTTTAAAAAAATATAAGGTGCATAATTGAAAATAAAAATAAATTCTAATCCACTTAAGCTTAAATTAGGGGTCAGCAGCCTACGGCTCTGGAGCCGCATGTGGCTCTTTCATCCCTCTGTTGTTGCTCCCTGCCACCAGTCAGGTCCACAATTGATAGGACTTTCAGTTAGGATAGGTAGAGGAAAAAGAATGCCGCGCTGGTTGGAGACACTATGGTGGGGGGAATTGGACTTCCAGTTGGCTCCAGAATTGAACGGGGGGCTTTTGGTTAGGACCTTTGTGGCTCTTTAAGTATTTAAGGTTGCTGACCCCTGTCTTAAATCATACCAAAACACACACAAAAAATATTTTTAAGAATATTGCAATAACTGGCTTACCATTGCATTAGCAAACTATGAACTGAAATATTCTAATATTAAACTACTGTAACTGCTAAAATAAAAAATTCAAGGTTGACTAGCAAGGCACTTCTTGCCAGTTGACAAAAAACCTATAGGAGCAGGGAGGGGTATGATTAGAAGGGGGGAAAGGAATTTACATGAGTCGTTTGCAGCCTGCGAAAATCTTGTAACTCCAAGGTCAGACGCTGAAGATTTTTGGAAGGTGCAGCCTGTTTCCCAAAACAAAAAATTTATCCTGGATTGGTGGATAGTGGACAATTCCGGGTAAGGAAAAAGGGTCTTTACTGTGCTGCGTTTTGCACCAGTTCTTTTGCACTTAGAACTGTCTTTGCTTTTTCTGTGCTTATATGAATCTGTCAGTAAAATTATACTCTTGGTAATCAAAAATGTACCAGGAGTTTCTTTCGCTGCACATGCCAACAGGATGGTTGACGTATGCTCTCCTGTTTTTGTTTTATCACTGCATACAATATGCTCTGCTTTAATTTAGTGACACTGGACTCGCAGTTGGCATATTATTAATTATTTGCAAATTATCTTGACCTCTCAGTACTGAGGTCTAGACCAGTGGTTCCCAAACTTTTTCAGTCCACCGCCTCCTTGGTACTACAAACTCATCCTCAGTGCCCCCCACCCAGGGGTGGGTTCTACTTACCTTTACTACCGGTTTGCAGCAGGGCCATGTGCACGCGCTCACTTCGCTCACGCATGCATGCGCTCCTCTGCACATGTGCAGAAGTGTTTTGGTGATGTCGGGGTCAGTGGGCGGGGCCCTCTTGCCGGTTTTACTACCGGTTCTATAGAACCTGTGAGAACCGGGGCAATCCATCACTGCCCTCCCACCCCCTATAAATAGCATTGTTTGGAATAGCGGTTTGCACGACCCACTAAGGAAGACAGTAACAGTAAAACAGTAAAATACATAGAAACAGTAAAATACATGGAATACAGCCTTGCCCCGCATGTCCCATTTTAGTGAAAAACGGGCCCTTTGGGAGGCCCTGTAACAAAAATAGCTAACACTATTAGTTAACACCAAAGAAATCCCCTGAATCAACCAATCTAGAGCAGTGATTCTCAGCTGGGGGTTCCTTTTGAATTTGCTGACCACCAGCGAGTGGGAGAAAGCAATTTCACAGAGGAGGGGATGGAGAGGGCTGTGGGATGAATTCACACCCATTCCCAGACCCCTGGGGATCAACCTGCAGTCCTCCCCTGCCTCCTCAGGTGGTGGAGCTGGGGGGGGGGGGAATGCTTTTCAAGAAGTCACAAGGAGGGCTGAGAGCTGGTTTCTGTCCCACAAGTAAGATTTGGTCCAGAACCAACCCCGACATGAAGGTCTTTTATTTGCTCCTTGTCTTCCATGTCTTTGCATTTTTAACAGGTAATAAATTAAATATCTGATGATGTCAAAATAGCTCATAACTCACCTTTCTAGACAGCTATTATCATGTCTAAAAGCAAGATACTCTTCTGCATCTTTTGTCTGGAGTACCATTTAATCCAGAGCTTTTTAATTCCAGAAGTTCAAGTTTAAAGAATGGACTTCTGGAATTAAAGCTCCATTTTTTAGCTAAAACTTAATTCACACCTGTCAATTTTGCTTGAGCAGTATGAACAATGGACAGTGTGATCCTCCAAAGGTCTGAAAAATATATCATTGATTTTTCTTTGGCATTTAAACTAGATAACCAATGTGAAAAAATGCAACAAGGAAGGACTGGAAAGCCAATTCATACTGAACCGTATTGGGTTTTCTGTTATTATTTGAATAAAATGAAAAGAAATCAAATAGTGGTACCTAGTGCAGAAAGAGATGAAATAATGGGTCATTCTCAACACTTGAATTCTCTACATTTAAAATATCTAGAAATTATTATGGTTAACTGAGTTTTGCCTCATTTTACAATTTTTCTTGCCATAGTTCAAATCAAAGTTCAAATCAAAGATTTGATAGTTCAAATCAAAGATTTCTGAGACCAATGTTGAATACTTAAATTTCAGTAGTCACCAATCCCAGTCTTAAAATGAGTTTAGAATCAGTGGGAGTCACTGATAACAATGAACTAGCTAGCTACTGATAATCAGTCCTGCCTTTCTTTTCCTTCTGTCCAAGTTTTGCAAATACTTTTTTTCCAGGTATAAGTTTTATTCCAAGGTTACAAACCATTATTGTTAGGGAAAAAATGGGTCTTCCAAGCAATTTTAAAAGACACTGTCAGAATGACTCTGCTCTCAGCCAGCCTTGTGGCTCCTTGAAAAGCATCCCCCCACCACCACATATGTAAATGAAAATAATAATCCTAGCCTTTTAAAATTGAAAATGCGGAGAATTGGGAGGATGAATAATGAGACACTAAGGGAGATGTTTCAAAAAGTAAGGGAGGCATTTAAGGGAAATAAAGAAGCAGAGAATTGGTTAGCTTGCAAAAAAAGAGAGAAAAGATGAATGAGAAGCAAGAGAAATGAGCTAATATTGAAAAGGAAATAATTGAAAAAAAAGATAAAGATGATTACACTGGGTTCAATAGAAAAAATGGAATAAGATGAAATATACTGATAATAATTAAAAAGATGAGGGGAAATTTTGAGAAATATACTTGATAAATGAAAGAAAGACTGAGTCCTGGGGTTGCCTGGACTCCATAGTGGAAAATATAAAATTGAAAATGAATACAGCAATAGAGAGGGATGAAGGAAGGAGAAGAGAGATGGAAGAAGGAAGGAGAGAAAGGGAAGGAAGAGAAGGGAGGAAGGAAGGGAAGGGAAATTAGAGTAGGAGTGAGGGTAAGAGAGGGAGGAAGAAAGGAGGAGAAGGAGAAAGGAAGAGGAAGTAGGGAGAGAAGAAGAGGGGGGGAAGAAAAAGTAAGAAGGAAAGAAAAGAGAGAGGTGGTAGGTTTGAGGAGAAAGATTGCTGTACAATAAAAAAAGATGAAATGGAAGAAAGCCAACCCCAAACAAATATAAAGATATTAAGATAAAGAATGAATTGTTGAACTTTAAAGAATAAAAGAGAACAAATATGAATAAATAGCAATAATTAGAAACACATACAAACATACACCTATTTTCTTTGAACAGAGTATTTGGCCGGTTCACAAATTTAAACAGTGTTTAGTCATTTCAATTAAATTTACAATATCTATATTTCCTTTTTGCCATATTTATTCTCATCTATTTTTTTAAAAAGCCAATATTACCCTTCATCCTCATCTCTAATATTAATCAAATTCAATTTTCCCTTCTATTCTATATTATACCCCTTCCCATTGTCATCTATTTTTATATCCATCCTCACATTCGTTAATTATGTAATATTACAGTTGTTTAATACGAATTCAACATTTTAATATAAATCAATTAGTTATATAACTAACTTTTTTGTATATTAATCAATATGAACATAAATATTCCATTTCCATGCAATCCAATTTATTACAAATCAATTAATTATATTTACCAATAATAATAAACCAAATAATTTCCCCCATATATTCTTCCACAACTTAACCATTTCTGCTTTCAACACAATATACAATAGTATCTCAATTATTACAATTCCCTAGTTAAATAGAGCTTTTTTTTCTTTTGTGCTTTAAAACCTTAAACTCTCCTCTTTTATCCTAAATTTCCCATTGTTTGCATCTACCTTTTTAGATGAGGAAAAAGAAAAGAAATCTGCCTCTGCCTAATTTTCCAAATCAGCTGAGAGTCCCAGATCTAATCAATGGGCTAATTAGCCTATGCTGAAGCTGAAAGTTGTTTTTTCTTGCTGTTTGCTTGCAAGGAGGTAATTCCACAGACCAAAGGGTGGGGGCCACCCTCCTTGCCACTTAGTGCCTCCCTGCCACCCCCTTTTGCCTCTAGCGCCCCCTGCCGCCCCCCTTGCCTCTTGCCTCCTAAGGCAACCCACCGCCCCCCAGGGGGCAGTACCACCCACTTTGGGAACCACTGGTCTAGATCAATATAGCCAAAACTTTTTGGCAGCACTGTCTTTGCTTGTTTCTGGGGAGAAATGTCTTTGATTATTTGGAGGCATGTCTTTTTTCTCCTGTGGCCATATGGCTTCAAACTTTGAGATTCACAATTCTTGAGAGTATACTTCACATGTAGCCATAGATCTATTTCTCAAGCTGGAAGGCACAAATTACTTGTCTTTAATCATGTGTTCTCCATAAAAGGGGGCACGGTATTTTAAGTCCGCATGTACTGAGCACTAAGTTGGAGAAGAATGCTGTAGCATTTCCCAAGCAATCTGTCTCCATCCCCCCCACCCCCCCCAACCCATTGCCTGTAACTAATCTCATGAGTGTCATTTCTGTTTCCACTTCTGATTGGTTCCCGCATATCACACGAGATGTTCCGCAAGGATAGAGAAAAATGAATTAGGAGAAGCCTAATGAAATATTATTTGCGCATACGGGCTTTCAGGCCAGCATCCAATAAGGGATAACTTTCTTCTCCTCAGTTCAGATAAGCACAACGTGGGTAGTGGGTGTGCATCAGTAAGATGAACAGGGAAAATTCTCCAAAGTAAAATTCAAAGGCATATTTAAATGGTATCTGGATAAAATCCAATAAAGAGGGGTCAAAAATATGCTAGTAGCAAAGATGCCAGCACAAAAGTGAAGACTAGAGAAGTTTAAGGAAAGAGTATAGGAAGCAGACACATTGAGCGTGTTTTATATACGTGAAATAATGGAAGATCAAAGTGGGAATATTGTCAACTCATGTGAGAGGCAGGAAACAGACAGCCAACCAACAAGAGCTTACATAAAATAGAAATTAAAAAGGGGAGGTGAGGGGATGCAGCAGAAACACAGGAATGCTCAGAACAAATTTCAACAGCAGTAGAGAAGCAGCAGCATTATTCTCCTTGTTTTGATTTAGGAAGTCCTCAGCGGGATGTTTTAGGACAGTTGAAGTTAGATTAATAGATTTCTTTTTTTTTTTAATGAAATTGTCAATCTATGAAAGCATAAGTGGATAGCCATTGTGCGACTGAATGGTTTGTTCCTGCAGAACTCCGAAAAGTGAATGGAGCTGGTAGTAACACTAAATTTAAGTGTAAATAAAAGTTAAAAATTAAAATTTAATTATAATCAACACAATTACTCTCCATGTATCCCATATCCTTCTGCAATTAAAAAAATGACCAATTTAATTATAAATTTTGGAGGGATCTCTTAAAATTATGGGATTGCATGCAGTCCACAAGTGGTGCAAATCTGGCATAGAAGTGTTGAAAGAAATGTCCATCTGGGTTCAGTTCTAAGTGGGGAGGAAGACACTGGAAACATGGAGGCTGTTTGGAAAGATGGTTTAATGGTGGACAGGACCACCACATGGGGTTTTGGGTCCTGGGCAAATGAGCCCATGGGTGAGAAAGAGAGAGATTTATACCCTTTCTTGGGCTTTGAATTTGAGCTTCCTGTTCCTGTGGCAAGCAATTGGCTGCTGTAGGGGTCATAGCTAACCTTGTAGGTTTTCTGAGTCAAGCTGTGCTGGGTGATGTAATTAAGAGACATGTGTTCTGAAGGATGCTGGGCAATTCCTATTATGGCTTAATGACTTTGTCCTAGTTTGGATCTTGAGTGAGGGCTTAATCCTATCACCCTGGAGCTGAGGGCCTTTTGTTTTGTAGATAAGATGGTCCAGTCTTTCTGGGCTATTAAGAAAGGTGGGAGCTGCTTTCCAAGAGCATGTTTCTCCTTTTCTCATCCAGGAGGTATAATATTCTGTCTTTTTAATATTTCCTAGAGTCTTTCAATTTTCTAGGAGAGGGGTGAGAGCTAACTTTCCACAGAAGCATGGATGCAACTAACAGAACAAAGGTGATCATGCCATCCACCAAAGCATTATTACGTTTTTGCCATGATCTGGGCTTTTTAGCCTAAGCAAAAGCAGATCTTGTTCTCAGAACTGACTTTGGTATGTCCAAATTTGCTGTGTTCCCAAATTACAGCCAACTTCATAAACCAGATTTTCCCCATCTGTCCGACCAGCATCTGCCAGGTTGAGGAAGGCCAGTAGTTCACTATAAAAAGGGTTGCTTATAAGGATCCTTGTGAGTCAAGGGCTTTTTTTGGAGGAAACCAATAAATTGGTTACATTGCTAGTTAGGGAAAGTAACTAGGCAGTTGAACCATTTTACACTCAAGATGACAACCAAATCCAGTTGTCCAATTTGGAAAATAGCTGTTCAATAGCAGAAAGAAAGAACTAGTGCAGAGGGCAAAAACCTCTGGTAAACTGGAAGTGTTATCTCCAACCTGGCCTCTTCTCTTTTCCCATAAAAAGCAAATGAGAAAGGAGCAGCCAGTCCAAATACTGATTTCCTATTTTAGACATTTCTATGGCTACATGAATGGGAATACTTTATTTAGTGGATATTCTAGGAAGAAGTTTGCTAGTTTTTTATTCTGAGAAGGAAAGCCAAAGCTTTGCATGGTGATCCAAGGAAGAGAAGTCCTCCCCCTGCTGGAGGGAAGTATGGGAGCACCGTTCAATTCCAAAAGCAAACCACTTTTCCTCTGATATACCTAAATTCTGACAGATATTTGGGACGAATTGGGTCCAAATTCAAAAATCACTGAGAATGTATGGTGTTGTTAAATCTGATTGTATGAAACCGCCTTCTATCTTGGGCACTGAACCATCATATAGCCAGAGAGTCTTCTATGTTTCCTGGTGGTTTCTAGAAAGGAGACTTCTTCCTAAACCCCCTTACCCGAGATCCTGGTTGGTGGCTAGGCTAGAGATTAGAATTGAGACCTTCAACATGCAAAGCATTGGCTACATTAAAAAAAACTGCAGCTATTTGGGAATTGCTCATTGGCTTCATGAGTTACCATATTACGGTTGGACAGTCCACTGTTGAAACTTGTAAGAATCCCCATTAAATGACAGGGCTTGTCTTGGCTGCAGGAAATATGGCATCTCCTTTCCACTCACATACTTCATTACTCCCAGCTCTTCAGATCAAAATGACTCTGCTCCGACTGTGAAATTATTTTCTGCTCCTGAGTTGTTCAGGTTGTTAAAATGACTGCCAGGTCCTCACTCCAGGAGCAGCTGCATCTTGGCAACTATTTCTTTTCCAATTTTTGTTTATTAAACACATATATTAAAACATTGGACACAGTATAACCATCCTGGCATTATCTTTGCCATACATATTAAAATAAGCAATACGTATCGTATATACCTTGTTACTTATATATATTTTGTCTATTCAGTATTTACATATATAAAGACATTGTTTTTCTATCTATATTACTTATACATTTGTCTTATCCTCTATTATTCTATTATAATTGCATACATACCCATAGTTCTCTATTCGAGACAGAATAAGTTCTAAGTTCTAGTCAGTTCATATTTTTCATCCCTCCTTTCCATTCCAATCATTGATAAAATTTGTTCCATATCTTACAATAATCTGACTCGCTTTTATTTTTCAATTCCAACATTAATTTGTCCATTTCTGCACATGTTAATATTTTTTTGATCACTTCATCTTTTAGGGGGATTTCCTTATTTCTCCAATTTTGGGCAAACATCATTCTTGCTGCTGTTATAATATGTATTATTAAATAAATTACCCTTTTACTATATTTCCCATTTATAATTCCCAATGGGAATAGTTCTGGTTTATATTCTATTTCTTTTCCATTTACTTCTGTCAGCCATAAATGACTTTTTCGCCAATATTCCTTTGCTTTTTTACATGACCACCACATATGGTAGTATGTGCCTGATTCATGATTGCATTTCCAACATTTTGGTGATAAATTTCTAAACATTTTTGCCAATCTCTCTGGTGGAAGATGCCACCTGTAGAACATTTTGTACACATTTTCTTTATATGCTATTGCCAATGTTATTTTCCTATTTTTTCCCTATAATTCTTGCCATTTTTCCAGTTGTATATTGTACCCAAAATTTATTGCTCATGCCACCATTTCTTTGACCTACTCTTCTTCCATTTTATAATCCAATAAGAAATTACAAATTTTCTTTACCAATTTATCATTTGTCCCCAGAAAGATCTTATCATTAATTCCCTGTTAATGCCCTACTCTTTCATGTCTTTCAAGTAACATGATTGGATCTGTAAATAGGACCACCACTCCATGCATCTTGGCAACTATTGTCATCATGTGCTTGCAGCTGAAAGGGATTTTCTCCAGCCTGGCTGGCTGTGATGACTTGGTGGATGGTCTAGGATTGTTGACAACCCATTTCCTCTTGGAGCTCCCTCTTAGAGGATGAGGTCTTGGTTTAAATTCCCACTTTGAGCAGATGTGGGAGTAACTCACTGAGAAGGACTGATTGGGTGGATGCAATCAGTTTTGGTTCCTCTCCTCTGCAATTTAATCTGTGTGGCTTGCAGTTCTTCCCTGCGGAATAGACCCAGTGTAGCTGTAATTCACCGGACGTGGATACCAAACCGTTACCTAGTTATGTATGCGTCTCTCTCTCTCTTTCTTTCCCCCGGGACTAACCATGATCCTCTCCACTCCTCTCTTCTCTCTCTCTCTCCATTAGAAATGGAAACATTACTGAAAATGAGCAGATGTCCACAAGATCCAGACCGATATTTCCTGTGTGCAAATGAGGTAGGGGCCATGCCTAGTATTCCTTAAACCAATATTTTATTCCTCATGTTCCCATCCACTTGAAACCAGGGCCAGTGACCAGGAGACGCTGGAGTGGAAGAGATCAATCCTCAGAGGCCACCAGAAGTAGTGTCTGTTTCAGAATGCTGAGCGTTGTTCCTCCTAGTGGGGAGAAATTCAGATGTGGGGTATCAGATGGATGGAAATCCCTGACAGTGTCTGTTTGTGGAGTGTCCTTTTCACTGGCTACTTTGCAGAGAGGTTGATGGGGCAAGTAGGTATTGAGGGACCAGGATGGGGTGGGATGAGCTCTCTTGATCTCAGTGGAGAAATGATCCACAGGAAAGCCAAAGGGAGAAATGGATGTTAGTTTTTTGAAAGCCATGGGCAGTATCCCTCGTAAACAGGCTGCTCAGTGTTGCACAGCAAGATGGGAGGGAGTAAAAAAGCGGGAAAATACACCTCTAATGAGACTTTCTAGAAGCAGGGGAGGGAGAGAGAACACCTGAAAACAAAATGTCTCTAGAGAACTGAGGCATTGTTGCTGCTAGAACACCACTCCTGGGTTCTGATCTCAGTTTGGCAAGAGGTGTGCTTGTGTGAGAAAATGCAAAGCATTTGGACCCACTAATAGGAAAGGATTATTCTGAGGTTGGAAGATATGACAGAGGGAATGTTTGTTCATGGGCTTCTTCCATTATTATAAGGACTGCCAAGAAAGAATAAATGTATTTTGTTGTTGCTGTATTGAGCCTTCAATCCCAATTCAAGAATCTCTTGGTGAGATTAAACTAAATAAGTTTAAGGAAAACAGCATGTTATAGCAGTTATATGGACAGGTCTTGATGGAAGATTTCATTTTAAATTATAATTCAGCTGCTGAATCATATACTTGGGCTCTGCAGATCTCTCTTTTCAGCTCCAGTTATTCTATTTGTAAAGGGGAAACAGAAATATTCATTGTCTTATAGAATATGGAAAAATGGAGATGATGACTGCAGAAAGTGCTTAAGAACTGCTATATAAATGAAAGCCAGTCACTAAGCAAGTCACTCAGCTGAAGAAATGTATTCACTACTATCAGGAGCAGCAGCAAAATCTTGTTGCATGGAGTACTTATGTGGAAGAATTCCAGATATATCTTAGAAGTAGCTGTGTGTGTGTGTGTGTGTGTGTGTGTGTGTGTGTGTGTGTGTGTGTGTGTGATTTGACTGATACTTCAGATTTAGCAATGGACTATTTGATTTTCCATAAAATACTGCTCATATTATTCCCACTCCTAATATTTGGGGGAATGTGTGACAAGTCAGATCCTTTGAATCAAAGTAGGTCTGTTCTTCAGTGGAACAGTTTTTATTCTGGAGAAAAATGTAGGCAAAATTTCAGTTCGAGGTCAGGAAAAAAGGGAAAGTTTAAATGACAATATAAGATCAAAACCAAAATAGCTTTTATTCACTCCAGTCCCACTGACCCCTATGGCTTTAGGTGGTGGATTTCTATTTTTCAGCCCACAGTTCAATTTGGTGATCATGGTAAGCATCTTTTGGATACACTTTGAACCAGGTTAAGTTATGGAAGAGAGGTTAATATCATTCAAAGATCTATAAGAAAATAGATTTCAG
The DNA here is from genome assembly GCA_030761175.1 of Masticophis lateralis. Taxonomy (NCBI): domain Eukaryota; kingdom Metazoa; phylum Chordata; class Lepidosauria; order Squamata; family Colubridae; genus Masticophis; species Masticophis lateralis. Next base: position 165,800,696 of record JAUDYJ010000002.1, read on the forward strand.
AAGATATATAATCTAAGAAGCGGTTTCACTATATAAAATGTACAATTGTACTGCAATTGTATCACCAAGAACAAAAACGAACAAACCCCGCCCCCCTGAAGCCCATAAGGGCATGACTTTAGATATTTTATATCCTAGTATCTTGTTGACCATGACTAATTTTGAAAAAAAAAATCAAATTTAGACCTGGTTAGTCCTTGAAGAGGACACTACCAGGAAAACTCAGGACTGTTTGCTAGACTAGAAAGTTGAAAAAACATCCTGGAAGAAGTTTGCCTATGGTAAACCAATACTATTGCCAAAAAAGAGAGTACAAATATGTTGCATTGTCACCAGGAGCCAAAATTAAATTGGAGGACTCTATTTTAGACTCTGCAAGAAATCTGTACCAGCTTGTACCATAAAGAAATGGAGTTCTTACTATAAAAGATCTGGCTCAAATTCTCAAGTTCTCTGTGTTGCATTGGTATAGCACTATAAAGGCTCCAGACTAGCTCCTTTATAAAGAAGAAAAGGATAAGAGATGGAGGGAAGGACAAATTTGAAGCTACTCTACAATCTTATACTTGCCTAGAAGCAAATTTGATTGAGCATAACATGACTTTAAGTAAAATTCAAAGGATTACACTAAGTAAAATCTTTGCCCAGTTTGAAATATGTCAAGTATTGTTGTTAATTATGCCTCAACAAGTCTAACTTCAATTCTACAATTATTCTTATGCCTGGCTCATTGACTTCAAGTGCAAGAGAGCAATGCATTGGGAACACACAGGCCCTGAAATGAAGTCTACCTGCAGGTTTCTGAGACACCAGGTGTCTATGTTTAACTAGAGTACCATTCTGCAATTCAGTTAACATTACCTTTAAAGCCAAATAAAAAGGGGACAACGTTATTTTTTTTAAAAAAGCCAACACTTTCCTATTGCCAGGATAAAATACATCTTGCAACTTTCATGGTTTTTGTAAGTTCAAATTCTATGTGAGTTAACAGAGAACATTATCAAACACCATAGCAAATGCTCCAGCTAAGAAAGGCTAGGTGGCTCTTTTCTGTGTCCATTTTTCCAGAAAGCAGCAGAATAGGACCTTACATGAAAAAAACTCCTTCTTTGGTTTAATCCCCAAACCTCCCAGAAGGGCTATAAAAATCCCTGCAGGCAAGTAAAGCTCGATGGGAATTATAATGCCACAAGGTAGCAGAAGGGTTGGGTCAGTGATAAAGCAGCAATGCCTTGCTCTGTAATTGGGAGCCTAGTTGAATCAAAATGCAAGGATGTGATAGATGACTAGTTTTGCTGTGCCACTCACTATAAGAACCTGTCTTAAAACCGTAAGATCCAATTCAATCGGAAGGGTACCTGAGGTTCGTGTTCATCCCTAGAGTGCGGATGTAGCATTTGCTCAAATCGCTACCTTGCTTCTCGATTCTCTTTAATGAAAGGGGGGGGGGGGCGGGTAGGAAAAAAAGAACGAGGAAATCGCCGTAGGGCGCCCCCATCACGTGAGGTTTCTCTTGGGGCAACTGAGCGAACCCCTCCACTAGGGCGGCCTTTGTGTCTCCCCGAGAACGCCATGCCGCCAGGGGAAGAGCGGAGGCGTGCTTGAAAATGCGCCTTGAACTCGCCTTTGGTCTGCTTTCCAGGCAGCCCCGCTTGCAGTACCGAGCATCCTTGCCGCTCTTGCAATGGACGCCGACGGGCAATTCATGGCCGCACTTGCTGCGTCTGAATGTGGCGCTCCAGCTTCTCCTTCAGGCTTGCCGGGACCCTATTGGAGTCCTTCTCCCCGCATTCGTCCCCCCCCCCGCCACCACCACACACATACTCCGCTTTTTTGGGCACAATCCTCCCTCCCGCCTTGCCTTCCCCTAAATGGCGTCTTGCTTGACTCTTATCTCCTTCCCGCAATGCTAATGCTCCGAACACTCCTCTAAAGACACTCGGGGCATCTGAAAATAAGGGAAAGAAGGGCAATGGTGGGCCGGGGTGGGGGGGGGGGGAACTCTCCCGAGCATTAGGCTCGAACATTAACCCTCCCCTGCCGGCTTCTCTGCGAGGTGGAGGGTTCCAAAGAAGCGGGGAGGGGCGCGGCTAAGCGATGGATTGTATCCACCAACCAATGACTGCGGGGTTCATGAAAGCTTCTGGCCCGGTAGGCGAGGTGGGGGGGGGGGGGCGGGGAGGACACAAAAAGGCTGAAGGGGGCGAAGAGGCGAGCCCAGCTGCCGCGCCCCCCATGGACTAGCGCCTTGCCTGAGCCTAAGACAGGCCTCGAGGGGGGCTGGGAGGAAGAGCAACCGCCCATCCCCCTCCTCCCCCCCTCGTCAATATCTCCGGGTGTAAATAGTCAAGGGCGTTTAAAGGAGCATTGTGTGCTCCTTCGCGGGTCGGTCGCCTGCGTCTGTCCCTCCTCCGTTTTTTTACTCTATTCCTTTTCCTTTAATTTTTTTTCCCTTTAAAAATCCACCCAAATCTGTTTCTTCTCTTCTCCTCCCTCCCGCGTTTTTTTTTCTGTCTGTTTCTTTCCCAGATATTTGTCACGCTTTCCTAAATCCCGCTTTGACGCCTGCGATTTCCCTTTAGCTTCGGTTCCTTCCTTCATTCCTTCCTCCCTTCATTCCTCTCCTCCCTTCCCTCCCTCCCTTTACCCCAAGAAGGGAATTGGTTTGGTCAAGAGCGGGTTTCTTTCCGTTACCGCGCAACCATTTTTATTCTCTTTCTTCCCCTCCGCACGGGCGGACCCCCCTTTTGTATGCGCCACTGCAGCTGGGGGGGGTCCAGATCACCATCGATCGGGAAGGCAGAGCGACCCCTCCCGCACGCGGGACCAATCCGTTCCGACCCGCCCCACCCGGGGAGGACGAAGAAGCCCGATTGTACGGCAGTCCACGTCCTCCGAGGAGCCGCCGCTGCCCGGCTGGACCCCGGCGCTCCCCCAGCATGGTCACTGTAGGTATTTCGCGTTTCCGTCATTCCTGTATAAGCCTTCGGTTTCGATTGGGGTCTCACCCCACTATGGGGCTCTTTGGCCTGGAAGGACGAGGGAAAGCGAGATCTTGGGGGTGGCGGAAAGGACGAGCAGATTCGCATCCCCTCCTTGTCTTTAGGCGAGGTGGACTTTGAGAGGTACAGCATAAACCCCCCCCCCCCGTGATCCCCTACCCGCGATGAAAGGCGCAGATGTGCTTGGGGAATTCACACCCACACCTGAGTCGGGCTGCGTCGTGTGGGTTGGGAAGGGCGAGTGCGGATCCTGATGGAACTGATGGCGTGTGAACGCGAGTCGGAACGATCGCTTCCATTCTAACGCGACACGACGGGGTCGGCTAGTTGCAGCCTTTTCTTTCCGTGCTGGGGGGTGGGGAAGGATGAATGGTTATGCGGATAAAATAATCATCCATTCACTTCTCCACCCATCGTGGTCGAGGTCACTCCGGAAGGAAAGAGAAAGGACATCTCCCACCCCCCACCCCCCGCCGCGAACAGCAGGGCCCCCATTGACGCCTATTCAGGCGGCGTGAAATTCGGACTAGGGTGTGTCTCTTCTCCCGTCTCTGCGTGTTTTCAGGGGGAGGGGGAGAAAGACAGCCGAGATCTTTGGGGGAGGGTCTCTTTGGGAGGGGTGCCCAAGGAGACCTTGCCCCAGCCGGCTGCGCATTTCCGCAGAGCTTCGAAGGGTCATTTTGTGCACCTTCTTCGCCTTGGGCTGTCCGCACATCCCCGGCGGGCAACCGCTTGTGCCTTGCGCACGTCGGGATCCTGCAGGTGAGGCGCTTTCTCTGCGGGATCGGAGCGCCTCGGCGTGCCTGGACAGAGGCGGCTGCCCGCGGAAGTGGGGGCTGGAGGGGGGCTTTTCCAATCTCACTAACCGACGCGTATCTTCAGGCGTCAAGGCGCAACTAACGGCCGACACCTTCGGCGCATTGGAGCGGGGGCGGGACGGGAAAGAGACTTGGAGTTGAGATACAGGGAATGGGGAAAGAGGCTGCCAGAATCGATTCCGTTGCAACGTGCCTCGGTCTAGAACCTGCATCTCTACGCTGCCGCCGCCCCTATCCTCCCGTAGAAGAGACAAGAGTGGAGAAGGACGCGGTGCTCCCTCCCGACGCGTTGCATGTCGCGGTGTACTTGCAAATACCAGCTCTTTTCCTTTGCGAAGCCCCCCCCCCCACCCGGCCGTTTCTGCTTAGCGTAATGGTCCCATTTCGTCAGCCCCACCCCACAAGCTAGAGAGAATCTGCCGACAGGAGCATTGCAACTGAACAATAGGAGCTGGCAGCAGCCTAGGGGAGAGGTCGAAGTGCCTCCTCCGCGCCCATTCGGCTTGCACTAAACTATTGCAAATGCTCATCCCCTGGCTGTGAAGAGGAGGAATGAGGCGGGAGGAGGGGGTGGAAAGGTGAAAGAAGGGATGGGAAAGAAGAAATGTGTAGATCTGAGATGGAGAAAAACCCGGTGCGTTGTGTTGTGATGTTGGGAGCCATGGAGGGCAGGTGGCAAGATCTGAATGGCTTTGGGGGTGCAAGACGGAAGCCTGGCAGACTGGGTGGATGCAAAATGACCAAATTTCTCCCTTTGCAAGAGGCAAGATGAACACTTTCAAGAAATCCTTGAGGCAAGAGAAACAGACCCTTTTGACACAAAGCCACATTGACCTTGTCGCAATTGCTCTGGGTGTTTCCCCCCCTTTCCTTGCCGCATTGTATACCCCACCCTTTGGAAATAGGGCTTGCTGAGAAAGGGGTGGGGGTGGTGGGGGTGGATGTGGGTTCTCTTTTCTGAAAGAGCCGCCTGCCTTGTGCTGGGAGAGGGAAGTAGAGAGAAAAGCCAGAGGGTCAGCAATGCAGCAGAAAGCTGGTGAGCCAGAGATGGAGAGGAAACTGGATTCTTCAAGTAGTAAGCAGAAGGATGGGGTGTGTGCTGAAGCAGGGAGGACTGTGGGGCTTTTGCAGGCAACATGGGGGGGAGGGGAGTGCCTTTGCTGTACAGTTGCTATGATTTAGCAGAAGGGGGCAGGTAGGTTATTCCATTCATTATTGTAGGTCTCCACCTCTCACTGGCAGGGAAAACCCAGATTTTTCTCTTTTACCACCCTCCATTAAGTTGTAAAGGGGTGAGAAACAATGACTGAGTGATGCTGCATCAACATAGATAAAGAGAAGAAGGCTATTTTCTTCCAAAATGAGGCTGATAGAATCACTAATGTGTGACTTGAAATGGCCCTGTTGAACTGTTTGGATTTATGTTAGATCAATCAGAATAGAGTTGGAAAGGGATCTTGGAGGTCATCTAGTCCAGCCCTCTGCTCAAGCAGGAGACCCTAAACCCAAGTTAAAATTCATCTGAATAAAATTCAGATGGGTCACAGATAACATTTGAGGTAGAAAAATTACAGAACAACATTCAGTTTAGTCTATAAGATGCTGTATCTTTCTTTACCCTTGTAACAGCAATAAAATTACTTACCTGAAATTTAATCTAGACATCCTTACAGTAGTGGGCTGATCCTCCTAACAAGCTGGGAGAGTTGCTTTCCATTTTGCAAAAAGGTTGCAAAATGAGTTTGGGTTGAATTTGAACTCTGGACAGAGGCAATATATAGTCCATCCGAACAAAATAATTCTGCTTGGATTCTAACAGTGGCTTTGTTATGTGGTTGAATGAAACTGAGCTGACAGGTTTTACTCCCTGAGCTTGCTAGTGCTGTGATAAGAAACATGGATGACAGAGAACGGGTTATCCATACTGAACAGCATTTAAATGTTTTAAATGGACCCCAATACATTTTGTGGGAAGAAAGCCATATTAATCTATGGTAGCTAAAAAACAGGAGGAAACTGGCAGCACCTATTCAGGCTAACAAATTTTATTGAAAAGCATCAGTTTTTTTACTCCATTTGATCTAATGAAGAGAGCAGCAGCTCACAAAAGCTTATGCCTATTTAATATAACTTGTACATTTGAAAAGGTATTAGCAGTCACCTTTTAATACATGGTTCTTTGAATGGGAAGGAAGGTTAGTGTGTGTTTCTGTCAATACATGTTTCCCTTCTCCCAGTTATATTTTTTTCCAATATGTCCCTTTAATTCTAGGTTTTTCCCCCTTCTACATCTATCTTCCCATATCTCACCAAACCAACGTTTTTGGTAAATACCACTTGATTTTACAATGAGACTGTCAGACAAGTTTTGCATCATTCAGGGTGAGAAACAGGAGCATGAAAATGAGGTAAAAATGTTTTTGGTAGGCAGCTGACAAGGAGGCCGCTAGGATCTTCTAGTCAAAAATACTGGGTTCAGCAGTGTCCTCTTTTAGCTTCTAGGGTGTGTGTGCATTAGTTACAGGAAGGATATCTTTACTGGGTTTGAGCGGGAAGTTACAAGCTTAGCCCTCAGCTTTAAAATGAGCTTGGTAACAGGAAATTGGACCTTTGGGGTTCTATATATTCTTCAAGACAAAAGGAAGTAGGACTCCTGGGTTCCATTAGTTAATATGCACAGCTTGGGGTGGGTGGGACCAAACAGCTGTCAGGCTTTACCAATAGGTGTGGCTGAGGCCAGAGCCTCTCCCTGGGAGGAAGAATGCTATTCTTACTCTCTAATTTCTAGCAGCATGCTACTTTTTCCCCTAGAATGATCTAAAGAGAACCAAAAAATGATCATTAGTATTGATAAAAACGCGGCTGTCAACAAGGGCTTAAAGGGGTGTGACTTCTATTGCTTAAAGAGTCCGATTTCTTTTTCTGGTGCAATACCTTGAATCTTTTTTAAAGAGGACATTCTCAAAAGATTCTTAGTCTTCAAAACTAATGGCAACCCCTAGCAAACTTTCATTTGAGCATCCAGAGCATTACTCTGTCTCCCAATTTTTGTTCAAATTGAAAACTTCATTCAAAATAGTTCATTAAAAATGGTTGTGACTTCAGTGCCAACTGCTGAATTCTTCTCCCCTTATTTTTTCCCCTGCGGCACTATCTGGCTTTACAGAGAAACTGAAGGAGCAGGAAGCTTCCATACTCTCTGCTATTTGGAAAACTTATCGCTTAGACTCTCATCATATTCTACCTCCTCCTGGCGTTTCTCATATCTTTGGATAGCATGATGGGTGGTATATAAATTTAATAAATAAAGAAAATAATGCTTTCCAAAAAAACCTCCAAAGTACATGTTTACACAACCCTGCCCCCAGGTCAGTGAGCAGCATTCTGTAGGAAACCTTGAGTGCAGACACTTGTACAAAATAATGAATGAATGATAATCCTGCAAGTAAAATAACAAACAGTGCTGCATAGGGGGAAAAAAAGACTTTGCTTATTGTAAGCAAAGTGAAACTGGACTGCAATCCTTGTAAATCCTTAGTTGAAGATGTAGTTAAGCTAGCAGGACAAGTGAAAGTGCATAGGCATAGGCATAGGACTGCATTGTGAATTCCATGAGTACTTTGGCTTCTTTTAGTATTCTGAAAAGTGCTGGGCAAAATTGACTGTTTTTACTTGTTCTGGTATAAGTCAGTCTCCAGTTTCTGACATATTCCCTTGGTAGGTAGGATGATTTCTGGGGAGCAGAAAAGACCCAATAGAACCACATGGTATTTGCTGAGGTCAGTTCCAGGATTCATTTGGCTGTCTCACAGTTAAAACTGAAGAATGCTCCTTGAGGCACATTGTGATCAGCTCTGCTTCTAGTATGCTTAATTTAGAATGATAGTTGTGCATCTTTGAGTTTTCCCCATTAAAGCGTATGCTGTTTTTCACCATTGGTTTCTTATGGACATATATTTCTGCCTATTGATTGTAGTTCTTAAGTCTTCTGAGAAGCTTTCCCACCCTAAATAGATATTTCCACATTTCAAATCATTCCTTTACCCGTCAGTTACAGCTTTTAGAATCTATATTGTAACAAATGGAGCAATTTATTTTGAATTGATATGCTGATTTGCAACTCATAAATTGTATAGTTTTGTGGTTTTCCTCAACCATTCAGAAATATCTAGTTACAGCAGTGGATACATTACATTGGAGAAAAGGTAACCCTTAACTCTACGGTTTCTTTAATCTAGTTGGAGAATTTGAAGATGTTAGAGAAAACTGTCATTGAGAAGGGAGCATTACCCCTTGGAAATAGAAACTAAATTTCTAGAAAATCAATGACATGACTTGGAACTAGTCTTCTTAGTTCTTGCTAAGGCTTTCTAGCTGTTTTCTGTTGCTCCATGGTGTGATTGTGCATCTTTCACATTCTTTCCAGATGACCTTTTAGGGCAGGATGAGCAGCCTGCAGTTCCTTTGGAACCCTTCTGGCTGCAATTGCTGAAAACAGTGATGGCCCAGTTTTTTGCTGTCAATAGAGAAGCAGATGAAAACTGTAGTCTAAGCCTTAAACAAACATGTCACTATTAAAAGAGAAAGGAAACCTAAGTCCTACCCAGGTACGACATGAATCCACCCTCTCAGTTTTCTCCAAAATAATTTAAGTGTAGCAACTGGTTACAAAAAGATTGTGCATCCCTTATTTAGAAGAATGAGTTTTGGTGGATGATTTGGGGGTGATTGATTGCACTGATGATGAATCTTGGCAGCAGCAGTTTTTGAGGATTGCTTGTTATTCCAGATCTTAGACTATGGCTGCAAGGAAGCCAGTAGGTTGTATAATAGGGTCTAGTCTACACCAGTCTACAACAAAAGGAAAGATGCAGACATTTTTTTGAACTGAATTGTAATGTTTATTTATAAGTGGCATAGCTGAAATTGCATTTGTAAAAGGAGGAGAGATTCTAAACTAAATGTTATTTACATTCATATTTTAATTTTACATTAAGTCTTGATCTAATTATATTCTCATAAAGTTGATGTGTGATTATTTCCTGTGTATGTAATATTATTTCCTTTGTGATATGTTAAAATTATAGTTGGTAGTAATTTTTGGAGAGGTTTAGAGGCTGTGCCAAGGATGTTTTTTGCCTCGCTGTATATCTTGGGATGAAAACAAACCCAAAGAACAGTTATCCTGACTCTCCTTTAGTTCTTCCAAAGACATCAGTCCCATAATTTCTATAGCAATATGGGGGGGCTTGGCTTACCTTACTGAAGGGTAATGTTTCATTTCTAATATCTTTTCTATGCAAAGGATCATTACCTATAATGACTTCTGTTCTGAACCAGGAAACCTTCCAATTGCGTGGCATTCTAAAGCATTGTAGTAAATGCTCTGTGAAGGACTACATTTTGCTGTATTCAGTCTTGGCCAGCATATTGCTTTATAATCTCTTAAACTTGCTGAGCTCCACTTTTTTGCTTTAATGGCAACCTGTAATGCTCTTGCTTCTTCTGGCATTTTAATTGCTCTCCTGGATTGGTCTGTTGTTCCTGGGACTCTGTGGTGCTCTCTTGCTTGCTGTTTAATGTGGTGTATCCAGACTTCATATATTGAGTAACTGGAAATGAAATGAAGGTTTAATAAGAGCATTCTGTCCACAGGGGCTGTCTACAGGGGCAAAGAAGGAGGATTGTAGGCACAGGATAGATATTTCCTTTACTCGAAGCTGCCTGGTGGTGGTGGTGGACTAGAACTGGCTGTGGGCAAGATCACACTCAAATATCTTCTTTCTCTTTGTGAGGGGTCCTTGCTGGCACTGATGATGTTTCCTAGTTTGGGTAATGTAATCTCTGAAAGAAAACCACCATGTTCAGAGAGTGCCAAGGACCACTCATTTCAGCCCTGAGCTACAAATATTCTCCTTTCTTGATCTTTTCCTTTCTGACACCCTCTTTTCCTCTGGCCAAATATCTGAATTGCTTGCTTATAAAGGTTTTTAAAGGTAGGAAAGAGGAATGTTTAGTTCTGGGGCCACAGGTTGACCTTAGTTTTCAGACACGAGTGTTTATATTGTATACATACATTCCAATTTGGGGTATGCGAAGTACGAAGGGCAGAAAGAGAGCAAGAAATAGCATAGTAAAGAAGAACATTTTTAAAATTGAAGATAGGAAAAGTGGGGGGAAGGATCAAGTTTACATCAACATGACTTGGTGCTTCTCTCCTTATTTTATATATTTTAGATCATCTACTTCTCCCTGACTGGAATATTCAAATTCTGTAATATCTCAAGAAATCCAACTTCTTTGAATGCAACAAATTATGTTGGTCAAGTCAACCTAGCTTATTTTAAATCTGTATCTAGGGCTTTGATGTTTGGAATCGGTGTCTTTTGATACATTTCTGGAAGACTAAAGCAATGAAACCTAGAGAATTGTGATGCATGTAGTAACTGCAGGCCACTGGAAGAGTTGCTCAGTCCTTTGGATTCCTGATGTTTATTTTACTTGATTCTGCCTATGTAATTGCAAGTGACAATGTTGAATCATAAGCTGAAAAAAACAACAAAATCTTGTGGTAACTTTAAATATTAATAGACTGAATGAGGCATATGCTTTCCTGCATCAGACAAGATCCATTTTGGTCAGAATGATAAAGGATTGTATAATTCAAATGGAAGGTGTACTGTATTGATCCATGAAAGCTAGTGCCACAATAAGCTGATTAAACTTTAAAGTGACACAAAACTGTAACACTTTATGATTATATTTGCAATAAAAGGAGCTAGAACACAATTTTAAACAAAGATAGGATTTCTACTGCAATTGCAAAAGCTGAGGAAGCTACAACCCCATGCTTAAATAACTTTTTGTCACTCTTTTGCTTTTAGCGACTTTCTAAAATTGATGTGCAAACCTTCTACTTTTAGGCATATGGCTTATTTTGCTGTCAGTGAGTCTTGAAGCTCTGAATTAGATAGCATGCATCCTGGGTCTTGATAGATAATACTGTTTAATCAAAGGAGCCCAGAGCATGTCAACCATGACTGGATCAGCTAGAGAGATATTATGAGAGACAAAGATGCCCTGCTTCATGGTAGAGATGGCTTCCAGAATTTGGCACTTTTCTGTATGGCTGGTGGTTGAAGGTTGGGTCGCTGCAAAAATACAAAGCAATGGCCATGTGAATACATATAACCACAGGATAGCAATCAAAGTCAGATTCCTTGGATTTGAGTGCAAGGGTTGTATCTCTGGCACCAATTGCAGGGGCAGTAGCATGGTTTCTTAAGTCTAATTCTGTCAATTATTAGATTCCTTAGTTCTCTGTAGCAGCGCTTGCCTCCTGGAATGAGATTTCCCCTTCTGAGATATGGATGGCTCCCACTCTGCTGTGTTTTAGAACAGTGAGGCCTTTGGTGAGGAAAAGAGAAGCCCCTTATTCGTTCCATCTGATTGGCTGCATTTGCCATCTTTTATTGATTTTATTATAATTTCTATGTTTAATTGTCGTGAGCTGCCCAGAATCATTGGAAATTGGGTGGCATACAAGCTTAATAAATTATTGTTGTTCCTGGCACATCTTTTCCATTTTCACTTACTAAAGGCGTTCTCCCTTCAAGTGCAGAAGGGCAGATGGGACCAGAGCATAGCACAACAAGGGCTACCGGTCTCCTTGGGTGCTCAATTTCATATTGCGCATGCAATATTCAGTGCTAGCTGCTGCTTTTGCAAAAGAGAAACCATTGTTATCTGCAAGGTCCCCAAATTTATACATTATTTCATTGCCTCCCTCAGCTTACCAGAAGGTCACCTGGATGAGGAGAATGAATGTCCTTCCTTTCCTTGCTTTCCAATCTCTCTCTTTATTTTCTCTCTCCCACTAGCTATTATATCACTGCGAACAGACAGAACAAATGCCTTTTCCATGTAGCCTCCTCTGGTAATGAAACTGCAGGATTTCCATCTTGAGATGTAAGAAAGTAAGTGAGCTCCTCCACCGGCAGAGCCAGAGAAAAGAGGGCTGGGAGCCATGACTTGAAGTTCTATTTCCAGCAATAGGAGGAAGGGAACGAGTGCTCTTTGTTATATAATAGTTGCAAAGCTCTTCTGGACAAATTGAAATGACTCAGCAGCTTGCCTTCTCCATTCTTAAAAGGAGCTTTATAGCACCATATCCATGTCTACATTGACACACATGCATTGCAGGTGCCGAGATGAAGTGCCAATTCTGCACTCAGCACGTGTGTGTGTGTTATGTGTGTGTGGGGGGAGGGGGGGTGCCTTCATCTGGAGACATGATTGCTTTTTTTTCCCTGGCAGATTCTGTTTGCATTTTCATACTGCTCTTTCCCCAAAGTTCTCAGGGAATTGGCACATGCATTAAGCTTACCAAGAAGGTAGACAGAAGGAATGTGAGCTGCAGGATAACCCAGCAAACATTGAACGCTGTGGAAATATTTTTAAAAATGCATTGTCCAATTAGTCCTTAAAAATGCATTAGCTTTCAGTCAATTCATTTTATCACTTAATAGCAGGATTACTGAAAAGATTGCAAGCCTTCTGAAAATAGATTTTGAAATAATAAGGTTTGGCTTAGTAGAAATTGCTAACTAAATCCGTGATGCAGCTCTTTTAAAAAGTCCTCTGTCCAGCTGCTGAAATGCGAGCACATCCTTCTTCCTATTGTTGGTCAAATTTCAAGGCCCATCATCACATTATAATTTTATAATGCAAGTTCCCTACATACAGTACCTTAAGGGAGCATATAAAATAATAATGAGTGAAAGCTTTAATCGTACACATTTAATGTGGTTTGATTTCATTTGATACATTGCTTCTCAAGAAATTTCAAGAAAGTCTTCCTATATGAGAAGTCATGACCTTTATAAAATGAGATTGATATCTTAATATTTTTTTCTTTCTTTCAAGGTTATGTCTCTATGTGTACACATGGATGTGAGAGAGGCAGGGATATTGAAAGTATATCTCTGTGCTGCTACTTTCGTTTCTTTTATATAAGGCTGTAATTTAGAGAAAATGTATATGCACATACTACTGTGTATTGCGTACTAATGTGATGTCTTTTATACCCTAAAGAGTCAAACAGATCCTGGCTGGCACTCTCATGTGTATTAGCATCCAGTTAGCACATACTGGGGGGTATTGTAGTGCTTGTGTTTTCAATATTGATAATGTAGGCCTAATGCACATCTACTCAAAAATACATCATTTTATTCAGTGGGTTTGCACCCAAATAAGAGCCCTTGGGGTAGCAGTTAAAGCTAGAAATCGGCCTTGAAGAGATAATTGAAGAATGCTCATTCTCTGCTTCATTTTCATCTTCACCCAATTTATAGTCTGCTGTTCTGTTGCCTTTGTGGCAGAAAGTAATGTCCAAAAATTCTTCTAGATTGGTGTTTGAATATAAAAACCAATAAAAATTCCAAACTTGCAAATTGATGTTCCAAAGTGGATCATTAAGTAACAAATGTTTTAGCTCTTACGGAACTGTATTTCTGCTTAAAAGGCATTGTGCAGCTTTTTTCTTTACTAGAGTTTGTGTGTGTCTGGAAAGAAAAAAATAATGAAAGAAGAAGCATGAGTTAGAGATGGAGCCAGGGATGGGTTCTACTTACCTTTACTACCTTACCTTCACAATGGGGCCATGCACATGCTCTTCTGCACATGCACAGAAGTATTTTCATGACATCAGGATCAGTGGACGGAGCCTTCCACCGGTTTTACTATCGGTTCTATAGAACCGGTGCGAACCGGGGGCAACCCACCACTGGATGGAGCATTGTCTTTACATGGGAAGAACATGATGAAGTCCTCATGGTTTGCAGTATTATGAAACATTCAGTCCTCTGTGATTGAAGATTCAAATTCAGACTAAAGTACAGGCAGACAGATTTCATAAAGTACACCAAAATAATTTATGTTTGAAATGTAATTGATTAGCCATTTTTACTAGAGTTGTGGGATCATATTAGACAAATTACTGTACATAATATGCCTTGGGTATAGGTTTGAGGTTTTGGATTGAAGTTGTATGACTCTTGACAGAGAGTCTACATTTCAGGGAGATTTGAGACTATATTTCAGGTATTGAAGTTATCTTTCCAAGTAGTAGCAGGCTGGACTGCTAGGTCTGATGAACACGTGAAAGCCAGTCTTCTCTCCTTTCTTCACTAGAATATTGTGCTTCAAACTCTAATAATGAAATCACTGCATTTGTTTTCTGCTTTTTACGAGAACAAATGATAATTTCAAAAGTGCTATTGTGTGGGAATGCAGGTGATGGAGTAGCATCTCTTCTATCAGACTAGAAAGGTGTGCACATATATTAATTATTCTCCAAAAACAAAAAATGCAGGATCAGATTTGGTCTGGTGGCATAAGTTGGCAAAGGAAACTTGAGTTTGAGGAGAGGAAGACTCTAGGTGTGAACTGCCTATGAGATGGACAGCTATATAAATTGGAATAATAAAATAAATACATAGGGCCTGTAAAGAAAACAAATCCAGAAACAAATACTCCTATGGAAAAGGCAGCAACTCTGAAGATTGCTGACTCCTTCATTCTAAGTCCCTTCTTGGTCACCTGACCCAGAGCAGTGCTTTATTAAGGGATTGGGAAGAATGGTAGAAAGCCATGCTTTCTTTGTTTTGAAAAGAAAGGCATTTTTAATGGAGAAGTAGACATAGCATAAACATTGCTTATTATGATCAAAGCCATTAGAAGGGATATATTTTTCTTCCCTTTTTAAAAATTCACATGTGGCAGTGAGATTATAAAATCACTATCTGTCCTCTCAAAAAAGACGCTTTGATGGTGAATTGGATGCTTGCAATTGAGGCAAGAGGATGAATGATTTTATTGTCACAGATCAGACTCAAAGATGATAGAAAATCTTGGAGTCCCCCAGGGAGCTTTCTTGACTGTTTTGGTCTGGGACTGAAAGAGTCTGGCAATCACCCTTTCAGAGTGTTGTTTGCTTGTTTGAGGAACAAAGACCAATGTCCAACCAAGAGTCCTCCAAGATTCCTCTGAATGTTCTAAGACACAAAACTCTTTGCACATTCCTTGTAAGGAAGGCTCAAGAGTTGCTCCCTCTTACTCTTTTCTTCATTGCTATTTGATCTATCAGAAGAAACCTTGCATTGGTTTATTTATTTATTTAGCGTATGGCAAATATATGGACTTATAATAGTTCATTCAAGGACAGGGTGGTCTATGTTGAAAAAATCAGACATTGGGACAGTGTAAGCGCTTGATGGACATTCGGACACAGTGTGGTGGATATTTTGTCGATATTTTGCAGAACAAACAGGAGAGAATGTAAATTTCGCAGTTCAGGTACCACACTCCTGCTTATTGATGCCTCTAAAATGTTATGTTTCTGTGCAGGTAATATGTTTACTACTGCAATTGAGTCTGCCCAAGGAAAGAGCAGGATGAGCCAGAAATAGGGTTTTCCTACCTTGCCAAAACAGCTGTTAGTTCCTGTGAGTATTGATGTTTTTGGAATGCTGACTAAAAATGTCAGAATCTGCCACTTTGCATGGGTCAAAATGATAAAATGATTTCCAGGTTAAAAAAAATGATTTCCCTTCTTCCCCACTACTGATTAAGCAGGAACATTCTTACCTCTTCCAGAAATACAGATCATGCCCTTGGAAATTAAGCATTCATTTGAAAGTTTTAGAATTTGAAACAAGTGAAGAACAACTTTAAATATCAACTACAGTTAATATTCCTTCTAGTTTTATAGAAAAGCTAGCCAGGAGACCTTGATTCATGGTATGCTCCACATTTGATTAGATGTTGTGCATTATCACCCTGAAAATTACATGGACCCCTATCCTGGGCTAAGATCACATTCCATATCTTATTTACACCTATTTACTCTTCAGAATGAAAGTGGCTAATTTTCCCTTAATGTCTTGGGGGAAAAGAGGACAATCTGAAGTGCTCTAAAGCAAAATGCATGCATAGTACTTTTTACTGTGGATTCATTAAATGAGAACTGGTTAGCAACACTTCCCTGTAAATTGTGGATCACAGAATTTGGATTCCCAATTGCATAATTACACTTAGGCAGATAGAGTTACAGAATCTTTCTAGTTAATACAGAGAAATTGATATTGAGATGATGAAATGGAAATTTACTTCTGTAATACCGGGTACAGCAAATTGGAAATGAAGGCAGCAATATACCCCAATTTCTTTTTATTTAAGAAGAATTCAAGAGCATCAGTGTTTGGAAGTTGTGGATGGATCCCTTCTAGAAAAATATTTTGAAAGTATGTGAAAGGTAGCTTATCCCAGGGATATGTTTTTAGTCTCATGCAAATGGTAGATGGGTATCCTGGGATCAGGGGTGAAATTAACTTACCTTTGCTACCTGTTTGCAAATGTGAGCGCTCACTCGCGCCTCCTCCACACATGCACAGGCCCTTCTGTGCATGCGAAGAGGGTCAAAAATGGGACATGATGAGGTAGGCGGGGCCTCCCACCTGTGGCACTACCGGATCGTGTGAACCAGATAGATCCAGCTGAATTTCACCACTGCCTGGGACCCAATAGCACCAGGCAATTTTCACCCAGGCAAATAACTCTTCCTGGAGGGAGACCTGAAAGTTGTCTTTCTAGGGAATTTTTGAAATTTGATTAAGAGCTGTATGATAATAAGTCAAGGACTGTATGTAACTTTTTTTTTAATTGAAAAACTTTTACAATACAATTTTTTCATTTCCCCCCCCATTTTCCCCCCTCCCACCCCCCCTTCCCTTCCCTCCCCTCCCTTCCCTCCCTTGACTTCCATTTAGTAAATGTATATAAAATTATTCTATCAAATATTTGCTAACCATAAATTTATCAAGTATTTTAAACACCCCCCAATCCCCCTCACCCCCCCTTGACTTCCGCTACAAATTTTTTAAAAAACCCTTACTTATATTAAACTAAAAAGGATACAGTGAAACGTTTAGTAATATAATAAAAAGACTAATAATAATAAAAATATTTACCTCAATTACCAATTTTACCTCAAATACTCAGTTATCCATCAATAATATTTTTAATCTTTAAGCCCCACTACAAAATGTTAACATTTCTATCAATCCCATATCAAATAATTTTCTGTATCAGACACTCAATTTTTAATCCTTTCCTTCATCTTGATTAAAATTAGATACATTCCAGTTACCTTCCTCACCACAAAGAAAAGAAAAAAAACCTTAATAATTATTTACGTAAATCAGACCCCCTTAATATATACTAATAAAATATATAACAATCATATCTAATAGTTTTCTATCTTAATAATCCAAATCTTAATCTTCTCTTGATAAATATAGTATCCAACATAATTATTATAAACTTCATGTTCTTTCAAAATGCACAACAATTATATCAAATAAATTTTCTATCTCAGTAGCCAAATTTTCATCTTCCCTTCATCTTGATCTTGATTGAAGTTAAACAACTATCTTCTAACACAATATTTATAAACTAGTTCTTAGTTCTTATTCCAGCTGCCCCCATCAGCAACAAACATCTCTTCATATGTAAATCCCCCCGAGTGACTTAATGTTTATAAAATCCAACCACGAAGGTATCTTGTAATCCTCTAGGTAGATCATTCAACCTAACTCCTAATGTATCCGTTAAAAGAAGAACAAATGCAGCTCATACAAGCTGCACTCCCAGATGTTCCTTTAAAACTCTTTCAAATCCTGCCAACCTTTCCACCTCCTTCCTTCGGGTTTCCAAGATGTTTTCATCTTCAATTTCATTATCTAGATAATTAATTCCAATAAATTATAATAGGGTAATCACAGATCCTCTGCATATATTGCAGTGATCTGTTTAACTTTCTCAAGATGTCAAATCCAAATCAGGATGAGTTTTGTAACAAATGTTAAGTCCATTATCATGTAAAAATTAGGTATAACGATGGTTATCTTTCAAACTATTTCAAATAATCCTTTCTGTAATACATTCCATCTATTCATAAATAACCTTTAGGTTTCACCAAGCGATTCCATCAACAGACACAGTTTCGGCTGCAGTTCAGTTTCAGTGGTTTTCAGTTTCTTTCCTCCCTTGACTTGTACTTTCTATTGCTTCTCCTCCTCATGCTTTTCCACTTGTGGAATACTGGGCCTCTGCTGTTTCAGTAATATTTGTTTTTCATCTCGAATTATATGTTTATCTTTCAATTCTTGCTTCAACTGTTCAAGGCCCGGTACCACTTCTCTTGAATCTCTGGGATACTTTATTTTCAAATCTGGATATTCTATGATATGATCATCTAGAAAACCACCTAATGCTCCTTTTTCTTCTGACACACTTTGATTATTTTGATTTTGTAATTCCATCTGCACACATTGTTCCACCTCTCTTTCAGACTCTTTATCTTTCTTGTCTTTTTCCATAGATGACAACATAGCAAAAGATGAAAGTATGGGGGCTCCCTTAAGAATGTTATTATAAAAATGTTCAGCTTTTTCAATGGTATTTAAACAATATCTCACATCTTGATAACTCAAAATTACACCAACTGGTACATCCCATCTAAATGGTATCTTTCTTCTGTTCAATTCCTTCACCAAAAATCCAAAATCTTTCCTGTATCTTAAAATCCTGGATGGTAACTCTTTATAAACCCTAATTTGTAAACCTTCTACCCTTAAAGTAGCTGAATAAGACTTTTGTAAAATGTCATTTCTTAATCTTCTATCAGTGAAATAGACAACAACATCTCTGGGTAGATTCCTCTGTCTAGCCACACGTGAATTGACCCTGTAAACTTTTTCAATACAGCCAAAAATTTGGTCATCTTCCAAATTTAAAAATGCCGCTAATGCCTTGGCACAAAGTGTTCTTAGATTTTCTCTATTATTCTCTCTTATACCTCTTAATCTCAAAGCAGACTCCATAGCTTTAAATTGAAGCATCATCACATCATTCTGAATTTCCTGATTTTTGGCATCAGCTTCAACAAATTTTTCCTGTAAATCTTTCATCTTGGAATCAAACTTTCTACTGATTTCAGCCATTTTCTTCCCTATTTCCACCACCGCAGTTGAAAAAGCAGAAACTACTTTAGTAATAGTTTGGTTCAATTCATCATATTTTCCCTGTACCAGCTCCTCAAGATTCTTCTGTGAGCTTTTTATCTTCTCAGCAATGCTTCCTAAAGACCTAGTTATAAAATTTTTTAAGTCCTCATTTGCAATTCCCTGCAAGTGCTTTTGAATCATTTCTGCTTTTTCCTTTGTCTGACTTGTAAGGGAGCCCCCCCTTGCTTTTTGTTTAGGAGTCATACTTCTAAAAAAGTTTCTAACTTCTCTCAAAAAAAACCACACACACACACAAAGGAGTTCTGCTTAACTCAATTTTGTTCCTTTTCCCTGCTGGAATGTTTCTTTTAAAGTACTTCGGCGCAGGCTAGGCTCTCACTTTCACTTTCCACTCTCCATTTTCTCAAGCATTTCCCGAGCAAGGCCAGTCGCCATTTTCAAAACATTTTCTCCAATCTCTTTTTTCTTTTTTTTCCTCTTTTCTAAAAATTAGTAAAAAACAATACTTGCATTTTTCCTCTTTTAGTCAATCCAGGTTTCACCAGCTTGCTTTTTTACTGTGGATTTCAGTCGATCTGTGGTGTTGCTCGCGACGTCTGGCTCTGCTGCTGCGAGCAGCAGAGATCTCTCTCAGTGCGGTGCTTCTCTGGGGGTGAATAGGGAGCCATCACCCTGAGCCCTCTCCAGGACAAAAAAAAAGTCCTGGGGGCAATTCAGGGGGCTCTACCGCACCCCCAGTAGCTCTACCTGCTCTTCCAATTCTTCCAAGAGCGGGGTTTTCGAGCCGCCTGCCAGCTGTAAGGCGGCTCTTTTACGCGCAGCGAGGCCAGCGGTCATAAAGACCGTCCGACAACTATGGAGGTGCCACCGGAAGTCAAGGACTGTATGTAACTTTGATTGTCATCCCTGCATGATAAAGCTATACTTAGTTTGTCATTTCCAAAGCTGCGGTTCAGTTTCTTTCTTGGAGCCCTCCTGTTTAGTTAGGTGATGAGTTTTTCAAAGGTCAGTCTTATAGATTACAGATTAACAGAGTTGGAAGGGACCTTGTAGGTCATCTAGTCCAATTCCCTGTCCCCTCCCATTGGTTTAATGATTAGCTGTATCTGGACCTCTTAATGATTAGCTGTATCTGGACCTCTTAACTATTCAATCAGAATAGTTAGCCCCTTCTACAGCTTAGACTTGGGCAATACCTGAGGGAGACAAGAAGAGCTTGAAGATTTTTAAGGGTATACTAGTTTATTGGCAGCTGCATCCATTGAAACAGGATAATGTAAGTTTGATGATACAATTTCAATGAACATTTCACAGTTCAGGTGCTTCAGAGAAATACAGGTAGTCCTCAACTTGCAACAGTTCATTTAATGACCATCCGAAGTTAAAACAGCACTGAAAAGACTGACTTTTGACAATTTTTTCACACTTATGACCATTGCACATCCCCATGGTCACATGATCAAAATTTGGATGCTTGGCAATTGACTCATATTTACGATGGTTGCAGTGTCCTGGGGGTATGTGATCCGCTTTTGTGGCCTTCTGACAACTAAAGACAGTGGGGAAGCTACTTAACAAAAATGTTATTAAATTAACAATTGCAGCGATTCACTTAACAACTGTGACAAGAAAGGTCATAAAATGGGGGAAAATTCATGAAACAATTGTCTTGCTCAGCAACAGAAACCTTGGGCTCAATTGTGGTCTTAAGTCGTTGTGGAACTGGCCCTCATTCTAACTATGAGAAGATCCTTGCTTCTTTTGGTCTCCAAAATGTCTAGTGTAGACTCCCAAGTGTATGGCAAATCTCAGGTATTCATGGTGTGACCTGCAGCAGCTTTCTAACTCCATATCATTATCAAATCCTATCTTCCCCTCCTACACTTTGCACCGGTAGAGATGGTGGGGCTGTGGTGGCAGAAGAGCAATCACATTTAAGATTTTCCTCTCTAAAAACAAAGGGTGAGAAATGTAGGATGTTCTTTTAAAAATAAGGTGAGAGTTTTCACATAATCACAAGATCCCAGGGATGGAGCTGTGAAGTATGTTCATTTTAAAAGTCGCTACTTTGGGGCTTGTAATAAGACTGAGGGTATGTTGGGTGGAATCTTGATTGAATCAAAACAAGAAATCTTTTTGCAGTAAAAAGCTGAATTTTGCCCCAAGACTAGGTAACACAAATGAAATCTGTAAAGAAAGTTTTTGCAGTGATCCTTATATGTCACTGTTACTGTAAGTGTGTAAATGACGATGATGTGACCAGGGATTTGGAACAGAAAAGTGTCCAGTGCTTTATTTTTTCATGGAACATTGTCTACCCCATATCAGAAAAATTCTATTTCAAAGTTATTTAGAATAGAACCATTAGATTTCTGCAGGTTTTCTTTTCTAAAGACTGGATTAAAATAGTTAATGTCAATCAAAAGTTCCTGAAGTTTTAAAACTCTCCTATTTAATCAGACTAGAAAAGGAAGACTGGGATTTTCTTACAAGGTCAAAAGAACTAGAACATGCTTTTTTGGTTGGAAAAGTAGAATAGGTAGTTCTTTTTGAGACTATATCAGATTTCCCCTCCCCAAATGCTCAGAAAAATGCACAAAACGCAATATTTAAAATATGTCAGTGTCTCCTCTATGTGCAGGGATAATTTGCACTCATTGCCTCTCTCTCACACACAAGTACATACATACACAAACACACAAAAAATGCCTCTTTCCACACAAGACAAAACTCTTTTAGGGAATTGATTTTGGAAAAACCTGTGCTTGTGGATATTATGGATGGAAGATTAATGCTTCATTTTTCTTATCTGACCATGGATCCACTGCAATTTCAGGGGGAGCTTGTGGCTTTTCCTGATATTCAGTTACAAGATTCAGCAGAGGCTTTTGTCACAACTTGGACAAGGAGATAATGACAAGGGCCATGGACTGATTCGCTTTGTGGAACCTGATAGAGCCCCATGATTTACTGAGTGGCTCAGAGAGACGAAGAAAACATAAGGGAGACTTAGAGCATTGAGTGACATAAGAGACATTTAAAATCTTCAGTGGACTATATCTTCATGGAGGGAACCATGCAGTGGGGTACCTCAAGGTTCTGTCATAGGCCCAGTACTCTTTAAAATCTTCATCTAAGATTTAGATGAGGTGATAGAAAGGGACCTCATTAAATTTTCAGACAAAACCAATCTGGGAGGAATATGCAGCATTTTAGAAGACAGGTTCAAAATTCAGAAAGCTCTTGACAGACTTGAACACTGGGCCCTACTGAATAAAATGCAATTCAGTGGTGAGAAAAGCAAGGTCTTAAACTTATCCAAGAAAGATCAAATGCACAGATATAGGTAGTACCTGGCTCAACAGCACTAACTGTGAAAGGGATCTAGATGTCCTAGTGGACAACTACTTAAGTATGAGCCAGCAGTATGCGGCAGCTGTCAAAAAAGTCAATTCAGAGCTTGGCTGCATCAACAGAGGGATAGTCTCAAGATCTTGTGAAGTGATAGTACCACTTTATAACATACTAGTAAGACCACATTTGGAGTACCGCATTCAGTTGGACTCTTTCTGGGCAGATCTGTTGAAAGTGACATGTCTGAGCCTTGTTATCTGGGAGGAGTTCTAGGTAGTTACTGTTGAGGAAGTGGTCAAGGTCCTGTGGGCTGTGAGCTCTGGACCCAAGCCCCTTCTTGTTGGGTAAGATCTCCTGGGAGATAACATGTGGTTGGGGTCCAATAGTAATTAATGTCCTGGGGGGGGGGGGTGCTTCCTGCTCTGAAGGAGGCAGGAATATACTCCCTTCTCAAGAGCCATCCTTGGACCCAGCAGTACCTTTTAGGGAAGGTTGTTGAGAGGGTAGTTGGTTTTATGGGATGGTGATTGAAAAGAGTCCAGAAGCAGATTGTCTGGACCTTTTTCAGTCTGGGTTCAGACTATGACATAGCAGTTGAAACAGCATTATTTGCACTTGTTGGTAAGCTTCGGAGGCCTGGGAAAGGGATTGTTATTGATGCAATCATTTTCGCCCTCCTGGATCTCTCAGCAGTTTTTAATACTATCATAGAATCATAGGACCGGAAGGGAGTTTGGAGGTTTCTAGTCCAATCTTCAGTTCAAGGCATGAGACCTTATACTTTCCTAGACAAATGGCTGATTTTTAAAAATATCTTCAGCGATGAACACCCACAACTTCAGAAAGCAAACTGTTCCACGTTAATTGCTCTCACTGTCAGAAAATCTGTCCTTACAATAGTTCTAGGTTGGATCAATCTTTAAGAAGTTTGCACTCATTGCTTCTTGTCCTGCCCTCATGTGTTTTGGAGAATAAGTGAATCCCTCTTCTCTGTTGCCTGGGCATTCAGTACTGGAAGACATGTCTCCCCTAATCCTTCTCTTTGATATGGTAGACATACCTAGTTCCCTTAACTATTCATCATATAATCTAGCCTCCAGACCGTTTATCATCAGATCTATGTTTCTCTTCACTGCACCATCAATCATGGTATCCTTCTGGACCAGCTTGAGGGAATGGGAATGGGAGGTGCTGTGTTAGGATGGTTCTCCTCTTTCCTCCATGGCTGGCTCCAGTTGGTGTTGGTGGAAGTGGAGAGATTGAGCCTGAAGCTCCTGTCATGTGGAGCGCCCCAGGAGCTCAAACCTTCGCTTCTCCTTTTCAACATCTATAGGTCATCTGTAGGTATGGAGTGTAATATCACTAGCACAGTATACTGATGATACCCAATAATATATCTCCCCTACCTAGCTGGACAATGTTGGCTGGAAGGTGTGGATGGGGAAGAATCAACCAACATAAATGTGGCAAGATGGAATGGCTCTGGGTTTTTGACCCCACCCTTCCCATTGAGGCCAGATGATATTTCATCTCTGGGTGGGGTGGCATTCCCCAGACTGAGTTGAACGCATCATTTGGGAATCCTCCTAGACTCAAGGCTCCTGCTCAAGAACCAGGTATCAGCATGGTGGGAGGCTTTGTATAGATTCATTAGGAACACCAAATGTGCACTTTCCTGAGCCAGAAAACCTTGCTCATGGTCACTCATGCTTTGGTCACCTCCTGTTTGGATTACTGCAAAACAATCTACATGGGTCTGCCTTTGAAGACCACTTCAAAGACCACTGGGAAGCTACAAGTGGTTTAGAATGTTTGGTGCTCTGCAAAAGATGTGTTTATTTGTTTACTTGGGAGTAAGAGATGAGTGAAATAGAGGATATAGTATAGGGCAGTGATGGCTAACCTTTTTGCCATCGTGTGCCAAAAGCGGGTAGAATGCGGTGGGGTCACACGCACACGCGCCCACATCCATAATTCTATGCGCCCCACCTCCCTGTGCTCCCCCCGCTTTTGGCACATGATGGCATGCTGGGCCCAGTAGGCCCGTTTTTTGCTCTCCCCAGGCTCCAGAGCCTTTCTAGGAGCCTGGGGAGGGCAAAAACAGCATTCCCCACCCCCCCCCAGAGGCTCTCCGGAGGCTGGAAACAGTGTGTTTCCTGACTTCTGGTGGGCCCAGGAGGCCCAAAAATCAACTGGCTGGTGCATGCATGCATGCTGGAGCTGAGCTCGTGTGCCCACCGATATGGCTCGGTGTGCCACCTGTGGCATCCGTGCCATAGGTTCGCCATCATGGGTATAGGACAAAATGGGAACATCAAAACATTTAAGTCACTTTGAAGATTGCACCATCTGGATATCCAGAGCTTGGTTGTTCTTAGGAGTCTTGGGTGTTACATTATTATTTATTATAGCTATATCATGCATGAGGAATCAGATTTTTATGAATGTGCTTTATGCTACATTATAAAATGGTTAATTTTACAAAGCAGCACAGCTGCTTCTGCCTGCACATTAGTATATCCAAGTAACACCTCTACTCTAGCAGCAGCATTACTGACCATTGTGCTTTTAAGTATAATTCAGGGTGGTGGTTTTTATCTATAAATGGTACAGGGGTTGGATACTTGTGAGACTGTCTATCTCCTATCCCATCTGTCTGACCAGCAAGATCTTACGTCATTGGCATTTGGGTCCAGTTACTTAGTCAGTGTCAGTTGAGCAGGATTCAGGAGGCTGTTTCCTGTTCCTATTTCTGTTCAACCTCTTTGTGACAGCATCCACCTGAGATTCAATTGTCCTAACTCATATGTGTCTTTTAGAAGGCATTGAAGACTCATTCCACCTCCCCTGTCCCCTTAGGCATTGGATCTGGGAGTGATATTGGGCAAATTTCCTTCCAGCACTCAAGTGCTTGTTTATTATGTTTTTCTATTTATTTCCTTTTTATTATGTTTTCCCTGGTGGCACAGAGCAGTATTGCAGGCAAACTCTGCCCACAACGGGGAGTTCAATCCTGACGGAGCTCAAGATTGACTCAGCCTTGCATCCTTCCGAGATCAGCAAAATGAGGAGCCAGATTGTTGGGGCAATATATTGACATTGTAAACTGTCCAGAGAGTGCTGTAAAGCACTATGGAGTGGTATGTAAGCCTAAGTGCTATTGCTATTTCTATTTTGTTTTATTATGTGGTTTTTTACTGATTCATTGTTATTGATCATGTATGTATACCTGAGTCGTGAATTAGGTAGGGTGGCTATAGAAATAAGAGTCAATAAATATATAATACATAAACACAATAAGAAAGAAAACCTTGCATTCCTTCCCAGTCTAGCCTTATGGCACAGTCCTCCAGGATCTGAAATAGTGCACATTTCCTTCTCCTCCTCCTCCTCCTGCTTCTCCTCCCCCTGCCCCCTCTGCAGTTGCCCCTTCTGAAGAGGAGGAAGCTGTGTGTGTCATTGTTGGCGTGGGCGTGTCAGATGCATGTAAGAATAGCAACTTTCGGTGGCTGGCAGTCCTTGGGCCTGCTGTCGCCTGGGCACTCAATGCTTCATTGTCCTGAAGGGTTGGCTAGGCAGGCATTGTTTAGCGTGCCGTGCTTGTCTCCATTTGGGGAGAGGGAAGGAAATGAAGAGAACAGTAGAATGATGGCTGGTGCTCTGTAGTTTTGTGCATGTTAAATCTTTATATTTTACGTCTCACAAAATATTATATTTGTTATTTATTATATTCTCATTTCTGCTCCAGAGGTGAAATCACATTTAAGTTTTCTGGAGTTTTCAAAAGGATAGGCAAGGCAGGGAATATTGCTGTTTGGGCTGTAGAGATATGCAGGTGACTGCTTGGAACTGGATTTCTTCCCTTTCTAAAATGGCATGAGATGGGTTCTACTGCCACAACCAATGGAGAATATTATCAATAGCCTCAAATTCAGGCTGATAAAGATGAAATATGATAAATCTGTTCTTTTCCTTTCTTTTTTCAGTGACTGAACAAGTAGGGCACATGCCAGAGTCACATTTAGCAAGTGGCTGGGTACATCTGTCTGTGCATGACACAGCAGGAGGAAGAGAGAATGCAGCGCCTAAGCCTCTGCACTCTCTCCCTTGCAGGCATGTGACCTTGGCTTTTCAGAGCCTTCTGAGGATGGCAGAGCTGATATACACAGTGAACAAGCTGGATGAAGCACAAATTCTTGTGATCCAGAACAAGGGCGGATAAAGGGACTATTTTTGCCATAGTAGAAGACAGTCATGGCTGTTCTGCAACGCTTGCTTAGTATAATGTAGATCTTTGACGGTATGAGAGATATCATCCGTAGGATGTAAGCTGTTCTGAGTAAAGCCACCTTTTGCAATTGGCTAGTGGTGAATTTGTCAATGCCGATGGTGTTCAAGTGGTGCTCCAGTTGTTCATTTTATAATATATTCATACCATTATTATTATTCTACCATGTTCCCCCCCCAAATAAGACTGGGTCTTATATTAATTTTTGCTCCAAAAGATGCATTAGGGCTTATTTTCTGGTTAGGTCTTATTTTTTGGGAAATACAGTGCTAAATGCATCCGTTTGGCTGACAATCTTAACTGGGGCTTATTTTTGAGGAGGGGCTTACGAGCATCCTGAAAAATCATGCTAGGGCTTTCTTTCTGGTTGGGTCTTCTTTTTGGGAAAACACGGTATTATCATTTATTATTTATTATTGGAACAGAAGTTTGGAGGCTTGCATATCCAAGGGCCTCCTCCTGGTCATCCAACTACTGTCTCATATACAAGGATTTTCATACACAGCTGGAAAGATCTCGTGGGCCTTCTCTTTTGTCTTTCAGAAATTGGCAGTGCAATGGATTTCCAGTATTGCAACTCCAGTTTCAGATTCTGATGATGGTAATTTATGTTGTGGCTAAAGAAGTGAACTAAGAGGTCCTCAATTTAGATCTCCAAAAACTCAAATGAGAACCAAGAGAGAACCTATGTGCATGTGTGCACCCCTTCTGTTTAACAGTATAACCTTCTGGGGTCCATTCATTGATCAATGAATCCATTCATTGAGAATGTGATGAGAAGTTAAATTAGGGAAGACATCAAAATGCCTAAAGGGCCTCTCAGTAATACACCTGTTGACCGTGTTCCCCAGCTGAAGTGTTATTGATCTGAAATGGGGGGGGGGGGGACTTAGGGTATTGCCTTTGTGTACTTAATTGACAACATATTAATAACACTCTGCTATCAGACGTGATGACTAAGTACTGCGGGCTCTACAATCTCAGCATTCCTAGAAAGTGTCAGATTGGGGAAGGTGATATAAAATTACCCAGGTTGGGACTAGCTGACAACAAAATCTTGCAGCTATTTTTTTTTTCCTGAGCTCCAGCTATCCTGGAAAAGGAATCTTGCAGCAATTGCAAGTTTGGAAGATACTTCAGTCTTCAGCTTGAGCACATAGTGTAGGAAAAGTCATCTAGAAATCTCTAAATGTGGTACTGGAAGACAGTTTTTAACCCTCCATCTCCCATTTCTAACCTCACTCCCTCGGTATTTGGAGTAGTGCAATCCTATACTTAAATCCCACAGCCTTTGGCTGATCCCTGATGTTATGCATAACACATTCAATTAAGCTTAAGAGTTCATGTGTCTTGGAAGTCACTGAATATTAGATGTATTTTTTTTAAAGAATAAGTCTTTTTATTTTTATGAAAGGTACCTTTTAATATAATTCAGACACCAACAAGATAAGGACCAAATAAACATAAACAGATGGATAATCTTTTTCTTTTAGTTTACAGACTAAACAGTTTTGAATTTCTGATGATTTTGCTAAAAAACTCTCTTTTTGTTAACTACTTTAGACACAGCTTTTTCTGGAACTTTGGCCATTATTAATAAATAATATTAATAATAGGATATTGCATTCTTTTAGATATATTTTCCCATATGCTGTTCATTTGTTCCTTTTTCCATTCCTATTTTAAAATGTATATTTCTATCATATTTATGGATGCCAAAGCATTATATTCTCCTAAAAGCGGAGACAAAATCAGTGTTGTGAAAAGTATATTTAAAAATCAGTACATAAAGGTAAGATATTTGCTTACTCCAGCATGTGATAACCCTTTTAATCTGTTCAACAATTGCAATGTGCTTTCTCTATATAAAATGAAGGATGACTCCAACTGGA
This sequence comes from Masticophis lateralis, assembly GCA_030761175.1. Taxonomy (NCBI): domain Eukaryota; kingdom Metazoa; phylum Chordata; class Lepidosauria; order Squamata; family Colubridae; genus Masticophis; species Masticophis lateralis. The sequence continues at coordinate 165,829,136 of JAUDYJ010000002.1, forward strand.
CGCCTTGTAGAGACACTATTAAATCCCATGGTGATAAAAGCAGTAAACAACATTAGTTCTCTGCTCTTATTGCATCCACAGAGTGTTGCCCATTGACCCTGTTCCCAATCCCCCGATCCCTTCTAATTCAGGGGGGCTCAGGCAACCATCTTCAGGGTAATGCAGAACAATATGTCAGATAAAATTATATGAATTTCTGATTTGTCTATTTGAAAGAAATCCATTTTAATCTAAGTGTATATAGTCATTCAAAATTTTCTTTAATCTGTTGGCAATAATAGTAGCGAATATTTTATAGTCTATAGAACTTTTGCATGTTCAGTTGGATACAAGTCCATATGAGATGCTTATGGAGACTTCTTGCTTAGTAATTTGGGAACAATTTGACCCTGTTGGACATAAGGAAGTGGACAGGGACAACCACCTGTCATTTAGACCTTTGTCCCACTTGGCTGGTGAAAGCCTCCAGGATGGTAACCAGCAGGAGGGTTCATGCAATGATAAATTCATCACTGCAAGAGGGGACATTCCCAGAACCTTTTCAGGAGGCCCTGTTTGTCCTTGTTTTAAACAATCATCACTCGATCCCACCTGCCTGGACGATCTTTCCTTTTTGGTAGCTCAGCAGCTCTGAATGAAATAGGCTTCCTAGGCTCCTTTCAATCCAGATTCAGGCCCAGTATGGGACGGAGAGAGCCTTTGTTGCGCTCATGGATGATCTCTGTCTGGGACACAACAGACTTCAGCTGAATCCTGGCAAGGCTGAGTGGCTTTGAGTGCATGGAATCTCAGGATCCAAGTTTTTGTCATCCGTTCTGGATCGGGTTGGACTACCCCATTCAGATCCAGTTCACAACTTAGGGATTCACTCAGACTTACAACTCCTGCTCAAAGAGCAGATGGTGTGTGTGACTAGAAGAGCCTTTGCACAGATCCAGTTTGTGTACCAGCTACAACCTTTCCTGGATCGTGACTGCCCGTGCTCAGTTACTCAAGCCCTAGCCATCTCTTGTCTGGACTACTGCAATTTACTTCACATGGGGCTGCCTTTGAAATTGATTCAGAAGCTTCAGCTGGTACAAAGCATGACGTGAGAGCAGTCTAGCTTCCCCTAGGATGGCTCATATTACACCTCTGTTCTGCAAGCTACATTGGCTACCAATCTGCTTCTGAGTGCAGTTCAAGGTTTTTGTTATGAACTTTAAAGCCCTTAATGGCATAGGTCCACGCTACCTAATGAACCATCTGATCCTGTCCTACTTATACTACCATAGAGCAACTACTATGCGTCCTGTTGGTCAAATAAGTCCAACTATCAGGATCCAGATGAAGAACTTCTTCTGCTGCAGCATCCCCCCTTTGGAACATCCTCCCCTCAGGGCAGTAGTCCCCAAGCTTTGCAACTTGGCGGCCTGGCGGAGGGGGAGAGGGGATCTAGGCCATGTGAGCAGCTAGTTGGCATACATGCGTGCATGCCCCGTAGTGGGCTGCGGCCCAGGGGTTGGGAACCCCTGCTTTAGAGTAAGATCTCTCCCCACCCTCCTATCCATCCACAAGAACAGAAGACAGAACAGTAACAAAGTTGGAAGGGTCCTTGGAGGTCATCTAGTCCAACCCCCTTGGCTCTGCAAGTTAGTCTGGGGACCAAACAAAGGAGTTCCATGTTGGAAGTGGCTGCTGTATTGATGGCAGACTCCACCTCCCTCTTGCTCTCTGCCCTGTCCATTGTTTTGTTATCATATGGATGCATTCTCATTGTTTATTTTATTGTTCTGTTATTTTACTTCCGACTTATTTACACTCTTTTCATTTCTTTTTATTGTTGTAAATTTGAACTGTCTCCAACTGAACTGTTGTAACTCAAGGACTGCTTGTATAATGTAATTCACAAGAGTATAATATAACATTTATTTTCAAGCATCATGGAATTAAGTTAAAAATCCCAGTATTTCATTAATATAGTTTAGGTAATTGAATATATTGTTTTAAAATATTTCTAAAATCCAAGAAATATATGAGTATCAAAAGCAATAGTCAACACAATGTAAATCATAAAATGAGATTTAAGAATTACAGTCATCTCTATGTGACTATTTAAAGACTTTATAAAGACAAGCCCGTATCTAGAGTTATAATCTAAAATTGGTTTCTTCGTTGAATTAAATTTTGGGTCAGAATTACTTTCGAAATGTGAGCTAATTTTGGACATTGAGGCAGTTTCCCAGAGCTTAATTAGCATAGATTCTTTTGCAGAGGGAACTGAGCATACTTTCCAATAGGAAGCATAGAGTATCCTTGTAAAGCAATTCAGTATACTTGGTGGGAATACAGAGCTGAGAAACATTTAATTTAGAAATAGCAGGTAGGAAGCTTTTAGAATTACACTATTTCATTCTATTATAAAAAATTTTCCAAAATTGTTGAGTTTGCAGCATTGCACTAAATTTGGAAGAAAGACCTAACCTGATATTTATATTTCAGCCTTTTTTAAGAGTATGAATTGTCTATTTTAATAGTCATTACAGGACAGGAGTTATGTACCAGCAGTAAAACATTTTATACCTCTTTTCTCTAAGTATAACATTTTCTCTAAGTATAACAATTGGTATGGCTTGTAATCCATTTAAATTCCCATTGGTGCATATAAATTATTATATCTGAATTCTTTATTTAATCACACAGACTTTAATTTGTTCAATATCTGAATCATATTTCATCAATACTTTATAAATAATGACCAGAAAACCTTCACATTTTGTGTGTAAAGTCAGTCACTTCTCTAAGTATTTCCCTTGTTTTTTGATACAATACTTTCAATACCTTTTGATTTGAAGATATTGAAACTGATCAGGTAGTATAATGGATATTTCAAAAGATTGTATCTTGTCTTGATAATAATAAGTCTCGCAACCTATGCAACTGATTGTCTCTTAATTGAGTACATTTCTTTGTTCTTTCCTCTTCATAAAATAATTGTTTAATAATGAGATGTGGCATGATAAATATAGACTGATTATTTTTTGTGTTTATCCCATACTTCTAATATGATGTTTATTATGACATAAGATGATTCTGTTTATGTCATACAGAGATATTTGTGCAGTCCATCAGTGAGTACAGCTCCCTCAGTGAAAGTGACCAAATCATACAGTGATATATTCCAAGTTGGACAGCTAGCTTACTGGTACAATTTATAATTTGGGCTCCAGGCTGCCTCATTTTTCTAATCTTACAATATCTTAAATTTAATTCTTTTATTGCACCATATAAAATTGGTGCAATTACTTTCCTGAACCAGTCATTTAATTTCTTGTTTTCAGTTTTTATTGGTACTACATCCACATGGAGAGAAGTAAGCAGTGGGGTACCACAAAATTCAGGCTAGTACTCTTCAATATCTTCATAGATGAGTAAAAGGGGAACTCATCAAATTTGCAGATGACACTAAACTGGCAGAAATAGCCAACACCCTAGAAGATAAGGTCAGGATCCAAAAAGATCTTGACAAACTTGAACAATGGGCCCTTTCCAACAAAATGAATTTTAATCTGGAGAAGAGCAAAGTTTTACATTTAGGCAGGAAAAATAGCATATCATTTAGACAGGGGTGAAATTCACTTACCTTTGCTACGAGTTCGCAAATGTGAGCATATGCCTCCACGCATGGGCAGAGCCTTCTGTGCATGCGCAGAGAGTCAAAAATGGGATGTGATGATGTCCAGGCGGGTGGGCAGAGCCTCCTACCACCGATGCTACCAGTTCGCCCGATCTGAATAGAACCGGCTGAATTTCACCACTGAATTTAGACTTGTATACCACTTCACAGTGCTTTACAGCCCTCTTTAAATGGTTTACAGAGTCAGCATATTGCCCCCAACAATCTGGGTCCTCATTTTACTGACCTCGGAAGGATGGAAGGCTGAGTCAACCTTGAGCCTGGTGAGATTTGAACTGCTAGATTGCATTTAGCTGGCAGGCAGCAGAAGTAGCCTGCAGTACTAACCATTGTGCCACCGCGGCACAGGGTCAATGGTATAAGTATAGATTAGGTGAGACCTGGTTCAAAAACAGTAACTGTGAGAGGGACCTTGGAGTTCTAGTGGATGATCACTTGAATATAAGCCAGCAGTATGTAGCAGCAGCATAAAAGCTAATACAATCCTGGGTTGTATAAACAGAGGCATACAATCAAGATCACAGGAAGTACTAGTATTGCTTTATAAAACTCTAACTTATAAAGATCATACCTGGAATACTGCAACCAATTTTGGTCACCTTACTACAGAAAAGATGTTGACATCTTAGAAAAGGTTCAGAGAAGAGCAACTAAGATAATCAAACGCCTGGAGACTAAAACATATGAAGAATGTCTGTAGGCAGGGGTGAAATGCTCCTGGTTCGGACCAGATCACCGGATCTGGTAGCAATGGTGGCGGGTGGTTCGGAGAACCGGTAGCAAAAAACCCTGCCGCTGCCCCACCCCCACCCATCTGAGTCATCAGAGGCTTTTTTCCTACAACTTTTAATTAAAACCCAGCTGTCTGCAATTACTGCTAGTTCGAATCCCCAGGCTCAAGGCTGACTCAGCCTTCCATCCTTTCTAAGGTAGGTAAATTGAAGACCCAGTTTGTGGGGGCAATAAGCTGACTTTGTATAAATATACAAAAGTATGAAGGCTATTGCTTAACGCATTGTAAGCCACCCTGAGTCTTCGAAGAAGGGCGGCATATAAATCAAATTAAAAAAAACAAAACAAAACCTCTTCAGCCAAAAAAATGCTTTTAAAAGTAAAAAAAAAAAGCCTTTGACAATCAGGCAACTCAGCTGGGATTGTCAGAGGCTTTTAAAAGCATTTTTTTACAACTTCTTCAGCTGAAGGGGTTGTAGAAAAAATAGTTTTAAAAGTTAAAAAAAAAGTTGGCCACACCAACCCAGTCACATTACCCCCCACCAAGCCATGCCCACAGAACTGGTAAGTAACAAATTTTATATTTCACCACTGGCTGTAGGATTTGGGTTTGGCTAGTCTAAAGAGAAGAAGAATTAAGGGCAACACGGAGGGGCTGCCACAAAGAAGAGGGGGTCAAATTATTCTCCAAAGCACAGGACAGGGCAGGACAAGAAACAATGGTTGAAAACTAATTGAAGAGAGAAACAACGTGGAATTGAGGAGAAACTTCCTCACAGGATAATTAACCAATGGAACAGCTTGCCTCCAGAAATCGTGGGCACTCCGTCACTAGATGTTTTTAAGAAGAGTCTAGACCTGTGATGGCGAAACTATGCTGCCAGAAGCAGCATGCAGAGCCCTCTGCTGGCATGTGCGCCATCGCCCCAGATCAGATTTCCAGGCCTTTCTTTTGTGAGCTTCTGTTTCCCTGCAAGCGACAAAACTCTGCTGCGCATCTGCTCATGTCCGCCCAGTTTGGGCATGCACATGTGCACAGTTTGGGCACTCAGCAGGGGTGAAATTCAGCAGGTTCTGACAGGTTCTGGAGAACCGGTAGCAGAAATTTTGAGTAGTTCAGAGAGCTGGCAAATAGCACCTCTGGCTGGCCCCAGAATGGAGTGGTAATGGAGATTTTGCAATATCCTTCCCTGCCATGCCCACCAAGCCACACCCATGGAACCGGTAGTAAAAAAAATTGAATTCCCCCACTGGCACTCGGCTGGTTTTTTAACCCAAAAAACGGGTTATTTTTATGGAAAATGTGTCATGGGATTTGGTCCTACATGTCTCATTAGCCTTCATTCTCTCATTATAGAATAACGGTAATAGCACATCCTTATTGTCAGGCACAGGTAAAATCCTCTTATACCTGTTAAATAAATCACAAAGCCATGCCAGAAACAAAGCACAATTTGAATCTTATTATTTCTCCAATTATACGATCTACATTCCTATCCTTACAATTTTTCAATAGGATTTTAATTTTTTTCTTGGGCACCAACGCTAATAGTATCTGAATGCTACTCTCCATTATCATTCCCATACAAATCTCTAAAATATTATTTCCAGCTTCCCTTCGCTTCAGTTTCTCCCCACATAATTTCACTACTTTTCTTTTTAATTTGATTCAGTCTGCTGGAGGTTCCTTGTTTTAACTCTCACCTTTTCCAAAACTGATTTGTAAAATCAGCTTTATAAAACAATCATTCTGCATTTTCTTTTTGTAAATCTTGCTGTCACTGATAACAGTTTTTAAAACTATATTATGGAGTATTTTCCTTTAATTTCTCTTTTTTTAAAAAAAAAAATAAGCATTTTCTTATGTGTATTTTGTCATACTTACAGAAAACCACATTTTAGTTTCCTGGAGTTCTGCTTTTGTTTTCTTTCATTTCTCTCATTTTCCTATATGCCTATAATTTTCCCAAAGTTCACTCCTAAAACAATCAGATGAACATCTTACCCACATTCAGAACCTCGTATCACACATGCTTCCTTTCTTGCATCCTCATAAGTCATGCTTTTGGATGTTCATTCCTTTCCTACACGTATGAATGGATACATGTATTCATTTATGCTCACCAAACAGTATTCAGTCTGATTTATTCTTAGTTCTCCAAATGGGCCAGTAACTTTTTCTACATTCTCATCTCATTCCCATTCATTCTGTCATTCATGCCATCATTCCTCTGAATTACACTCATGGTTTTTCTCATAACTCAAGTTCTTCCATTAACTTCCTTTTGGGAGAATAATCAATTTGCAGCTATCACCAATCTATAGATACTTACCTTAATACATACTCACAGCACTTCAGATAATATAAATGCATAGTTTCTTGAATATATTTTAGTCCTTTATTTCATTATTAAAACTGCACCTTCATTTCTACATATATTCCTCATTTTCTAATATCAAACTACATTCATTCAAGTATGTTACATTATTTCACATTTTCACTTTCAGAGACAGACACACATTATATTTTAGTGCTTTCATTTTCTTTGTTAATTCAGATTCTTTTCCTTTTAATCTACTTATGTTTCAGGTTGCAGTCATTCACATGCTATGGTTAGCCATGGGGTTGGTCAGTGAAAACTTTCACACATTAACTTTTTAGGAACTTAGAGTAAATGTAAATTTAGTTACCATGGTTAGTTATACATACAACATTTCCTGCTAATTTGAGGACACTCTGGTTTGTTTGGCATGTTTTCAGTGCAGATATCACAAGTACAACAAAAACACAATTTTATGAAGAATGCTTATATTTATACAAAGCAAATTTGTGCCCCGATCCTGTTGATTTCAGTCATCCAAGAACTATACCATCTCCTATTATCACCTTTTAAAATTTACTCTTTGAGTATAGAAGAGTAAAGCAAAATATTTAAACCTCTCCACCTGTTCTTTACCTTTAGTGGGTGTCAACGAAAGTAATATCAGAGAGAGAGAGAGAGAGAGAGAGAGAGAGAGAGAGAAGTATTGTATTTAAAACTGCTATGAATATGAAAAAGAATAGGAAGAATATTGTACATAATTTATTGAGTCACATATTGAAACAGCTAAGACAATTTTAATTAGCTTAAGTTTGCTTAAGATGTTTCGAAGGGCTTTAGTTGGCTTGTGTGCTACTAAAGCCCTTCAAAACATCTTAAGCAAACCAAAAAATCCTGCAACTCTAGAAGAAAAACTAGGAGTAATCTACAACATACAATGTAATGACCGCAACAACCACTATGTAGGACAAACAGGCAGAAGACTGGCAGAATGCATCCATGAATGCCAACTAGCAGCCAGAAGAAATGATGAAAATTCTTTAATTTCATAACATATAGACAGATTTAACCATAATTTCAATTGGGAAAATGTGATCATCCTAGACTAAGCCAAGTCCAAAAATGCCAGGGAATTTCTAGAAGCCTGTCACTCTGATAAGTTAGCCATCAATAGACACATAGTGTCAATCATCCCACACAGTTCATACAGCAAACAAAGACTCCTGAGCAGTGCTGAAATTCAAAAATTTTCCCTACTAGTTATGTGGGTGTGGCTTGGTGGGCATGTGACTGGGTGGGTGTGGCTTGGTGATCATGTGACCGGGAAAATCAACTATCACACTTTACACAAAAATAATACAAAAGTTACACAACTGATTCACACACAATGCAAAAGCAGCTGGACTTCACACAAAATGGCCCCTGCAACAAGCAGGAACCTCACAGTCACAGAGAGCTCAAAAACAAACTATCACACTTTACACAAAAATACCGGTTTGGGCAATAGGTAGTAAAAATTTTTTTTAAAAAGTTCTGACGATCGCGCGGCACAGCTGATTGTCATAGCTGATTGTCGGAACCTTTTTAAAATTTTTTAAAGCATTTTTTAACTACCTATTGCTCGAATCAATAGTTAAAAAATGCTTTAAAAAGTAAAAAATAAGTTCAGACGATCAGCTGTGCCACGCAATTGTCGGAACTTTTTTTCTTCTTTTTAAGGCATTTTTTTTATTACTGGCTCTGGCGAACCAGTAGCATTTTCACTACCAGTTCGGGTGAACCGCCCCAAACTGGCAGCATTTCATCCCTTTTCCTGAGACAGTCTTCTGTTGCCAAAGGTACAATTTATTGAGCTGACATTGATATGGAAGTAACAAAGACAATTCTAATGTTTTTGTGCACAAATAGCATAGTTAAACATTCCCCTTTTTCCGTAGCCCTCCCATTGTCGTTTTATTTCTTCCAATCAATTATATTCAGTTTTGGGAGCAGACTATTTGTCTTACAGACTTTCCCAACAGATGTCCTTGGGATACTGGTATGTCTCAGCTACGAGTTGGTGCTCTTGCATTCCATTACTCCCTCCCTTGCATTCAATCCATTCCCTCCTCCCACATTGCTTCTTGTCTGGCAGTGAGTGGGGTTTGCAAAGTGAGCCAAACTTCAGCCATGACATGCACCCCTCCAAAAGATTATCCCTGAAACAGAATAAACACACACATATTATTAGCGGTACCTTTTCTTAAGTGTACCTAAAATCCCCCAGGCTTAATTGGGTACTTGGCATGGAATTTGCATGCAAGTTTAGGGGCATGGACATGAGTTGCTACCACCCATTCTGCCTTTGCTAGAGGGAATCTCTTCCTCAGGACTAAGTATTGCAATTTTCTTTTGTGAATTCAGCAGTCCAGGATCTCCTTAACTTCAAAATGCTTTTCCCCTTCTACTCATATGGGAAAAGGGGGCACTTCAGCATCTGGCCACAGAGGCAAACTATGGAACAGCTTCAGTAGGCTACAATGAAACACTGGGTGGATGTGTCTAAGGTTCTTTGGCAGCTTCAATTCTACAGTCACCGGTTTTATGATCCAGATGATGGGGAAGGGTCCTATATACTTGGGACCTAGTTTCTTGCAGGGTTGCCTAGCTGCAGGAACATGGTAAACAGATACATTTTATCTCCTATCTTAAACTCTTTTTGGGCCACTCTCTTCCTGTAAGCCTGCCTCTTCTGTGTCTCTCTTGCAGCTTCTAATGCCTTACGAACCATAGGCCAGGTATTTTGTAGAGTTTTGATCAATTCAACCAATGATGTGATTGAAGAGGTCTGCTGAGGGAGGTCTGGCATGGGCATGAAATCTGCACTAGTAGCTACTCGGAAAGGGGTAAAACCAGTATTGTTATGTACAGATTTATTGTATGCTACTTCAGCAAAAGGCAGAAGCTTGGCCCAATTCTCTTGTTGGTAGTTCACATAGCATCAGAGGTACTATTCTAGTATGGCATTCAAATGTTCACAAGCTTCATTTGTTTGTGGATGATGTGCAGAGTTAAGACTTTGGGAGGAACCTAACAGATTCAGGAATTCACACCAAAATTTTGAAGTGAATTGTAACCCGCAATCAGTGGTGGGATTCAATTTTTTTAACAACTGGTTCTGTGAGCGTGGGTTAGTTGAGGGTGTGGCTTGGTGGTCATGTGACCGGGTGCATAGGGACTTCTCAGAGGGCTGAAAAAAGTCATTTCTGACTGGTCCTCACACTTTGGTCAAAAGTGCGAGAACTTTTTCAGCCCTCTGAGTAGTCCATATGCACAAAAGGACTACCCAGAGGGCTGAAAAAAGTGATTTCTGACAGGTCCTCGCACTTCTGACCGGTCTTCGCACTTCTGACTGGTCATCATTTATGCCCATTGTAGCATTCTTAACAACCATGTCACTCATTTCACAACTGCTTCTCTTCACCATGATGACAAAATAGGGCAAAAACGTAAAATGTGAGGACAGTCGTAAGTTCGAGGACTGGTCAAAAGTGCGAGAACTTTTTCAGCCCTCTGAGTAGTCCATATGCACAAAAGGACTACCCAGAGGGCTGAAAAAAGTGATTTCTGACAGGTCCTCGCACTTCTGACCGGTCTTCGCACTTCTGACTGGTCATCATTTATGCCCATTGTAGCATTCTTAACAACCATGTCACTCATTTCACAACTGCTTCTCTTCACCATGATGACAAAATAGGGCAAAAACGTAAAATGTGAGGACAGTCGTAAGTTTGAGGACTGGTCAAAAGTGCGAGGACCAGTCAAAAATAACTTTTTCAGCCCTCTGAGTAGTCCATATGCATAAAAGGATACAGCAATAGAGAGGAAAGAAGGAAGGGAAATTAGAGTAGGAGTGAGGGTAAGAGGGAGGAAAAGAGGAGGAGAAGGAGAAAGGAAGAGGAAATATGGAGAAGAAGAGAAAGTAAGAAGGAAAGAAAAGAGAGAGGTGGTAGGTTTGAGGAGAAAGATTGCTGTGCAATAAAAAAGATGAATGGGAAGAAAGCCAACCCCAAACAAATATAAAGTTATTAAGACAAAGAATGAATTGTTAAACTTTAAAGAATAAAAAAGAACAAATAGGAATAAATAGGAATAGTTAGAAACACACATACAAACATACAATGTCTTTTCTTTGAACAGAGTATTTGGCCGGTTCACAAATTTAAACAGTGTTTAGACATTTCAATTAAATTTACAATTTCTATATTTCCTTTTTGCCATATTTATACCTTATCTTTTTTTTTTAAAAAAAAATCAATATTACCCTTCATCCTCATCTCTAATCTTAATCAAATTCAATTTTTCCCTTCTATTCTATATTATACCCCTTCCCATTGTCATCTGTTTTTATATCCTTCCTCACATTGGTTAATTATGTAATTATGTAATGTAGTTGTTTAATACAAATTCAACATTTTAATATAGATCAATTAGTTATATAACTATCTTTTTTGTATATTAATCAATATGAACATGAATATTCCAATAGGAACATAAATATTCCAATTATATCCATGCAATCCAATTTCTTACAAATCCATAATAACCCAAATCACGATATTCCCAGCTCTCTCCAACAGCTCCACACTAAAGTCCATTGATATTTCCTTCCAAGGGGCTGAGGGGCTGTCCAGTTTGCAGCAGCCCTGGTGATCTTCTGGGTAGCCTTTTGACCAACACACACACTGGGCAGCTGGCTATATACCATATTTTGCAGAGTATAAGACACACCGGAGTATAAGACGCAGCTTAGTTTTTGGGGAGGAAAATAGGAAAAAATTTTGCCTACCAGATATTCATCTGGCTAGCATCCTTAGTCTGGTCAGCTTCAGCACATTAGTTTGCTGGTTTTGAGCCTGCACGTGCGCTTTTATCCCCTGCTTGGGGATAAAAAACAGCAGTGAGAAAAGCAGGCAAAGCACAGAGATTGCTTCAGTTGCTAGCACCTTGTTAGGACTGAAAAAAAGCTTCTAAAGCACATCTGAGAGTTGGAGGGAAGGGTGGAAGATTGTTTCACTCGCTAGCGCCTCTTTAGGGCTGAAAAAAAGCTTTAAAAAAAACTACATTCGGAGTATATGATGCACTCAAATTTTCAGCCTCTTTTAGGGGGGAAGAAAGTGTATCTATACTCCGAAAAATATGGTAGGTCTTTATGTCCTTCTTCATGCGCAGCCACCAAAATTTTCATTTTACTAGATGGAGAGCTTTCACAAATCCAAAGTGCCCCACCACTTTCGTATCATGGCTGCACTTTAGCACCTGGCCCACTGATTCTCCAGAATATACAACTTGGCTCTCATCCATGCCAACCCATCTCTCATGAAGAGCTTGTTCTTATGCTGCTGGAACCATTTATCTTCCACTAAAGCCCCTTAGAGTTTGCGCTAGATCTTCAGCTACTGGCATTAGTGATGCTTGCTGTTGTCTCGTGAGGGCTGGCACAGCTATTTGCTTGGAGGGGATGATAGAACTGATGACTTCTCTGGCACTGTTGTACTGTGGCATCCTGGAGATGGTATCTGCGAGGAAGTCCCCCCCCCGCCCCCGGTAGATAGCAAAGCATGAAATCAAACTGATTGAAGTACTCAGCCCATCAAATTTGCTTGTGGGATAGCTTTTGGGGGGGGGGTGTTAGTGCTTCCAAATTCTTATTGTCAGTACACACCTCAAAAAGAATTCTACTGCCTTTAAGGAATTGCCTCCATGTGAAGAGGGTCCAGTGGACTGCATAGGTTTCTTTCTCCCAGACAGCCCACCGCCTCTCTGTCTCAGAGAGTTTGCAGGACGTGTAGGCGCAAGCCTGTATTTCCCCCTTGGCATTCTTCTGGAATAGCACTGTTCCACAGCCACATTGCTGGTATCCACTTGAATTATGAATGGCTTCTTGGGGTTGGGGGTCCTTTAAAACCATCTCAGCAGTGAAGAAGTGTTTTAACTTCTCAAATGCCACTTGGCACTCCAGTGACCACTTTAAGGGTTGATGGAGTCTTGGTTGCCCCTTTTGTCTTTTTGTAAATTTGTAATGGGCAGGGCAATCTGGGCAAACATAGGGATGAACTGCCAATAAACTTAGCAAAACTGGAGAAACTCTGCAATTGTTTTCTCTTCTGAGGGGCCTCCCACTCTAAGATTGCCTGCACTTTCTCACATTGTCCTGTGAAATCCTGTACCCCAGTTAATTCAGTCTGGTCCTATGGAAGTCACACTTGGATAGTTTTGCATAAAGGTGCACCTCTCTGAGCTTCTCGAGTATAGCCCTGACCAATTTTATATGCTCCTTCATTGTTTTGGTATAGATCAAAATGTCATCTAAGTATAGTCGGACTCCTTTATACAGATCTTCATGCAAGAGCACATTTATCAGTTGCATGAAGATAGCCAGGGCCTCATGCAGTCCAGATGGCATCATTCAAAACTGGTAACAGCCCAGTGGGCAGTTGAATGCCACCTTCCATTCATCACCCTTCCTGATCCTCACTCAGTAATATGTCTCTTTCAAATCCAATTTTGTACATATCCTCCCTTTGCATGGTGTCCCAACATGTCCTTCATCAAAGGGAGGGAGTACATGTTCTCTATGTAAATACTGTTTAACCCACGATAGTCTATGTACAACCTAAGGGACACATCTTTGTTTTCTTATAAGAATACGGAGGCTGCCATTCATGACTTTGCCAGCTAAATAAAGCCCCTGGCCAGATTCTTATTCACAAATGCTTGGAGTTCCTCCATTTCTCTGGGTATCATTGAATACAACTTTAACTTTGGCAGTTTGGCCCCAGGCATAATTTCAATAGTACAGAACATGGGGCAATGGGGCAAGAGCACATTGGATTCCCTCTTGCTGAACACCTCCGCCAAATCATGATATTCCTTGGGAATCAGTGGTTCCAAAATTTTCCACATTTGCTTCCTTAATTGCAGGCTCATAATGGCTCTTTAACACTTTCACTATTGCCCTGCAGTTGGTTACTTTCTTCTGTATCCACCATCCATTCCCATCCCAAGTAATGAAGGGGTTCTACTTTCTCCTAAGACCATAGCCTCAATCATCGCAGGGACTATGATGAATCAAATGGTTTCTACATGAGGCCCTTTAACTCCACAGGCTCAGTCAGATAGGTAGCTGATGTTCCGCCCGCTATTGACCCATCTACATAGGAAAAGGCCAAGGGTTTTTCAACTTGCTTAGCCTCATCCCTAACTTCTCCACAATTTGGGGGCTGACTAGGCATTTAGTACACCCAGAGCCCAATAGTCATTAAGATTCCATTACTACCTGAAGAAGCCACAGTGATCTTGATCCTGATTTTGATTCTAATAGTCATGGGGATGATGGGACCACCTACTATCAGATTGTCTTCTCCCTCACTGTTGCTCTTGTACATGATGGGACATGATACATTGTACATGATAGTAGGGATAGGAGTTAGAACAAAGCATTCAAGTGGGTGTTTTTCTTGATTATCTCAAACTATTCACAGTAACGAAATGCAACACATTGTGAAGATCTGAAAAAAGAGATCCAGGCCAGGTGAATATTGTTCAAAATGGCAGGCAGAATTCAAAAGTGTAAAGTTATGTATGTTGGCACAAAAAATCAAATGTTTCCTCTTCATGAATAGGATCTAAGCCAATAGTGACTATTCACACAAAGGTCCTGGGATCATAGGGGGACAGCTCTATAAAATTTCAGCAGAGAATGCAGCTAACATTAAAAAAAAAGCAGATTGCATGCTTGGAATCACTTGGAAAGAAGCTGAAAAAAGAACTCCTGACACAATAATGCCCTTAAGCAAGCCTAGAGTAAAATCATATTTAGAGATTATTAAGTAGAATTCTGGTCATAATACCTGAAAAAGCATATAGAGCTAGTAAGTTCAGGCAAAAAATAACAAAATTATTAAGGGGATGAAGTACATGCTTAAGAAGCAATTGGGATTCTTTAGCTTGGAATAGAGGTTAAAGGGAGATAAAGATAGAAATATATAAAGCATGCACAGCATAGATCATGTGAATGAAGAGTTTTTCTTCTTTCAGAAAAATTATATCTATATATAATTTTTTAAAAAACCACAGCAATTAAACAGGCTATAAATTGAAAGAAAACAAAACTAAAAACTTAGAGAGAAAAGAGAACATTGTATAGAAGGATCTGGATACAATTTCACATGTTCTTTTTTCTTAGTTGTCAGCTTAGGTAGAGCTACCGCCTGTTGTTCCTCTAAACTGTATATTGTTCTCCTTAGCTATCCACAGGCTGGTATCACACAGTCTAATCTGATATCATTTTTAAGCTCTGGCTCAGCTTAGCCTTACTAAGCCCTTAATTGGGTTGATCCTCACTTTCTATCCTCTTTAGAGCTACCGAATGAGATTTGCCTTTCTTCCTTCTCCATTCTTGCCAACAAACATATGTTGATAGGGGAAAACATGGGGCTGAGAATTGGATTGTGATATGCACACTCCTAGGATTTATTCTCTACCCCCATCCATAGAGACCATCTGTCCTAGGTTGTAGGCCCCAGGAGTCTGCAGGCTTGGTTGCTATGGCAGCCATTCACAGATTGATGCTTGGGCAGCTTAGGCTTTTACCCCTAATCTGGTAAAAGAGGGGAGGGGGCCTATAAGGACCACAGGTGCAGCTGAAGCAGTGATTAGGAACTGAGACTTAAACTTTCCCTCTTTCATAGGGCCCCCTTGGGAAAAATGTTACAATTTATGCTCTCAATAAAGGAGAATATTTGTAGTTCAGGGTTGAAATGAAGGGTCCTTGGTGCTCTCTGGGCTTCTTTTCTTGCAGCCGTTTCATTACCGACACTAGGTAACATCATCAGTGCTAGTAAGGAGTGCTGTTTGCTGTTGGTTTATATTCTGATGGCATGCCTGTCAGTGTTGTAACTCAAGGCACTCACATATCTTGACTTGATTTTATGATATTTTTTTTGTGGCAGTCATTAAGTAAATTTGCAGACATTAACTGAACGCTGTGGTCATAAGTGCGAACCCATTCTTCCAAATGGATTTTTTTGCTGTCCCCTGAGGTCATGTGACCATGGAAACCAGCAAAAACCAAATCATGGTCACATGACTGCAGGGAGCTACAAACAGTCGTAAAGGTAAATAGCCTCCCACCGGCCAGTACGCTCGCACAGAGAGGGCCTCCTCCGGGTGCCGTCGGCCAGACAGTGTCGGCTGGCGACCCCCAGGGGGAGAGCCTTCTCTGTGGCAGCGCCCGCCCTCTGGAATGACCTACCCCCGGAGATACGCAGGATTCCAGATCTCCGGACCTTTCGTCGGGCCCTTAAAACCCATTTGTTCCATCTAGCTGGGCTAGCTTGATCCCATCCTCCGTTTTTAAATTTGACATTGATTTTAAATTGGGTTGTTTTAATTCTCGGCCGAATAATATTTAATAATTTTTAATTGTTTTTAACTTTTGTATACCATGTTTTATTCTGGCTGTTCACCGCCCTGAGTCCGCAAGGAGAAGGGCGGTTTATAAATTGAAATAATAAATAAATAAATAAATAATAAATAAAGGTGAGCTGGTTGCTAAGCATCCAAAATGCAGACATGTAATAGCAGAATGGGGGTGGTACAACACTTTATGAAGGCCAGAAGTGCTTTACAGCAGTAAATTTTTACTACCGGTTCTGTGGGCGTGGCCTGGTGGGCGTGGCATGGCCTGGTAGGTGTGGCTTGGTGGGTGTGGCAGGGGAAGGATACTGTATAATCCCCATTCCCACCACACTCCAGGGGAAGATTACTGCAAAATCCCCTTTCCTCCTGATCAGCTGGGACTCAGGATGCAGAGAATAGATGAGGACGGGGCCAGTCAGAATTTTTACTACCAGTTCTCCAAACTACTTAAAATTTCCACTACTGGTTCTCCAGAACTGGTCAGAACCTGCTGAAACCCACCTCTGCTTTATTTATTTATTTATTTATTTTTTCAATTTCTATACCGCCCTTCTCCCGAAGGACTCAGGGCGGTGAACAGTTAAAATGACATACATGTATACACATAGAATGTGAATATAAATAATTAAGCCAGTTTGGCTCAACAGTAAAGAAACTTCAGCATAAGATTTAAAATTAGAAAAGATTTATGCCAGACCGGCTTGGTGAAAAAGAAAGGTCTTAACTGCACGACGGAAAGTACGAAGATCTGGGATCATTCGTATCCCTGGGGGTAACCTGTTCCAAAGGGTAGGTGCCCCAACAGAAAAGGCTCTTTCTCTGGGAACCACTAGTCGGCATTGCTTTAGTGATGGCACCCTGAGAAGGCCTACCCTGTGGGAGCGTACTGGTTGGTGGGAGGTTATTGGTTGCAGAAGGTGGTCTCGTAGATACCCAGGTCCTAAGCCATGGAGGAGTTTGAAGGTAAGAACCAACACCTTGAAGCGCACCCGGAAGACCACCGGAAGCCAGTGCAGCTCGCGTAGGAGTGGTGTCACATGTGAGCGCCATGTCACTCCCAATATCACCCGCGCAGCTGCATTCTGGACCAGTTGGAGCCTCCGTGTGCACTTCAAGGGGAACCCCATGTAGAGAGCATTACAGTAGTCCAGACGGGAAGTGATGAGGGCATGAGTGACTGTGCGTAAGGAGTCCCGATCTAGAAAGGGCCGCAACTGGCGAATCAGGCGAACCCGATAAAAAGCACCCCTGGCCACGGCTGTCATATGCTCTTCTAAAGACAACCGTGTGTCCAGGAGGACACCTAAGTTGCGAGCCCTCTCTGTGGGGGCTAATGACTCGCCACCAATAGTCAGCGATGGTATAAGCTGGCTATATCGGGACGCCGGCATCCACAGCCATTCAGTCTTGGAAGGGTTGAGTCGGAGCCTGTTCTTCCCCATCCAGATCCGCACGGCTTCGAGGCACTGGGACATCACTGCAAGGGCATCATTGGGGTGGTCTGGGGTGGAGATGTAAAGCTGAGTATCATCAGCGTAAAGATGGCATTGCACTCCCAAACCACGGATGAGCTCACCCAGCGGCTTCACATAAATGTTGAACAAAAGAGGTGAGAGGACCGACCCCTGTGGCACCCCACAAATAAGGTGTCTTGAAGTCGACCTCTGCCCTCCTGCCAACACAGACTGTGACCGGTCAGAGAGATAAGAAGAGAACCACCGTAGAACAGTGCCTCCCACTCCTAGCCCTTCCAGCCGGCGCAGCAAGATACCATGGTCAATGGTGTCAAAAGCCGCTGAGAGATCTAATAGAACCAGGATAGAGGAACAACCTCTATCTCGAGCTCTCCAGAGATCATCAACCAATGCGACCAATGCCGTTTCAGTGCTGTAACCAGGCCTGAAGCCGGACTGGAACGGATCTAAATAGACAGTTTCATCCAAGTACTGCGGGAGTTGCTGCGCCACCACAGGCCATAAAGCACTCATTTCAGTCCTGTCATAATTTCAAAAGGCTATTAAGCATTTGGTCATGAGTCAAGGGCTATCTGTATATTTTAAATTGTTATTATTCTTAATATTCATTTTGAATAAATGGATGTTCAAATGTTGGGAAGAGAATTGACCCTCTTTCAACAATCTGTTATTTCCAGAAGTTTGCTTTTCTGAAGGCAAAGATGCCTTGTTGAACTTTCTTTGGAAGCAACTACCTGCAGTACATTCATACTAAAAATTATAGCATTAGGATTCCATCTATGAAATCTCCCTAATGGGCTTCCATCCCTTTTTTGGTAAGAGCCGTGGTGGTGCAGTAGTTGGAATGTAGTATTGCAGGCAGTGTGATGGGATTCAATTTTTTAAACAACCGGTTCTGTGGGCGTGGCTTAGTTGGGGGTGTGGCTTGGTGATCATGTGACCGGGTGGGCGTGGCTAGCTGGTCATGTGACCAGGTGGGCGTGACTAGCTGGTCATGTGACCGGGTGGGCATGGCTATGTGCATAGGGACTACTCAGAGGGCTGAAAAAAGTCATTTCTGACTGGTCCTTGCACTTATGACCATCCTCACATTTATGCCCATTGCAGCATTCTTAATAACCGTGTCAGTCATTTCACCACTACTTCTCTTCACCATGTGACAAGATAGGGCGCAAAATGTAAAATGTGAGGATAGTCGTAAGTTCAAGGACTGGTCAAAAGTGCGAGGACCGGTCAAAAATAACTTTTTCAGCCTTCTGACTAGTCCATAAGCACATAGGGACTACTCAGAGGGCTGAAAAAAGTCATTTCTGACTGGTCCTCGCATTTTTGATCGGTCCTCACACTTATGACCATCCTAACATTTATGCCCATTGTGGCATTCTTAACAACCATGTCATCATTTCATAACTGCTTCTCTACACCATGCATAAAAGGATACAGCAATAGTAGTCCATATGTACAAAAGGACTTCCCAGAGGGCTGAAAAAAGTGATTTCTGACAGGTCCTCGCACTTTTGACCAGTCTTCGCACTTATGACTGGTCATCATTTATGCCCATTGTAGCATTCTTAACAAGAATGTTTCTCTTCACCATGGTGACAAGATAGGGCAAAAACATAAAATGTGAGGACAGTCATAAGTTTGAGGACTGGTCAAAAGTGCGAGGACCAGTCAAAAATAACTTTTTCAGCTCTCTGAGTAGTCCATATGCATAAAAGGATACAGCAATAGAGAGGGACGAAGGAAGGGAAGGGAAATTAGAGTAGGAGTGAGGGTAAGAGAGGGAGGAAGAGAGGAGGAGAAGGAGAAAGGAAGAGGAAGTAGGGAGGAGAATAAGAGGAGAGGAAAGAGAAAGAAAGAAAGAAAGAAAAGAGAGAGGTGGTAGGTTTGAGGAGAAAGATTGCTGTGCAATAAAAAAGATGAAAGGGAAGAAAGCCAACCCCAAAATAATATTAAGATATTAAGAATGAATTGTTAAACTTTAAAGAATAAAAGAGAACAAATAGCAATAAATAGCAATAATTAGAAACACAAACATACAAACATACAATGTATTTTCTTTGAACAGAGTATTAGGCTGGTTGACAAATTTAAACAGTGTTTAGTCATTTCAATTAAATTTACAATTTCTATATTTCCTTTTTGCCATATTTATTCCTCGTCTATTTTTTTAAAAAACCAATATTACCCTTCTTCCTCAACTCCAATCTTAATCAAATTCAATTTTTCCCTTCTATTCTATGTTATACCCCTTCCCATTGTCATCTATTTTTATATCCATCCTCACATTGATTAATTATGTAATATTACAGTTGTTTAATACAAATTCAACATTTTAATATAAATCAATTAGTTATATAACTATCTTTTTTATATATTAATATGAGCATGAATATTCCAATTATTCCCATGCAATCCAATTTCTTACAAATCAATTAATTATATTTACCAATAATAATAAACCAAATAATTTCCCCCATATATGCTTCCACAATTTAACCATTTCTGCTTTCAACATAATATACAATTAATAGTATCTCAATTATTACAATTTCCTAGTTAAATAGAGCTTTTTTTTCTTTTTGCATTTTAAAATCTTGAACTCTGCTCTTTTGCCATTTGCCATAAATTTCCCATTGTTTGCACCTACCTTTTTTGATGAGAAAAAAGAAAAGAAATCTGCCTTTCCAACATTGCAAGCAAACAGCAAAGCCAACAACCTGCTTTACTTTCACTTTTGTTTTCAGTTTGAATTGCACAAGGAGAAAAAAAAATCTGCTCCAGGACTCTTTGCAGCTAGCAAAAGACCCCTGTGTAAAACAGCTGAGAGCAAATCAGCTGAGAGTCGGAGGTAATTAACCTATGCTGAAGCTGAAAGGGGCCTTTTTTCTATTTTTGCAGGCACCAGTCTACTCATTTGTTTTCTTTTGACACTTATCAGCTGTAGTGCGGCCCTTTGCAGCCCCGCGGCAAGAGTTTAAACAGTTTTTTTGGTGGGGAGGGGTGAGGGGCAGGCGAGCCAGCAATTTAACAAATGGTTCGGTGTGCTGTGAGGCCAATAAAATTACAAAAAAACACTGAACCGTTTGTTAAATTGCTGGCTCGCCCACCCCTCACCCACCACTATATATTGGCAATAAATAGTGGTGCGGAGGGGTGGGGCAAGGGGCGGGGCGAGCCAGCAATTTAACAAAGGGGTCGGCCAAACCCCCTAGAACCAGCAGAATCCCACCACTGATTGCAGGTGACTCTGCCCACAGCCAGGAGTTTGATCCTGACCAGCTCAAGGCTGACTCAGCCTTCCATCCTTCTGAGGTCAGTAAAATGAGGACCCAGTTTGTTGGGGACAATATGCTGACTCCAAATTGCTTAAAAAGTGTTCTAAAGCACTATGGGATAGTATATAAGCCTAAGCACTTTTGCTATAAGGGACAATTCTACTCCCAATATGCTCTTTTTATTTGTGGTGCTTCTATACAGAAATAACTATAACCAGTGTTAACTTAAAACATCTGCCCTTTCCTCAACTGTCAGGAAATAAACTGTTATTAATAAAAAAAGAGCTCACTGTTCTAGTGAATTAAGAGATAAATTGGGTGCTAAAGTGAAAATATAGACTTGTTACTTTAGTAATCAAAAGAGATAAAAGATAGATAAAAGAAAAACAAATATAATAATCATGTTTTCTGTTGCCCAGAATTTGACTACTCACATTATAAGGGAGGCCACCTAGTTTCCTGTTCTTAGACAAGATCATTAATTCCCTAGATACATTTTTGATGGCTTTAACAGATCATAGTGTGTTATTTCAACACTAGGAATAGTTAAATATTCAGAGCAATTATTTGAGGAATGTCTTATTCAAATTATCTAACACAAGGGTCTCCAATCTTGGCAACTTTACGACCCATGGACTTCACCTCCTAAAATTCCCCATTTAGAGGAATTTGGCCAAGAACAGCAATCACAAGGGGCTGTCAGAGTTGTACCTCCTGCCATTTGTGTCCCGTCACCTTTTTATTTTACTTTCCGAGCTGATTTGATGGTTCCTTTGTCAATTTATCCTTTGATTTGACTTATATGCTCCCTTGATATCAGTTGAGTTTCCTGTGGATCCTACTTGAATAGGTTTGGTTTCTCCTGTACAGATGGAATTGCTAAGTAGATAAATTCCTCTCATGCATAATGTTCCCATGATGGATAAATATTCTAATTATATGCAGAAACTGTGCTGCCTTTGATGACTCTGTTACTGCTAATCAGGAGATTAACAGATTGCACCACACTTCAGGAGAATAGGTGTGTGTGTGTGTGTGTATGCAGACACACATGCGTATCCAAGTTTCAAGTATGTGTCCAGAAATATTGGCTGTAATGAATACATTTTTAGTTGAGCAATTTGGCAAAGGTTTGTCTATTGAATTGCAAGATGAACTAGTGCAACAGAGTACACCAGACAATTTTAAGGGAGCTGTTTTCAATGCTGCATTGACTTCAGATGGGAAAGCTATAAGAGTGAAACTGATGGGGATGGGAAGAAGAAAGATTACACTTTCTCTCTACTCATTTCCTCCTGCTGCAACCTTCCTAGGGTTGAACCGATGCAGCTGGGAGCTAATAAAGCTTCCTTGTCAATTATGAAAAAACAACATTGACCTGTCTTAGCTTTGCCTCTTTTTGTTGTGGTAATTTTGAACACTTTACATGAGTTTTTCCTCTTCAGCTTGCAATTGTGTTTAACAATTGTATCTTCCCATTTTCATGGGAATGGACTACCTACAGAATTATACTTCTGAAATTCACAGGGATCAAGGAATTCTGTTACATCCCTGAAGTGCTCTGATCATTGTTACAGGTGCTAAAATGTCATTCTCTCCTGGTTAGTCTTTCTATTTTACCAGAAAATATTCTGTTTTGACTAATGTATTTGGAAACAAGGAAACAACACATTACCCATCACCACTGTTTCTGTAAACATAATACCACCTTGATGTGGTGATTTATTTGGATGATATGCTGATTTTTTCCAAAATCACACCTGCCCATATTGAGCATGTCAAGGCCCTTCTGCAACAGGCTTTTCAAACATAAACTCTTTGCCAATCTAAAAAATGTGACTGTGATCATCAGTCCTTGGCTGATTGTAGATTATAATTTTAAATAGCATTCAGATATATCCCATCCATATGGATTCTTTCCTATCCTTACATGTTCTAAAGCCACAGTCCTCAAATTTTACACTGGAGCATCCTGGGTTGCTACAATGATCTGATGGGGACCTGCAGGATGTTTAACTATTTAATAAACAGAATTGTTTGTGAATTCACAGCAATACCCTCGGGTGCTGCAGTGGAATGGGAAATACAAGGAGCACCATGAAGAGAAGTTGGTCTCTGATCTAGAGAAAATGTTAAGGGTGCATGGTGGGTTTTTTGGATTTTTGTAACTTTTATAGGTACTTTATACCTTATTTTTCAGACTCCACTAGAGTTCTGACTGCATTCACAAAGAAAGAGGATTGTTTAAAATGCATCAGGGGCATAAGAAGCCTTCCATGATTTGAAATCAGCTTTCATCTCTCAGACTGCATCATCCAATCTTCAGTCTTTCTTTCAATGTATACACAGAGACTATAGGTTTTGCCTAAGGGACTACCTTTCTTCAGGCAATCACTTATAGGAGAAAAGATTTATTGCTTTCTGCCTTTGGTGGTAAAGGATATTTATGAAGCTGCCGAGAATCACTTTTCTATGAGGTAGGTGGTTATATAAATATGATGAATGAATAAATGAAACCTATTTTTGGGGTCTTGGCACACTTCTTTCAAGTCCAGCCTGATCATAGGAATCTGGAAATCATAAATTTCAAAACAGCTTACACAATTTTAGATCAGGTGAACTTGAATGCCTTGTTTTTTTACAACCTGCTACAGAACCTTCAGCTACAGTCTGATCTAGTGTTTGAGTACTAGGCTAGAAAGAAAGAGACCGAGTTCAAGTTCCACTGTAGCCCTGAAAGCCAGCTGGGTGACCTTAGGCCAGTCATACTCTTTCAGCTGAATTAACCTCACAGAATTGTGTGTGGAGAAAGAAGGAGGAGAAAGGTGTGTTGGATATGTTTGCTAACTTGAGTTATTTATAAAAAAAATAAAAGTGGAATGTAAATAAATATACTGTGTGCACCATTATTAGGCAAGTGAGTATTTTGACCCTATCATCATTTTAATGCATATTTTCCACCTCCAAGCTGTATAAACTTGAATGCTTAGTGGATATAAGCAGATCAAGTGATGTGTATTTGTGTAATGAGGGTATGGCCTAAGGAGATCAACACACTATATCAGGGAGTGCATAATTATTAGGCAACTTCTTTTCCTCAGACAAAATGATCCAAAAAAGAGAGGTAACTAACTATGAAAAGTCAAAAATTGTAAAAAGTCTTTCAGAGGGATGCAGCACTCTTGAAATTTCTAAGATATTGGGATGTGATCACAGAACCATCAAACATTTTGTTGCAAATAGTCAGCAGGATCACAAGAAACATGTTGAGAAAAAAGGACACACATTAACTGCCAAAGATTTGAGAAGAATCAAATGTGAAGCTACAGGAATCCATTATCCTCCAATATTGTCATATTCCAGAACTGCAAACTACCTAGAGTGCCCAGAAATACAAGATGTTCAGTGCTCAGAGACATGGCCAAGGTAAGGAAGACTGAAACCCGACCACCAATGAACAAGACACGTAAGTTGAAATGGCAAGATTGACCAAGAAATATCTGAATCAGATTTTTCAAAGGTTTTATGAACTGATGAGCTGAGAGTGACTCTTGATAGATCAGATGGATGAACCCGTGGCTGGATCAGTAAACAGGCACAGAGCTCCATTTCGACTCAGACGCTAGCAAGTTGGAGGAGCGGCCCTGGTATGGGCTGGTATTATTAAAAATGAGCTAGTTCAGTGATGGCTAACCTTTTTGCCATCGCGTGCCAGGAGCGATGGGGGGGGGGTCGCGCGCACATGTGCCCACACCCATAATGCTATGCGCTCCACTCCCGTGCATGTGTGCACCCCCCTTGGTCCTGGCATGTGATGGCATGGTGGGCTCGGTAGCCCCGTTTTTCTCTCTGCCCAGGCTCCAGAGCCTTTCTAGGAACTTGGGGAGGGTGAAAATGCGTGCCATAGGTTTGCCATCACGGAGCTAGTTGGACCTTTTTGGGTTGAAGATGGATTCGAAATCAACTCCACAACCTACTGCCAGTTTTTAGAAGACACTTTTTTCAAGCAGTGGTACAGGAAAAAGAAAAATCTTTCAAGAAGACCATGATTTTTATGCAGGACAATGCTCCATTGCATGCATCGAAGTACTCCAATGCCTAGCTAGCCAGTAAAGGCCTTAAATATGAAAGAATAATGACAGGGATGGCTCCCTTCCTCACCTGACCTAAACTCTTTTGAAAACTTGTGGGCCCTTCTTAAATGGGAGATTTACGGTGAATGAAATCTCTCTGATAGTGTCTGGGAGGCTGTGGTTGCTGCTGCATAAAAAGTTGATCTTCAACAGATCAAGAAACTGACAGACTCCATGAATGGAAAGCTTATGACTGTTCTTGAAAAGAAGGGTGGCTATATTGGTCACTGATCTTTTTTTTAAATGTCAGAAATGTTTATTTGTACATTGGGTTGTTTGTTTATTATTCTCACTTTAACAGATGGAAATAAATGAGTGAGATGGGAAACTTTTCATGTTTCATTTAGTTGTGTAATAATTCTGCACATTAATAATTGCCACATAATTCTCCTAAGAAAGCCAAAACCTCACTTTTACTTTCTCAAATATTCTGGTTTGAGGTTTATTAACATTTTAGATTGACTGAGAGCTCAGTAGTTGTTCAATAATAAAATTAATCTTCCAAAATAATTGTGCGCACAGTGTAACTACCAGGCACTTTTGGCCTCCAGTCCTTAATTTTTGGCTATTGAAGGTTTGGAGAATGGAAGATGTACCCTTTACTTAGAGAGTGAGCTTTGATAGATGACCTTCAGAAGCAATGTTTCTTACCCTTTTTCCTGAGAAAGGGGATGCCACTACCCAGTGTCATCTTTGCACTCATCTTGCCCTCAAAAGAAATTTTGAAACTCAGTCATCACAGACTTCTGACATTTTAATTATTTCAAAACTAATTTTTTGGTATTATATGAGGACGATTGATATTTTCTCCTGTGACATTTATCTGTTTAATAATCAATCCAGTTGAATTGTTATATCTTCCTCCCCCCTCTAAAATGCCTGAGCTTATTGTACCTTTGGGATTGTATTATTGATTGTATTATCCAAAGCCTCTGTTTTGGTTGCTATGGTGTTTGTTTGTTTTTTTTACCAAAATGCAAACTTTCTTCCTTATAAGGGTCTTCCAGTTGCAGCAAAGATTAAGTTGTTTGTTGACAGTCTATTCCATTACGGTGATATGATTAGTCATACTATTTCAAACAGAATAAAAGAGTTGGAAGGGACTTTGGAGGTCTTCTAGTCCAACCCCTTGCTGAAGCACCCTATACCAGGGCTGTCAAACTCCCAGCCTGCAGGCTGGATGTGTCACATGCTGGCCATGCCCATGCCCAGTTTAGTGAAGGGGGGAAAAGTCCCGATATGTCACGTTATACCACTGTGATGCTATGAGTTTGACACCCTTATCCTATACAATTTCATACAAATGGTTGTCCAGTGTCTTAAAAACCTCCAGTGATTGGAGCACCATAACTCCTGGAGGCAAACTGTTCCACTGGTTAATTGTTCTGTCAGGAAACTTCTTAGTATACTTGGTACCATGTTTGGAAAGTTTGTATCAATTGTTTAAAGTTAATATTTTATTTATTTTATTTATTATTTCAATTTATATACCGCCCTTCTCCCCGGGAGGGGGACTCAGGGCGGTGAACAACCAGATTTAAAACACATATAATACAAACATTAAAAGAATAATAAAATTAAATTAAATTCATTGGCGTTCCAAATAAAATTCTAACCCCATTAAAATACCCAATTTAAAACCCCAGGAATCAATAAGAAAAATTTTGTTAAAACCCCATTAAAACAATCAAGCGAGGCCGGCTTGTTGAAATAAATAGGTCTTAAGGGCCTTTCGGAAAGTGCGGAGGTCCGGGATCAAACGAACTTCTGGAGGCAGCTCGTTCCATAGGGTGGGTGCCCCCACAGAGAAGGCTCTCCCCCTGGGGGCCACCAGCCGACATTGCTTGGCTGATGGCACCCTGAGAAGGCCCTCTCTGTGTGAGCGTACTGGCCGGTGGGAGGTTATCGGTAGCAGCAGGCGGTCCCGCAGGTACCCCGGTCCCATGCCATGGAGCGCTTTAAAGGTCAAAACTAACACCTTGAAGCGCACCCGGAAGACCACCGGAAGCCAGTGCAGCTCGCGCAGGAGAGGTGTCACATGGGAGCGCCCTGTCGCTCCCATAATCACCCGCGCGGCCGCATTCTGGACCAGTTGGAGCCTCCGGGTGCACCCCAAGGGGAGCCCCATGTAGAGAGCATTACAGTAGTCCAGGCGAGACGTGACGAGTGCATGAGTGACCGTGCACATGGAGTCCCGATCCAGAAAGGGGCGCAACTGGCGCACCAGGCGAACCTGATAAAAGGCCCCCCTGGCCACGGCCGCCACATGCCCTTCCAAGGACAGCCGTGAATCCAGGAGGACACCCAAGTTGCGCGCCCCCTCTGTGGGGGCCAATGACTCACCCCCAATAGCCAGCGATGGTACTAGCTGGCTATATCGGGACGCCGGCATCCACAGCCACTCGGTCTTGGAAGGGTTGAGACGAAGCCTGTTCCTCCCCATCCAGACCCGCACGGCCTCAAGGCACTGGGACATCACTTCGAGGGCATCATTGGGGTGGTCAGGGGTGGAGACGTACAGCTGAGTGTCATCAGCGTACAGTTGGCAACTCACCCCAAAACCACGGATGATCTCACCCAGCGGCTTCACATAAATGTTGAACAGGAGCGGCGAGAGGACCGACCCTTGTGGCACCCCGCAAACGAGGCGCCTCGAGGTCGACCTCTGCCCCCCTGCCAACACAGACTGCGATCGGTTGGAGAGATAGGAGGAGAACCACCGTAACACGGTGCCTCCCACCCCCAGACCCCCCAACCGACGCAGCATGATACCATGGTCGATGGTATCAAAAGCCGCTGAGAGATCTAATAGGACCAGGACAGAGGAGCATCCCCTGTCCCGAGCCCTCCAGAGATCATCCACCAACGCGACCAATGCCGTCTCCGTGCTGTACCCAGGTCTGAAACCGGACTGGCACGGATCTAGATAGACAGTTTCCTCCAGGTACTGTGGGAGCTGGCGCGCAACCACACTCTCAACAACCTTCGCAACAAAGCGAAGGTTGGAGACAGGACGAAAATTTGCCAAAACAGCCGGGTCCAGAGAAGGCTTCTTGAGGAGGGGCCTCACCACCGCCTCTTTCAAGGCAGCAGGCAAGAAACCCTCACTCAAAGAAGCATTTATAATCCCCTGGAGCCAGCCTCGTGTAACTTCCCGAGTGGCCAGTACCAGCCAGGAAGGACACGGGTCCAATAAACATGTGGTTGCGTTTAGACTCCTCAAAGTCCTGTCCACGTCCTCGGGAGTTACAGGATCGAACTCATCCCAGGTAACGTTCTCAAGACCAGCCTCAGTCACCTCGCTGGAATCTACCCAGTCAGAGTCCAAGCCTTCCCGAATCTGAGCGATTTTATCGTGCAGATACTGTGCAAAATCCTCAGCCCGCCCTTGCAAGAGGTCCTCCCGCGCTCCCTGATGTAGGAGGGAGCGGGTCACTCTAAACAAAAATATCTGTTTATCTCCCATCATCACCCACATTTAGATGATAAGACAGAAAAAATAACACTATATTCATTGCTATATTACTTTCCTGCAGAACTATTGCTTTAGCTAAATTTGCATATAATGATTAACAAATTTCCAGAATCCTTTGGCTTAATCCCTACCACTTGTCCACAACATTCCTTCCTCCTCCTGTTCCTCAGGCTGCTAAATACCTATAAGAACTGGAAGCAGGGCAACTACTTTTAAAAGAACAGGATATTGGAATACTTTATTCCATTGGGTAAGTAACTTTAACAAATGCTGGGAAGCTACTGCTAATGTTCATGCATTCTGGGTTCTCCATCAAGTTCATTTACAATACAGATAATCCTTGTTTAACAATGATAATTGCACCAGCAGCTTGGCCATTTAGCAAAGCAGTCATAAAATGAAACCATGATGATATTTATAGTCTTACTTTAGCTTTCCTTTATGAAGGTTGTATATATGAGGATTGGTCATAAAGTTACTTTTTCATCACTAATTATTGCAAAGAGATGCTAAATAAGCACTACCTATATTTTCCTCAATTTAAATCCCTCCTAATTATTGGGCTTCTTTATAGCCTCATCTGTTACCAATCTCTTTTCTCTTTCAACAAATTAAAGAAAACTCTACAATCACCTTGTTTTCTATTGTCCAATGATTCCTCTGTTTCCATTATTTCCATTCCGCTTGCTGTGTTTATATTTTCTTCTAACATTAAGCATGCTAACTCTCCCATTCTGGTTTAGAGGTGCCTGGCATTTTCATGCAGACATCGATATACAGTCTTGCAATTGGGTCTTCCATGGAGAGCATAGTTACCCTTGTGCTTTGTTAATATACTCATTCTCCAGATATATTCTTAGTGCATGACAATATTTGTTTGCCGTCCAAGAACTCTCTGTTCTACAAATCTTCTCCCTCTTCCTTGGAGGGTTTCTTCCTACTTTGAAAGCTTCATTCTCTGTGACTGCTGCGATCAAGTAGGATGCTGGGATCTCACCCCAAGGCTGCTTCTGCCAATCTTTCTGCTTTTCTCTGCTTCTCCAGTCAAGTTATCTTGACTCATTATACCAATTACGTACTACCATGATATCTTCCCCAAAAGGAATATAATACACAGTGCAATGCACTGGATTGTTCTTATACTCTTCCTGGCTGTCTAATTTTAATTTATAAATAGCTTTTTGTCACTAGGACTGTGATGCTTCGTCAGCATGGGCTCGCCAGGGCTTCGAGAGTTTTTGTTGCATTGTTACATTTTTATTCTAAGTTCATTTCAAGTCACTCAGAACATGTTTCAACCTTGCAAATTACCTGTCCTGACTGACATTTTGATAATTTAATTTGCAAATTACTTTTTCCTTGGAATTCAAAGAGGATGCTAAATGCTAGTGATTTGTTAGCAATTGCCTAGGGGCCTTCATAAATGAATAGGAATTTGGTTTCTAATTAAAATATATTATACTGCATCACATTGCTTTTCTATTCCAATTGAAGGAACTGCACCTATGTACTGTATCTCTTCTGCCAGTTTTGCTTTTTGGTGAGATACATAGATGCAATGAAGAACAAGACTTCCTAACTTTGTATTAATTATATAAAAGAGAGGAATCCACATTTTCAGGTGCTCTAATATTTTCCTTAGCACATCTATCAAATCTTTCTTTCACACAGGCATAAGAGGTAACATTGGATATTGACTTTTTTGATACATGGGCATCCATCAACAAGGGTAACTCTGCTGCTTAAACAGACCCATTGTTATCTGTAGAACATGTCCTTGTCTTGATAGCTTCAAAAGGAGTTGTTTCCATCTCTGAGGTAACAAGGGATAACAAGCAAAAGAACGATAGCACTATCAGTATATAGTATTCTCACCCCTATGTTTGTTGGTTCAAATAGGTTGCAGTGAATTTGCAAAGTTTTCAAGGAAGTTACTAGGCTCAACTCCATTCTCTTTCTATTTTACCTTTTATCTTCCTATCAATCTCTCACATATTATATACAGATGCAGACTTTACAATCTTTGTCATTCTTGATTATGAAACTTATTGTATTAGATTATTTTATTTTATTGATTGGTTGATTAATAACATTTATACATCTGCCCATCTTTCAGCCATCTCTGGGCAGCTCCCAATCAAAAATGAAAAGGCATATTAAAGCATTTTAAAAACTAACACTCAACCAGTTGAAACATAAAACATTAAAAACAAAAATCCAATCTGTGTTAACATGCCATCGTCTAAGTAACTCCCAGCGCTTGTGGGGAAAAGCCAGATCTTTAAAGCCTTATGGAAGGCTAACAGGGTCAAGGCCTGCCGAACCTCTGGGGCCAAGGTATTCATAGGGCAGGGGCTGCAACAGAGAAGGCACAGAGTATTTCTCTCTTTGAGGAGCAGTTGACATACTGTTGTGTTCAGTGAGACCTGGAAAAGTTTAGATTCTGATATAAATTAGTGGGTGCAGCATAGACCGACAGAAATTATAGAACTTGAAAATAAGTCTTATATAAATTGATGTGCAATGTGATCTTGATTACGATAATCTACCATTTAATTACTGATTATAATAGAATAACTAACCCTGTATTCTAAAACACTTAGAAGAAAAATTCCAAGTCAGTCTTGAGTCATAGTGATGTAATTTTAGGGGCAGCAATATGAAACAGTTTGCATTGCTTGTTTTTTCAAATTTGCCAGTCTAGCCTGTAGTCTGGAGATGATGTGGTGCCCTCCATTTAAGCAATAATTAGGTTTTGCCATGC
Organism: Masticophis lateralis; assembly: GCA_030761175.1. Taxonomy (NCBI): domain Eukaryota; kingdom Metazoa; phylum Chordata; class Lepidosauria; order Squamata; family Colubridae; genus Masticophis; species Masticophis lateralis. The sequence goes on from JAUDYJ010000002.1 coordinate 165,860,455, forward strand.
TTAGTATTTTCCAAGTTTAGCCAAGGTTGTCTAGATGCTTTGGCCATGAAGTCAATCATGCTGAACCTATTCACATGGAACAGCATGAGCCAGGATTCTGAGCATTTGGACTTTCTATACTGTGTCCCAGTGCATGCATTCGGTTCATAGTTTCTTTCTACCACCTGAAGTGGATAAATAAGATAGAAATTACTTGGATCTTTTTTTATTTGGAATACTCTTTAAAAGCTGGCATTGTAAACCCAATTGTTCTTGGTCTGCCAGTTTTAAGTTATTTGATAACAGAAACCAAGTTTCTTCCTTGGCACATAATATCTTTAAAAAACCAATAAAGCTTGAGCTAGTTTTGGTTCTATACAGCTCCTGGATTTAACTGGCTAATATCTGGCTAAGAGGGTGCTGACATGAGAATGTGATTCAGTTAGCAGCTTTTGAGAAGATTGACAGTTCCTTGAGTGCCAGGTTGAAAATAAATTATTTTAAAAGTAAAAAGAGTATATCACACTTCAAAATAGATGTAGTTTTTCTTTCAAGGGCTCCAGTCTGTGACTGAGGGGTCTTTTCAAGAGACTAGAAAGGAAGGCAATTTAGCATTGATTCTCTAAGGAACTTGCCACAAGAAGAACTGAATCTTGTCTTGCTTTGGATTTCAGAGCTGCCCTTCATTTTCTGTCACCAGTATGGTTGCGAAGTTGGAAGTATGGAAGTTCAGAAGCAAGGGCTCCCAGTTTTTAAACTACTGCTTATTGTTTAGCAAGCTATTGCTAATTTTAATTGTGGCTGGCTTCATTTCAGCCTCTGTTCATTTTTTGCATAAAATGGTCCTTGTAAGAGGGAGGGGGATAATAGGGAAGCCCAAGGTTCTCTGAAGCTTATTCTGGTCATTTTTAACCATAATGGGATGTTCGATGTTTGAGCCAGGATGGTCTATAGCAGTGATGGCTAACCTTTTTGCCATCGCGTGCCAAAAGTGGGGGGAATGAGGGGGGCAGGTTGTGTGCATGCGTGCCCACACCCATAATTCTATGTGCCCTGCCCGTGCTCCCCCCACTTTTGGTACATGATGGCACAGTGGGCCGGGTAGGCCCGTTTTTCGCCCTCCCCAGGTTCCAGAGGCTTTCTAGGAGCCTGGGGAGGGAGAAAATGGCCTTCCCTACCCCCCGGGAGCCCTTCAGAGGCCAGAAACAGCCTGTTTCCCAACTTCTGGTGGGCCCAGAAGACCTAAAAATCAGCTGGCCAGCGCGTACATGCCCGCTGGAGCTGAGCTTGCGTGCCCACCGATATGGCTCCGCGTGCCACTTGTGGCACGCGTGCCATAGGTTCGCCATCACGTGTCTATAGTCTCTAGCCTGGGAATTTAAGTTCCTTTAGTTATCAATCCAGCAAGAAATCACTAATGATGAAGGGTTGTTATCACCACAGGGGTGGCTAGGTGGCATAATAGATCCATTGTCTGGTAGAACTTTCATCTGCAGGATGAACTGAAGTTGGCTTACAAGTACTTTAATCAAAATAATCAGAGAATCATTATAAAATGATGAGTTGGGTGATGCTGTTCAGCCCAGCCTTGCTTTTCTTCAGACACAGTAGCTGAGCATTTGCTTCTTGCTTTTTGGTAAGCTTCCCATGTGTGCTTGAGGCCTAAAGCTTTTGTGCTTAATTAACTATTGTTTTACTGACTGTTGCTTATAAAATAGAATGGGGCTAATATAATAAACTTATTAAATATAAGAAAACAAATTTCCCAGTCTATTAAAACGTTCTAAATTTATTATACTAGACTCTTAACATGGAAGTTAACAAAACATCAGTAAATCAAGGTGGGGGGGGGGGGTTCCAATAAGCACCACAGCTGGTGTACTTACTGATGTTTATGCCAACTTCAAGAGAATGGCAATCTGGGAATAAGAAACCAACTTGAAAGATAAATCACCCAACAGTCCTAAAAATCTGAAACATCTTAAATTGTCTTTTTTTTTTTAAACATAGATTAAAAAGTGGCATGGCAATAAATTGACAGGATATATTGTAATGCTTCTGATAACATGGTTTTGTATCTTGGTTTGAGGAGGCTTGCCTAAAGACTGGTATGTAGCTGATGTCCACTTGGACTTGGTACAGCTATTACAACTATAGAGTACAAATTGTGTATGTAAATTAGAGGGTGTATGAAACTGCTCCTACTGGTAAACTTAACCTATGTTCATGAAATTTGTTGACAATCTTTGCAATGTAATAGGTGTTCAGCATAAAATTAGACATTCAAAAATAATCATCAGAGCCTCTGAATAACTGTGAACAGAATTTCAGACTTCGTATTGTTATTATTCATATCTGTTCCCTGCTTTGTTCTGAATTTGTGTATCTTGACTGTTACCCAAACTTGTCATCTCTTTTTAGTTATTTCAGATACATTTTGTATTTAGATCACTTTACAGATTATAACTTTACATAAATTCCTAAGGTTTTCTACATGTGACCCAAACATGCCACTGTTTGCAAATTATTGGCAAGTTGCAACAACTTGGTCTGGTTGCATTATTCTGGTATTTTTATGTGATATAATCTTGGTTAGTGTTTATGTTAGAATGTAATATGGCTTTTGATGGCTTTTAGAACTATTATTTATTTCTGTGAAGTAGAGAATAAATATGGAACCACATTCAACGAAATAAAAATTATCTTTATGTACAAAATTAAATTTCTAAAGCCTAGGAAATACCATATAGTGAAAGAGCACTCTGTCCTCAACCATCTTTGTAAGGAGATTATTGGCAGGCCCAGGAAATTAGTAATGCATTTTTCTTTGATGATATTCATTCCTGGCCTGAGGCTGGAGTATAATAGCAGAATCAAGGGCCTGATCAATAGTTTAAGAGGGAGTCAGCATTTTGCTAACAGAAGAGCAGCCTGCAGGAAAGCATAGAGAAGTGAATGGTTGGCACAGAGGCTTTGTAGCAATCAGAATAAATGTCCAGGGAATGAAATGGATAGAACCATTGTAAAGGGCGGGGAGGGCTGGGGGGGTTGTTGCCTAAAGAAGCACTGATCAGTAATTATTGAGAGGTCCTGAATTTACACCACTCTCCCACCACATGCACTATAAATAAATTGTAACCAGCCACTTGAAGTAATATATGCTTAAGGAATTTATTTATGCATGGAAAAATGACAAATTAAATGAAAGTAGTTTAAAATCTCCTTCAGGTCAAATACAAATCCTGGTGTTTTCATGCACATATCTACATAGCAGTTTTTGGCAAAACTACAGAGGTGGTTTGGGGATGTTTTTCCAGCTTTTCTTCATCTATCCTACTGATTTTCTCTGTTGGTCCACCCAAGTATTAGCAATGCTCTTTCTTAGACTCTGAGTTCAGGCAAGGTTGTACAGCAGAGGGCAATATTTATTCTGCTCGAGCACAGTGTTCCTGTAGGGGTAATTTTTTGGGAGATGCATCACATGGAAATAGTAATCTAGTGTGAACAAAGTGGGACCATCATGTGTCTTCTGGCACTTCCTCTTTTTTCTAGCATTTCCTTTCTCTCTTTCTTCTCCAATTGTTTCTGTATCTTCATTGCATAAAATCTACTTGAGAGGTCTGTGTCATGGTCACTCACAGAATAACTTTTTAAAATATACTACATTGATATAACCTCTGTGAAACCAAAACACTGAAACCAATATATTATAAGACTAATCCATTCCAACAACCCTTACATTGCAAATGAACAATTTCATACAAGCTGCTGGGTTTGCCTCCCATCTTTCATAACCGTAACACTTTCCCCTCCTCCCTCTTGTTTTCAGCAGATAATCAGCACAATGGAGACCCAGGTGTCCAACGGCCCCACAAGCAACAGTTCCCTCCCTAATGGGCCACTGATCAGTGCCAATGGGGCCACCGATGATTCCAAAACTAACCTCATAGTCAACTACTTGCCCCAGAACATGACACAAGAGGAATTCAAGAGTCTGTTTGGAAGTATTGGAGAGATTGAATCATGCAAACTGGTTCGAGACAAAATCACAGGTAAGACTGTACATGTCTGCCTGTATGGATTAAAAAGAAAGAAAAGTTGAGATAGAAAGATAATCTGGCTAAGAACCCATGGTAAATGAAAATACATATGGTGTTGGGAAATTTCAAAGAGCTTTGGGGTTCTGAAGAAGTGTTCTGTGTCACAGTGCAGCAGCTATGGAAAACAAGTTCCATGCTATTGATTATTTGAAAGGTCATGAAAACTTCCCAGTATTGTTTTATGTTGGAATATATCTTGGGTACATCTTAACTGTCAACTGTAAACATGCTATTGCTATTACTCTACCTCCAAAATGACCCCATAAAGTTGGAAAGAGATAAGAAAAGCCTAATTTAACGAGCATTTTCCCCACAGGAAAATAAATAACCAATAAATAAAGGAAAATAAGCACTGTATTACAGAGTAAACTCTTAATAGGTTTGTGGAATTTGCTACTACTTAAAATATAAATAATGAGTTTAACAAAAATATGCAAGGAAGATTATTAATGGTTGTTGGTGAAGGTGTACATAAACCTCCAGATTAAAATACTTCAAATATTAATTCGGTAGTAGAAAATGCTGCTTGCTTTTGGGAAGTGTAAGGATGGATTAGAAGAAGAAGCTTTCATTGAGCAGACCAGTGTGATATTAGAATTGAGATACTCTAGGTTTTTGGAATTGTTACAGAGGACATAAATGGCCCTCAGGTGGTAAATTCTTAGGATTTGGGAGATTTTTTTTGCTTATATTAGTGTCGCTTTTGAAAATAGATGGCATATAAATTTAATAAATAAATAAATTTACCTTTACCTTCTGGCAAACTACATTAACAGTGGCAAAAAAATATATATAGTGACTTTCTGATGAAAAGGCAAGCATGTGTGTACTAGAAAATGTATGAAATATAATATTTTAGAAATTGTAAGATAGAATACATCTATGAAACTATGGATTATAGAAGATATCAAGGTGTTTGCATCCAGATTGCATTTTATATTATTGTTAGAGTTCCTTAAGAAGTAAATACAAATTTAGTGAACCATTAAATTTACATAGCAAAACAGCATTTTAATGATCCGCATATTTGTAGAACAAATAAAGAAATATCTTTAAATATTTTGTCACAGCAGGTGGCAGCACCTGGTTGAATTACTTTGGGTTTGAAAGCTAAGCTTGGTTAGTATTTGAGCTGGAAACTCCCAGGGAATCTTGAAGTTGTAGGCTAGACTAGGAAGTCTATAACAGCCTAAAAGAAGGCATTTGCAAGCCAGTTGTGGTAACTGTCCAAAACCCTTATTGGCATATCTATGAGGTATCCATTGCCCAGTATTAATTACAATTGTTTAAGTACTTGAAAAGGCAGGACTGGTATTTTTGGATACTATTTGAGAACAAATAAAATCCTATCTACTTTTTCATACTACCTTGCTTTTATAAATTCAGTTTCACAGCAAAGTCTGCTATGGAGGTTGATTAGTGTACTCATAAATGTTGCAGCTGTGTGAGAATTTGAATGTGTGTTCAGTTGCCAAACACTACATTTGTCTTTTAGTGATTGTAATCAATTGTCCTTTCTGGCAAGACAATTTTCCTAATATTCAGCTGAATGTCAGTGTATAGAATATAGAATAAGGTTGGAAGGGATCTTGGAGGTCTTCTAGTCTATCCCCTGCCAAACAGGAGACCCTATACCAGGGTTGTCAAACTTGATTTCCTTGAGGGCCACATTAGGGTTGTGTTTGACCTTGGGGGCTGTGGTGGGTATGGCCAGGGTGGGCATGGCCAGCTTGATGTCACTTGCATCAGGGCAACTGTGGTGGTCCGAACACTCGGCCAGCAAAAACGGGCTCCCAAGCTCCATTTTTGACTGTGACTCCTAAAACCCTCTGCCAGAGAAAACAGCGAGGGCGCTCTGGAGGTGTGTCTGCAGCCCTCGTGAGCTTGATTTTTGGCTGTGATGACCTCCTGCAACCCTCTGCCAGTGAAAGTGGAGCTCGGAAGGGCCGCCCACAGCCCTCCTGAGCTCCGCTTTTGCTGGCAGAAGCACTGTGGACTGGTCCTTCACCATTTCCAGGGCAGCCGCGCAGGCCAGATCTAAGCACCCGGTGGGCCAGATCCAGCCCCCAGGCCTTAAGTTTGATATCCCTGCCCTATACTGTTCCAGTCAAATGGTTGTGCAGTCTCTTCTTAAAAACTTCCAATGTTTTTAAGCACCCACAATTTCTGGAGGCAAATTGTTCTACTGATTAATTGTAACTGTCAGGAAACTTCTTCTTAGTTCTAGGTTGTCTCTCTCTCTTTGTTAAGCTTCCATCTGTTACTTCTTGTCCTGCCCTCAGGTGCTTTGGAGAATAGGTTGACTCCTCTTCTCTGTGACGGCTCCTCAGATATTTTATTCTGCCTTCTGAGAAGATAGAAGATGGCCAAGGCATATTCTTAGTGTAATATCCTCATCTGAAGAGCATGGTCTTCAAATACCAGAGAGGTACCTTAAGGCTGAACCGGTGGCGAAATCCTACCAGTTCGCACTGATTCAGGCGAACCGGTAGTGATAAAAGCTACTGGTTTAGTGAACCAGTGGTAAAAAAAAAGGCTACCGGTTGATCCGAACTGGTATTTCCGACGATCAGCTATGCTGCATAATTTAAAATTGCTAGAAAGCAAGAAATCTAGTTCCCCCCCTTGCTGTTTTACTTACCTTCCCAAGCCTCCTTTTTCCATGCGCAGCACACATTTCACATGCACTGTGCATGCATGTGCAATGTGCATTTGGCATGCACTATGCATGTGCGTGTACAGTGCGCATTTGGCACGCACCATGCATGCGCAGGTAGCGAACTGGTGGCAAACCGGGGAGGATTTCACCACTGGGCTGAGCTATCACTGTAGCTTGACTTTCATTTCAGGATTTAGTTCTTAGCCCCTAATTGCCCTATTTGTCCTTCTCTGAATCTTTTCTAGGTTGCTTTGGTCATGAAATGCATAGGCCAGAACAGATATGGATGATGCATGTGACCAAAATGTTCCCCATTCAGATCCCTGGACCCAGAGCAAGCCCAGACTGAGTTAATTATTCTGGATTTGTTCATTGCTTGTCAATATAATCAGAGACCCAAATAACTTATCATTTCAAAATTGTCTTAATCACTACAGAAAACCTTAGCAGGCATAAGATGCTTCATTGTAAGACTGGAAAACTTCATTGCAAAGCATACAAAATGTATTTACAATTTACAGAAGAAGAGAGATTAGGTTTAGTCAATCATTCAGTCAAAAAATTTCAAGAAATGGATTTACACCTTACTGATATGATACCTATTTGGTCTTGATGCATATCATATAAAAATACTTTCTATTTTAATTGAAATTTCTTCATATACTGAAAACTAGACATCTGAACCCTATAATATGAAAGGAGGGAACTGTAGTGTTTCTATTAGCAACATTTAACATGTTGAGATTGTTAAATTATTTCTCATAATAAATTAATATGATTTGTGTCACAGATAAGTTTGCAATATAATCCTAAACTTTATTAGATGGTGAGTGCATGAATATATTCATGTTATTTTCTCAGCAAAAATAACAGAAGTGGTTGCCTTCCAGGAAGTTTTTAGCTGCTAGCTGTCCCCTAGCCATGGGATTTCCTGATGATTTTCTGTCTAAATACACATCAGATCCAATATAGCACCATCTTTCAGAATCAGACAGTCAGCTACAAGACTGTGATTTTTGTGGTTGATAGAATATATGAGGGTGTGTGTGTGTGTGTTTTTTTGCAAGATGCTGAGCATGAAAAGAAAACATGTGGCTGCTTTTAAATGCCTCTTGAAGCAGCCATCTCATTTCTCAGATCAGTATATATGAGCCAGAAAAAAGATGTGTGAATCTTGATGAATAGCTAAGAAGTGTCAGATCTCAAGGACTTCTGAATCATTGTGGGGTACTCAGCTATGCTTCAGACCCTCCCATTCTGATTTGTGTATTTGTTACAGTTCTTTATATTTACTTTAGCTGCAATAAAGAATACAGGAAAGCTCCTAAATTAAAGCTTGTCTCCTATATTGGTCCACTGTATTGCTATGGACTAAGAAAGCTGTATACTGTATATGCATGAGGGGAATTGTGTTGACTTGTTTGCTACAAGAGCCTGTTGCTCTTAAAAGGCAAGGTCATTTTCACTTTAACTATCTTTGTTTAATCTCAAAATGTGAATTTCCTCTTCAGCAGAGAGTGCAAGATTCGGATGATTCTTTACCAGATCATTACCATAATTTAATACACCACTATAATTTAATACCTTGATGTAATATATCATTTAGTAAAGATGAATTAATGAATTAATTCTATGAATTAATTTGACATTGTGAAAAGGCTGATCATCAGATAAAGTAGTACCTGTCAATGAGTGGACAAAGGGGGAAAAAACAAATTTCCCCCTTTTTAGTTAAATTTGCATAAATGCAAAGCTACTGTCAGAAGGGGTGGAAGAATGCTGTTGCCTATCTGAGGAACTGTCTTACCCCAATGGCATTGCGCTGTTCCACCAGTGCTGGCAGATTGGGCATGCTGCGGATCCCTTCAGTCAAAGAATATCATTTGGCAGGGTCCTGGAGAAGAGCCTTTTCTGCTGTGGCTTCTGCCTTTTGGAATTAATTGTGACCTCCCCTGGTGAGATACGAACCTACACTCCTAACATTTTGTAAAGGCCCAAAGACTTGGCTCTGCCAGTTGGCCTGAGGTCCAAATGGGGGTGCATCATGCTGGAGGTAGCTGACGGATTAAGACCAGACCCCACTCTCCCAATTTGCATCCTGATTCCTCCCTCCCTGTCTTTTTAATTAATTATTATTATTGAGTATTTATTCCTTCAATTTTTTATTTGCAATGTTTGCAAGCCACCCAGAGTCATCTCTAGGTGAGATGGTGGCAAAAAAGTGTGATAAATATAAATAAATAAACCACTGGCTATTAGCTTAAGGGATAACACTACAAAGAGTTTGTATAAGATTCTGGTGGGATATAAATATAATAAATAGTATCTTAATTGCTGCTATAGGCTTTCTTTGTTATTTTCACTTCAGTATTTTCAGTGTTGTGAATCTTAGGACTACATAAAGAGTAAGTGTCATATAATGCTTGAAATTACTGAATACAAATTTTGCTAGCAAACAGAATTGTAGATCAATATGTTGCTGCTTTAAGATACATTATTATGTGTCATTGTTGAAATAATTTAATATCGGATGGTAGAGAAGATGCTGTATTGCTTCCTACCTCCCCCGCCCCCACAAAGGAAATGGTTTTGCTCTAGATCCTAATAGTGAATTCTGAATTCCTAGATGGTTTTAGATGGTTTTCAAATCAGAAGCTCTGAGAGCTAGTGTTAAATTATGGGACATGTTAGTAAAATCAGCCATTTCTGCTATCCTCATGTAGTAAGACAGAAGTGTTTGAAGTGAATAATATAAGCCCTTCATAGTTCAGTACAGATTTATGTGTGACAGATTATCATTTTGTCCAACTTCCTCAAGACCACAGGAGGACAAGGAATGTCAAGTCTTCACTTATGCCACAATAGTTGTCGAAAACCTATTTGAAAATGCTAATAGCGTGTTTTCCCAAAAATAAGACCCTGTCTTATATTTTTTTGAACCTTGAAATAAGCACTTGGCCTTATTGCCATGTGCTCAAAAGCCTAATTGGGCTTATTATCAGGGGATGTCTTATTTTGGGGAAAACAGGGTAGCATCAATGTTAGTGGGTTTATTTTATTATGTTCTTTTAATTCAGCCCCTTTCATAGCATATGGCAACCAGCATGTATTGCCCCACATTACATCTAATATATTTATGACTTAAATATTTACCGCCAATGGTTTGCCTGTATTGTAAGTAACTAAAAGGTTTGAATAATGCATGTATTGTAATATTTCTGAGTAATCCTGAAGTGATATTCCCATTAGATATTTCCATGAAACAGCCACAAAAATCTTCACCCAGAATGGGTGTTTTCTGTGTACAAAACAGAACTCAAATGCCATAAGATTGACCTCAAATGTTTTGTTACCTTTGTGTGGAATTATGAGTATTTCACTCCTAAAGTACTGCATGTAATGGATGTGTCTCGATGTCACAGCTCAAAAATCCTTCTTGCAGGAAAAAATAGGGCAATATTATTGGCCATTCTGTCTCCTAGGGAAACTTCATTGAGCAACTTTACACTGCTGTGTTTCCCTTGATGAGTAGTTAGTATATTCAGCTGTATGCTGGGTATGTTTGTATGCTCCGCAGTAAGAGCATTGCATCTCACATTTGGAGATGCTTATTTGTTAGATTCATCAAAAGACATTCATTATTGCAGTCTGCTGTTATAAAACCTGCACAACCTGTCCCTTTCATTGAAGCACTGGATTGATTCCTTCCACAGTATTTGCTATGTGGTTGGCAATTGCCATGATTTTCTGTTAGTTAAAGAAATTGCCAGCTTGTGCCATGAAGAATTTTCTCTAAACAAAGAAGAACAGCATCTTCTTCATCAACCCCATTTGAAAGCAACCAAGTTTTGTTGAAAACAACCAAGTTTTTGTTACTGAAAGCACCCATTCTGAGTGAAGATTTTTGTTGGAAATATATTTTCCTTGTAGTAATAATCTTGTTTCATCAACTGATTATTTCTCTCTCTCTCTCTCTCACTCACTTCATAATCTCAAGAAAAAAATACCCCCCCCCCTTTTTTTAATGGTGCCACCAGCATTGGTGGTGACTGCCTGGACAACTCGCTGCAGTTTTCTGGCAAGATTTTTCAGAAATGGGTTGCCATTGTCTCCTTCCCAGATGGCTTTGTGCATAAGGCAGAAGTAGAATTCACAGTCTCCAGGTTTCTAGTCCTTTCCCTTAAAACAATCTGCTATAGCTTTGAATTCCTACATGGTTCTGAAGGTCTTAATGAAATTTGGACATACCGTAGTAGAACATGACAGATATTTTGTATTGTATAACGAACAAGAAGCTAATTTATTTATCTTATTTATTAATTAATTAGATTTATATACCGCCCTTCTTCTTACGGACTCAGAACAGCCGAATAAAAAATCAGTACATAAAAGTTAAAAAATTTTAAAGCACATATACGTTTGGCTGAGAATTAAAACAAAATAAATATTAAAATGCAACAACTCTACAAACATTAAAAATTTTTAAAAATTTTAAAAATTCAACAGGGATCAGGCTAAACCGGCAAGTTGGAAAAGATGAGTTTTTAGGGCCCGACGAAAAGTCCGAAGGTCGGAGATTATTCTCAATTCTGGAGGAAGATCATTCCAGAGGGTAGGGGCTGCCACAGAGAAGGCTCTCCCCCTGGGGGTCGCCAGCCGACATTGTCTGGCTGATAGCACCCTGAGGAGGCCCTCTCTGTGGGAGCAAACCGGCCGGTGGGAGGCAATTGGCGGCAGAAGGCGGTCCCGTAAGTATCCTGGTCCTAAGCCATGGAGCGCTTTAAAGGTGATTACCAACACCTTGAAACGCACCCGGAAGTCCACCGGCAACCAATGCAGCTCGCGCAGGAGAGGTGTCACGTGGGAGCGCCCCGACGCTCCCATAATCCCCCGCGCGGCCGCATTCTGTACCAGTTGGAGCATCCGGGTGCACCCCAAGGGGAGCCCCATGTAGAGAGCATTGCAGTAGTCCAGGCGAGAGGTGACGAGTGCCTGAGTGACTGTGCGTAGGGAGTCCCGATCTAGAAAGGGCCGCAACTGGCGTATCAGGCGAACCTGATAGAAAGCCCCCCTGGCCACAGCTGTCGTGTGATCCTCTAAGGACAGCCGTGGGTCCAGGAGGATGCCCAAGTTGCGCACCCTTTCCGTGGGGGCCAGTGATTCGCCCCCAATGACCAGCGATGGTGTCAGCTGGCTATATCGGAACGCCGGCAGCCACAGCTACTTGGTCTTGGAGGGGTTGAGTTGAAGCCTGTTTCTCCCCATCCAGACCCGCACGGCTTCAAGGCACTGGGACATCACTTCCACGGCATCGTTGGGGTGGTCTGGGGTGGAGATGTACAGCTGAGTATCGTCAGCGTACTGCTGGAACTCCACCCCAAAACCACGGATGATCTCACTCAGCGGCTTTACATAAATGTTGAACAGGAGGGGCGAGAGGACCGACCCTTGTGGCACCCCACACACTAGGCGCCTCGGGGTCGACCGCTGCCCCCCTGTCAACACAGTTTGCGACCGGTCGGAGAGGTAGGAGAAGAACCACCGTAAAACGGTGCCCCCCACCCCCAGTCCCTCCAACCGGCGCAACATGATACCATGGTCGATGGTATCAAAAGCCGCTGAGAGGTCTAACAACACCAGGATAGAGGAGTACCCCCTACCTCGGGCCCTCCAGAGATCATCCACCAACGCGACCAATGCCGTTTCAGTGCTGTATCCAGACCTGAAGCCAGACTGGAGCGGGTCTAAATTTGACTTTTTCCTAACAAGTGTTCAAATAAAGGCAGCTTTAGGTATTTCACTGGATTGAAATCTGATCCAGATAACATTAGAGTAGTTACAGAAGCACTCATGCATCAATTGCATGCATCATTTTAACTCTTAAAATTTAATATGCCAAATTCATCTAGACTGTATTTTGTCACTTATCTACAAATGGGGCATAGGCACCAGCTGCAGAAAATTCATTTTGAAATAAATATTTAATTTTGTGATTTTTATGCAATCAGCATTAGTTACAATTGTAGTTATTCTCCTTCACCACCCAGCATACAGGTATGAATATTAGGTTAATTTACTTTTCTTTAAGATATCTGATTGTACTGTCCAAATATGCTGGCTGCAGAGATATACTTAGCATTCTGTAAATCAATTTGCTGATGCGTAGATAAATTGCATTTTGGGATCTGTAAAAGATATGAAGAAAAAGTCCTTCTGAAATTACTATAATTGTTTATGTAATGAGCTCATGAACACCGTGATTTGTATTGGTGGTTTAAAATATATGCTATCACAATGCATGCAATTTGACAGAAAGTATAAAAATTCATAGTGTCGAACAATGATCTACAACACAAAATTGCTAAGAAATATTGTTTGAAACAAGATGCTGCTTGATTGCAGGTTCATAATTTAGATTATTTTCTGAAGCAAAATGTGAAAGAAATAGGCTAGCATATGTCTGGTTGCTGTCAGGCCTAGGAATGAGAAATTCAATATGATGCACATGTACAAATGAAGAAACTAAGTGTTATTCTTCAAGAAACAGCCATTAATCTAGATTTTTTTTTTCCTCCTGGTTCTAGACCTAAAAGAAGGTTATGCTTGGATAGATAGTGGCTAATAATCATCTTCCGATTTTGATTGGGCAGGTTGCAGTGAATCTGCTCTATTATCTTTTATGTAAAATTGATAATCCAACCCCCAACATAAATTCAGGTGGCATCATTATTAGATGGGATCAACACTATTCTGCCGCCAATGTGCTATTGGCAGAAATATACTTAGCATTCTGTAAATCGGTTTGCTGATGCATAGATAGATAAATTCATTTTGGGATCTGTAAATGTGTGAAGAAAAAGTAGGGAATAGAATCAAAATAAAATAGAATAGAATCAGTGGCTGTACTGCTTCTAGTTTGCAAGTCTGGAATAAAGAAGCTTGAACATGTGTTGGTGAGGTTTTGGAATTCATGTAATACCACAAAGCTCTGAATAGGAACATTCCTTTTAGGCAGGACTGAATTACATCTCAACATTTGTGATACATTCCAATTTCATTTGTTGTTTTTTTTTGCTGTTGATAATATGCTGTTGACTTAGGTACCATTATTATACCAAGGGCAACTTCTTAAAATCTCAACATCAGGCTGTGGAGAGCTAGACACAACACAGATGCTATGAAACCTGTCCATTGTGATGATAAGCTCAGTTATTTAGACAAATAGTGAGTTGTTTGGGGTCTTACTTTTTATTAGTCTGCTTATCCAAAATCAGGATAATAGGACAAATTTTCCTATTTTTTTCACAGTAGTTATGGAGGCTTTGCTATATTAACATGTTAAGAATAAAGCACACTTGCTTCAATGTTTCTACCCAAAATTCTTCTCTGTGGCTATCTTTGTTTATTAATCAAATTTATATAGCAGCCCGTTTCATGAGAAGTAACTCTGGGAGGGTTACAATATGTTGATGAATGTCACTATTAAAAATTTTGGGAAATGTTTGTCTTTGACATTGTCATGGCACCCAGTGCTATATAGCTAATTTTAACTTCTTTTTTTTTTTGCTGAATATTTGCTGAACCCTAGAATATTGCATCCAGATTTCGTCACCACACTATAAAAAAGTTGAGACTCTAGAAAGAGTGCAGAGAAAAGCAACCAATATGATTAGGGTGGCAGATCTGAAGGTCTAATTCAAACGATTGTGATGGACTTGTGGGTGTTGGGCAGGGACTTTAATTTTTCTTTGGGTGGGGAAAACCTGGAAACTTTCAGATTCAGTTTTTCCCAGATGTGCCAAAATGACATCTCTAATGAAATGTAACTTTGAGGAAACTCAAGCCTTGGAGTTTTCTTTCATTGGGGGTGTTACTTGGAACATTGTCATTGGGGACTGGAGGCTAAAAGATATGATGAATGTTTACAGGAACTGGGCATGGCTAGTCTAGTGAAGAAAAGGACCAGGGGAGACATGATAGCAATGTTCCAAAATTTGAGGGGCTGCCACAGAGAAGAGGGGGTCAACCTGTTTTCCAAAGCACCTGAAGGTCAGACAAAGAATAATGGGTGGAAACTGATCAAGGAGAGGTTCAACCTAGAAATAAGGAGAATTTTTCTGACAATGGAAGCAATCAACCAATGGAACAGCTTGCCTTCAGAAGTTGTGGGAGCTTCATTACTGGAAGTTTTCAAGAAGAGACTGGACTGCCATCTGTCAGAAATGGTGTACGGTCTCCTGCTTGGGTGGGGTGGGAGTGGCGGTTGGACTAGATGACCTATGAGGTACCTTCCAGCTCTATTCTGATTGATTGATATAGGCCAATGTAGGATGCCTCTAGTCTAGGCCATTAACCATTGATATATATATAGAGCATTATTTGAGAGAGACTGAATGGTTATATGCAAATACGAGATGATTTATTCATACATTTATACAGGTAATCCTCACTTAATGTCCACTCGTTCAGTGACTGTTCAAAGATACAGTAGCACTGACTGAGTGGTACTTAGGACAGGTCCTCGTTGTGACTGTTGCATGGTCACGTGATGATGATTCAGGCATTCAGCAATCAGCTTGCAGTTATGATGTTGCAGCATCTTGCAGTTATGTGATCATCATTTGCAGCTTTTTCTGCTGGCTTCTAACAAGCATATTCAATGGGGAAGCCAGCAGAAGGGCGCAAATGGTGATTATGTGACCACTGGGACACTGCCACTATGCAGGATTTGCTTAATAATGGCAAAGGAGACCACTGGAGCTGTGGTCATAAATAAGCATGATCATGTGGCATTATGCCTTAGACCATGTTGCTTAGTGTTGGAGTTTCTGGTCCTAATAACTGTCCATATGTAGGGACTAGCTTTATAGTGTGTATATGAGTGTGTTGCAGATATCCATTTGCTGGATTGATGGAATGGGCAGAATTGATTCTGTGTAGAGTTGATAACTCTAGATTAATAAATATTCTAGCATTCTTAGCTCCCAAGAATATTCTTATAGGACAAGCAAAATGGAATGTAATATAATTTACCTAAGTGATAGAGAGGAGGAAGCAAAGTACAATACAATCTCTTCTATATTAGTACAATAATTTTGAATCATCTGAAAAAAACTAATCTATTTACTGCCATCACACAGATACTGCATCAAACCTGTTATCTCATCTGCAATAATCATATTGACTGGAAATTAAATTTTAGACCATAGACACCTGGATTTGATTGAGGCATGTTGTGTGATTGTGACATTATTACAGTAAATACTGAACATATTGAATGAAGTGGAAAAAACATGTGATATGAACCCAGCCACTTACTGTATTCTCCCACAACTTTTAGTACTCTTTTTGTTCCCTTTCCCAATAATTTTGTTCCCAAGTTATTTCTTGGAAAATAAAGTAGATTTCTCTTGAGATAAAAGCTTTACCAGAATTTTATTTTAGTGTATTTTTGTATCTGAGAGTTGTCCAGCATAAGTGTTTGCTTTCGTCATCCAGAGATTGGATGTTGTGTTCAATGCACAAACTTTGCATATTCCTGAACTGAGAAATAGTTTACATTTATACTGTCACCATGTCTTTTTTGAAATATTATTATCTGATTATTTTTGTTCGGGGTAGGTTTGTCAGAGAAAATTATTTATTCCCATTTTTTGCGTAGCATCATCTTTACTGTATTTTTTTCTTCTTCTCTGCACTCCCAGGGCAGAGTTTAGGCTACGGTTTTGTCAACTATGTTGATTCCAATGATGCTGACAAAGCAATCAACACCTTGAATGGACTCAAACTGCAGACAAAAACAATCAAGGTGAGGAGCACGGTGTGTGAGGGAAAAGTCCTTAAAAGCAGAGTAGAGCTCAGGAGGGACAGGAACACTCTATTTTTGTGCCCAATCATGTCTAACCCACTGTGAACCTGGCATCATGGATTGAGCTGAGAGAGAATGATTGGCCCAAAGTCACCCAATTGGCAGGACTAGAACTCAGAAAATTCTGGCTTTTATGCCAATACTTTCACTACTACACTAAATTGTGTCCCCAGTGGTGAAGTCCTCCGCAGTTTGCCAGTGGTTTGCTGCCCGCACATGCGCGGTGCACGCCAAACGCATGCGTGTACGCATGCTGAGTACACTCCAAACACATGCTGTGTGCGTGCACATGCACAGTGCAGACCAAACATGTGCTTTGTGCAGAAAAAGGATGGTTAAGGTAAGTAGAACAGCGGGGGGGGGGGGGGAAACAGCTGTGCCGCACGATTTAGATTCGCTAGAAAGCAGGATTTCCTGCTTTCTAGCTAATATGAATTGTGTGGCACAGCTGATCGTCAGAAATACCGGTTTGGATGAACCGGTAACATTTTTTTTCTACCAGTTCACCTGAATTGGTAGCTTTTATTACTACCGGTTCACCCGAACTGGTGCAAACTGATAGCATTTCAGCCCTGTGGCTCCCCCACTACACCTTTAAAGATTTAAAGAACTACATCTTTAATCTTCTGGGACTGTGGCTCATTTGGAGTTTTGCGAATACAACATAGGCATAGTTTATTACATAACATTGATTGATGGTAACACTTTGCTTTTGGGCCCCAAAGGGGCTGGGTTTTGTTTTTGTTTTTTACTATCCCTACTCACTATGGGCACACTTTCCCACCAAACCCTGGGTTGCAGCCTTACTTCACTTTTATTTTCAAAGGGTTTCCTGGGGCCCAATTTGCTCCATGGAAAGAGGGGTGGTGCTAGAGGCTAGCCCTTTGCTGTGTGCCAGCTTCTTATTTTGTAATTAGAAGAACTTCTTTTCTAAATATACACAGGGACATTGCCATTTCCTTCCCAAATGCTCATGGAAAAAATGATTTCTGCCCTACAGAGACCACAGTTAAGAGTTTGCAGAAAGCTTGTAGAGAAAGGAAATAGAGGTAAAGAAAAGGTACCAATAAATAGGAATCTTGACTCCCCTTCAAAGAAAGTGTTGTTTGTTTTGTTTTATGATAGAAGGTTGCTTCTTTTGATGTGAGAATAGAATTCAGAAGATTGTTCTTTGCTTTTTTCTCGATGGCTCTTGAAACTATGCCCTTCTTCCCATCAGGTATCCTACGCACGGCCGAGCTCTGCTTCTATCCGTGATGCCAATCTCTATGTCAGTGGCCTGCCCAAAACCATGAGCCAGAAAGAGATGGAGCAGCTCTTCTCACAGTATGGACGCATCATCACCTCCCGAATCCTTGTGGATCAGGTCACAGGTAACACAAGAGCAGGGATTTTACTCCACACTGGTGCCAATGTTGAGAGATGAGTGCCAGGGGGAATAAAGCAGGGAGCAGGGCAGTGTAAGAAAGCATGCTATGTTACACATTGAAGATTGTGCATGTATTTATAAGTATTGTTACTTACCAGTATGTAAAATAAATAATTACTTTCTATGATACTGTTTGTATTAAGTCACGTACTCAAATGTATATATTTTACTGCTGATGTGTATCTCTCTGTTATATATGAATCACTCTTACTTCTTCAGTGACAAGCAAAGAACTCTGCCAGATAGTTCTCATTTTAGAAATAAATGAGAACTATCATTCATAAAGTCACAGAGAAAATTCTAAATTCTATATGTGCCCAAAAACATTTAAATATGTTCCTAGACTGAGCTTTGACTCAGCTGAGTCAACTTGTTTTGGAACCACTGAGCAAATGCCTAACAGTAGCAATTGGTCTATAAAGATTGCTGAATGCATTGCAAACAGTTGCCTTCCTCTAGAAAATTAAAATCAGTAACAATGCTCAACATTACAACCAATTTCAGCTACTCTGCTTTAGCTAGGAGACATTGTTGCCTAAATAATCAGAATATGCAATAATCAGCATTAATTCCCCCATTTCTCCATTTGTAGGTGTGTCTAGAGGCGTGGGATTCATCCGCTTTGACAAGAGGATAGAAGCTGAGGAAGCCATCAAGGGGCTGAATGGACAGAAACCGCTGGGTGCTAGTGAGCCCATCACAGTCAAGTTTGCCAATAATCCCAGTCAGAAGACAGGGCAAGCATTACTCACACACCTGTATCAGACCACAGCCCGGCGGTACACAGGGCCTTTGCATCACCAAACTCAGCGATTCAGGTGAGACAAGTTGCCCTCTCCTTTGTTGGAAGGCTGATTGGGCAGGTCTTCTCCTCACCCAGTGCCTTGTAGCTGTTGTCCCTCTGCTTAAGGGAGCTGTAGTTTTCAGATCCCATATTTGGAGACATTCATATTTAGTCTATCTTTAGTCTGTCATATCTGGGTACCATTAGTCCACAAACAAATATAATAGGAAATGCTTTTGTTTCTTTCTACAGCCCCATGGCAGAATCATACTAGTTGCTTCTTAACAAAATGTTTCTTGCAAAAAATAATCCATGGGACTTGGGTCAGAGAAACAGTTCTCATGCTGCAGACTCTTCCTTAAGATACTCTTCCTTCTTTTTCTTGATAAAGCCTTATATTTACAGCTGATGGCCACAAAACAGTGCAAAAGGAGAGAAATTGTTCTTCCCTGTAAAAGGGAAGGACAAAACTCTTTCTATGCTTTACTTAGCCTGCAAAGATTTTGTTTTTATGAGGAGTCCTCTGGCTGGCTAGGCTGCTGCAAGGAGGAGTCTGCTGGAACAAATACTCCAAAGGTAGAACAAACATCTGAAAATTGCTTTTGATAAAGGAAAGAGTAGGACAGGTAGTTTGGAGTCAAATAACTTTTTAATACCTTTTAATATTTTTCTCCTAGCAATTTTTGTAGCAGTGACTCTATTGGCCTACCCAAGAATTTCTGGTATTCTAACTCTGCTAATATAACTGGAGATTGAGTTTTAATGTTGAACCTAGAGTGTTGCCAGATTTCTCTTCCATAATTAGAGTGCCATAAAAAAGAACAATCTGGGCAATGCTATCTGTCAAGGAGGAAGAACCAAGGCTTCTGAAAACATTTACCTGTGAATTTGTAGAATCTTTTTCACCCTACAGGTAAACAGAAATAGATATTTATTTATTTATTTATTTATTTATTTATTTATTTGTTTGTTTGTTTATTTAGCTTATATGTTGCCCTCTCTCTGGAAAGGACTCAGGGCAGCTCACAGCTATAAAACAAACAGATAAAATCAACATTAAATGTTAAAAACCATTAAAACTCCCCTTAAAAACCCCTTCAGTCCAATCCAGCCTGGCGAAATAACCATGTCTTAAGGTCACGACGGAAAGAGTGTAGGTCAGGGGCCACATGGAGCTCCAGGGGGAGTTGATTCTATAAGGTAGATGTGCCCACAGAGAAAGCCCATTCCTTAGGAGTTGCCAGACGACACTGCCTGGCCGATGGCACTCCAAGGAGGCCCTCCCTGTGGGAACGCACCGGGCGATGGGGAGCTGTCACTGGCCGCAGATGGTCCATCAGGTACCCCGGGCCTAAGCCATGTAAGGCTTTATAGGTGATAATCAGAACCTTGAATCTCACCCGGAGGGCAACCGGTAGCCAATGCAGGTCGCGCAGGAGGGGTGTAACGTGAGAGTGTCGGGACACTCCCATCACTACCCATGCGGCTGCATTCTGCACCAGCTGAAGCCTCCAAGTGGTCTTCACGGGCAGCCCCATGTAGAGAGCATTGCAGTAGTCGATCCGGGAGGTCACGAGCTCATGAGTGACTGTACGGAGGTCATCACGGTCCAGGTAGGGGCGCAATTGACGCACCAGATGAATCTGTGCAAATGCCCCCCTGGTCACAGTCACAACATGAACTTCCAAAGTCAACCGTGAATCCAGGAGGACGCCTAGATTGTGCGCCCTTTCAACAGGGGCAACACCTCACTCCCTATGACCAACGATGGAATATTTCCTTGAAACTGAGAAGCCAGTACCCACAGCCACTCAGTCTTGGTGGGGTTGAGCTGAAGCCTGTTCCTCCCCATCCAGAGCCATACCGCTTCCAGGCACAGGGACATCACATTGAGGGCATCACTGGGCTGGTTCGGGGTGGATATAAAAAGTTGGGTATCATCAGTGTACTGATGGTACCTCACCCTGAAACCACGGATGATCTCCCCCAGCAGCTTCATATAGATGTTGAATAAGAAGGGAGAAAGGACTGACCCCTGAGACACCCCACATGTGAAGGACCTCAAGGCCGACCTCTGTCCCCCTGCCAACACTGCTTGCGCACGCCCCGAGAGGTAGGAGGTGAACCACCGAAGAATGGTGCCTTCCACTCCCAACCCCTCAAGGTGCCACAGTAAGATTCCATGGTTGATTGTATCAAAAGCCACTGAAAGGTCTAATAGGACCAGGACAGAGGAATATCCCTTGTCCCGAGCCCTCCAGAGATCATCCACTAGTGCGACCAATGCCATGCTGTACTGGGGCCTGAAACCCAACTGGTATGGGTCCAGATATTTTGCCCTGCAGAATTCTTTAGCCTATGTTCTGATCAGTTTGGAAGATACTTGAATAACCAGAACAAAAATGGTGTAAAACTCTCATTCATTTTGTTTTGGAATGTCTGCTTGCAGCTTGAAATCTGTGTATATAGCACATATTCAGTATTCAATGTTTTCTTCTATGTTTCTCACATATTTTGTGTGCTAGGGTTATTTCAGACATAATGTTTTCTTTACACAACGGTATAGAAAAGCTGCCCATTCTATGTAAAGATAATGCAGATGTTTACTTTTCCATTTGTAATCATGGCTTAAACATTGAAATACAACTGGAGAAGTAGATATATTGAATTTTCACTTCTGGTAGTGTGAGGTACATGGATTTACATATCCTTTCCCCATACTCTTGTGGAAAAATAATCATGTGAGTTTATCCCTTTTCATGTAACATTGTGTGGCACTCATATGGTATTTCTATTCATCACCCATGGTATCTCAGCAGTTGTTCATCCTTCCAATTTACGGTAGCTAGTGGTCCCATTTTATGACTCAGCTGAACAACTGAGATGATGGAACACCTCATAGTCTATATTGGTGGCACAACGTTAGCTTTTTAGCTATGAGTCTATCATATTTCCTACCCACCAGTATAGGCTTGCGGTACGAAATGCCAAGACTAGAAGCCTCCTCAGGAATGGTCTGAAGCAGGGAGCTATTATGTTACAGATGACTCTTTATGAAATTGTACTTTCCATGGCTAGCTGATGTAACTGTTGAAGGGAGGTCAAGACAGCATGGATGATGGATTTTATTAGGCAGTGCCATATTAGGCAGTACTGCCAAGAATAAGGGATTTTGATATGAATTATGCATGCTCAATTTTGGTAGAAAAGACTGTTAAAAATGTCATACTGCTTGTAGAAGAGGACAGAACTAAAACAGTGAGCATTTCTATCCTCTGAATTTTTTTTAAAAATCCATTATAGATGTTTCCTTCTGCTTCTGGAGATTATTACTGCATTGTGAGATGAAATCCAAGGATGTTTATTTCTAAGAGGTTGACCTGGGCTTAGTCTTTTCTGCTCTCAATCTATTGGGAGCTGTAAATGATTTTGTATTGTGTTTTTTGGTGTTTCGGACTTAAGAGACCACAAGACAGAGACAAAGAAAAAAACAATATCTTAACTCATCGTGCATTTTTCTTGCAGCTCATTTTTTCATTATTTTATAAAGCATAGGTAATCTACCATAATTCTCTGGTATGCTAATCAAGAGTTGGTTATAAGTTGTGGCTTAGTTGAAGAGCAAAACCAAAGAATGTCTCATATGTTGATCGATTGTTGATAACAATCACCTTTACATCAGAGGCAAAGTTAAAATTTCTAAAATCCTGCTGATTGCTATGTATATACTTTTAGGGCTTGCTGCCTGCCTGATTATCCTTGCTTGACTTGTCCTGCAAACTCAATAGCTATATAGTTAGAAATATCACTGTGGAAATTTATTGATCCAAATCCTGGGATAGGAATTAATCTCAGACACCTGATTTCCCACACTGTGAATGTAATCAGACACTGTAGAGCAGCAAACTTACCGCTGTTGCAATGCCAGGATTCTGGATTATTAAGAAAACAGCCCCCAAAACGTAAATTTCAGGGGATTCCTTGTAGGCCAAATGAAGGCAAAACAGTTATAACAGTCCTGCCCCTTCTGACTAAATTGTAAAGCATTTAAAGTAGTGGTCACTATATGTTGAACAGAATCAGTAAGTGTTCTTTGAATTGTATCTTTTGTCTTCTAGTTGTCTGCCAACTAGCTTTGTGTGATAACATGGCTAATTTAACATTCTTCATTGAAGGACTTAAAAAAAGCAGCTGCTCACAATTGTAAAATATGCTAGTCCAGTTTCTCCTATTTCAATGGGGTACTTCTAAACCCATGTGTAATGGATTTGGGGATTACCTCTCAGGTAAAATGGTCCATGTATAATATTATCAGTGAAATTACCATCATGTCTGTTTGGGAGTCAAATAGCTTGCAATTCATGTTCAAATTATTTTGAAAATGCATGTAATGCTTCATTGCATTATATTTGGCTTGATTTGTAGAGAGAGAAGACAAAAATAACAAGTATTTCCTGTTTCTTTGTCTAGATGATACTCTAACCATTAAATAATTCTCCAATAGTCTCAAGTTATAGTTATGGATAGATAGAATCCAGGAATCCTGTATATAAATCTGTACCAAAAATCAGAAAACTTAATCGAGCAATTATTTTCTACCAGATCTGCTAAAACAATCTATATTCAGTAGATGTAAATCCATGAAAAAAGGAATTTGCTAGGAATTTAGTTACTTTTCCAGTCTGTTTGATGAAGAGCTGGGTATGCCTTGTGTACATGCATTAAGACTGGACTGAATGGTAGTTCAGGATCACTTGATTTGAATTTGCTGTTCATGCATTTCTACCCATACATAAACGTCACATATAAAAGCATGGCATCTGCATGGCATATAGTGTAAAATCCATACAAACCCATGGAACATGTGAACATAAGGGTTTCTTTTCCCTTTCCCTGTGCCTTGGCTAATTAATTTTACAGTTTGGTCCATAATATATGGACCAAAATTCTTGGGCCTAGACAATGTAGTTCTGCCATCACACAATTAACTGCTGCACATGGAAAGCAGCAAAATGCCCCAGTTAAAAGGACTGCAATTCTGAGGCGATACTTGTAAATCTGTAGTAGAAAAAATGCTACATTTTACAAAGCAAGCAAATATTTCTGTTTATTAAATACACAATTTTTGAAAGGAAACTTTTAAAATATTTTCCTTTTTACACAAGGTTCCTTGAAGAACTAGAATTCTGGAAAAGCGTGATGAACACTTGAGTTAACATAGGCACAGAGCAATTAGAAATTCAGGAAAGTTAACTGAGAAGGATTAAGTTCTTTGATTTTGACAGCTGAAAGCTCTAACAACCAAGGCACTTTGAGGTTTTGTCTAGCAACCACAGTGGTTATATATTGCCAAAGAAAGAAAAACTTTTTGATCTTACAGGATAATGAGAATCTTGTTGTACTATAAAGCCAGCATGTAGATCCCATGTCAAGAGAGTTACTATATAAAATCTGGGCCACCGAGTGGAAAGTCCACTGTGAAAATGGGGCTGGGATGCCAAAATGAAACTATAAACACGTTTGCCATGTACGCTTCTATTCTTTATGTGTCTTGTTTTTAAAAGGAATGAGTGTCAGAAACATCCTCATCCTCATTGTGATGTTTGAAATACAACTTTCACCGCCCTTTAGTACTTAATGCCTCCCATTTCTAACACTTTCTAGCATCATGAAAAAATAGATGTGTACAAATACGTAGAGCACCTGATCCTTGTTATTATTTTTGAACTTCCCTCCCCCAACCAAACTATAAGACACCAGGGCCTCAGGATGCGGTTGTGCACACACATTAAATGGCAGATGAGGCAGTGACAGAATCCATGTACTGCATTTCTGCTGCACTGACAATCAGGACAGATAACCTCACAGGACCCTTTTGTTACGAGATTGTCTACTAACAATGGCCTCTCCTCGTCTTCCTCTTCCTCCCACAGGCTCGACAATTTGCTAAACATGGCATACGGCGTGAAGAGGTAAATAGCCTTCCAAAGCCTACGCTCCTCGCCCCCTCCTCTTCCCCACCTTGGCTGGATTTTTAAAAGGTGATTGGTCAGGGCAAACCCCGCTCCCCAGCCAAGAATTTCCTTTTCTGCCTTGCCAAGGCCTCCCTGCAACACAGCCATGCTTCCATTTTGTAGCAACCTGAAAGAAGCTGAGGGTTGTGATTGATCAGACCCAGCACTGAGACTTGGAGGGGGCAGAGTCTCCTATAGAGGAGGACCATTTTCTTTCCCAGTTTGAGCCATGTTTAAACCATCACATAGACAACATTTGGTTGCTTGATTCACTGTATAGTGATCTTTTCTTTTTAATCACCCCAAAACCCCAATAACCCTTCCACACTTTCTTCAGTGAAGACGGGAATTGAAAAGGAAAAGCTAAAATCCCTCCAATTTCTGACTTAGGCTGTGGAATTCAAATGTGTGTGTCTTGAGGACATACCAAAGTCTTTCATGTGTTCTTTTGGTTCTGTTTTGGGTTTGGCTGAGAGAAGGGCTTGCTGTTTGCTCAGATGACTGGCTGTTCTTTATGATTTTTGGTCCTGTGTTTCTTAGATTTCATTGTGTTGGGTGCTTCTTGGTTTCATTTAATTCCATTGCTTGTGAGACAGAAGTTAGTGATTGTTCTAAAAGTATATCAGAAAAGCAATAACCCATTTTGTTTTTCAATTTGTGGGCACCCTTTGAGAGCCAAAAAGTTATTTATTTATTTGAACAATGACATTTACCCAGATAACCAACTCTTCCATAGAAAATTTGGCATGGCTTCTGAAATTGTCAGGAGTCTCCTGTCCAGATACATATCCATATGTGTCTGGACATTCATATGTTATTATGTTCAACAGTGCTGTAGCATTGTTTGTTTAAACTAAAAATATTCATTGTATCAGACCATACTCTTCATTTTAAGCTGATATTTAAAATATTTGCTGCCTTAGCTTCCTTTGTGGGAGCTCCTGGAGTCTGCCCTGGAGATTCCTGGCAACATTCAGCTGCCTCCTCAGATTTGGCAAAGAAGAGCTGCCAATTCTGTAACTCTGCCCCGATTCAGTCCATATCAACTCCCAACATGACCATTGGGGAGAATTTTTATCAAGGGTATGAAAGCATGCATCTATGTTCAAATTTTGCACTCAAAGATATAAGAGCAGTATCTGATGACTGCTTACTCAGAAATAAGTCCTATTGAGGTCCATGGGGCTTCCTCCAGTAAGTGTGCACGGGCCCTTAGCAGCAATCAGCTAAATCTGAACACTGATGCTGACTCAGGCAACTACTCGGCTAGTTTAGGTTGAGGAAGTAGCTTGACTGAGCCATTATCCCTGTCAGTCACTTTCTGTTTGAAATGTTTGGCTCAGTAGCACACAAACGAGATACATTGTGCATCTGGAACAAAGTTGATCCAGCTGGGTATGATCCAGAAAGGGGTTTGCACACTGTGTAAAACCATGGTTTATTGAATAAACCACAGTGGCTATGTTTGCCCAGCCTTACAAGCCACATTCTGGACCTAAAACAAAGTTGTTTCAGCTGGGTATAGTAATGGTTTGCACACTGTCCAAAACTATAATTTATTGAATAACCCACTATTGTTATGTTTACCCAGCCCTACAAGCCACAGACAAGGAAACTGTATTTAGACTTGGCACAATGTCTAAATCCCCGTAGAGATGGTTTGTCTGAATTAATCCATTAATTTAAGTTATTCAAGAACTTTTTAGTGAAAACTATGTTGCAGTAGACTGGGGGTGAGGGGGAGATTGTGGTAGATGGAAGACAGAACAGAAATGTGTGGTGGGCTGTCTCCTGCCACTATCATAAGGTTTGCTAAATCTCCATCTGGTTTTGGTATTTACGTTGCAATTATACTTTGTTACCTTGAAGTTATCTCAAACAAGTTATTGAAACTAAGATCTTCATTTTGCAAACAATATACCAGATTCCAGTTTCCATCCTTGCAAAAATGACAGTTACAGTTCATTTTATTACAAATCCTTTCATAATATGCTAGTGTATTTATTTAGCTCTCAGGAAACCCAATAGATAAATCAAATATTTCTTCCATCTTTCAAGCAGAACTAACCCTTAAGAAGAGCCCAAGATAGGGAGAAATATATTTGAAGAATGTGAATTCAAATGTTAGCTTCTGGATTTGCCTTGGCAAATAAAAGAATTATGGAAATAGGACCATACAATTTGTGCCAGTTTCCTGGCATAGATAAAATTTTAAGAGAAATTGCCTCTCTGATGAGTTCCCTTTTGAGCTAAGAATGCTAGATGAAAGCGGGCACTGCTCCCTTTTGCTGGGGGTTGTCACCACTGTCCCTAATCTCTATGTAATGCATTGAACTTATGCTGGCAGAATGCCAGCCTTACACCCAAAGTAGTCCTCTCTCCTTGATCTCCAGGTTCTCTCCTATCACGATCGACAGCATGACCAGTCTGGCAGGAGTCAATTTGACCGGGGCCTCCAGTGCTGGCTGGTGCATCTTTGTGTACAACCTCTCTCCAGAGGCAGATGAGAGCGTCCTCTGGCAGCTCTTTGGGCCCTTTGGAGCTGTCACCAACGTCAAAGTAATCCGCGACTTCACCACCAACAAGTGCAAAGGCTTTGGCTTTGTCACCATGACCAACTATGATGAAGCCGCCATGGCCATCGCCAGCCTCAATGGCTACCGACTGGGTGACCGAATCCTCCAGGTTTCCTTCAAGACCAGTAAGCAACACAAGGCATGAGTGAGCAAATGCGCCAGAGAGATGGGGGGAGGGGGGAGCAACAGTGTGCTGGAAACAGCTCTCTTCCCCAACTCGCCACAAGAACGGAAATGTTCATTGACTCAATGTTGCAGAATATTCAACCGCCAGACACCGTGATCTTTGGGAAGCAGGAGGCTCCTCCCCCTCCTTCTCCCCATGCCCGACAGCCCAGCGGGAAGCACGGATGCAGCAACTTGTCAGCCACTTCTTGAAAATTAAACCCTGTTCTGACAGCATGCAGGGGTGACATCTGCTCAGAATAGGATACCTCTCTTCTTTCTATGCTTGGTGACCCCTCCCTCTTTCAAGGCTTTCTTAACATACATGCCCAGGTCTGAAGCTTTCTCCAGTTGTCATTATATCTTTCCCTCTATGAATTCCACACCTGTATGGTTTCTTTGGTGGACAGTTTTTCTGACCCTGGAGGATGAAAAAAACACTCCCAGTAAGGTGTGATAGAAATGTCCCCTTCATGTTAAAACATTGTGAACCAACAAATCCAAGAAGGTCATGACTGTTACTCTGAGCTAGCCGAGGGGGAGGAATTAAAAAGATTCAGCTCACCACCTTTGTTCTCTTACAATACAAAAAGAAAGAAAGAAAAGGAACAAATGTGGTTGGAAGAGATTGCACTCATCTCATCTGTTGGTCTAATATGTTAGTGATACAGGTTCTTAATCCCACTGTTTACCTTGGCCCCTAATTAGAATGATGCCATATTTGGGAAAATAAATCTAACCTTTTATGTCTGAAAAGAGGGTACTTCCTATTTGATTCCAGAGAAAACTCATTCCCTGGGAAAAGAAGAACCATTTTACACTTGTATGTTGTAAAATTTGCTGATCAGGTTTTGAATATTTGCTTATTTATTTAACTACTTTACATTGAAATGAAAGTTTGGGCCAGAGTGATGTAAAAAAGGGCAGTCAAGAATTTGGCACAAAGTCCAAGATTTCTAGAGTCTTTATGGCTTCTAATCAGGTTGTAAGGACTAGATAAGTTTCTTACGGGTCAGAAGTAAGGACTTGCTATTTGAGACATTATGGGGCAGTAAGTTAAACATTTTATTTTTCTTCTTCCCCAAGATGAAATGTTTTTCTTTTCTTGTAAACTGATATTTCATGAAGAATTTATAGAACCAAGCACAGGGGAAGGAAATCAGCCCCAGAGTTGTGATCATTGACAACTAAATAGATTGAAAGGTGTTTTGGGCAAAGGGAGGATGGTTAGTATGGCTGAGGTCTTCCTTTCTCTTTTAAAACAAATAAGTGACCAAACAAGGGGAAAATCATAAATTTTAAAAGGTGAAACTGAAACAAAGAAGAAAACCCAACAAAAATTTTAAAAAAGATTTTAAAAATCTATTTTTATAAAAAAGGAAAAGAGACCTTGCTGGAAATTTTTACTGGGATTCTTGAACTTCATACACAGTCACAATAACAAATTCCAAAGGGGGGAAACAAACAAGCCACTAAGTGCGATTGCTGTGCATGGTCCAATCATACCTTCCAGTGGGCCTTTTCAAACAATTAGCAAAGATACCACACACCTACAGAGATTGCTAGCAAATCTTAGGCATCACCTGAT
The DNA here is from genome assembly GCA_030761175.1 of Masticophis lateralis. Lineage (NCBI taxonomy): Eukaryota > Metazoa > Chordata > Lepidosauria > Squamata > Colubridae > Masticophis > Masticophis lateralis. The sequence continues at coordinate 165,889,617 of JAUDYJ010000002.1, forward strand.
GTGTGACACATACTCCCCATGCATGGAATTAAGATAGGAGTGTTAGTATTGCTGTAAACTGTGTTGTTGGCAGAGTGGGGGCAGGATAGCCAAGGACTGTTGGCTTTCCTAGTTCAAGTTTGAAACGGTCCATCCCAAAACCAGCATTTTCCTCTTGGTCCATTCCACCCTGCTTAGTAAAAAGTAAGGCAGCTCAGAGGTGGGTCTGAGTTGTCTTTTATATGTAGGATATCTAAGACCAACATAGAGTGGGTCAATGTCCCATGATTCATAGGGCAGCACACAACAAATGAGACACTTTAAAAAGTTACAAAACCCTACCAATTAAAAAGGAAATAATTAGCAGCAGAGGAATGGACACCAGAAGAAAATCAGGTTCTTCAAATCAAGTGTCATGGACACAAGCCCAGAAAAAGTAGCTGTCTTAACATTTTCTCAACAATAATGGGAAGATGCGGAGACAAGGCATTTTCCTCAAATAGGGAGCATTGCAAAAACCTGTCTACATCATTTAAAACAACTGAGCATCAAGTGCATGTTTTAAACCATGTATTGGAGGGGTGTGTGTGAGAAGTTGCCTGGAAAAACCTTCAGATTCTTGTGCAAAGCAACACTTTGTGTCTCAGGTCCCAAAGACTTTAGGTGATTTCGTCCCAATTATCAAAGTCAGAAAATGGAGACAACTCCTTTTATTCTTATTTTCTTTCTGTTTCCTTTTTCCCTTTGCATTTTTTCTTGTGGGAGGTGAGGAGGTGGTAGAGGGCTATAATAACTTGATTGTATTAGTAGATTTTCAGCACCACTATTATCTCATTATCCCAAAACCCAAAAGGACAGAAAACTGACAAAAGTTTAAAAATAAAAGCTGCGTGCTTCATCATATAACCACTGCTTTTACTCACATCAACTTCCATAGCTTTCTTTTTCAAAAATATTTTCTACAGGTATTACAAAATTATTGAGCAAAGTTAAGAACTCTCCCAAACCAGGAAATGCTGCTTATGCACAGACCCTGATTCTGTCTCCACAATCTCTTTAGAAGGCATTGCTCTCTTTCTGACCAGGGCACAGAAGTCAGCTGCTCCTTCTGCAACTGAACTCTGGAATCTAGAACTGACCTGGAAGACCCCATCAACAGTGAGGGGAAGAAATGGGTGGTTCAACACTGTTGACAGTACCTGATAAAGGAGAAAACAAGCAAAACTTGTTAGGTTGAGGATACCAGCAGAGATTGTGCTTAATATGCAACTGCAAGATAGAGCCAGAGAGAATTTGGAAAGTTTTTGTGGAATAAATTTAGCTTACTAAGGTTGGATTCCCTACCATTTTGAGCATAAAGAGGGTCCTACTTCTAAATGCGGGGCATGGCTGCCCTAAAAAAGCAACCAAGGACCGTTCTGGAAAATAGGATGGCAGTGAGGTAGCTATGCTCATCTGAAGGAGCTGACCTATTCCTTCAGATGAGCATAGCTACAGTGGGGCAGTTTGGTTCTGGGACGTTATGGGATTCTTTCCCAAATTATCTTGTCTTGAAAGGAAGGGCTGTGTGCTAGAAGGCACTGCTTTCTTTCTAACCCACCTGTCTCTTTCCATACAGTTTGAATAGATCTCAGTGGAATGTCTGCCACTTGCCCTTTCCAGACACACTATTGGAACCCCAGACTAATTCTGACTTTTGAACTTTCGGACTGAAATTTGGACTTTAACATGGATTTAGAAGTCTCTTTTAACACCCACGTTTATTTTGCTTGCTGAATGTAAACCCCTTCCCACAATAGAACCTTTCTTGCTTGTCTGGGGAAGAGGGTTCAAAATAATTCCCATCTCTACTGCCCTTTGTATAGGAAAGGAAGAAAATGCTGATGTGAGAAGACATAGTGATGCAGCATGTTTAGTAAAAAGCATAGTTCGTTGTTCCTTGCACTTCCCAAATGAATTATTAGCAGCTTGTGGTGCAGACAGTGGTAAAATCTAAGGATCTTAACTGACTACTAAAATATTCCCATTTTAGCTAGAATTTTATAACCGTTTTAGGTTTCCATCCCACTTAAATTAATATTTCCTTCTATCCAAATTAACTAAACATAATCCCCAGCTCTAAAACAGTACACACCTTCAACTAGATTTAGAGCCACTATGTAGTGACTGATCATCCCCAAGAAAGAATATATTCCTCCATGCCAATCATCTCTGTAAGCAACACAGCACTTTAGCATCATGGACTACCACAACTGAGACTTTGCTCTGATGCCCACCCAATGCTAGCTGATGTGCAGGACTCTTAGATGAAGGGATTCAATTCCTCTTCTATGCTGTAAAGCAATTGTGGAGCAATCAGACCATAAGAAGGCCTTGTGATTCCCATGCTTTAAGATTTCTCTCAGGGGACTTCTCTTTTCTTCGTGGCAGCAATAAATCTTTTAGTCCTTTGAGATGAACACTCCTGCTTGGGCTCTTGGCCTTTTTTGCAGTCTGAGGCAGCATGGGCTGCTGGTTATAGTACAGGCCAGCATGTTACCTTGTGCTTATCTCACAGTTAGGTGGGCTACTTAAGACTACCTTTCTGGTCCTTGCCAAAGACACGCTTCATGTCTTGTCAGACATCTAGCTTTCAGCCTGATTTTCTTTCTCTAATTTTAACCTGACGGCATGTGCCCTCCTCTGTACTTTGATATTGGACCACATAGACATCTGGGTGTGTATGTGCATGTATGGGCAGATGTGGGGAAGAGAGGCAGCAATCCTATATCCATGTTGCAAACATACTGACCTAGCCAAGATTTTGGGGCAGCCAATAATGTAGCTATGAATTCCTGCTGTGTAGATCCTTTTCTTGAAAACACCAAAGTATCACACCTTCGGAATCTACCAATCAAAACGCATGCACCTTAGATCCTTGGCACTAATGTCTACCTGCAAAAACATGGCTGGGGTGGTAGTGTGCCCACACATCTATCCAATGGGATTTTAAAATAGATTCATATTATGGAAGCCTAAATCTTCCAAGTAGCCTCCCATTCTAGTCTTGATTTCAGTTATTGGAAGATGAATCACTATCACAAATGATAAACTTCTTCCCAATCTCACATCCTGGCAAGGGATGATTTCCTGAAATTAATGAAGGGATTGTCTCTAATGACACTCCTTTTTTTTTTTTTAACAGACTGAGCTAACCCTGTAGAGCTTTGAACAGACTCCTGTCCAGAAGGCCATTCTTGTCTCTATCTCATTAACCTAAAACTCTTTTGTCAGGGTGAAGCTAAAACAAACTTGCCCCACCCCTACCTTTTAATCATTTTGTGTGGGGTGATGCTTTTTAACAGAAAGTCAGAATGATGCAAAGGTTGTTTTTTTAAAAAAAAGAAAGAAAAAAAATGGGCTGCTTCAATAATTACCACCTGGCCTTTGTCTTATCATCCTTGGGTTGGAGGATGCTTTCCTGGTAGGTCCTCGTGCTGAATGTATTCTCAGTGACCTCATAATAAATTGAGACAAGCGCTGGAGGGTGTCATCCTATAGTATGCAAGTTTTCCTGCGATAACAAAGTGCTGTGGCAAGCTAGATGTTAAGGGGCAGAAGTGAGACTTTTCTTCCTTGCTGTCAACAAACCATTTTTCAATCTTGGCTGTAGGTAGGTGGGGAAGAAAAGCAGAGGGTAAGGATACAGGCCAGGGCTTTTTCTCAGAACAGTGTTCTGTAATGTTAGCCAGCTTCTGTTTGTTTGTTTAAAAGCAGGAAGCTGAAAATTTTGAGTTTTTAGCCTGCCTGGCTGCCATAAATGCTGAATAAATACTTTTGTTGGAGTTTTAACCATTTCTTCAGAAGGATCACCCTGTTTCTCAAATTAAGCCAAAAGAACCCAGAAAGATTTTTTTAAAATGTCAAATGGTTTCTCTGTAGGGCTGCTGCTTAAAAAACTTATTTATGTTTATGGCCATCTCCCTTTAGATTGGAGCCTTGAAGTGGGATGAATCTATTTGTACACGTTGTACTCCAGTGACACCCAGGTCTACCTTCCTTTCCCCTTCTTCTTCCCACATGCTGAAGGGAATGAGAATTTCTCTTAAAATCTAATTGTAAAAGGGGATGAAATTGTGGTTGCCTTTCCCAAGGCATCTCTTTGGATCTCTGTTAACAAACACATCCTGAAAATGCACATGACCTAATTTCCATTTTTATTTATTTATTTATTTTGGTTGGCTAAAAACAATGAGTCATCGATAGCACGTGAGCAAGGGACTTTATTTTCGTTTGCTCTCAAAGGAAAAATGGAAAAAAATGAACAACATTTAAAAGACGAACTTATGATAATTAAACATTTTAGCATTAGTTCGAGTTTTAATTGTTTAATGATTTAGAAATTAGTTTAGGATTTCTTGATTTTTTGACAATAAATGTGTTCACTTGTGTTTTGTAAGAGTCTGTGGCAGCTTCTGTTTGCGATAAAATGAGAAAAAGAACAAAAAAAACTGGCACCATTAACTCTTGTATCTTTTTGCGAATTTTAGCTTCTTGTAGTTTTAACTTATTGTTAACTTAAATATTTATTACTGCCTTGTAAGAATACATTTGTGTATATTTATGTTCTCATCAGAGTTGCAAGTTAAAAGGGAAATATTTTTAATTTGCTGAAAATAATTATTCCTTATTTATTTATTAAATAACAAACAAAATTGAAACAATACTAAAAGCTTAAATGACAGGCTCTCCACCAGGGCAAAGTGCACAGAGGTAAACATTTTAAAAACAATCTACTAATGTGGCATATACAGCAAAATCTATAGACAAGTTTGTTTTGTTGTCTTGTTGGGAAAAAACACATTTTGAGTTCATTCTATTAGAAGGTTATGGGGTGGGTGGGAAGGGAACGTGTAGCTTGTCATTTTTTCTATTCTTGTATTCTGTACCCTCTGGCCTTCACATGCTGCTACTCAGCATCCCTCCCACATGTTAACAAAAAATATTTCAGTGACAATTTGCTTTTTTATTTTAAACATTTTAAGCAAGCATCACAGGCAACTGATTTTTTTTCTAATATAAAGGACATTCCTAACCTTTTCTGGCTCTGATTCACTGAGATCCTTAAGCACAAAAGGAAATTTGTTTTGGTTAGACGACATGGATAGCACCTTGTGTTAAATTTTGTAATATTTACCTGGGGAAAAGTCCTATTGAATTCACAATACTTTGCATATGAAGAGTAGAACTGAAAGAATTTTAAACATGCATTTCCTCCGTATTAATAATGTAGTAAGTGATTTTTCAAAATACTAGGTCACTCATTAAGGGTACTTGAAGTATACAAGCAGTTCTTAGCTGCCATGTATGGCCCCTATTATTGGAATCAATGCAACTGTTTTGCTAAAGTCCCAGGTAACAATTTGAGAAAAGAGTTACACTAAATTATTCTGAACAAAGAGAAGCACACTAAAAATCAATCTTTCCAGCTGATTTGATTTCTTCCCTGCCACATGGATGATTTAGAATCATGCAATAATTAAGGGGGTGGGAACCCCAGGCATGGAAAAGACCCCTTTGGGCATCTGCTTTATGTGCAGGAAATGGGGCCTGTGCCCAAAGTAGTCAAGGTCTCATATGTTTCCAAGGCAAAGAGAATCTGTATCAGTCCAGATTTTGAAAAAAAGCGCAAAAGGCCTTGGAAGCCATGCTATATATTTTTAAACAGAAGATGTCCGTGATTTAAAGATAATCCTCTAACAACAACAACAACAACAAAAAAAAAATTAGACCAAAAATAGGTTGTCTAACTTTGTACCATATTCTTATCAACACTGAGATTTACTGAGAAACTATTCCATTCTAAAGGGTTATGTGGCTTGAAAAAAAACCTTTTCTTTCCTATAGTTTTCCAATAGTTAAAAGTAGATTTCCTAATTGCTGAAATAAAAAATTGGATGTTTACCCCAATTAAAACAGATTTGAAAGTTTGCATAAGAGCCCTCAAAACGAAGGATACAATGTCATATTCCTTGTTTTTAAGTAGAAAGTGGGCTCCATTTAGTCAGTTTCATGGCTTTCACATCTTTACTAATAGTTATTTCTTACAACTAAACCCCTTCAGTCTTCTGGAGAACTCAACTCAGAATTCAGTTAAAGACCACTTATCTGACTTTTCGGCCAAACGACAGGACTGCTAGTATATCTGAATCAGATGGGTTACTCTTTAAAGTATTATTTGGCAAAGCCACTTATAAATACTGGCTTCTGCAAATCCTAAATTGTGGCTGCTTTGCATTCAGATAGGACAGAAAAGCTAATGGTCTGGTTAAAGAAATAACTGGCACTCTGGGAACTTACTCTGCCCCCAAACATAAACTACCACTTTTTGAAACCGCTGCGCTGCTCCACAAAAGGCAGAGGTGCAGAACAGCCCTTCCTGCAGAGGGTGGACACTCCCACTATCCTTGATAAGTACTTGGTCAGGCTGTCAGGAATTCATCTGGAAGCTCAATTCCTGCCCAAACTCTGCAGCCATCCAATGTGATGAATAGGCTCGGGCAAGCTCTCCACTCTTAGTGAGAAATGGCCATAGCTGATTCATGGCACATGTTCTAATTAGCGCATGTGCAGAAATGCTAGTCACTGTTTAGCATGAAACCTGCTGTGCCATATAGATAGCAAACACTGACCTGCTTTATGTATCATAATGCCAATTTTTAATGTGTAACAATGGAAGCTTTTTTGCTTTTCATCTGGACAACAGACTGTTGAAGAATGACATATAAAACAGGTGCTTTGCATAGCAGAGAGTACTTTACAAAAGGATTTTTATTGTACAAATGTGCATTACAGCCATAACTGCATTCTCATTCAAGAAGGGATGGTGTTTCTTAGTGTACCTCAAGCAATAGCCATTTATGCAACTAACTAGACTCAGAAGGGAATGGCTAAAACTAATCCTCTATGTCTGGTGCCTTAGAGATGATCAGAATAGGAATGGTCGCCTCTTTTAAGACTTGGCACAAATGAGGCATGGTATTTTCGGGTTGTTCTCAAAAATAACATCACAGCAGTAGAGCACTTGCCTTGTCCATATTTTTCAAGATGCCTCAATACCTAAGGCTAGACCTTGAAAACAAGGAAGATGTGAAATGGATATCTGGACATAAACAAAACACAGCCTTTTAAAGGTTTCTTTGCCATCCCTTGAAATTACTTCTGTGCTTAAAGAACTGTTATGAACTGGAGCCACCAAGTCAAGCTGCATAACTGGCATTCACAGCTACTAATAGCAGAAGCTTTGCCACCAGTTTCAGCTGCGTGAACCGCCTGCTTTGCCTTTGGTCAGATCCTACTAAATGTCTAATCCTGCAACCTTATCCTGCATTGCAACAAGGGCATTTAGTGGCAAACAAAATTTATCTTTTAGGATCCGTTGATTACCAAACAGCTACAGCAATCTAGCCTTTTCAAGTGTATTTTTTTTCAAGTAGCAATAAGTGCTAGTGTAAGTTTACTAAGAAGTGAAGTGGCTTGATTAAGGATTGAATGAGGGCAGGGAGGAAATTAAAGCACTTTGCCTGGTGGCATCAGAGCAAGAAGGGCTCATGAGCTGTCCTTACTGTTTGCCAGTGGTGGGTCAGGGTGCAACATTGAAGGTAGCAGAGGGTTAAAAGAATTGTCTGTTGTCATGGCAAGTTCCTAATAACTTTTACATGCCCCTTAGCCTCCCATCAATGTATTTAGTCATGGGGTATGGCAGGGCTCAGGGGAGAAAAGGATAGGTCTGGAGTACCTGCCCCCAGAGCTCCTTGAAGCTTCACATGGATTGGGACAGTTTTTAAAAATATATTTAAAAAAAAATGAGAGTCAGTTGATGTGGGAAAGGTTTAAAAATTGTAAAAAAATAAAAATAAAAATGACACTTTGCATTTAGTTTAGACTATTTATTACTGGGATTTCAGGCACGGTGGCTGTATGAAACTTTTACATGGAATTGTTTAATTATTTGTACTTTTCATGCCAGAAAATAAAAAGTTCAGAATCTTATGAGAGTCTGTGTCTTGTATTGAAGAGAATTCCAGGAACCTCCATGGATTTGTACTTCCAAACAGCATTGAACTGTGCAGATTGCCCCTTACTTTTACTTGGAACAAAAAAATAAATTGTGTGCTTTCTGGGGTTTATCCTCTACGCTTGAAGACTAACAACAAATGGCTTGCTTAATACACAGAATTACATCAGTGCCTGCGGTTACTCCAGGGCTGCAAATGTAAGCAGGTGTGGAAAAGTATCTACTATATCACAAACAGCAAACTTGGCTAAAATGTAAGACTGGTTCTCCAGTCTGCGACTGTCTGGCTCTCCAGTCGCAGCAATCCTGTTAACATTGCTTTCCTCTGAAATTTCTGCCTCCACAAGCTCCAAACTTTGCTACTTTTCGCTAATTTTTGCTATTAAATAATTTAGACCGAGGTTGCTATTTTATTCCAGATCAGAGTAGATTAGCAGATGTAATGCATCCTCAGAATTGGAAACAGAAGAGGGTGGAGAAGGAGAAACATTGGCTGTCCCTGTGGAGCACTCTGCTCACTGAGAGGAAATTCAGGCATCCTGATGCCTGGGATAGTACAGGCATCTTTTTAAGAGGGAAGCAAGGAGACCTGCTGGACATCAGTAAAGAGCATTCTTAAGGATGGAGCTCAAAAGTGCCTGTGTGGTTAAGGCATCAGGTTATAAACTGGGTGACTTAGTTCAAGTCTCACATTAGATACAAATCCAGCAGGGGTGATCCTGGGCTAGTCACTCTCTCAATCTGAGAAAGAAAGTAAGGGCAGATACTTCCAAAATATTACCAAGAAATTTGCAGAGACTTGTCCAGGCAGCCACCAGGAATCAAGTCTGATTCAAAGGCACAAGAAAAAAAATATGCAAACTGATCAGTGATAGCTTGGTGTATTATATAAAAACCACAACACTGAGTTAAATCCACAAATCCTGGTTAAAACAATGGGAAGACCTGATGATGTCGCACAATTCAAATATCTCTGTTGTAAAGTAAACCTGGTGTTCTAGTAGCATTGGTGATGACAAGATAAAAATCTCTGTATCCTGGATCAGGGATAGTGGTTCTTCCAGCTACAGAAATATGTCTTCCTATTATAAACATCTCATTTTGGCAACCAAGGATTATCCTCTTTTTTTTCAAATACTAAAGTAAAAAAGCAGCCCACAGAGATGGTAATTTAAGCTTTACCCCTTGCCTATCTGAAGGAATGTAGAACTCCCACATTTCTGGGAAGAAATACCTCCCAAATATCATTTGTAGGAGCCTTACCATTCTCTGCTAATCAGAAACTGGTTCAAATGAACCCATATACAAAAGTCATATCTAAACCTGCTGGTACCTTTCAGATATGTAATCCCCTATTACTTGCCTTGCTGGCTAGGGCAAAAAAAGGTTCAAAATATCTGGACGACACCTAGCCGTTTGCCTTTTGACATCATTTGACATCAGTTGTTTCAATTTAATGGCTGCCCTCCCCATTAGTAGGAAATACCAGATATCCTAAGAAATGACAGAGCATTTTCCTCACTCAAATATCATCCAATATGCCCAATGTAAAACCTCACAGAATTCCCTTCCTTTCCAACCCACTACTCCAGCAGAGATCTGAAGGCATATAGTAAAATGTAATCCTCATCACCAGAGGGCCTTTTGTGAGAAGGCTGCCTGCCTCCTCCCCCACCCCTTCCCCATCCAGTCCCAGAAAGCAGCAGATGCTTTTTTGAAGAAGGGTTCAGATGAAAAACAATGGAGCTGGGAGAGAAAGAGCCTCCGGTTTTGTTATGGAAATGGTTGGGCTTCCACAGCAATCAAGGAGAGCAGGTGAAAGGCACCAGCTTTTTCCTCCCCCCCCTCCCCCCTCCCTTTATCAACAGAGGAAGCCCAGAAGAGCTGGGGAGGCCTTCATCCCCAAGGACCCTGGGGGTGGGCGGAGAAGAGGCTGGTCTGTGGCTGCAACCCATGTCCCCAATCCCCATTAATGCTTTTAGGCAATTTCAGGGGATGGAGAGGCAATGTGTTTGTACAGCTGATACCAGCTGGCCTAAACAGGGCCTGCTTAGGCCATAGCTCTTTAATGTAACCTAGCTCATCTCCCACCTTCAATTTCATAGAAAAAGACAAGACAGAAAGGACTCTTTTTTTATTGGATGGGAATGTGAGTTTTTTTCCCAGGAAAAACAGCAGATAAAAAACAGGTGGTGATTTTTGTCCCCTCTTCTTGTTTCACTTGTCCAAAGTTTCAGACTCAGTGGAAAAATCACCACTGAGTGATTTTCAGAAAAAGGCCAGCAGGGAAAAGCTTCAGGTAGACAGTTTTGAGGTCTCTCCACTATGAATAAGAAGTAAATGCATCTCCTTCTTCACAAAAGCATCAAATTTTGGAGTGGAGGAAGCCTTCTGCCAGCAGAAAAAAGGCCCAGGTGGTTGTGCAATCCTAAGTGGACGTGTTTAGGGCAGACAACTTTTGTTCACAACTGGAAAAAGACTAGCGTCCCAGTAGCTGACAGGAAAAATGAAAGTTCAAGCCTCAAAGTCCACAGGGCCAGAGTAAGAATAACTGTTGGAATTCATGAAGAGCACATCTTGAGGCAAACCGTGTGGTGAATTTTACAAAATTGCCTGGAATCATATGAATTAGAATCTGGCTTCTCTGACAGGGATGCTTGTACACAGCTGCAAGAAAGTGGTACACAGGAGAATGAGTCAGGAAGACAAAGATGGAAACAACAACAATCCTTTTTCAATACAATATTTGAACTGAAGGGCTTAATATTGAAAGGTGACATTCACCCAAATGCCCTTGAAGGAAGATGAATATTATTTGAAACAAGTTTGTTCTTTCATGATTCCTCCCCGCTATTAAGCAAAGATTATGAATCTAAGCTGATGCAACTCACCTGTCTCAGAGCTCATCATGGCCGAGATCTTTTGGCTCATGGCAAGCTGCTGGGGTAACAAACTCCATTGAATACTCACAGCGGCTGGGCTCTGTTGTGGATGTGATAATTGTCTCCTTGCCACATGAAAGTTTCACCTTAGAAGGAGAAAAATCAGAGCAAATGCCATTACCTCTTAAACCTTACAGTAATTGAAGCCAGCAATTAAAGAAGAGAATGACTCCCTAGTTATACCACAAGATACTACAGACTGTGTAAGTAATGAAAGCTGATTGGATATCTTTGGGCCAGTCTGATCTGTCCCCCTCTGCAGATACCCACAAAAACACAGCCAGTCGAGGGTTAAAGAAGCACTTGGCACACTCCACAGTTCTTATCTCAAACTTGGCAGTGATATGCACACCGTCTGCCAAGGGCTTTAATAGTACACAGAAAGAAAAGCACAACAAATATTCAGCAAAGTCTCTGATCAGCTTCAGCTTTTAACTCCAATGCTTATCCGATTGAGTATTTGTTCATCACAGAGATCATTACCACCACCCTGTCTATTATATAGTCTCTGGGTGTGGTCCAGTGACTCATTAATCCTGTGACTCCAGTCCAGTGACTCAGGTCTATTCCCTCATGCATCTCCGCAGCTGCTGTAAGCGTTTATCTCGCCTTCTTTGGCGTGCGTCCAGGAATGACGTCTCTCCCTCACTCTCATCTGAGACACCTGTTTCCCCACTACTTGGCTCTCTTTCAGCTGGCACCTGAGACGGTGCCAGAGGTGGGGGCTGGGAGATCTGGCTGGCTCCTCTTCCTCCTGCTCAGAGCTTCCTTCCTCCAATGGGATAGGCTCAGAGGACGGGGCCACAACACAGTCATTCTAACTCAGCCCAACTCACCGCACAGAGTTATTGTTGTGGGGGAAAAAAGAGGAGGAAGGAGTATTAGGTATGCTTGCTCCATGAGTTGTATATAGTAAGGATGAGATAAAAATCTAAATAAGTAAACTAGCCTCAGACTATCAGCACACATTTGAAATTAAATTTAAGATTCCACTTGAAGCACCCACAATGTCGGAAGGCAAGCTGTTCCACTGGTTAATTGTTCTCACTATTCAGAAGTTTCTCCTTAATTCCAGGTTGCTTCTCTCCTTGATTAGTTTCCATCCATTGTTTCTTGTCCTGCCCTCTGATGTCTTGGAAAATAAGCTGACCTCCCTCTTATTTGTGGCAGTCCCTCAAATACTGGAATACTACTGTCATGTCACCCCCTAATCCTTCTTTTCTCTAGACCAGCCAAAACCAAATCCTCCAACCGTTTTTCATGTTTTTGTCTCTGGGCCTTCAATCCATCTTAGTTCCTCTTCTTTGCACTTTTTCCAAAGTGTCAACATCTTTTTAGTAATGTAGTGATCAAAACTGGATGCAGTATTCCAGATATGGTCTTACTAAAGATTTATAAAGTGGTACTCATACTTCAGCTGATTTTGAATCTATGCCTCTGTATATACAGCCAAGGATTGTATTAGCTTTTTTGACTGCTGCCACATATTTGGCTCATATTTAAGTGATCCTCCACTAGGACTCCATTCTTATCAGTATAGTTCTTATTATTTCCTATACAGAAAAATTACTTGGTTCAAAATCTTCAATAAGCAATATTGAAAGGATGTAAAAAAGATTCAGCTTTTCCAGCCTGCACCATTTCAGACACCAGGGGTTGTATGTTGGTTTGAAAATATGTCCTCAAAAGACCATTCTGTTTGTACATGAAGCAAAAACTAGCATGTGACAGAGATAACTGTGCTGAGTTTTGTCATGTGTTCTTTTTATGTTCTTAGCAAGGTGATATTCAGAACTTTATAAATGTACAAGTCCCATGTCCACCTCTTTACAACTCAAGATGAAAATTGCCACTAAAAGAGGATTTATCTCCCACATTCCAGTAGGCGAAGGATAAGCCTCTGCAACACAGCACATAATCTATTAGCAAACAAGCAAAATTGCTGATTTCAGCTTTTGACAAGGATAAACATATATCTATGCTGCACCAAACTGCTATGAAGGAAGGAGGAAGGGATAATCCCCAAGTAGGAGACAGTCCAATCCAGAACTTCAAATAAAACTCCTAATCTGTTTAATTTTTCAATTACTAATGCAAGGAAGATATGCTCCCCACTTCCACCTTCACTGTTTTCTGTATATCTGCCAGCCCAGACACAGTCACTCATTTTCTACCATGTTCCAGCAGTGTATTTAATGCTTACTTCACTGCAAGAGTACACAGTCCTTTCCTCTATTGGATCTGGAGATGACCTTTAATAGGCCCACTTGGAGGTACAACATTTGATGGAATTCAGAATTTTAAAGCCTATGAAAGTCAATATTCTTCCAAGACTACAACTATTTGCTTTCCATAAAGATTAGCTGTATCCATTTTGCCCCATTGAAGGAACTCACTGTTGTAGATCGATTGGGACCCTGCCAACAGCCTGTGCCATGCTCATATTTCATGATGCTGAATTTGTTATCATCTGAACCAGCCCAGGATCCCCATGTACTAGAAAGAAAGAAAGGTGGTCAGTGCACCAATGAACTTTTGCCAACATAATGCAGGAAATTCAATGAAGAAAAGCATGCACAACTCATTTCAAAACCACCTTAAAGTCAGCCATTTCAAGGTCCAAAAGGAAATTTGGGATGCATATACACACTGTTCTTCCCTCTATCAAGAGAGGTCGGGTCATGAGAAATAACCCTTTAGAGACAGAAAAGCTCGAACATAAGTATTTTAAAAGTTTCACAATACATTTAGTGAATGACTCTTTTTCAGTTTAATGGAGAAGAATTTAATCCTGATACTACAGGTAATTCTCCTTTAGCAATCACAATTGGGACAAGCAACTTGGTTGTTAAGTGAAGCAGTCATTAAGTGAAACTGTGACTGTCTTATGACCTTCCTTCAGCTTTCCTTTGCTTTACAGATCTGTAAAGATTGTAAATGCAAAGTTTGGTCACAAAGTTACCTTTTCACCACCATTGTTAACTGTGAATGGACACTGTTCAAGGCATTCACTAAATGAAGATTAGGGAAATGTTCTTAATATGCATACATAAAATGAATATATGGCAAATATATAAAGTGTCATCTGTGCTTTAAATATGTGACTCCTGACACAATTATTACTACTGCCTTCCAAAATAGATTAGTTGTAGCAATAGCACTTAGACTTATATACCGCTTCACATTGTTTTACAGCCAGTAATGGGTTTCTACCAGTTTGCCTCAGTTTGGGCGTATCGGTAGTGGCGGCAGCAGGAAACCCTGCCCACCCGCTCAGATGTCATCACAGACAGTCTGTGCATGTGCAGAAGTGCTGTGCGTGAGCAAAGCAAGCACACGCACATGCACACTCCCAATTCCGAACCGGTAGCCAAGGTAAGTGGAACACACTACTGTTTACAGCCCACTCTAAGCAGTTCATAGTATCAGCCTATTGCCCGCAACAATCTGAGTCCTCATTCTACCAACCTCGGAAGGATGGAAGGATGAGTCAATCTTCAGCCAGTGAGACTTGAACTGCCAATCTGCTGGCAGCCAGCAGGAGTAGCCTGCAGAACTGCATTCTAACCACTGCACCACCACGGTTCTTGCACCCTTCTTTTTCAAAGGTTGGGTTACGGATGAAAGGAGGATCACGGTTTGGTACACTTAGATTAGGGTTTGATATACTTAGGGACTTCAGGGAAGAAGCAAAACCCAATTAGGGGCTTTCTAATTCATTGCTCAGCTTTTTGACCGCTGTACCAGATCACTTCTCAGTTCAGTTCAGGAAGCAAATGACCTCTGGTTGTTATGAGCAGCATGGGCGCCATGCCCTCAATCCTCAAAGGGTATAACAGCATCAAAGTCTCTTACCCAAGGCTAGTCTCTGAGCCGCCATGCTTAGGTTTTTGAGACACTCTATTAAAGGGGCAGAGGCGATAAATATATCTAGAAAAAAGGAAAAAGCACAAAAGAAATGAATATCATGCCTTGCATGATGATTTCCATATCTCTCACAGTAAGCAAATTCCCTTCTATGAGCATGAACACGTTTAGCTATCAGTCCATTAAGTAAAGGCAATCCTGGGACTCTCTTCTTTCCCCATCTCAGAATTAGGCAAATAGCAGGAGTTAGCCACTATTAATATTTGCACAGAACAACTGCCAATAAAAGCCAATAAAACTGAGGTTGTAAATTGCTTTTATAATGCTTTACTAGATAACCAGGTAGGCTGCATCCTTGAGCTGAGTATCCTGCAAATATTTCCAGAATTGGTGAGAGTTAGGAAACAAATTTTGTATATGCCTGGATATAGATAGGGCATCTCATTTTCATCAAAATACTTTGATCTCATAGGAGCACTGAATCAGCTCAATAATCCCATATGAATAGCTATTTACTATACTACAGAAGAACTGCAGCTGATAAAAAGTTACTACATTCTGCATTGCTTGAGGGAAATATATAATCAAAAGAGATGCAAATGTAGCTGAACTGGAGACTGAAACCACACTCAACAGAAACACAATTCAATATAAAGAAATAGGACCTACTCATTAGTACTGAGTTCATAGCACTGGCCATACAAGTAAGAAAATTCTCCATTTGGACCAAAATCAAAGGAAATTTCTTTCTCTAGATTCCTAGAAAAACACATAAAATAGAGGAAAAGACACTGTTAAAGAAAAAAAAATGATTACATAAAAATCACAAGACATATTGCTAAACTATGGAATATTTCTAGGCCCATTTAACACAATATGGTATGATTTTTTTCTGAAAATCCCAGTTCTAAATCCTTTCCAAATAAATTCTCCTTGATATCTGACTCCTTCAAAACAATGCTGAAGCTGTATTCAGAGAGTAGCCAACCTTTATAGATACCCAATTATTTAAAGTAAAACAAAAGTAGCTGGAGAGGAAAGAAAATAAGCCCCTGGAAGACTTCAGCTTTAGGGAGGGAATTCATAGTATGTGAACTGGAGGGGGGAGGGGGGAGGGCAAAGAACAGGAAGTGGGGGGAAATTGCTACCATCAAGAAAAGCTTTTGTGAAATATATGTATTTTGAAGAAAGATGAAAGGCAAGCAGAGGACATCTCTCAATTAGGGAGTGGGAAAATGAAAGATGCAACAGATCACTTGTAACTTGCTATATTTGACCAAATTGGGAGGAAGGAGCCTCAAACTGAGCAAAATCCACAATCTGCCTAGGGTAATGACCACTCTGATAGGTACAACTTTTCAAGAGCAGCACCCTGAGTTCAGCCATCAACATTAAGATGCACAGAGAGGGAACTACGTTGAGCAGCAGCTTCTTCAGTTCATCCATGATCGGGCCTCAAGCATGAACATAGGTCTTGCCCACTCACCCCAACATCCACAGAATCGTAAAAGGCAGGCTTTACCTGCCTCAATGATCAATGCCCTTTTTACTGCATTGTAAAACTCCAGGCAATCTCTAGATGGCAACAAGGAGGTAGAGCTTTTCTGAATCTCTTTGCTTTCATGTGGTGGTCATCTGGATTTTTTTGTTAGTTTGTTTATTAGTTCATTTATTTAGCAGCTCAGATCTTATAGCCTGATCTTTGTCAAGAAGCTGATTTCTTTGTTTCTTGCCCTTATCATCTGTGTGCAGACTCATGGGACCCCACAGAGCAGAAAGAAGGCAAGTTGGGGAGGCTGAATCCCATGGTTACCGCCCTGTCACCAAGGCTACCCCTAATTACAGGTCTCTCTCCCGGGCACACAGATGGATGCAAAGCTCTTTGTCTGATGAAAGACCTGCCCTTAGCTAATGTTTGGCCCCAGTCAGATGGAAAGAGCTTTCGGGAAGGCATTTTCCTCTTCCCTGGGCAAAACTAATTCTGCTCTTCGTTCTTCAGAAGCCTGATACAGTATCCTTCCATTCCGCTGTATTATACACCCAAGCCAAGCTGGCGAGAGAATGCTCCTGGTGCACATATGCGCATATTTAACCAAATATGTGCACCAATATTGGTGCACATATTTAACCAAGTCTTGAGGGAAGAGGCTTCAACCTCTCTGCCAGCAGCAGCCCCACCTGTTCTAGGAAACCGGAGCAAGGCTGTGCTGGGAGGCTAACAATAACATCTGAAGAAAAAAGGGTTGGTAATCTAAAAAGTGAGTTCCAGGGATCCAAGTTCCAGGGGGATATAGGGAAGGGTGTCTTTCATTCCCCAAAGAAAAAAATTGCTTTGAAAAGTGACACCAACAAAACAGGTCTCAGCTGCTTCTCACTGCTTCCATTAACTGCATGCTTAGCTAACGGATCCTCTGTGCCCCTCCTGTCCCCTTAAAAGCTTTCCTAATGGGCCAAACCGGAGACCTCCCAGGGGGTGAGGAGGGGCAGGTTGTGCTTGCAGCTACAGCTAAATTATGGCTAGATGGAAATCACCCCCTCTACAGTCAATTTTAAAGGACTTCAATTAAGGCTCTTGCTTTGCACCTGCCATTGCAAGCCATTTTCTCCCCAAGGTCATGATCCAGCATCTTACTTGTACTACCTCAGATGACAAAATGCTCTCCCTTAACTCCTTCAACCATTTTATCTTTGACATTTAAATAGAACTTCAGGGACAAGAATTCTAGCCTAGTATTCTCCTTGACGTGCTAGTTTTCTCTGTGCAGGAGAGACGACTTTGGTATGAATGCCTACTGCTAATGGAAGCAACAGTGGCTTTCATATGACTTTTTTATAAACTTAGGAATGGAAATTATAGAAACAAAAACTGCTACTGCAGGAACTGAAAGTCCATACCCCCAAGTGCTTCACAGATCTAGGTCAACTAAGATTCAGCAATGGAGACACACACACACACCTTTGATGGAGACAAAGCAATCTGCATCTCTTGGCTTAAAGAGCCCATGTATTTCTGAGTGGAGATATACTGGGCACCAAACAAATATCTGCAAGGGTATGATGAGGAAAGGAAGATTTGTGCAAGAGAGGCTCCCAACAGCCTATGCTGGAGGCAATTATATTTAAGATGCATATAAATTACAGAAAGTTGATGTACAGGATCCATTCTTCTCCAGTGACATTTCACTATAGAAACTTACTTAAACAGTCATCTCTCACAGTGGAATTTTTGCTAGAAATTATACAACATAGTTTTATGGATAAAGAAAACTTTTAAAAATTAACCAGAAAGGACTGACTGGTTGCGTTGATCACTATTTAAATTGGAAGAAATCTGTATTCAGATTAAACATACACAAAATTGTTCTCAAGCTAAAGTGGGAAAGAGCTTTGAAATTAAAAGCACAGCGAGAATGGCTGCATTCAGAGGATCCAATATATCTTGTATTATGTTTCTCAGGAGGAGGAAGAATCTCCCAAATTAAGTCTCCCCCCAAAAACTAAAAATGAAGTGTCTGTCACCAGGGTCAACTAAACTAAGCATGCCGAGGTCTCCCATCTGCTCCCTGAAACAACCCTCCCAGTCTAAGAGCTCAGGAGTGGTGTGATTACTGCAATAATTATGTATGCAATCAATAGAAGACAGCTTGAAATTTATTTCTGGCTTCCATCCTTTACCCTCCCCCACTTGAGACCTGGGGAGAAAAAGATGTGAGTGGAATGACAAAACAGCACCCATCCCTCCAGAGCAAATCATTTCATCTTTATGGAAAATTCAAATGGAATATACAAGTTAAAACACATCAAGATAGCAAGAAACAATAGAGAATATCAGGACTAAGAGAGGACTATTAAAAACCAGTTTGTTGTTCTAATGTTCTTAGACTCGTTCACCCATTCACCCCCAGGATAGAATTCATGTTAATATTTTAAGCCCATGAACCTTCTAATACCATCCTGCTAGGTTCCCAGATTAAAAAAATGGCACCTCCCCATCGAGATTAAGAATAGGTGAATGGAAATACAAATAAATGGATTTCTACAAAAGGTTATGAAAATAAGGTGGCTTTCTCAGTTGGCCACAAGCAAATGGACAATCTACTTTTGGATACCTGGAATCAGCCAGGAGCTACAAATGCTAGAAACTAGTGGGAAGCAATGTGACAGAAGCTAATAAAAGATGGGCTTCCAGATTACCTATAGGCAAAACTGCCACATTCAGAACTGCTCAAAAACATAATGGGTCAGAAAACTGGTCCTGCATTGGTGGGTGTCATTGAAGCAGACATGGGTATCTATTACTAAGGGACTGACTGCCAGGAGATTAAGATGCATCAGGAATCCATACAAAGATGGGCCAAAGTAGCAACATTCATGCTTGTATTTACAGAAGCCACCACCCAGTTGAACAGTCAGTTTTTCTCTCCAAAGTCCTACCTGATTGATTCCTCCATTTCTTTCAAGGACTTATCTACTTCTTCAAATTGTTCTCGGGCCTTTTGGGCAGCTGGAAGACAGGTAAAAATTATGACTGGCTGAAAAATTGAATAAAATCATTATGTGCATTTGCTTTTCCTGGTTAAATTACCATACTGTATTCCTATTTCAGAAACAGCATTAATGGGGGAGGGGAGAGGGAATGGACAAAAACCAAAAACATTTTCATAACAAGTCCTCAAGATGCCACATTTCCATTTACAGTTATTTGTTCTTCTTGCTATTTAAATCAGTTAAGCATCATAGCTAGCTGGAAGAATAGATAGTATTCATCCCATTTCATAGTGGACAGATTTCACAGTGGACAACTGAAGCTGGGAACTCAGCTCTGTCATTTTGGTGAATGTGCAAATCTGACTCAAGATCATTCACTTGTGTGGTTAGTCTCTCCTTTGCAAGTTCTTCAGCCTTTCCAAACTTAATGCTTTTAGATCTAGCTTTAAACTATATGGTTAAGACATAGTTCCAAGCATCATAGGGTCATTGGGAACTGCTTTGCATGTTTCAAATGCAAGCAAAAAAGAAAAAACAAATGATTTAAATTTCCTCTCTTCACATCACTGATTTTTGTCCAAAGAACAAAAGACATAATAAAATAATAGATTTGCTACTCTGATTCAACCTATTAATAACTATGTGAAAGGACCATTTCCTTTTTATTGCAAATCAACAGCTCACCAGTGGTCAAATTCCTTACTTTTGGGATACAGATTAAGAGAAACATGGGGAATTCTGGACATCTCTGCCCTTGACAAAAGAGAACGAAGCTATAGAGGAAAGTAATAGGATGTGCTTTAGCATTCAAAGAAATCTATTGACCTTACAACTACAGATTAACATTTTCTTCATTTCACTTCTGCATTATTGGTAACTGATGGAATATTCTTCAAGTCAAACAAAATTTTGGATCAACAAAATTAAAATCTAAAATAATTTTTCTAAGTTGAATACATAGTATTCTAACTACTTTAAGAAATTATATCTCATTGGCTTTTCTTCTTCTCCCTGCCCAAATCCTTACAAATTCCATACTTGTTATCTTATAGGTGGGTTTAAGCAGATAGCTTTATTAGGCCATCTCTATGCAGCACTTGAGAAATGATACTTCGTCAGTAATAAACAAGAATCAACTACATGACATCATCATCAAAGAACACAGTAAACAAACAAAAACGCCATTAGACTGAAAGCCTAGGAAAAGTTCTTCCCTCTCAATGTAGGTTGAAATTGGGGCACCACTACTGAAAACCCTGCAGTTTAAATCAGTTTCTGTTATTTTTGATGACAGGAAAACCTGGATAAATTAGCTGAAGTTGATTTAATATATGAGAAGAGTCATATATTGTGATCCTTCAGACATTCCAGCTGTTAAAGCTAATACAAATATTTTGAATGGTGCTTCAAAATGAATTGAAAACCAGCATACAGGAAGTATTCCCATCCTACTCAGTAATCTAACTGCTGTATTTGTTTCAGCTCTCCTTGTAAATAGAATCCAATAGTAACATTAAATACAATACATTCCAGGAAATCAAACAATATGTTACTATTGTAGAAACTGGATAATTGCAGCACCTTTGCTCTTTACAATCACCCCATGCGAAAAAACCGTGCTTTTTAGATGCCATTATGTACTTCTGAAATAATGTTGTGGTGTTGGATTGCAGATCCATTTAGCAGAAACCTGTCTGCTAAAATTTCCTAGGAAGGAAAAGATTGTTAGATCCCTAGTACCAATTTGATAACTCAGATATTTATTTGCTTAACCTTTCAGGTTAAAGTAAAATAGAACTCCCCCATCTCTCCCCCCATCACCACCCATATGTATTCATAGCCAGCATCAATACGAAGTATTTGTGTAACCAATACTTCTATTATTTCTCCAGAAGAGAAGAATTTGTCATCTCATCCTGGATACACCAACATAATCTACTGCAGCGGCTCCCAAACCTTTGGGCACCAAGGACTGGTTCTGTGGGAATTTTTTTTTTCATGGAAGTGTGTGTGTCTGTGTCTGTGTATGTGTGTGCATGTGCATGTGTTTGCATGCTACCTAGAATCTGCAAATGCTCAGATGAAACTTCACTCACTTGCCCGGTCAAGTTCCTAATGGGCCGCAGATTGGTATCGGTCTGCTGCCCGGAAGTTGTGGCCCCCTGATTTAGGAGAAGCAACAAGCTTAATAATCATCAGTCATGAGCCAGTGACCAAAAGATATTTCAGAATATTAGTCAGAGACTAAGATTAGGATTTCATACAGGACCAGTAATGGAGATTTTCAATCCCCTAAAACAAAAGGTTATGTGCAAAAAGGCCAAAGGTATCACCAAATCAAAATTTAACTGAACTGTTTTTCTGGACATGTGCATTTTACTCTGCTCTACTCTACTTATAGAATCCAACTATTTTCATTCAGAACAAAAATAAAAATTAAACTGGTTTTTCATTTCAATTCTATTTGGTGCAGGTAAGTTCCCCATTACCTTCTCAGAAAGCCAGACAGATGAAAACTAGAGCAAACCCACTGCTGATATCCAAATGCAGCACGTGAAACTGAGGATGTTATTTCTTAGCTTCCAATGCTAAATCAACACATGGTGACAATTCTCCACCTCTACTCAGGGTGAAACTAGAAGCAGAAGACTCATTTTAAACTGATGGAGTCACATTAAGCAACCAGCTCCCACTACTGATTGCCCTTTGCCTCCTGGATATGTGAGACTTGAGAAACGATGCATCTGCTTAAAAGCGCTAATGGCATTAGCTATGTAGGTGCCACATATGCTTAGGCTTTCTATTTCATTTTATTATAGCTACAAAACTTTTTTTGTTTCATCTGATACAAAACTGCTTTCTTGTTTCATCTGATATATTTTGACAAACTGTCTTATAGCACTTGTGAGAGCTTGGTTGGACAGGCTTTGGAAGAACTGAGCAAGGCCAACATTTTGAGGAACAGTAAAGATAAATGTTTTTATTTGTTTGGAAAAAGCCAGGAAGGTTTTAAATTCTACTAAAAATACTCGACCCTTTCCAGAGCAGTAACATTTACATGGAATTTAAGTCCTGTGCCGAAATGGAGTCAATTAATCATCAATCCATCAATTTATTGTTTTGACCATTGGTCGTAAAATAAAACCTGCACAACTGTGGCCAAACATTAATAAAATACATCAAAATGTACAGAAATCAATAAAAACATTAAATCAGTGCTATTACAGCACGTAAACTATTAGGCAACCTTATTTTGATAAAATATTTTCTCTATTTAGCAGCAGCCCGTGCAAAGTTTGCTAATTTTCATAGCATTGTCTCCTTGTCATTGAGATGGAATCTGTTCAAGGAAAAATCAGATAGGATGAGGAGCAGAATGAATCCAACACTTCGTGGATCAGGAAATTAAAACATTATAGCTATGAGTGTGAATTTCAGCTCTAGTCAGAAAGCGGTCCGGGGAAATTCAGAAAAATGGGACAGTGGCTATGATACTGCAACACACATCTAGTTGAACATACGCATAGCCGGAAAGTTCTATTTTTAGACACAGGTAAAGCTAACAGCTCTTCTGCCCTTTCCAGGGAGGTGACTCAGCTTTTCCTGCTTGGTCTCCCTAAAACAGCAGATATGGCCAAGAAATACATCAATTTAAGGTATTTTTATCTCACTTTCAAAGGCACATGACAGCTTACAGAAACCAATGAACACACACACACACCCAAGTAAGATTAAAACGCTACCACCTTGAGCACTCAAAAAAGTGACAAAATCAATTAACACCCCAACCTCCTAAACCAGCAAGGCCTTCCAACTTCTTCACATGGCCAGGGACCCCAAAAAACATGGGTTAAACCCAACTGAGGCATTAGTTCCAAATCATGCTGGGCGGAAAATATATGATTTGCCTTAGTATCTTCTAATTAAATGATCTCCCACAAAAAAATATAAATCTATCCAAAGGTGGAGAAGAACTGCAAAGCTGGCTGGAGTCTAATGGGAACTAAGGTTCAAAACAGGGGTGAAATGCTCCCAATTCGGACCGGATCAGGCAATCCAGTAGCGATTGTGGTAGGTGGTTCAGAGAACCGGTAGCAATGGCAGCGCGAGGCTCCATCCACCCACTCGGGTGTTGTTACTTCTGCTTTTAAAAGGTAAAAAAAGACTGATGATCGCATGAAATAGCTGTGATTGTCAGAGCCTTTTTTTTACCTTTTAAAAGCATTTTTTTTACAATCTATTCGCCTGAATAGGTTGTAAAAAAATGCTTTAAAAAAAGTAAAAAAAAAAAAAAGTTGGTCATGCCCACCCAGTCACATTATCCACACCACCACCAAGCCATGCCCACAGAACCAGTAATAACAAATTTTAGATTTCACCACTGGTTCAAAATATCTGGAATATATCAGCTACTATTTATGCTGCAAGCCAAACCAGACACCAAACATTTTGCCAAACTGAGAAAGTCTTTCTACCCTTTCTTCATCTGGCTTTCCAGGTGGCTAAATGCAGTAATTCAAGTTATAACAATATAAAATACTTTACATAATGTTGCCAAGAAAATTGCAAGAATGGACCCAGGACAGCATCTCCGTTTAGTTTACAGTAAGTTAACATAATGTCCAGCTGGATGACAACATTTAGCTTGCTGGCTGTTCTCAAACCCCAAAGCAGAGTCAGATTTCCTGATAATGGATAAGAGACCACTATGAAAAATCAGTTCTATAGTCAGGAGTGGGAAATTGCTAAAATCCCAGAAGGCAATGGAAAATCACTCAAATGCAGAAGAAAACTATATAAACCTATGTGAATTCAACATGCTTGACCTTGAATTGGAACATTATTACAATACTATACCATAGTTTGTGACCTGTTCTGTACATTCTCTTCTCCTTGAATCTAGAATGCTTGTTCCCAAAGAACATGTATATTCAGTCCCACTCTTTCATACCATCTACCCATTGCTCTTCTGAGCCAACCCTTTCCCACAGTAGGAATTATACGGAAGAAAAAAAAATGTGCAAAGAAGAATAATCAGCAAGTATAGGCTGCCAACCTGACTGACTACTTCAGGGGCTAACAAATCACGGACTGTATCAGTGATGGGGATGGTATGACCAAGTGCCGAAAAGGGAGCACTTCATGCGCGCTTGTCTGGGCAGAGACCAGGAATAGGAGTTGCCCAGGGACGTGCGCGCACTGGAGAATGCACTTGCAGTTTCTTCAGGTTACTGCCACGTATGCGCATGCACCGATCAGCTGGTGAGCATGTGCCAGAAAATGTACTTCCGGTTGACTGCCATGCATGCGCACGCTGATCAGCTGGCCAGTGCACATGCTCACGCCGGAAAATGGAAGACCAGCTCTTCCGGTTTCCAACACTGATGCAAGCACAAAGGCCAGCTGATTGTCACGCGCGCATGCACACCAGAAACCCGGAAGAGGAACGGGCGATGCCGCACTTGCCAGGCGATATGGCTCCATGTGCCATTTCAGGCACACGTGCCATAGGATTGCCATCACGGGACTACATCATATGATCCCACTACTGCAAGAATAATCCCAGATTAATCCCCACCCTTATCAGAGGTGGGATTCTACTGTTCGGACTGGTTCGGCCGAACCGGTAACTCCGACAATCAGCTGGGAGTGAACCGGTTCGCCCCGAAGATCAGAAGGGCCCATTCACGCTATTTTCCTACCTGTATCTTCTCAGCTAATTCGCACAGCAGAGCAGAATGTGGCACCCCAGCTGTGTTTCTCCTCCAAAGAAACATGGAAGTGAAGATTTCTTCAAACTGCACACGGGCATGCATCACTGAACCAGTGGTAAAACCGAGAGGATCCCACCACTGACCCTTATCCCCAAGTTCATATCACTAAAAAGTAGAGGTAAAATGTTGAACAAATTTCCATTAAAAAAATGGAAATTTAAAAAAACATGTTCAGACTTTCACCACTTTTTTCTTTCAGCATCTACTCCCTAGGAATAATGAAAAAAGGCCACAAATTCCATCTTGTGCCTTTTAGTGATGGTATTATATCAACACTCTCCAGTGGCCCTAGAAGCCTGGAAAAATATTTTTAAAATTATTGTGGCTGGTGGCAAATGGTTGTCTGATCCTGATAATGCCTATAGACCGGGGCCACGATGGCTCATGTGGTAAGACGCTGGGCCTGCGCACTGATGAAGTCAGCGGCTCGATTCCCGTGAGCGAATAAACCATGAAGGGACAAGAAAGAATCCTCCCCCAATTGTCTACCGGCATTCAGGCGTCCCATGGGTAAAAGATAACACCGCCCGAAAAATTCCTTTCACCGAGGCAGCCAGCCACCTCGGTGATCCCTGGCTAACATGTGCCATACGCTAAAACAAACAAACAAAAGTGACTATAGAAGCTCTATTAAAGAAGAATTACTCTTGAAAAGCAGATCAGAGAGTTACTTCCATAACCTCTTTCAAACCATATTAATTATGTGGAGTCTTCATTTGGAGACAAGACTGCTGTGCCAAGGGAACTAGAAATGGCTCCATCAATCCCCTGCCCTATCTTAGCATAAACATTTTGAGAGGACTGGAGTGCCCTCTAAAGGCACTGAGATGCTTGAAGCTTTGTGCAAATGTAATGCATTAACTTCCCAACTGTCCTTCAATGAAGTGAAAATAATCACTTTCTTGGATTCTTATTGTATCATTTGAGTTTCGTTCCCTCATATACATCTCTTTCTCCAATATTTTTGAATCTCTTATCATCAACTTTTAATGTTCTGGGCTGGCCTCACCAAAAGCTGACCTGATTGTGATAGTCCATTAATTAATTAATTAATTATCAAAATGCCACCCATCTCATGGTTCAAGCGACTGATTAATTAAATTTGAAAATTGGATGATAGTACAAAAAACAGTACAAAAAACAATACAAAATTTTTTAAAAATTTAGAGAAATGGACTGAAAGCAACAGAAGGAAATGTGAAAGAAAGAAGTACAAGTCCTCCACTAAGGAAAAAAAAAATCAAATACAAACATATAGGGTGGAGATATGAGGTTGATCGTGGTACTTCTGAAAAAGGTCTTCTTATACCCATTTACTGAAAACTGTGAGATGACTGTAAAAAAATGATAAATGATAAATTTAAATTTCTTCAATCAAAGAACAGCTTCCAGGCAACAGCTGATTTGTTGTTGGTGGTTGCGAAATCATGTCTGACCCATTGCGACCCCATGGACAATGTTCCTCCAGGCCTTCCTGTCCTCTACCATCCTCTGGAGTCCATTTAAGCTCATGTCTACTGCTTCAGTGACTCCATCCAGCCACCTCATTCTCTGTCATCCCATTCTTCTTTTACCCTCAATCGTTCCCAGCATTAGGTTCTTCTCCAGTGAGTCCTTCCTTCTCATTAGGTGGCCAAAATATTTGAGTTTCATCTTCAGGATCTGGTCTTCTAAAGAGGAGGCAGGGTTGATCTCCTCTAGGACTGATTTGTTTGTTCGTCTTGCAGTCCAAGGGACTCACAGGAGTCTTCTCCAGCACCACAGTTCAAAGGCCTCAATTCTTTGGTGCTCAACCTTTCTTATGGTCCAATTTTCACAGCCATACATTGCAACTGGGAAAATCATAGCCTTGACTCTGCACACTTTTGTTGGCAGGATAATGTCTCTGCTTTTTAGTATGCTAAATTTGCCTTAATTTAACTAGATTTGCCTTAACTTTCCTCCCCAGCAAGCGTCTTTTAATTTCTTGTCTGCAGTCCCCATCTGCGGTGATCTTGGAGCCCAGGAAAATAAAATCTATCACTATCTCCATTTCTTCCCCATCTATTTGCCAGGAATTGAGAGAGCCAGATGCCATGATCTTAGTTTTCTTAATGTTGAGTTTCAAGCCAACTTTTTCACTCTCTTTCTTCACTCACATTAAGAGGCTCTTTAGTTACTCTTAGCTTTCTGACATTAGAGTGGTATCATCTGCATATCTGAGGTTGTTGATATTTCTACTGGCAATTCCAGTTTTTGATTTATCTAGCTCCGCCTTTCTCATGATGTGCTCTGCACATAAGTTAAATAGGCAGGGCAACAGTATACAGCCTTGCCAGACTCCTTTCCCAATTTTGAACCAATCAGTGGTTCTGTGTCCAGTTCTCACTGTTGCTTCTTAACCCACATATAGGTTTCTCAAGAGACAAATAAGATGATCTGGTACTCCCATCTCTTTAAGAACTTGTCACAATTTGTTGTGATCCACACAATCAAAGCAGGGGTGAAATCTAAAATTTGTTACCGGTTCTGTGGGCATGGCTTGTTGGCGGGGGGGGGGGGGTAGTAATGTGACTGGGTGGGCATGGCCAACTTTTTTTTTTACTTTTAAAAGCATTTTTTCTACAACCTTAAGAGGTTGCAGAAAAAAATGCTTTTAGAAGCCTCTGACGATCCCAGCTGAGCAGCGCGATTATCAGAGGCTTTTTAAAAAACTTTTTAAAGCATTTTTTTGGCCAGAGAGGCTGTAGAAAAAATGCTTTTAAAAGTAAAAAAAAAAAAACAGCCTCTGATGATCACACAGCTCAGCTGGGCATGGGCGGGGGGTACGCAGGGATTTTTGCTACCAGTTTTCCAAATCAGCCGCCACCATCGCTACTGGATCGGGCGATCCGGTCCAAACCGAGAGCATTTCACCCCTGAATCAAAGGCTTTAGCATAGTCAATGAAGCAGAAGTAGATGTTTTTCTAGAACTCCCTAGCTTTCTCTATGATCCAGCATATGTTGGCAATTTGTTCTCTAGTTCCCTTGCCTCAGCTGATACTTTCCTTTTATTCTCTAATACCGTGTCCACTTTTAGACTCTTAAATTGAAGGAAACATGGAAACTGAACAAAGCTCGGAGAATGCCAACAAAAATCATCAAAATATAAAAAATGTGAAATTTAGTTTATTATGGTCATAGACCCAATCAAATACAGGTAGTCCTTGACTTACTACTACAATTGGGACTGGAACCTCCATCACTGAGCAATGTAGTTGCTAAATTAGTTATGCCTGATTTTATTATCTTTTTTGCCATGACTGTAAAGCGAATCAAGCAGTTGTTAAGTGAATCCAATCTCCTCATTGATTTTGCTCGTTGGAAGCTCCCTGGCAAAGTAGCAAATGGTGATCACATGGCCACAGAGACATTGTGCCAATTGTAAGTGTGAGGACTAGTTGTAAATCACGTCTTTCAGCATCATTGTAACTTTGAATGATTGTTAAACAAATGATTGTAAGTTGAGGACTATCTGTACTTATACATCAAAACTGAATGTAACTAAAGTAATACATTAGAAGTTACATTAAATTATATTCATACAAAGCAACACATGGCTACTCTCAGTTGAAGGAACTGTTTACATTCCATCATAGCCAATAAAAAGAGGCTCCTTATACTTCCTGAGATCTCCACCTCCCATTCAGCTAATAGGTAGTCCTGCAATCTCCAGTCCTGTAATATGATGGTGTAATTTGGGAAATATATACGCAGCCTGATTATCTCCATAAAAGAGCACACAGCAGTGCATTACCAACAGCTTTGATTTCCTTTTCACCAAATGGGTAAGACACTGGTCTTTAGAAATGTTGCAAACTTGGACTTCTGGGAGAGGTATGGTGAATTGACACAGCAGTCTTTTGAAGAACACTAAGTTCACAAACTTTACATTTAATCACTTTTGGAATTAATCATCTTAAACTGACATATTTTGGCTATCCCAGCTATTGCAAGTCACAGCGAAGATAAATTTTATGATTTTAGAAATGATAGGCAGGAATACCTAACTGCCTAAAAGATAGGCTCAAGATCCAGAAGGATCTTGACAGACTTAAACACTGGGCCTTATCCATGAAATTCAGTGTAGAGAAAAGTAAAGTCCTACACTTATGTAAAAAAACCAAAAGTACACATATAAACTAGGGGAAGCCAGGCTTAATAGCAGTGACTGTGAGAGGGATCTTGGGAGTCTTAGTTGACAATCAGCTAAATAAGAGCCAGCAGTGTGCAGCGGCAGCTAAAAAAGCCAATGCAATCCTAAATTGTGTTAACAGAGGAATACAATCAAGATCAGGTGAGGTACTAATACCACTCTATAAAGCCTTAGTAAGACCACACCCAGAGTACTACATCTAGGTTTTGTCACCACACTATAGAAAAGATGTTGAGACTCTAGAAAAAGTGCAGGGAAGATCAACCAAGATGATTAGGGGACTGGAGACTAAAACATTCAATGAACAGGAACTGGGCATAGCTAGTCTAGTGACGAGAAGGACCAGGGGAGACATGATAACAGTGTTCCAATATTTGAGGGACTACCACAGAGAGAAAAGGGTCAAGCTATTTTCCAAAGCACCTAAAGGCCAGACAAAGAATAATGGATGGGAACTGACCAAGGAGAGATTCAATTTAGAAATAAGGAGGAACTTATTTCTTAGTGTCTCTGATTGACACTAAGATCAATCAACCAATGTAACAGCTTGCCCTCGGAAGTTGTGGGAGCTCCATCACTTGAGACTTTCAAGAAGAGATTGTACTGCCATTTGTCAGAAATGGTGTAGAGTCTCCTGTTTGAGCGGGGGGTTCGACTAGATGACCTGTAAGGTCCCTTCCAACTCTGTTAATCTAATCTAATCTAATCTAATCTAATCTAATCTAATCTAATCTAATCTAATCTAATCTAATCTAGAAGGGACAAGCAGAAGGGGGGGACTACAAGTCTGTTCTTGATGTCAGTTTAATATTGGGATTTACAAATGACACAAAATGTGATAACTGGAAAAGTTAAAGATCTTTGAAAACTGGAACCAGAAATTAGTAACTGCAATATCAACAGTAAGTAATGATGGTAGCTTCTTTGGATAGATTATATCCAAAAGATGTTAATGAAAGAATGATAGATGAAGAACAAATTTTGACAAGACAGAAAGTACTGAAAGTGGAACTACAAATGACAGGCCAAGAGAATGATTTAGAAAAGGACACTAGATTTTTTCTATACAAATGATAAACCAAGAAAATGACTTGGAAAATGTTTTCTTATTGAATGTAAAAAAGAGGGTTGTTAAAGCCCTGAAGAAATCTTCTATGGGATAAAGAAGAATTGAAGAGAAATGACATCCTATGACAATATTCTACTGTAGAATATCTTTAGTAAAAGAAATTTCTTTAGTAAAAGAAATGAGTATAAAATTGGGTTATTTGATCAAGGTTTAAATAAGACTCTCCTTTTTGCAAAGTTCTGGCAACCCTTTATGGACTTTTAGCTGATATCAGGATTAAAAGGTTGATGTTTCATGAATATGCCTATAGATAAGATATGGGATGAAGAGATATGTGTTTGTAATAACTTAAGGAGTTATTAAATTTGTTTATACTTGCAATGAAGGTTGGAAGTCAATTCTTTATATATTTCTATTCTTCTATTAATTTCTTTTTCTTACATTTTTATTCTTTTTTCTGTTCTCATCTCTTGTTCTTAACTTGTGTTAGTTTTTAATATTGAAATCAAAATTCTTAATAAAAGATATACGTTAAAAATGTTGTAAACCCACCCTCCAAACCAGCAAATGGAATGGGCAATTCTGAGGTATAATAGTAAACAGGTAATGGACAGAATCAACACAGGGATTGTGGAGCCTAGCTGAAATCATTCTGAAGATCACTATCATGCTACTTAAATAATTATTTGGCCTATACAGAACCACAGCATAAAACTCTGATCTTGTCAAGTTTAATTATCAGGCAATATTTAGTAAGTGCCAGCATATGCCTGTCAATAAGATTCCAAATTCTGTTTTAAAAATAGTCAAAAACTATTTTAAATCAGTGAATGCCATGCACAGGACTGATACTTGTCAATAAGAGGCTGTAAAATAAAGTACTGGTTTATGGCAGATCTCCCCATCCTAAATCAAGATTGTTGATTTAGATTGCTTGTTTGGCAAGTATGCTTCCCTGGGCCTTCCAGTACACCAGTTTCCAAAATAAGTGCCTAAATATTAGTAATAATATTTAAGAACCTGACTTGACAATGGTAGAAGGGTAAAACCTGTTTTCTTTTATGCAGCACATGGCCATGAACACAAATACGAAAAATAATTAATTCAGGTTACAGGGAGATGCTTTAATATGGGATTCCTGCACTAAGGAGGTTGGGCTCAGAGGCCTAAATTTCTCCTGCCAACTCCATAGTGGTACTTTCTGAGATTCCCACTTTTTAGCCACTTTTTAAAAGAAACTACTCATCTCCTTTTAGAGCGAAAGCCTTTTGTTTCTGCTCTAAGCCTCTTTATGACATTTACTAAAACAAAATATGTACCCGGGTATTATCACTGACAGTTAATTCCATTAGAAGAACTAACAGTCTCAAACCCTCCAATCCCTTTAAAGAGCTTCTACTAAAATGTTCAGGCAGCTGAATGCACTGACAGTTTATAAACCAAAACAGAAGTTTAAAGCGTAGATTTGCCCTGGGGATAGGATAGTGATCATAGACCTAGAGTGCAAAATAACAATATAGTTTTAAGGTCAGAATTCTGTTTCTCAATCAAACAAATCTTCATTCTAAAAGCATTTTTTAAACTCTTACAGATGGCAAAATATTTTAAAGCAACCCTTCCAGCACAAATAACAGGGGGAAAATATGTGAGTTGAGTTTGCCTTATTTACAGAATTTTCCCCCCTGGGTGCAGAATATGCATGTCCTCAACAATCAGTTTTTGGTTATCCTTAAAAAAGCTGCCCTTTTGATGTATAGCATCCAATTGCTAGATGATCTCATTGAGGAATTTGGGGTTATGAAATGCCAAAAAGGACCTCTGCACACACAGACATAGCATGCTTGTCAGCCTCTGCTTTTCCTTGCTTTGGCTGCCATAGTAAGGGGGGGGGGAGTTAGTTTGGGTTATGAATGCTGGAGGGAGGAATCAAAAGTGAATTTTAAGACTTATTGCTGCATCTTTGAAACTGCTATCGGGTCAACGGCCACAGTATTCCTGATTGATGACACTGCCAGAAGTGTGCTCCCACCTGACCTCTGGGAGACCTTTGGATTGGATAATTTACGTTGGACAATGGGAGGGGATGCTTTCTATCTGTAACTTTCATGCTGGTTGCCTTAGATTCTGCTTTTCCTTGGTTGCGATCATTTCATCTCCTAGTAAAAGTACCTTATTCTATATTCAATGGAGTCTGGGTCATTCTTTCCTGGGTTTTGAAGGAAGCATACCTGGCATAAAGCAGAATCTGAGGCAAAAAGTGCAAAAGTTACAGACTCTTCAATTAGCAGGCATCATCGAAAAGGATCTCAACTTTGATCCTAGTCCAGTACCTTTTCCACTTCATGACACCACATTTCTGTGCCAAGAGTTGCAATGGTCACACTTGCTCAGCAAAAATCATCCTTCAATTTAGCCCAGGAAAAAAGTTCCCAGAGTAGCCAAATAAGGATGTAACTTCCTAGTAAAAACTATTCAGTACAGGGCAGCTTCTGCATGTAAGAGTGCAAAAGCTATCAGCTCAGCTCTTACAATATGACCCCTCAAAATATTAGTTGCCAATACCAGGCCATCTGTTATTTAATACTGGACCTATAAAGAGAAACTCCAAAAGACCCAGAAGCAGCAACTCCATCAATACCATAAATGATTCCTTAGGAAACGTCTCTGAGGTGATTAGCCACAATCCTCAACATCAAAGATCTAACAATCAGCATTAAAACCAAGATATTAACATGTTGAACAAAAAAAAGAGAGAGAGAGAGACTTAGAACATATAATATAGGGTTGGTGATATTCAATTTTCCCACCGGTTCTGTGGGCGTGGCTTGACAGGCATGGCTTGGGGGGTCATGTAACTGAATGGGCATGGCCAACCTGACGTCACTCACAGCAACCCACCAAGCCACGCCCACAGAACCAACAGAAAGGTTTGGCTGGCCAAGTCTTCTAGCGTTCAGTGTGGTTGCTTCTCACCTCCTTCTCATCTTTGCTCTGTGTGTATGAGCCCGAGAAGGAGGAGAGGAGCAGCCATGTTGAATACTACAGCAGAGAGAAGCTAAACTTTTCTCCCTCCCTTCACAGAGGAGCTGCTCCCTTTATGGTTCCCCCCTCCCCGGGACCTCAAAAATGACTGCCGGTGGCTGGAGGCTTCTTGGCGCAAAAGACAGCTGACCCTCGCCATGTCCCCTCACCCCCAAGGCATGAATTTAGGTGAGTGAGGCGGACAGTAAGCAGGCAGCAGCTCTAGCCCCAGCCCCAGCCCCAGCCCCCACGCCCTTCGACCCAAGGCGAAGGGCGTGGGGGCAGCATGTATTGCTTACCTTTAGTGAGCTGAGCAGAGCCGGTGAGGTGATTAGCTGGGCTGCGTGGTGAAGGCAACATATACAGGGCGGGGGGTGGTGGGGTGAGCAGCGAGCGGCTGGAAAGGGCGAGGGGCAACTGGGCAAGTGGCGACTGGGTGGGGCCAGTGAGAGGTGGTATTTACCAGTTTGGCGAACCAATTCTAATTGCCCGAACCGGTCAAATAGCATCCCTGGTTGGAAGAGACTTTGGAGATCTTCTAGTCCAACCCGCTACTCAAGCAGGAGACACTATACTATTCGGGGAAAAAGGACTGTTCAATCTCTTCTTACAAGCAATGATGGAGCACCCACAACTTCTGAAGGTAAGCCAACTGCACTGATGAAATGTTCTGTCAGAAAAATTCTTCTTAGCTCTATGTTGGATCTCTCTTTAATGATTTTCCACCTCTTGTCCTGCCCTCAGGTACTTAGGAAAATAGTCAACCCCGTCTTCTGTGATAGCCCCTCAAATAGAAGACTACCATGTCAATCCTAGTTTTTCTCTTCACTAGATTAAACATACCCACTTCGTGCAACCATAACTTCCAGACCCCTTATTATCTTTGTTGCTGTTCTCTGAACTCTTTCTACATCTTTTCTGTATCATGGTGACCAAAACTGGGTGCACTATTCCAAGCGTGATCTCACTAATGCAATATAAAGTGGTACTATCACTTCACATGATGTTGAAACTATCCCTGTTATGTAAATTTATTATTAAATAAAATATATTTGCAAATATACAGATCCACTAGATGTAAGAAAGACATTACTTTCACTTATAATGACAAATAAATATGTAAAAAGTCATGTGAGGTATCAGCTACCCCATATTACTTTCTCCAAGATACCATAACCTCAAAGTTGCCAAACACCACATAAATCCAAAGCCCTGAGGCAATGTTGCCCGTAACACCCTAGCAGGAACAATATAAGCAAAACTTTGAGTTGTAACCTAATTCCCCGTCCCTGGTGAAGATAATTTATGACAAATATTTTAATATTTACTTCGAAATACCCTTGTAACTCTTATCCTTATAAACTCCTCTTGATGTTTGAAAATATTTACCATTATTTGGTTGCTTATTCAAAGATTCATAGTAGGCTATTCTGGAGTTTCAGTTTTATACGAGCTATCAAAATTTATTTATTTATTCATTCATTCATTCATTCGTTCATTCATTCATTCATTTGGTTCGATTTATATGCCGCCCTTCTCTGGAGACTCAGGGCGGCTTACAATGCGTTAAGCAATAGCCTTCATACTTTTGTATATACCTGTTTAGTAGAGCTTTTGCCCCCACCCCCCTCCCCAGCAGTAATCTTTTTTATACAAAGTCAGCTTATTGCCTTCACAATCCGGGTCCTTATTGTAATTAGTAAATATATGCTGTATTTATAACTGTCATCCTTATCGCATAGTTTTAAGAGAGCAATCATGAACCAGGAGAATTGTCTCTTTTTTAACCTTCAAATTATGTGCAGAAACCTATTTCTGCCAGAACCTTCCACAATCATAAAGTTTGATGTAGTACAGTGATGGCTAACCTTTTTGGTGCCGAGTGCCCACAGCATGTGTGTGCAAATGCACGTGCTGGAACCGTCAAAATGCAATGTGAGCACCACACACACACACACCCCGTGCATGTGCATATGTCTCCCACACATGTGCCCCACCCCCCGCCCATTTTTGGCTTCCAGGTTCCTGCAGGAGGCTTTCCAGGCCCAAAACAGGGAGCATGCATGCGAACCCCCAAATGCAATGCAAGCACCCCCGCATGAACCCTCCCCCACGCATGTGTGTTTGCGTTCCCTGCATGCGCTCCCTCCCCATGCGCAGCAGACATCCGAAGACCAGCTGGCCGGCGGGAAGCGCATGCGCTGTGCATCTGGGCTGGGGCGACAGCTGGCATGCCCGCAGAGAGAGCTCTGCGTGCAACCTGTGGTATGTGTGCCATAGGTTCACCATCATGGATATAGTACTTTTTAATAGCCTACCATCAATTAGAGCCTGAGTTGCTTCATCATAAGGAGGCATCTTCTCCATTTCTTCCTCTGCTGCCTTATCATCTGATGATGGTTTGGGTGATGAGACCTATAGAGACATTAAGCCAAAAGAATACTATTAGTTTTTTGAAATCCATCAATAACTCTTGTGGAATAATGAGAAAAAAAGCAGGATAAACTGACTACAAAAGGTTATAGATACCATGTGACCAGAGCTTCCAAAGAAAGTGCATTAGTAAATTAGGAAAAGAAAAATAAACCCATGCTAAAGCTAAGAGTAGCAGATCTTTTTTTTTTTTTCTTATTATCATTTGTCCTGCTTCATTGCAGGGACCACTTTTTTGCATTCTGCTTGCTTAGTTTACACAGCAATGCCATCACTGCATAGTACACCTAGGGATCTGTTGTTCAATCAGCTTGCTACAGAGCCTGATGCTGTTTCAAGGCTGGAGGGGGTGGCTGGCCCAAGGTCACCCAGATGATGTCAATGTCTAAAGGAGAACCTGGATCTCCATTCTTCGAGTCCGGCACTTTTCCTGGCTCTCATTTATATATAAGTCCATATAACCACTAAACAAGAGTCACTTCAAATATTGCCAGCTTCAAATGAGTGAATGTATTTCAATATATATTGTAAAAAATGTTTAAATATTGCTTTTTCTACATGAGAAAAGCATGTTCTTATGCTGGGATGGGCAACTCTCAGAGCTCTTCTGACCAAGACTGCTGAAAAATAATGTTAGCAGATATTTCCATCATTTTGAGTAGGGAAAACTGTGAATGTATATGCCCTAAAAAGATGTTACAGTTAAAAAGAAATAAAATCCCCCAAAGTGCTTCCCCAAATCAACTCATTCTCATGTTTGTGACTCTCGTCCTTTGTAGTGCTCAGCCTCCCAACTGCAGGATGTACTCGCCCACCAAGGTTGCCCTTGATTTACTCAAATGGCATCTTTTAAATCTCTCCTAAATTGTTTAGCATGCAGCAGACAGCACTGTTTGTCTAAATGGTTTGCAAGATAATGACTATTGCATGCATAATTCTCTATGAAATATCTGGCTTTACAGAGAAAAAATTATGCAAGTAAAGCAAAGCAAAACACAATAAGAAGAGGCAGACATTAATGACCATTGTATTTTTTTCTCTAGTTTATTTTTAAAGACTTGGAAAGCAATGCAAGGATCTGGGTAGTATGGGAGGTGCCACTGAATTATAACTCCTAGCAGCTCCAGATAGCCTGGTCAAAAATGTGGGGATTGTAATTCAATAACTTCCAGAGGAATACATGCTCTTTTTCTAATATTTAAAGAAGTTTTGCATTATATATTGCATTATTCAAACTCACACTAATCACAACCTATGTTTCTTCTATATAGCATGAAAAGCCTGTTTCTCACTGCCCTTAAGAAGAAAGCAAACCTGTCCCTACCTGATTTTATCTGTCTAAATATGAAATAGGATTATTTATCATCTAGAAGTCTACACTTGCAGAATTCTTTATGTAATTTGGGATATTAAGCTATTTTGGAAGTTTGAATACGTGCAAGTAATGTTGCAAACGTCTGTGGTCAGTAAAGTTTCCTCACTATTGATCTTTCATAAGATTTGGTCAAAGTTTGGTAAAACATCTCTTTCCTCTATCCTCAATACATAATTTACTGATCAGTTCTTCTTAAGTCATACAAACCATAAAGAATTGAATAAATAAAATAAGCAAATCTGCACACATTTTCCTGGGGAGCACAACTTTGTAAACACTATCTAGGTTAGGAATACAATAAGAAACTTCCTTGTAAATTTCATTGATAAATGTCACAGCAATTTAATGTTGTACCTTCATCTCTTCATCCAAACTATCATCATCAGCTTCCTCCTCATCTTCCTCGTCTTCATCATAGTCTTCTTCAGGTGGTAACTGGTCCACCTGTGCATCAGACTGAGTATCAGACTCCTCTTCCACTGGAGTATTTTGTAGAGGCTGTACTTCAACCAAGTTCTGTAAAGGGAAAACTGAGTTCAGCTTAAAACTACTCCTGTTCATGCACTTGATTACCAACTCAATTTGGCTCTTCAACAACTTGAGAAACAAGGAAAAATGAGTACCACAGATGTTATTTAGGAATCCTAAATAAGAAGAGTCTATTTTTCCTCTAAGGCACGGGTGTCAAACTTGCGCTGTAGCGTTGCTGTCACATGATGTTTTGTGACATTTTCCCCCTTCATGGAGCTGGAGTGGGTGTGGCCTGCATGTGATGAAAATGGCCTGTGGGCTGCCAGTTTTGACACTCCTGCTCTAAGGCTTAATAGAATAGAAAGGTCTTCAGTTCTCAATGTTGCCTCCTTTGATTGGCCACATCAAAGACTCTTCTCCATAACCTGACTGCGTATGTTGCATGTGCAATTGAAAGTAAAAGAAACTTGATAGAGCTCTGGATATGGGTCACAAGAAGTTAAACTGGCATTCACTTCAACAATCGGTGGATTCTTCCTTTAGCAATGCATTTGTTAAATGTGGACAGTAAATTTCATCTGGGCTTTTTTTTTCTTTGCTATTTGTCTGCTCCTAATTGTATCATTTTTCTTTGTAATTAACATTTTCAGTCTTTTTCATCAATTTTAATTGCCTTTTACTATCCTGAGTGCTGCATGAGCACTAGGAAGACAGGATATAAATATATTTATGTATTAAGTTTCATACTGTGTGGAACAGGCCCGCTTCCTAAGGAAAAAGCTTAATATTAATGCCTGCCAAAATTTAAAAGTACAATCAATCAATAAAAGATGCCATCCCCTGAGAATGGGTCTGCCCACCCAGCATGAATCCTGTTATGAAGAAGCAGCTGCTCTAAATATATATTCCAAACCATTCTTCCAGAAGTACTTATTCTCAAGGATTTGAGACACTGACCTCTGTTTTGAACTTCTCTTTGATTGCTGGCCACACAGTGTCCTGGAAATGGCCTCTGTCCACCTGCAAGGAGTTACCCAGCAAGGTCTGGAAGAATAAGAGCAGAATTAAGGCGTTGTATAGTGCTCATGAAAGTACTAATACAACTTAGGAAATGCACTAGCCACTTCTCAGTATGTTGATTGAATTTGCAAGAACAAGATAGCATTTCTCTTAAATATGACCAATTACAATAAGGAAGATGACTACAGTAATCCTAACAGTCTCCTTCCTTTCCTTCCTTCCTTCCTTCCTTCCTCCCTCCCCTTCCCTCCCCTCCCTTCCTTCCCTCTCTTTCTTTCTCCCATCTCATATTTGTGATTCTGGGTGGCCTGCAAATAGCTTATGAATTGAACTTTGAATATTAATATTTAAAATTCTGCACAACTCTTTAAAATTACAAATGTGTTTAATATGACTTTTTCCCTCCCTAGTCTACAAAGAGAGAGAAACTAAAGTAAAAAAAATGCCTTTCAATAAGTGATTCAAAGCATAGTTATAACTTCAGAATTTGCTCACATAAATGATTTGTGTCTAGTGCAAAACAGCATTTCCCAGGGGTTTTTTTTTTAGCTGTGAGCAGCTTTCAATCCACTTTAATTCCAACTAACTACTGGAAGAGCAAGTTAGTGCAGGGAGGAAGAGGTAAAGGATTATTCCTGGACAACTTTTATTATTTATTTAATTATTTAATCAATTTATATAGCTGCCCAACTCGCACACAGTGACTCTGGGCAGTATACAGCCTTAATTATAGCTAATAGGGAAATGTTCCTTCTGTCCTAGACCTTATACTGATCCTATGGGTCAATAGTATTTTGGAAGGAAGAATTAAAAGTAATTCAGCCTCCATATGAATGTTCATTGCCACGTGACTAAAAGATACTTTGGGAAGAGTCTCTGTAGGCATCACTGGAGAAGAATTATATCACAGACCAATGAATTTATATTATAGAATCAACATTTTTTACAGCCCTAGGAAGTAATATTGCAAAGCACAAGTGAAATGTAATTGTAATTTTGGCATAGGGAATGTTCTGCAAATTACATCACCACATGGATGTTAGCCTTGACTCTCAGATAAATGGCATATTTTTGCTCTTGACCTTGGAAGATGAACAGACTGGTCATCAATGCAATAAACACTGAAGATCCAGTACCTCTTGCCAGGCAACCAGGCACCCATAAAGAGAACAAATAGGACAAGGCAAGATGGCAACTGATGAAAGAGAAACTGGTTAAAGAAAATGACTTCACAGAAACTTCTGCTAAGCCAAGAGCATCTGACTTGATTTGTACCCATAACTTTAGCTTCCCTCCAAATTTCTGATCTTCCCTCCACTCTGATCTTAAGATGAAAGAGTAACAGATGAATCACAAGGAATAGAAAATTCTTGAAAGATGAAAACTCCCGCTTGAGTCTGAAGAGCCTTCCTTGATAGTTAAGTATTTCCTTTCTTACCTGGGCTTCCATTTCTGATAAGATCCCATCTCCATCAACGTCTAGTTCAGGGTGTGTCTGAAGCTCTACAAAAGATATCCTGGAGAAGCAGAAGGGAAATAAGCCAGTTAGAGTGACAGCCAGCTGGCCAAAATTTTGAAACAGGAACTGCCATAATGAAACCAGTTTTTTGGTTTTTATTTTAATCAAAAATAGATATTTTCAGTAATAATTGGTTTTGAAGATTTACAGCAGATGTCCCCAACTCCCAGCCACAGCCCAGTACCCGGCCATGGCCTGTTCAGAACTGAGCTGCACAAGCAGCGGGCAAGCTCACAAGCAGCTCCACTTGTGTGAATGGAGTTGCACACGCTTGCGTGTGCGCCTGCCACTCACATGGGACGATCTCCTCTCCTCCCCCCCCCCCCCGGTCCACCAAGCCAGAAAGGATGGGGACCGCTGATTTACACCATAAGGCATTTCTGGCAACTGAGTATCTTTCCTCAAAAAGAGAGAAAGAGAGCAATTGAGACTGGATTAGACGATCTATACAGAACCTTCTTTCTTGGAAGTAGAAGGATTAGGAAGTGCTTGATTATTTAAAAATTAGAATTATTGCATGGATTGGTTCATATTACTGGTTTATTTAATGAGAAAGCATTCCTTGTGAAGGTGGCAATGGATGCTCTCCAAAGGAATGGTAGAATTGGACACTAGGGGAAGGGAGGAGTAGAATAACTGCTCTTTTTACCCCTTAATCCACATACCCAAAAATTCCACCACTGAAAAAAGTTGTTATTAGACTCACACTCCATCTGTGTTCTCATCCAATTTATGAAAAACCTCTTCTGCTTTGGCTTGATCCTGTGCTGCTTTTTCAGCTGCTTTCTTTTCTATTGCAAAGCAGATACATAATTTATTTTAAAGAACATATCTTAGAGTGAGGTACACCACAAAGCAGCTCATTCTGCCTCAGTTCTTCATTATTTGCCTGATTTTGCCACTCAAAACCTGAAAACCTTGTGCATTAAATATTTCTAAAATATTTTAAAAAATGAACTGTTATGACACTTAAGGAAAATATTCTGCAGAGCTCTAAACACTGCTGCATTTCTTAGGCACTGGTTAAACTACTCACGTTTTTAAGTAGCTTAATGGATCCCTAAAAAATTAAATTAAATTCTGCTTCCCCTCAACTCCAGCTAACATCTTCCTTGTTAAGAATTTGGTGTTATTTCCTTAAAATGGCATTGTGCTGGTTTGTAATCAAAACTAAAAATATAAAAGCAGCCCTTCTGGCACAGGCCAAAATGAGTTCAATCCAGCACTCTATTTCTAGTATGGTCAGAATAAGATATACCGTAATTTTCGGAGTATAAGATGCATTTTTCCCTCCTAAAAGGGGGTGAAAATTTAGGTGCATCTTATACACCGAATGTAGCCCCGCCCACCCACTGGCCCCCACTCTTTGGCCTCTGCCTCGCAGCAGCTACCTCCTTGCAAGCAAACAGCAAGAAAAAACAGCTCCTTTCAGCTTCAGCAAAGCCTAATTAAAACAAGTTGATTGGATCGGCCTCCCGACTCTCAACTGATTTGCTCTCAGCTGTTTTGCGCAGGCTCTGCTGCTTGCTGCAAAGAGGTAAATTGTTGGAGCAGATTTTTTTCCCCTTGTGCTAATCAAGCTATGCTGAAAATGAAAATGAAAGTAAAGCAGGCTGTTTGCTGCAACAAGGCAAAATTGCTCAGAGGCAGAGGCAGATTTCTTTTTCTTCTTTTCCTCACCAAAAAAGGTAGGTGCGTCTTATATCCCAGTGCGTCTTATACTCCGAAAAATATGGTACATGATACTGTATCAGATTATAAAATGACAATTTTCCTACATTATGAATATCATTATA
This sequence comes from Masticophis lateralis, assembly GCA_030761175.1. NCBI lineage: Eukaryota > Metazoa > Chordata > Lepidosauria > Squamata > Colubridae > Masticophis > Masticophis lateralis. The sequence continues at coordinate 165,931,602 of JAUDYJ010000002.1, forward strand.
CAAGTGATATTTAGAAACATTCTGTACTAACCATTCCTTGTTAATGTGGGTTAAGCCAGTGTCCATGGCCAAATCTTATAGCATGTAAACTAAATCTTCCAGAAAATATACCTAGACAAGAAGTTGCACCTGACTCTCCCATAGTAAGAAAAGAAGAAAAGAATCCCTCTCTCTGGCACCCTTGGTCCAATCTAAGCATTTAGAGGGAAGGCTCAACAGTGAAAAAAGTAGTCATGGTCAGTGTTAGAGTTACACCAAACATCTTAAATCTGGTTCCAAAAAAACCAAATTTGGGAAGACCTGCAAGAAAATCAACTGCAACAGAGGCTTCCAGTTGACATTGCGGCGATACAGACCCAGAGGAACGGGCATTCCCTGTCCTAAACGCTTCATGTTTGTGGACTCCAGAGGGAGCCTAAACCGCTCTGAAGGGGCGGTGAAGCAAAGAGGAGCACCCTGTGAGGTTGGTGAGAGACGCAGCTCTCCTGTCCAGCCTGGGATTTCTTTTTCCTCTCAGCCACAGCAAGAAGAAGCAGCCTAAAGATGGCTGCTACAAAGCTGGGACACCCGAAGAATAACAGCTGTGACTGGTGCAGGAGAGAAGAAGGTGAGCCATGATGGAACTGGGGGAGAGGATCTTCCTTTTTCCTTAAATGGAATACCAAGAAATAATTTAGAATTATTTACCCAGAATTGAGGGTTAAAGCGGTGCCTAAGCATTGTGGGACCTTTTGGGTGGGGAGGGAAACCTAACCAGAAATGAAAGCTGTAGGAGAATAAACATCAGACTATAAGACTCCTAAACTGGAAAGAAGCATTACTGGGAAGGTATTTCTTAAACATTGGAATTATCTATATATAAAACTTACTCTGCTTTTAAATCTGCTGTATAATCTAAATGATGACAGACTAGTAAACTAGTAAATTGAAATTTAAAGGAAGAATGCCACTTGCTGACAAAAGAAGAAACTACAAGGAAGTGTTTTAATTAAAGAGACACTTGAACAGGATTGAATTTGCAAAGAGTATAAAGTAAAGAGGTTTTTGATAACCTCTGGGACTATTTGAATGGTACTGAGTGTTAACATGAGATATAAAGAATTGGGACTAGTGTACTCCTAGACGGGCAATTTAAAGACTAAATAAATAATTCTTGGACTGTTAGAAAACAATAAACATTTTTTTAAAAAATAAAATAAGATACTGAACAAGGAGAGATGAGTGGAATTGTCCAGGAGTTGGATCTACTTTTTCAAAATATAAAAGACATTATGGACAAAGAATTTAAGGATATCATGGCAAAAATGGAAAACACCATACAGAGGATGATGACTACCAGAATAAGATGCCCAGGAAAGGTAGATTATAAGAAATGATAATAATGATAGATCAATTAAACCAGGGGGCAAATATATTAAGGGAGTTGGAAGATATGCTTGAAATGGAAGCAGGGGCCTCAGTAAAAACTTTAGAAAATAGGCAGTGGAAGACGGTAGAGGTGGGGGAAATACCTAGACTGGACAGAAATAGATATAGATGGAGACTTAAGAGAGGAATGGGGGAGGCAAGTTAAAAAAAAAGCATAGCAATTGAAGAATCGAAGTAGACAAGAGACTATGGGTAGATAATTTCCTTTTTTTTTCTTTCTATATTGTTTTTGACTTGCTTTTCCTTTTCCCCTTCTTTTAAAGCATAGCAATTAAAGTATAAGCAGACAAGAGATGATGGATGGATGATTCCTTTTCTCGGTTGCTGTTTTGAATTGTCTTTCCCTTCCTTCCTCTCTCTATTCTTTTTTTCTTTCTCTCATTTTGTAGGCAGGTGACATGAAGTTAGACAGGAAAGAAAAAAAAAGCTTTTTAATATATGGAGATATGATTAAAAGCTAGAATAAGTGATAGAAATAAAGGGAATATTAATGTAACACATTTTCATTTGATAAAATGAAAGTAATAATGAGAAATAGGTGGAATAATTGAATAATGATAGACTGTAACTGAATATAGATGTGTAATGTTATGGGAATTACATAAGTCAATTGAATGTAAGAATAATGTTTAATTTGATCAGTTTTATTTGTATTGGAATGTATGGCGCCCAGGTGCCACATTGCTCACACATTGATTTGACATTTTTATAAAAAAAAACTTTAAAAACTTTAAAAAAAAGAAAACCAACTACAACAGTGGAACATGAAAAAGTTTGTTTAAAACGCTTGGTTGTTTTGTTGGGGAGAAAAAAGCAAAAAAATCAGTAACGGGTGTAACAAAACCAAGTGTTCTAGAAACTGGACATTTTAGATGATTCTTAAACATTTAATTTCTCCTCTGGATCATGCCAATGCACCAGAAAATTCAGCCTTGCACATCCCTAACAAGAAATCTAGCTTTCTGAACCAGGTTCATATATCTGCCATTGTTTCCCCAAATCTCCCAAATTTTCTCAGGCATCCGCTTAAATTCTCATTTCAGATGAGAAAAAAATGTCATTGTTTTCATTCCTAATTTGCCATCCACTATAGTTCTAACATAGACCAAAATCTCCTTCATTCTTTTAAGAGGAAAGATGCTAATATTCAATGTCATTAAAGCCTTCAATAGAGTAACCCAGACTGACCTTCCCAGGCTTTCTGATGAATATCTTTGGCCTCTTTTTCAGGTTTCTCAGCGGCTTCCTTTGCTAACCGTAGTGCCTCCACCTGTTCTTCCACAGAATTCTTACCCTCCTGTAATTCTGTTAGTTTTTTCTACAGAGAAAGGAAAGAAAAGGACTATGTGAATTTTATCCAAATCCAAATAGCTTCATAGGAAAGCATTACAAATCTGTAACCAATTCCTGCTTGAATCCCAGTTACCCGTCTTGCAAGATATGGCAGATTTGTATGGCAATACAAATACGGTTGCATATACTTTATGCATGTATGCATATATGTGAGTTGGATTGAGAGAGAGTACTGGCTAGGCCAGTCATTTTCTCACTCCAATTCTCCTCACAGATGAAAATAGAAGGAAGACACATTATAAATGTTCACCACTTTGAATTGTATATATTAATAAAAAGTCAAAATAAAAAAATGGACAGAGGTAGAAAACTGCTTAGCAATTATTTTGTGTTGACATAAATGATATTACATGTTAATAATAAACGTACATGTTCCACAACATCCAGTTTAAAATGTATATGGACAATCAGCATTTAGGACAATACAGAGTACAGAAAGACTCCAGTCTACTCAAGATGCTCAAAAATAGGGTGCACTCCCAAATTTTACTTATACAATCATTTTTACTTTTCTTAAAGGAATATAAAAAACCAATCTAAGAAGAACCATAGCTTGGCTCCTCTCAGCATGCCAAAAGTTCTTTGGCAAAAATTAAAGTATCTAGTCTTACAGCCCCAGCTAGCAATAAGCATTTTCTCCGCAGGCTGCCTCTCACCTGTTTTTCTTCTTTTCTCTTACTTGCTTCTTCCATCAGGGCCTTCTTGATTTCAAAGCCTTCTCTGGCTACCTCAGCCATCTGCTTCAGTGCCTCCCGCTCCTTTCGACCCATTTCTCTGCAAAGGGACAAGGGAATAGAATGCCAAGGTTTAGGACAAGATATTGTTCAGTCATGGTATCTACCAATGGATAGAAAGGAATTCTATCCTAGAAAAATCTGCGCAAGTGAAAAATTCTGCATAACTGTAGAAAATGGTATGGATGAAGGACACTGTCTAATAACTTGAAAGCTATTGTTGCTTTTCAAATTCATAAGCATGGCACATAATTCATAAGCATGGCACATAATTCTGAACACCATATAGTAGTAAATAAGCTAAAAAGAGCAGTTATAAAGTTGGTATGCTGCAAAGCACCACATTCTGTAATTAATTTTTAAAAAAAGATCAACAAAAATCCTTAAAAAGCAAGCACTGTGGCTGGTTTTAGTCCAGTTCTACTTGAAAATGTGTCCATCTGCAAAATATGAAAGAAAATTGGGAGTGGTATATAGTATCCTGAGAGGGAAAAACAACCTTACAAGTTCCCAAGTTCACCTGATGGTAGTCGACATTTCCTTTCATAACCATTAGCAGCCACATTGTGAACAGACATCTCCCATGATAATTATTATGTAAGCATCTATGACAAAGACTCAAGTTCTAGATCTTAAACAGTTTGACCAGTTTCTACGGGTCTTGAATGATGTTATTATTCTCACAAAAAAACCCTGTTTTACATCTCAGCAGCAATTTCAAACTGGATTTTCAGGTCACAAGCAATTAATTACAAATTGCTCCATTAGCTTCAGGATATGCCCATATTACCAAAGGGAGGGTGAACTGTGGCAGTGCAGTGGTTAGAATGCAGTATTGCAGGCTGACTCTGCTCACTGCCAGGAGTTCAATCCTGACCGATTCAAGGGTGATTCAACTTTCCATCTTTATGAGGTCAGTAAAATGAGGACTCGGATTGTTAAGGCCAATATGCTAATATTGTAAACTGTTCAGAGTGCTGTAAAGCAGCATTTCCAGCTTTAGAGACTGGCAGGGGTGGGGGGGAGGAGAGGGAGAACAGTTGTTCTTAAGCTGGTTAGTAATAGCAATAGCACTTAGATTTATATACTGCTCATAGTACTTTACAAGGGGGTTCCCCATCCTGTGGGCCACTAATGGGCCGTGAGGGGATTGCAACCGGGCCACAGAAATAGCCAGCAAGCACAAATGTATGCACGCATTGTCACTTGTGCAAGCAGTGGACGAATGTGTGTGCGATTTGCGTGAGCAGCAGGCACACATGCATGCCTCTTGTGCAAATGGAGCTGTGTGCACACACTTGCTGGCTGCTCGTGCAGAACCATCCTCTCTTCTAAATGCACACCTCTCCCCTAAGTTGTATATTTGATGACTAGTATTTGAGTCTGCTTCTGAATCATTCTTCTGAACAAAGAAGGGGCTTCTTCTAAAACAAGTAATATCTTACCTGCACGTATTTTCACACATTGTGCCGCTGTTATACTCATCAGTTGTATCACAGCAATCTAAGGGGGCAAGGGGAGAACTATTAGTTCTCTGTAACACTGTAACTTGTTGCTGCATCCTTACAATTTATATTGTTTCCTAGTATGATTTGATTGCTTATTTGTACCCTATGACTATTATTAAGTGTTATATCTTATGATTCTTAATGAATGTATCTTTTCTTTTTATGCACACTGACAGAATATGCACCAAAAACAAATTCCTTGTGAGTCCAATCACACTCTGCCAATAAAGAATTCATTCTATCTATCTATCTATCTATCTATCTATCTATCTATCTATCTATCTATCTATCTATCTATCTACATCTGTCACTCGAGTTCTACTGTTCAGAACCAAACAATTCCTTCACAACAAGTAGCAATATTTACCACAGATCCCATCATTGATGCGGGAAGAGGGGATGTACATAGGACGATAGCCAGCATTGGCACAATGGAAGCGGCCATTGGGACATGCAGCAGTTCCTGCGCAGAAAGACAAGAAAGAAACATAACAGTTGTTTGTTAAATGAAAGGGGGAAAGGGGACTGGGGAAGAGAAGAAAGCATAAATTAAGCCACACATGCAAGCTCTGTATAGCTTGCATGTGTGGGTTAATTTATATTAATTTAATTTCTCCTAGGAATCACAATTTACTTGCTACTCATAAGGTGTCCAAAAGCTATGACTGTGAGATATATAAAAAATAAACTCTTGCATAAATTGAAGCAGATTTTTAAGAACTTCTAAATTTAAAAAATAAGACTAGTAACAGCAAAGGATTTGGTTTCTATTAATTGATATATACATTATATTTCATTTTATTCATTTTAATGTTTTAATTTAAAATTTTTAATTTTTAATTACAATTATTTTTAATCTTGGCCATCTGTGTCCTAATTTGCAGTGGGAAGCCACTTATTATTATCTACATGATAAATATTATGGTTTTATGTCTGGATACCAATTTTTTAGAAAAACTTCAGAGATTAGTGTTTAACTGCTTAAGCAATCTAATAAAATTAATGGGGATGGGAACACTACAAGATCAGTTACTGCCCCTCGTTAAAAGAGAGATACATGTTGGTTGATGTGAGATGCAATACTAGCAAACATCTTTAGAGCAGTAATTACAAGAGCAGGGATGGGGAAGGCAATATGTGCAAATAAGGCAAGTTTAAATATGCCCCACTTACCTGGCTCATCTGAGCCATCTTTGCAATCACAGTAATCATCATTGACTCTATCAAAGGATATTGTTGCAGAGCCATCAAGACAAGTGAATAGTTTTGATTCGTCATAGAAGTGATGGTCTAAAAACAACAGATACACACACTTGGGTTCAAGGAAGAAAAAATACTGAAAAAAAGATAGGTTAATTCAGAAAAGTGTTCAGCATTTAATATTCCATGTCTAGTTAAGTCATTCCATATCTTATGTCTATATAACTTATATTTTAAATGACAAAAAAATGTTGAGCAGGATGCAATTAGCAATCACTCCACTTTCTGTAGCTTATTGTTAAGCACAAATCAGTATTGAGGGCAAGAGGAAGTTGCACATCTAAACAAACTTCAAACACTAAATTGTTTTCTTTTCAGTAACGCATTTGCTTTAAATCTCTCTTCAGATTACCAGCTTTGTCTCTCATAACCTCCATTTTAAATCCAAGAAAACAAACATTGGAAAATTATGGAGGTTAGAGCCACCATGGTGGTAAGAGCCACTATGGCTCTTTCTTACATAGGATAGTAAGAAAGACCTCCTCTCTTTTCGCCGTGGACTAAAGACATGGCTGTTCCAACAATAATCTGGTCGTGGGGTCTTATAATCTTTGATTGGTGTTAATGGGGGTTTTAATTTTATTTTAATTGTTTTACTGTGATTTGTATTGATGATTGTTGTATGTAAGCCGCCCTGAGTCCTCAGAGAGAATGGCAGCATATAAATCTCAATAATAAATAAATAAATAAATAATAAATACAACATGGATGCAATCTTTTGATTTATAATGCAAAAACAGACACATTTCCAACCTCCGATTGCTAGAAATAATGAAACTTTCCAAGTGCTACATTGTAAGAGGAGATCAAACCTGCGATCTAACCTACAGACAGTCCTCGACTTACAACAGTTCGCTTAGTCACCGTTCAGAGTTACATCACTGAAAAAAGTGAGTTATGATCGTTTTTCACACTTATGACCGTTGCAGCATTCCCACGGTCATGTGATTTACATTCAGAGACTTGACAACTGATTCACATTTATGACAGTTGCAGTGTCCTGGGGTCATATAATCACCTTTTGCAGCCTTCTGACAAGCAAAGTCAATGGGAAAACCAGATTCACTTAATTGTGTTACTAATTTAACAACTGCAGTGATTCACTTAACAAATATGGCAAGAAAAGTTGTAAAATGGAGCAAAACTCACTTAACAAATTTTTCACTAGCAACATAAATTTTGGGCCCAATTGTGGTCATAAGTTGAGGGCAACCTGTATTGTCCGCTTGAAAACTCACTTGTTAGGGAGACCCCTCGTGGACGCTTCACTTCCACAGGATAAGCCAGGCCAGAAAGCGAGAGCAGTCCAAGATATAGAAGCAGCATAACGGAAGCTCAAAACCAGCAACTCCTGGAACAAAATGGAAACAAAGGACTTGTTACTCTAGAAACTTCCACTTCTTGATTGTACTAGTGATTTGCTGTTTCACAATTGTTTTGGATTTTAATTTTTGCAATATTTATAATTACTTTTTATTTTAATTATGTTTGCCACCCAGAGCCACTTGTTGGGTTGACCCTATAAATTAAATAAATAAATAACAAACTTTCCTGTTACCATGTTACTTTCCTGTTACTATGTAGGAGGAAGATGCAGAATATTCCTTCCTCTAATCCAATTTTATTTTAAATAAAACTATTAAATTACCCAAGTTTCAGGTAGGATCCTCCCATGTGATTTATATTTTTTCTCTGCACTCAAAAAATTCTATGAAGCTGATCTGAGTGCCTAAAATGCAAGTCCAAAGATTTATTTTCAGTTTCTAACAGAATTGGTAAATACTTGTGTTCTTGACCAAGACTTGTACTTGTTTTGATATCGCTTTCTCCCTTTTTATGATCTTATAACCCTCTAAATCAGGTAAAGTCCGGGTTATTGAATGGAGTTGTGCTTTTACTAGTCAATGCCCTACCTTTTCCCTATGCAAAGTTCCAGCAGATATTTTTTCTTTGTGCTCTAGGAAGCATCTGCCACTATCTAGGAATGAACTCTCTACCTTTCAAGTGGGAGGCAAGCGTCTTTTACTACTAGACCACCACTCCAAACACATTATTTCAATGTGTCTCCCTCCCACTGATGGTAATATCTCATCTCAAATTAGAGTCATTAAGGACTATCCCAAAACTGAACAAGAATATACATGAACCATTTAAGATAGCTCCTCTGCTCTCCCAAATGGCCTCTACAACTATCAGATTACTCATTGCACCTGCCATAAGAATGCTAACAAAGTTTTATGTTCTGGACACAATATACCAAGGCCCTTAGAATGTGGGCAGCATCATAACACTAAGCATTTTTATGGTTTTTCCTATGGCAAGATGATAAAGTTGTTATACCCAGAATAGAAGTAACTAAATGTCACCACCATGGCAAATATAAGCTCTGGAGACTGGGTATGGCTTCACATATTCTTCAACTTCCAAGAGCTGACAAAGGATCTGGGGGAATTTTTCTTTATTTTAAAGGATGAACTGAAAGAGAGATTTCAGTTCATTCTTTAAAATAAATCAAATCAATAGCACTATAGTCAGGCACTACAAGCTTCCTGCAAATAGTAATAGCATTTAGACTTACACACCGGCTTTATAGCATTCTCTGGGCAGTTTACAATGTCAGCATTGTGCCCCCAACAATCTGGGTCCTCATTTTACTGACCTCGGAAAGCTGGGTCAACTTTGATTGTTGAATGTTGATTATTCCCTTTCCCAACCTTACTGTGCAATACCTTGCTTGAAAATGCTCTTATATAGGCAGTATTTCTCCTACATGTTGAAACTTACAGTACATGAACTTTAGGATTGTATTGCTTTCTAGAATTTCAGATCACTACAGCTGATATTTCAATGAGACACCACCAGATACCCTAGAAGCTATTGGCTAAATCAGATTTTGTTTTAATGGTAAACCACTTCCTTAATGTTACAAAAAAATAAAAACCCTGCATAATAATTCCATGAAACTGGCAAGAGACAAATTCCTCTCAAAAGACTTTATTGTTTTCCAAACTATCACACAAATGCAGCAACCTGTACAAATCAGAAAAATGCACCTCCCACATTCTGAGTTTAAAATTCTGCTATGATGATCATGATATAACACAGTCAAGATTCTAGTTGCTTCCTATTACCAGTTGCCATTTTGAAGTACAAATCTTCTGTTTGGAGAATTAAGCTAGTAAATATGCAATGCTTATGTCAAACTTTAATTATCTTCCCATCTTCCTAATTAATAATTTAACTACTGCTCAGCGTCTTGAAAACTTCTTAATTCCTGGATGCACCACTCAAAGAGTCATTTTGAAACAGTAACTTGTTTAAAGCTATAGCTCAGCAATTTAATTTCAATTTAAACCAGCTTTGGAAAATTAAAAAACTGAAATCTCAATTTTTTTAATCAGCTGAGATATGCCACATAGTTTTTATAAATTGAAATATCCTGATAGGCACATAAAGCAAAAAAATAACATGAATGCTTCTCATTCACGTTAGCCACTCTGTTAAAAATTGAGTTCATCCAGAGCTTTGCTATTACAAACTAAGATTAAGTGTTCGTTGATCTGTTGTAGTAATATGGCCCTTTATACCTAAAGGACAAAGAATCAACAATTAAGTACTGTTCTTATGTTAGTCGAATGCACTTTAGGTTTTCTAAACTTGTGAGCAATAATACAAAGCCTGAATATTTTTTTGCAGAAAGACAGACCTTCAACCTAACTCGCACTGAAACGAGGAGCGTACATTAAAGGCAACAATGGCTAATTAACTCAGCCATTCCTAGTCTAGAGCCCTCCAGACGTGCTGGACTAGAATTCTGCCCACGGAGGGTGAAAGCTACAAAACAAGTTATCAGAACAGCAGCAGGTTAAGGAAAGCTGGGTAAGCTTACAGGGTGTTGAACGCGGTGCGGTGCGTGCCATGCTCTGCGTTTTAACCCAACGGGCTCTCTATCTACGTGGCGACTGACTAGGACACCGAGAGCCAAGCAGAGGGGCAAGCCCAGTAGAGCTCCGCGTTCCCCCACTCCCCGGGAAATCTGCCCCCAACAGCAACCTCCGACAGGCGCGCCCCTACCCGTGAATGCACCACCCCCGCCGCCCTCCTTACCCGCCTCCCGCCGAAACTCTCGTAGAAAAAGGTCCCAAGCCCCTCTACCTCGAAACCGGAAGTAAGTTATGAAATATCCGCTCCAAAGCGTGCGGAGGGGGTGGGGACTTTAAACAGCCCTTTTCTCCCGGTCGCCGTTTTGACTTCGGCTTTCCTTGGTGACCATTATAAGAGTGGCGGAAGTGCTTTCCTTTCCATCCATGCTGCCAACGCCACACGATTGGCCAAGGATTTAACCGCAGTTCGCCTTTATTTGTTGCTTGTTCCACGTAGAAAATGAAATATTTCCATTTCATCTCCTGCGTGACAAATTAATAATACATTTGGATTTTATTATCCCCCGTGTGAGGATTACGAGGGCAACTTCCGGCCTCACTTCCGGCAGGTTCAAGGAGAGTTTGACCTTTTTCCCATCGTGCCCTGCGGAACTCGCTCCTTCCACCAATAAGTGCTTTGCGTCGGAAGTGGTTGTCATGGAGACCCATCTAGGCGTAGGGATGCTGATGGGCAAGTGAGCTGCGGCCGCCGACAAAAGGAAAGCCTGGATGAGCGGCGGTGGCTTTGTGAAAGGCCAACGGGAGAGGGCTTTAAGACTTCTCAGGCCAGAGCACCATTTGCTGTCAAGCGTGTCTGTATGCGTGTGGTAACTTCATTTTCCTTCTCAGTGCATCCCCTGTTTAGCCCTCTGCACCCGAAGAATTACCGCCAGGCTCTGCCTATTGTTATCTCAGGAAGCCCGGGTTGAAGCACGCTGGTGTTTTCTCTCCCGTCCAACTAATCTTTTCTGACTCCACCTTCTCACCACCGTCACTGCTGCAATGCCAGTAACACATCTGGAAGGAATAAAACCCCCTATTCATGAGCAGATATCGGAGCTGCAAAGCAAGATTCAGCTTCTAGGTAAGGGGTGCTGAAAATATAGAGGGTGAGAGGAAAAGGACAAGATAAGTACAACCCCTAAATATAAATGACAAAAAAGCCTCATTATGCCTGGAGGATGACTCTTGGCTCTTGTAAAATTCCAGGGTGAAGTAAGAGTAACTAGACCAAATACACCACACACTCAAAAAAAAAATATTAAAAAAATATATAAAAAATATACAGAACATAGACAAAGATAGAAAAAAGACATCCGAAAAAACATACATTAATGCTTTCAGCTCTTCTATCAACTATCATCTTAAACTTTTCCCCAACTTCTTTGCTGTTTTAATGCCTTAGAGAATTTTTAATTATTACACCTTGTTTGCCTACACATATTGTGTGCTGATCATAGTTTCAGAATACTTAGCAAAAGATTTACTTCCTTCCTTCATTCATTGTTGTTGGCATTAAAATTAGATCTCAAGTATCCTCCTCTTAACAGGATAGAAGAAAAAAAAAGGTCCTTCCCCAAACCTGGGATAATTACAATTATACTATAATCTAAATCTGAAAAACTGAATTTCTTGTGAGGAGTGCAATGTCTATGTAAACTTGTATCAGTACAGTACATTAATACTAGAATGTGGTCCATACATATAATACTCTGTACCATACAGTCCATTGTTAGATGTAGTGATAATGTGTAACTTTATGCCATGTGTTTATGTGAATGAATCTGTGTGAAAGAATACATGAGATCCATTCATTGAAGACCAAAAAAGCACAAAAGTTTGTTCAAGAAATATCAGCTTAACATGTGGAGAAGGACAACTTTAAAAAGACACAACATATGGGAGGTAGGGTTTTCATAAGAAAACTATAACAGATTGTTTGCATGTGAACTGGATCAAACAGTGGTATTCTATTGGAAAAGTATCAAAAGATATGAAAAGAATGTCCAGTATGGATTTTCCAGGCTTGATAGAATCAAGCTTTATTGGAAAATATAAAAAATGAATGGAGACAGTAGTCCTCGCCTGGGAGCCACTACACAGAATAAGTGGTCTTCCTAGATCCTGCCTCACTTCTTTTGCAGCTTAAATCTAGCCTGGCTTTTTCTATGAGGTACTATTCAAATGAGGTTATGAAAGAGGTTTTGAATTCAGAAGGATGAAAGGCTGAGTCAATCTTTATCAGTATTGTCTGTATTCATATAAATATTCCAATAGTATCAATCTAAACTAAAGTTAGCAAAATATATTCAATTTAATTTATTTTTGATGGAATATGGAATTAGTGAAAATGTGTGGGAGGTATTTCTGCCATGGCCAATGGATCATGATTGCCTTTCAATATCATACCATACGAAGTTCCTATTTTCTTTTATGAAAACGTTATGTAAAAGCTCACTTGTTTTCAGTCTTGAAACATAGAAATGAACATTGTTTCAAAATCAAAGTTCAAAATTGTTTCTACAGATAAAGAAAATATAAATTCATATAGAAAGAAAATCTATCATCACAGTTGTACTTCTGATTTACAGCATTAATTCCTTCATATTTGTGGCACATTAAACAACTTCATTCAAAATTAACAACCTGTCAATTTGGAACTATTTGGCTTTGTTGGCTTTTTTCAATGAGCCAACAACTATTTGATCAGCAGAGTGGTTTCATTTCTGCTCATTACAGAAGGTGACCGTAAAGCTTTCTATGAGAATTCCCAATGGAACATCAAGAAGAACAAGGAGTCCATTTTGCGGTTGAGGCAGGAGAATAAGAAATTGCATCAGAGGTTGGCAGACCTCCTAGCGGTGAGCTTTGTGGCCTTCTACTGCCCTATCTCAGTGAGCCCTTGTCAAATCATAATCACCACTTCTTTTCCTTTTCTTTGGAATTGCTTCCCTTTTCTTATGGGTTCATACAGTATGACATTGGAAAAGAAAAGTATAGTGACTTTAATCTCATCTTCTCTTGATAGAACATATTTAAACTCTCTGCTTATTCCATTTGGGCTGCTCTGTTCAATAGTAATAGCACTTAGACTTATATATCGCTTCATAGTGCTTTACAGTCCTCTCAAAGTGGTTTACAGTCAGCATATTGGCCCCCAACAATTTGGGTCCTCGTCAAATTGGTTTTCTAACCGTCTGCTATGCTTACTACCTCCTCCCTTTAGGGCAAATTGTTTTTCAGCTTTGCCAGATTGAAACATGTTACTGAAAGTTCATTTGTCAAGAACTGTAACTTCTGGTTTCATTGACTATAAATGTGCAGATGCCAGATCAGATCCTGACAAGAATGAAATGACGAAGAGAATCAGAACGCAAAAACTGTTTCTTGGCATCTGAAATTTGTCTGTATTTTTCTGCTCAGATCTGGTATTATAATGCAAGTGACTGCTCCTGTCGCTTTTGGAATAATGTAGCAGCTCTTTGCCTTTGTGTGTCTATGTGTATATGTGTATTTCTGCATTTGTATTCCAAAAGTGACAGGAACAGCCATTTGCCTTTATTCAATGTATTTTCAGAATTATGTTATGTTATGTTATGTTATGTTATGTTATGTTATGTTATGTTATGTTATGTTATGTTTGTTATGTTATGTTATGTTATATTTATTGTCATTGTACGTGTATACACAGTATACCCATACAACGAAATTCACTTAACTCCCAAAGACCAGGTCCAACACACATAACAATCCCCAAACAGACTCCCACCCACCACAATTCCCCACTCCTAAACCACCCAAACAGCCACACAACAGACCAAGTAATGCTGTCTGACAGCTCACTGATGGTGGCCCTTTAGTTCATTGTTGAGTGTAATTATAGCTCTGGGATAAAAACTATTCAGAAAACATGTGATCCAAATTTCAATTGTTCTGTATCTTCTGCCAGAAGGCAACAGTCCAAAAAGATTGTAAGCAGGATGGGAAGAGTCTCTGAGAATGTTATGCAACTTTCTCAAACAGCAAGATTTGAAGATGTCGTCTAGGGCTGGTAGCTGGAGTCTGATGATATTCTGGGCAGTTTTAATGATTCTCTGTAGAGCTGTTTTGTCCGCTATAGAGTTGCTCCCATACCATGCAAGAATAACGTATGTCAGGACACTCTCAATGGTACTGCGATAGTAGGACAGATGTAGATGCTGAGATAGATTTATCTTCCTGAGCATTCTCAGGAAGTACAGCCTCTTCTGTGCCTTCTTCACAAGCATATATTATATTATATTATAATAATATTATCATATATACTTATATACATATATATTTATATACATACATATACATACACACACACACACACACACACACAATCTCAAATACCAAATTCTGTGATGAAAAAAATCAGGCTTACAATTTACAATGTTATTAAAAACCTGTCCCCATTCCGTTGTATCAGATTGGCTTGCTTGTCAATTAATAACACAAATGTTTCTTTCCAAATGCTGCTCTAGCAAGGTTTATTATAAGTGTGCAGTATTTATCAGAAAATTGTATTTTAAGCTTTTTCTGTATCTTCTGCATTTTTATATTAGGAAGGAAGGAAGGAAGGAAGGAAGGCAGCAGAGCTCTGAAAGAGTCTGCTGCTTATGTCCTTCTCTCATCCCCCATTTACCCATGAGCTGGCTTCAGGTTATGTAAACCTATAATCTGATTTATTTGTTTTTGGCCTGGTGTGTTATATGGACCCATTCACTGTATTTTAGAATTATGTATGAACCAGACTACTAATTCTTATTCAATGACAATTAATACCGAAACCCAGCCAATAATGGTATTTCTTTTTTCAAAAAATTGGATTTAGATTACCTTCATATAATGACTATAATTGTTTTGGGATGTTGTTTTTTTTTCCAGGGAGAGGAAAAAGTAATTAAGGCTGCATTCCAAGAACATCCAACTGAACAAGGAGCTGTGAAAAATAAAACTGGGGAGGTAATTGATCATGCAAACATTTCTGAAATTAATTGCTAGATTAAAAAAACTGGTATTTAGGGAGTTGGGATTACAGAGTTAAAGAAGTTTGAGAATTCTAGGCTAACTCAAGTTAACATGCCTCTACTGCAGGGTTGAAAACTATGACTCTTTTATGACTTGTGGACTTAAACTCCCAGAGTTCCTGAGCCAGCATGTCTGCAATTTAATGTCTGTTCCTTTTATACATGCACTCTGACAAAACCATAGGATTCTGAAGATGCTTCTGCAACATGGGAAGGAAAATTTCTCAATTTAGGCTTTTTCTGATCTGTTAAAAATTATTATCTGTCTATAATTCAAATCCTTCTTTTCCCAGTAAATGAACAGCCTGTGCAATTGTTCAGATTGCTTTAAACTGTTTCTTTTCCTCACTACTCTAAAGGGTGCTATTCAGATAATCAATCATCGACTATGCGAGAAAATCAATCAATTAAACAATTTGAAGCATCAAGTGGAGATGAGGAAGCTCAGGCTGGAGGAGCTGCAGACTCAATACAGTACTAAGGCACAAGAAATCAATGATATGCAAGAAATGGAAGAAGGGAACATCGAGGCAGCCAAGGTGAGAGAAGTCTGAATCTCTTGGAAAGAGTTGTCACAGCCAACTTGCCATCGCCAACTCACCATGGCCAACTTTTTACAGCCAGCGTGCTATGGACAATTTGGCAAGCTAACTCACTGTGGGACAACTCGCCATGGCCAACTCACCATAGGACAACTCACTGCAGGACAAGATTTACAATGATATCGAAGAAATAGTGGAATAGAATCATTAAAGAAAGGATGCCAAAGGAGGGACAAAATGAAAAGTGAATAGCAAAAATTAAAATATTTTAAAAATTACTTTAAATAATGAAATTGAATTGTCCAGCAGCAAATTGTCCTGTGACAAGTTGCCCTTGTTGAGTTTTCCCTCAGCGAGTTGGCTTTGGCAAGTTGGCCATGGCGAGTTGACCATGGTGAGTTATCCCATTCCATTACTCACATGGATTGTGGCCCCTTCCCAGTATTCAAATAGGTGCAGTCTTTCCTCATTGTTTATCTAAAATAAAGCATTGCCATAAAACCTTGGAAGATTGTGTTGAAGGCTGTTTGGAACCTTCCCTTCCCTTCCATCCTGCAGTAGGATGGAAAGGCTTGAGAGCCAAGATCCTAGCCTTCCTTGTTTTCTTACAAAAGTGGGACCAAAGGAATCAGTGCATGAAGGTTTGAAAATGGCTTCACTCTGAGCAAAGCCAATATCTAGAGCCATCTAGGTAGCATGAGGGTCATGCTTTAAAGCAGAGATGAGTGAGTGTACTGTTGCCCTCCTGCAACTCCTCTTCATGGAATACAGTGATTTTTTACTATTGGCAGCTGTCCTCATGGGACAATTGGTAGTTATAGAAGGGGTGGGCTGATTTGAATTGGAATTGTGGCAAAAGTAATGATTCTCTCTTCCTCTTGTTACATTACACCGCCCAGAATAATTTTTTATGAAATGGACCCTTATATAAATTTGATAAATAAATTTCCTAAACACCTCCTCTGTTTGACAATGAAAATCAAGCATGTATTTGCTAATTATAAGTTTTAATATGTAGTTTGTTGGTTATTATTGTAAAGTTATGTAAATATACCATAAGGGAGGCAAATAAGAAGTCTACTGTTTTCTCCCTTAAGTCTGTCCTTATTCTAGCTATTAGATTTACATCTAAGTATTAAAAGTAGACATGATTTATGTACTCTAATTTCAGATAAGCTGGTTAAAGCAGAGAGAGACAAGGAAAGAGTAACATGATTAGGTTTTCAAGCAATGGACAAAAATTTAGTCTTTTGGATCTTTACTATTAATTTCTATACTAGGTTTCTTTGTCTTTCTATATAGTTTTGATAGAGATATTCTGCCATTTTGAATGTTCGGCTACCTTAATTTGAATTATTGCTCATCTGAAAATAAAGAAGAATCCTATACAGATACATGCTGTTAACTCTGTGCATGCGCCACATTATAATCACGAGCTCTTTACATTTTAGCTTATGGGCTCCAGGGAAGAGCCCATAATTCAAAGAAACAATACTTGTTTTGAGTAGAGAAGATCCCTGGGTTCTAGCATTATACTCACATAAGAGGCCATATGTTATAGGGTTAAATTGGAATACAACAAGGTACTATCCTAGAAGTTCTGACAAGTATTTCTATGGTATGATTTTTTTCTGAAGCTGTGTGTGTGTGTGTGTTTGTATGTGGGAAAGAAAAGCATAATTATAACTTAAAGAAAAAATGGCATTTTTAAAAAACAGACAGATGTCTTTCACTGGAAGTTATCAATAGCTTAAGAGTTTCAGGTGTTTATATATTTGGCTTTTATAGACTTGGCTCCAGATATTGCTGTCTTCCATTTATAATCTATTTGTGGGGGGGTTTTTTACTTCTTTTAAATTTTGATAAAATGTCTTTTTGGGAGGGCCCTTTATAGTGTCATATACAGTTGCTATTTAATGTGTAACCGGACTGAAATACTGAGATGATTAAATTATTCATTAGGTAACAAAAGCATCTCTAAAGAATGAACTGTGACCACAAACAAATCAATCATTATTCTTTTGGGATGCTCAAAATAAATAAAATGCCCAAGAGCATTTTATGTATCACCTCATACAATACCTGTCATACAATTGAAGTTATATACATTGAAAAATGTAATATATGGACTTGAATTTGAAATATATGTAAACGAAAATAATAAATTTAAAAACTCTTGCCCTTTAAATTGATAACATGGAGAATTGGGAGGATGAATATGAGAAACCAAGGGAGATGTTTCAAAAGATAAGAGAAGCATTTAAGGGAAATAAAGAAGTGGAGGACTGGTTAGAATGTAAAAAAATGAAAGAAAAAATGAACGGGAAGCAAGAGAAGCAAGAAGACAAGACTGAAAAGGAAATGATTGAAAATAAAGATACAGATGATTACACTGGGATTGACAGTGAAAGTATGAAAATGGATAAAGGGGAATATCTCAAAAAAGAAGAGAAGAGAGGAAATGGGGAAATATTGAGAGGGAAAATTAAAAGAGTAAAAATTAGAGAAAGGAGGCAGAAAGGGAGATATAAGAAAAAGAAGAAGATAAGAGAATGGGAGAAAGGGAGGAAATTATCAAGAAATGGAATTCTAGAGAGATTAAAAGAAAATGGTTAAAAAAGAGATAGTAGAAAGGAAATGAAAATATCAGTATGTTGATTTAAGAGAAGGATATTAGTAGTAGAAACTGTAAAAAGTAAGTTAGAAGAAAAATATAGATTATTGTAAATATGAAAGACGCTGTTTAATGTAAAATAGAACAGTAGATGTAATATGAAAGACAGAATGGGTTATAAAGTATGTTTTGTTGTCTGAAGAAGTATAAATTGGAGAGAAATAATAATGGATGGTAAAGAAGAGTGTGTTAAAGATGGAGACGAAGAAAGTAATTAATTGAAATTAAGATGTAAAACTGAATAAAATTGAAACGTTAGTAAATGATGTAAGTAAGAATGAAATGAAATACGAGTAAGAAGTAAAAAAGAAAGATATTGTTAAAGGTAAAACAGATTAAGGCTTGGAAGGCCAACTCAGCAAAGGCTTTAAGGTAAAAATGAAATAAATTGAAATATATTGTTAATAATTAAAAAGAGGAGGGGAATGCTGAGAAATATATTTAATAAATGGAGGAAAAGTCGGGGTTGCCTGGACACCATAGTGGAAAATATTAAATTAAAAATGAATACAGCAATAGAGACGAAAGAAGGAGTAGAGGAATGGAAGGAAGGGAGAAGAAGAGAGAGGAATGGAAGAAAGGGAAGAAGGGAGGGAGGGGAAATAAGACTAGGAGAGAAGGTTAGATAGGGAGAAAGAGAGGAGGAGGGGGAGAAAGGATGGGGAAGTAGGGAAAATAGGAGATGAGGAAAGAAGAAAGTAGGAAGGATAAAAGAAGGGAGGGAGACAGAAAAGAATGAGAAGAAAGATTTCTGTACAATAAAAAAGATGAAATGGAAGAAAGGCAACCTCCAACATGCGTAAATGTATTAGGATAAAGAATGAATTATTAAAAAGTAAAAAAATATATAAGTAAAAATAGAGAAATTAGAATTTGAGGGCGAATAAAGATGTTGATTATATAAATAAACATAGAAATATTAAGATGATTTAAAAATATGGAAAAAGGTGATCTTGGCAGAAATTGTAACTAAGTAAAATGTATTTGCATATGATAAGTTGTATAAGATAAGATATGGCCAATACTCTGTTCAGAAAATATGCAGCTGAAAGGGGGGGAGGGGAATCAATAAAATTTGGTTTAAAAAGGAAAAAGGGAAAAGGGAAAAAGAATAACCAGATGCCAAGCGTCCAATAAGAAGTCCTGGACTTTTACCAAATTACAGTTCACGCTATTTGAAGAACAGAACGATGTAATCTAACAAGAAGGCCATACCACGGACTCATAGAATCATAACCTGGAGGGGATCTTGAAGATCTTTTAGTCCAAACCCTCTGCTCAAAGCAGGAGTCTTATACTAGTCAAGTGGTTGTTAGATTGTTTTTGAAAACCTCCAGTGATGGAGTACCCACAACCCCAGGAGGCAAGGTATTCCATTTCTTTTGCTTGTAAATTCCCTCAAACTCAGAAAAATATTGGAAAACTTTTCTTCAATAGTACTGTGATTAATGTGGATGTTCCATTCCTAGACTAGGAAGTCTTGCTCACTGTTACTCATGTCTTGTTATCTCTCTTCTCTTGAAGATCATCTGGAAGCTACAGCCAGTAGCAGCAGCAAGAGTGGTTTTGAGTGCACTTTGGAATACCCGTGTAATGCATCTACTTTGTGAGTTTCACTAGTTCTCCGTGGGCTTCCAAGTGCAACTCAATGTGCTGATTACTATATATAAAGGGACAGGACCACATGTCTCCAGTAATTTATTTTCATCTCAAGAAGTCTGATAGAGTAGGCGTATTTGCAAACCTTCTATTAAACCATGATGCCTAATAGAAGGAAGGAGCATTCCCCCATGGCACAAAAAATAGAAGGTTGCAGCATTCCCCCATGGCACAAAATATCCCTTGAGTCCCGATCCTGCTAATCTTTTGTAAGATACTAGAGATCTGTTTCTTTCCCCAGACATTGGACCAGACTATTAGTATTGTGGCTATATGGAGTGACTCCAGACGTGTTGTGTTGTTTTTCCACAATGTGAAAAACACTGAGAAGGAAAATTGGACTCCTTGAGGCATTGAGCTACTGTAAAGCAATTAAATTGCTCACCTTTCAGCAACTATATAGCACTTTACAACAGGGATCAAATTGAATTGGATGGAGTTTTAGAGGCTTTTCAATATCCTTAGCTCAGCTAGTATCTTAGTTTGCTGCTCTTTGCATCCAGACTCTGCGAACACTGGAGAACCGTTTGGAAAAGGCCCGATTCAAAACCGAGGAGGCTGTACGCATCACCAACATGTATAAGAAGCTAAAAGCACATATGCAGGTATGATGCCTTCATCAAAAAATATTATTTCAAAACAGGATACACAACTCTAGGCATTCCCCAAAGAAGATACGTTTTAGCCACTGCTAGTGTAGTCCTATTCAATTTGCAGTGATCAAAAAGCAACATAACAGCTTTTGCTCATGGATTTCCTGAGGAGGAGGTACCTAATCTCTGTCCTGTTAATATCTGGATTATGAACAGTTTAGGAATTTATATCCTCAATAATTTTGTTGTATCTACAACACCTGTAACTTTATGGCCCATGGAAAACGTAGGAACATTAAAGTTGATTGTTCTATCATTCACTCTGAAATTTTCATCCCCTTTCCAGGAGGAAAGCTTACACTTTCAGAACAAGCTGGATGCCCTGGAAGCGGAAATTTTACGTCTGCGCCATGAGCTCCAAGAACTGGAAAGCGTGAACACTGATGCACAACATGCTCGCAACGTTGCTAGGGTAGGGGAATGGGATAAGCACAGTATTAACTAAGAGTTGAGGTATCAGCAATGGAAGAGAATATGCAATGCTCTGATCAGTATCACAGCCATAGCTTAGGATCTAATTCAGATAAGGTATTATTGGTTTCTGGTATATCCAGACTGGTCCATTTTTAATGGGTATTAGCAGTTGTAAGGAAAGATCAGAGCTGCAATAGATGGAGCCAAATTGCCAAAGGTATATGAGAGAAATGGCATGGTATTTAGAAATCCAGGAGTGTGCAGGTGAATGTCATGAGATGTACCAAGATAAGCCCCTGTAAGGAGATCTATCTTATTAGTTATTTACCTGGAATCATAAATTTGCAGAATTAATTATATTTGTATACAAACATATGATTTTCATATTTTATTTTTATTTTATTTTTCAAGCTTTTAAATAAGTTATGATTTGTAAAAAGGATTCTCAGGTCTTGATAAACTAGTGCTATCATCACATCAATGTATCTAGTGGACCATTTCAAACAACCTTAAGAATAGCAGAACTGTGCAGATCAGGCACTATGTCATGTTTATTTCCCCTTACAATGCAGGAGCAGCTTTTGACTCAAGAAGAAACCATCTACCGAGAAAGAAAGATTCGAGATAAGAAACTGAAAGACATAAAGAAAATGACAGAAGAAAAGAGAGCACAGAATGAGCGTGCAGAAAGACGGGTAGCGTAGCATTTTTTGTTATCCATGAAGTGACTGCCTATTTTTCTTTTCATTTTGATTACTGGCCAAGGAGTTGTTTTGCCTGACATATGCACAAAAGTAAAGATGTACCATATTTTCCAAAAAAATGAAAAAGTTAAGATGCCCTTTTCCCAAAATAAAATAGAAAAAAATTATAAATTGTGATGCGGTAGCATTTAAAAGTAAGGCCTGACCAAAAATGTTAATTGAATAAAACCTTTATATTAAAATTAATTACCTGTAAAAGAAACCATCAAGTGCTAAAATTAATTCTTTCTCTTTATATATAACCATTCTCTTCATAGATACCACTTTCACATGAGAAAAAGGCAAATGCTCGCATCTGCATTTTTGTTTTGTTTTCAGTAGTAGCAGCACAAAAGGCAGAGAAAGAAATAGAAAACATAGCATAAAGTTTAGGTAAAGGGTACCTACTGGACAAGTAGAAAAGAGAAAAAAACCCTTTATTGTTGAAATCATCAAATAAAGAGCAGATATGAGCTCTACCCTTCCTAAATCAAGATGGTCTAGACTTTAGCTGATCTTTAAATACATCCAAGCTTGTTTGGCAGTTGTATCTGAAGACATTTTGAAATCCCACTGACTGATTTCAGCAGCAGCAACCTTTTATTCTCCCCAGGGGGAGGGCCTTCTCTGTGGCAGCACCTGCCCTCTGGAATGACCTCCCCCCGGAGAAACGGAGAATACCAGATCTCTGGGCTTTTCGCCGTGCCCTAAAAACTCTTCTGTTTCATCAAGCTGGGCTGGCGTAACCCCCCCTCCTTGGATATTTTAAATTGTAATGTGGATTGTTTTAAATTTTGGGCCAAATTTATATAACTCTTTTAATAATTTTAAATTTTATATTGGAATGTTTTTTATTCTTGGCTGTGCACTACCCTGAGTCCAGTAGGAGAAGAGTGGTATACAAATTTAAATAAATAAATAAACAAACAAATAAACAAATCAATAAAAGGTTTATTCATCTGTTTATAAGATTTATGTTCTGACCATCTCAAATCAAATAATAATAACTTTATTGTCATTGTACGTGTATACTCAGTTTACCCATACAACGAAATTCACTTAACACCCAAAGACCAGGTCCAATATACATAGCAATCCCCAAACACACCCCCACCCGCCACAAATTCCCCACCCCTAAACCACCCAAACATCCACACAGCAGATCAAGTAATGCTGTCCAATAGCTCACTGATGGTGGCCCTTTAGTTCATTGTTGAGTGCAATTATAGCTCTGGGATAAAAATTATTCAGAAAACTCTAGGATGTATACAAAATGCAAAATTCCCCCATTATTTGGGGTGCGTGAGTTTTGTTAGGTGATTAGATTAGATTAGATTAGATTAGATTAGATTAGATTAGATTAGATTAGATTAGATTAGATTAGGCTTCATGACTCCAATATTGAAAATTTAAATCAATTCAAACTGGATTTTAAAAACTGATGACAATAATATGCCCCTCCCTTTTTTACTAGAATTGCAGCACACTTTTCCAACACCAGTGTATAAATCACACTAAAGTGTTTTGATAAATCCTAAGCAATTGTCCATTGGCTGAGTTATATAACCCTTACTAATTGCATGCAAAGTGTATTTTGTATATGTCTACTTAATTTTTATACATTTCTGGAGCTAAGAAATAATGTACGTAATGAGGCACTAAAGTCATTCTCTCATTTTGGAAACTCTTGTCTCTTTCCCAATATACAGATTGGATTCATGGTTTTCCATAAAACCATGGCTTGTTTTAATCTTGGTTCATTAAATATGTTATAAATACTGAGTTCCCACATCATCCTGTCATCCTGTTAACTATAGTTTTCAGATCACAGTGGCTAGATAATATATTAAACCAAGCAAGCCATATTATGTTTTAAAATATAATGTAAACCAAGCCATAGTCAATCTACTATGTATTTATTTATTAAATTTAATTTATATGCCGCCCTTCTCCAGAAACTCAGGGCGGCTTACAACGCTTTAAGCAATAGCCCTCATACTTTTATATATACCGGCTTAGTAGGGCTTTCACCGCGCCCCCCCCCCCCCCGTGGTGTTCTTTTTTATACAAAGTCAGCTTATTGCCCCCACAATCTGGGTCCTCATTTTACCTACCTTGAAAGGATGGAAGGCTGAGTCAACCTTGAGCCTGGTGAGATTCGAACTTGCAGTAATTGCAGGCAGCTGGTGTCACTTTAGCACTATTTAAGCTGCTGCGTCACCCAGGCTCTTTTTATTTATTTATTTATTTATTATTTATTTATATATATATTTATATAGCAGCCTATCTCACAACCAAATCTAAGTGGCTCCCAATCAAAACTTAAAAGATATATAAAATCATTTTAAAACTATAAAACTCAATCTATTAAAATATTAAAACATTAACAACAAAAATTTGACACCAATCAATTCTAATGTGTGAACATCTAATCCTCAACACTTTGAGGAAAATCCACTTTATTCACAGAATTGTACATAGCTTATTCCAAATAACAGTGCCTTCCATTTGAAACAGTAGCATATTATCTTTTGAATGGACAGCTGAAAAATTTCCATCTGGAAAAATATGTGGGCTTGACAGATTTCAGATCATGCTGGAAGACCAGAAATAGTCTTGTATTTTAACTGAAAATTGAGATGTTTATTGTGAATTTAGTTTCCACTACCGCATTCTATGCTTTGATATGTATATATAAAAGTGAAATCAAAAAAGTCATGTAACAGTTATTTGCTGACCAACAGTTTTCATGCCCCATGTGTATTTTATGTGTTCCAGCACTCCCAGAAGGATCGTATCCCATTTGGAACTGAAGATCTGCTTAGAGAACCTCAATTTAAGAAATCAAACATCTTAAAAACCAAACAGGCTGTGCTCACCGCATCTGAAAACTTTGACAAAGTCCGAGCAGCCACTGGGGTCACTGAGGCTAATGTAAGAGCTTTATGTTTTGTGTGCTGCGAATCCTTTGTAATTCCTTTCTAAAGTGCGGGTTTTTGGCTTCCCATTCAGCTCTGTGCAGGTATGGAGAATTTGGAATATTTGATTTTTATGAAGAGGTGGATAGAATGGCCAAACATACATGGTGGAAGGGTGTGGTTGTACTTCTAGAAACCCTATTAGAAAAAAAGGGAAGAGCACATTCAGAGAGTATTGTTCTGTAAATCACAAACAGCATCTCAGACAAACAAGAAACCCCAGAAGAGAAAATTTTCCATGGAGGTGCTGTAGATAACAATGTCATTTTGGTCATTCCTCTGACCAAAATTCTCAAGATACTCATATATTAGAAAATGAAATTGGAGAGCTAGCCAAAGGAGAGCGTTTTCTGGTAATTGGTGACTTAAATCAGTCCTCATATAATTGGATAAAAGACTGATAAGCCTTTTAGAATCCTAGAACAGATGGAAATTTAATGGAAGAGAAATGCCCCTGGATTTAATCCTAAATATTATCTATATCTGCAGAAAATATGAGCGCTGTGGAACAATTTAAAATAGTATCTACAATGACTTCAAGTTTAATTTATGTTGAACAAAGTGACTGTTCAAAACATAGGGGACTGGTAACATAGAAACGGAAATTGAAATCAAGAGGCCCATTGCTTTTCTAGAATGACCAGGGGTTTCTCAAAACACTTGAACATTTGTAACAGGTATGAAAAAATACCATTGTATCTAAGAAGATATTCATGAGTAATAAAAAAATAAAATTAAAGCAAGAAAAACTCTTTAAAAATTAGAAATCATGTCCAAATGAGAACAAAACTAAATAAAACTTTTACTAAAATACAAACAAGTAGTAACAGAAGCCAAAAAGATAGAATGAACATTCTTCTCCTACTTGTGAAATTCCCATTGATATCTCTTGGTGTGGTAAATACAGAATATTGATCTAGGTAGGTCTTTACTCTGATCCAGTACACCTGTTCGGTCATATTTGCTTATACTGTAAAAAATGTGGTCCTTAGATATTTGTTTTTTGGACCATTGAAGCCAGAAAAAAGAATCTGTTCCATATGCACAGTAACCCAAATTTAATTCTTGGATCAATCAATGAAGAATAATCAAGCAGATCCACCCATCACCAGGAGTTTACATTACAGAGTTTAAGGTAGCTCAGGAGGAATCAGTCAAAATCAGTAGGAGAAAAAAACAGAAAATAAATCAAAGGTACGCAAAAGGTGATCCAGGCTGAAATAATTTTAGCTGTCTGCCTTTTTTGTTTCTCAATCAGAAGGGCTAGTTATAAAGTTCAGTTCTGATTTGTACTCTTTCAGCCCTGTTTTGTAGCAACTCCATCCCATCCCATTATCATTCCCTACCAAAGCACACTTGACATCAATAATCAAGAGCTGCTTAGAGTACTCATCATTCAGGTGTGACTGAAAAACAGCCCTACCACTCCATGCATCAGCTGCCACTAGTCTTTCAGTTTGGAAACATAGTAGTACATTTAGGGCCATCCATCCATTTAGAGTCTTAATTTTTTTCAAGGAAATTAGTGGGGGGTTTTCATTATTCTAGAGAAGGGGTTAATTTTTCCTATCACATTGGCCTTGTAGCATTGGAGGCTTATTTATGCCTGGTACTAGTTCTTCCCTTTCTCATAGTCATCCACCTACTCAGTGTACTAATAGAATTAATACAATATGAAAATCTCCTCCCACATTGTGGCATCATGTTCCCAAGCTTAATGCTGCTTAGCCAGCAGAAGACTGATGCTTCTAAGGAACTCATCTCTTCAGAATTCATAGTTATAAAAAGCCATGAATATAAAATCTGTTTTTTTTCCATCAGTGCTCAGAATATGTGGCTTATGGTGAGACTGGACTTCTGAACAAGACACATACTGAAAAGTCTCAACCCTTGTGGTTTTTTCCCAAACTGTTCTATGAGCCAATCTCAAATGGATTTGATCTGGCAAAAGAAAATCACTAGAAGCTCAAACCAGTCACACTAAGAAACCCTCTTCTTGCTCCTAGATGCCTTTTCATTCCTAGGTCATTAGGATCTTCCCATCAGAATGCAATGATATTAAACCAAAATGATGCCCTTTGTTGAGCTTGCTCTTGATACTGCCAGAGTCCTCCCATTATCCTTTCCCACAGCCATCTTTCTCAGATCTGCATCATATAGTTCTATGTTGTAGATTGCTCCCCTTTCAACTTGGTTGTTAAACTGTAAGATGAAGACCAGTCTTCATCTTAAAGGCCATATAGATCCAAAGAGCTATGTTGGTTTTGGAGTTTTCTTAGACTTCTCTTATGTTTTTTAAATAAAATGAATATGTTAGATTTGATTAACAATATTTGCAGGCTTCCCTAAGAGGTATATTATATAAGCACATTGTCTCTGATTTGAATGCAAAGAGTAGCCTGTGGAGTAGGAAGAAATCAGGTTGGATTGATTGATGATGCTTTGCCTAATTTATGGTCATGTGATAGGATGTTGTGGCCTGCTTTCTGGCCCAAGAAGAAACATTCAAACAGCTGGAGGAAATGAAGAATGAGAATGAATTGTCCTTGGAACAGCTTAAAGAAGAAAAGGATGCGCTATTACATGAATTAGAGCATACTAAGTACTCAGGAGAGGCCCGGAAAGTAGGGTGAGTACTTGCTTTTCTTTGGCTATGAGCTATGAACCTGAGTAATCAGCAGCACATACTGGCCATCAATTTGCAGAATGGTAACCTTGTTTTCTGCTGTTCAGTACGAAGTTATGTATAGCAAGTAAAAAACTGAGCAGTGAAAGTTGGGAGCTGAAGTTCATAGGTTCCTTTTTTTCTTTCTTTTTTTTTACAATTTTTTTTAAATAAACAAAACTTAAAGCATCCTTCATCCATTACAATTTCAAGCAGTGTGTTGATCAGTTACAAATCCCTTGTGCTTCTTCCCCATAATCATTTTTTACTAATTATCTAATTTCTCATATTATCAACCTAATATATATCTTTATATCATTATTCTCATTTATCATTTATTCAACAATGGCATTATCATTCCAAATATATATATATATATATATATTTTCATATATTCTAACATTCATTTTATATTTCATATTTCATTTCCATGTTTTATTATCTAGCCATTGGTAAAATCCCATATCTTATAATATTGTTTATCTTCTTCTCTAATTTCAAATGTCAATTTACTCATTTCAGCACATTCCATGATTTTCTTAATAACTTCATCTTGCATTGGCATTTTCTCGTTTTTCCAGTTTTTAGCAAACACAATTCTAGCCGCTGTCAATACATTCACTATCAAATATCTCAATTCTCTATTGTATGTTTCCGGTATCATTCCTAATAAAAAAATCTCTGGTTTAACGTCTATTTATTTTTATCATTTTTTCCAACCATGTGTGGATTTTAGTCCAGTATCTTTTAGCTTCTACACATATCCACCACATATGGTAATATGAGCCCGGTGTCTGATGACATTGCCAACACTTTTCAGATTTATTCTTGAACATTCTGGCTATTCTCATTGGGGGTAAATGCCACCTGTAAAACATCTTATACAAGTTTTCCTTATATGCTGTTGACATTGTCATTTTATAATTTTGCAACCACAAACTTTGCCATTTCTCTAAATCAATTCCATAACCAAAATTTCCCTCCCATGCAATCATTGTTTCTTTAACTTCTTCTAATTTTACCTCTAATAAATAACCATATAATTTTTTAATTACATGGTCATGAGAACCATTAAGATCTTATCTAAATTAGTCATAACATCATAAAAATCTTCTTGTTTAAAATCTTCTTCATATCTAGAACATATTTGCAAATAAGAAAACCAATCCATCTTAAAACCTTGTTCTTCCAATTCTTGCTTCGATTTAAGTTCACCCTTTTCATCCATTAATTCACTATATCTAACAATTTGTTCCCTTCTAAATATTACTGAATATGAAAATGTTTCAATCGTTGATACCCAGACTGAAATTTTCAAATAGTGTTGTTTTTTAATCTCCCAATTTAATAATAAAGCCTTCTAAATGTCTTCTAAAATATCCCTGTATGATGTCTTCTAAAATACCCCTGTATTTTTGTTCCTTTATACCATAAAAAAGCATGCCACCCCAACAACAAGTCATGTTCTTTTAAAGTCAATAATCTGGTATTCCTTAACATTATCCGTTCTTTAATCCACATCAAACTCGTTGCTTGATAATAAAGTTCCCAAGTAGGTAAACCAAAAACCCCTCATTCTAGCATCTTGTAACAACTTTAATTATTTTGTTCAATTCTTCAAAATAATTTTTTCCCAATCTAATTGGAATTGTCTGCAACAAATATAAAATTCTAAACAATATATTCATCTTAATAGTTGATATCCTCCTTATCAGTGATAATTGTAAATTTTCCCATTTCGCCAAGTCTGTTCCAATCTGTTGTTTGAGTTTATTATAGTTATTCTCTTTAAGTGTGCTACATCTTGCTGACAAGTATATCCCCAAGTACTTAACCTTGTTTGTGACTGCATCTTTGATATTTCTGCCAATTCTTCTTTTTGCTTTATTAACATATTTTTTGTCAAAATCCAGGTCATCTGCGAACACTTGCAATTTATATTCTTCCTTTCAAATTTTCATTCCTTTTATATCTTTTTCTTCTCTGATATTTCTATTTAGCACTTCTAATGTTAATACAAACAACAGAGGGGACAGTGGACAACCTTGTCTTGTACCTTTTTTTATCTCAATAGAATTTGTCAATTCTCCATTTATCACTACTTTTGCTGTTTGCTTATGAAATATGGCTTCTATTGCTTGAATGAATTTTCTGCCAAAGCCCATCTGTTCCATTTGAAGTAACATAAATGGCCAGTTCACATTATCAAAAACTTTTTGTGCATCTAAAAATATCAAAGCCATTTGCTTTTCAGGATGGGCCTCATAATATTCCAATGTGTCCAGAATTATTTTCATGTTGTCTCTAATCTGTCTCTTTGGCAGAAACCCATTCTGGTCAGAATGTATAAAGTTATTTAAATATCTTTTGAGTCTTTCGGCCAGTATTGAAGCAAATATTTTATAGTCTGAATTAGTGGGGATATAGGTCTGTAGTTTTTAATTTGTTGTCGGTCAGTATCCTCCTTAGGAATAAGTGTAATATATGCTTCTGACCATGACTTAGGTATTTCCATCTTGACATAACTTCATTCATGACTTCTAACAGTGGGAGACACAGGGATTCCTGTAATGTCTTATAGTATTCCGCAGGCAGTCCATCCGGATCTGGTGCCTTCCCATTCTTTTGTTTTTTAATTGCTTCAGTTAGGTTCCTTTCTTGAGTCCAGCACTGTTCCTGTTTTGCTCCAGAGCTCAGAATCTGATGAAGGAGTTACAGGATCACCTACAAAAAGAAGAAAAGAGGCGAGATGCAACCCAGGCTGAACTGAACAAGGTGAACCGGGTTCTGTTAAATGCCAAGGCTGGCATTGAACATTTGGCTTCCAAAGTTCAGCATATCAAACTGGTGAGTGTTAAATGATTACTTTTTGCAGCCACCAATTGCCTATGTCTAGAGTTGAGACTACTAGCTTTCTAATGAAGACTACCTCTAAGCTGCTTGATACCCACCGGACACCAGGGCTTCCCATTTTCACTATTTATTTAACACCATGACTGTTCCCCACATTTTCAAAAGGGAGAGCTAATAGTGTCCTTTCACAGAAGATAGCAGGAATGAAAGAGGTAGAGATAGGAGAGGCTAGTGTTTATAACAAATACCACAAAGACCCCTAATATTTGTTGCCCTACTAGAAGCAATAACAACTAAAAAGCAATGCATTTGGTGTTTTGTTGTGGTTCTCTTTATGACCCTGAGCAGATTAGTTTTCTAGCAAATTTCTGAATCTCCTGTTGTGTTATATTGAAACCCGGGCCAGTTAGCAGCGCTTCTTTTCCCTAGGAAGATAGCCGCTTTGCTTCCGTGGAGTTGGATGAGAAAGCGAGTGAATATGTTCTTGATCTCATGACCCAAACAGAAGAGAAACTGCTATATTTGGTAGAATTCTTGAAGGATCGAGACAAGGCAGAGCTTCTTAGGAGAATTGAAGAAGTGGAGGTGAGTCCAGATCAGGCTAAAGAGCAAAATAAAATTATATTTTCTTAAAAATGAATTTGATTATTGTTTTATAAGGATTAATAGAATAGAATGTATGTAATTAGTTCAGGGTTAAACTGTAGAGTCCTTGGTGCTCTCTGAGCTTAGTTATTTTCTTGCAGATGTGCAAGAAAGGTGTTATTGAAGTGGATGGAAAAAAGTAGCAATGAAGATGTTGCCTAGTCTGATAACAAAACATCTGGAGCAAACAGCCAACCTTCAGCAGCACCAAGGACTCCACAGCTTTAAAAGATTCTTACAGTTATCTATTCCCCAATTTACCAAGCAGTGACATTCTAAAAACAGTTCTCCGAAGTTTTGTTTCTTTTGAATGAAGCATTACTAGATTTTTGCAATTTTTTTTGTTTGTTTGTTTACAAACGACCAAAGAAAGCACTTTTCCTCCAAGCTTCTACAGAGGTTCATGGGGGTCAGTGATCATAGTAGACATTACAACAGTGGGTAGAACTGTTCAAGGCATTCTTTGGCTGTATGTATGATTCATATAATTCCAAATAGAAACAGGTCCTGGGCCTACTCTAAGTTGCTCAAGTTTAGATTGAAATTTTTGCACTAACAAGAAAGCTTTCCAGTTTTGAAGGATATTTTTTATTAAATCTCAGGCCCAGTCAGGTGAGATTTTGAGTTTCTCATGCAAACTTTATTTTTTAAAAAAATGGCCATACTTGTATAACACATTTAACATGTGCACAGTTTTAACCCCTTTTCTGAGTTTTCAGGATACAGTGAACCATAAATTACTCAAATAGGCTAGGTTTGCATAAAACAATAAACCACAAAAGCAAATTAAGATTAGAAGTAACTAGGTTTAGCATGTTAGGCCAATGCAGCTTCTAGATTTTTCACTGACGTAGTTAAGCATGTTTTGTGATCAGCCAATAGATATTTTTGTGATAGGCTAGTTGTAAACTAATACCAAATTAAAGTAGTCATCCTAGGAAGTACATGGCTGATAAAAAATCATAATGTTTTAGCTCAAAACTCAATACCTTACCCAGTAGTTCCTTCTTTCTGATCTTCATTTGTTTGAATAGGATATACTCTACAGTTTCATGAGCTTTAATGCCTCTGAATTAGCACTATTAATTTGGTGAGAAAAATGTAGATCACAATTACTGAACTATCAGGTTTGCTAGGCTCTACCTCAGTGCACCTGCTATTATTACCCTCCCCCATGTCTACAATCTAAAGTGCAGTTGTGTTGTTGCAGTTTCATTCTAAACTTGAGAGGAGATTGCCTGCCTTCAATACCAGAGTGAAACTTCCCATTGCACAGAAGCAGGATATGTATTATGGTAAGTAAACAAGTCTAGACAGGGATTAGGACAAGGGTGTCAAACTCAAGGCCCATGGGCTGGATCTGGCCCACGGAGTGCTTACATCTGGCCCGCGGGGCCGCCCTGGGAACAGTGAAGGACTGGCCCGCATTGCCTCTGCCAGTGAAAACAAAGCTCAGGTGCTCCATTTTTGCTGGCAGAGCACTCGGGCCCCCATAGGTGTCCCTGACACAAGTAACATTGAGCTGGCCACACCCACCCGGGCCATACACCCCTGGTCAAACACAACCCTGATGTGGCCCTCAATGAAATTGAGTTTGACACCCCTGTATTAGGAGGTCAGTGTGGCCACAGAACAAAAACTATATGCTGCCTTTTCTGAGGCTCTGTATCCAGGGATTCAACAGGTGGTGGGAGTACAGAATCAACATTTATCCAGCAGTTAAAGTTACTGTTTTTTTATGACTGTGGACTGTTTATGGTCTTAATTATGACAAGATTCTGTGGAATTACTGAATAGTGAGATTTTCAGTACTTTTTTAAAGCATAAATTGCTTGCCTTTATGGTTGTTAAGATAGGCTTGCAAACAAAAAAGAGAAGTGGCCTAAAATGTCATTTCTTTTATTTATACATTTAATATAATTGTTGACTGCCCCAACCTTATTACTTTAGATGGTGTAATTTCAGTGCTAGGAATAGTACCTTAGCATTTCTTTTTGGTTTTTCCACAATATGAAAAAAAATCCATAAAATTTTGCATATGATGAGTATATTACATAAGGTAGACAGCATGCTAATTTTAGTTTTTTTATTTTTAATCTGAAAATTGATTGTCCAAATTTATCACAGTCTTGCACCAGTTGGTTATGGTCTCTATTAATTTACCTTTCTGACTCCTGTGTACAGCCCTAGTGACCTTGAACTCACGGCTTTGGCGTCACAGATGCATTATCTCCCTTAGTTATAAGACAGTTATAGAGTTGTGGTTTTCTGACTCTGAGCTTTGTTTTATGACAGATTTTACGACTCATCTACCATATTCACCTGTCACGGTGGATAATCTTCCTTAGTTTATGGCACTGTGATATTTTTGGTCTATTTATTTATCTATTTGCAGATGAGGAGGACAGTGGGGAGGATGATGCTGATGTGGTGACAAGGGCAGCTCTGAAGCGTCAATCTCAGCAAATCATTGAGGCCAAGACCAAACGGCGCACTCGCTACAGAAAGAAGGATGGGAAGCCGTGATTGCATTCTGTGTAGCCCTATCTTCCTTAGATCCTGCTGTGCTTCAGCCTCCTTGGCTATTAAAAGTGCTTCCTAGTTACTGGTCTTCTGCATGAGCCAGTCCCACATTTTATGTCCATCAGTTTTGCAGAACTCAGGAAAACAATGACCCATTTGTGGATCTGTTTCACCTCCCTGTGCAGAGTACACAGGAATTTAGTGAGCTGAAGCCAGTGCCTAGCTCCTGTTTCCTTGCCTTTTCTCTCTCAGCTATATGAGAAGAGTGGGTTCATCTATGGAGATGTGACCTTGAGGCTTCTGAAGGAGAGAAGGAAAATTTATCTAGTTCCCCATCCAAATAATCCAGATTATTTTTCAGAATTTATAAAATCTGTACACAACTGTACCTATTGAGCCTAAATTTGACTGGTTTTGCCACCCACCCACCCCAACATTCTATCACAAGGGTGGGTGTCACTTGCTCTGTGACTTTCTGTGTAGATTAGATCACTCTTTGTTTGCTATGTATGATGCATTAAACCCTGTTCAGGCTGAAATTGCCTGTATGTTGTCTGTCTCTGCCAAGATTTTTTAAAAATTGCATTCAGAGCTGTCAGACCAAAGACCAATTATGGCTCTGAAACCAAACTCAATAAATGTGGGTAATTATTTAGGAATATTGTCCCAAGAAAATGGGAAGAAAATGTTTTGGTCTTTTAGAATATTTGCTTGATGTTTCTTTAACTCTGTGCAGTTTCCTCCTGCTCTATTTCATAAAAGCACCTCAAATTAGGTTTGCAGCCACAATTGTTGATCCTTTTCATATAAAAAGCAGAGGGTAGAAGTTCATTTTAACTTTCCAAATTTATGCATGAGATGATGTGAATTCTTTCATTTTCCCTGCTATACTTCCTTGTTCTTGATTACCCAGGCATCTGTCTTCCACCCTGTTAGAAAACTTTATTTGACCAATACACACAAGAAATTTGTCTCTGATGCAGAAGCTCTCAGTGTACATACAAAGCAACAGGGTAATAATAATCATAATAATGATACCAATAAGAGGGAGTAGTAGAGAGGATGAGAAGGGTAATAATAATACTACAGCCATACAACATGGATAAATAGACATAAGACAATACCGTGACCATTAGGTGTTCAGCAGAGTGAGGGCACGAGAGAAAAAAAATTATCCCTGTGTCTAGTTGTTTTGGCATGTAATGCTCTATAAGTGGTATCCCAAGGGGAGAAATTGAAAGAGTTTACATGAGGGGTCTGTAGATATTTTCTCAGCCCTCCTTCTGATGCATGCAATATACAGGTCTATAGAAGGCAGGCTGGTGGCAACTGTTTTTTCTGCAGTTCTAATTATCAGTTAGAATTTGTATCTGTCCTGTTTGGTTGCTGTACCAAACTAGAAAGTTATAGAAGTACAGATGACAAACTCAATAATTCCACTAGATCCAGTTATAACACCCAGATCCAAATCCAAAGTAAATAAAGATCAGAGATTTCAAATAATGCTGTTAAGCAAAATAGGATAGAGTAATAGAAAACATTCAATTAAATAGACATCTAACATCAAACAGCTAACACAGTTTGGTTTTTAGTATTTTAAAACCTAAGGCCATGTGAATATATCAACCTGCAGCCCTACAGGCAATCTGCAAAGCAACAGGGAGCCTTATCTATTCTCACTGATGTGTGGATCAGAATAATTTCTAACAAACAGGAAATGGACTGCTAGTTTCTCATTTTTATTAATGGTAAGAAAAAAGCAATGTATTCTGCATCAGTTGGCTAGAAGGAAGAAGATAACTGGTTCCCATTAGTGACGATGCCAGGAAAGATCCAGTGATATGCAATGTTCCTGCTTCAGTTTAAATAGTGAGTAATGTGAGTAAAAGTCTACAAAGATATACATGTCTACAATGGGCCTGCGTTTTTTCCGCCTTTCCCTTCAGTGCTGCAAAGACTGCCTTTGACATAAGACAATTTTTACTCATCTTTCCCTACTGTAAGTTCTCAAGGCAGCTACTCAAACCTTTACAAATCACAATATAAAAGTTACAAATATAGATTAAAATGTGCTAATGTTGCTACTGAGATCAAGTGATAATTAAAAACCTGATAACATGGCCTACAGATTTTTCTGACAATACGGGCCAAACAGAATCTACAAGGGAACTCATTCCCTAGCCTGAGAACAGCACAGGTGGGGGTCCTTTTGCTATCAGGAGCTCATGTACTGGCATGCAGAAAAGGACCCCCACCTGTCTTTCTTGCTATTTCAGTGGTCAGACGGGTTGGAAAGACTTACTTATTTACTTATTTACTTATTTATTTATTTGCCACCCATCTTACCATAGGGTAATTCTGGTCATTTAAATATAAGCTAAAACATAAAAAGTAAAAAACAAACATTAAAACCAAAGACCAAACATTAAAACCAACATTAAAAACAAACATTAAAACCAAAGACCAAAAAGGGCAGAGGTGGAGGAGGAGGAGGTAGGATTTTTAATCAAATACCTCTATTGCACTGATTCCCCCACTGCACAGCCACATCTTCAGGCCCTTATGAAAAGAGAAAAGACTAACCTCACATGGGGGTGGGGGGGAGAGAGAAGATGTTCCAGAGGGCAGGAGCAACAGCAGAGAAGGCCTTCTTTCTAGACCCCACCAGCCGGAATAATCAGGCTAATGGAACCACAGCATGCTGCCTTTGCTGGTACAAGTGGTACAGGTCAAACCTAGTGGGGTGAAACGGTTCTTCAAGTAACCTGGACCCATGCCATGAAGGGTTTTAAAGCAGTGGTGAAATATAAAATTTGTTACTACCGGTTCTGTGGGCATGGCTTGGTGTGTGTGTGTGAGGGGGGTGAATGTGACTGGGTGGGTGTGGCCAACATTTATTTATTTTTTTACTTTTAAAAGTTGTAGAAAAAATGCTTTTAAAAGCCTCTGACGATCCCAGCTGAGCTGCAGGATCATCAGAGGCCTTTTTCTACTTTTAAAAGCATTTTTTTGGCCGAAGAAGTGGTAGAAAAAAATGTTTTTAAAAGTAAAAAAAAAAGCCTCTGAGGATCGCGCGGCTCAGCTGGGCATGGGGGGCAGGGCGTGCAAAGATTTTTGCTACCGGTTCTCACCGCCATCGCTGCCGGATTAGGCAATCCGATCTGAACCGGGAGCATTTCACCCCAGCTTTAAAGGTGATCACCAACACATTGAATTGCATCCAGAAGCAGACTGGTAACCAATGCAGCTCCTGTACCAGGGGCCATTCTTAGGGAGCCCAAAATTACCCGTACTGCTGCATTCTGCACCAGCTGTAGATTCTGAATCCTTTTCAAGGATAGCCCCATGTAGAGCATATTACAGTAGTCCAGTTATAAGATAACTAGGGACTGAACGACTGAGCACAAGTAATTCTATTCCAGGAAAGGTCGCAACCTGCGCACAACATGAAGTTGTGCAAAGGCTCTCCTAGCCACAATCGCTCCCTGTTCCTCAAACAGGAGTTGTGAGTCCAGGAGAACCTCTAAATTGCAGATCGGATCTTTCTGGGGCAGTGCCATCCCATCCAGAGTCAAAGAGGACAAAGTCCCAGATCCCAGAGCCCTGCGTACCTAAATCCATTCAGTCTTACTAGGGTTCAATTGAAGCCTGTTGTCCCCCATCCAGGCCCCCACAGGCTCCAGGCACCATGAAAGGGCAGCCACAGCATTACTTGGGTCACCAACTATATGGAAATATAGTGTCATCAGCATACAGTATATAGCTTAGCCCATGGTGATGGATGATCTCACCCAGTGGTATAGATGTTGAAAAGGAGTGGAGAAAGTACCCTTTGGTACACCACAGAATAGTGGCTGAGGGCTGGACCTCTCACTTCCTATCAATAACAATTGGGACCTGCCACAGAGAAAGGAACTGAACCAGCACAGAACTGTGCCACCCATTCTATCCCCTACAGCTGATCCAAAAGGATGCCAGGGTCAATAGTATAAAGGCATAATACAGTTCCATTACTTTGCATGGCTTAGCAGTAATCTACTTAGTATATTTTGCATCAGTTTATAACTTCCAGATCCTTTTTAAGAGTACAGTAACTTCATTCAAAATATAATGTAAAAGCATGTTATCAATTGTTACCAAATCCAAATCCAACCAGATGAAGGAATCACAACTGAAGTACCAGGCGTAATTGTGGAAAGGCATAGTGAATCCTGTGAATCCAGGTTAAAAGCTGCTCTTTTTTTCCCCCCAGGAAAAATTGAACCATGTCAAAAACAGATTGAATTTCAGCTCCCAAATCTAATTTTCTATTACTAACAGCACTTACATCTTGTCTAGCCTCTTACTGGATTAAGTCAGATGGTAAGTGCAAAAGAGTAGGGTGTCATCAGCAGCAGCAAATTGATGATATCCCATTCCAACTTTCTGGATAATTTGCCTAAGCAATTTCATGTAGCTGTTGAACAATGTGGAGGACAAGAGGCAGCATATGTCACTTCCCAAGATGTCAAACAGGAGAGTCCCCTACCATCTCTGTTTGATATGGCCCAATAAGAAAGACTTCTGCAAATCACTGCTACAAAGGCCCAATCTCACTAGGCAGTTATATCACTAAGAGCCAAAACAATTTTGATACCATGTCCCAGCAAAAACCTGAGATGGATCCAGATATTCAATCTAATTTTGATGTATTTGGAGTTGCAAGTTCATAATTTTGATAACCTTCTCCAGAAATGGAATGGGATATTACTAATTATCTGGATCTTATTCAGGTTGCATTTTTCCACAGATTGAATAAAACCACATTTGTTTTTAAATATTTGTATTATTAAAAAACAGTAGTGGCATTACTAGATGTGTGGGAAAAGTCAATTTATATTTGATTTTTTTTTCTGAAAAAGAAAATGTTGTATAATGTGCATTAAAAAAAGGCATTTGATAGAACTTTAAATTGCTCTAGCCATTCTACATGATGCAGAGCCTCATTCCTTTAGCATTTTCAATGCAGTTATCAGAGAAACAAATGTGGGGATGAAATGTAATGCATTATGGAATACTGAGGGCTATATTAGGCATTGCGCTGAAATAATTTAAGCCAACATTCAGAGGATGGAAAATGCTGAGGAGTTTGAATTATGCTGATCTTGCCAATCTAGTCCTCTGCTTTGAGACTTCCAACAGCCCCTATTCTATTCCATGCTAAGGGCAGTGATTGGTAGATGTTTCCCTGCCAGTTGGGGATACTTGTGGGAACATTGGTCGCGTTGGTTGATGATCTCTGGAGGGCCCAGGACAGAGGTTGCTCCTCTATCCTGGTCCTATTAGATCTCTCAGCAGCTTTTGATACCATCGATCATGGTATCCTACTGCACCGGCTGGAGAGGTTAGGAATAGGGGGCACTGTGCTTCAGTGGTTCTCGTCTTTTCTCTCTGACCGTTCACAGTTTGTGCTGGCAGGGGGGCAGAGGTCGACCTCGAAGCACCTTATTTGTGGGGTGCCGCAAGGGTCGGTCCTCTCACCCCTTCTGTTCAACATTTATGTAAAACCGCTAGGCGAGCTCATCCGTGGTTTCAGGGTGAATGTTCATCAGTATGCTGATGACACTCAGCTATACATCTCCACCCCAGACCACCCCAACGATGCCCTTACTCTGATGTCCCATTGCCTGGAGGCCATACGGATCTGGATGGGGAGAAACAAACTCAGACTCAACCCCTCCAAGACTGAGTGGCTGTGGCTTCCAGCATCCCGGTATAGTCAGCTGGTATCATCACTGACAATTGGGGATGAGACCTTGCTCCCCACAGAGGGTGCCCGCAATTTGGGTGTCTTCCTGGACTCACGGCTATCTTTAGAAGACCACTTGACGGCCGTGGCCAGGGGGGCCTTTTATCAGGTTCGCCTGATCCGCCAGTTGCATCCCTTTCTGGATCGGGATGCCTTGCGCACAGTCACTCATGCCCTAGTCACCTCCCATATGGACTACTGCATTGCTCTCTACATAGGGCTCCCCTTGAAAAGCACCCGAAGGCTCCAACTGGTCCAGAATGTAGCCGCGCAGGTGATTATGGGTGCATCTCGTTACGCCCATGTAACACCTCTCCTACGCGAGCTGCACTGGCTCCTGGTGGTCTTCCGGGTGCGATTCAAGATGTTAGTTATCACCTTTAAAGCGCTCCATGGCTTAGGGCCTGGGTACTTACGAGACCGTCTTTTGCCACCAATAGCTTCCCACCGACCAGTTCATTCTCACAGGGAGGGACTACTCAGGGTACTATCAGTCAAATTGTGCCGACTGGCGACTCCCAGGGGGAGGGCCTTCTCTGTAAGGGCTCCAACCCTTTGGAATGAACTGCCCCCTGATATATGAAACATCCCTAATCTCCGTGCTTTCCGCTGTGCCCTCAAGACCCTGATGTTCAATCAGGCGGGGCTAAGCATGTTAACTGGGAATGTTTAAAATATTATATAATTCTGGGTTTTATTTAATTTGGGCTAAACTATGCTATAATTTTAATTATCAATTTTATGATGTTTATGTATCTTTTATTTTTTCTTGACTGTACACCGCCTTGAGTCCTGCGGGAGAAAGGCGGTATAGAAATATAATTAATTAATAAATAAATAAAAAGAAGGAAACAAAACTAGGAAAGTTCACTAGATCTTCTCAAGGCGTTCAGTATATTATAAATAAGAACAGCAGGGTAAGTATTGTCAATAGAGACGGCGCATTTTATGCTGGTGTAGTTTCCTGTTATCTCAAGGATTAGCAGACAGCATTTTATTTTGAAAGTGAGGAACAACTCTTTAGTGATGCTATCATTTTTATATCCGCATCAGAATACGTCTCAGTCATTTTCTGTATACCGTAATTTAATCCCTGGTAAATATGAGTAGCGTCCATTATTTTTTATATAAGATCACTTCAAATATTTCTACATGGGAAACATTTCTTTCTAAGAAATAAGAAAAACATAGGATCATGTAAAAATAAGATGGAATAACATTTAGTCTTTTATAACGTGAAACATTTTCACACAAAAATTCTAATTTTGCAAAGAAAACCACATATTTAAAACTGCAAAATTCAAATGCATGAAGTGTAATCTAATGTACACATATAAGGGTTAAATTATTTGGTGTTTTGGACCTGATCTTTATACCAGGTTCTGAAATGCTCCCAACAAAATGCTGCAATTTTAATTTTAGAGCTAGGACTATGACGAAATTCTTTATGCAGAGAAAGCTAAAAGTTCATCTTATATAGAACATCTTATGAATGCATATATTTACCTGTTTTAGCAATTCCTGTTTTAAAAACTGTTCCTGCCATAGATTTTAAAAAAATCAAATATCTACACTTTTTATAGCAAGTCATATTCCCTTGGTACTTGGATGATTTATTGAATTGCATGTGGATTAGAATTACTCTCAATTTTGGACTTCCGGTGGCGCCTTCCTCGTCGGCGGCGGGCTCCTCCATGCCCGCCGGCATCCCGCCGCGTTAGAGCCGCCTTACAGCTGGCAGGCGGCTCGAACAACCTGCTCCTCAGCGGGAGGAGCAGGCAGAGCTCCTGGGGGTGAGGCAGGGCCCCCTGAGTCGCCCCAGGATCGTTTCGTTTGTCCTGGGGAGGGCTCAGAAGGATGGCCCCCTCCATACCTCCAGAGAAGCTCCGCGACGGGACTGTCCTCCGCTAAGCAATTAGCGGAGCCAGACGCTGGAAGCAACACCACAGCGTCTATGGAGTAAGCTGAATAAGAAAGAAGCAAAAGAAAAGAAAAGAAAGAAGCAAAGATGAAGCAAGTATGGATTTTTAAAACTGATTTTTCTACTGATTTTTTGGAAGAGTAACGAGAGGAGGGGGGAAGGAGAGGAAGAGA
Source organism: Masticophis lateralis (assembly GCA_030761175.1). Taxonomy (NCBI): domain Eukaryota; kingdom Metazoa; phylum Chordata; class Lepidosauria; order Squamata; family Colubridae; genus Masticophis; species Masticophis lateralis. The sequence goes on from JAUDYJ010000002.1 coordinate 165,973,093, forward strand.
AGTGAAAGTTCCTAAGAAAGTTTTTTTTTTAAAAATGGCGACTGGTCTTAATTGAAAGAATGCCAGAGTGATTGAAAACGGAAGCTTTGAAATGAATGCCTTCCTATGGGAGAGTCACTTAAAGTAAACAGAATTTTTTTTTTTTCTCTCTCTTCCCTTTTTTCTTGGATATCTTTTTTAAAGTAAAGTATGGCAAAGTGAAGTAGTATACTAAAGCCATTTAAAGTAAAATAAAGATGACTAAAGGAAGGGGGGGCTCCCCCTTGAGCCAGTTAAAGAATAAAGCTGAGATGATGCAATTGTCTGGATTGGCAGAAGGGGACTTAAAAGAACTTATAACAACTCCTTTATTGAGTGTAGTTGACAAAATTAAAAACTCACAGAAGAATCTTGTGGATTTGATTGTTGGAAAGCATGACCAATTAAGTCAAACTATTGTTAAAGTAATTTCAGACCTTTCAAATGTGGTGATTGAAATGGAGGAGAAAGTAACTGAAATTAGCAGTGAAATTGGCTCCCAGATTCAAGAAATACAAGAAAGGTTTGTGAAAGCTGAGATTAGTAATCAGACTACACAGAATGATATTATCATGCTTCAAATTAAAACTATGGCCTCTGCTATTAGAGTAAGAGGTATTAAAGAAAACCAGAGAGATTTAAAAGCAACTATTGCAAAGCTTCTTGCTGAACTACTAGAGCTTGAGGATGAGATAATTCTTGGTTGTATAGAGAAAGCTTACAGAGTCAACTCACGAGTAGCCAAACAAAGGAACTTATCCAGAGATGTTGTTGTCTACTTTACTGATAAAAGGTTGAGAGATGACATCTTACAAAGGTCCTACTCTGCCAGAGTGCAAGTAGAAGGTGAACAAATTAATATTTTTAAAGAATTACCATCGAAGGTTTTAAAGAAAAGGAAAGAATTTGCTTTCTTAACTAAAGAATTGAAGAAAAGTAATATCCCATTTAGATGGGACTTACCAGCCGGTATAATTTTTAGATATCACGGAGTGAGATATTGCTTGAATACTATTGAAAAAGCGGAACATTTTTATAAAAATATTTTTAAGGGAGCTTCGAAAGACCTTAAGAATAAGAAACAAGAAAGAGAGCTTGTAAAAGGTAAACAGAAGGATGAGACTCAAAGAATGAATCAAAGAATGTTAAAAGAACAAGGAGCGCAATCTGGTTTCTTGGAGGATCTTACTATGGACTTCTCAGATGGGAAAATAAACTACATCAGTGAACCTAATCTAGGAGCACTGGACCTTGAACTGCTGGAGCAAGATTCAAGAAATACTATTATTCAAGATGATCAGCAGCAGAGGTCCAATGCTCCGCAAGAAAAGGATGGTGATATCGAACAGCAGGAACCAGATTCTAACGAGGAAATTCGAGAGTTAACTAATGAGTGTCTTAAAGTCCTTCATCAGATGCAGTTGTTATCAGAAAGCTTGGACAATCTTGGATACCGGTTATAAAATTCCTAAAGTTTATATGGATTTGGATTTATGGATTATAAAGTCTTCATCCTGACTTGGAGTTTCTTTTTTTTATTCTGAATTGGATTTAACATCTTGAGCAAGTTTAACAGAGGGCTGCAATGGTAGCAGCATTCTGTGATTATCCGATTATAGTTTTTCTTTTGGAACTAGCAGCGTTCTGTGATTATCCTATTATAGTTTTTTTTGGAACTTACAATCTAAGAGGAAGGAATGGAAATGAAAATATCTCACAACCAGAAGGAGTGAATAATAACGGGTGGCAGGATTTGAAATAGTTGTTATAAGAACATCTGGGAATGCAGCTGCTAGAACTTTTTTTTCTTTTTGATTTTTTTGTCATTAAGGTTTGGTGGAGCTGCATTGGGGTTTTTTTTTTTTTTTATGTCGTAATAGAATACGTTAGTTTGAATGTTTCTACCTGGAGGAGTGAATATCTTCGTGGTTGGATGTTATCTATATAGTAGCAGTGTTTTGTGATTACCCTATCATGGTTTTTTTTGGAAATTATTATCTAAGAGGAAAGAATGGAAATGAAAACGTCTTACAACCAAGAGTGGATAACAAAGGGTGGCAGGATTTGAAACAGTTTTTACAAGAACATTTGGATGCAGTCTCAAGGATTTCTATTTCCCTTTTTTTCTTATTCTTTTGTTAAGGCTTGGTGGAGCTGCATTGGGGTTTTTCTTTTTTGCTGAAATAGAATACGTTAGCCTGAATGATTCTACCTACAGGAGTGAACATCTTCTTGGTTGGATGTTATTCATATAAAGTCACACGGGGGGTTTATATGGAATGTTTTGTTTTACTGATGGGGGCAGACAGAAGATGAAGAGTATCGCAATTGGATATAGGTGAAGAAAGAAGAATTAACTTCAATCAGGAAGAAGAGAAGACTGTAATTCGAGTTATGGAAAATTATAATAATATATGTATGATTATATTATATTGCATGTTTTTTCCCTGAAGGGGGGATTTTAGTGTTTTTGAATTAGGGGGAGTAGTTCGGATTAAACTAGCTGGCATTATCTAATATGAATAAGTAAGGTATAGAATTTTGGAGTGATCGAGTATGGTATAGGATTAGTAATGTTAGTAATGTTTTTCTTATTTTATTTTATTTTTTTCTTCTTTTTGTTTCTAAATTGGCTTAAATATTATAATGGCTATTCTTTTTTGGTGCCTTCTTTTATTATAATATTGTTAATTTTAGACAGATATTCATGTTTATAGGTTTCTCTTTGTATTATTTCATTTTATTTTATTTTTTTTCTTTCATCTTTTTTTTTTTTTTTTTAATTCTTTTCTTTCTCTCTTTTCTCTTCCTCTCAACTTAGATCAGAATAGAATTGAGTATATAATAGTATTTGTTTTTCTGGCTGTTAAAAATTTTCGTTGTTGTTTTTCTTTTTAAGAAATATGCAGCGGAAGTCAGGGGTGGGATGGGGAGGGAGGGGCTGGGGTTGGGGGGAGGTTGGAGGGGATGGGAGGGGGGGTGGGGGTAGGGGTGAAAAAAGGGGGAAAAATTTTTTTATTGTAATTAAAAAGAATTACTCTCAATTTTGATCATGCTCTTCAATCTAGATGTCTAGTTTCCCCTGTAAATAGTCTAGATGAGAGTCAATGTGGCATTTTTGATTAGAGAGTTATATTGAAACTAGACATGGTAGCAGTCTTTTAATACTTAAGGAACTGTCACAGAGAAGGGGCCCACCTATTTTCCAAAGTACCTGAGGGCAGAACAAGAAGTAACAAATGGAAGATAATTAAGAGATTCAACCTAGAATTAAAGAGAAATTTCCTGACAATGAGAAAAGTGGAAAACTGTGGGTTCTCCATCACTGAAGGTTTTAAGAAAAGATTGGATACCCATTTGTCCAGCATGATATAGGGTATTCTACTAGAGCAGACGATTGGACTAGACCTCTGAAGTCTTGCAGGGACTTCAGTTCACCAGGGAAACTTAGAAACCTGATTGTGTCCTGATAGGGAAGCAAACTGTGTTTATGATTTATTTTTTATCTTGGCTACATTTTAAAAAAAAAAAAAGATCCTTCCCCCAACACATGTCCTTGTGCCTTCTCCCCAGAGAGTTGTGCAGCCCATTTTACCTTCAAATTAACATATAGTTGTAAGCAGAAGTTTCTTTTATAGCAATTTTCATTTCCTACAATAGCACATTATTTTTTCCGTAAGTGATTGCTATTCACCCTGCTAGGTAGAGATGGACATTCCTATTTCCTTCCGAATGAAGCCTAACAGGAAATCCACACTTCCTATTTTTTTCTGTTTCAAATTGTAAAACTTGGGGAAATTTAGCAGAATTCTTAGGTTTGGAGGGCAGGGCCAGGGTGATCTCTCCCTCAAAATGACAACGGAATTGTGAAGGCAAAAAGTGACTCCCGAGGGAGTACCCGTGGCTTGAGAGGATTCCTCCAGAAATCTCGGTCCTGACCATAGAGGAGGATATTTCGTTACTGATATATCGGTGTGGACCGATGACGGCCCAGCCCAGCCCAGGTATTCATTTTGCTGGGTACTCGGGAAGGGAAACTGCAGGACTCCGACAGCTGCGGACATGCCTTCGTGTCAATGTCCGAATGACACCCGGGTTGGCGCACAACTACCGAAAAGTAAGGCTGGTGCCAAATAAAGAGGCAGCAAAAGAGATCCGCCAATAGTCCAGTTCTTTCCTTCGATCTCTCCAGGAGCGAGAAGGAAATCGGCGCGCCTCCACGTTTATTCTCCCCTCAGATCCCCGGATCCCCAAGGGCCAACCAAGCGCAGCAGGCAAACTTGGGCTGGCTCTCCCCTCCTCCAAGAGGCTGCCCGGCCGTCGACCTGGCGTTCCGCTGGGCTGCTGCCTTCTCTGTGGAGCCCGAAGGCTGTGTAGAAAAACCGTCAGGAGGGCCAGAGGCTCAGTCCCGCCCTCTCGTAGGGCAGCGCGCTGTTGTTGGTGCCTACATCGCTCCCGGCAAGCGGCGACCGACGGCGGAGCAGTGGCGGCCCAGCGTTCCCGAGGAGGCAATGGGCAAAGCGGAGATCGCGATGGTACGCGCCAGGTCTTGGGAAAGGGCGAGGGGGGCATTATTCGGCTTTGGGGCATCATCAGGTGCAACCGAAGCGTGAGGCGATGCTCTCTCGGAGGGCGGCTTGCCGGAGGAAAAGGCATTTCGACCCCTGCACCTCCTCCTCCCTTCAGGGCTTCGCCGGTTGATCTCCCGCTTCGGCCCAACTCTCAACAAGTCTCAGTCCTTATTGGGTCTTATTTTGCGACTGGTCGCCCTCAGACTCCCTGAGGATGGTGTCTGTTTATCAGTTGTCTAGCTTTTCAGAGTTTTTCCACCCTTGCTAAAGAGGCGGCCCGCTTAGTTCTCGCAGTGCCTTTTTAATTGGACTGCAGGAGCTTTATGGATCTTGTCTAAAGAACCCCCTCCCTCCCCAGTCGGGAGTCCGAAACTTAGCGAATTGAGGGACGACCTCCGTACTCTCTGGGGCTTATTTTTGTACAGAAATTCCAGTGAATGGATTACTCCGATAACAGGCAGAACTGCTGGTTTAGCCCCTTCCGGACTGATTAGGGAAAGGGAAGATTCCTCAGTATAGGAAACATTTCCCCCCTCATTGCACAAATAGTGTTTTGTCCTCCACATAAAATATTGCATAAACAATATAGAGAATGACATTAATATTAGTAATAATGTCACTAATAACACAGACAACTTTTTATTCCCACAGCAATAGCTGGTTGATGGAATGTATTGTTGGAAATGCCCAAAATTTTTGACCTCCTGTAAAGAATTAAGCATCAATCAGTATAAAGAGGAATGATTAAAATCTATCATCACCATCACCTTAAACCTAGAAACCTGGATTCAGGTCCCTTGCTTTGACTTTCTTGTAATTCACTTCAGACACAACACTTGATGATAGACTATCATCAACACTTTGTGAAATGTTGAATCCAGGGGAAAAGGGTAAAGATTTCCCTTCAATAACCAAAGGTTATTGCAGGTTATCCAAACATGCATAGCAGGAAATATATAAAGAAAAAAAGGGGGGGGGAGAACTGGGATGTGCATTAATATAACGAGGAGAAATATTTGAGAATTTGCAAAAGATTTTTTAATATTTGAGAGCAGGATCATGTTTCCTCCCCATATACATGGCGGTGCTGCCTTTATAAAAACACTTAATGTCAATATTCTTATCTGGTGTAGCAATTATTTAAAGTTGGTAATAATAGACAATCAGTATGCTTCATCTTATATATGAAAATCTGAGACAGAGAGATTGAGCAATATATTAATCAATTTAGGTATGTACTTTTATTTCATAAGCTTGTGCCTTTGTAGAGCAATTCCAGTTAATATAGAAAATAGAGATGTGTGGCTTTGAGGAGTGAAAAGAAACATACAGCAATTTCATTTCGTTGAAGTATGCCAGCATTTACTGAAACATGCCCTGCCTAGTGCCTGGCACTGGGCAGTGCACAGATGGTGGTAGTATTACATTCGTACCTCTTGCCAGACCGGTCCTGTGGCTTTCCTTTGTAGAGAATGTCAAAGAAGGTGACTGGAGTGAAACAGCAGTAACTGGATCAAGAAGAGAGGCCAAGAGGGCAGAATGTCTCTCCCAGGGCCATGTGTGTTTGTGCATTTTGGTGATGGCTTTCCCACTGAGGAGAGAATTACACTTGGATATGCACATCTGGCATGAGGGAAGCTGGTGGAATGGCTGTGTACAGATTTCATTCCAAGAGAAGAAGGAGAGACTTCTGTGATACTCCTTTCACCAAAATGAAAGACCTATTGACAAACACTTGGAAAGAAACTAGTTAGTTTCTTAGCATGTCTAAACATTGATGTAAAGGGCATATTTATTTATTTGTTTATTACATTTCTATATTTTTATATATTAAGCAGTTGATTAAACTTAACTGACATAAATATTGCTGAAATCTTCACAGTAGTGGATTGATACATTTTGAAATGAAGAACTCATTGATATTGCAAAGACCTGCTCCTAAGAATCTAACTATACACCCATTAAATGCAATATTTATATTCAGTTTCTCTGTAATTGCTCCCTACTCAGCAAGGCTAATAAAAAAAACTAAACAATAAAACAAAGCCAGCCAAATTAAGCACATTTTTAATATAATTTTGCGGTTTATGGGAATAACTACTTCTTATATATGTAGTTAACATAACATAATTTAAGATAAGCTTCACCCAACTCCATGGTATTTACTGAAGGAAAAGTTTAATTTGAACAAAGAACATAGAACCAAATATCTTAATTAACTAATCAGCTCTTAATTAAAGATCTAAACAGAGATCACAAGACTTGTGTGTCATATTTACAGTAAATTAGCCCTGATTTATTTTTACCCAGTTTTCTGTATTTGGCAAGTGCCCTAGAGCAGGGGTCCTCAACTCCTGGGCCACTGCCTGTTTGGAACTGGGCTGCTTGTGTGTGTGTGTATGTGAAGCTCCATTTGTGTGAGTGGTAGGTGCCCGCTGCTCACACAAATGGGGCTTCATGCATATGTGCATGAGTGCTTGCCACTTGCGTAAATGGAGCTGCGTGCATGGAACTATTTCCTCTTCCGCTGGTCCACAAAGCCAGAAAGGTTGGGGGATCACTGCTCCAGAGGAGATGTGTTGTCTACCTGTGGCTTCTAATGTAGCTCCATCATTTATAAGGAAAACATTACCAATAAACCTACCTCTCCATACCAAAAGGTCCTTTCTGTAGCTACATATTCAAGCACAGTTATTGTTTATATGACTAGGAATTCCAAGTCAAGAAGGTTTTTGGAAATCTGTGAAGATAGCCCCTTGATCCTTTTCCTCTGTCATCCAGAACTAAGAATGGTCTGTATCCAATGATTGCAGGAGGAAAGGCTGAAATCCATAGATCATTCAGAGGACTAACATTTAATGCTAATGGCTTCTGCTTTTTTGATCTCTCTGCTCAAGCTATCTGGTATAAGGATGGCATCTAGGACTTCAACCTGGCAGACAAATTATATGGCTAGGAGCAGTAAGTCTATACAAGAGGAGGACTCATGGTTACTCCTGCACTCCAAAGCACTCTGCTTCCAGCTGGGTCAAGATTTCACTGTTTTGAGAATGCTCCCCTGCTTTTATTTTAAAGGGAACTTTTTTCTAATCTCATTCTTACAGAAAAAGTTTCAACAAAGAAAATAGGGAAGGGAGAGGGAGAGAGAAAAAGGGGGAGGGAGGGAGAGGGAGGGAGAGAGGGAGAGGGGGAGAGAGAGAAAGAGAGGGAGAGATGAATTCTAACTGATGTTCCCCCAGCATGTCTCTTACTGCAGGCTCCTCCAGGAAACAAAGCTACATATTGAGGCAACCAGAATACCATATTTTTCGGAGTATAAGACGCACCGGATTATAAGACGCACCTATCTTTTTTGAGTTTTTTTTTAAAGTTTTTTTTTATTTTTTAGACAAACACACATACAAACATACAATGTTTCTTTGAACAGAGTATTTGGCCGGTTCACAAATTTAAACAGTGTTTAGTCATTTCAATTAAATTTACAATTTCTATATTTCCTTTTTGCCATATTTATTCCTCATCTATTTTTTTAAAAAAACAATATTACCCTTCATCCTCATCTCTAATCTTAATCAAATTCAATTTTTCCCTTCTATTCTATATTATACCCCTTCCCATTGTCTTCTATTTTTATATCCTTCCTCACATTGGTTAATTATATAATATTACAATGTTTAATACAAATTCAACATTTTAATATAAATCAATTAGTTATATAACTATATTTTTGTATATTAATCAATATGAACATGAATATTCCAATTATTTCCATGCAATCCAATTTCTTACAAATCAATTAATTATATTTACCAATAATAATAAACCAAATAATTTCCCCTTTTATGTTATTCATTTTCACATCTTAAACTCTCCCAATAACCCACATAGTTTTGCCCATATAAATCCTCCAAATCACAACTTAATCATTTCTACTTTCATCACAATATATAATTAACAATATTTCAATCATTATAATTTCTCTAATTAAATTTAAAAATATTCTAGCTGTTATCCAAGCAACAATTTAATCCTTTTTTACTTTCATCACCATATACCATTAAAGGTATTTCAATTGTTACAGTTTATATTTATTCATATTTCTAAAAAAAATAAAAAAAATAAAAACTTATCATTGTCTAGATTTCAAAAATACAAAGACAAATATTCCAATTATTATTCATTTCGTTTTTACAATCATGATTTCCCATATATTTCTTACTACTATTCATATTTCAATTCTAAATATGTATAATATTTTTCTCTTTCATTCCTTTTTCTTTTTCTCCCTTCCCATTTTTATTTTTGTCTTTTATATTCTCCTTTTTTTCTTTTGTGTTTAAAATCTTGAACTCTCCTCTTTTGCCCTAAATTTCCCATTGCTTGTACCTACCTTTTTTGGTGAGGAAAAAGAAGAAAAAGAAATTTCCCTCTGTCTCTGCCTAATTTTGCCTCGTTGCAAACAGCCTGCTTTACTTTCAGTTTCGTTTTCAGCGTAGCTTGATTAGCACAGGGAAAGAAAAAATCTGCTCCAGCAATTTACCTCTTTGCAGCAAGCAGCAGAGCCCTGCCAAAACAGCTGAGAGCAGATCAGCTGAGAGTCGGGAGGCATCTAATCAACTTGTGCTAATTAGTCTATCCTGAAGCTGAAAGGAGCTCTTTTTTCTTCCTGTTTGCTTGCAAGGAGGTAACTGCTGCGAGGCACAGGTTAAAGGGTGGGGGCCAGTGGGTGGGCAGGGCTACATTCTGTGTATAAGATGCACCTAAATTTTCACCCCCTTTTTTGAGGTAAAAAAGTGTGTCTTATACACTGAAGAATAGGTATGTGCTGTGGGATGCCTTGTTCTTACATACTATGTACATTCCTTAGCACCTGCAACTTATTTTCCAAGGAAGAATGAGGAAATTATAAAAACACAAAGCATGTCCCTCCAATCAATTACTGTATGAGTTGCATTCAGGATTAGTCAAATCCCAGGAGTATTATAAAAGGAATAGGTCCTGGCTGATGTCATAGGCATCTGCTGCTCCTTAGCAGTATAGCATGAAATAGGAGTGAGCAGACCAGAGATGAAGCAGGGAGACATTTATTTCATCTCCATAACCGTCTCTATGGATGTCATCCATTGGGATTGTGAGCATATGAGTCTGTTTGCATGTCTACACCTGATTTGAAGAGTGTGAAATCTGATGTGTTAAGAGTTCTAGAAACTGTTTAATATCTCCTAGCTCCCCCACCTCTTTGTTTTTAGAACTGGAAAAATAATGTTTTTAGGGAATAATTAGAGATACATTGGTTGGGGGGGGGGTTAAAACAATTCTTTATTTTTTTTCAGACACTTAAACATAAAATAGATAATTTCTGAATAGAGTATTAACAGAGTCAAAAGTCATACAGCTTATTTCCTCCATATTTACTATATATACTCCAATTTCTGCCAGTATTCTACTTTCTCCCTTTTATCTATTTTTTTATAAAATATATAATCAATATTACCATCCACCCTTGCCTCCTTATATTCACCTATCACATTTTTTAATCTATTGAATCCCTTTAAGCATAGTCATTCCAATATTTAATTTTTCACAATTATTTCTTTAGTATCAATTTTTCCCAAAGATAGACCAAATTTTATCCTATCTTACTACTTTATTCGTTATTTGACCCTTTTAAGTATATATTTCTTCATATTTGTTTTACATCATTTTTATCATTAATAATTTTACCATTTTACCCAAAACAATACAATTCTTCCCATTTACTTTTATAATCTCCTTTTTAAGTAAACCTAACTTCCATTTCAAAATTCAATTTTTACAGTCCCAGTATTAATATAATTTCTTTACACTTTCAGGATTACAAAATATACTCCATTTTATTCAAATACGATAATCATCAATATTACTTCTATAATTATTTATATAGCTATTATTAAAATTGTATATAATTTCCCCTCCTAAATAAATAATTTTATCTCAAATCAGTTATGTTGTCAGTTAAATTCAATTTTAACAATCCCAATATTTTTAATTTTATTCATTTCCATTTCATTTAAATTTCAATATTTTAATCCCTTAAATATATCCACCACCAGAAACAATAATTTCTCCTCTTACCTTCCTTGTTTCCCCATTGTTAATCCCGATGTAATCATTCAATTTTTCCCCTCTGAATTTTCTATTTTTAACATTGCTAATCCCAATGTAATCATTAAAAAAAAGCATTTCTCGCCTAGATTGCCCTCTAATCTCATCTGATCTATTCCCCTTTTTTCCTCTCTGGTTCTTTTTAGCACTGCTAATCTCAGTGTAATCATTGAAACTATTATTCACTCTCTTTTTTTCATTCCTATTCCCAATGTAATCATTTAATTTTTCATCACTGTCTTTGTCTTCAGTGTTATTTTCTTGCTTCTTCTTAGTAGCTTGTTCATCCTGTTGACTATGCTCCAGAAAATTTCTTGATTTTTCTCTGTCAACATCAAATGATAAGTGTACAATTTGAACCATCTTGATTAGTTCTTGCCACATTTTGATGTTCTAGTTACTTTTTAACTTCAATTTGAAGTTTGTTGTTTTCCACCTCTTGTATTATCAGTGTTCAGTTATTGAAAAGATAAACAAATCCTCCTTACAAACTCTCACAACTCATTCCTCAAGGACGCAGTAGATTTCCCATATTTAGTGTTCGATTTAGTACTTTTTTTTCTGCCAGTAGATGGCTCTCTAGAATTCACAAGTTCCAAATCAACAATTTAACAAAGTATCCAGTTTTGTATATTAAATCCAATTAACTTTCTTTCTTCCTCTTCTAAGTTTTTTATATTTTCCAATTTCCAACTTTACACTCCAGTTCAAGTTCAATTTAAAATCTTTAACAGGGCTTTTCTATTATGGGTTTTTCTTTATTTTTTAATCTTCCTTTAAAGTTCAAAATTTTCCTTGCAGTTTATATCCAATCCTATCCTAAAGGTATTTTCTTTTGGGTTTCTTTTTCTTATAATAAATTTAGTCTCTCCAAATTCAGTATCCACATTTAAAATTTAAACATCAAACTCCATTTTGGGCTTTAGTGTTTTTTACTTCCGCTTTCTCCCTTAATTAACTTCCCCTGACGCTATTTAGCTGCTGTTTCCATGCTGGGATAGCTTTAAAAATTTCCAGTTTTTTTTCTTTATTACCTGGAGTTGGCCAATTGCTCACCTGGTACCAATACTCTGTCCAGATCTTCGCTCCTACACAATTCTTATTCCTGATGCCCCGTTTCATGGCGGTCGCAATGGCCATTGCCCCCCACCATCAGGTCAAAGAGTTTTCTCTGACTTTCCGAGGAGCTTGCCTGTTCCTCTTTAGCCATCTGAGATGCCTCTCCTTCTTCACTGTCCCTACAGGACGGTTCCAGTCTGAAGACCCCCTGACAGCGGTTCGTCTGGCTGAGTTTTCACCAGGCTTGTCAGAGCCTGGTTGTCAACTTGCAAAGCTTTCAAGTTGCCATAAGCAGGAAGGAGGGAGAACTGATATTGCTGATTGATTTCCCTACCTGAAGCTACATTCCATACATGCTTTCTTTCTGCAATCAGAAGAAGGGTGTTGGATTTCACAGCCAGCCAAAGTAGTTAATTGGAGAATGTGATTTATGACATGGCCAGGGAGGAGGGGAGAGACAGAGTCATAGGGAAATGTAAATCTATGTGAGATTAGTTCTAACTGCATCGGAATATTGCCGAAATGGTGCTCCTAACAAATGACTGTATTTCTTTTGAAGTTTGGCTCATGGCTCATGAATTAATTAGGGCATCTTTCAGAAACTTCACAGACAGTTAGAACTAATTTTTAAAATCTATCAAGATTACCAGGTTTCCTGAATCCTGGACTCTCCAATCACTCCCTAATATCTGGGTACTGGGAGGGAAAATCAGGCAACAATGACCGAAGACGGGCTATCTGAAGAGAGTCTAATTGCAGCCAGAGTGCAGCCTCCCTCAGACATCAAAGCTGAGATGCCTGCTCCAATGGCGGAAGCAAGGAAAAATGAGTATTGATGGGAATTAATCCCCAAAGCAGCTGAGATTGAATTCCCTCATCCCAATGCCCGGGAAAAGGGGAAGCCCCTGAGTGAGCTGGGAAGAGTGGAGTGGAGGTTGAACTGGAAACAAGCCAGGCTCCCAAAGTCCCTGAGGAGTTCCAGAGAGCAGCCAAGGGAGGAATTTGACTTGGCCACCCTTCCCGATGAGGGGCCGTCATGCAGGCCAAAGGAGAGGGGAGGAGCAGTGAATCCCTTTGAAGTGAGGAGAAGCAGACAGGAACACAGCCCCCCTTCACCACCCATCAGAAGGAGGCTGCAACCAGTGTCTTTTCCATGCAGCAGGCAGGCTGCCCAGGGCAGACAAACCCCTCTCTCCCTCCAACTAGAGCTGAGGAAGAGGGACAGCTACATCAAATGCAAGCATACAGAGGCCAACAAGGGGAGAGAGGAGCAGTGCTGAATGAAGTGCCCCAGTTCAGAGGAAAGTTTGATGGGGACTCAGACCAGCTAGCTCTATTCCTTGACTCAGCTGAGATCCACCTAGAATGTTATGGACACCTCTACCCATCCCCCAGAGTCATGGTGAATACCATTGCAGAGGGGCTAGAGGGGGAAGCAAGGGAATGGCTAGCAGCCGTCCACAAGAGGACAGCACCCAAACTGCAAGATGTAGACAACTTCCTATGACTGTTAGAGGCCAGATTCAAGGAGGCAGAGGAAGACCCATATGCAGAGGATGAGCTCAGCTATCTAAAGCAGAGAAGTCGTCCCATTAAAGAGCATATCCGTGAATTTAGAAAAGTCATTGGGAGGCTACCTCCTTTGCCAGAGTGGTTGCTAGTGCACTTTTTCAGAACAAGCCTGGACAATCAAATTGCCTGGGTAATTGCTTACTTGGACGTCCCAAACCAGCTCTCTGAGTGGTTCCGAATAGCAATAAAAGTCAACAGTAGATTGTGTGCCAACAACATGAGAGAGCAACCAGACATGAAAGAGAGGGGGCAACCTGACCTGAAACCGCCCAGTCAATGGGGAACCACAGCACCATGGCAGACCCTGAAACCAGCCCTCTTCCAAGGCCTGCTGAAGTGCTACAGATGTGGGGGGAAGGGCCACATGGTATCTCTGTGCACGACCCCAGCCCCAAGGCCTAGGCCAGAGCCACCACCCAGGACACAGCTGGAACGAGGCCCCAAATGAGCTACCAACACATCCTGGAGGGCCATCCAGGCTGAAGAGGTCCCTTCCCACGCAGCCAAAGCGGGCGGGGGGACACCAGGCAACGATGATCAGTTGCCAGAATTCTATAATAGCAAGAACAAGGGCGAAAACGACCCAATGGTGAGGGGACCAGTCCACCCTTTCATTTTCCCAATACGCCTCCCAGCCCCAAAAATGGGGACCCAGGGGGCCTTTCAAGCCCTGATAGACTCAGGCTGCACTAGATGCTTGATCAACCTAACCACAGTCCTGAAACTGGGGATCAGAGCAAAAAGCCTGACCCACCCAATCCAGCTCAAACAGATTGATGGGTCCCTAATGGGAGGCGCCTATGCCACTCACCTGACCGAACCAGTGAGGCTAGAGCTAGTGGATCACTGGGAAGTAGTTCAATTCGTAATAGCCCCCAAAATGACAGATCCAGTCATACTGGGACTCTCCTGGCTAGACAAGTGGGGACCAACCATCTGGTGGCAAGGGATTACCCACAGACTGAGAATAGCAAGGGGGCCCCAACACCTTCTACACCACTGAGCAGAAACACCGCCCATGCAGGGGACCTTCCAAAAGAGCACACAGAACAACTGGCAGCCACATCCAACAAAACCCCAGAGACCGAACAGATGCTGAGGGAATATCAGGACCTCGCAAAAGTATTCAGCAAGGCCGAGTGCAACGTCCTGCCTCCCCACCGTGGGCAGATTGCGCCATTGAAATCATCCCTGGGGCAAAACTACCCAAGCCCAAACTGTATGCCATGACACCCCGGGAAATGCAAGAAATGCGCAAAACATAGACAAAAACCTAGAAAGGGGATTCATCGAGCCAGCCAAACCACGGGTCACGGCGCCAGTCATCTTCAAAGAAAAAAAAAGATAGAACTATGAGATTGTTTATGGACTTTTGAGGAATCAATGCCATGTGTGTACACAACCTATACACAACCTCCCTTCCCGCTCATGAAGGACATGCTATCTCACTTGGCCAAAGGAAAAGTCTTCACCAAACTAGACCTCAGAGAAGCATACTACCGAATATGCATCAGGGAGGGAGATGAGTGGAAAACAGTGTTCAACTGCCCCCTAGGAGCTTCCAATTCAAAGTGATGCCTTTTGGACTGCAGGGAGCCCCAGCGGTGTTCATGCAATTAATAAATGAGGTGCTGCATGAGCACCTCTACAAGTGGGTTCTCGTGTACCTAGATGATACCCTCATTTTACACCGAGTCCATGGGCAACCATGTACCACTTGTCTGCCAAGTACTGGAAAAACTTCTGGCAGCCAACCTGTATGTCAACTGTCAAAATGCGAGTTCCACCATGCATGGCTAGACTACCTGGGTTATCAAGTGTCAAATGAGGGAATAGAGATGGATCCAGACAAAGTGCAAGCCGTCCTAGGCTGGCAACCCTCTTGCACCCATAGACAGCTACAAAGCTTCCTAGGGTTCGCGAACTTTTACAGGCAATTCATCCCCTCCTTTGCAAAGATTGCTAAACCCATGATGGACCTCCTAAAGACAGGGAGCCCAGGAACAAAACCCCACCTGGGACAACTTCTACAGTGGGACCTAACCTGCCAAGAGGCATTTGAAACACTAAAAGAAATATTTGTGAAGGAACCTGTGCTGAAGCATCCTGATCCTGAACAACCCTTTGTCATCCAAGCAGATGCCAGTGACGTAGCAGTAGGAGCAGTGCTACTCCAAAGAAATAGTAAAGGAAATCTACAACCCTGCGCCTACACCTCCCACAAACTCACAGACACAGAGAGACAATGGGCAGCATGGGAAAAGGAGGCATTTGCAATGAGATGGGCACTGCTAACCTGGCAACACCTGCTGGAAGGGGGCCAGAAACCGTTCGAAGTCTGGACTGACCACAAAAACCTG
Organism: Masticophis lateralis; assembly: GCA_030761175.1. Lineage (NCBI taxonomy): Eukaryota > Metazoa > Chordata > Lepidosauria > Squamata > Colubridae > Masticophis > Masticophis lateralis. The sequence goes on from JAUDYJ010000002.1 coordinate 165,988,817, forward strand.
GAGGCCCTCAGGACCAAGCAAGTCCATTGGGCTCAATACTTCAACTGTTTTGACTTTGTGCTAAAGCACATTCCAGGGGGGAGGAACTTTCTAGCTGATGCCCTCTCCCGCATGCCCCAGTACAAATGTGAGCGGGAGCAGGTAGTGGATGCCATCGTTCCCCTTACCCAAATAGCGGGCCAAGTCACCACGAGACAACAACGCCGGCATGACTGACCAACAAGCAATCTAACGGCAAAACTCAAAACTGAACTGCTGGCAGACCCCTGGTTCCGAGACAATCAACACATCCTGACAAAAAGGGATGATCTCGCATGGAATGGAACAAAGCTCTATGTCCCAGAATCCCTATGCACCCTGATCCTCCAGAGGAGCCATGACGTTAAACCGGCAGGCCACTTTGGATTCCTAAAGACTTTACACTTAGCACAGAGGCAGTTCTGGTGGCCCAGCATAAAGAAAGACGTGGACAGTTATGTAAAAAGTTGCACCATCTGCGTCATGATGAAGAAGCGACCAGGAAAACCCTCCAGACTGCTACAATCAGTAGCAGAGCCAACAAGACCATAGGAGGAGATTGCAATAGACTTTATAGTGGAGTTGCCGAAAAGTGGGGGAAACACGATGATCTGGACTGTAATAGATTTATTTTCCAAACAGACGCACTTCATACCCTGCAGCGGACTACCCTCAGCCCACCAGTTGGCCAAACTGTTCCTGAAACACATCTACCACCTTCATGGAGTACCAAGGAGAGTTATCTCTGATAGAGGGGTCCAGTTCACGGCTAAGTTCTGGAGGGAGTTCCTACGATCCATTGGGTCATCCCAGGGCCTTAAGGTATCTATGAATAAGTACATTATGATCAGATTGCCTCACTGATTTGTAATTTTTCAAAATATACTGCAACAAAGAAGATTTTAAAACATTTTAATTTTTATTTCAATTTTTGACAAAATACATTTTTCTAAAAATATCTCACCATTAAATATATATTATCTTTATGTAGGTCTTGGTACATATTTTTTAAAGTTTTATTGGATTTTTATTTTTAAATATACATCAATATCAATACATGAACAGTGTGGCCTCTGGGCATAATTTATTTTGATAGAAACAGCAATGATGATGATAATAATAATAGTTGTTATATTAATCAAATTTATATTATCTTAGTATTTATATACATGATTGTTTTAGAGTAGTTATTCACTATTTCAATGTTCCATTTTAATGCCAGTGATATTATTAAGCATACATAGTATTACCATCTTTCAACCTATAATCTTTCCATCTAATTATTACTTATATTCTATTATGTGGAAATTATATCTGCTAATATTCCCCCTAGTTCCTATTTCTACCTCAATTCTAACTTCTAGTCAGGCCACTATTACTAATCCTAGAGCTAATACACTTGTTTATATTAAGGCATAGTCCTTCATTATTTGGTTGTCCGAAGTCACAGTATGCCATTCAAGTACCAGTTATCCTATTATTTAAACATACCTAGTAATACCATCTTTCAACCTCCAATATTTCCATTTAATTATTGCTTTATATAAAAGTGTGTATTCTTATTTCTACCTCTGTTCTAGTTTTTAAACAGACCATCATTATGGTCTGATTCCTTTCTATCCATCCTCTCTTAAAGTTTTAATACTTCAATTTTTATTCGTTTTTTGGCTTGCTCCCTTGGATCTTTGTCTCTATCAGCATCTGTGTCTTCACCATTCAGTCTGAATATTTCTCCCATCTCTATCCTCCTAAACTACCAGGTCTCCAGAGTATCGACCGAAACCCCATCTACCTTTCAAAAGTAACTTCCAGGTTATCCGATTCCATTTTTAACCCTCATAAACAATTTTTCATTTGGTTTATTTAATCAGTCATTATTATCTTTATCGTCCTCTCCTTCTCATCTTCTTGCTTTGTTTGCTAGTTTGTCTGTTCTATCTTTTCCTCCATTCTTTTTGCTGTCTCCTCTCTTCCCTGGGCTCTTTGATCTTCATTCATTATCAGTTGTAGCATATTTTCTATTTTCCTATTTATGTTTTGCTAATGCAAGACATTCTTTATCTCTCTGTGATTCTTTGTTATAGTACCCCTAATGCTTTGAAACATCAATTCCATTTCTCTTGAAATCTCACTCATTTCCCCCTGATGGAGTATCTTGTCTTATTTTAATAAGTCCCGCTCTTACTCAAGTCCAAAAACAATATATTTAAGTCCAATGTTGCTCCTCCAAAAGTTCAATAATCATAGTTCTTTACATCTCAGGATTATTAATCAGTTCCATTTAAGTAGTCCAGGCAGCTTCCACAAATTAAGAGTCAGTTTACTTTACTTAAGGGTCTTCCTTATTCTTACAATAGAGTTTCCAGTAATCATAAAGTAGATAGTTATAGAACAGTAAGTATCACCACACTTCTCCAGATAAATGTTGTTTATTTCTCTTATCAAAAATTTTCCTAATCTTATAGGGGTATGGTATATTTCCCATTTGCTAGTAGATGGCGCCCTCAGCTTAGCTTTCAGAGTTGTTTCAAATCTGATAAATTGATTAATCCAAATTTAGTTCAATTTATGGAAGCAAAGTCAAGTAGATTCAATTAGATAGTTCCAGCATTTTATAATGGCTTTCCAAAACAATGCCTACTAAGTTTAAAATCCAATGTTTTATGTTTTAAAAGATCTTTAGCTTTTCTCCCCTTAGTTCCTTTCTTTTGGGCCTAGGATTTTTCTCTCTATGGTTGTTCACTGCTTTAAGAAATAGTTCTAAGAGTCTCTTTTCCTGGATTTTCCTCTCTTTTTTTCTTTTAAGTTTAGGTCTAAATAAAAAAGGAATCTTATCACCCAGCTCCAGTCACTGTTCATCTACACTGCTCCTGCACATTTCTTTGTTGCCTTGGCTGTCCCATCTTCATGGTAGCCATAATGACTGTCTCTTCTCATCATGGATGAGAGGGAAGAAGCCCTGGGTCAAGCAGGAGAGTTGCTGCTCTCTACGATCTGCAGGGCGCATCTCTTTTCTTCACCACCCCTACAGGGTGGCTTTAGCTGCTTTCAGAGTCCTCCAATGGGAAGAACTCGGCACGGGAGCCCAGAGACCCACTCCTCACATCTGATCTCGCTGTGACATCAGCCGAAAGTCCCCCGGTGCATATTTTTGATTAAGAACCACTTCATAATATTTGGAGACATATGAAATCCAAAGGTTAATTCCGTTTAATCTGCATGTTCACTTAGGAGGTGCAGGTCAGGTCATTGGCTTCCAAAGATAGACTCATCACAGTTTCATAGAGGGCCCTTTTCCTAAGTGGCAAATCTTATTCATAAACAGATCTCTAGGTTTATTTATGGCTTAGCTTTTGCCACAATGTGCTGAAAATGACTAAGCCTAATAAAAAATATAGTACTCTTTATGTTATAACAATTGGGAGTGAAATGTGTTTGGGTTTCTTAACCCTTTTCACAAAATATACATTTATCAGTCCAACAGATGAGGCTGTCTAATTTCACTGAGTTGGTTTCCTGCTGTTTAAGACTTTAAGACTTTCATTATGACCTTTTGCAACTCACCTTTGCCTTTTCTTCCCCCCGGTGGACCAACACATCACCTGTCATTTTTAAGAATAATTTCTAAGAATATTAATTAATTTCTAAGAATACCTCTGGGGTTTACATAGGAACAGAAGAATTCTTGAAAACAAAGTTGGAAGCTAATGCATTCTCTAGCTTATTCCTTATCTTTCACTAGACGCCCCTACAACCATGGGGAGAAGAGACTGAAGATGGAGCCATCTATAGCATCACCCTTGAGCGAGTCAAGGTAGAGCCTGCAGTCAGTGGAGCATCTTCCTTGGTAGGTTCTGTTATCATTCAAAGAAGAACGAGGCCTCTCCTCTTTTATCACAAGGGAAAGAAATAGGGGCAGGTCAGGAGAAAAAAGTAGTTCACTGAACGTGAGGCATTTTTTGTGCAGTTAGTCTTAATTTAATTATTTTGAAAAGTTTTTCATTTCATTGAAGTGATGGAACCTATCCCTAGGTTTAATGTTAGCTAGAGGAAAGGGCACTTAGTGGTCAATGGCCCCGATGGCTACATGATACTGACAGTATCTGATGCAACCTACAGCTCAATAGCAGTTACCAGAAAAGTGATGCTGCCTTCTTATAATACTTTGGACTTCTAAGGCCCCAATGATCCTGCACTCAGAGCAGAGAATGCTGGGCTAGATGGGCCTTTGAACTGATCATGATGACTCCTTGAACACAAGCATGCGGTTTTCTTGGCAGCAGTATAAAAATGGGTGTCTTTGTCTTCTGCTGATAAGACCCTGAGATATGCTGATGGTCTCCTACTAAAGTACAATGTCCCATTCTGCTTAACCCTTTCAGATCAGTCAGAGAACCCACCATTTACTTTGGCGAGCTTCAAATGTATACTTTTGATTTATTTATATGCAAGAGCAGTGTTGTTGTGCGATTTACCATTTATCTCATGGCTATCCCTTTTCCAGAAGGAGCATCCAGAAACATCAGAATGTCCTTTTGTCCAGTACCGTACTTGCAAGAGGCGCACATTGCGGGCTGCCACACTTCCCCAACTAGTGAAATGGCTTCTGACAGCCAACAAGGAGGGTGACCTCGACTACACATCTAGCTTCCTGGCTACCTATCAAGCCTTTGCTACTCTCATGCAGGTGTTGGAATTGCTGCTGCCTCTGGGACCAGACAAGTGAGCCACTGAGAAAGAGTGGATGGTGTACATGTGGAGAACACAGGAGGCTCCCAAATCAGACCTCCAAGGAAGGTTTGAATTAGGAACTTGGCAGAACAGAAAGAGAGAGTATTCTGCTGCTGCTTCTGGCAGCTTCCCTGTAAATAGACACTTTCACACTAGCATAGTTCAGTGTAGCTTCATAAAAAACTAAATATTGACTAAATAAATTGACTAAAGAATATCAAGAAACAGCTGGCAGTAAAAGACAACATGATTGAAGGACAAATCAGTCCTAAATGTTCAGTTAGAGAGCATAATCCACTAGGATTCTTTTGATTTATCATGTTGCGAGAATCCACTTTGTTTGTTTGTTTGTTTGACATGTTTACCGCTTATCTCACTGCAGAGGCGACTCTGTGTAGGCTTACAAACATTATCTTTGATTCATCCTTATTTTTGAGATCTCAACTCCTAGAATTCTTAGCAATAGCCATACTGAGTGGAGAATTCTCCACACATATGGAGGGAATGCAGATTGAGAAAAGGTGATTTATGCATAAATCATTTTGTGGACCCTTACAAACAATTCCACCTAGTGGTTAATCCAAGAGTTGCAAATGATTTCTTGTATCAAAAACTAGCCCCGAGCCACTAGTTCTATCTGCTCTAAGTCTAAATTATGATGCTCAAGAGGGGATAAGTGATAAAACTCCTGCCACAGCAAAAAGATGCTCTACAGTAATTAAGACTTTTTTAAAAAAGGAAGAATGTTCTGTCTTTGACAGTGTGATTGAGTAGTAAAAGGAAATATTTCCAGGAGGAGGAACATAAGCATTGTTATTTAAACAATAACAATGTTTAAAAATCTCCTTTCATGTCTTTGGAAAAAAGGGAGGTTCTTATCAGAGGAGGGTATGCATTACAGGTAATCTTCAATTTACAAGCATCTGTTTAACAAGCCTTTGAAGTTACAACATAACTGAAAAGTCATTTACAATCTATCTTCACACTTACAATAGCTGCAGCATCCTCACAGTCACAAGATCAAAATTTGGGTGCTTGGCAATAGGCATGTGATCACCATTTCTGACCTTCAGAGTCAGTTTCTGACAAGCAAAGTCAATTGGGGAAGTTGGATTTGCTTAATGACCACATTAACCACTTGACAATTGAAGTGATTCACTTAACAACCATGGCAAAAATGTTGTAAAAATGAATTAAACTCACTTAACAATTGCCTTACTTAGCAATTGAAATTTTGGCCCCAATTGTGAAAGTTGAGGTTGATCTCTACGTACCAATGGAATGTGAACCTTGATATGGGAGAGGGAACTTTATTGAGTGACATGATTAGAGTAAAGTAGGGACAGTTGAAGGCCAGGAGTGGCTTGTGTGGAACAAGAGTATCCCCATGGCTTGGGGTGAGTGTGGGTCAGGAGCTGATTGTATTTCTTTTCTGATTGTAGGGCAGTACTCCATCTATTGGAACAGTGGCTACAGCATCACCCTGAGGATTTCTGGGAACCTCCAGAGTACCTTAATCTGCACAAAATATTGTGTTTCCTTCATCAATCTGCTCCTAACTCCCCAGTGTGTGCTTTGGCAAAGGGATTGCTACAAGCCCACAAAGAAAAGGAGGCAGATGGTAAGAATGATTTAGGACCAAAATTGCCAAGCATGACCTAACTTCTCAGAGTTTCCTATTTTGGATCCATCCATTCTGACTTCTGCCCCCATCAATATGCTACTGTTCTCATGTGGAGGTGTTATTTTCATATCCCATGCATCTGACATGCCTGGTTTGTTCCAGTTCCCTGAAGCCCAAACCCAGTTCCTCACTGGCTAAATTAATTCAAATTAATTGACACATACCAGCTATGCTCGGGTATGCCTGCCTGCCCATACAGAAATGTGTAATGCCTGCCCATACATATGTAACTGCACTGATATTTTTGGCAATAGCCCTTTTGTTTCCAACAGATGCTATCATCCAACAACACCAGTTTGGGAACAGAAGCACCAAAATTTGTGGTTCAAATAAATAGCAATAGCATTTAGACTTCTATACCACTTTACAGTGCTTGACAGCCTTCTCTAAGAGGTTTACAGTGTCAGCCTATTGCCCCCAACAATCTGGGTCCTCATTTTACCAATCTTGGAAAGATGGAAGGAAAGATGGATGGAGTCAACCTTGAGCTGGTGAGAATCGAATACCTGAACTGCTGACAGCTGGCAGTCAGCAGAAGTAGCCTGCAGTACTGCATTCTAACCACTGCACTACCACATCTCTTAATAAATATATGTGTTAGTGGTACATATGCAACATTATTTAAAATGGATCAAATTATAGCCTGTGCACTCAAATCAACATGGTTGCACAGATTTTGCAAAAGTCTCTCAGCTCAAAGGAACAGAATATGGTGTCTGCCTTCTCACATGTGTAATCCGAGGAGGGGACAGACACCAGGTTAGTCTGAGCTGAAATTATCTATTTGCCCTTCTGCTTATCAACCCAGGGCATCATCTAGCTCACACTTAGCCTCTTTTGAAATTGCTATTATTAGTCTTTCTACAACAGGCTTTTCTAAACTGGTGCCTCTCAAATGCTGAGGCTAAAACTCCCATCATCTCAGCCCATCATCTAGTGATGTGCTGGTACGAATAAGGAACATTATCTTGTAGTTCCCTGCTGTTAGAAGAGGTGGTAAATTAACACCTCTGGAGGACACAGAATGAGGTGGTAAAATTTTGAACTGTACCTCTTTCTGTTGCAGGTGAGAAGGGGTTCAACCTGCTTTTTTTCATGTTCCTTTTTATAAAAGGCTGTCTATATGTAGCAGACTAAAACATCAGGAAAAGGTTGTTACTATGTTGGCTGGAGTTACTGAGAGCTGATTTCAACAGACCCTGGAGTTTCTCCCATCTGTGATTAAGCTTGGGGGCATTAACAATAAAGTGTAGGCAGGCTTGCTATTTCCACAAAGAAAGTTTCAAATTGCAATCCCTTTCCTTTACAGAAGCAAAAAGGCATGCACATTCACACCAGCTTAGTTATAGATGATAAGAATTGTAGTGGGCTTTAGGCAACAAGATAAAAGTTCTTTAATTCTGAATCTAGCTAGTCCTCTTGGCTTATTGGATATGCAATGGAAATATTATCCTCTGTTCTGTTCTCTAAGAAAGACCATTCTGATCCCAGGATGAAGAAAATGGCAGAAAGAGAAGCAATGGTGGCTTCCAAATCTGCCACAATCTCTGTTCCCATCAGAATGCTTGTTCAGAGGAGGAGGAGGAAATCTCTCCTACTAGAGTTGAACAGTTTGCTCCAATGAACTTGTTAATTCCAGGATAATGGAATTGTAAACTCTGGCATTTGTCCCCTCTGGAATTTGTAAACTTTCAATATGTATTTATTCAATTTATATGGCTAGCCACTTGCCAAGTGGCTAGGTTGAAAATATCAAATGCAAAAGAAAATGTTAAAATAATAGAACAAAATAAAATACATTATCCTGAGAACTACACACATAATACCTATACAGCCATGGCCTGGAAGGTGATCCAAATCTTCAAGGTCTTCTTAAAGGCCAGCAGGGTTAACACCAGCCAAATTTTAGGGAGATGCTCTTCCATGGAACAGGTGCAGTGACAGAGAAGACATGCCTTCTGGCTTCCATTCAGTGATATTACTTACTTGATAGGACCTGGTGCATGCCAACCCTGTCACATATTGTACAGAAGATTCCACAACTATCCAGGCCTCGTGCCATGTAAGGCTTTATAGGTAACCACCACCAATACCTTAGATTTACACCTAGAAGCCCACTGATAATCAGTATGGCTCACACAGTAGTTGTTATATCTGGATTTACCAAAGTGCACCGATAACTATTTATCCTACTGTCTTCTGGACCAGATGTAAATTCTCAAGACATAGAATCATAGGTTGGAAGAGACCTTGGAAGACTTCTAATCCACCACCCCCCCCCCAACCAAGGCAGGAGTCATTTCAAGTCACTTCAATGGCAACCTCTATAAAGTATGTTGCATAGTCCAGATAAGAAGTAACTGTAAGTAGGACTCCTTGACCCTACTTACAGCAATTGACACCTAAGAATAAATTGTGCAAAGGCCCTCGCAGACATATTGTAGCTGTACCTGCTATTTTAACAGAAGACAGAAGTCTGCTGATTATCTGCTCATCCTGGATTGTTCTTAGATTTCATGTTTCTCTATTCTATATTCCTTAGAGTATGTACTCTAAGGAATATAGAATAGAGAAATGTGCTGCATTCTGTTCTGCTACAGAAATTAAAACTTGTCAGTACAGAACTTCAAGGAATCAATCCATGGGTACAAATAAATTAAGCAGTCAGTTTAGATATTAAATTTACCAGAATAGTATACCGTATAGCAGGGGTGTCAAATTCGATTTCATTGAGAGCCATATCAGGGTTGTGTTTGACCTCAGAGGGCCGGGGTGTTGGTGTTGGTGTGTGGCTGGGGGTGGGCATGGGTGTGGCCATAGTGGGTGTTTGACACAGGCTCAAGATGCATTTCCCCCCTTCTCTTCTTTCTTTGCACAGTTCTTTACTATAACCATTTTCCTATCTCTTCTGCCAGATATTACTGGCAAACATTTATTACTTATTTTTCATACTCCACTAAACTTTTTATTTCTAAATTTATACCCCATTGTTTAATAGTAAATTGCTTTTCCAGGCAGAAAAGCTATTTATACTATTGTATTTTTATTATTAATTGAATAAAAAGAATACAATAGCATAAATAACATGATAATACAAGATCTTAAAGCAGAGGATAGAAAATAGAAATGGCTGTCAATTATAGATTGTTGATAATAGATTAAATGAACCTACAGTATGTAAAATCCGGCATTAAACTATAATATTAAAATAGGTTGTTGCTTGACTTCTATCCAGATCAGGCACTTACTTCAGGCCATGTAATTGTAATCCAGTCCTCCTGCAGCCCTCTGCTGGCCAAAAACTGCAGAGGGTTGCTAGAGGCTGGGGAGGCCAAAAATGGGCCACGCGGGGGCCACGCAGGGCCTCCATGCAGCTTGTTTTCAGCTAGTAGGGTCCTGCTGAAGGCTGTGGAGGCTGAAAATGGGTCATGCAGGGGCCGTATGTAGACCCCTGTGGCCTATTTTGTCCAGCAGAGGCACCATGGGCCAGTCCTTTGATATTTTCAGGCCGGCCCCACAGGCCAGATTTAAGCACCCTACAGGCCACATTCGGCCTGTGGGCCTTGAGTTTGACATCTCTGCTGAATAGTGTCCTTAAAGTTCTCAATGTAGATGGATAGAGAGATGTTACATTATATGGAAGTCATGTAAAACCCCATGCATGAGGGCATGCAATCTATCTCTAGTCTATTCTGAGATCTTACAGGATGGTAGATGGCACATGTAACTGTTTGGATAGATTCTACATATTCCTTCTTGAGCCTGGTGAGTACAGGACCTGGATACTCCTAAATCTAATGTTACGTAGTCATGCAAAGGAATTCAATTCCTAATGGGAGTTTTGATCTCCATAGACTAACATGAGGGATCTAGTGATCTAGAGATGCCCTAGACATCTCTTGTTTGGATTTCTATAATGTGCTCTACATAGGGCAACTCTTGAAGAGTTTTCAGTGGGTATAAATGATACAGAATGTAGTGGTGCAGACAGTTCTGGAGGCCTCTAGGCAGTGGTGGGATTCAAGTACTGTATTTTCCTGCGTATAAGACTGCTTTCTAACACACAAAAATCTTCTCAAAAATCGAGGGTCGTCTTATACGCCGGGTCTCATTCTCCTGTAACCAGGCAGACCAGCCCATAAGGCTCTGACTAGCCTTAAATGGCTCTGAGGAGGGTCGTCTTATACGCCCAGTCGTCTTATACGCCAGAAAATACGGTAATTTAACAACCGGTTCTCTGCCCTAATGATTTCTTCTAACAACCAGTTTGCCAAACTGCTCAGAAAGTTAACAACTGGTTCTCCTGAAGTGGTGCCAACCGGCTGAATCCCACCACTGCCTCTAGGGTGGAACATGTAACACCATTGTTATACAAGCAGCATTAATTGCTGGTTTGCATCTGAATCCAATTCAAGGTGTTAGTTACCACCTTTAAAGCCCTTCATGGCATGGGACCAGATTGTCTGAGGAACCATCTCACCACAATGGGATTGGCCCACTCCAGCTGCTCCAGCAGAAGAGGCCTTCTGCAGACCCCATTGGCTCAAAAATTTCAGCTAGTGGGGTCCAAGAGAAAAGACTTCTCTGCTATGGCTCCCTTTCTCCGGAACAATTTGCCACCAGAGGTGAGATCAATCTCCACTCTTCTGGCCTTCCAGAGGGCCCTTAAAACTTGACTCTGCTAATTGGCTTAGGGTCCTGATAGGGGTCCATTATGCTGGAGGTGGTTGGTTGAGTGACAGAGAAAACCCCAACCCCCATTCTATCTGTGTTCTTGGTTTTCAGCCTTAATTGTTGTATATAATGCTTTTATATGTATGCACCTGTAAGCTGCCCAGAGTGACTTGGGGTAGTGAGACAGAGGGCATATTAATTAATTAATTAATTATTTGTGAATGATCCAAAGAGAACTTTAAAGGGCTGTTTATAATATACTCCTGAAATAAGCCACAACTGGCACATCATCTCCCAGAAGTTTGGAGGTCCTTGAGGAAGCAAATATTAAAAGCTAGTGTGGAATGAGTGTTTTTGATGCTGGCATTTTGGTCTACCGCAATGACTTTCTTACAGCCATTGCTTGAATCTTCTTTTTTCTATAGATTGCATTATTTTTCTACAGGAGGCAACTCTCCAGGGATGAGACCCTCACAGGTTATCACAGAGGCAGCTGGGACAGATGGCTGTGAGGAGATACTAGCACTGATGTCATTCTCTGTGGATGAAGTGGCTGAACAGCTGACACTGATGGATGCTGTAAGACCTGTTGGGGCCAGGGACTGAAAATAACTTGGAAAAGAAAATAGACTATGGCTATGATGAATAGGGTAGTTCTGAAACTTTTGAAGTTGGCTTGACATAGAACAGATAACCTATGTCACTTTTTACAGTCCTGGTAGGCAACCTTTTGGTGGCCATGAGCTATGTTTTATGTTGTAACAAGGGGGTACTAAGGACCATAAACTGGATGGGATGGATGTGGCTGCTGTGGAGGTGAATTTGGGATGTTCTTTGCTTTGCAATATGTCTATTGAGGCCTTGGATCTTGAAAACCTGCTCTGAAATCACTTAATGCACTGAATGGTTTTCAAATGGTGCTGAGTTCCTTCTTTCTCCTTCCGTTTTCCCAGCACCTGTTTAGAGCAGTGCTACCCTTTCACTGCCTTGGCTGCATTTGGTCCCAACGAGACAAGAAGGAGAATCAGCACATGGCTCCTAGTGTCCGTGCTACTGTGACCCAGTTTAATGCAGTCACCAGCCGTGTCATCACATCTGTGCTGGGGGATCTGGCCATGCGCATTCCCCAGCGTGCACACCTGCTGGAGAAGTGGATCCAAATTGCTGGAGTAAGTCAAGAAGAGGGTCAGAGTGAGGGCAGTGGGAAAATGAAGCAGGGCTGAGCATGGTGCTAGGGATTGCGTAGTTCATCTCTTGGGAAACTGTGAGCCAGAGATGAAGTGACTGCTCAGGTGCATTCCTTATTTGTGACTATTTCTTGGCAATGTTTACCACTAATGCCTCTTGCAACTTTTTCAACTGACATCCTTGAAAGCGTTTTCTTGTTATTTTTCTGCATGAGGTGAATTCTTCTTAATCATTATATGCTCTGAGCTTATACATTTCTGTTCCCCAAAGTAAAGGGATCCTGAATTTTCTGGATGAATATAAAAAATAGAGTGGAAAACTGAAAGCGGGAAAATTAAGCATGCTTGATGGGCACGGAATCCACATGGACAATTGCAGGGCAGGCAAGAGGAGCAAAAACATTGAGTGGGAGCTACACTGGCCAATTGTTGGTTGGCTGGAGAGAAATGGAAAAAGGGACACTTAACTAAGGCTGATTATCAGCAGGTAACCAGAACATGCAAAGATGAAGTCAAGAAAGCAAAGACTCAGAATGAACAAATACTTGTAACAAAAGTCAAAGATAATAAAGAAAGCTTCTTTCAACATATTAATAGCAAAAAAAAAAAAAAAAAACAAGTCAAGGAAACAGTAGGTCCACTAAAGAGAGAAGATGGCAAGGAAATAACAGGCTGTAGGGAGAAAGCAGAGCTGCTTAACTCGTTCTTTGCACACAAAAAGAAACTATAGCCCAATGTAAAAAAAAAAAACCTACTGTAAAAGACAAACTAGAAATACAAATTAAAATAAGCAAAAAAATGGTAAGAGAACACCTATCTGACTTTGACAAATATAAATCACCAGGATCTGACAGATTACATCCCAGAGTTCTGAAGGAGCTGGTTGTACCATATCTTTCAAAAATCCTGGAGCCCTGGGAAAGTACCTGAGGATTGGAAAAGGGCTGATATGGTTCCCATCTTCAAGAAAGAAAGAAAGAAAAACAGACCCAGGAAACTACAGACCAGTCTAACATCAGTACCTGTGAAGATCCTGGAAAAGATAATCAAGAAACAGATCTGCGAACAATTAAAAGCAAATAAAGTTATAACTAGTAGCCAGCATGGGTTTGTTAAAACAGATTCTGCCAAACCAATCTTATTTCATTCTTTGACAAAGTTACTAAATTGGTATGCCAGTGAAATACTGTGGACATCGTATACTTAGATTTCAGTAAGGCATTTGACAAAATAGACCATAACCTACTTCCTGGTAAGATAGAAAAATATGGAACAGACTACAAAGCCAAAGAATGTATAAAAGCCCACCTATCCCAACTCCATTTGTCAGCTGTCCCAGAACTGCATACTGTTGTTGGTTCTGCTCATGCAATAAACAGAGTCCTTCTTTCCAATCAGCTTCCATTTTATTTCCAGTTCCTTTCTCCTGGACTGGAAGCAGACTTGATTTTTCTTCCAACAGATCTTTAAGACAAAAAGAAAGACTCTTGACTTCATTTGGTTGAAGTGATAGACTCTTTTACTAAAGTTAAGTGGTTGCAGCAAAGCTAGTAAAGCTAGATCTGATTATTCCCGCATAAAGGTTACACTTTCCCCCCTTTTTCTAGCCCTCCTGCCGTGACCAGTCCATCAGTATCCAGCAGTATGGCATTTAGATGTTTGGGAACTGCTTGAATGTTTGGTGCTCTTAATCTAGTTTCGCATTCTGTTCCCAGGCCAGGTGTTGTTGGTGGCTGTTTTTTTCTGGTTTGACACTCTGGTTCTTGTCAACGTGATTCTCCCTCTCGCCATTTGTCTTCTCATTCCTGTTCCCCAACTTTATTACCCCAAATTCCTTTCCCCCTCTTGCGATTTGTGGCAAGATGCCAGCAAAGTGAAGAAGCTGAAAATGGCAGATCTGACTGGCCTCACTATTCTGAGGACCAAAAGTGCAAATTGCTTCAATTAAAAAAAGCAACTTTGAATGTGTTGAATATGGAAAGTATGAATGAACATGTTGAACGTGAAAACTATTTTAATAAATTGCTTTAAAATTAGGTAAATCAGCACATTTAAATAACCAATAGTAATCATATTTAAAGAAATTTTTCCATTTAATTTGAGGTGTACATTTTCAGAACTTATTTATTATCATTTATATATTTATTTATATTTCACATTTCTTAAACATCCATATCCCTCAGAGAGGGGCTCTGCATTCTTGGATTGCATTCTTGGGTTGTTAAAAATGTGAGATAACCTCCAATTTACACATGATTATAAATATTAATATTAACTATTAAAAACTCATATTTTCATTTTAAATTCAGCTCTCCCTTTAATGTCAGATTAATTTGATTAAACCAATGAATTTATACTCTTATTTAACTGATAGTACCTCTCTCTCTCTTTGTCTTTCTCTTTTGCAAGCTTAGTTCACACAACTATAATCTTTCACTTCTTGCTGAACTATTTGTCTTTTCCTCCCCAACACCAAACTTCCAGCAATGCCGGGCTTTAAGGAATTTCTCCTCACTGTACGCCATCCTCTCTGCTCTCCAGTCCAACTCTATTTACCGATTAAAGCGCACCTGGGCTGCAGTCAACAGGTAAGTCTTTATAAGGGAATGAGATAAAAGAAGGCAAAGAGGCTGGTCAAATATACCTCACTGCCTTCCCTTTGGCAAAAGGCCACAATGACATGGCATATCCCAGTGATTTTCTTGGAGAGCAATTCTACAAAAAAGGAAGCACCAGCACATTAGACTGACCACACATCAGGCAGTTCTGTATTTTATCCCACAGAGAAACCAGGAGCTCCTTTCGAAAACTCTCACAGATCTTCTCTGAAGACCACAATCACTTGAACTGCCGAGAAATCTTGCTGCAGGTAGGGGAAATATCTCCTGAGAAGAAAGAAAAAGAATGTAGTGCACAAGTGTGGTTTTCCAAATGGTTTTCCATCTCTTATGGTAGTAGTGAGGGAAAATACTGACATTTTTCACTGACTGACTCTGGGTGCAGTCTAACATGGTCAGTTGGTACATTTTAATTTTATATCAGTTGAAATCAGTTTGCCCTTTGGGGCTCTTCCGTAGGAAGGAGATACTCAGGGTCCTTGCGATGGATGGAGAAATTGTCAAACACCAGTCAGGACTTCTCTGAAGGTGAGATTTCAACTGGATCAAATGGTAAGAGCTGTGCCTCCTTGACTGCATCCAGCCAGACTTGCTTAATGCTTGCATGTGCTAGTATTCATAGAAACTTTTTGCAATTTTGATTTCATATCATGGTCTTAGATTTACACACATGCACCTCTTTTGCAATCCTTGACAAGTGGGTATGATAGGAGGGTGGGATCCCACAAGGAGACAGAAAGAATTATATCATCCTCTTTTCTTGCTTGGAATTGCTAGTGTTACGGCATTGCATATCCACCTAATGAATCCGGGTTTTTGTTGCAGACTCCTACCATCCCATACCTTGGCATCTTTTTAACTGATCTGATCATGTTGGATACAGCACTGCCAGATTTTGTGGAGGTGAGCATCTTTGAAAGAGGGCTGAAAGAGGGGGAAGGAGAATGTGGTGAGCATCTGGTGGAAGGGGAAGACATGTTCCCATGACACTTGAGTGGGCATTTCAAATTAACTTATTTATTTAACCCCATTTCATTTTAAATATTGAATGTATGCGAAAGGCTTTATTTGTACCAAACATCATTAGGAGAAGGGATGCCCCATACATTGAAGAATGATTAGCACATAAGTTTGAACTGTTGCAATGTGATGTATCTGGGATCACTCTGGAGGCTGGCAAGGAATCTGCAGCTCACACCGAATGGCTCAAGAAAGAAACCTTCCATAACCAATCAACATCTGTTCTGAAGACACTGTACCAAGGTGGATGATAGTCCATTACTGAGTCAAATTCAAGCAATCTGTTACTATGTACAAGGCCCTATTCAATTTAGAAACTAAATATCTGATGGAGCACTGGTTCTATTATGGACCTGCCAGTTCACCTCTAGAGGACAGTGCTAATTGAGAATGGGGTATTTGCTGGCCATCCATGCTTGTATGTGTGTACGTACTGTATATGAGTTGGGGAGAACTTGTCAGTTGTTGCCAAGGGGCTGTTTTTGTCTTGTATCAGATGAAGTGTTGTCCAATTTATCATGTGTTCCAATACCTTGTTTACTCTTTAAAATATCACCAGATTTTTTCTTACTTTTTTGGCTGGCCTCAGTTGTCTAAATTCTCAGTCTATTTGAATTCCTTTTAGCTAAAAATAAACGGGAGATGATTGAGCCTGGAACTTTGTACACAAAATGTTAATGGGGGCTGGTTTAACTAGCTGCTGCTTAAGTTCTGTCTCCAGGTGCTGCTCATTGTCTCCATTTTGTTTTCTTTTTCCAATTCCACAGGGCCAGCTCATTAACTTTGAGAAGAGGCGCAAGGTAAATCAAAGATAGAAGAACTGGAGGGATAAGGGTAGGAGCTAACATTTCCTAGATTTGTGCTTAGCTCTGGAATGGGGAGGCATAATCCTGGTCACCAAGAGAATGGACATGGGTGCAATCCCGGCAACAGTGTAACTATCTCATATGCACCCCTCTTCTTCAGGAAGCAGCAATCCTCTTCTGCATCAGTCATCTGCAACAGTCCTGTCAGGGATACAATCTTTGCCTGAATCCATCCTTTCACTTGGCCTTCCACCACCAGCGGCAGCTTTCTGAAGACCAGAGGTGGGAAGGGAGATTTCTGCTGGGGATGGACAGAAAATTGTTTGGTGGGCAAAAGCATTAGACACTCCTAACGCTTGTATCACTCAAATTGCACCCGTGGTTAGTGATTTTTAAATGCAGCAATAATTGCAAATTTAAAGTGTGCTCAAGACAACTTATCACTTTTTTACATCAGAAAAAAATCAGTTTGCAGGGCCTTTATCAAAGACAAGGCAGAGAGAAGCAGCTTGATTCTGTGCTATGTGTGCCCTTTCCCTGCTGAAAAAAAGTCCATCCAAATTGTATTTTTCAAATATACTATTATTGAATCTTTACTGAATTAGTCCCTATCTAAGTGCAGTTTATCTATCTACATGTATATCTCCATCTATCCATCTATCTATCTATCTATCTATCTATCTATCTATCTATCTATCTATCTATCTATCTATTATATGCTTCCCATCTTACTCTGCAAAGTACATTGCCAAGAAAAGCAGAAGAGAAAAGGTCAGACTATTTTATTTGGGGAAGAAAATATATATTTATGCTATTACACTTGAGTAGATTGTGAAATGGCATTAATGATGGTATTTCCATTAACAGGCAGCAATCCTATTTTGTTTCATCACTGCAGTGTTCAGAAAATAATGAGAGATATTGAAATGATTTTTTTGTTGCTAGTTTCACAAATTCATTATATTTGTAACGTTCAGTCATCCTTCCCGGCTACCAGAGTAAGAGAGTGGTGATCCACTATGAGGTTAGAGTCAACTCTTCTGCTTTTCAAGATGTAGATCATTGTACAATCAAGGCAGGAGAAAGGAGGAAAGGAAACTGTTGGCTCAGTTGTCCTTCCATGTCTCTGAATTCCATATTGTTTTACTACAACTTGGAAGGTGCCAAATATGGTGTGAAACCAGCTTAGAGAAGTCCAGATAGATTCTTGGAGAGAGACTAGCTCAATGGCTACTGCAGTGAACTGATGGTAAAAGTTCCCCCATTCCAAGGGAGAATGCTGAAAGGAGACAACAGCAAACACAGCAAAGGTATCTTACCCAAAGAAGAGGCTCAGTCCTAAATCAGGACAATACCCTTTGACAATGACTCAGAATAGGCTCGAAGGGGCAAGATAGGATTAGCAATGGGAACAGTAAATATTATACTAGTATTTGCCAGCTAAAGGACGGGTGAACAGTATTGAGCAGGGGTGAAGGACCCAACGAGAGCATGAGGCAGGGCAGAGAATCAGAAAGGATTCTGGGAATTTATGAGCAAACAATAAGGGGAGATACGGGGCTGAGACTTCAATGTTGAAAGTGCCATGTTAATCCTCAGTCAACAGTTGAGAAAATGCAGCTACAGAATCTGTCTTCACTGTTCTCCTCCAGCTACTACATTTCTTGTATGATAGAGCCACCGGATGACTCCTGTCCCAGATCACCAAAGCTGCAACGCAGTCTGACCAAACGCTTCAACTCGTAAGTTATCCCAGTAACTGGTGAGAGGAGACGTTCTTGTTTCTTTCTATCCTCTGCCCTTTCATCTGCCACCCGATCCTTCCCTCCATGCTCCAGATAAGCACCCCATCTACCTTGTGGGGTTTTTTGGGGGGGGGCTTCTACAGTCTGTTTTTGTCATGCTGAGGGGAAGGGCAACCAAAACTGGGTTAATTTGGGTGTACGCAGATTAAACCACAGTGCAATTATAAATCAACAAATTAAGCTGTTTACTTCATGCTTTATTTGTGGGGTTTTCTGAAGCATTTGGCTGACCATTATTAACAATAGGGTACTAGACTATTCAGAGGGCAGGGCTGCACTTAAGGCTGACCTTATAAATATGCGGCACAATATCACCCTCTTCATCAAATCCAGGTAATTTAGGCCTCTGGAGATTTGCAAGCGGTCTGGGATGGGTTCTACATTTTTTTACTACTGGTTCTGTGGGCGTGGCTTATTTTGTGGGCATGGCTTGGGGGGGGTAATATGACTGGATGTGCTTGGCCAACTTTTTTTTTTTTTACTTTTAAAAGCATTTTTTCTACAACTTTAAGAGGGTACAGAAAAAAATGCTTTTAGAAGCCTCTGATGATCAGGCAACTCTGGACCCTTTTCAGTCTGGCTTCAGGCCTGGCTACAGCACAAAAACTGCTTTGGTCACACTGATGGATGATCTCTGGCGAACCTGAGATGGGGGTCATTCCTCCATCTTGGTGCTACTTGACGGCTTTCGATACCATTGACCATGGTATCATTCTGGGACAACTAAGGGAGTTGAGAGTGGGAGACACCGTGTTATGGTGGTTCTCCTCCTATCTCTCTGGTTGGTCACAGTCGGTGTTGGTAGGAGGACAGAGGTCGACCCCTAGGCCCCTCATTTACGGGGTGCCTCAGGGCTCAGTCCTCTCTCCCCTCCTATTTAACATCTACATGAAGCCGCTGGGTGAGATCATCCGACGATACGGGGTGAGATATCAGCAATACGCTGATGATACCCAGCTGTATATCTCTATCCCGTGTCAATTCAGTGATGCAATGGATGTGATGTGCCAGTGCCTGGAGGCTGTGAGGGTCTGGATGGGAATCAACAGGCTGAGACTTAACCCAGACAAGACTGAGTGGCTGTGGGTATTGCCTCTAAAGACTATGTTGATTGTCCATCCTTGGTTCTGGGGGGGAGGGAGAAATTGTCCCCCTCAGAACGGGCTCGCAATTTGGGTGTCCTCCTAGACTCACAGCTAAGATTAGAGCAACATCTGACAGCTGTGGCTAGGGGGACCTTTGCACAGGTTCACCTGGTGCACCAATTGTGACCCTACTTGGATCGGGAGGCTCTCCTCACAGTCACTCATGCCCTTGTCACCTCACGGTTAGATTATTGCAATGCTCTGTACATGGGGCTACCCTTGAAAAGTGTTCAGAGACTACAGTTGGTCCAGAATGCAGCCGCACGAACTATTGTGGGTGCACCTAGATATACCCACATTACACCAATTCTCTGCAAGCTGCACTGGCTCCCTATTGGTCTCTGGGCACAATTCAAGGTGTTGGTTATTACCTTTAAAGCCCTACATGGCTCAGGGCCAGGTTATCTTCAAGACCGCCTTCTACCACATAGCTCCCAGTGACCAGTAAGATTCCACAGAGTTGGTCTCCTCCGGGTCCCATCAGCTAAACACTGCTGGCTGGTGAACTACAATCAAGCAACTCAGCTGGGACCGCCAGAGGCTTTTAAAGGCATTTTTTTTTCTACAACCTCTTCAGCCGAACCTCAGAAGCTTTTTTTTTTTTACTTTTAAAAGCATTTTTTCTGCCAAAGAGGTTGTAGAAAAAATGCTTTTAAAAGTAAAAAAAAAAAAAAAAGAAGCCTCTAATGAGGTGGTCAGGGTAAGCAACCGGCAACCGGCCGGGGACTGGTTTGGGGGCGTCACCAGCCAATGTTATTACCGGTTCTCTGAACTACTACAAATTTTTACTACTGGTTCTTGCAAACCGGTGCGAACTGGGAGCAACCCACCACTGATCTGGGCTTTCCAGATCATAAAATTCCTGGTTCAGAGTAAAATTAAAACCTACTTTCCCTATGTGAGAAGTCCTAGAACTCAGATTTCTACAAGTTAAATTTTTCTAAGTATTAAATACAATTCAGAAGAGATGGTGCTTGTAAATTAAATTAAATTTCCTAAGAGGGAATTTTCAGAAGAAATGGGCTGTTGCAGAAATATAATGAATAAGCAGAATGATTGAATATTTTAAATGTATAACTGTACTAGCATTAGACACATTCAGAAGTTTACTAATTTTGATTAGACCCTTTGAATAAGGAGGCACTATAAGTGGATTTGCAAACTGGTAAAGCTTTCGAAATGATCAATGAAATTATTTCTTTTTTTTTTAATAAAAATGTTTTTGTTTTTTATTTTTCAAAAAATAAAACATTCCATCTTTCCTTAAACAGTGTGTCATCTGAGTACAAATATCTCTGTGCAACAAGTTTCAGCATTTACAACATCATTCACATTAATATTAATTCTCTAATCTTAAAATTATGGTATATTAAACAGTTGAACATTATAAGCCTATTCATTTTTCCTTTTAAGAAGAATACAATAATAAAAACATTAAGCATAATTATCCTCATAATCATAATACTAACAATTACCATCTTATTTATACCTCTATCTTAACATATTTTCTATTCTTCTTTAATCTTCTCCTTTTATTTCCAGTTTCCCTTTTTATTCTCTAACTATTAATAAAAAACTTCCCATATCATATAATATTCAGTTTGTTCTTTCTCCTTAATTGCTAGTGTTAACCTGTTCATTTCTGCATATTCTAATATTTTCCTAATCACCTTCACATCAATAGGAATCTCTTCGCTTTTCCAATGTTGTGCAAATACAATTCTAGCTGCAGTTAGAACATGGATAATTAAATAAGTGTTCTCTGTATTATAACTTTCAGGTAAAATCCCCAGCAAAAATATTTCTGGTTTTAGCTCAATGTGTTGTTTTATCATCTTTTCCAACCATGTTTTTATTTTTATTATAAATAATAAATAAAATTATTTTCCAATATTTTTTTGCTTCTACACATGTCCACCACATATTATAGTAAGATCCAGGTATCTGGTGCCACTTCCAATATTTAGCTGACTTATCTTTAAACATCTTTGCCAACTGCGCCAGTGCAAGCTACCAACTATAAAACATCTTATACAAGTTCTCTTTATATGCTGTCAACATTGTTAATTTATAATTCCTATCCGATAGTTTCTGCCACTTATCTAATTCTATCGTGTAACCAAAATTTTTCACCCATGCTATTATTGTCTCCTTTACTTGTTCTTCTTCCAACTTTATACCCAGTAAGTAGCTATACAATTTCTTTATCAATCTTTCTTCTGTTCCTGTTAATATTTTATCTAATTCTGTTAGTTCTTTATAAAAACTATGTAATTTAGCATTTTCTCACATCTAAAATGTATCTGCGCTTGTGGGTAC
Source organism: Masticophis lateralis (assembly GCA_030761175.1). Lineage (NCBI taxonomy): Eukaryota > Metazoa > Chordata > Lepidosauria > Squamata > Colubridae > Masticophis > Masticophis lateralis. The sequence continues at coordinate 166,010,824 of JAUDYJ010000002.1, forward strand.
CATACTATATTGATCCCTTGCTCACTAATTTCTTGTTTAGTTTTGAGTTCCTCCTTTTCATTCAAAATATCTTTATATCTAACAATATTTCCCATATTAATAACATTTGGGTAATCAATGTTTCCATTGTTGAAAGCCAAACTGGTATACTTAAATAATGTCCTTCTTTCATTTTCTCCCATACTAATATTAATGCATTCCTTATGTAATATCTTTGAAAGTATCCATGTATCTTGTTTTTACCACAAGAAAGCATGCCAACCCAAGTCATACCCTTCCAATGGTATTGAGGATTGTATTCCTCAATACAATCCATTCTTTCATCCATGTTACTACAGCATACTACAATCCCAATTTGGTAACCCAAAACCTCCTCTCTTATATCTTGCAACATTTTAAAGTTAATTCTTGCTTTTTTCCCTTGCCAAATATACTTATGTATTATTTTATTAAGTTCCTCAAAATATTTTTTCCAATTTTATCAGGATTGTTTGGAATAAGTACAGTAATCTTGGCAATATGTTCATTTTAATTGTAGCTATTTTTCTTACCAGCTACAGTTGCAGATTTTTCTATTTTTCCAGATCCATTTGAATTTGTTTCAACAATTTATGGTAATTATCTTCCTTAATCGTTATACATCTTGCTGTCAACTGAATCCCTAGATATTTTACTTTCTCTACAGTCTAAATGTCTATTCTCTTCATTAACTGTTTTTTCTGCTTATCTGTAAGATTTTTCACTAGAATTTTAGTTTTCTCTTTATTTATTTTCAGGCCTGCCATTTCTCCATATTCTTCTATTATTAAAAAAATTTAATTGAGGCCCTCTTTCTTGTGGATCTTCCAAAATAAAAACTAAGTCATCTGCAAAGTCTGCAGTTTATACTGTTCCTTTTTAATTTCCATGCCTTTTATCTCTATATCTTGTCTAATATTTCTATTTAATACTTCCAATGTCAATATAAATAGTGGAGACAAGGGACATCCTTGTCTTGTACCTTTCTTAATCCTAACCTTCTCAGTCATATCTCCATTTACTATCACTTTTGAATTTTGTTTATGATATATCGCCTTAATCATATTAACAAATCTCTCCCCAAAATCCATCTCTTTTAGCTGTGCTAGCATAAATTGCCAGTTCACGTTATCAAACGCTTTCTGCGCATCTAGGAAGATCAACGCCATTTGCTTCTTTGGATGTGCTTCATAATACTCCAATGTGTTAAGATTATTTTCATATTGTCTTTAATTTGACTCTTGGATAAAAAACCATTTTGGTCTGGATGTATAGATTGATTTAAAAATCATTTTAGTCTTTCTGCAATTATTGAAGCAAATATTTTGTAATCTGCATTCAGCAAAGATATTGGTCTATAGTTTTTTATCTGTTGTAGATCTGTATTTTCTTTCAATAAGAGAGTAATGTATGCTTCCATCCATGAATTTAGTACCTTTGCACACACAAAATTCCACATACAGCTTTGTGAGATTTTGTGCATTTGTGTAGTTAGAGTGAAACACTACAGAAACACACTAAATCTCAGAAAGCTGCACAAATATTTTTTTTATTTTTATTTATTTTTATTTTTATTATTTTTATTTTTATTCTTCTCTTTTTGGATATCTTGCTCTTCTTGTGTGACTGATGTGCAATATCTGATTCACACTTTCCCCTTTCCAAAGTAATTTCTTCATCTCAGACCATGATCCCCTGCTTATTTGAGTTATCATTATTACAACTACCTTGACATGTCACTTTAGTGTTCCTATTAAGGTCAGCAAGGCCATTGTATCTGTTCTTGATCAAGACATGTGTCTATTTGAATAAAATGAGTATTGATTTTCCTTGGGATGTATCTCTTGCCATGCAACTTGAATGACTAGTTCTTCCGCCATTTTAAAAAAAGCCTTAGGAAGTGTCTTCCTTGTTTTTTTATTTGTCTTTCTAGTTTTACAATCCATTTCTGTATCCACAATTGCATTAAAGTGTCCCCAAATACATATATTTTCATACTCTAATTCTGTTATTTTTTAAAGGAAGTTTTCCATAAAAGTTGTCTTCATTAGTATTTGTGCATATATTGCTACCAAAAGTATCTGTTTATTGTTCATCATTATCTCCACCATAAAAATTCTCCCTTCCTCATCTGTAAAAGTTTGTTTAGTACCGTATTTTCTGGCGTATAAGACGACCCCCGACTTCTCCTGTAAAAATATAGGGTTTGGGTTATACTTGCTGTATAAGACGACCCCTCTTGCAATGCACACCAAGTAAAAATTAAAAAACATCAACTGGCTCACCCATAATGTAAAAGCAGCTGTGCTAGACCCAAAATGGCCCCTGCAACAAGCAGAAACCTCACACAGCCACAAAAAGCCCCCAAACCCAACTTTCACACTTTACACACACAAAATTCCACATACAGCTTTGTGAGATTTTGTGTGCTTGTGTAGTTAGAGTGAAACACTACAGAAACACACTAAATCTCAGAAAGCTGCACAAATATTTTTATTTATTTTTATTTTTATTATTTTTATTAAATGGCTCTGACGAGCCATTTAAGGCTCATCAGAGCCTTTTGAGCTGGTCTGCCTGGTTACAGGAGAACAACACCCGGCGTATAAGACGACCCCCGACTTTTGAGAAGATTTTTGTGTGTTAGAAAGTAGTCTTATACGCAGGAAAATACAGTATTTGTTTCTTTTACATAAAGGACTATTCCATTCTTCTTTGGTAAAGAAGTAAATAACTTCCCAATTTAAGGATATTCCAATCCATGTCTTTGCTCCATCCAAGTCACCAATACTCCCTCCAGAATCAGCCATCTGAAGTTCATTCCATTCTTCATTAGTTGCCTTGTCAGGAATTGGTATTCTTTCCTTATTTCTCTTACTCTCCTCGGAATCTGTTTTAGTACTACTATTTCCTCCCCTTTATATTTTATAGGCTCATCTCTTGCTTTTTGTAGAATCTCTGTCTTTATTGCTTTTTTGTAAATCTCACATGGACCTCCCTAGGAAGTCTGTGTCTCACCACATATCTAGTATTAACACTGAATATTTCATCAATATCTGCCAAAAAATTTTTTTATCCATCTCTAAGGCATCTGCCAGCAACTCTGCCATTATCTCTGCTAGATTTTCTCCTCTTTCTTCCTCCATATTCTGGAACCGCAGATAATAATCAGTTTTATCCATTTCCAGTGATATTATTATTCTTTCTTTATTTTTGTCTGCTAGTGTAAGTCTATTATCAACTTCATCCACTCCCCCCACCCGCTTGTTCCACTTTTTCTTCTACTTTCTACATGAGTTGTTCATTGCTTGCCATCATTTGTTGAATGTTCTCTAATTTGTCCTCTACTTTCCCTATTTTTTCATCATGCAGTGCTTGGATCACCCTTTTAATTCTACTTGCATTGCGTTCGCCTTCTCTTGTTGTAACAAAGCATCCAAGGTCCTCTGCCCCGATGGGCTTGAAGCTGCTGCTGCTGCTGCTGCTGCTGCTGAAGATGGTGCCAACTATATTTTCCTCATTTTGGGTTGTTTTAGTATTTGCAATCCATAAGGAGAAGAGAAGAAAGTGTAATTATTCATTGTAATCCAAGAGTAAAAAGAGAAAAAAACAGAGAAGGAACAAAGAACAGAAAGAAAAACAAAAATGGTTTATAATCCAAAAATTATCAATAACTTAATCCCATCCTTCTTATTGCTTTCTTCGGGTTCTTCAGACCCTAATCCTTTATTATCTAACAAAAAGGGATAATATATCGATACGTTGTAATCCACATTGGCCCGCCAAGCCCGAATTGTTTTATATTTACTAATGAAGAGTTCACAGAGCAAAAGAAAGAAAAAAAAAACAAAGCCTTTTGCTGTTTATATTTCCCTTTGAGTTTCAAGAGCTAGAGTGTTTGGAAATAACAAGTCTCAGTGTTATGCTCTCTATCTCAGTTGTTCAGTCTGACCATCTTATAGCACCAGAGTTGTTTTCCTGGGAGTCACTTCTTATCTTCAATTACGCAATTTCTCAAGGTTATGTACTTTATGGATTCATAACTCCCGGCTTCCACTTTCCTCTTCTGCCAGTAGATGGCACTGTGACTCTGCTACTCTCTCTTCCTCTTCCTCTTTTACTTTCTCTTTTTTACAGTATATTCCAGTTTCAATTTTCATAGAAATAAAATAATAACAAAAAAAGCAAATCTGTATATCAAAATATTGTAGTCTCCAAAGCTTCTGTATTATCCAATAATATATTTGAGATGCCCAGTCTAGCTTTTAATTACAAAATATTCTCATTCTTTTCTAAGAAGTTTCTAAAAAGTTCTTCAGCTTAACTTCCTGTCAAGATGGGTCTAAGGCAGGGGTGAAATGCTGCCAATTCAGACCGGATCGCCTGATCCGGTAGCAATGGCGGCCGGTGGTTCAGAGAACCGGTAGCAAAAATCCCTGTGCCCCCGCCTCCATTGCCCAATTGAGCCGCATGATCATCAGAGGCTTTTTTTTATTTTTCAAAGCATTTTTTCTACAACCTCTTCTGATGAAAAAATGCATTTAAAGGTAAAAAAAAAAGCCTCCGATGATCACATGGCTCAGCTGGGATCATCAGAGGCTTTTCAAAGCATTTTTTTCCTGCAACCTCTTGGCCGAAGAGGTGGTTAAAAAAAATGCTTTGAAAAATGTCTGACGATCCCAACTGAGTTGCCTAATCAGCAGAGAGGTATTTTTTAAAAAGCCTCTCTGACGATCCCAGCTGAGTTGCTTGTTCGTCAGAGAGGTATTTTTTTAAAAATACCTCTCTGCCATCAGGCAACTCAGCTGGGATCATCAGAGAGGTATTTTTTAAAAAACCTCTCTGACGATCCCAGCTGAGTTGCCTGATCAGCAGAGAGGTATTTTTTAAAAAATACCTCTCTGCCAATTTTTGAAAAAGCCTCTTTGACGATCCCAGCTGAGTTGCCCAATCGGCAGAGGCTTTTCAAAGCATTAGAAAAAATGCTTTGAAAAGTTTTTTTTTAAAAAAAGTTGGCCACGTCCACCTAGTCACATTACCACCTCCCACCAAGCCACGCCCACAGAACTGGTAGTAACAAATTTTACATTTCATCCCTGGTCTAAGGCTTTCCTTGCCGCTTTCCAGGAGAGGTGGAGAAGAAAAAACAATTCCACCTCCTCTTTTAGGTCCCACTTTCACCAGCAATTCTCCAGGGAGGCTCTTATCTCCATTAATGTTAAAAATTCAAAGTTGGAAAAACTCTCACCCAGCTCAATCACACTGACAGTCAATCTCCGATGCTTCCTTCCTGTGGCTGTCCCAGCTTCGGTCTGGCACACAATGGCCATCTTTTCCTCTCTGTCGGTTTTGAGAGCCTTCTCCAGATCAATCAGGGAGTTTGCAGGCTCCCTGAGATCAGCTCTCTTCATTCATTGCCCCTTCAAGGCCTGTTTGGACCTCCCGGCGGCTTGGATTTTGGCATTGTCCCTGGAGTCCCAAGGGACTCGTCATCTCGCCATGACATCATCCACACCCTCTAATGAATTATTTCTGAACCACATTCTATAAAGAGTGATGCAAGGTTGATCTGAGAGTTAGAAAAATGATACTCAGAGCAAATGATGAGACCAAGACATAAACCCAGTGATGAATTACATGCCAAGGAATAACTTTGACCTGAGCAGCTTCTGAAGTACAAAATCCACATTTCACCCCCAGATCTATACTAGCCACTCATATTTGGGCTGCTCAGGTACCATAGATGATTTGTGCTCCTAGGTTGAAACAGGGTTAGATCAGAGTATTATGAAGGGCTAAATAATGAGATGGATGTGATGATATGCTGGGATCCATTTGGTTTTATTTTAATGTGGAGAGAGATGAGAAATATGTGAAACTGCATGTTTCCTTTAACTCTCTGTCTGGCCCCCTTTCTCTCCTTCTCTGCAGACTCCTCTTGAGCTCAGAACCATCTACAACTCCTTCTGGGTCTGAAAAGACTGGAACTATGCCATTGGGTACCTCTAGTAGCCTTAACTCTGAAGATGGATCCAGTGTCCCTTGCTCCCCAACATGGGTATCCGCTGGCATCAAGGTGACATGTTTATTTTTATTTCTAAAACTGTCTTGGGATTCTTGAAAATCAGAAATGGTAACCTTTTTCAAGCTGGCAGCTTCCAAAAGTGTGAAAATATTATACTATCACTCCCAAAGTGGAGAAGGAGGGATGATTATTCAGATTTAGAAGTTGTATTTGTAGGCTCCAAACTGGAAGAAGCTGCCTTATAATAAGGAGGTTATTTTCTTTCTTTTCAGCAATATAAAAACCTGGAAGGTGTTCCAGAAAATTTGATGCAGATCAAGTCATTAATTATTGCTTTATTTCTAGGATCAGTTGCAGATTATCTTCAGTGACAAAGCCAAGGAATGTCAGTAGGAAGACGCCCTCCCCCTTGTTTCATTGGCTGATTTGTAGATGAGGTGGGATCTATTGCAGGAAGTAGGATTGCATTGTATATAGATTTATGGACTGAGAAAGACTTAATTTCAAGTCATAGAAATCATAGAATCATAGAACTGGAAGGGACTTTGGAGGTATTCTAGTCCAATTCCTTGCCCAAGGTAGGAGTCCTTATTCCATCCTAGACAAATGCATGTCCAATCTTTTCTTGAAAACCTCCAATGATGGAACACCCAAAACTCCAGGAGGCAAGCTATTCCGTTGACTAATTGCTCTGTCAGGAAATTTCTCTTTCATTCTAGGTTGGAACTCTCTTTGATACGCTTCCACCCATTGCATCTTGTCCTGCCCTCAGGTGCTTTGGAGAATAAGTTGACCCCCTCTTCTTTGTAACAGCCCTTCAAGTATTTGAAGAGAGCTATCATATCTTCATTAAGCCATATCTTCATCAGGTTAAACATACCTAGTTTCCTTAACGGTCCATCATAAAAATTAGCCTCCAATTATCTTTGTTGCTCATCTCTGCACTCTTTCTAGGGCCTCAGCACCTTTTTCGTATCATAGTGACCCGAACTGGATGCAGTATTCCAAGTGTGGCCTCACTATGCAGTATAAAGTGGTGCTATCACTTTTCATGATCTTGATGCTATCCCTCTGTTGATACAGCATTGGATTGCATTGGCCTTTTTGGCACTGCAGCAAGCTGTTGGTTCTTAAATAAATGGTGGTCCACCTAGATCCCTCTCACAGGCACTACTGTTGAACCAGGTCAGGGGTGAAATCTAAAATTTCTTACTACCAGTTCTGTGGGCGTGGCTTGGTGGTGGGGGGTAATGTGACTGGGTGGGCGTGGCCATTTTTTTAAACTTTTAAAACCATTTTTTCTACAACTTCTTCAGCTAAGAGGTTGTAAAAAAATGTTTTCAGAAGGCTCTGATGATCCCAGCTGAGTTCCCTGATCGGCAGAGGCCTTTTAAAAACTCAGCTGGGATCGTCATAGTATTTAAAAGAAAAAAAAAACCCTTGTTTTCTTTTAAATGCTTTGATGAGCCAAGATGAGTTCCCTCAGTTCCCTAATCAGGGAACTCAATTTGGATCGTCAGAGTATTTAAAAGAAAAAAAAGGGCTTTTTTTCTTTTAAATGCCTTTGACGAGCCACGCGATCATCAGAGGCGCTTTTTTTTACTTTTAAAAGCATTTTTTTGGCCGTAGTTGTAGAAAAAAATGCTTTTAAAAGTTTTTTAAAAAGCCTCTGATGATTGTGCGGCTCAGCTGGGCATGGGGGGGGGGATTTTTGCTACCGGTTCTCTGAACCACCTGCCTCCATCACTACCGGATCGGGTGATCCGATCTGAACCGGGAGCATTCCACCCCTGAACCAGGTACTGGCTATTCTCTACTGGCACATTTGGTTTTTCCTGCCTAAGTGCAAGACCTTAGTCACTTTTTGAATACTTATTTCACAGCCTACAGTTCCTTTCCCAAGGAAAAAACTAGCAACAAACCACCTATTTGTTAGAATAGAACAACTGATTGTGAGAAGTTGCAACCTTCTGGTGTCTGGTGAAAGTGCCAAATTAGCATGGCACCTTCAAGTAATATACCTTCTAAGTCAGGGAAGCGGATGCACAAGTCATGATGTCCTCTGAGTAGGCTCATTGGCTTGTCCGGGGCAAGCCTGGAGTGGGATGGGAGAGGGGCAGCAGTTTTTGAAAAAAGTACATAACACACTTTACATTTGTAAGCTGCCAAAATTATAAAATAGATTGAGATGTTAAATAATGTTTATTAAACCAGAAATAGAATTGTACATAAAATATACATAACAGAACAATGTTAAAAAGAAACCTAAATAGGAAATCTTAGTTTATATTATTTTTAAATCGATTTCCTCCCTGATTCATTATTTTTGCTATTAGCATGAACTATTGCCGCCTCCTTAGTTTTCCCCTCAACTTCACTTCTTTGCCTCTGCATTTCTTTGACTTGGAGCCTGATAGAAAGGTTCATCTTAGCATCTAGTTCCCCAGAAACAAGCCTCCTTTCTCCCTCCCTCCCTGCCCTCCCATGCTTACTACTTTCCAAAAACATCAACCTTGAAAGACAGCAGGAAACCAACTCTTGTGTATGATCATGTGATGGGTGCTGGGTAGTCATGTTCATTCTTTAGATGAAACATTTCCTTTAAGATTAATATGTTTAATGTGACACAGTATAAGTTTTTTATGGTGTAGATACCATGGAAGCAAAATTTATGCTACCCTCATTAAACATGTGGGTGTTTGTATAACCTAAGGCTAGGCTATAATTATATTTGTAATTCAAAATATTATACTTTTGTATATTTATACAAAGTCAGCTTATTGCCCCCACAAACTGGATCCTCATTTTACCTACCTTAGAAAGGATGGAAGGCTGAGTCAACCTTGAGCCTGGTGAGATTCGAACTAGCAGTAATTGCAGGCAACTGGAGTTAATCACAATGCTTTAGTCTGCTGAGCCACCAGGCCCCTGTTTGAGTTGAAGTTCACACACCTGAAATAAGTGACAAGGCTGAGAAACCTTGCTCTATATGCTTTGGTTCATTTTTGTTCTAGACCACTTATTTTGTGAGATTTGTTCTTCACCTTCTCAGTTTGCAGCTTTCATGTACATAAACTATAAACCTGGGGAATTTCTGGTTTTACTTTAGATTTTGATACTAGGCTCTCTGGTTAGGCTCTCAGAATACACCATTTGTTCCCCCAACATCACAGGTTATAGTTTGCATACACAACAGTCTCTCATGACACATCAAAAATGGTGAAGTATGCCACTTTAAAAGCCATGATATTTCACTTTTGGTCATTTTCCTCTGCTTAGGATCCACCTGTAACTCAGAGGAAGACCTTTCCTCTGCGTGAGCAGCCTGTGCCAACTTCCATCTCTAAACAGGGAGAAACAGAAACTCGCATTATCCGTGTCCATATGAACAATATCTGTGGAAATGGAAACCTTTATCGCAGCATTCTGGTAAGTTTCCAAGAGAGGGTAATATTGTGGAACGGAAGCCACAAGATTCTGGATTGCAGGAAATATCTTGGACAGGTTTAATAAGACATGACTGGAAAGCATGCCAAAAGATTACACATGATTAAAGTGATGAGGGTTCTCTGATTGCACCAGAAGGGTGAAGGGGATCAGGAATTCCCCACATTTACAGTTTCTGTATATGGAAACTGTGAACTGAGAAAGTGAAGAATAAATCTCACAAAATAAGTGATCTAGAACAAAAAGGAACCAACTTTTCTCAACTTTGGCAGTTTTCCGGTGTGTGGATTTCAACTCCTGAAGTTCTCATCAACAGTCATGCTGGCTGTGAGCTTCTGGGAGTTAAAGACTACATGCCTGTAAACTGCCAAGATTGAGAAATGAATGGGAAAGAAGAGAGCTAAGCAAATCCATACATACTTCTGAAATTTTTATGATGGTTCTACCTTGAACATTTGGAAATATTTTTGTTGGATAAGAATAAGACTGGATTGGCTCCATCCTCTAGAACAATTTTTTCCCAATTTGATGTTTTTCAAGTGTACTTAATACCTCTACACTTCCTACCTGCTGTGACCAAAGGCTTAAAATTATGGGAACTGTCCAATGCAACTGGAGGACATTAGTGAAGACAAGACATTTCTGGAGATTTGCCAACAACGTATTTGAGAATTGTGGTGTGTATGGAGATACAATTAGTGTATTTTTATTTTTTTCAAAAGCAGACAGCATTTTTAGATAAGGGATTTACTTAATGCAATACACTAGAGAATGGGCAACTCAGAGTCAACAACCATTTTTCTATTTGGTCAGTAATATGCCATTTATATGTGTTGTTTCATCCTTTAACAATGTTTTACACTGTGTTATCACATAGTTGGATTTATGAGACTCACCTATAGTTACCTATATGGATGATTTCTCCCTATAGATCACTAGCCAGGATAAGACCACAGCTGTGATACAGCGGGCCTTGCAGAAGCACAAACTGGAAGAGGACTCACCATGCAAATACCAGCTTCTGCAACTTCTGGGAGATGGTCAAGGTAAGAATTGCAGAATCCTAGAAGATATTCTAGGCCAGCTGTAGGCCAGCAAAACAGTGGTGCAGCATGTGATTTGCACGATCAGCCATAAAGGACTCAGATGCCTATACACCAACTCAAAGTTTGGGGAACAAGCAGGGAGTGCTTGAAATATTAATACATGAGGGCAGGTATGATATACTTGCCATTACTGAAACTTGGCGGGATGAAATTCACAACTGGAATGTACTGATGGAAAGATATAAACTGAACAAAGAAACAGATTAGAGGAGATAGAACTGCATTATAACAGAATATAGAATAACAGAGTTGGAAGGGACCTTGGATGTCTTCCTGCTCAGGCAGGAAACCCTATACTATTTCAGAGAAATGGTTGTCCAATCTCTTCTTAAAAACCTCCAGTGTTGGAGCATCCACAACTTCTAGAGGCAAGTCATTCCACTGATTAATTGTTTTAATTGTCAGGAAATTTCGCCTTAGTTCTTCTTGCTTCTCTCCTTGATTAGTTTCCATCCATTGCTTCTTGTCCGGCCTTCAGGTGCTCTAAAGAATAGATTGACTCTCTCAACCTATTATTGCATTATATGTAAGAGCAGTTGTAAAATCCGGCCAGATCTATCTGGCTTGCACAAACCAGTAGCACCAGTGGTGGGAGGCTCTGCCCACCAGCCGGGATGTCATTATGTCTCGTTTTTGACCCTCTCCGAAGAGGCACACGCAAGCTCACACTCCCGAACCAGTAGCGAAGGTAAATGCATTTCACCACTGTGTAAGAGATCACTACATCTCTACAGAAATGCTAAAATCAAGGATGAAAGCCTCCTAGAATGAATATGGATTAATATGAAAGGAAAAAAGAATGATATTGCCATAGGTGTATACTACAGACCACCTAACCAAGCAGAAGAAATAGACAACGTTTTTGCTAATCAGTTAACAAATGTATGTAGGAAACACACCACAGTAGTAATGGGCCTTTAACTGTCCTGACATCAACCAGGGGTCAAACTCTGCATCAAGTGGGAGATTGAACAGGTTCCTGACCAACCTAGATGTCAACTTTGTCATTCAAAAGGTAAAGGAAAGAATTAGAGGGACAGCGATACAGGTATATAGGACCAAATTCTTACTAATAAAGAACAAATGATAGAGGGGATTGAAGTTGCAGGAATTTTGGGCAAGAGTAACCATGTCATATTAGAGTTCAACATAATGCAGACATAAGCAACATAACATAATCAAACCAGTGTCTAAGACTTAGGTTGTATAAAACCAGTATTAAAAAAATGGAAAGAAGGGCACATAACTAAAGCAGAATACCAGTAAATAGCCTGAATCTGCAGAAATGAAGACAGGAAAGCTAAGGCTCAGAATGAACTAAGACTTGCAACAAATATCAATAGCAACAACAACAACAATAACAACAACAGCAGCAGCAATGCTTTCAACATATAAAAAACCAAGAAAAAAGTCAAAGAAACATTCGGTTCACTAATGATGGCAAGGAAGTGACAGGCAGCAGGGAGAAAGCAGAGCTGCTTAATTCTTTCTACACATCTGTCTTCACACACAAAAAGAAAAAATAGTCCAAACTACCAAAGACAGAACCATAAAAGACAGACTAGGAACTCAAATTAATGGTAAGAGAACATCTGCCCACTCTAGATGAGTTCAAATTACTAGTACCTGACGGATTACATCCCAGAGTTCTGAAGAAGCTGGCAAATGTGATCTCGGAACCTCTGAATCATATCTTTCAAAGATCCTGAAGCACTAGAGAACTACCAGAGGACCAGAAAAGAACAGATGTGGTTCCCATCTTCAAAAAAGGTCGGGAAAACAGATCCAGGAAACTACAGATCAATCAGCCTGACATCAATACAGTATCTGGGAAGATCCTGGAAAAGATAATTAACCAGCAGATCTGCGAACACCTAGACGCAAGCAAAGTTATAACAAGAAGACAACATAGGTTTGTCAAAAACAGATCATGCGAAACAAATATTATTTCATTTTTTGATGAAATGACTAAATTAGTGGACCAGCAAAATGTTGTGGACATAGTATACTTGGATTTCAGTAAGGCATTTGAAAAAGACCACAACCATAACCTACTTATGGTAAGCTTTAAAAATGTGGGTTAGACAGCATCACCACCAGATGGATTTGTAACTAGCTGACAAATCACACTCAATTTGTAGTCCTTAATGGAACCACATTTATATGGAGGGAAGTAAGACACTGGGTATTCCAAGGTTCTCTTTTAGTCCCACTGCTCTTCAATATCTTCATACGCTATTTAGGTGAGGAGACAGAAGGGGAACTCATGAAATTTGCAGACAAAAAGCTGGAAGGAATAGCCAACACCCCCAAGATCCAGCCTCAAGATCCAGAAGGATCTCAACTTGAACACTGGGCCCTATCTATCAAAATGAAATTCAATAGTGAAGAATGTAAAGTTTTAACCAAATGTATAGAGAATTAGATGTAAGTAAATCAAATTAATTAATTAGATGTAATTAAATTACAGAAGATTAGATGAAAACTGGCTCAATAGCAGTAACTGCAAGAGGGATCTTGAAGTCCTAATGGACAATCACTTAAATATGACAGTGTGCTGCAGCCGCCAAAAAAACACTATCTTAGGCTGCATTAACAGAGGGATAGAATCATGATCACGTGAAGTGTTCGTACCATTTTATAATGCCTTGATAGGGCCACACTTGTAATACTGCATTAAGTTTTGATCACCACAATATTAAAAAGAGGTTGAGGCTCTGGAAAGGGTACAGAGAAGAGCAACAAAGATGATTAGGGGACTGGAGGCTAAAATATATGAAGAATGGTTGCAGGAATTGGTTTTGTCTAGTTTAGTAAAAAGAAGGATTAGGGGTGGTGACACGATAGCAGTGTTCCAATATTTGAGGGGCTGCCACAAAGAAGAGGGGGTCAACCTATTTTCCAAAGCACCAGAAGGCAAGACAAGAAGCAATGGATGGAAACTAATCCAAAAGAGAAGCAACCTAGAACTAAGGATAAATTTCCTGACAGTGAGAACAGTCAACCAATGGAACAGTTTGCCTTCAGAAGTTGTGGGAGCTCCATTACTGGAGGCTTTAAAAAAAAAACTGGATAGCCATTTGTCTGATATGGTATAAGGTCTCCTGCTTGAGCAGTGGGTTAGACTAGAAGATCTCCAAGGTCCCTTCCAACTCTGTTATTCTGTTAAGATAGAGGGAGGGGAGATGCTGCTAGCCTTGCTCACTCTCATTCTTTCTGTGTTTTGTTCTTTTTCTCCCCTGAAGAGCTGCTGATTCCCGACAATGCAAATGTTTTCTATGCCATGAATCCTGCTGGACCCCATGACTTCTTCCTGCTCCAGAAAAAGGGAATCACCCGTGAACCACACTTGAGGATAAAGTCTGGGAACCAAGCTGCTCTTTGCCACATTCCCTCTCTCAAAGATTTTGACACCAGTGCTCTTGCTGCCGGTTCATGCTTCATATTTTCACATAGTGCACCAAATAGCCCAGTTTCTCTTTCTCCATCACCCCCTGCTGAGGATCCACACTTTAGATCATGTCTTTCAACACACCCATTTCCAGCTCCTTCCTCCTGGTTCCTGGAAAATCAGTCAGCAATAGCCACCCCTGATTCTCCTTCTCCCTGTCTGTCTCTTCCTCAACACCCACTTCCCTTGGAAACCAGGAGTCCAGTTCCCCCTCATGTTGTGCAGAAGTTGCTGGCACCTCCTTCTGTGCCACAATCACCTTCTTATGCCTCCAAGATGACATCATTTTGGTCAAAGTCCCCACCAACCTCTCCTCTAGAAATCCAGATTAATCAAGAGTTGAACAGCATAGGAACAGATCTTCAAAGCCAGAGATATAACAGAGAGATAAGCTTGTCTGATTATAACACCTCTGTAACACATGCAAGTGGCTAAGGAACTGGAGAACCCACAAAAGATTGTAATTATTCTGAATTGGCCATCTGTGGGATCTTGCTTTGTTCACTCAGATTCTCCTGAGAGATCTACAGCCATACTTCCCAAAGGTCATCAATCCTAAAAAGCAGCTTTTGCCATCTGTGATTACAAGGAGCAATTTGAGAACTCCCCAAACAATAGTGCCTGGTTGCTTCAAAAAACTGAGCTAGTCTTTGGTTTTAAGGGAAGGTCATGTTCACATATTCATGACGTCCAAAATTTAATACTGTATTCAAGGGCAGACCTGGGTAGACAGATGCTCTGTGATAGTGCTATCTATGGTAGGTGAAAGCATACATTTTTTTACATGATTCTGTAATATTTCCCATTTTTGTTGTTTGTAGAACTACTGTGTGGAGTCCACACAATCTATCCCAGCTTTTCTGCACAGACCCACCCAATTTCAAACACAGTGGTAGGCAGGTATGACAAGCTTCAATAAACCTGTGCTACACCCTTTAAGCCTTCTTCCTTCCTGCCCTCCAGATACTCTAGTTACTGTGAGAATGTACACATGTTTCAAAGAGCAGTACAAATCTTTTTTTAATTAAATTAATCAAGATTCTCTGAATGCCAGAATATCCAGAAAATGCCAGAAAATTATTTTGTGCTGCTTGCTTAATTCTATCACAGTTATCAGTAACAGGGTTGGAATAACTTTATGAACAAGATGCATGAGGCAGCTAACATAAGAACAAAACAGTGGTCCATTTTTTTTAAAAAATTGATTTATATGCCGTCCTTCTCTGGAGACTCAGGGCGGCTTACAATGTGTTAAGCAATAGCCTTCATACTTTTGTATATTTTACAAAATCAGCTTATTGCCCCCACAAACTGGGTCCTCAATTTACCTACCTTAGAAAGGATGGAAGACTGAGTCAACCTTGAGCCTGGGCAGATTCGAACTTACTAATTGCAGACAGCTGGAGTTAAATTACAATGCATTAGTCTGCTGAGCTATCCAGGCTCCTTATATAAGTGCTAAGGCAAGCCTGCCCAACTTCCTTGAGGCTTTGAAGATACTGCCCACTCCCCCAAAGCTGTAATTCAATAATTTAACTCATTCCTTGATTCAGAAAAAAAATGGATTACCTGTAGGCCAGTGATGAAATCTAAAATTTGTTACTACTGGTTCTGTGGACGTGGCTTGGGTGTGTGTGTGTGTAATATGACTGGTGGGTGTGGCCAATTTATTTTTTAACTTTTAAAATCATTTTTTCTACAACCTTGTTGGCGAAGAGGTTGTAAAAAAATGCTTTCAAAAGGCTCTGATGATCCCAGCTGAGTTGTCTGATTGGCAGAGGCTTTTTTTCTTTTAAATGCCTCTTCCGATCAGGCAACTCAGCTTGGATCGTCAGAGGCATTTAAAAGAAAAAAAGCCTCTGCCGATCAGGCAACTCAGCTGGGATCATCAGAGGCTTTTAAAAGCATTTTTTCTACAACCTCTGAAGAGTTGGAGGTTTTAAAAGCATTTTTTCGGCCAAAGAGGTTGTAGAAAAAATGCTTTTAAAAGCCTTTGTGGATCCCAGCTGAGCCACATGATCATCAGAGACTTTTTTTTTTACTTTTAAAAGCATTTTTTTGGCCAAAGAGATTGTAGAAAAATGCTTTTAAAAGTAAAAAAAAAAAAGCCTCTGATGATTGTGCAGCTCAACTGGGTATGGTGGGGGAGGGGGAGCAGGGATTTTTGCTACCGGTTCTCCAAACCACCCGCCTCCATCACTACTGGATCGGGCGATCTGGTCCAAATCAGGAGCATTTCACTCCTGCTGTAGGCCTAAAAACAATAAGGGCCAGGACTTTATTCTTGCTGTCTTAAACTGAGAATGTATCAGGTCCAGAAATTAAGAAAGACACATGATGGTTCTTTCAAACAGATTTCTTTATCTGTTTATCTTGCCAAATTTCAGAGAAAGCTCTGAATTGCCCTTGAGTTGTTAGCTTGGCCCACAGTATAAGATTAGCCTGCACAAAAGTGACAAAATTCAGGTCTTTGGATGTTCCAATTATAGTCTGGAGAAATGCAATCCCAGGCCACAATTGGTGTACATATGCTTTAACTCAACCATATAAAGAGAATTTTGTTCATGAGATGGGATTATCCTGTAATCCCTACTAGACCCAGTTGATCTAGTCTAGTAGTAACTACTCTGAAACCACTAGTCTGCAAACAGACTTTCTGTGGGATTTTTCCCCTTGACTTTGAGTCACTGTTAACTTCTGCATCTACTTTGGTAGTTCCTGAAGTTTTCATGGCAAGGCTTTTGCAAGTGGTTTGCCCTTGCTTTCTTCCCAGGTCTGAGAAAGAGTGATGACCCATGGTCATCCACCTGACTTTGTGCCTCAAGCATGCCTAGAATTCAAAGTTTCCCAGTTTCTAAAGTGATGCCTTTAACTATTACACTCCTGGTTTTCTGGTTAGATTATTGTAATTAAAAAGTATATAGTTAAAGCAAAGCACAAATCTGAAGCATCATCTGAGTGATAGAGATCAGAGGCATTTCTAAAAAAGCAAAAAATGGCTGTAGCTGTAACCCATGATGTGGAAGCTTGCCCAGAAAAAAAAGTAATCATATTAAAATGTTACAGAGTAATCAAGGGGAACTGCTTCACCAGGCCAAATTCTGGTACATGTGGTAAATTCTGGTAATTCTAGTAAATGAATTCTGGTTTTTGTATATGGTTACGACTGGCAAGATTTTCATTTTCTAGTATCAGCCATGGTCCAGCCTTAGGTTCCTGAAAAGTTTGGAATCCAGATAGAACATATAGATTTGACAAAGTAGACCACAGCCTACTTCTTGGTAAGTTAGAACAATGTGGGATAGACAGTACCATCACCATATGGATTCACAACTGACTGATCAACCACACTCATTTGGTCATCCTCAATGGAACTACATCTATAGGAAGGAAGCATGTAATGAGCCATTACTGGCATGATCTTTCTATAACTGACTTGAGAAATTCTTCATAAGCAAAACAAACCAAGTTTCTATCTTTGAGATAAATAGGCAGACTAATCAAGGTTTCATCCATCTTCTGCTGAAGGAATACCTTTATTGAATGAAGGCAAATATTTGTGTCCCAGGATAATGATATGAGGTTGAATTTGGATCAGTCACTGGGATTGGACTCATGGGCTATGGAGTATGGGCTCCAGTATGAGTCCGAAAGCTCAGAAGAGTAAATCTCTGGTCCCAATGACCAACCCAATTTGATCTCAAATACCTTTATCTCTAAACATTTCTTTAGAGATCTAATTAAGCCTGATTTTGAAAAGATAACTTGTAACTATTCCCGACTTGATGGACTAGCGATTGTGTGACTGGAGGAGGGAGCAGTTGCTGGAACTTCAAAACTGGATCATAAGTAGTAGTGGGAGGAACTGTCATAACTTTGAAGAGTTGCTGATTGACCAGTCATAAATCAAAAAGTCTGTCTATGGTCACTGCATCCAGGTCACTGGATCCAGAATTATGAAGTAATTATAGCACTTTCTTTAAAAGAAGTAGGAAGTTCTTCAGTTTTTGACAAAATAGAAAAAGTGGCCAAAAATCTGAGATGTTTAAAATGAATTGTTTAAAACTGTTCAATAATAGAATGTGTGTGTGTACATACAAACGTATTTGTGTGTGTGTATATACATACATATTTGTGTATGTGTACGTAGTTCAGGGTTGAACTATTGAGATCCTGATGTTCTCTGAGTTTGATTGTTTTGCAGACATTTCACTATCCAACTGGGTAACACCATCAGTGTGTTGGAGAATGAGGTTTGCTGGCTGTTTATAGAGAGTAGCTTGCCCTGCCAGTCTTGGTGAGGATGTCACTTCCTCCTTAAAGATTCCTTCATTAAGGTATTGCTTCTTCTTGGATAGTTTATCTGATAAGTTATCTTTTTTTAAAAAAAAAATTTAAACAAAACATAAAACATAAATCCATCTTCCATTACAATTTCAAACAGGGTGACGATCGGTTACAAATCTTTTGTACTTCATCTCCATATTCAAAATTTACTAGTTATTTAGTTTCTCATATTTTCAAACAAATAAACATCCTCATTTATCATTTTTTAATAATGGCTTTACCGCTTCATAAAAACTATTTTCCAGTATTATATTTATAACATTCATTTCATATTTCATATTTCATTTCCATGTTTTCTTATCTAGCCATTGGTATAATAAATCCCATATCTTATAATATTGTTTATCTTCTTGTTCTCTAATTTCAAATGTCAATTTACTCATTTCAGCACATTCATAATTTTCTTAATAATTTCATCTTGCGTTGGTATTGTCTTATTTTTCCAGTTTTTTGCAAACACAATTCTAGCCGCTGTTAAAACATTCACAATCGAATATCTCAATTCTCTATTGTATATTTCTCGTACAATTCCTAATAAAAAAATCTCTGGCTTAAAGTCTATGTGTTTTTTTAATCATTTTTTCCAACCATGTGTGGATTATAGTCCAGTATCTTAGTTTCTGCACATGTCCACCACATATGGTAATATGAGCCAGGATTCTGATGACATTTCCAGCACTTTTCCGATTTGTTCTTGAACATTCTGGTTATTCTTGCTGGGGGTAGATGCCACCTGTAAAACATCTTATATACATTTTCCTTATATGCTGTTGACATTGTCATTTTATAATTTTGCAGCCACAGTTTTTGCCATTTCTCTAAATCAATTCCATAACCAAAAATTTTCCCCCATGCAATCATTGTTTCTTTAACTTGTTCTTCTTCCAACTTTACCTCTAATAAATACCCATACAATTTTTAATTACATAGTCATAAGAACCTATTAAACTTTTATTAGTTAGTTAAATTATTATAAATACCCTCTGCCTTACAAACTGTGTCATATCTAGAATGTATTTGCATTTAAGAAAACCAATTCATCTTTAAATCTTGTTCCTATAATTCTTGCTTTGATTTGAGTTCACCCTTTTCATTCAATAGTTCACTATATCTAACGATTTGTTCCCTTCTAAGTATTATTGAGTATGAAAATGCTTCAATCAATGATAACCAGACTGGAATTTTTACACAGTGTTGTTTTTTAATCTTCTCCCAATTTAATAACAAAGCTAATAATTTTTTATTTGTTGTGGGTCTGTGTCCTCTTTTGGAACAAGTGTAATATATGCTTCTGTCTGTGACTTATTTATCTTATAAATATCCAGCAAACTCATTTTCCCTCACTCTGTTGAAGTTACCTAACCTGGTAATAAACTCTGCAAGAAAACAACCAAATTCAGAGAGCACAAGAAACCCAATTTGTTCAATGACTGCAAACAGTAAAATAGATTTCTGGTGTCATAAATTATTCTATTGAAATGATGAAAATTGTACTGGGATGAGTGGAAAATTAGTAATTAATATTTCATTTCATTTTATTTTTTTGGTGGAAGACTGGTGACCCCCATTGAGTTTTAGTCCTCAAAATACATTAATAAAATTCACAACTCTCTAATCCCAAATGTCTTTTGCCCAACCTTTTACTGCTGGAGTTTTTCTAGGAAAAAAAAAATAAAGTAGATCCTACAAATTGGAAATATATATAGGTATGTTAGATTATGACATTACTATTTCACTAGCAATATAGCAAATCAATAAATGTATTTATAAAGAGAAACATTTCTTTGAAAATAAGTTTTTTTTAAAAAAAAAGCTGAATAACAGCCAATTTGGGGGGGGGGGGCAGATCAGATAAGGGATTACAGCTCTACTATCTGTTTTCAAAAAGCACAAGTGCCTGAAATAAACAAGTCCTCTGCAGAAGAAGCCTTCTTATCACCCCTAAACAACTTTCTATTTGTAGTTCCTCCTTTCTGCCTTCAGCTCCACACCTCCCCACCTAACACAGGCTGCACATTCATCACTGGCCACAAGTCTGGTCAAAAGGCAAAGGATGCAAAGAGAAATCATTTCCAAATTGCTTCAGAACTGAAAGGAATCATATCTGTAGGTTTTCCTATTTTCCACTCTGTGTGCTACCCATGCCATCAGAAATCATCCCATGAAGATGCCCAGTTGAATCCCCAAAGAAAGATCTTTTCCCCTACAGCATTAAGAAGAGTCAGAGGGCATAATCTGTATCATGTCTTTATCGCCCAGTCTTTGGCTAGACATATGTTTTTTTCCTCTGCAAATCCAGAGACTTCCTTTAAAACTTATAGAGATGATTTGACGATTTGAAAGAGGATACTACATCACACTTGGAATATTGTATCCATTTTTTGTTGCCACAATATAAAAAAGATGTTGAGACTCTAACAAGGGTGCAGAGAAGAGCAACAAAGATGATTAAGGAGATGGAGGCGAAACAATATGAAAGACAGTTGCAGGAATTGGGTGTCTCTAGTTTAATGAAAAGGACCAGGGGTGACATGATAGCAGCATTCCAATATCTAAGGGGCAGCCACAAAGAAGAGGGAGTCACGCTATTCTCTGAAGGCACCTGAAGGCAAGACAAGAAGCAATGGATGGAAACTAATCAAGGAGAAAAGCAACCTAGAAATAAGGAGAAATTTCCTGACAGTTAAAACCATTAGTCTCAAATGGCTTGTGCAGGGGGTTGGACTGGAGGACCTCCAGTATCCCTTCCAACTCTATTGTTCTATTCTGTTATTCTTTCTATGATCCCATCAAGTCCAAAAAAAGAAGTCTGGAACAAATAGAATCTTCTGCCACAGGCACGGGGTTGGTTTAGAAGACCTCCAAGGGCCCTCCCAATCTTATTATTCTATGTTCTATTCCCACAGCCACTGTTAAGGGGCACAAGCTCCAGCAGCCAACTTCCTACAATATTAGGCCAAATCCAAATACATCACAATTGTGTTTTAGTGAAATGGGGTGGGGGGGGGGGTAATGAATGTATGCCACATAAACAATTAAAGGTTCTATTCCTGTGAATTCCTGGACTTGGGAAGTTCTTCCTGATATTAATATAATCTTTATGACAGATTGTTTATTCTGCCTTCTGTGAGGTGTTGTTTACCCCTGTTTTATCCATTAGATTTTTAACAATCCTTTTCCTCTCTCTTTTGCCTTCGGGGCATTCTGTCTCTGAAGTAGGAGCAACCTGCACTGCACACAGAGTAGAAAAAGGAATGCCTTTGGCACAGGATTGGAGATACACAGACCAGGGACAGATGGCCCCAAGAAGAATGATTGGGGAAAGTAAGCAATTTTCAACCTTTGGGGTGGACTAGAAGTATGCTGGGCCTGGAGTTTGACTTGTAGTTGCCATTGGGTTACAATGATTTTGACATAGCCTTACTCTAAATGTAAGAAGATAGTACTCTATCATGCACAGGAGAAATCCCTAGGGGGAGAGGGGGCTCCAGTCTGCTTGCAGTTGCAGCAATTAGATTTTTAACAATCCTTTTCCTCTCTCTTTTGCCTTCGGGGCATTCTGTCTCTGAAGTAGGAGCAACCTGCACTGCACACAGAGTAGAAAAAGGAATGCCTTTGGCACAGGATTGGAGATACACAGACCAGGGACAGATGGCCCCAAGAAGAATGATTGGGGAAAGTAAGCAATTTTCAACCTTTGGGGTGGACTAGAAGTATGCTGGGCCTGGAGTTTGACTTGTAGTTGCCATTGGGTTACAATGATTTTGACATAGCCTTACTCTAAATGTAAGAAGATAGTACTCTATCATGCACAGGAGAAATCCCTAGGGGGAGAGGGGGCTCCAGTCTGCTTGCAGTTGCAGCAATTTGTTGTTGTTGCTTTGCCACTACCTCTCTCAACATAGAGCCCGCCCTCTTATCTGCTGCTTCCAGCTGTGGAGCAAAGACCCAGGCATCAGCTTCTGCAGTCAGTTACCAACTGGCAGAGCAGGTGAAAAGTCTTTTCTGGAAGAACGGCTGCCCTTCCTCCCACCAAAGCATGGAGCAGGCCTGGAGATCCATTGCTGCCTTTTTGATCCTGGTGTTTTGGGCTTCTGGCTCACCTCAGGAGGGCCCTAGGAATCTTGGTGCACACTTCAACAGCAAAGGTACCTTCCTTGAGCAGGCTGGGCTAATTGGGGCCAGTAAGGGCAAGGCGGAGGGAGGGAGGCAGGTGAGTGTCATCACAGGGTGTCAGGGTGGTGGCAGCAGAAGAAATGGAGAGTCAGAGGCACCATGTTGTCAAAAAGTGGCATCTGAGGCCAGCCTGCCAGGGGTCTAACGTGGTGTTTGTTTTTAGCACCTTTGAATTCATGCAGTCCATATTGGGCTAGAGCACTGTTTCTCAACCTCGGCAACTTTAAGACATGTAGACTTCAACTCTCAGAACTCCCAGCCAGCCATGCTGGAGCTTGACAAACATTGCTACTGGGAAGATTTTTTTTTTTTAAAAAAAGGAGAATTACCCTATGCAAAATTGATTGAATCAAATCATATATAACCTGTCTTATCTGAAGTATGTTCAAAGTCTCTTTCTCTGTCATTTTATTTCTCTTACTATACTACTATTGACAAAGTAAGCCTGTACATTTTTGGCAGACAGAGGAGGAGGAGGAGGAAGAGAGCCATGTTAGTTTATGTAGCAAAAATCACAAGGGGTCAAGAGAGGAAAAGCCACTCTATGCATACAATGACGTCAGCTGGAACTCGTGAAAGTATGTGCCTTTTAATAGCATATGTGTGTCAGAAAAGCTGCTACCAGATTTTCAAAAAATTGGCAGTCTGGAAAATGGTTTCCTGCAACAAGGTTACAGGGAACCATTTTGGTCTCTTTTCAGGCTGAGAGCAGTTTCTTGTAAGGCCACATGGATCTGAAAAATCCCTCCCTGTGCAGGTTAAATCCCACTGCAGTTAACATGGAGGAAGGGAAAACAGCCAAAGTGGGCCAAGAGAGGAAACTTCTGAGAGATGCTTCTGTTAAGGAGCAGAGATAAACAGTGCTCTGTGGCATCAAATGGATGGTCCCTGGAGACCAACTGGCACAACCCGAGCCTTCCATGCTTTGATATTCCAAAGCTGGCAACTTTGTGGCAGTCTTTCTGATTTAACCTTAGCACTTTTCTGGCAGTGCTAAAAGCCAGGCTAGCTACAGGCTTTAAGAGATGTTTTCTCGGGAGAACATCAAGTCAGAAAAGGCTGATGCTCAGTTATAGCCATTTAAGCAAGAGTGGGGGGAGGGATGGATTACAAAGAGACATTACACAAAGTGACAGAGATCCTTAGTAGCATTTACAATATTTTTTGGCATGTGTTGCATACATCAGCAAAAGCAGATATAAGAGCCCAAGCACATTATCACCATATACTTCCCACCTCAAGATGGTTTCTCCCTGCTATGGTAATCTTAAAATTCTGAAATCCAAAAATATTCGTTTATATAAAGATAATAGAAAAAGTGCTGTCTAATTTTTATTTCATTTTACATATATGGTCATGGGTTGACAGTTAGACATATGGAATTTATAACATGGAGCAAATGCTTACTTTAAAAAAGATTTCACCCTGACCATAGAAGAACATGACTTACATTACATAAATATCCAGAACTCATTATGAGTGAATGTAATCATAGGTTATGAAGCACGTGTGATTTGTCTCACTGTATGCATTTGTGTATGTAAGGATCTTTCACAATTTAATTTCGTGATGACAACAACCAGCGAGGACTTGTAATAAAAAATAAATCCTGACAAGATCTAGCTCTGCTAATAAAGCAAATCTTTGTGCTACTTTAAACTCTGCTTTAGTTTACATTGTAGGCTGCAAAGTGTCATGGGTTGAATAATTCAGTCAGGGTACACTCTCTTGTTTAAACCAAAGATTCCACTGAAGATAGCCTCAAATCATATGATCCTAATCTAACAGTAGGAAATGAAGGTACTTTTTCAACTGGTGAGCATGTGCTACTTCAGCATCTTCTTTTCAAGTACGTTGTGCATTGCAATTGGGCACAGGGATTGCCCCATAGAGACCTTTGAAAAATTGCCTCAAAGCATGCAGATTCCTTGCCAAGGAATTAGGAACTTGTTTCTAATCAAAGGGATATTCTCACCGCATCCTGTTTTGTCTTGTCCTCTCTCTAGCAAATACTTTTCTAAATACCGTTATCTATGAGACTCCTCACAAGTCTTCTCTCTTACATCTGTTTTCTCTAGAATGGACTTATTGTGCCTAAATTCCCACCTTTTAATCCTCCACTCCCACTTCAAGTATACTCTCTAAGAGTGCTTGACCTTTTTCTTGGGGATGTTTTCATCAGTGTGCATGTGCGTGCATGTGTGTGTTTGGTTTGTGAATCTCCAGACTGAATTCAAAGACAATAAGGAGCCTTTTGTCCAAATTCTATTCATTTAAAAAGAAATTTCATTTTAAGTGCCTAGCTTCTAGAGAAATCCATGTAGAAACTTGGGGCACAAATACTGTCACAAACTCTGTTGCATCTCTGGAGTCCTGTTGTTTCCTCCCATCTCCCACCAATAGCAGCATGCTATAAGTGGTTAAGAAATTATAGTGTGATCTTGCTAGCAAGTTCAGCAGTCCTAGAAGAAAGTACTCACTCGGACTTATTTATTTAATTTCCAGCATGGAATTTCCAGTAAGTAAACCTTACTGGACAGTATGTATTTCCAGTAAGAAAGCCTTACTTATGCTTATGCAGGTTATTTCATAGAATTGTATACAGGAAAGCATGAGAAATGTAAAAAAAAGCAAAAGAAATCCAAATGCTATGTGCAGATTCCTTACTATTTGTATTCATTTATTTACTGTATTTCTATGTTTAACTGAACCTTTTGGTTGATGTGAATTTACCTATGGCAGGAACAGAAAGCAGGGACAGAGTCCCTTATCTCAGGAAACACGTGTCAGATGGAGATGGTTGTTATAGAAGTGTGTGTGTAGCCATATGTACTCATAAGGAAGCAGAGTCCTACAATGCATACAGTATTGTGGATCATGTGATTCTGGCGAACAATATATTGTTTTTATGATCCACTGCCACCAGCTAGAATCCCAAACACATTGCTATGTATCCCTGAGATATACATATTGCTGAGGAAATTGAAAGAAAGGAAAATTGCAGCCAAGACTCTACGCTATAATTTCTGTTTGGGCAGAAAAGCTTTTATTTTCTTTAGTTTTAGCCCAGTGCAGAAGGCTCTGTCATGCAACTAGGAACTTATTTCAGCCAGAAAGAGAAGAAATTTAAGTAGATCAAAGTTTGCTATGACACCCCCTCCAAGCTGTAAGAGACTTTTGACTGGGATTTTGAACCAAACTCATCTGCAGCCTATAACTTTAACAAGGGACTGCACTATTGGGTTACTGTAAAGTGATTTCTCAATCCAACCTTATATGGATGCTATTGTATGCTGTATGTTATTGTACTGTATGCTCACAGTTCAACCTACATTTGGAAAGGAAGACAATGAACAGTATTTGCAGAGCTACTATAAACTAATTTTCAACTTCAGTCCAACCCACAGAAGGCTACCACCAGGAATCTATGCAGTACAATACTGCAGGGCTCTCAAGCTCGAGCTGCAAAGATCAGGTGGCCACTAAAAAGCCTGGGAGAGAGACAAAAACCTGTTAGAGATTTCTCTCTCTGTTAACCCCTAATACTTTAGCTGTTTGGGGTTTTACAGCCTGTATCCAGTAGCACTGGCCTTAATGCTATTAAGCTGCTTTCTCCCAAGCATGTAGGGAGTGCATTTCCCTGGAATCATATATTAGCAGAATTGCAGTTCATAGTAAATAAGGGTTGAATTAGAAACAGCAGGAACTATCCCCCTCCCTTTTATGTCTTTCTGAATGTGTTTGTGGGACACAGTCTTGTACACTGAATTTCTTTAGGTTTTTTTTTTTTTTTGAACAGTTCACACTTCGGTCCCTAGAGACATTTTAAAATAACTTCTCATGATGAATGTGGATGTGACCTAACAAGCCATAATGTGATATTTTCTTCATTTTTTACAAATCTTTGTAATTTACCAGGGGCGGGTTTCAAAACCTGTCGCTACCAGTTCGGTCGTAGGCATGCACGCCCACGACCGAACTGGCAGCAACCCACCACTGTAACATACGTAGTTTCTTACATTTCCAGTCATTCCATTTCAAATAACCAACTTATTTCTTCTGACTTAAATCAAATAATGCTACCAGTTTTGGGCTGTTTGTGTTTTGTTTTGTTTTTGCCTGAGGCTTTACTTAATTGTGGGAACATATCAGATTGGCATAATTAGCAAACACCCCACAGCATTCTTTTGTGTGATCTTCAGAAGATACAATTTTGCTGCCCAGTGATCAGATAGGGATGGTTGTGTTCAGAGGTGGGTTTCAGCAGGTTCTGACCAGTTCTGGAGAACCGGTAGCAGAAATTTTGAATAGTTTGGAGTAACAATTCTGACTGGTCCCACCTCCATCTATTCTCTGCCTCCCAAGTACCAGCTGATCGGGAGGAAATGGAGATTTTGCAGTATCCTTCCCCTGCCAGGCCCACCAAGCCATACCCACCAAGCCATGCCACACCCACCAAGCCACACCCACAGAACCGGTAGTAAGAGATGTTTGAAACCCACCACTGGTTGTGTTGTGAGCCCTGCTGTCTCGTATCGGTCAGTAACATTAAACTTGTGTCTCTCTGCTTTGCATCCAGTTGCACGCCTGATGACAGAAGAGCTCTTGAACCCCAAGTGCTTCACCCAGCAGCTAGAAGATCTGGCCTGTTTCTGGGAAATATCAGATCTTCCGAAGGAACCAAAAAACCAGAGCATGTACAGTTTTTGCTACAAGTTTGAGTAAGTGATTTATACATTGTAGTAAAGTCAGGCTGTCTCAGATCATGATTTTAGTTTTAGTTTTAGTTTTATTTGATTTATATACCACCCTACTCCCCTGAGAAGGACTCAGGGCAGTGAACAGCCACAAGATAAAACACATAAATACAAAATTTAAAAGCAATATAAAACCGAATTAAACAATTTGGCCCAAGACAGATTTAAAACACCCCAATAGTTAGGAACAGATTTAAAATTACATTTTAAAAAAGAGAAAAGGGGAAAAAAGTTAGGCCAGGCCAGCCTGATGGAATAAAAAGGTCTTGAGAGCGCGACGGAAGATGCATAGATCCGGGAACCTCCGTATCTCTGGGGGGAGCTCATTCCAGATATAGGTGCCCCGACAGAGAAGGCTCTCCCCCTGGGGGCCGCCAGTCAACATTGTTTGGCCGATGGCACCCGGAGGAGCCCCTCTCTATGAGAGCGTACAAGCCGTTGGGAGGCTACTGGTGGCAGCAAGCGGTCCCGTAAATAACCAGGTCCCAAGCCATGAAGTGCTCTAAAGGTGGTAACGAAAACCTTGAAGCACACCTGGAAGACCACTGGGAGCCAGTGCAGCTCGCGCAGTAGAGGTGTTACATAGGAATGCCATGTCGCTCCCAGAACCACCCGCGCAGCCGCACTCTGCGCTAGTTGGAGCCTCCAGGTGCTCCTCAAGGGGAGCCCCATGTAGAGAGTGTTACAGTAGTCCAGGCAGGAAGTGACAAGGGCGTGAGTGACCATGTGTAAGGAGTCCCAATCCAGAAACGGACGCAACTGGCGAATCAGGCAAACCTGATAAAAAATCCTCCCGGTCACGACCGTCAGATGCTCTTCTAAAGACAGCCGTGAATCCAGGAGGACACCCAAGTTGCAAGCCCTCTCTGTGGGGGCCAGTGATTTGGCATCAACTGACTATATCGGGATGTCAGAAACCACAGCCACTCGGTCTTGGATGGGTTGAGCCTGAGCCTGTTTCTCCCCATCCAGATCCGCACGGCGTCCAGGCACCGGGATATCACTTCAAGGGCATCGTTGGGGTGGTCTGGGATGGTCTCATTCCAAATGTTTTGCTTAAGAATGTCAAGTGCTATTTTGTTGTCTTAAATCCACTTAGCTCTGACCAAGCCACTTCTTGCCCCGTGTAACTCCGATCCCTTCCTGTGATCTGTACTTCCTGTCACATCAGACCTATTTTCATCTTAATATAGGGAGCAGACTAATATCATCCTTCAGTCAGCTAAGTCTCAGTTTGATGAATCCTTTGCTGGAGATTCAGGAGAAAAGCCCCAATCAGGAGTTGTAAAATGAGGAAGAGTTCACATATGAATTTGAAACAACCAACTAGGTCCTCATTAAAATACTTGCTGATGTCAGTCCCATGCTTTAACTAGCACTGACAGGGAGCTTTTAAAAAGCCAGATAGCAATAATTATGTAGTAGCAGTCAACCTTCCAACCTCAAGACTGGAAATCTATCCTCTTGCTTTGACTCTGTGTCTTCTGCTGGGAACAGTGGGGGAGAGGGGAAACCCCTTCATAATAATTTCCTCCCAAGATTAATCCTATTTTGTCCCTTGATTTCACCCAGGGAAGACAACTTCCTGAAGTCCTGTAATTTGACTGTGGAGAAAACATCCAGGAATACAACACTCTACACCTGCTTCTTTCAAAGGCAGGATATCTCAGCTTTCAGCCCCCTGGAGATCAAAGTCTTTGAAGGGCTGTCCTCTAACAACACCCTTTACACCAGAACAATATATGTGGAAAGACTTGGTAAGTCCTCTGCAGATGGTTGTGTGTGTGTGTGTGTGTGTGTGTGTGTCTGTCTGTCTGTCTGTCTGTCTGTCTGTCTATGTGTATGTTTGTGTGTGCTGGAGTCTGATCCCTTTCTAACCCAGAAATAGAAAAAATCCATATTCAGTGCATTCAAAACTTGGTGGCAAGACTAGAACTGCTTCATCCTATTCAGGTTTCTTCTCATACAATAGACACATGCTGCAGAATATGGAAAGGGGAAAAAACATTTTTCCCACAAGTGAATGCCAAGCTGAGCTTCCTATTGTTTGCAAACAGGAGCTTCCAGAATTATTTATCTATTAGATAAATAATTTTTCCAGGAGCTCATTTTTTCCTCAGCTCAGCTATTTCTTCTTTCTTCCCTTGGAATATTTTTGTTATAAGAAAAAGGAATAAATAATAGGAAAGCATGATACGGTTACAACTGAAAGATGATGATATGATTATTTGGAAACACCTTTAAGTGCTTTATATTTCAAGGGACTAGTTCTTAAATTTTGCTTGTAAGAGAGCCCTTATTATCCTGTTGTATAATCAGGCAAATCAAACTTTCCCATCTGTTTGTCTCCTTATCAAGAAAAGATTCAGTGATTGAATATTCATATATCAGGTAGCTATTAAATGAACCAACACACTCTGGTGGGAAAAACTCCAGGCTCAATACAGTAGATTAATTTCCTGCATCACACTAAGATGTTGGTTTAGGTTTGGGTTTATTTTGTTATATTTTGATCACAAGACATCCATGTTCATTCAGCATGACAACATGACCCATGAAGGTGTCCTGAACTTCCCATTGTCCTAAACAGTATATCTGTGTTAGGGAAGTATGCTAGAGTGACATTTCTTGAGGAAATGCATCTAGAAATTGTGGTCTGTCCTAGATGGGAAATAGGAGCTGCAGGGCCACTGCCTGATGTATCTGCTGAACTGGAGAAACGAAGGTTGCTTGCCTGTTCTCACTCTCTTCTTCCTTTGTCCCAAGTTTTCCTGGACCCCCCCTCTAACCTGACAGTGCAGTTTATGGAGTCCTCTGGGCAGCTGAATGTGAGCTGGCAATCACCCCCCATTGCATACATGGAAAACAGTATCCGCTATGAAGTGTCTGTCTCCCCTGAGGGCTACAGACCCCAACGGGTAAGTCTCTGACCTTTTGTTTCTTGACTCTAATAACACCACCACTACCCCCCGCCACCACCGCACACTTTCTTTCCTCCTTCTTACTCAGTTTTTATCCTCCTCTCCTCAGGTGGAAAGTACCAGTGGGCAGACATATTACCTCCTGAATCTCAAAGGAGGCACTCACTACACTTTGGCTGTTCGGGCCAAGCCTAATGGAGTCAGCTATGATGGCTATTGGAGTGAGTGGTCACAGGAAGTATCAGTGGCAATACCAAATGGCAAGTGTCCCATTTATTTATGGTGTTAAATGTTGATTACCCAATGCCACCATTTTCTGGAGAGCTCACAAAGACTCAGAATGATAAAACGCATTCTAGACACCGTCAGCCCACAATGAAGCATCTTGGGGTTCTAATAGCTATACACTCTGCTCAATAATTGGGTCCACACTATTATGGCAGAAATAAATTATTTTCTTATTGAGGTCCCTATAAACATAAAAAGTTCCTCCAACTCGGGAGGAAGAAACATAGATCTTCCCCCCACCCACCCACCAAAGCAAGTGATCTGAGGGTGGGAAGAATATCAAAACTATTCAATTCTCTGTGATTCTCTGTAATTCTATTGCGATCAATTACTTTCTGCTACTGTACTGCTATTTCAAGCACAAAGTAACTGAAATAGTAACTGGTCTCAGTTGCATTTTGATTTCAGGAAGAGGGCATATGAAAACTTCGCCTATTGTGATATTACTCAGGATTGCCATTTCCACATTTTGTTAATAATGGGAAAACAGGCATATTGGCTGCATGAGGGCTGGGCAAAGAAAGCTTTTAGTATTGCCACAGGTGAAATAAAAATAACTGGAGCATAGATTAGTGTTGCCAAAATACTCCTTGCCATCAAGATATAGACATATCCAACATGCCATTCAAAACTGATTAAAAGATGTTCAAGCAATCAAGGCTACTTTTTCAGCCACTGGAGGCAAACATCATGTGGATTTCCAGATAGTGAAGCTGACCATTTAGATCAAGTGCAAACTTCCTAACTAAACACACAGTAGCTGAGCCCTACATTTCTTCTCTTGAAGGACATAATACCTAGACCCATGCTGCACAGTGATCTCAGTGGTAAACACTGAGAAGCTTTCCTTTCCCTGCATTCTGATAAGACCAGCTTTTCCTTTCATTGCTGTGAAAATGGCTTGAATATGCATTTTTCTTATACTTTTCATTGGTGGGACTACCTACCAGATCCTCTTCCTTCATTTGTTCATTCTCTAGAATGGAAAAATATACAAAAATACAAACTATGTAGTGCTTGCTTTTGGCAAAGCACCAACCTCCTGTTTCAGGAGTAAGGAACCAAAAAACCTTTCCCTCCCTTTTGTATTAACCAAACACAGCATGCTACATGCCTTTTCACAGAGGGTGGAAAGCTCTGGGGAGACAGAAATCGGGTAAGCTATGTGTTGTTGTTTTTTTTAAAAAAAATCCTCAATCAATCAGAGTTGGAAGGGACCTTGGAGGTCTAGTTCAACCCCCTACTGAAGCAGCCTATACCATTTCAGATAGGTTGATGTCCAGTCTTTTCTTAAAACCTCCAGTGATGAATCTCTGAAGGCAAGCTGTTCCACTGGTTAATTGTCCTTACTGTTAGGAAGTGTCTCCTTAATTCCAAGTTGCTACTGTTCTTGATTAGTTGCCATCCATTGTTTCTTGTCCTGCTCTCTGATGCTTTGGAAAATAAGTTGACCCCTTCTTCTTTGTGGCAGCCCCTCAAATACTGGAATACTGCTATCTTGTCCCTCCAGTCCTTCTTTTCTCTAGACTGGCCATAACCAATTTCTGCAACCATATGTTTTAGTCTCCAAGCCTTTAATAATCTTAGTTGCTCTTGTGTGCATTTTTTCCAAAGTCTCAACACTATGTTTGTAACGTGGTGACCAAAACTGGATGTATATTCTAGTTTCAGGTCTTACTGAGGATTTATAAAGCAGTACTAATAATTCACGTGATTTTGATTCTATGCCTCTGTTTATAATATATATATAACATGGAATTAGGCTAAATATACCATCAAACCAACTTTACTTTAATTATAGTCAGTGATCAGCTCAATAAAAAGAAAAGAAACATGCAGAAACTGTTACCAAATCCAGGAAAGACAGTGTAAATGTCACATAAAACAAAAACCAGAGTAAAAGAGGTATGGAATAAACTATAGTAAAACAATATATAGCACAAGATAAAATAGAAAGGAAGAGCAAAGAGACTTCATAATCTCATCAAGATTAGAACATCATGCAACAGAAGAAGTCCCACTGATATAGGTTAATATGGATGAGAGTACTACAGGTTATCCTTGACTTATAACAGCAGCTGGGACCATATCTGTTGCTGAACAAGGGAGTTGTTAAGTGAGATATGCCTGCTTTTACAACCTTTTTGCTATGGTTGCTAAGTGAATCACTGCAGTTGTTAAATGAATCATATATTTGTTAAGTGAAACTGGCTACCCTCATTGACTTGGCTTGTAGGAAACCATCCAGGAAGGTTGCAAATGGTGATGACTCCAGGACACTGCAACTATTGCAAATACATGCCAGTTACCAAGCTCCCAAAGTATGACTATGGGGATGCTATGTTGGTCATAAGTGTGAGGACCTGTCATAAGACACTTTTTAGTGCCATTGTAACTTCAAATGATCACCAAATAAATGGTTTTAAGTTAGAGACTACATGCAGTGAATTAAAGCATAAAAAATCTCCAATGAAAACAAAATAATCAACCTGAGCTGTGGAACAAAGTCATCTACATGTGAGACATGCTGCATTTCTAGATCTAGTCATTTGTCAGACCAAGTCTCAGTCACCAAGTCTCAATCACCACCATCCACAAATTGGTGGATGGCTTCCTGTCAGTGATGGCATGGCACGTAATATTCATAGTCTTTGGAGAGCTTGTACAAATACATGATAGTGAACGTCCATATTTTTATCCACTGTTTTAATTTTCTACTATCTTGAAATGGGTGGGTTGTAAGAGAAAAAACTAAGATAATCAATTGACCAATAGTACTGATAAACAGCAAGCTTAATTCAAGAAAAGGATATGTATCTCTCAGTAAGTAGCATATTCTTTTTTGCCCAACCTAGCCCCAATTAAATCCTCATTGGGGATGGATCACATTTATCTTTTAGGAGGTGATGGCACTGCAAAATTTAAGAATCCCCAGTAGATGATATCCAGGTTGCAAGGTCATAAATATTTGCTCCCCAGGGAACTCATTCAGAAGGACCTTCAGCTAAGAATTGTACAGTTCTGTCTGGGTCTACTTCAGCTATTGTGTGACAAATCTTCATGCATAAAGATATTAGATATATTAGATGCCTGTGTGAATGCCATGCGTGCAATGTGAAATTAACTTCATAATGTGGCTTTTATGTGAGTTTAATTAACAAAAGATAATGCCTCAATTAAAAAAAATACTGAGTATTTAAGACCCCAGAGAGAAACAAGTTCTCTCTGTCAGGAAATTTGATGGCATACATAAAAAATTCTTAAGCATGTTCAGAAAATAATAAGGTAATACTAAATAAAACATACTGGTATATGTAAGAGGATTTTTGGATGCAACACAATTTCATGCAAGATTCTTGGCTAGTTTCCTTACCTTTTCATTGCCAACAAGGTTTTCTGTCATACTCCTTTGTAAGACTGGTGCCTAAGCTATGCATAGGACACTGGCATGAAATTTAAAAAGAAGGACGTGTTCTTCTGCAATACAACTATAAAGGCTTTCATTTTCCTGACTCAGTATAGAGACATGATGCTATATTGACTGATGCTATATTGCTCTGGCTAGAAAGAGGAAATAGCAATTCCTGACTCTCACCAGGAAATTATTAATTAAAGGTTCATTAGCTAGAAGAAATTGAATAGGATTTAGCAATCTCTCATTGGCAGACTTTTAAAAGAATAGGCATTCAGACTGAAAGCACTTGATAGACTGCATAAACTAATTACATTTATAAATATGATTTTTCTGTTAATATGAGCAAAGTCAAAACCAGTAATTGCAACAGAGACTAGTTTTAACAACTGTACTATGTCACAGGTAATACAATATACATTCAGAATTCTGATTGTTTTTGTTTTATCTTTGTTAATTTTAAGGCCTGAAGACAGTATTGAAATGAACATCTCCAGCTCCAGATAAAACTTAAGTTCTGCTATTATTAAGACATTTCTGTTAAGATAGTGTCATCTTTTATTAGCTGTTTTTTAAGAAACCAATTTTTTGTTTACTACACATATTGTTTTAGAAGCGATTTTAGGATTATTCCTGAAGATATCTAGAAAATAAAGACATTGTGTCTTGTGCTTGTATTCAAATAGAATAACTTTGAAATGTGACTTTTAGTCTATAATCTTGTAACTGAGCAATTACTAATAGCTTTTATCAAAATTTCTCCCAAGTTAAAGACATTAATGCTTCAAAAAGGAAAGACCAATGTTCTGAAAACATTTTCAGCATTAAAAATGTAATAAATTATCTGATTTTATTCCACTATATAAAAAGTAGTGTTTATGATTTCTATACATTATCCTTTAACTATGTCATGGATACAGGTATCAAAATCATTTTCTATGACTCAACTGTTCTCTATTTGCTTTCATTTTTCATCTCATTTTCCTTTTCTTTCAGAGACCATTTTCATAACTGCCATTTGTATTTTGAGTGGTACATTTAAATAATTGCTGACATGGCAATGCCTATTTTTTCACATTTCAAAATGAGCTAAATCTGCCTCTGTTGATGCACTTGGAAGCATCCATTTCTTCCATGAAAGAATCTCTCCAAAGTAGGATTTTTTTTAAACTAAGCTTGATTCCTGGAACCATGAGGTTCTGCAAGAAAGAGTTCCATGTAAGAATACAGGCCAAAACAAAAAAATAGAAAAGCAAAACCCCAACTCCTAAAAAGGCCATTTGAGCAGTCAGAGACATCCATAATAATTTTTAGGGAAAGGTAATCATATTTCAGTAATTGAACATTGATTGGTCTGGTTAGACCATTGGCCTCCCAAGTAATGGTGGAATTCAAGTTTTAATTTTTTGTACTTTGGAAAAATGCATGTACAATAAATCATTTGTTTTTACATTTATGTGTGTGGGTAGTTTCTGATACTGTAGGTGGAACATTCATTTTTGGAAATTTAAATTGCTATAACATACATATTTTCATAAAGGAATTGAACAAGCACATATTTTGTTTTATTGCCATTTTTCTATCATTCGAGCTCTACCTCTTGATCAGTGGTTCCAAGTATTAAATAAATCAAAACATTTTTGAGCTTGAAAAGAGATTGAACAACTTCATCCAGAATCTTTCTCTGAGCCCTAGAGCTCCTAAATTGTTCCAATCTTGGTCCATTTATTTATTTAGAATAACCAAAGTGTACCTCTGCCCGTGTATTCCTGTATTGCCTCTTTCTTGCTATTTGTTTATTGGCATGTACCCTGAATTATTGTCTTTAACTCTCTTCCAAGATTAAATATTATGAAAGATTTCCAAAAGAATAATACTTTAATGCAGAGGCAAGGATTTCACTTTTACCACACTATTAATATTTTGTTAGAATTTGGCATTAAATATGGATTAATGCCAAATTATATACCTGTTAATTTGAGAAAAAATAATTTCAACAACCGTAGAATTAGGCTAAAATTGACAGTGAAGGGGGTCTGAATATTTTCAGAATGCACACACACACACACACACACACACACACACACACACACACACACAAACACTTTAAAAACTTATTTGCTTCATTATTTGATCCAAAAGATATATTCATTCACACTACCAGCTCTATTACAACCTTCAGGAAGACATTAGGAATGATGGTGTCACAGAAAAATACATTTTGAGCATCGACTTGACTATTTAAAATGCAGTGACAACCACCATCACCACAACTTGATTCCACAGATTCTAACATGGTGATCCAATTAAAATAGTGTTCTAGTTAATTTTCAGTATTTAATCATCACAGTTCACTTTTGAAAACTATATAGTTGATTACAATCCAGAAAAATGTATCAGTATATATTGGTGGGTCATCTTTCAAAATTTGCTGCTACTTCAGTTTATGCAATTTCGTCACTAGCTACTGTCTAATCAATACTGTGGTTTTATAATGTGGTCAGGTCCTTCCAATGAAGATGATTAATTAAGAAATATAACCTTTTTAGAGTAACTTTATCCAGCCTAATCCGATTTTCTTTCTTGTAGATCTGGACCCACTCATTCTGATACTCTCTGCCATTTTAATTGTGATTATCTTGCTTTTGGCTTTCATCACCCTGATGTCTAACCGCAGGTACAGCTCTTGTCATATTGAAAAGCGAGTGTTCTTCTCCCATTGAAATCAATCAAATGGATATTCTCCTTCTTTATTCCAGAGTTATGGATTGAAGCAATATAAGAGCATTTCTAGACTTAGCTGTAGTACAGGTACCCTTGATTTATGACCACAATTAAGCCCAAAACTTTGGTTGCTAAGCAAGGCAGTTGTTAAGTGAGTTTTGCCCTATTTTATGACCATCTTTGCCATAGTTCTTAAGTGAACCACTACAGTTGTTAAGTGAATTACATAGTCATTAAGTGAATTCAGTTTCCCCAATGACTTTGGTTGTTGGAAGCTACTAGGAAGGTTGTAAATGGTGATCACACGACCCCAGCTCAGTACAACTGTCTTAAATACATATCAGTTATCAAGTGCCCATATTTTGATCACATGACCATGGGGATGCTACAATGGTCTTAAGTGTGAAAAATGGTCATTTTTTTCCAGTATCATTGTAACTTCGAATGATCACTAAATGACTGGTTGTATGTAGTATTAGACTATCTATACTAAGCATGAAGGGTGGGAAGAAGTGCTTTCATATTTGTTTTAAATAGTGTTCTTCTGTCCAACTATTTTTCACCAGATTTTTGAAAAAGAAGATCTGGCCTGTCATACCATCCCCAGAGCATGAATTCAAAGATCTATTCACCATCTACAAAGGCAATTTCCAGGTATTGTTCTACCTGCCCTTCCTAATCTATTTCCTCCTAGTCTCACTAAAGCAAAAATCACTTTAGTGATGTTCTTAAGAGCACACAAGTTACATTCTTAATTCTAAATGAAGGAACAATTGGTGGCCAAATGCTTTCAATCAGGGGGTATCAAAAAGGACAATTAGGAATAAGCATTTTAAAAAAATTAAATGGGGCAAGGAATTTGGAAATTTAAGCACTAGAACTGATCCATATGGCATTAGGATGTTATGAAAAATCCTCCAACATGTAGAGAGCAATATCTTGTCCATTTTGTTGACTCTGATGAAAAACTACATTAAAATATATGTTAATATGCATGCATTTGTATGCTAGCGCATTGGAGTGAAACTACACACTAATAAAATATATTCCCTTTGTATGGGAATCTGAAAAATAACAAGGACTAACAATAGTTTTAAAACACATTTCTTCTAATGTCCCATTATTCAAATTGGGATCCAGATTCACTAGAAAACAAAGACCATGTCTAAAAAATAAAGCCCATTAAAGCATGCGCAAATATTTGATTAATATACAGAATAAGAATAGTCTGGACCAATTGGTATGTTTCCCAATAGTGCCACACTCTCTGAAAAGAATTGTAAATCTGAAGCATTTGAAACTTTTCAGCAATAATTGACAATTTATTCTATAAGCCATTAATGATCTATTAGAACAGACAAGAGTACATAAAAGACAGTGAAAGCTATTTAAAATGAGGTCTGTTAACGATAGGCATAGGGGGAAGGCATTACATCTTTTCATCCTGGCCACCTGTTTGTGGGGCCAAAGAATCCTAATGAAAAATAAATATTGGCACCCTATAGGAAAATGAAGGTGGGACTTAGGAGCTCTGTTGAATGTTCAGGATTCAACATATTCTCGTTATTGGCAGCTGTACAAAGCTAGCTTGATATAAAATGTTTGGAAACGTGTATGCTTATGCAATAAAGTGAGAAACCAAAGAAATTCATATAATGGGATACAGGAAAAGGAAATACAAAGACACTGGCGAAAAAAATTAATTCAAAAGAGGGAGAGAAGGGAATATTCCACATCCTGTTCCTTGACACAGACATTTTCCTTTTTTGCAGTTGTGGTTGGGCCATCAGAGCACTTACCCGTGGTGGAGCCAGAATACTCACTATCTGGAGGAGCAGCCATTTTTGGTGGAACTATTATCCGAATGTGATAGCCACAAAGTGGACAACCCTCCCCTTCCTCCTCCCCTTCCCCCCAAGCGCTGCTCTGTAGTGGAGCTCCCTTATGCTCCAGAACTGTCCTTGGATGATTACCTAGTACTGGATAAAAATGTGATGCCATGCTGTTTAGGAGGAAACGGCTCCCCATTTTTGCTGGGTAGGCAAGGCAGCGAGGATTCAGACCTGGTGCTGGCTGAAGAAGCAAGAATTACAGAGCCCAGCCAAGCTTCTTCTAGCTTTGAGTACACCGTGTTTGATCCCAGTTCCGAAAGTCTCTCTCCACAAGGTCATCAGGCAGAACTTCAGTTCAAAAGCAGCTACCAAATGGTCTCCGACTCAGGGATCTCTGCTGACTACAGCCTGGTGGACTCCACTGCTGGCCCCACCAGTCTTTACACCAACCTTTGTGATAGGGCACCACCACCACCACCGCCGCCGCCACCTTTTCTGCCTACCTACATTGCATGTTCATAACTTTGACAAGCATGGAATCCATCAAAAACCAGAAAAACTGAAGCAGAAAAGGTACTAGCCCAGATGTCTCGTACCATGTTTGCTCTTCCCAGGAGAAAAAGCTGCAGTAGTGGGAAAGCCATGGATCACCACAACAGCTCTGGCTGGTCAAGCTGCTTCTATAGGAGGAAAAGTGGTTTACAAAAGGGAAGACGGGATAAAAGGCAGGCAGCATAATTGCCTTCATGATTATGCACTGAAACTATTGGCATTACTTTTGACCACAACCTTGTATTCATACAAGCAAACCTATGAAGTTGTTAAACTTCAAAAGCATTTGCAGGTGGGGGTGGCATAGGGTAGCAGCTTTCCAGCCAGCTGTAACTAATAGCCCCAATACTCCCTATCGAAATTGGATGGCGTTCTCTTTATGTCATCTCAAAGAGTAAGGAGAGGAATGAACAGTTTTCTTTGGTTCTGTCTTTGCCTAAATTCTTGGGTGAGACTAATTATCTTTTTTTTAAAAAAATGAAAAATCTATTTTCATGATCTTTTATAAAAACAAATGTTTTAAATATATGTACCAACTGGGCCTGGGCCAGGAGATTGCAGGATATTTCTGAACACCAAGAAAGGAGCAACACCAAGAAACACCAAAAAAGGGACTGGAGCAAGGATTCTTACAAATTCAGGATATCTGGACTCTCAATTCAACTGCAATTCACTCAATGGCTTTTGCGTCCCCATTTACAAAAACTGGCTAAAATGCTAAGGAACTATCTGATAGACAAGATGACCCAATTATCAGAATTTTAGAGCACTGCTTTGGTATTTCACCAGCTGTTTACTGTCACTGTGCATGGATTGTATAGAAAATTACTGTTATTTGTCCTCGTAAGGATGACTTGTGATTCTCATGCTCCTCTAGGCAAGTCCTTGTGTTGAGTTCCTTCAAAATCAGCACACTGGATTGAAATCACAGGTGTTTCAGACCAAGACTTTAATTTAAATGTCATTGACATGCCTACATAGTATTTTTTTGTAATTATTATAGTAATTTAAAGTGGAAATGTGTGTATGTTTAACTTAGATCTTTAAAAATAAATAAAGGTCCTTGTATTCTAACTCACTTGAGAGAATTGAAAGAAGATATAACTTTATCATCTTACATTTGTTACAGTGCTTTCTCGTTCCTTTTCCCAGTCCTTATTACTTTTTATGGTTAAATTTGATTTGCATCACATAACTGATGAACATGTGAACATTTGTCTTGTGAATCAATGTGTAGATCAGCACTGTATCAGACCCTCAGAGCAGTGGTGAAATCCAATGTTTTTACTACCGGCTCTGTGGGCGTAGCTTGGTGGGCATAGTGTGGCTTGGTGGGCGTGGCAGGGGAAAAATACTGCAAAATCTCCATTCCCTCCCCACTCTTGGGGGAAAGATATTGCAAAATCTCCATTCCCACCCCATTCCGGGGCCAGCCAGAAGTGGTATTTGCCAGTCCTCCGAACTACTCAAAATTTCTGCAACTGGTTCTCCAGAACCTGCTGGATTTCATCCCTGCCTCAGAGCAGCAGTCCAGGTTGCAGGATTAAAAGAAAAAGAGGAAATTTTGTTTGAGTCCCACCCCGGGTGATTTTATGGGCAGAATAATACAATTTCTTGGTGATGGTACAGAAGTGATTCTTTCCAAGGTGCTTTTTTGATTTCCCAAACTTATCTACAGTCCAGGGATTTGGGCAATTTTATCTGATGGGATACTTCCAATTATGGCTCTGACCAGTCAGGAACAGACCTTTGATCTGCATTGATTGTGGGCTACTTACTAATGACTTAGTGATATGTGAACTTAGTCATTTTGTTTGATAAACTATAGTTTATAGTTCAAGGTATTGGGCAAATCCAGCCACTAAATAAACCACAGTTTAAGGTGGTAATTGAAACAGAAGACTGTAGTTAAGACTTCTTTAACCAAATACAGTAGACAGGCCATCTTTTCAGCTGTGAGAGTCACATCCATTACCAGCTGAGAACTGTACTGAGGAACATACAAAGCAATAGCAGTTACATATATTCCATTTTAAAGTGCTTTACAGCCCTCTCTAAGCAGCTTACAAAGTCTGCACATTGCTCCCAACAAGCTGGATCCCCATTTTACCGACCGCAGAAGGATGGATGCTGATCAGAATTGAATTCCTGACAGTGAGTTAGCCTGCAATACTACATTCTAACCACTGTGCCACCACAAAAAATACAAAGATTGGCACATACATACATCCTTGGTCAGATGGTCTCAGTTCAAAAGAAGTTTTGCTTGGGAATCAGCAAAGCAGACTGGCAATTTCTATGCCACGATGCAGAGGGCACACAGCCTATTTGCTGCAGGCTGTCCACCCAGAAGGCAAAGGTGCAAAATCTGGAGCCCCTTAGTCACAGGAAATCCCTTAAGTCATGGGCATAAGGGCAGATTTCTTCCAAGCAAAAAAATAATATGCAAATGGGGTGGGGGAATTAAATCTTCCCTGCCAGTACAGGAAATGGAAGATTTTATCTTCAAGGTGCAATATCCATCTTCCTTAACAAAGCCCCTTAATCAAAACCCTACTTCTGTACATGCTGAACTACCACTTCCATCATCCCTAGCCAATGTAGCCAATGGTCATAATTATTTATTTAGCAAATGCATGTAGCTGCCCATCTCACCCAAGTGACACTGGGCAAAACTTAAATCCAATAAATATTTTAAAATAAGCATGTCAGATCTGATTAACAGATTAACAAGAGTTGGAAGGGACCTTGTAGGCCATTTAGTCCACACACACACCCTCAAGCAGAAGACACCATTTCTGACTAATGGCAGTGCAATCTCTTCTTGAAAGCCTCCAGTGATGAAGCTCCCACTTCTGCAGGAAAGCCCCTTCCATTGATTGATTGTTCTGTCAAAAAAATTCTCGTTATTTCTAGGTTGAATCCTTGTTCAGTTTCCATCGATTATTCCTTGTCTGGCCTTCAGGTGCCTTGGAAAACAGGTTGTCCCCCTCCTCTCTGTGGCAGCCTCTCAAATATTGGAACACTGCTATCATATCTCCCCTAGTCCTTCTCTTCACTAGACTAGCTATGCCCAGTTCCTGTAACTGTTCTTCATATGTTTTAGTCTCCAGTCCCCCAATCATCCTGGTTGCTCTTCTCTGCACTGACCTGACCCAATCTGGTCCCTTATGAGAAAAAGACCTTCGGCTCCATTTGGGTGAAGTGAAAGATTCTTTTCCTAAAGGCTCCTGGCTGCAGTAAAGTCAGGCTAGAATAAAATTTCCCACCCCAAAAAATTACAGATTTCCTCTTATATGAAGAGCTGCAAAGGTATTTTG
The DNA here is from genome assembly GCA_030761175.1 of Masticophis lateralis. Classification (NCBI taxonomy): domain Eukaryota; kingdom Metazoa; phylum Chordata; class Lepidosauria; order Squamata; family Colubridae; genus Masticophis; species Masticophis lateralis. The sequence goes on from JAUDYJ010000002.1 coordinate 166,053,200, forward strand.
AGAAACGCTAGGATGCTTGGGAGGGTGTGTGGCACTGAGTGCTGGCATAAACTGGTTCCCCACTTTCCTGGTCTTTGTCAAGCTGTCATCCCCCTCCTTACTTCTCATCACATCCCCATACATGTTTGTTGCCCATTTGTTCTCCCTGTGCCCCCTCCCACCTAGCCTTTGAATCTTGTAAAAAGCACACAGGAAGGCGAGAGTAGGCAGTCTCGGAAGACTTCAGCTTCTGATCTTACACTCACAAACTGTTACATCTAACCTCACACCCTTTGAACAGCACACTCAAGTCCAGGGCTTGGCCTTGCTTAATGGTAATGATAGTTTCTATCAATGTAACAGAAGCCTCTTTGCAGCCACTATCAGGGATGCAGCTTTTCAGCTCTGCTGGCTGATATTGGATGATAGCCAAGACATGACTTTCAGCCTAGAACTTGGAGAGGTCTTTTACCAGGCAGGGATCATGGAAGGGGTAAAACACTGTGGTGACTACACATGGGCCCTTGGATATAATATCCACAGTCTTTGCAAGTCCACTCTGCTGGTCTGTCTCAGGTCTAGCCTTAGGGCGAAGACACTGCCTTCCACAGCTAGGCCACGGATTTTCTGGGCCTGAATTGAGAACAAGTGGGTACCCAGCCCCGGAATCTGTCTGCCCTTTATCTAGTACAGGCAGAAGGCTATCCCACCACATATTCTTGTGGATAAGCTGAGAATTTTAGATGCCAAACATACCCCAAATTTGGGTTCAGCTTATTCAAGGATGCACTTGTATTTTTATCAATCAAATTTAGGCATGGTGACTGGGGTGGTTTACAGATGGCAATTATAAATTTAATTACTTTTTTAAAGTACCAATATTCCCATACTCATGTATTAGCCACTCTGCAGATAAGCAGACTCTGGTTTTTAATCAAAATACCATGAGAAATGGAGGGCAGTAAACTGCAGTTCATATTTTGGTTAAAAATCCAAGACTCAGCTTATCCACAGATGGGTTTATCCTTAAGTACAAATGATAGTTTTAGATGGGGACGGTTATAGTAATGCCATTCCTTCGAGGCAGGGTTCCTCAAAGTGAGCAATATCAACTCCAAAAGGTCAATGGAACTATCTTAAGGGTATATTACTTGTAGTACTATTGAAGTAATAATACTGCATTTATTATTTTCATATAATTGGGGATCAATGAATCATCTGAAAGGGATTGAAGAGTTTGGAGAGTCTTGCTCTAGGAGTCATATGCATGACGACCTTGCCCCATTTCTTAAAGTAATCTCTGCCTGTCTTTTTCCTCTTTACTTCAAACTTAATGTCATGATCCCGACTAATGAACCCAAGCAAATAAGAATTCTGAGGCTAAGGTCTTCCTCTAAGAAATTCTTTATTGGGTACATCATATTGGCACAATCAAATGGAAAACCAACTTTAAATGTTTCCCTGCAGTTTCAGTATAATAAGAAATAACTCCCTCCCCAAAAGTCACAGGTTACGTTGGCCAATTAGGTTAATTGGTGGGCTCTCCAGGCACTCCCCGCTGTCTCTATTCACCATCTGTAGAGATGACTTTGGCTTCCATGAGAAAGTGTTTTGTCTAGCAACACATTTCATCCTCCTTCCCCCTCCCCATTGTGTGTGGCAATTGAGGAATAGAGAAATGGCTTCTGCCAGGTTCCATTCAAAATTGACACTTAATTTTCTATCTTGGGCCAGCTCAAGTGGTGCTGCCTGGCTTGATTGCTATGTCCCATCTCACTGCATGCAGTCTCCTCCACTCTCATTGGCTACTGGAAGATCCTTGCCCATCTAGTCATCGTCTTTCACTGACATTTTTTTTTCACAAGTTCACCAGAACAGCAGCAAAAGCTGCATTTTAAGTATGTATGTGTGGGAAATGGTGGCATTAAAAGTATTTTTACAAGTTCACTTATAGAGTAATGAAAGGGATGGCCTTTTTACTGATTCAGTGGAGATAAGCAGGAAAATCCACTGATCAGGGTCCATGTAAACATAATGCACAATGAATATCAGGCCATCACTTTAGCCAAAGCAAAGACTGGGGCTGAAATCTGAAAAGGGATTCCTTAATCTGGTTTCATTTCCAGCCAGTTTGTAAATAGCAGCTGAAGGCCTAAGTGCCGAAAAGCTCTTTTGATACTCTCCAAGTAGACATTTTAGAAGGCTTCTCCTACATAGCTTCCTGAGAGAACTTAGGACAATTACTGTGCAGAGTATACTATAATATGGGACCCCTCCTTTCTTCCAAGGGCTAACAAATCCATATCAATGAGAAGAAACTGGAGCAGCCCAAGCCACCACCCCTTCCAGAGGAATCAGTGACCATCAGTACTCTAACTGACCAAATAGCATACAAGCTACTTCCAACTTTGTGCAACACTAAAATTGATTAAATTTCTTTTAATCGTCAACTTGCCAATTCAGTCTAAATGAAAAACCCAAACTTTGATTTAAAAAAAAAATACATTCAGTATTAATGGAAGATGTGTTTGCTGTAGATCAAAGGATTGTCCAGAAGTCTTTAAATCTGGGAGCTAGGCAGAGTAGTATCAGCTTGCAGTATCAAAGAATCAGAAGGCCTATTTTCAGAAACTGTTTCATTCTCAGTTTCATTTTTGCATGGCAATAGAGAGATTGTCATGCTACCTTGTGCATCAAATTTCACCATCCATTCTTGATCCTTTGTTCCTGGCTGGAAGAGTTGTGCCCTAATCATCCTGGTTAAACTTTGGTTATCTAAACCACCATCTTTCCCAGTGTCTGGATGCAGCCACAGTTTTGCTGGGAAGTAGCGTTCAATGGCTGAGAAATATTCTGCTTCTTCCCCAGCTTCTCCCAGAAATCTCATGGAAACAATCAGTTGGCAACCCACAGACAAATGACTACGTTTCTGACTGAAATGATTAGATGTGTCCACCAACAGGGCTACAAACTGGGCTGCTGTACAGGCACTGGAACAACTGTTCAGGTATTCTTCCAAACCATCCAGCGCAATCATGGAGGGGCTATTAGGTAAGGTTTGGTGTAGGGAGGCCAACAGCTGAAGTAGCTCCTGGAAGGAAGATGGGTACAGGAAATGGATTTTCTTGAGACAAAAAAAACCAACAACAAATTAGTGACCAAGGGTGTTAGACACAAAGTCATGACAGATATCAAGATAGCCTTTGTAAAAACACTTTCCCTAAATCATGGCAGATACTGAAAAGCTGAAACCCACAATTTACATCTTGCAATAAATACCCAGCACTGGACTAGAGTCACTAATGTTGAAACCCATCCCCATAGCAGGCTAATGACAGAAAATGTGCATTTATACCTACAGATGTTGAACATCATTCTATATATTAATTATTTGAGACCCATGGGCACATTTAAGTCTATCAATATTTTTCTGAAATTATTTTCCTTCCCAATAATATTCTTCCAAATTTTCTGCAATGTGTTTAATTAACATAGAGAAAATATGTTGGCTTTCTGGAGTCCCAGATAATGAAGCTAAATACCCAAAAATTCCAGTCATACCTCTCACCCCACGACTAAAGTCGTAGGAAATTTTGAAGGAGAAAAGGTTGTTTACTGGGTTGTTATGTAAAATAACAACCCAGTAAATTCCCACCAATTCATATAGATACATTGTTTATCTTGTATATTGCAGGAACAACCCTTTCCAGTTTCCACACGGCCGAGAACTGCAAAGCCTACCCTCGTTTTATTCACACCTGGATTGCTCCTCCTCCAGCTGCTTTCCCGCCCGGAAGCCGCTCCAGGGGCCGCGGTGCCAAAAACAACACGCGAGCCGAGGAGACAATGGAAGCACCTGCTAGTGCTGCGCGGAACAACAGTGCTGAACGACCCGAACGGGGAGGACCGAGAAGCAACAGCGGCCGCGCCCGCGGCCCAACCATTACTGCTCCTGCTCCCACCATCTCCAGCTCCAGCAACGCGGCCGACATAGCCAGAGCACAACCCTAATTAGAAGCTCGGCCGCACAGCAACCAATCTAAAGCCTGCATACGGTGAATCGGCCAATGATTAATGGCGCCAATGTAGCCGTATTCAGGAGGTACACAAAGTCAACAATTTAAGCCAATCAGAAACGACAGTCACCGAAAGGCGGCCAATCCATGTATACGTTTTTAGAACTTTCGGACACGTGGATTGGAACGTGACGCCGAGAAAGACATTCTTGAGGATGGGCGCTGCTTGACTCTCGCGATTTCAGTGTAGGAATTGTGATTACGTTGCGATTTTTCGAGTGCCGATTTCGGGGTGCATTTTTTTAAAATAAAATGACAGGCTCCTTGCCTTTTGCTTTTTATCGATTTATTTCCTTGGACACTTGATTAGTTTCTTCTTTAGCGCTGTTCTAAGAACCGTTACCGACAATTACGGAGGAAGCACGTGCAGGAAAGTTTGGTAACTTTCTCTTTTTTTATAATACGTGGCTGCCTAAGATACTTTCCCATAGGCTACCAAGAGAATAGCAGATTCACAGTGGGGAAAAATGCAGCTGCTCCTCAGAAACGCCTGCGTTTGGCCAGATAGAGAACTAAGATATTTAAGCAGAAACATGAACAACATGGGCTATGCAAGGGATCCTGGTAGAATAGTGCGGTGGAGTCCTCACTACACGCACACGTAACGGGAAGGAGACCACAGTGGTGGTAGTATTGTGTAGTGTGCCTCAGTACCTGTGGAAGTATTAATACCATGGCTTTTCAGGGCATCTGGTTGGTCATGGTAGAAATACTACTTAATCCAGCAGGTGTTTCTTTTAGTGTTCATGGTGGTGGTAGAATTGTTCAATTTACAAGACTATAATCTGCATCCTAAACCTTTTGATGCATTTGAGGAACAAAAAGAGTATCGCCAGCAATCTGTGGACAAGGGAGCCATTCTTATTTGTTCTGTGATTCCTGTCACATCAAATCTATAAGCATTCAGTCACTTTATTGGGGAGATGGGCAGCGTGTAAATTTAATAAAATAAATCTCACATCCCTAATGAACCCTTTAAGTATGGCAAGACTTCAGGCTTGTTGGGGAGTCTCCCTTGACGATGTATTTATCAATAGCTACTTTTAATTTAATATACTTTGGGTAAATTTTAGCCTTGCTTATTCTAAGCCTTAGGGGATGAATTGAGAAATCTTTTCATATTTCTCAGAAGAAATTAAAATACGAGGGAACTGAAATTTGCTCCATTAGTTATTTTAGTCTTAAAATATTTCTAGTGATTTGGTATACAAAGTTATCATTTTCTGTATAAGGTAGGCCTGCATAACAAACAGTCTGGCCACAAAGCAGCCTTGTACCACCTGCCAGTGAGTTTTGAAAAACAACCAATATGCTGCCACCAAACATCACCATCACTAGTAAGGATTTATCAGTGTTTAGGTTCTGGCAGCCCATTCTGCTTCAAAAAAACATGCTGCTGAGCATCTCCAACATCTCCAGACCTCACGGAGGCTCTTGCTGCTAGTCACTAAACATATTCCTTTGTGGCTCACAATTATTTTTAAAGTGTCAATCTACCCTTTTGCCCTCTGTAAGGTGTGTAGACATGATAGAGGGTGAAATAAATAGCACATCTCAGTATATCTTACCATTATACTTAAGAGCACAGGATTTTTACACACCACTAGTCAAGTAGGGATTTTTTTAAAAGAATCTATGGATGAGGAAATTTATCTTTCCTAACAAAAGCAAGTGTACTTTTTAATGCTACACTGGTTAGCTGCTTCTTATGAAGTTTTGAAGAAGGATCCTTTATTCTACAGGCATAATTTTCTTAATTTGGGGTGAACCCTATATTTTTACTTCAGTTCCCTGAGTTAACTATCCGTATCTGGTTTACTTAGTGTTTGCTGCTAACCATTATCTGCTGCCTCTTCCACTCACTCTTAAATCCCTTTTTCTGTAAGAAGACAGCTAGTTGAGATTGAGAAATACTATGATCCCATCTCATGGAAAACATGAAAAAAAAACAATTTCTTGGTTACCTTCTTGAAACTGCTATAAATCATTTAGAACGTGAGGAGAGGAAAGCATGCATGGAAGTGCTACATCTATGCCTATTTGATTTGTATAATGTTTCATATTTTTATTATTGATTTCTTTTAAAAATGTTTTAGACAATTTACATGAGCCCCTTTGAAGTTTGCAACAAACCAACCAAAACAAGAGGAATCTGAAACATGTCTCAGAAGCTTTTATTAGCAAATCTCTCTTCTCTCTAGAGTAGGGCTGTCAAACTCCTGGCCCTGGGCCGGATGTGTCATGCTGGCCACACCCACGCCCGTTTTAGTGAAGGGGGGGGAAAGTCCTCATAGTCACGTGACACCGCTGTGATGATGTGAGTTTGACACCCCTGCTCTAGAGGTATCCACTATGTACTGGCTACTTTAAAACTTCTTTTTAAAGACAAGACACTGGTGCAGCTCCTCTGTGGAGCACAGTTAAATCAAATATGAGAAACTGGAGAAAATTTGAACTGGTTTCCTAAGAAAGCTATTTCAGTAGCAAAAGGTGTACCTAACACTGCTCTATGTTTGGAGGTAAGTTTATGAAAATTTAAAAAGAGGCTGCATATACTTGGCTAGAAGCTCATTTTCAACACAAAGGTCAGAATAGCTTATCAGATAATTCTTTAAAACTCCAAGTAAATGACAAATTAACTAAATTGGGATTTTCAAGTGAGATACTGATGTACCTGGAAGATCATGCAAAGGTAGTTTGTAAGCAAAGATTTTTTGACATAGAATTACAAACAGAATATAGAACTTATATTCAATTACCATACTTTTCTGAGTATAAGATGCACCCCTCCCCCAAAAGAAGGTGGAAATGTTGGTGCATCTTATACACCAAATACAGCCATTTTTGGCCTCCCGAAGCCCCACCCTACATGTCCCATTTTTGCAAAGAATGGACCCATTTTTCACAAAAACAGGGTGCACAGAGGATTTGGGAGGCCTGCAGAGTCCTCTTGGGGGCTGGGGAGGACAAAAACTTTTTTTTTGCTTACCTCTTCAAAATCTTGGTGCATCTTATACACTGGGGTGTCTTATAGTCCGAAAAATATGATATATTCTCATATACCAATGAGCAGTGGTGGCGCAGTAGTTAGAGTGTAGTACTGCAGGCTACTTCTGCTGGCTGCCATCTGACTGCAATTTGGCAGTTCAAATCTCGCTAGAGGTTTACTCAGCCTTCCATCCTTCCAAGGTGAGTAAAATGAAGACCCAGATTGTGGAGGACAATAGGCTGACTCTGTAAACCACTTAGGGCTGTAAAAGCACTGTGAAGCAGTATATAAGTCTTAAGTGCTATTGCTAGTGCTATTAGGGCACAGCAACATATCTGGCCCAACTTAAAAATAACGAACTTTAGGGGGCCTTTATTCTGTTGTGATTTAATATACATCAACAATATTAGAAGATAAATATTACAAAATTTTACCACTAGTGTTAAAAAGTCATGTACATAACATTTGCCAGAGCCAGTTTGGTATAATGGTTAAAAACTGGGTTCATACCTCAAGCAAGACTAGAACCCTTGGTCGCCCAGTTTTCTGTCAGCCCTGGGAAGAAGGCAAGGACAAACCAAATCTTGCTAATAAAATTGCAGGGACTAGTCCAGACCGTCACCAGATGTCTTAACTGACTCAAAAGCACCAACATACATTTAAGAGGTATCTTATCAATCACTGATTAGTAACCCTAACTGATTTAATGAGAAAAAAGTAAGACAGCCAAAATAAATTAACATTGTCCATTGGTGCACAAAACAAACCTGTTGGCAAAACCTTTTTGCCAGGCAAAATAGGAATAAGAGCCAAGTCCCCAACACTGAAAGACTTTATTCCCTACAAAGATAGGAGCACTGCATCATGAGGGCATATTTTCTGTCCTGTAATTTTTACCAAGATATTTACAGTGAGTTATTACCATTTCTTCCTGACCCCAAAGTATTCTATATGCAGCTTCTTTGGACAAATAAATATCCCAAGATAACTTTTCCTGTTGTCAAATTCGTATTTGTAGCCTGAAAAAAACATGCATTGTTGACAGCAAAGTATGACAACATTTATTTTTTGTCATGCATGTTATAATTAGTATTATATATTTTAATGAAGTCTGGATCACTGACCTATACTAAAGTTTTACTTGACTTGACTCTGAAAATGAGAAGTGGCATTGGAAACTGTTTTGTATAAAATCCTCTTCATTTTATTCTAGGAATGATATGCTCAGAAACCTCCAGATTGGAACAAAGTACCTGAAGATGTTCTATGCTCTCAACTTTTGATTATATTTTTCCAGAATCAAGATTTGTCTGAAAGTGTTTATTTCAAGCTATTCCAATGAAGTATTGTCACCCCCACTCTAATACTTTTTATTTAGTACAGTACTAATTGTATGTACGTGTTTTTAAGTATTTCAAATTTGCAGCAGGAAGAATTGACTTCAACATTTCATCTTACTAGGTTTTGTTGTAATCAGAAGATGGTGCAAAAGGCATTAGAACTACTTTAATATTTTCCCCCCAAAGAAATGGCTTTAGTTAATACTTTGAAACACTTCCAGGTTTCCTTCTGAAAGAGCACATCGTTTTTCCCCTATTTATCTGACAACTTCTGCTTCCACCTTCAGATAGTAAATTGGAAAAGAAACTTCACTATTGTTTCTCTTCCGAATCTGCTGCCGCCGCGTTGATTCTCCAAGTTAAAGTACCTTGATTGACATACCATTCACAGAGCCTTCACCTACCATCTTCAACCACCCACACAGCAACAGCCTTTGTTCCACCCGCTCCAATCGCAGCTGCACATGCAAGAGAGAGGGACTAGGAGCCTTAGAAAAGGCCATGGCTCCCTGGGTGGAGGCGGCGCCACTTTCAGTAGCAGTTTCCTGGGTCAAGGGCTGCTTCCAGCCTCTCAGTCAGAGCTGTCAATCACCCATTGTGCTGCCCAGCAATCACGTTGCTTAGTGATTGCTGAGCTTGTTGCCAGGTTACGCAAGAAATTCCTTTCAGGGTGCCAATGGGTGGACTTTTATAGTTATGAAATCAGACTATCCCTCCCCCATCTCTTCTCCCTAAATTCATGCCACCAACCCACTTAGAGTGCTATATTGGTCTCTGATTATGTTTTCAACAATACTTTGCCATACCTTGGAGGGAACTCTCAGGTGGAGAAGGTGTGGTTTCTGTTTAACTGTTTTGGGGAGTTCTGGCTGGCCAACATCACACTGCAACCTCACTGTTCTGATAACTTAGTATGTCTAGGTGCAGCTCTCTCTCCAATCTCAGCAACCCCATGGGAACACAGGCCCAAATCTGTTCACACATCCACCTGTAGCAGGTATTTGATTGTGTTTGAAACAGGCCCCACATGACAATCCCTCACTCTGATTTTAGTTTTTCCAACCCAACAGAATGTTGGAAAGAAGTTATGTAAATAGACTCGGGACCATGTCTGCCTCTCTCCATCAGCAGCATAATTAACAAAATGGGATCAAGTTTGGTATAGCAGGCCAAAGAAAGATCAGGTTGACCATGGTCTGCCTCCAGCTGGGGATTCGGGAGAAAAGAAATCCTGAAGGAATCCGCCCAGTGCACTTGGGCAATGGCTCTGAGGCAGGGGTGAAATGCTCCTGGTTTGGACTGGCTTGGGTGAGTAGGTAGCGATGGCGGTGGGCAGTTCGGAGAACCGGTAGCAAAAATCCCTGCCCCTGCCCCCCATGCCCAGCTGAGCCGCGTGATCATCAGAGCCTTTTTTTGCTCTTTTAAATGCCTCTGACGAGCCAAGCTCTGATGATCCAAGCTGAGTTGCCTGCTAATCAGGCAACTCAGCTTGGATTGTCAGAGCCATTTAAAAGAAAAAAGTTTTTTTGGAATGGAAAAGATGGATAGAGTATATTCAAGGCAAATATCGGACTAAAATATTACAAATAGCTTATGAATAAAGAATGAATAAAGAGAGTTTATAAAGTACTTAAAGTTAGGTTAGTAAAAGGGAGTTAAAAGCTCAAGAGGGTGATAAGAGACTATAGATTATTAGCTTATATTAGTTTAGGATTGTTAAATGTTATACCCTGTATTTTGCTCTGGGAAGTGGGGGGTGGGTGGGTTGGGGAGGGGAGGGGAGGGGAAGGTGGGAAGAGGTGGAGGGAGGGGGAAGGGGAAATGTATGTAAAATTTTGTTTTAAATTTTCAATAAAAGAAAAAAAGTTTTTTCTTTTAAATGCTCTGACGATCCAAGCTCTGACGATCCCAGCTGAGTTGCCTGCCGATCAGGCAACTCAGCTGGGATCGTCAGAGCCTTTTGAAAGCATTTTTTTACATGGTTTTACATGTAAAAAATGGTTTTAAAAGTAAAAAAAATTGGCTACGCCGACCCAATCACATTACCCCACCACCACCAAGCCACGCCCACAGAACCAGTAGTAACAAATTTTAGATTTCACCCCTGCGCTGAGGGTTACTGGCTGCTCCATTCTTAGCCTAATTCCTTCTGGCTGCCTGGCATAGGCTGGAGCAGAAGGAACTGTAGATGCCACGGTCTGGAAAAAGGCAAGATTCTTATAAGGAGTTGGCTTTTTAAAGTTGCAGTTCTGTATCTTTTAACTACTACTTAACTACGTAACTACTTAAAGCAAATTCATCTTTTTTCAGTCTCTTACAGAAACATGGAGCTAAAACCAGGACTTCAAATTATATTCAGAAGTTAATGGGAAGCCAGTGCAGGACCTGCAAAATAGATATAACATGACTCCCCCACCAAGCACCCAGGCGATTGCATTTTGCAATGCAATCAAGTTGGGGCAGATTTTAATTTTTTATTTAAATATTCATTTTATTTGAAATCTGTTCATTTATTTAAGCTGCAAAAAATACAAAGGGTCACTAGACAAAAAGAGATAGCAACTTACAATTTTTTATTTTTCTGTCCCATCCAATATTTTACTACCCTTGAGATATTGTGTAGGAACATGTAGCTGTCTGGCAGAAATGGATGATTGGATAGACAGGCATAGTGCGCTGATTATATCCCATCTCATACGGACAGTTTGTATTACCCAATCAATGATTTCATATAGAAGGGAAGCATGGGATAATGAACTTCTCATCTATAAAAGTTCCTACCATGATAAATATAGGTTCAATTATAAATCAGGTAGCAAAACACATCTAGTCCTTTGTTTGAATAATATTTTCATATGTAAAAATTAGGTGATCATTTGGATACAAGCATTATTAATTGTCAGTGTTGATAAAACTATTTAAGAATTGGGTTTTTTAAATTCCACGATGTCCAGAGCTCACCCCTTAGTGTTCTGAAATTTTCTTGCTCCATTCTATGACAAATAGCAGTATGAATCAGTTGCAGACTGGTCTTAATCTGAGCTAAATCCCAATTTCTCACTTCATTTAATGATCCAATCACTGTTGAAATAAGCAATGAAAGTTCCCAAAGTGAATAATAATCCAGTAATTATTAAACCAATAAGCAGCTACAATTGATTTTTGAGTACATTTAAGCTTCTCTTTGCATCTTACTTTTACGAAGTGTGAATTGTGAGAGCTTTCAAGGTTAGATTGCTTGCATAATGCTCATGGATGCAGTAGAGTTTGTAAAGGTTTTTTTTTTGTACAGTCATTTTTACAGATGTTATCCCCTGTCTGCTGATGATCTGAGAGTTAGAGGCTCAGAAAAGTGAAAAGTGACTGTGGTAAAAGTGGCTGATTAAATTACTGTTCCTTTGGCCCTGAGCAATTATGTTCATATGATGAAGTGAATTTTAAGTTTGGATTGCCAAAACAACAAGCAAAACTGCACAACAAAATCTCTATAATTAAACACTGAAGTTGATTTAAAAACTGTATACTTCCACTACTCTCTTCTATGTCCCAGCTTCTCCTTAATAACTTAATAAATCAATGTCCCATCCCCCAAGAACACAGTCTGGGTGTTCTAAAAATGGCGCCATTGAAGAGTTTATCCATCTGTAAATAACTGCAATGGATATGGTTAGCCTTAAAACATCAATTGATTTTACTAATGCTTACATTTTTTTTATTCTAGTTCCACCATGGATGTTTTTCAAATGCTTGTTTCTTTTTCAATTCTTTAAATTTCATATGCCTTTCTTTTTTAATTACTCTTTAAGAATCTAGCAACAACTGCAATTATATATTTGACAAATAAATAAAATGGTCCTTGATTTAGGACCACAGTTGGGATTTGAACTTCTATTGCTAAGTAATACATCATTAAATGAGCAATGCCCAATTTTATGACCTTTTTTCTATGGTTGTCAAATGAATCACACAGTCATTAAACAAATCTGTCTTCCTCCATTGACTTTGCTTGTCAGAAACTATCTGGAAAGGTCACAAATGGTGATCATGTGATCTTAGGATGCTGCAACCATCATAAATACATGCCAGTTGCCAAGCACCCAAATCATGATCATATGGCATGAGCATGCTGCAACAGTTGTAAGTGCAAGGATCAGTCATAAGTCACTTTTTGACCATCTCCATAACTTTGAACGGTGGCTAAATAAATGGTCATATGTTGAGGACCACATGTAAGTTTAACAAAAGCAAATTAGTAATGTTGTTCCCTGCCATCTTTTCGAACTCCCTAGCATGCTTATATCCAATGCTGAATTAATTGCTGTATTCTTACTTGGTGGATACATTTATAAGCAATGTACTAGGTATAGCCAAGGGACATGGTGGCTGAGTGTTAAGTCATTGGGTTTGCCAACTGGAAAATTGGCAGTTTGAGACCTATGTACCATGTGATGCAGTGAGGTTCTGTTACTTGCCTCAGCTCCTGTTAACTGAGCAGTTTGAAACCATGCAAATGCGAGTAAATAAATAGGTACCACTTTGGTGGGAAGTTAACATGTTCCGTGCATCTTTGGCATATAATCATACTGGGCACATGACCCCAGAAACCTCTTCAACATTGCTAGCTCTTCAGCTGTGAATCAGAGATGAGTCTTGCCCCCTAGAATCAGACACAATTGGCAGGGGAAACCTTTATTTATTTTAGGAATAGCTATTCACCAGTATGCCCACGAGATATTATTAAAAAAGAAAAGATGGGGACATGATGGCTCCTTATATCTGACACACATAAAAAGAAGCAGAACTTTGATTGTACCATTACAGATGCCATCTTGACTATTTTTGGTAACACCTGTTTTCTACAAATGCCTATCAAGATTTGTGTGAAATCCAAGAGAATTCTTGGAAACAGGTACAGGTAGTTCTCAATTTATAACCATTCATTTAGGAGTTGCTCAAAATTACAAGAGCATTGAAAAAAAGTGACTTACAACTGGTCCTCACACTTATAACTGTCTCATCATCCTCATGGTTATGTAATCAAAGTTTTGGCACTTGGCAACCGGCATGCATTTAGATTAGTTACAGCATCCTGTCTGAAATGGTATAGGATCTCCTATTTGAGCAGGGAATTGGACTAGAAGACCTCCAAGTTCCCTTCCAGTTCTATTCTGATTGATTGATCCCAGAATAATATGATGGCCCTTTGTGACCTTCTGTTATGACCCAGGTCTGTTATGACCCAGGCAGAGACAGGCTTCAATAGAGTCCTTTATTGCTCTGTTAAATTTCACAACAAATGGCGCTACAATGGCCAGTAAAGCTTCACCCCACATTTCCCTGAAGGCAGCTACCTACAGTCCCACAAGCAAGGAAACCCATTCATGAAGGCAGAGAGGAAGTCCAAAAACAAGGTGCAAGTACACCTTGGGTCCAGGACCACAGGGCAAGGCAAGTCCACAAGGCAAGGCACACGCAGAAACACAGGTCAAGGCTTAATTTTTCCAAAGCCAGGGGAGTATATGGCAAAGCAAACAATTCACAACAATTTCCTCTAGCTTCTGCTTAAATCATCCCACACCAGAGTTTCCTTGTGAGGAGGGGTTGGGTAACCTCCTGAGTAGCTTTGCAGACCTCCTTGGAACTTGCCTCCACTCTACTTTCTGTGCCCTTGGAGCAAGTAAGGGAGGCAGGTCCTCAACAGAGAGGATCTGCTGCCTCTAACACCACTGCCTATCAGCAGCTAATCCTCCACCATGTCTGTTGAGGGCAGGCAGCTATCCATCAAGTCAACCACCTCCCCCAATGCCTCGAAGGCACGGGACAGCATCATTCTTAGCTCTGGCCTCTCCAAACATTCCAAGGGAGATGTACCATCCCCATCAAACAGTCCCGGTTCCAACTCCTCCTCCTCCTCCTCCTCCTCCTCCTCCTCCGAACTGGGATCTAATAGGGCCATGACACCTTCTCACCTGGCTCCAATAAGCAAAGTCTGTAGGGGAAACTGGATTTGCTTAACAACCATGTGATTCACTTAATTCAGTGATTCACTTATCAACCATTATAAAATTGTGTGTGACTCACTTAACCAACTGCCCTGCTTAGCAACAAAAATTCTGGTCTTAACTGTTATTCTTGCAGTTTTACAGGATGTCCATTAGCTTTTGTTTTAAAATTTATTTTTTATGCATTCATTCATTCATTTCCCCCCCACTACCACATTCAGGAGGTTTTTTTCAGATTACTTTCTCTATAATAAAACATCCACAGTATAATTAATTTTCCATAACAATAGGTAATAAATGAAGCATAGATAAAATAATAAAAGAACTAATTAAAAATTAATAAAAATAGAAGGTGACAATTATAAATCAAAGGCTCTCTTAAACTATTTTTAAAAATATTAAAAGTCAGAGTTGACAGGAGTTCTAGTGGGCACGAAGTCTTTCTGGGAGATGTAACACGTGCATGCTTTAGAATGGCAAGTAGGAATTAAAAGTAAAACTTCATAATAAATATATAAAGGATGTAACATAAGATTCTGTCTATAGCAAATTATATGACAGTTCCCTCTCTTAAATCTTGCTGTCTATCAGAATAAGAAGCACTTGATTAGGTAGACAATTAGTCTGAAATAGGTCAGCTTCTTCTGGATTTGACTAATCCTCTTTTAAAACCATCTCATATTGTGGTCATTGCTACATGTTGTGACAATGAATTCAATAAGTTAATTATATGGAATAATTCTATCTTTTGTTTGTCTTCCAGCCATGGATAATTAAGTTCATTGGATGACCTCAAGGAATAATATTATTAGACAGAGGGGGAAGTCTTCTTTTGATTAACTTATATTTCTCCATACCTAATTTTACTCAGCAGGGGCTTTTCTAATTTGTAGGATCTGCACAGCAATGGTAACAGAGAAGGAGAGCCTAGACTGAGTGATTGGGTATTTTAGTTGCAGGGATAAATGTTCATGCTTGGATTCAGAATTAGCCAAGGCAACTTACATTGCAGATGTAAGCTTCAGAGTCCTAGATTGTGATCCACGTACACACACACACACCTCAGTTAAACATCCTGTTTTTGCAGGATAGGATGCCATCCTGCTAACAGGCCATAATATAAGATTGGTGGTGGGCTGAATCTGTCCACAAGATTTGTAGGAGTTGCAGGCCAAAATTGAGATGGAAATACAGCATGTTCAGCAATGGAGTGTGATAAAGTCTGGCTTGTTAGAAATAAGACTAGTAGAACCAAGAGAAAAAATAAATAAAACAGAGACACACAGCATCTATATTCTGAACAACAACAACAACAACAAAAACTCAGATAGCAGATGGAATGAAATCATGGCTCATCCTTTTTACTAAGTGGTAAGATAAATAGAAAGAAGAAGCAGGTGGTAAGAAAAAATATGAGCTTAAGGATCCATATAGCTGCCCTGATGTGAAGAAATGTGCAGGAGGTAGTTTTGTTCTAATTCCTCCTTCTCTGAAGTGTTGGAACTTCATGAGACTTTCTTACCTGGAGCTGTAATCCAAGGATCCAAACATTCACTTTACCATTCATGTGAGTTTTCTGTGCCAGCTCTCCTGCCTGATTTGGCTAAGAGTTTCAGCACCCAAACTATACAGTACACACCTTTTGAAGAGGACCCCATTGAATTCAGTAGCTTAAAATTGTAAACAGATCCATATAGCAGAGTGCTATGTTGATACGCTCTTTGGAAGAATCATGGGTAACAGTAACAGAGTTGGAAGGGACCTTGGAGGTCATCTAGTCCAACCCCCTGCTCACACAGGAGACCTATACTAGGGATTCAAACTGCCGAACTACCGACCTTTCTGATCAACAAGCTCAGTGTTCCTCCTCATTGCAGAAATCCAGATGAGACACTGCTTGAACACACGGAGAGGAGATGCTGGCATATCTTTTCTAAGATATCACACTGAAATGACTGGGGATAAAAAAAATCACTAAAAGACTTCTAAATGCAAATCACAAGGAATACGAGTTTCTAAATGGAAAGACAGTCAAAGCTTTTCTATCCGTTCTTTCAGCATATCTTTTGAAAAGTGGATCTTTACTGCTCATTTACAACTAAATATCAAAATAGACCAGATGATGGGCCAGTTGTTAAGCAACTTAGATTTGCTTCAGTGAAGCCATTCCTGTCCTGGAAGTGACATAATTCTGTAATTCACTTAACTGAAGCAAGGAGATGACCTGATTTTCCTTGCTGAAGCCATTTGCTTCATCTCAAACCACTTCAGGACAGCTCTGCCACAGCAGGATCTCTTAAATTTTTGCCCCAAGATTTGCTAAAGTGCTCCCAAGCTGAGAGTTTGGGATTGCCCACGTTGTGTGCTGAAGTCACTCAGCCAAGAGTACATACTGAAGTGCAGCTCCAGAGTGAGCAGGCTTAGCCAGAGCATCCCAAGTGGAAGATGTTTGATGTACAAAGCTTTGGGCCAGTGGTTTGGAGGGGATGAATGACAGCTCTTCCACAGTGCTTGCCAAAAGAGGAAATTAGAGAACCTAAGGACCTGGCTGGATAGCTTTGGTGTGCAGTGCTGGATTGTGGAGGAAGATGTGTGTGCTGAAACCATTCAGTATACAAGGCCTTCTGTACACATTCAGTGGGTTTAAAATTGGCGATCCTTAGTGCACACTGCAAGCAATGTGCACTACAGCACACCATAAAACCTGTTCAACCTATAAACCTTTTGGAGAGCAATATGGGGGAAAGCTGCTCTCAGCTTAATTTTGCTTATGCATGAAACAAAATGGTTGCTCTTTTATGTGGTAATGAATATTGGCAGTTTGGGGTGGGATGTGAGAAAAAGGAAATGCTAGTTTTATTATTTCAGATGCATGGTGTAGGCAGCACTGCATCTAACTGACCTTGGCCAATTCTGAAAAAAATTAAGCAAATTGAATTCAATTAGTACTTGGATATGATGCCCCAGAGTTTTAGGCTAAATTGGAATGTTAGAAAAAAGACCTTCAAAAGCAGTGGCAGATCACTTCCAGTGGTGGGATTCAGCCAGTTCGCACCACTTCGGGAGAACCGGTTGTTAACGTTCTGAGCAGTTTGGCAAACTGGTTGTTGTAAGAAATCATTAGGGCAGAGAACTCGTTGTTAAATTACTTGAATCCCACCACTGATCACTTCCATATAGTTGCTAAGAAATATATAGGCTGAATCCATATACCGGTAGTCACCAGGAGTTAAGAAAAACGTTTATCTTCTAACCTACTACTTAGCTTCTTCTGAACACAACCTTTTTACAAGCTTCCAGTAACTTTACTAAGATCATTTTCCCTGTTCTGAGTTCTGTGGTTCATTTCTATGCCTAGCTTCCTCAGTTTTCAAGGATCAGTTATCTTGACCTATATATACTACGGTGTTTCCCCAAAAATTAGACCCTATTTTATATTTTTTTGAACCCTGAAATAAGTGCTTGGCCTTATTGTCATGCTCTCAATAATAATTTGGGCTTATTATCAAGGGATGTCTCATTTTGGGGGAAACAGGGTAAATTCTTAAACCATACATTAGTCCTGATTTTCAGCTTCATCTTTAATTTGGGATAAGAGCATTATGGAAAGCTTGATGGATCAGATGTGAAAGTTATTCATATTTTGTTTTCTGTAGTAGTTAGATAAGGTCAACCTCATGGCCACAAGAATTAGGCCTATATCTTACCATCATACTTATATTTAACAAAATATAGTTCTGACAGGCATAATGTCTTTGAGGTAGAGGCACTTTTTTTACAGCCACACAGACTCTTACCCTGCAGAGAAAACATAAGCCATTTCTCAGTAACAGCCCCTGTTGCTCTCTTTCTAACCTGTACTATGAGGATAATAATACAGGCAAGGCTGCTGTGAAATCTTTTCTGAGGTAGATTGTTTTATTCTTTGAAAAGTGATGCCCAAATGCAATTTGGCTGACATCATGTATTTCTCTTTATGGATAATTGCTACCTTATCTATGGATACTTCTCAGTGTTAATAGCAGCATTCAGTATAAATCAAGAATTTCAAATGCACAAAGATTCTTTATCTCAGATTTGGTTGGCCAGATATCTTCAATAGAATGAAGTTTTTCTGTATGTATTATCAAAATTAATTCTATAATGAAACAAAAAAAGTCTATCATTTCTACAGAGAAATGTATCAGTACAAAATGTGTCATGGTTCTCCCCTAAATAAAGCTCTATTATTCCCAAAATACTGTTGTTGTTATTGTTATTATTGTTGTTGTTGTTGGTCTAGTGGCTAAGGCACCAGGCTAGAAAGCAGATAGACCATGTGTTCAAGTCCTGCCTTAGCCATGAAAGCCAACTGGGTGACTTTGGTACAGTTACACTCTCTCTGCCCAACCTACCTCAAAGGGTTGTTGTTGTGGAGAAAGTAGGAGGAATAAAGTGTGTTGGATATGTTTGTTTTCTTGAGTTATTTGTAAAGATAATAAAGGTGGGATACAAATAAATAAATAAAATTACTACAATACATTAGCATTAGTCCTATTATTCTAAGTCTACTGAAAATGTTTGTAGAAGCTGTTAAATTTTATCAATATCCAATAGGAGATTTTGGAATTCTGGATCAAGATTCAGGTTTGGGTGATATTAAAATGGAAAAAGACTTCAAGTACAACAAAGATGAATTGAGCCTGTTTTCTTCAATAGCTCTAAATCAAATAGTGCCATTTATGAAAATTCCTGGAGAGAGATAGTGTTTTTTTGTACATGACATGAGCCACTGCTAATGTATGGTATGATAAGAGCCGAGGTGGCGCAGTGGTTAGAGTGCAGTACTGCAGCTACTTCAGCTGACTGCTAGTTCAGCAGATCAGCGGATCAAATCTCACCGGCTCAAGGTTGACTCAGCCTTCCATCCTTACGAGGTGGGTAAAATGAGGAGCCAGATTGTTG
The DNA here is from genome assembly GCA_030761175.1 of Masticophis lateralis. NCBI lineage: Eukaryota > Metazoa > Chordata > Lepidosauria > Squamata > Colubridae > Masticophis > Masticophis lateralis. The sequence continues at coordinate 166,072,530 of JAUDYJ010000002.1, forward strand.
GGGGCAATATACTATTTAGTATATTGTCTTTGGTGTAAGCTGCCCAGATTCCTCGGAGAGTGAGTGGCATAGAAATATGACTAATAAAATAAAATAAATAAAAATAAATAAATAAATAAATAAATAAATAAATAAATAAATAAATAAATAAATAAATAAATAAATAACAGGATAAATAACAGCAAAATCATGGAAAATTAATCATCATGGAAACCCTTTAGCAAAATGAGAAACGGGTATTATTTGCTCTGTTTCCTGGCACTGAATCTCATTGATCTGTTCAAAGACCTAAGAAGGATCTCTCTTCAATCAAGCATTGAAAACTATTGGTGGTTACATTTCTAGATGTCTTTCGCCAAATTTTAATACTGTACACAGATGGTACACTAAATAATGAATAGTCCGGTTCTTATGTCACCTATATGATGATTCTCAGGTTGTCAGGTTCTCAGAAGAGAATGTAAAAAACCAACTATCTCTGGCCTCAGAAGCATTCCCCAGAATGCTTGCTTGGATCCATCAATTGTGAAACAGAGATCAAAAGACATCTTTAAGAGAGATGATGTTGGTCAGAGGAGCCTCTCTTGTGCTGTGGCTAGTGATACCAAATCTCAGTCTTTCATAAATCAAGAAATATGATGATAATCCTACCATTCATTTTTGCAGCAGGAATCATCATGAAAATTTTAAAGTAATGAAGTATCGCACGGAGCTGGAGAGTTCTAGTTTGTTTTGAAACCCACAGAATAAATGATGAGAGCAGAGCTATGTAAACCATAGATGTCTGCTTCTAATTGGGGTATCAACCATGGTGACCATTCCCATGGTTTACATGCATTTCCCAAGCCTTTTTTTGTGGGCCACGATTACAGTGCCACAATTTAATAGCAAATCACCAATATTTCCCACTAGTTCTGATTAGAAGATAAAATACAGTTAAAGATTTCATATAAACCTTTTGCACTAAAATCAGCAAGATCCCCCCAAATCCCCCAATTTTTGTTTCAAATTGCCTGCAAAATATAAAACATTTTTTCTTTTCTTGATGAAATTTTACTCTAAATGATCAGATCATCTATTTTATGCCAAAGATGCTAGTTTCTAATAGTAGATTTTGATTCCTATATAATTTGTCATCCTGATGGCCAAAGTACAATTAGGTCCTTGAGAAACCTCACCATTAATCACTATGTGTCAGATTGATCTAACAAGTGGCAACTTCAAATCTCAACCAACAAATGCTCTGTCTTGCACATTGGTAACAAAAAATCAAAACATAAAATACAAATAAGATGGACATGACCTTGTAGATGATCCTCACTCTGTCAAGGACCTTGGAGTACTCATTTCTAATGATCTAAGTGCCTGAGCCCATTGTAACAACATTGCCAAAAAGGCATTAAGAGTTGTTAACCTAATCTTGTGTAGCTTCTTCTCTGGTTATACTACTAACTAGAGCATACAAAACATTGCTAGACCAATTCTTGAATACAGCTCATCTGTCTGGAACCCACACTGCATATTGGACATAAATACAATCAAAAGAGTCCAGAGATATTTTATGAGAAGAGTCCTCCATTCCTCTTATCGCAATAAAATACCTTATGCCACCAGACTCCAAATTTTGGGCTTAGACAATTTAGAACTACACCGACTTCAGTCTAACCTAAGCATAGTACATTAATTTATCTGCGCAATGTCCTTACTGTCAATGACTACTTCAGCTTCAACCACAACAATGTACATGAGCAAATAATAGATACAAATTCAAGGTAAACCATTCCAAACTCGAATGCAGAAAATATGACTTCAGTAACAGAGTGGTCAATGCCTGGAATGCACTACCTGACTCTGTAGTTTCTTCCCCAAACCCCCAAAACTTTAACCTTAAACTGTCTACTGTTGACCTCATCCCATTCCTAAGTGGTCTGTAAGGGGAGTGCATAAGTGTACCAGCGTGCCTACCGTTCCTGTCCTAATATTCCTTTGTACTTACTCTTTTCAAATTATGTTTATACTTTTACCTGTTATCTTATATATGCTTGACAAATAAACTTATTAATATGATTATGATATGATTAATCAACATCTAACAACAGAGAGTTCCCACTAAATAAAAAATAGTTTCTTTACTGTACTGAGTTTTAGGAATTAGTCGGAACTGAACATTCAGTTTTCTCTTTATCTTCACATTTAAACTAATTATCCTCTTTTATGTACAAGAGATACCCCTAAGCTATCTGCCTTTACTTCAGCTTCTGTTTCATAAACAGGGTGTGTTTATTTAGATGCATAAACAGATCTTGCAAATAACAGGGAAGCTTTACAGGAGATTCTACTCACACTCACTAACTTGCATATATATTTTATACCACAAATTGCTAGCAAGTATAATTAACTAGTTCAATCAATCTAAACCATTTGTTTTGTTTGGTCCTAATGTTTTGAGTGAACTTGTTTCCAAGGCTTAAAATAAACTTTTGGGACTTCTGTTTCTGAATAAATGAGTAACCACAATGTTTCAAAATCATAGGATTTGAGTTGTAAGAATTATTTTTCCAGGAAAGAGCACTTGTATTATTATAATTATATAGCTTATATAGTGTTTGTATAATTTAATCACTTCAGGTATACATATTTGTTGTAATGAAGTTTATAACAGATTAAAGATTCATGATGTCCTGCCTAATTCAAAACTAGTAAGTTACCATTTTAAATATAGATAAAACACAAGACCTGCTCTCAAGTAATTTTAAATAAACTTAATAGTAGCTCAGGAAAGGACTTCAGTATTTAAATGGGGTAGTAAATTACTGATTAGTTATTTCTGACTGAGAACCATTGGCACCTAACCATGGCAGAAATAAGCCTTGGGAACATTTTATGCCTTGCTTCCAGGATGATGTCTTTATCTCCTCTTTACCTTGTGAAAAAACCTTTTCCCTTATTCCAACATCCTCCAGGGCTAATTCAAAAAGTTGAGCTTTGTCACTTATTATATTCAGGTGACTGAAATTATTTCAGACAAAATGATTGGCAGTAACCATTTTTAGTTAATACTATTCTATTTAACTTGATTTGATTTGATTTGATAAACAATGTACCATCGAACCTGACTCTGTAGCCTTACTGGTGTGAAGTCTATTTTATTTTCTTGTTTTTGACTTCTGCCAAGCCACAGTAACTTTGTTTATGGGTTTGATGAAGCAACCATTGCCTTTGTCCTAAAGATTGTTAAAATCTGGTAATCTAACATTTAACAATGACTCTACATTAAACTTACAAAGTCCATGTCAAGGCTAACTTTAAACTGCAGACTTCCCAACTTAAACATCAGGCCTTCCTGATAGATAGAATAGACTTTCTATTATTTTATTATTTTAATAGAATAATAATTCTATTTCTATTATTTAATAAAATAATAGAAAACTATTATTTTCTATTATTCTTTCTATATCTATGCTTTTCTTAAACATCTAATTCTCAGACTTTCTCATTTAGTCCTAGATTCTTCTAGTTAGTATTTGAAGAAATATGAAATGAAATGAAATATCATTCCATTTTTTCTGATATTACCCGTGGCCCTATAGCTTTCTTGATCACTAACTTTATTATATCTTCTTTGCTAGATTTACACTATTACTATTTCATTAAATAATAAAAATCATTTCCATTCTTACCCTCTAGGAGTAATTGATTTTCCTTGCAAAATTGCCTTAAAAATTACTGTTAAAATTGCTTAAATACTCGGAATCTGGTTCCATCCTGGTTTTAAGTCAAGCCAAAATGTATCCCTGTGAGTAAGACATCTAAATCCCACTGTTGAAGAGCATTGTTTCATCCATACACTGAAATCCTGCTTGCCTAGTTGGTTCTCTGTGTAGAATCAGTGAAACTCTGCACATTATTCATCATTGGCTTGGCTCTCTGTACTGTACAATTACGTATTCAAAATAATCAATGGCAGTTCCTCTTTCTTTAACTACTAATGAGATTAGATAATCAAGATATATATTAAAATGCACAAAAATATTTAGAGAAATATTCACTTACCCAGGGTATTTTAAGGCTCTCCAGGACAAAATGTTCATTTAAACTCCACCCTATTTCGTTTTCTGTTTCTAGCAGCAATATGATTCTTTTTTACATAATATTTTGGCCACTAAAGCCAATGGTTAAATAAATAGCAGCATGTGATAAAATCCAAACCAAATAAATGAACCTTGGAATTATTGAATAAATTTCACTGCTTTGAATGAGAAGTGTTTTTCCAGCAATATTATTTTGCATGTTGGACCATTCTTTGAGCAACTGCCCTCAATACCTTGCTCCTAAAAACAATCAGGACTCATAGTCACTTCTTACTTCGATTTTAGTAAATAGAGTTCTAGATGACAACTAGATGATATAAAAGTTTGAAGCATATAATCCCTTCCTCTTCTGCCCATAACTGGAAAGCTGTCAGATCATTCATTTCCATAAAACTGAATCAAGAATTCCTTTCATGGAAAAACAATCCTGCATTATCTTTTGAATGGCATAATACCATTGCCCTTACTAATTACCTCATATAGTCTTATTCAGTTATTTAGAAATGATGGCTCCATTTCAGAATGACACAAAGTGGGGCACCCAGGGCATTGGGGGGGGGGAATCCTCATTATGTGCTTTCTATGTGTTTCTTAGTAACAAGAACAAATGTACCCAATTGTAGATGAAGATACACATGGCAGATATTACAGAAATGCTTCTCAGCCTTTTGGCTAAGATCAAGTGTAATTTTACAGAAGAGAAAGGTGTTGAGGATTATTTTAGAGCTATGCTGTGGAAGGAGAATTTTTTTATTCCTTTCATCCATCACAAGAACTAATAACAATGAATAAAATTAGTTATCATAAGAATTGATGCAGTTGATCCAAAATGTCTCCACAAACACTCCCCTTAAAATGCATGGACAGACTATCTCTTTCACTTTGTTGTTTACTGAAAAGGGGGAAAATTCTTCTAATAATGCATTGTACTGAAACAAAGACTAAAGACTCTGGAGACTAATTTTCTACACCTTGCCTACCTTTTTAAAGAAAAAGATATAAGGGATGTTACTACTGTCCTAAACTTGCATCCAGATATTTAAAAAATCAGCTTAATACAGGACACTGTCTGATTTGCCTTGTTAATTTGGGTGGAATGAACAAAAGTCAAGTAAAACACCTGAGAGGCCACATAGGACAAATGCAGGAATTGCCACCTCTCGATAGGCACTTATGCCTTGAGTTTTCAGTATAATGGTACTGGGGATGGTATATTTCCTGTTCTTATGGCCTCAAAAATTTTGTCACAGAGACAGTGTAGATCCTTCAACATATCCTTCAAAAGAGCTGAGGTGGAGCAGTGGTTAGAGTGCAGTACTGCATCTACTTCAGTTGACTGCTATTTGATCCGCAGATCAGCGGATCAAATCTCACCAGCTCAGGGTTGATTCAGTCTTCCATCCTTCTAAAGTGGGTAAAATGAGGACCCAGATTGTTGGGGGCAATATGCTATTTAATATACTGTCTTTGGTGTAAGCCGCCCAGAGTCCTTGGAGAGTGAGCGGCATAGAAATATGACTAATAAAATAAAATAAATAAAATAAATAAATCCTAGCACAATTATGAAAATAATAACAACAACAACATATATTGAAATTTCAAATATATTTTCTTTACAGGGACTTGTTTGTATTGATACATAGATATATACAGAAAGAAAGAAATAGAGATAATAATAGGCAAAGAGAAAGGAAGAGAGACAGAGGTACACAAGTGGTGCACATATACATGTGCCCCTTTTACAAAAATAAATGAATCTTCCACTCCATTGTGAATTGCCTGAATCACACCTCACTTCTTCTGCCTTTTGTGTTTTTCTTGCCTTCTCACTATTTTTTAAAAAATTCCAAGTTGAATTGGAATCTGAATTGCAGGTCCAAGTTAGTTCTTGGTTGGCAAGTTTGCAAACCTCCCTTTCTGTAAGTTGGAGTCCCATTTGTATAATTTCTCCTCACATACTGAACAAAAGTGTAGCCAAGGATATAAACTGGAGACTTAAGGACTATTGTCCTTTTTCTTTCCCCCAGCAAGTACAATATCTGTTAGGATGACATATCAAAAATTAATGAAGAAATCTGTCCAAAATGTATTCATCAATACCAGAAGAATCTTAGAAATAAAAGTTATCAGTCCCGGTTTGCCTGTTCTTCAAAATAGATACTTTCCAGATACTTTCAGATCAATTTTCCCAACTTGTAAAAGATCGCTGAGCTTCTGTGGCCAGCTGAACAAAAATCTGTGGGTTGACTCAATTTGGTTTGTTTCAGATGAAATAAGATATTCACTCTATCTATCATGTAAACGTCTCAAATACATTCTTTCTCTCATAAACCTAAAAGAAAGAGACATTCTTTCACACTCTTACTTGGAAGCTTACAAAGCTCTGTCTTTTAGCAAATCTTAAGGTGGTATCTGCCACAGAATAAACATGAAACTTGGAAATCTGGGCAAGAAAAAAACAAGTACTAAGAAGCTGTGGGACCCATCCAAGAAATGGCTGTTTTGTCAGTCCATTTGACTCTTTCAAGGAAAATTAGGAGACACATTTGATTGTTGATCATATAATAGGAAGGGCAAAGAAAGGAGGAGACTGAAGAGAAAGAGATGGGAACAAACTGCCACTGAGTTGAAGCAACTTCCCCTCAACTACGCGTATTCTCAAGCAATAACAACGCTATCTGTATTATATACCCAAGAATACCCGTCATCGAAGGGAGCATAGTCACCAAGCCAACCTGCTGAGTCTTCTTCAGCAACCCCCACAAGCAAAATGGCCCAGTTAATGGATCTTGGCCTGCAAAAGAGGCAAAAAAGAAAGAGGCTTCATATAGAGGCAAGCTCTCAAAGAATTCATTCTAAAAACCAAATGCAGAACAAGTCAGCTATGGAGTCTTAATGCCACAGCCAACAATAAGGAAAAAAAACCATCAACAGCAATCATCTTAATTGATTTGTCCTTGTGGGACAAGTATTTCTGTATATTTAGTTGTCATTAATGAGGACCATAGAGACATAATTCTTTGCTATGCCCATAAGACATAAGGCTACACCATGGCTTGCATGAACTCAAATCCAAGACTATTATAACAGTGTGACTTCATTCTCCACCTTGAAATCTCAAATCAATCTGACATGAAAGTAAAATAAGGGAATATTGTTTTATGTTAAGACTTTGAATGGAATGACTTATAAATCTAAACTGATCTAAATAATTTCTCCAAATCCTTAATGAAACCTCAAATTAATGCAAAGGGCTTCAGATGCCACAGAAATTGGCAACATGGGCAAACAGAGGATAGAAATAAAAGTGGGGCAAGAAACTAATACCTAGGGCATTGTGACCTTTTGAGCACACACACCCCATGAGTTTCTGCAAAAGAAGTCTTACAATGTGACTGCACCTGACAGGCAATAGAGCAGGACACCCATTAGTAGATGTATTAGTGCAAAGTTAAAAAACAACAACATAGTGCTCCTCTTAATTGCACAGACCAGTCTGCTAGCATGTCCAGATGCCCACTGACGATGACTCACTTCATAAAGCTATCTAAACCTGGTGTCATAAAGGTTTTTTTGAAAGCATGGAATTACATGAAGCAGAAAACCTTCATAGTTGCCTTTCTCATAGCCCCAAATGACCATAGTTGTAAAGTGTTTGTTCAAAGCAATGGTTTAAATGTGGAGAAGAGTGGCTTTTTAACCATCTCTTGAGCTGACTCCAGACACTCAGAAGGAATTAAGGGAGGGTTTTGCTTTACTTTGGCAATCATTAGGTCTCTCTGGGAAGTCTCTTTTGACAATGTTAAGACCTTCTGGCCTAACAAAGACACCACCCACATACAGATGACTAATGATGAAGATAATACCTGTATACAGGATGTACAAAAGTTTTTGTACTTCCTAGCATTTTGTTCTGCAAATTTCACCATTCCTCATGCTTTACCATATTTCTGATTACAATGCAAAGATGTTTAGCAAAACTGACCCCCTCAATATGCACATTTTATGCAATATCATAGATAAGTGTCACGATGAAAATTCTTTTATACACAATATTCTAAACTGTCCTGTTTGAATTCCTCTTTTACAGTTATAGAAATTGAGGTCGATAAGGGATTGGGCCAGATAATTCCTAGTTGCACCAGATCAACTGACCTTTTCTGTAAGATCAAGAATTGGGAACTGGAATAAGAAAAGAGGGAGGTGGCTTCTGTGGCTGGAAAATGATACTACATGGGGATTAGGGTGTCTGAGTTTGTAGCTTTCACAGAGATAAAGTATCCCATTATATCCTTTCACTTCCATATAATTCTTTTTAAATCTCTGTTGTCAGAGCCCCTGAAAGCAAAATTTTAGGAATATCTGCTTCCTGATTGAGGCTTGCTTAGTTTTTGATGTCCAAAAGGCACACATTTGTACACAGAGACCCAGAATTACTGCTGCCCAGTTCCAATTCATGCATACATTCCTGTCATGTCTATACCTTGTCACACACTCTTGGTGACACTGAAGCAGATCACTTCATCCTGTTGCTTGGCCCTGACAGTAATAAAGAATGGACTGAATTGCAGGCCAGCTTCCTACTTGGATGCTGTTGTATTTGCCATGGCTGTTTTACCTCCAGCACCAAGGACAGCTCTCACCAGCCTTTCTTAACCAAAGTAATAATTGCTGAGTGCCTGGTTTGAAATCTGGAGGCGTTGACAATGAATTCCATTAATGGAGGACTCCAGATTGCAGCTCACACATTCAGTCTGTTCTACTGGTATTGGAAGAAGACTGCACCAGGCAAAATGGATTGCAAACTACAGAGAGCTGCGATACCAGAGCCATACAGTAATGCAATTGGATTTGCTTTGGATGGAAAGAGAAGCTTTCATTAACTTTGCACTAATACACATTCCTGACTGATTTTAGTTCAGAAGACAGTAGATGTTTTTACTCTGATGATAGGAAATGAAAGTAGATAGAAAAAAGCCAAATTTCTATGCCACATCTACATCTGACAGTACTAGCCATGTAATCTTTCTCTTGTTAATACTTAGATGGATTTTCTTTAAGTGACTCTGAATGCAACTTCTAATGCAAGGTTTTCCTCCAAAAGCAAATCAAGACATTTATAGCATTGCATTTTTAAATATATTGTTATTAAATGCATTAACAATAATTTTCTTGTTTGAGAGACAGAGTTATTATATTGTATGTGTGTGTCAGTTAAAAAATTATATGAATAAGCATAAACACTTGGATTTAGAATGAGTGCCTGTTTTTGTATGAAAGATTACCACACAGAGGAGCAAGGAAATTGTTTCTTAGGAAAACATACATGCATACATATAGACAAACACACCACAATGTGATTTTTCCATGTATCCCATATCTTGACTCACCAGAGGCCTCCAAGAAAGTACATTAGATGCAGAAATTATCATGTTTCTAATAATACAATCCATGAAAAACAAAAAATAAATATTTGAAATATTGGGTATGTCTTTAATTTATAATTATTAAATAATTATTGGGTGGTAAACCTTCCTATTTAAAAGCCTGGCTTCCTAATCAAAAATATGCAATTAATCTGATGAGTTGAGATGGGGAGGGAGCAAAAAAAATCACAATTCAATGATTTCTCTTCCCCTCCTCGGAAAAAACTCCATGTAATAAAGAATGCCTGTTGAAAAATCTGGTAGAGGAAATATGAACTAACCCTCAGCCCTGAGGAAAGGAGGCAAGAAAAGTCAGGTGGGGATCGTTATAAAACGACACCAAAACAACACACACCAAACAAAAGGAAAGGATGTAGCGGTAGGAACAGAGGGAAATGTGAAGGTGGAGTGTGAGTGTGTGTGGGGGGGGGGGGTGAGTTTGGCAAGCCCTGCTTTTTCCCCTTCCATGCTGCCACACCTTAGTTATTGCCATTTCGGTAGAGAAGTCAAAATACATAATTGAAACTCGTCCAGTCTCCAACGCGCAAGAGTAAAGGCAGTGAAGGAAGCCCGAACGATCCCGAATTCCGAGGCTCCAAGCAGAAATGCCGCCTTGACGGAAACCAAGGCGAAAACACCGAGACAAGACAGCTCTCGACTCACCCGTGTGCTTCTCTCTCCCTCTCTTTTCCGCCGCCCCAGGAGAGCTCGCCTCTTCCCAGGGGCTCCATCCGCCTCTTGCCCCCGATCTGGTCCCTTTTCTCTTCCCAGCCGAGGAAAGCCCTGGATTTCTTTTGGAATCCATCCCGATGTGTAGGAAAATCACGCCCGCCCCCCTTCCCTCCCCTTTCCACGATCCCGGCGAGGTTCCTTCTTCCCCACCCACCCAGGTCCACAAACCTCCATGTTTCTGGAGAGAGAACCTCAACCTTTCACTCCCAGCCGCTCCGCCGAGCACAAAGGGGTCAGGCAGCCGCAAGAGCCTTCCTTCTCCTGCGTCTTGACCGACTTGCGGGGACGGCCCACCCCCGAACGCACCCCCCACCTCAACCGGGCTCTGGCTGCCGCTCTGATGCCCCAGACGCTTTCCGCCAAGGAGGAGACAGTCTCTCGGGGCGCCCAAAGGCCGGAGCCGACCGCTCAGTGGAGACGAGAGGAGGGCGGTGAGACAACGCCGAGCCCAATGGTGGGAAGCCCAGCCGGGGGCCAATGCACGGGCCCGGCCCGGCCCAACCTCGCCTCCTGCTACCACGCCGCTTCTCCTGCTGGCCTGGGAAGGCGTATGTAGGGCCAGGTGGAGCCGTAGCCTAACGTGCCGCGCGTGCTGGGCTGCCGCCCGGCAGATCCAACACCTCAGCTGCTTTCGAGGACCAGGGCATATGAGCCGGCCCTAACCTGAGCGGAAGAAGCATCTAGGCGCCTTTGACTGAAAAGGCCCGGATCGCTTTCGTCCCGTTCCACGGAGGTTCTGCACGGAAATGGTTTGGAGGGGACACAAATTGAAGGAACCAGTGCAAATTGAGATGAACGCCGGGGAGGGGGGGTGCACAAGGGGATCCCGGGCACTGTTGTCGGTTTCACCCTTCCGGGTTTAAATGTGAGTCTTATCTTGGAAAATGTTGCTTTACATTTCCTAGTCTCTTTTTTTGCATTTCTGCATCTTAAACCTGGTATCTCACAGGCTGTCAGTTATCCTATTGCATCAGTTAAATGATGAATGGTGATGAACGATAAAGATGATGAAGATGAAGGAGGTTGAGGAAGACATAACTGACCCTGAGGAAAAAAGAAAACCCATCCAGGGAAAATTTTTATTAGGCCAATTAAAATTAGCAGTAGCAATTGCATAGCCACGGTAATGCTTACTGTAAATAGTTAGTTCTAAATACAGGGCCAATTGTGTCTCTATATTTGCAGTTGGTGGAGAGGCTGATTGAGATTTTGCTGTAGTCTAGTTATTTATATTTATGGATTGTACTTGGAAATTAGTAATTATGTTCAAATTATAAGCATAAGTAAACGTATCTGAACCGTAAATCTATTCCAAATTTCTTTGAATAGCTGTATATTGGTAGCAATAATTTTCAAAACAGTTGATCTAGAGCTGGTTGCAAGTGTCATCTCTCTGGACTTACTGCATGGCTCCCCTATTTTGACAGGGGTGGCTTCCTGGTTTGATGCCTGTAATGAAGTGAGAAAAACAGGTTCCTGACCTGTCAAAAGTCACTACTTCCCCATCCCAGCATTCATGTCTTGGTTAGTGGATGGCTTTTCTCTGTTTAGAAAATGGGAAGATTACAGATCCAGAGAGTTCACCATATGAAGATGGGACAAATAAGGGCAATAGGTATGAGGACAAGGAGTTTTATGTAGCAGTTCACACACATACAATAAGGTAAAGGTTCCCCTGCAGATGCTTGCTAATCATTTCTGGCTCTGGGGGCGGGGAGTGCTCATCTCCATTTCTAAACTGAAGAGCCAGCGCTGTCTGAAAATGTCTCTATGGTCATGTGGCCAGCATGACTCAATGCAGAAGGCACATGGAGTGCTGTTACCTTCCCACCAAAGTGGTCCCTATTTTTCTACTTGCATTTTTTTTACATGCTTTCGAACTGCTAGGTTGACAGAAGCTGGGACAAGAAATGGGAGCTCACCCCATTATGCAGCGCTAGAGATTCGAACCTGAACCTGAACTGCCGACCTTCTGATTGAGAAGCTCAGGGTCTTAGCCTTTGAGCCACCGCGTCCACATATACATACAATACATGCTCACAAATTCTTAACATAGAGTAGAATGCAGTGAGAAGTGTCTTTTGAACAACCCCCAGTGATACTATCTGGAAAAAAAACCTTAATTGGTATAGCATGCCTCTGCAGAAAAATCTCTCTACTACCTGTCAGAGCTATTTTCCTGTCACTTACTCTGATGCCTTTCAATGACACCCACCATTTCCTTTGCTTTATGGAAACAGAGACTAATCTACACACATACTTGCTGCCCAACATCTGTCAAAAGATTGCCCTGCTGAGCAAAGTCTCAACTCTCCACTCCTGGTTTCATGAGTTCAGCAGACATGGTGCTGAGGCACTAATTTCATTGTCACAGATTCGGTGTTTAAATTATTGATGTTAAAGCAAAGGCCTCTAAAGTGTCCAGCTCCCCCACCCTTGATTAAGCAGAGACAAAGGTCATGAGATCTATCTGCTCCCAATACTCTCACCTCACTGCCTTCTGCAGCTGACACTTGACTTATTTCACATATTGGAAAGTCTGGTGAAATCTGGAAAGAAGAACTGAAAGGAAGAGGAGGAGCTGATACTTTACATATACAAGAATAGGAATAACTGCAGGCTGCATGATTTCTTTTGACATAGATTCCAGAATACAATACTCACCTATGGGCAGACAGACAGGAAAGGAAGGAAAGATGCAAGGATATATTACATGATGAAACTTTGGGGACTTTCTCTGCAACTCTGTGGAAGAGACATCTCCCAGGAACCCCTAGAGCTTTGACGCCAATAATTTAAACACTGAATCTGTGACAATTAAATTAGTGTCGCAGCATCATGTTGACTGAATTCATGAAACCAGGAGTGGAGAGCCCTCTGACAAAACTCACATCAAGGCCGCTGATACGCAGATTTAGCAGTTAAAGCCCATCAGGCTTGTTTTTAGTGAGGGTTTAGTGCTCTTCCAGAAGACACTGTCAAAATAAGACCACCATTGAGCGAATTCAAATGGGAGTGGAGTTGCCTGATAAAATACAAGGAAAGAGCACATATTTTCACCAAGAGCAGCAAACAAACAAGAAGAAACTTGGGCTAACATAAAACACTTGGCAAAACATGCTTTTTTCTTATCTGTTAATGAGATCTGCAGGTTTTCTTATGATAGCTCCTTAAACTAAATGCTATATGTTGAATGATGCTCATGCGTAATAAATGTGAAGACACAGATATTCTGAACTAGGCACAGAAGACGATTCAAAGAAGGATGCATTCATTTGCACAGGTTCTTCTACAAGCAATTCTGGGTCTTCAAAATCCAGACATGATTGCATTTCCACACCTGCCACATTGAACTTTGATAATTTGAGCACCCTCAGTAAAGGGCTATCATCCAGCCATGTTCCAGGCTCTGAGCATCTTCTTCCTCCATCCCTTTGACCAAGCCTGTGCAAACAGCAGCCTGTTCTGTCTGCTCTCATGTTTACCTTCCTGAGATAAAAACAGAGCCAAACTCATAAAAGGAGGACCCCTGGGAAGGCAGTGATTAAATCATGGTCTGCCCAAGCAATCCATCTCATGTACCTGAACTCTGTTAATGGGAGGCTAATGGTGGCAATGCCTGCCTGGAGGGGGCTCTGAAATATTTATCAACAGATTGCATTGATAAACTGAAGCACCTGCTCCTTATCAGAGGAATGAGATGACGAGCATCTCTCTATGAAAATTACAAGGGCATGGGATGCAAAATTCTGATGAAAGATTACGCAAAGAAAAGAAAAAAGAAAATCTGGGAAGCCAGCATGCCCAGATGAGCAGCTGCTTTCCCATGTGCTGACAAAACCAGGGGATTGCTCTTTATTGCCACATGGGGAAAAATAAGGCTGGGCCCCAGGGGAGCCTTCCTTTCAGCACAAATAGCAGATGCAGCTTTCCACTGCCCCCCACTGGACAAGCGGCCTAGCAAGGGCAATTGGTTAAAATCTCATTAATGCTCCCCCAACTCTAATTGTATGCTGGATCCAATGCCCTACCCATATGCACCCCTACATGAATGTAATAATATCTGATACAACAATTTCACTCACTGATAAGAGGAAGACAATGAGAAGATTGGAGAAATTTTCCTCCCAGCTGAGGGAGTGAAAAAAGATCAGATAACAACAACAACAACAACAACAATAATAATAATAACAACAACAACAACAATAATAATAATAATAATTTTATTTCTATTCCGTTCCTCTCACGAAGGACTCGGGGCAGTACACAGCCTAATTAAAAGCACAAGACAAACAACAATTTAAAAATTAAAAATATTAAATAATTTGGCTCAATATAAAACCCCAAATTTAAAAATCCCAGATTAAAACCAATTTAAAAATCTTCACATCGATAGCCCGGCCTGGCGGAACAAAAAGGTTTTGAGGGCATAGCGGAATACACGGAGGTCAGTAATCTTATGTAATTCTGGGGGCAGTTCATTCCAGAGAGTAGGAGCTCCCACAGAGAAGGCCCTCCTCTTGGGTGTCGCCAGCCGACATAATTTGGCCGATGGCACCCTGAGGAGCCCCTCTCTGTGGGAGCGGACTGGCCAGTGGGAGGCTACTGGTGGCAGGAGACGGTCTCAAAGGTAACCTGGTCCGATGCCATGGAGCGCTTTAAAGGTGGTAACCAACACCTTGAATCGGTGAATCATTTTGGCAATGATTGAAGCAGACCATCTTGTTTGTTTGTTTGTTTATCATAAAATGTTTTATAAAATTTGCCAAACTTCAGTCCCATGGGTGTCATGGGTTTTGAATTTTGGGTGCATTCTGTAAGTTGGCCTATTTTGGGGTACCTGGTTCAAAAATTGTTGTATCTTTCTTGGAAATGACTCATATTAAACTGTATACCACATCAAGCTTCAAGAATTGGCCTCAAGAAATATTTTGACACTTTGTGTTATGTCATAAAATGTTTTATAAAATCTACCAAATTTCAATTCTTTGGGTCAAAAAGTTTTATCCTGCGAGCCACCATTTCTCCCAATTAAAGGTGACAGACATGAGATTTTTAATAATATATAGATACTAAATACATGGAGCCACCTCACAAGATTCCCAATCCTCTGGGGTCTCTAGGCTTGCTGGCATAACCAAGTCTTAATGGACTGTCAGAAGCTCAGAAGTGATGAGGCCAACCTCACTTCAGAGGAGAGAAGATTCTACAATATAGAAGCCACAGCAGAAAAGCCCCACTGCCTAAGGCCTTCCAAATGTAGCACCCTAGCTGATGGAACCCACTATGCTGGATCTGGTGGGATCACCTGCCCAGATTTCATCTGCCCATCTGGTGGATCCTCAGTAACCTGATCCTATGCTATGAATGGCTTTAAAAGTCAACATCTTCACTTTGAATTGGACTCAAAAGCAGACTGGCAACCAATGCGGCTCACAAACCATAATTGTGGTTTTCTAGGAGGCCTGTGCCACTGCATTCTACACTGGTTGAAACTCTAGATATGCTTCAATGGCAGTCTCATGTAGAGCAGATTACGGAAGTCCAAATGGGAGGTGAAAGCTGTGCAAAGAACCTCCTAGCCATGATTGCAATCTGATCTTTGAGTAGGAGTTGTGAGTCCAGGAGGATTCCCAGATTGCATACTGCATCTGTCTAGGGCCATGCAACCCCATCCAGCAGCAAACATGGCATAGATTTAACCCAGCAGCCCTGGGTTAAATCTATGCCACTCAGGCATAGATTTAACCAAGACACTCAGTTTGTCCGAGTGTTGTTGCTGTTGTTCCCCTATGAGATCTTCATAGCCTCCAGGATCAGGGTAGAAAAGAATAGAATAACAGAGATGGAAGGGACCATGGAGGTCTTCTAGTCCAACCCCCTGCTTAGGCAGGAAACTCTACACCACTTCAGACAAATGGCTATCCAATATCTTCTTTAAAACTTCCAGTGTTCGAGCATTCACAACTTCTGGAGCCTGGTTAGCTCAGCAGACTAATGCATTGTAATTAACTCCAACTGTCTGCAATTACTGTAAGTTCGAATCTCACCAGGCTCAAGGTTGATTCAGCCTTCCATCCTTTCTAAGGTAGGTAAATTGAGGACACAGTTTGTGGGGGCAATAAGCTGACTTTGTATAAAATATACAAAAGTATGAAGGCTATTGCTTAATGCATTGTAAGCCTCGCTGAGTCTCCGGAGAAGGGCGGCATATAAATCAAATTAAAAAAAAAGATGTTCCACTGATTAATTGTTCTGTCAGGAAATTTCTCCTAAATTCTAAGTTGCTTCTCTCCTTCATTAGCGCGTTTCCCTGAAAATAGGACATGTCCCAAACATAAGGCCAAGCCCGATTTTTGGGGTGGGCGTAAATATAAGCCCTCCCCTGAAAATAAGCCCTAGTGACTGGGTGGGTATGGCCAGCATAAGAGGCAGCCCTTCCCTTTCCCGGTCACCTCAGGCCTTCTCAGCCCCTTAATCAGATCAGCTGAGCCATTCAGGCCACCATTCACAGCTGATTCGCAGGTGCCGCTCAGGTTGCCGCCTCCAGCAAGCGCAGCCACTTTTGCAGCCAATCTTTATCCCCTCTTGCTGGGGATAAAGTTTGGGGGTGGGGCCAGGGAGACATAAGATGCACATCTTGCCTGCCTTGCAGCTCCGTTGTGTATCTTGCTATTGTCTGCAAACAAACAGGTTATACGGTAAAAAAAAACCTCGTGAGTTCAGTCAAACCCCTCCCCACCTGCCACCCTCAAATTGCATCTAATTTGGGCAGGGGCAGGAAGCCCTGCCATGCCTGGCAAGAGGGGGAGAAGAGATGGCAAGAGGAATCCCGTCATGCTCCATGTATCTCATTTCTCCCCTGCCCCACCTGGTACCCACCTCGACAAAGAGATGGTGGGGAAGGGAAGCAGCTAGGCTGCTGTTATGGTACCACTGGGGTATGTGGAGCCGTCTTACCTGCCTTGCAGCTCTGTTGCATGTCTCGTCATTGTCTGCAGGCAAACACGTTATAGGGTAAAAAAAACCTTGCGAGTTTTTGGGAAAACATGGTAGTTTCCACCCATTACTCCTTGTCCTAACCCCAGATGCTTTGGAGAATAGCTTGACTCTGAAGTTAGCACCTAATTCATTAGGGACAGAGATGTATAATTGGGGGCAACCAATGAGCAAACCTGGTGCCTCATGTAGATGCTAAATAGGAGAAAACACCAAACTGCAGCACCCCACATAGGAAGGGCTGTGGAGTGGGGAATCTCTCCTATCCAACTACCACTGGCTGGAATCAGTCCCAGGCAAAGAGGGTAACAACACCACAACACCCATCTCTGGTCCTCTGAATTGATCCAAAAGGATACATGGTCGATGGTATGAAAGTTGCCAAGAGGTCAAGTAAGGCAAGACAGGACACATATCCACCTGCCCACACCAGAGGTCATTACGTGCTGTTTCTGTTCCATACCTTGCCCTGAATTTTGAGGGAAAAGGATGCAAATAATCCATATAGGTAGGAAAACATGAATGTCCCCACTCCAGACTGCCCCCCCCCCCGATCAGATGATCAAGGCCTCCAGTCCACAAAACTGCTACAGGCAAGCTGAAGTTCGAGAGAAACTTACAAACACGGAAATTGTCTCCAATTGCAAGTTCCTATGATTTGCGTCCAAAGTTTTGTGCGGCTAAACCTGGCAAATGTATTTTCTTTGGGCATACACAATGGATTAGTTTGAATTAATTTCTATCTAGTCTTCTCTGTTGCAGGCACACATGTTGAAAACTAAACCAAAACCAAATTCTAGTTTTCTGCAAGACAGTAGGCAGCCGACTTTTTGCTAAATCAATGATTATAACTGGATTTTTTAAATCATAAAATCCAACAGAGGTGTGTGAAGTTGTTGAACAGTCAACTATTCCAGTTGAAAGATCCCTTAGTAGTTCAAATAAATTCTTTTGAAGTACATCTCAAAAGAATACTAGCCTATTAATGCATTTGGATTATCTTTATTTACAGGAAAAGTATTGACAGGCCCTGCCTTTCCTCCTTTCCCAAGAAAGTATAGACTCTTGAAATGTGGTAATTCTAAAGGAACCTTTTATAGAGAAGAAGTGATAGCAGGACAGGCGAAGCAGACTCTAAATTCCCTCCCAAACTATACAATTAGAAATAGGGCTTTAGAATCCCTCCTCCAGTCTGAATGTGGATTCAGCCAATCCACAAGTGTGAAGATGTTTTTGTAACGGCCATCCTGTGAGACAGATAAGGAGTCCTTCCCAGGATCTTCTTCTGCTTTCAGCAAACTGAAACAATTCGCATGGCCCTCCCTCCTTATTACATTCCAAAGAAGGTGACAATACTGCAGGGCGCTTAGGCACCAGGAAAAAAGTTATACAGCTTATCCCCATGCTCCCCTCTCCCTCCATTTGAATGGCAGTATCACATTAGGGATCTGACAAGTATCAGCAGAGAAAAAAGACACCCATTTGTGAAACAATCAATACCAATGTACCACATCTAGTTGAAAAGGAATGGTGAAGACCATGCAATTGAGAATGAATAGCCAAAATGTTAACTGCTTTAGAGACAATGCATATCATTTATCATTCCTGCACAGTAGATATGTTTTCCCAAGAGCAACACATAATGCCATCAGTTCCTCAAAATCAACCTTGCTTCTAATGAAAGAAATGCACCAGATGAACCATAAAGTCTCTATATTACCAAAGTAACAAGTGGATTGAGAGGGTATGTACAATGTCAATTGTTTTTCTGGTTTATTGCAAACAATAATAATAACAACTAGAATCTGTGGAAATTAAGCTGAAAATATTCTTTTTGTGCATACGCACATAAAGTGGTAAAACAAAGCAATATCTGAATATCAATATCGATATAATAATCATAGGGCTGGAAGGCTCCTTGGAAATCTAATCCAACCCTCTACCCAGAAAAAGAGTACTTATTCTATCCTGGACAAATGATGGTCCAATCTTTCCTTGAAAACCTACATCAGTGGCACATCCACAATTCTAGGAGACAAGCTCCTCCATTGACTAATTGTTCTGACTGTCAGGAAATTTCTTCTTAACTCCAGCTTGCATCTCCCTCTGATGAATTGCCACCAGGGGTGAAATCCAGCAGGTTCTGACAGGTTCTGGAGAACCGGTAGAGGAAATTTTGAGCTGTTCAGAGAACTGGCAAATACCACCTCTGGCTGGCCCCAGAGTGGGGTGGGAATGGAGATTTTGCAGTATCCTTCCCCTGCCACGCCCACCAAGCCACACCCACAGAACCGGTAGTAAAAAAAATGGATTTCACCACTGACTGCCACCCATTGCTTCTTGTCCTGAACATAGGTGCTTTGGAGAATAAATCAATCCCTTTTTACCTGTGACTGTTCTTCAAGTGTTGGAAGATGGCTATTATCTTTTTTTGTTACGCTAAACCTCTCTCGCCTCTCTCTCTCTCTCGGCTTTCAAGAAGATATTGGACTGCCATTTGTCAGAAATGATCTAGGATCTCCTGCTTGGGTGGAGGGTTGGACTAGATGACCTACAAAGTCCCTTCCAACTCTGTTAATCTAATCTAATCTATCAAATTTATTAATCACCCTTCTTCTTACATAGGGGCTCTAGTTCACTCAATCTTTCTTCATATGGTTTAGCCTCCAGGCCTCTTATCATCTTTGTTGCTCTTCTCTGTACTCTTTCTAGGGCAGCGGTTCTCAACCTGGGGGTCACGACCCCTTTGGGGGTCGAACGGCCATTTCACAGGGGTCGCCAAAGCCCTCTCTCACCTCCCCCCATGCCTTCACTCACCCTCACCTCTGCCTCTGTTGGATCGCCGTTCGCCGTTCGCTTACCCCGCCCACTCCCAATCTATAGCTGCCTCCTGAGTCCCAGCTGATGGCTAGAGGGGGAAAAACTGTTTAAATTCTTGCCACGGGGCTTCAAAAGGCCGCCCTACAGCTGATCAGTGTTAAAAGAAAACAAATGAGTAGACTGGTGCCTGCAAAAATAGAAAAAATAGCCAGTTTCAGCTTCAGCATAGGTTAATTACCATAAGTTGATTTGATCAGCCTCCTGACTCTCAGCTGATTTGCTCTCAGCTGTTTTGCACAGGGCTCTGTTGCTAGCTAGCAGCAAAGAGGTAAATTGCTGCAGCAGATTTTTTTTCCCCTAACTATGCTGAAAAACGAAACTGAAAGTAAAGCAGGGTCTTTGCTGCAATGTGACAAAATGAGGCAGAGAGAGATTGCTTTTTCTTTTTCCTCACCAAAGAAGGTAGGTGCAAAACTGCAAACAATGGGAAATTTAGGGCAAAAGAGGAGGTTCAAGATTTTAAAACACAAAAGAAAAAAAGCTCTATTTAACTAGGAAATTGTAATAATTGAGATACTATTAATTGTATATTGTGTTGAAAGCAAAAATGGTTAAGTTGTGGTTTGGAGGAATATATGGGGGAAATTATTTGGTTTATTATTATTGGTAAATATAATTAATTGATTTGTAAGAAATTGGATTGCATGGAAATAATTGGAATATTCATGTTCATATTGATTAATATATAAAAAAGATAGTTATATAACTAATTGATTTATATTAAAATGTTGAATTTGTATTAAACAACTGTATTACCTAATTACATAATTAACCAATGTGAGGATGGATATAAAAATAGATGTCAATGCGAAGGGGTATAATATAGAATAGAAGGGAAAAATTGAATTTGATTAAGATTAGAGATGAGGATGAAGGGTAATATTGGTTTTTTTAAAAAATAGATGAGGAATAAATATGGCAAAAAGGGAAATATAGAAATTGTAAATTGTTTAAATTTGTGAACCTGCCAAATACTCTGTTCAAAGAAAATACATTGTATGTTTGTATGTGTATTTCTAATTATTGCTATTTATTCATATTTGTTCTCTTTTATTCTTTAAATTTTAACAATTCATTCTTTATCTTAATATCTTTATATTTGTTTGGGGTTGGTTTTCTTCCCTTTCATCTCTTTTATTGTACAGCAATCTTTCTCCTCAAACCTACCACCTCTCTCTTTTCTTTCCTTCTTACTTTCTCTTCCCCCCCTTCTTCTCCCCCCTACTTCCTCTTCCTTTCTCCTTCTCCTCTCTTCCTCCCTCTCTTACCCTCACTCCTACTCTAATTTCTCTTTCCTTCCTTCATCCCTCTCTATTGCTGTATCCTTTTATGCATATGGACTACTCAGAGGGCTGAAAAAGTTATTTTTGACTGGTCCTTGTATTTTTGACCAGTCCTCGAATTTACAACTGTCCTCACATTTTACGTTTTTGCCCTATCTTATCACCATGGTGAAGAGAAGCAGTTGTGAAATGAGTGACATGGTTGTTAAGAATGCTGCACCGGCATAAATGTGAGGATGATCATAAATGTGAGGACAAGTCAAAAGTGCGAGGACCTGTCAGAAATGACATTTTTCAGCCCTCTGAGTAGTTCCTATATACATAGCCATGGCCACCCGGTCACATGACCAGCTAGCCATGTCCACCCAGTCACATGACCTCCAAGCCACGCCCACAAAATAAGCCACGCCCACAGAACCAGTAGTAAAAAATTACAGTTATGAAGTAGCAACGAAAATAATTTTATGGTTGGGGGTCACCACAACATGAGGAACTGTATTAAAGGGTGGCGGCATTAGGAAGGTTGAGAACCACTGTTCTAGGGCCTCAGCATCCTTTTTGAATCATGGTGACTAGAACTGGATTCAGTATTTGAAATACTGAATACTGTCAAGTAGGCCATCTTAACAGCATTATGGGCCCCTGGCAAAGCAGTGTACTGGGGCCCCTATGACAACTACTCACAGGAATAAAAATGTAAATAGTCGATAAAATTAAACATATATTTATTTTATTGGCACTTCCAACAAAATTGGTGTTGAAAAACACAATAATACTCAGTAAGTCATACAGTTGCTGTATTTATATGATACAAGGTGCATTGAAGTGTTAACAAACACAGATTAGTATGGGGCCCCTATGTTCCTCCCAGCTTAGTGTCATCTGCAAATTTTGTCAGATTATTCATGAACTGGCAGAGACATGGTAGCAAGGTCAATCAATGAATAGGCATAGCAACTAAGTCAACCAATGGGAGCTGAAACAGTTTGGAGGCTGGGCATGGCTCAGCTCTGCTGTGCTGAGAAACAAAACTAAAACCAGTCTGGACTTGCATCTCTGCTGTACTGCTGGCTGTGGGTTTTGCTTGTAACTGCTAATACATTGAAGAAGAATCTATATTGGTATTGTACATTTATCTTCATGTATTATTATGTGTATAAAGAAGTTAATGAATCCTGCTGCATCAGTCTGCCCGTGTGCGCTTTCTGGATTTGATTTTGCAACAAATGCTGATAGGTTATGGGCCCAGAGCACACAGAAAGACTGGAAGAAAAATTAAGCTGAGAGACTGCCTGTGTTTAAAAGGAGAAACAAGGCAGAGAAAGCTTGCAGGATGGCTGCTGTTGAATTTAAGGAGAGCTCTCTGCCTCGTTTGAGACAGCATAATTATATTATTTGGGCTGCAAAGGTGGAATGTTTCCTGAAGGTTAAGGAGCTCTGGGATATCGATGTAAATCCATCAGAGGTGTTTGCTGCTGCAGAGCAGAGGAAGCTTGATAAAGCAATGGCTTATATCATCTTAAATTTAGAAGATGAACAATTTCTCAATGTAGTTGATTTAAAGACTGCAAAGGAGGTCTGGCTGAAGTTGACATGTGTGCATGTGAGTGTGTCAGCATGCCATATTGTACAATTATCAAGAAAATTATACAGAGCCTGTCTACAACCAGGAGAATCTGTAGAACAGCATTTTGTACAAATGGAAATTGTACAAAAAAATTGTATTTATTTGTGGAGTTGGAACAGCACGGATTGCAGTTTCCTGAATCTCAGAAGGTGCTGCTAGTGTTAAACAATCTGAATGAAATGTGAGACATTGTTTCTGTAGTATCTGAGTGCAGACCAGAACAGGAATTGCGTTTGGAGGCTTTAAAGACTTGTTTGATTGCTGAGGAGAGCAAGCACCATTTTAGAAAGAGCCACGAAGGGGAATTCCTGAGGTGGGAGCCCAAGGAGCAGAGAGAGAAGAGAGAAAATTCCACAGACTGGATGTCTCCAAAGAGAAATGTAGCATCAGAAGATATCAGATTACAGTCCAGCAACAGAGGTGGTGCTTCATTTGTGGTGAAAGAACACATTTAAAGAAGAAATTATTTGTAAGACAGGAATTGTTTGCATGGAATATTGCAAGATGGACAGTTTGCTGTTGCAACAGGTAGCTATAGAAATAGCAGAGACAAATGGTTAATAGACAGTGGGGCAAGTCAAACAACTGTTAATAATTCTAAATTGTTTTACAGAATGGATCCAGCTGCTAAAGATGCAGTAGCTTTGGCAAATGACCAGAAGGCTAAAGTCATTGGAAGAGGCAGTGTGCAAATTCCATACTTGGAAACAAGGTTTAATGACATATTATGTGTACCTGAAATGGAGCATAATTTGCTGAGTGTCTCTATTTTAGACAAGCAAGAATTTAAGACCACATTTGCAAATGGGAGGTATCTCATGAAGAGAAATGGGAATGTATGTGCACAGGGCATAAAAGAGAATAATCTTTATGTGTTGCAGGGACAAAAGGTTCAATGTGCACAAACATTTGGAAATATGGCACCATATAATTCATGTGTTCATCTCTTGCACAGGAAGCTTGACCATGCCAGCTTCAGAGTTTTGCAAAGAATGGACCAGTTTGCAGAAGGATTAAATTTAAAGGGATGTAAGGCATATTTGAACTGTGCAGTATGTAAGTCATCAAAGTCCAAGGCATTCCCAGTGAGAAAAAGTAGCACAAGGCAGACAACAAGAGCTCTAGAGCTGGTACATACAGATTTGGCTGGGCCAATGCAAGCCAGTTTGGGAAGAGCAAAGTATGTGCTGGTCATTGTAGATGACTACAGCAGGTTTGGGTTCTGCTATTTACTAAAGAGTAAAATAGAGGTGCTACAGAAATTTAAGCAATGGGTAAGTTTTGTAAAAAGAAAGTATAAACAACAGGTATGTCAGCTGCAGACTGTCAGAGGTTCAGAATTCATCTCAACAAGTTTTCAACAATGGTTGGGACAGTTAGGTATAAAACACAGATGCACAAATCCGTACACAGCAGCTGAGAATGGTGTTGTTAAGAGATAGAATGGAGTCTACAAATGATGAAGGACTCACTGCTGGAGGATTCTGGTCCAAGCAGGTCATGTTGGGGTGAAGCTGTGTTGACTGCTAATTATTTAATCAATAGGTCGTGGAGTTCCTCAATTAATGATACTCCATATGCAGTGTTATATGGGAGAAAGCCATCTCTGGCACATTTAAGGGTTTTTGGAAGCAATGCATGGGCGCATATTTCAAAGGCAATTTAAGAGAAAAGGACAACCAAAGGCTAGAAAGATCAAATTTATGGGTTATTAGCCTGGTTCAAAAAGCTATTGCTTTATTTATTTATTTATTTATTTTAATTTGATTTATATGCCGCCCTTCTCCGGAAACTCAGGGCGGCTTACAATGCGTTAAGCAATAGCCTTCATACTTTCGTATATTTATATTTATACAAAGTCAACCTATTGCCCCCAACAAACTGGGTCCTCAGCTTTAGCGATGGGAGCAAAAGAATAGTCATTTCTAGGTCTGCTAGCTTTGCAGAGCAAAATTGGAACAGAATTGATGCAAATTTATGGAATGTTCCACTTAGTGACAGTGATTCATTTAGTGATGGTAACACACTTAGTGACAGTGTCAGCGTTCAGGGAAGAGAAGCAGAAAAAGAGATGAAGAAAGAGGGTTCAAGCACAGGAGCACGAGTCAGAGCGATGGAAGAAGGGGATGCCACACAAGTCAGAGCGATGCCACACAAGTCAGAGCGATGGAAGAAGGGGATTCCACTTGACAGGTATTCTTCCAGTAAAGTAAAGGTGTGTAATGTATGGTTTGAGCCAAGGAACTATAAGGAAGTATTGACATTACCTAAAATTGAACAAGTAAAGTGGAAAGAAGCCATGGAAAAGGAACTGAAATCCATGGGTGAACATAACATGTTCAAATCTATGACTTTGTCACAAGGTAGCAAAGCCATAGGATGCAAGTGGGTATACAAGAAGAAAGTACTACTCAATAGTGAGGTACAATATAAAACAAGATTAGTGGCACAAGGTTTTGCCCAGATGAAAAATGTTCACTATGATCAGGTATTCACACCAAACTGTAAAGAGTGCAGGCATAAGACTCACAGTAGTGTTGGCAGTGGCATATGGCCATAAAATTTGGCTTTTTGACATAACCACTGCATTCCTCAATGCAGAATTAGAGGAAGAAATTTACATGGTTCAAGCACCAGAGCATGAAAGTAAAAGGCCTAACACGGTATACAAATTGAACAAGGCCATTTATGGGCTGAAGCAGTCAGCCAGGAACGTGAATATATGTTTAGATATTGCACTGAAGGGTCTTGGGTTCAAGAGTTGCAAGACTGATGGTTGTATATACACTGGAAAGTTACAAGGTGGGTATTGTCAACTATTAGCATTTGTGGATGATCTTTGTTTCATTGCAAAGGACGTATCACAAGTAAAAGAATTTTCTAATAAGTTAGAGAAGAAATTTGAATTAAAAAAATTGGGAGACATACAAAATTATCTTGGTGTGGAGATAAAAAAAACTGAGAAAGGTGGTTATGTTCTCAATCAAAAAAGAAAAATTGAACAGTTGTTGGAGAGATATGACATGAAATATTGTAAAACTGCTCCAACATCTATGAGCACAGATTTTCATAACAGTTTGGGTGAGGACGAAAGTGAAGCCTGTGATCAAAAGATATATCAGTCAGCAATAGGGAGCCTGTTATATCTGTCACAGTGGTCCAGATCAGACATAGCTTGTGCAGTAAGCATTTTGAGTTGCTTTACTGCTGCGCCAATGCTATTGCGTTGGATGGGTGTAAAAAGGATTCTCAGGTATTGAAGGAAACTGTGAATTTGGGTCTTCAAATACAGTTCTCTGAAAAATTAAAATTGAAATGCTATGTTGATAGTGATTATGCAAATGATGTAAAAAACAGAAAGTCCAATTCTGGGATTGTGGTATTGTTTGGAGGGGCTTTAATTGGTTGGAAGTCTAGGAAGCAAACAACTGTAGCCATTTCTATTGTGGAGGCAAAAATTATTGCTTTGTCTGAACTCTGTTCAGAGGTATCCTGGTATGTACAGCTGTTACAGGATTTAAATGTAAAGGTAAATGAAGCTGTAATGGTGTATGAGGATAATGTTGCCTGCATTAAAATGGTAACAGGTGACAGAGTAAAGAATAGAAGCAAGCATGTGAACATTAAATATTGTAATGTCAGGGAAGCCATAAAATGAAAATTTTGCTTCACTGTTCTTCAGAGGACAATTTGGCAGACATAATGACCAAGCCATTGGGTGGAGTGCACCATGGGAAGAATATTAAGTTAATTGGATTTATGTCTGTTCCAGAATGTCTGTTCATGAATATTCTGTGTCAGAATATTCATGAACTGGCAGAGACAAGATAACAAGGTCAGTCGATGAATAGGCATAGCAACTAAGTCAGCCAATGGGAGTTGAAACAGTTTGGAGGCTGGGCATGGCTCAGCTCTGTGTTGGGCTGAGAAACGAAACTGAAACCAGTCTGGACTTGCATCTCTGCTGTACTGCTGGCTGTGTGTTTTGCTTGTAACTACTACTACCTTGAAGAAGAATCTGTATTGGTATTGTACATTTATCCTCATGTACTATTATGTACCATATTTTTCAGAGTATAAGATGCACCTTTCCCCCCAAAAAAGAAGGTGAAAATCTGGGTGTGTCTTATATGCCGAATGTAGCCCTGCCCAGGTTCTCAAACAGAGGTTTCAGAGGCTGAAATAAGCATCAGAAAGGAAGCTTCAGAAAAGAAGCCCCCAAACAGAGCTTCAGAAAAGAAGGCCCCAAATGGAGACTTTTTTTCTGAAGCTCTGTTTTGGAGGCTTTCAGAGGCAGGGAAACAAAAAAAAACAAGGCACAGAGCTCACAACCAAGGAACCTGTTGCTAAAATTCACCTCTGGGTGTTGTGGCCTGCCAGCGACCTGTGCAACTGGTAGCTGATTCCGACAGTGAAGAGGCTGGCGTGCTGATTCGCCAGCAGCCTGTGCAGCTGGCACCCAAGTCAGACAATGAGGAGGCTGGAGAAGATTTGGTGTCAGAGGCAGGGATTCAGCCAGGGCCTTCAGAACCTCCAGAAGCTCCCACAAGTGAAGAGGAAGAAGAGGAGGAGCCTCTTCTCAATGCACAGGTGCGCAGAGCTGCCAAAAGGCAGGAATGGCTCCTCAGGAGGAGGTCTCCTCAAGAGTAAGGCTTGGGGCTAATTGACCATTCCCCTAGCCTATTTAAGGAATGACAACGACTGAGGCAATCTGCAGAAAACAACTTCGTTCATATTCCTTCACGTATTGACTCCAGAAACGTCTGATCGGCTCTTGCTTCTCTCTTGTCATTTTTCCTGCAAATTGCTTCTGGGCATTCTGCCAACCACAGTAAGCTTATGGTTATCTGAAAGACTGTGCTTCAGAATTGAGTTATTATTCCTTGGACTCTTGTCAGTTGTTAATGAAGTTAAATTAACAGCCCTTGTTGAGAAAAGACTGATTTAAACTGTACTTGTATTTGAACAACTACTAAGAAAGCTCATTAGTAGTCCTTAATTTTTTTAAAAAATTGATTTACATGCTGGCCTTCTCCGGAGACTCAGGGCGGCTTACAATGCATTAAGCATTGGCCTTCATACTTTTGTATATTTATACAAAGTCAGTTTATTGCCCCCACAAACTGGGTCCTCAATTTACCTACCTTAGAAAGGATGGAAGGCTGAATCAACCTTGAGCCTGGTGAGATTCGAACTTACAGTAATTGCAGACAGCTGGTATTAATCACAATGCATTAGTCTGCTGAGCAACCCTGCTTCACTCCACTTCGAATATCAAAGGAATCTGATGTTAAGCCATCAAAAACTACAGAGCCCTTGGACTTCTGGTTGGTGCCACAGGGATCCAGATGGGGAAATAGCGAGCTCTTCTGAGCCCCGTGAAAACCCCATCTGCCAAGCCCCCACCAGCAGGTCTTCGGACCTCCCCTGTCCTGTAGGGATAGGGGACATGGAGAGGGACCCCTCAGTCGGCCAAGAGGAATGGGCAGGTTCCTCGGGGCCGGAGGCTTGCCCTCTGCGCTGGCGGAGGCAAAGCGGCAGCTATGGCAGCTGCCCTGAAACTGCGGTAACTGGGACACAAGAAAGCGCAGTAGGAGAGGAGGAGAAGTGGAGAATAGAGCCGGGAGTTTGTTTGCCGGGTGAGTGACCATCATTCCAGGTGGGAACTGCCCATGGACTCTGGATTAAGATGAGTCTTTGCCCCAGCCTTAACAGTGGCTGTGAACTATTGAGGCATAAAGGCAAAAGATCTGTTGGAGGACAACATGAAATAATGAACTTTTGGAAATGGCTGTATTACAGTATAGGATATGTTTTTTTCTTTTTTCTTTGTATGGAAAAATGAGATTGGACTATGTTAGAGAGAGAGGAAAGAGAAGAGGAAATAACTATGCCTTTAAAAGGCATAGTTATTTTAAAAGTAAAGAAAAAAAAGAAGACAAACAGAGGCAGAGAAAATGGCTGCTAATTGGCAAGTGAAAGTGAATTTCAGACTGACTGCTTGTTACTGATTTACAGGCTGCCTACTTGTTACATAAAGGGAGAAACTTTGTTACTTGTTTCTTTAAACTTGATTATTTTGGGGGTGGGGGGGAGAGAGAAAGACTCAGATTAAGAGAGCCTGATTCTGGATAGACAAATTTGTTCATTGGAGGGTTTATTGAAGATCAGAAGGAAGAAATTAAATGGAACAATGAAACTGAACTAACAGATGTGGCAATAAGAGATGTGGCAATAAGAGCAGCACAAAAAGGACATGATGATACCATATATGGAATAGCCCAGAACTATTTTTTTAAAAAAAAAGTTGGAAATTTGATGGTATTAAAATGGAGAAGAAATATATTTGGACAGATTGGAGAAAGGAATATTGGAACATACTATGTAACAAGACAACAAATTATTATATTTTGATTTAAATAGATGTAATAGTTTTTGGGTGAATGAACAGAGTTAGGAGACTTTTTTTATTATTATTATACCATCTCTATCTCCTTTTTCTATCTTTTTATTTGTTTTTGTTTTTCCTCTTTAATTTTTTTTAATCTACTTGATTTTTTCTTTCTTTTTTCCTTTGTTTTGAGATATTTCTATCCTCTTCCCTTTTCTTTTTTTTTTACTATTATTATTGCTGTATTATGATTATTGTCACTATTTTAAGGTAATTACATTATTATTGTCACTATTTTCCATGTTTTATAATTATTATTATTTTTATACAAACATATAAATAACTTGATTAAGAAATGTTTGAAGGAAGAAGCATGAATTTTGGATGTTCTAATGTCTTTTTGAATTTTAAATCTTTAATAAGTAATATTTATAGATTTAATAATCTGGAAGAAAATGTTTTTTTTCCTTTAAGGTGTTGGATGTTAAAAGAATTATTCATAGATTTAATAAGCATAGAAAAATGAATTTAAAATGGTTTAAAATGATATTTGTATTGAAATATGAAATAAGAAAGTAACGGGAGAAAATTTAGGAGAAAATTAAAGATACTTGTTGAAATGTTTTTTTTTTAATTAGCAAAAGATACGGAGGAGAATAGATTGAAAATACTACTGGTGATACACTTTGAAGTAATTTGAAGCTAAATAATTGAATAAGAGATCTTGGAGTGGAGGAAAATATAAAGCAAGATTCTGGTGATCAGTGAAAGAAAAGCTGAGACCCAGTCTTAAAAATAGGGTAGGAGAGGAGGAAAGCATCATACTGGAGAACAGTTAATGCAAACTGGGAACCAGTTAAAAATAAAAATAGGAGTTAGGAGTGGAGGAAATATGCACTGGAAAGCAGTTAAAGCAAAGCTGTGAACCAGCCAAAATACAGTTAGGAGTGGAGGAAAGCATACGCTGGCTAACAGTTAAAACAAAACTGTAAACTAGCAAAAAATAAAAAGGTAGGCATGGAGGAGACTATACCTGGGGATCAATTGAAATAAAGTTGTTAAAAATAGGGGTAGGAGTGGAGGAAAGCATTACTGGAAGGCATACATCTGAGTTGTGAACCAGTTTTACATTAGATTTAGGAGTAAAGGAGAAGTTTGGTATGCAGTTAAAATTATACTGTGAACCAGCCAAAATAATTAAGGTAAGGAGTGGAGGAAGTATTGCTGGAAAGCAGCTGATTAAGATGCGAACCAGTTTAAAAATAAACCTAGGAAGAAGTGAAAGAGACATAATTGGAGAATAGTAATTGAACTGTGAACCAGTTAAATAAATGGAATATTGGAAATTATAACTGGGAAATAGATATTTAAACCATGAAAGTTAAACAGCTGGTCTAATAGAATTTGAGAATAAATTTGAAGTATTAAGGTAAAGTATCTTGGAAGTAATAAAATATAGAAAGAAATGTTGATTTATTTCAAAATGATTTTAAAAGAGGAGGAAAATATTTTTTGTCAAGAATTGGATATCTGTTGTCATTTAAGAGAGATAAAATATAGTTTTGAGGCAATGGGTTTTAGAATTGAGGAATGTGTATGAAATATTAATTGTTAAAATGATAAAGATTTAGAACGGTGTTTATTGTTTAGAATTTTGGGTGTTATAGTAGAATGATAAATGTTTAGAATAAGAATTTTGTCTTTCTTTTTTTTAATTCTTTTTTTTTCTTCTTAAAGACTTTAAAATTTAGAACAAAATTGATTGAGGGAATGTGAATAATTGTACTTATTTTAAGCCGGACCAAACCCCTGCTCTAAAAAGATGTATTTTATGTTTTATGCTAAAAAAATAAAAAAAATTGGAAAAAAGAAACCTACAGAGCCCTTCATTTCCTCATGAAAGGACCTGATGATATTGAGGAGCTGAGGTGGACACCCAATCTTGGGGAGAATTTTATAAAGGCTGTCCCTGCTAACCAAGTCAAAAGCCTTCATAAGATCTATGAAGGCTACAAAAAGTGGCTGTCTTTGTTCCCTGCATTTCTCCTGCAACTGTCTAAGGGAAAATGCCATGCCAATAGTGGACCTATTGAGGGCTTCCGGTGACACCGCCCGCGCCGCAGCAGCTCTTTTGGGAGCTCTGACTCCCGCGATCTGTAAAGCCGCCAAAACAGCGAAAATCAGCTGTTCTGGCGGCTCGGAACTTTCCCCTCAGGCGAAGAGGGGGAAGCGAGTGCACAGGCATGGGTAGAGGTCCCCAAACCCCCAGGATTAATCCTGGGGGTGCAGAGGGTGAGGGCTCCCCAAGCGCCTGAAGCAGCTCCAGATCAGGGACGTTTCTGTCAATGACAGAACAAGGCATCGCAACCATCCCTGCAAACCAACTGATTCCAAGGAGTGACTTTAAAGCAGGCAGAGCAAAACAGAAGAATTATTGCAAGTATTTTACTTATACTTTAACTCCAATAAATTCTACTTCCTTCCAGAGGCGAGAGAAAGTTTTTAAAAGAAACAAGGTGGCGCTGATTTGATAGAAGGAGTGAAAATGAAAGCTAAAGAAGAAAGTGATCATTAATGCTCGTTAGCGCTCGTTGAAGTTGTTAAAGCTGTCAGTATTTTAAAGTTTGGCTGAATGAAGTTGAAACTAAGGTTTGCAGCTCAAGAAAATAGGATTTATTGACTATTATATGGTAATACCTGTTGGAGACTGAGAACAAGAATTTTTTTTTTTTTAATTTGATTTATATGCCGCCCTTCTCCGGAGACTCAGGGCGGCTTACAATGCGTTAAGCAATAGCCTTCATACTTTTGTATATTTATACAAAGTCAGCTTATTGCCCCCACAAACTGGGTCCTCAATTTACCCACCTTAGAAAGGATGGAAGGCTGAGTCGACCTTGAGCCTGGCTAGGATTGAACTCAGAGAAATTACAGGCAGCTGGTGTTAATTGCTGCCTTTAGTAGGAGGCATTAGCCCTCTACGCTACACAGGCTCTTGACTTTGTTGTGAGGCTGCTGGAAAATGTTTTTTGGAAATGATGGTTAAACAAGTAAAAACAGCAGTGGTCAAGATTTCTTAAAGGGATGAAGGTTTATTATCATACACATCAGCAAATGTACAAATATTGACAGTGGATCTCTTTGAAGAAAGGCTAGAATTATTTACTTCCTCGTTAATGGAAAGATTGGAAGGGCGTTTAGAGAAGATTTTTGCTCAAATTTCTAACAAAGATATAAGGGGAGACACTAAATTGGTATCCCAGATGTCAAAAAACACTGAAATGCTGAACGAAGAGGAGGAAGAAGTAACCCAGTTCAAAGCACCTGAGGAAAATGGAGAGGATGTTCTACAAATTAAGAATGGAAAGCTGACAGGCTTGAAGGAGATTAATCAAGAGATATGGAGAGAGATCTTTCCAGAGGTTTTGACACAGTTAAATGGAAAAGTGACAGGAGGTGTTGGGATTTTTAATGTAAGAAGAAGGATTCGAAATGGAACATTACAATTTTTTTATAAAAATGGACTTTCAATTCTAGTTAAAGAGGTGTGCTTACTAAAAGGAATTATTTGGCGAAGTGTACAAGATTGCAAGACTCAAAAATTACAGCTGAAAATTCAAGAGTTTGTAAAAATAAAAAAAGATGGAGGAATAAGACTAAAGAAGAAGGCTCGTAAAAAAGCCAGGAAAAAATGGAGATGGAAGAATTATGCTCCTCCTTGTTGGGGAGGATAATAATGGTGAAAAAGAATTACTATGCTTGTATTAAGGGATATGATTTGTTCTGTTTTGAAAAGTTATATTAGAGTGTAAATGAATGATTTACTTATATTTAGGGACATGATTTACTTTGGAAAGTTATTTTAAGTAATGTTATGTTTGAATTGTTACAGGTTACTGGCTAAATTTTTACTTGTGTTTGGAAGTACATTTTGAACAGTGTTTTTTAGTTTAAAAAAACTATAAAAGTTGATGGACTAAAAGGAAAATATTGTGGATGTTAAAATTAAGGTCAGGATAGATCTCTCAATACAAATTCAAGGGTTCCAAGAAGGATATCATTACAATTTTTATATTTTGTTTTAAGTTACATTAATGTTATCTAGTGGGTTTGTAGAGAACAAGTTGAATAAGTTTATGTTTAATATAAGTTTATAGGATGGGAAGTATAAGGTTTTTTACAATATATTTTATTGGAGACTAGTTGAAGTATTTTCTCACTGTGGCAATATATGTAAAGGTTGGAGATGTGATGGATAATTGTTACTAGGTTTTGACTGGAATAAAGAAGATCTGCTTATTGTTGAAGAATGGATAAGAATGAAGTGGGACTAACTACCTTCAAGCAAGAATAGTTATATTTAGATATGAATAAGGCGAGTTAAAGTGCAAGAGGGAGATAAATCTATAGATAGTTAGTGGGGGGGGTTGTGTTTATCAAATGTTTTACCCTGTATTTGCTCTGGGAAATCTGGGGGTGGGGGTGGGGGTTGGGATAGGAGGGGGGGAGGCAGGGGAATTTTTTTTAAAACTTTTTCAAGCTTTGATGTATTAGATGTTATATTTTGATGACTGACTATGTTTTGTTTATATGCCTATATGTTTGCATGTTGATTATGAAATAAAATTTGTTAATATAAAAAAAAATAGTGGACCTATTGGCTCGAAATCCACTCTGAGATTCTGGATAGACTCTCTTTGCAAGCACCTGGAGCCTCTTTAGTACGACACAGGCAAGCAGCTTCTCTACAACACTAAGAAGAGAGATGCCGCAGTAGTTGTTACCCCGTCACCTTTGTTCTTGTACAGTGTGACAATATTTACATCCTTCTTGTCCTGTGGTACTCCACCTTCCCTCCAACAAAAACAGAAGATTTCATACAGTTCAGTGGGGATGTTCTCTTTGCAGCACTTCAGAATTTCAGTAGGGATGTTATCTTTCTTGGGTGCCTTGCCAGAGGCAAGGGAATCCAGGGCCGCATTTAGTTCTTCTAAAGTTGGTTCACTGTCAAGCTCCTCCAAGGCAGGCAGGCACTCAATGTTATTTAATGCTTCTTCAGTTACCACATTTTCTCTGGAATATAACTCAGAGTAGTGCTGCATCCAGTGTGCCATTTGCTGTGCTCGGTCCTGGATAACCTCAACTGTAGCAGACTTCAGAGGGGCAGATTTCTTCTGTGTTGGACCTAAGGCCTCCTTGATGCCATCATACATCCCCTTGATGTTGCCTGTGTCAGCTGCTATCTGGATCCGAGAGCAAAGCTGCAGCCAATAATCGTTAGCACATCTCCTGGTGGTCTGTTGAACTTTGCTACAAGCAGCTCACAGAACCTGTAGGTTGTGCTCACTGGAACAGGCTTTATATGCAATTAGAGCTCTCCTTTTTTCCTCGATGGCTGGTGTCAACTTCTCCAAATGGGCTTCAAACCAATCTGCTGTCTTTCTGATCTCCTTACCAAATACCGACAAGGCGATATTAAAACAGCACTCTTGAAACATTCCCATCATTTACTGCATTTACTTCAGCCGGGCCTGGGAGTGTTTTCTTGAGTGTTTGTGCAAATTCCTCCACTTTGCCCTGATTGCAGGTCTTGTTGATCTCAAATTGTAAAGCTACATTAACAGAAACTTGCAAGTCTGAAATTATATCTCTTCCCTTTCGTATTGACGAATATTCCCTTTTGTATTGAAGTCCAAGAAACTAAGAAGGGTCCCTTCTGAGACATTTGTCACTCCCCTACTCTTTCTGTGGACTCAGCTGCCTTTTATCTGATCATAATGTAGTCTGCGGCTCTTCTTCCCATCTTCCAAGGTATTTCCACATATCATTACAGTGTGGGTGCTGTTTATTTTGTTTATTATTCCTAGAATTTATTATGATATGTGTGTATTTTTTGTTTGCTGTTGTTATATAGCTTTTATAAGCCACTTAGTTTCATTTGATTAAGCAGAATATAATCACTTATAATAAATAAGGAATATGACTATTATAAAACTCTTCATAATTGTATGTACATATATGCATATATATACACACACACATACACACACACAAAGAATTTATCTGTGCTGGCCCAGGAAACTACCTTACTAAAATGGATATGAAAAGTACTCACAATCAATCATTATTTCCATTTCTCAGGTCTGCACATACCCAGACCAATGACATGCCTATACCAGCCATAGTTCAGCAGACTCCTGACACTAACTGCATATTGCTGCTATGGCACCTGCTCTTTGGAATTTCATTGCCTCCACACACAAGATGAGACTTGCCCTGACCTTGCTGGCCTACCATAAGGCATTAAAAACTGGGCTTTGCTGTCAAGCCTGGAGCCTTGATAGTAGGGGTGGGCTTGTTGTCTGGTTATATTGATTATGGTGTTTCTGAGTATTCTCAGCTGCTATTCTATGTTTTAACACTAGCTGTTTTTCAGTTTGTTCTTATTTTGTTAGCAGCCCATAGTCATTTATGAGTTGGGTGGCCGTATAAATTTATTAAATAAATAAATATTGACATCTTAAGGCTGTTTCCCTGATAACAGCATGGAAATGGTCTACTATTGCCTCCTTCTTCCAGGAGTTGTTTGCTTCCCTAATCCAAACTGTGTACTGATGTTCTCTGTGAGTCTCTCATCCAAGTACATCTTCAGGCTAACCCTGCTTAGTTTCCAATCCTGGACAAGATCATACAGCTACGTCCTTGCTAAGAGATTGGATACAGCCATGGCTGGAGAGGGTCTCAGCAGGTAAGCAAAGTCAATGGGTAAGTGGTAGGAGATTGCAAATGGCGACTGCCTGTTATCCTTGTTTAAGGATAACAATGATTCACTTAACTATGGCAAGCAGGAATGCCAGAATTGCTGTTGCTAAATGGTGCAGTCAATAATGTCACACGTTATAACCATGTTGCTTAGCTATAGTTATTCCAGTTCCAATTGCCATCATTGACAGAGAACTACCTATATACAGTAGGAATAATCTTGTATGTATACTCAGTGGGGTCTGTAATGATGCTGTTGTGTAGATGTGGGGACAAAGTAGATATTTTGTTTGTTGCAGGGGATACTACAAGAGGTAGTGATGGCTACTGCTTTCATTGGCTTCAAAATAGGATTGGATCAATTCATGGAAGTCATGAAGATCAGTGGCTATTAGCCTTGATGGCAGTGACTTCCTCTGAAAGCCACCTGCAAGGAGATTAGTAGGCTTCCTGTGCAGTGGTTGGTCACTGTGAGAACAGACTACTGGGCTAGATGAGCCAGGGGTTCTAATTTAGGACACTGTTGATGTTCTTATAGACACTCCAATTAGATATTTCTCAAATCTGTTGCTAGCCCTATGGTAGCTATGGTGTTTTCAGGTCACCATGAGAACAGAGCCACTGAGAAAGAAACTTGCCTGTGACTATCTAGGAAACTCATACCTATACAAGGCTTTGGAACTAATTCCACAGTTGTGTGTAAAAATATAACATGTTTAGTAGATCTCATTTATTACAGTATATCACTTAGCCTGAAAATAACATGGTCTCATTTAGAATTAGATGCTTTTATCTGATTTCACATTAACATTTCTTCATTTTGTTTGTGCCATTTACTAGAACTCTTCCTCAAATGAAGGACACAGTGAAGCAAGACAGATTGTCAAAACAGAAATTTATTAAAATAGATTTTGGAAAGATGTGGGAAATTCTTCACTGAGCACAGTCGGGGCAGTGCACTCTGCCAATTTTTCCAAGCAACTGCCCACCCATCCCTGTGCTACACCCAGAAGGTGCCATGCAGCTGACCAGCAACTGTGTAGCAGAGACAATAACAATTATCAGCACCAGGAAGAGTAGCAGGGAAAATGAGAAAAAGGCAGCCTTTCCTACTCTAGAACAATTCCCAAATGAAAATAATGTTCAATAAAATTGGATTTCACTGATGGAATAATGGAAATATAAGGGATCTCCAATTATTCTTTGGAGGACATGGGAGGTATTATCATCCCCTTCGGCAGAACTGTGTGGAATAATGATCTTCTGCCAAGCAGCTGCAAAGACTATTATTGAGCATGGTGGGTGAGTCAAGAAAGTGAAACTGCAATTGTGAGGAATCCACATTGTGATTTTAAACTAGAACAAGGTTAGCAATAAGTCATGGCTTCCTATATGGCATTATTTGGAAATGTATGGTAGTTTTGAAAATCTCTACTCATTGGAAGTAACTACAGTGGAATAAGGTTGACATCTATTTCTCTTGCAATGAAAACATATCCCTAAAACAACAATGGAACAGGAACTCAGCTCTGTTGAAAGCTTCCCCCCTCCCCAGCATGCAAATGGCTCCAGATTCAACTAGGGTGTGTCTACTGGGAACAAATGATCAAGGTTCAGAGCTGATGAAACTGTATGTTTAAAATGTTTTCACATTGAGCTTCAGAAATACTCTAGGATAACACCCTGGAAAACAGCAATAATTGACTCTATGGAGAATCCATTTGAGCTGGAGTGTTATTGCTTGTTTCTGATGACTAAGCTCAGAAGAAAGTTCTGTGGATCATGTGTAGTTTACTTTCTTCAGCCAGCCTTTGCTATGAAGTCATCATATGAAGCTGAGCATGGATCTGAACCATAATTTAGTCTTTCTAATGATATGTATCTTCTCATGTATCACCTTGGACCAAGATCCTTCCAAAGTTAGCTGAAAGTTCTTCTTCATCAAAGGCTATATCTTGAGACCAGATTATTTACTTTTATAACAAGGTTTTTTGATTATAGCTCAGTCAAGGTGGTGTCAAAACTGCCTATCGTGGACAGCCCTAAGATTTTGAGTAAAGTCTTATTTGCTTGATTTCTGATCTTCAAATATAGTATTAGCTACCATAACTATTAATTAATATCTTTTCTGACTATTCAAGTCAGAATATTCAAGTTTGCAAATTTAATTTTAAACTTCTCTTTTTAAAACCCCCACCATCAAAACCATCACTCTTGGTCAAATGTGCCTTCTTCAGACTCACAGGGTTATTTCCCAAGGTGGAGCTATTTATTTGGAAATCACACCTAACTTTTTTCTTAATGAATCAGCAGTAAAGGAAAGAATGCCTTATCAGATTCCAAAGATTCCAAATTCCCAAAAGAACCTTGTCAAAGCAAGCTGTGATCAAAATCCCAAGAGCTCATTCTTAGAGAAGGTGTTCAGTTAGTAACAGAACTGGTGAATGGCATCAGACCAACTGAAAAAGTGATGTGGTTTTATTTTTACCCTTATTTTCCCTCCCCAATCTATGCTGCACACTCACATCATAGAACCAGAACTATGTTATGACAACTAACAAACCTGATTCCAGGAAAGTCCAAGAAATAGGTTGGGAAATGGAGAGTATGAGGTTAGAGCCCACCCCCCAAGATCTAGCTTCATATCAGGAATGCTTTCTTAGGTCAGACTTCACTTGTGACCGACCGGGAGGGAATGAGGACATCTGGGGTGGTGGGGAAGAGACAAAGTTGAGAATCAGGTGGCCTCTGTGAACACAGCTCCGTGATTCTGGAATAGAGGAAAAGAGGGGAGAAGGGAGTGACTAAGTCAAAATGGACTTAAATTACAGGAACAAACTCTACAGATCAAAATTACAGAGTATCCGAACTCAAGCTTTAGAATTCTTCAGCAAAGCCTTCAGCTGAGTCCCAGTAAACAGGGGAAAGCCAACTGTCACCTTTTTCCATCTTTAACTTCTTAGGCAAAATCAAATATCAACCGAGTTTAAAATATTCCCTTTTTATGTTTATGGTTCCACGTGTGTTTTTTAAAAGAGCAGATCTCTAGTAGTCATGACTGTAAGCCAAGGTATTTAACTTTTCATTACATGGGCAAGGCTTTTTGCTGATGAGTTAGAAATATTTTGCTGATGAGTTTGAATCAAGAGAGGATTTCCTTGTCTCTTCTTATACCACTTAACCATATATCTCACTTAAAAAAAGACTTGAATAATGGAAAAGTGTATCCTGGTGTAAACAAAACCAGTGAGCAGAACAGCACAGCAACACAGAAAGCAAAGACTTACATCACAATCCTATGTGTGTTTATTCAGAAGCAAGTTCCATTTTGTTCAGTGGGACTTATGCCCCTGAAAATGTGCACAGGACTGCAACCTAAATGTGGAAATTAAGCTGTCAGTGCAAATTTTCCCAGCAGGCACAAGTCATTATCATCTCAGAATCTCCATACTAGTTGCAATAGCTAGGATATTTTGCACAGAACTACTCACACAAATACATTGAAACCAATGGATTCCTCTGAAATGTGTGCCTTTTTACAAGAGTCCAATCTGTCATTGGTGAACCATAAAATGTTTCAGGTTGGTGGTTGAGCACAGAGGGACCTTCTGGTAGTGGAGTGGGTGGGCAGATGGGTGGGTGGAGAGGAAGGGATATTGATCTCCTGCCCTGCTTTTTCTTCTGTGTAGGTTTCTAGTGCTTAAACCAAATGCTGAAGAATGGCAGGCACTCCAGCTTTTATGGTGTCCTCTCTGCCTTAAACGGTTAAGGGGAAAGGATGATGTGGCCAGAGCAAGAGGACATCTTTAATCTGGGGAAGGTGCCAAATGGACTGCATAGGATCACAGAATGTATGAAATGTTGCCAGAGTTCTTGCTGTATGCGGTTCATCACACCCAGCATTTTCTCAGGAAAAAATGCCTCCTTCATCAACATTTTAACATTTTACTTATAGCTACAAACTTCATTTCTGTTCTGCACAATTGGCAAAGCTCTCTGACAGTTCATACCAGAGGTAAAACAGTAAAACAAAATGATAAATGAATTAAATAATCACAGAAGAAGAGCAGAGGACAATATATTGCTATTCAAACAAGCAGGTCTCTGATGAGTTGGCATTTCTGGAACCAATTCTCTTAATGCTGTAATATGCATTATATGAAATACTGTAGTAGCAGGCATAAACTGGAAACTATCTAAAAACTTTGGGGATATGTCAAGTTGCAATCTGGCTCAATTACAGTATCAGGAAGACCAGGAATCATTACTTCTAACAAGGCACAATATTTTCTTATTGTGTCAAAGAGGCTGGGACAACTTAAATGGACAATTAAACTGCACAGAAAACTTTTATATTATACTACTTCGGGGGACAATTTTAATTCATCCCATTTTCATTCTACCTTGCAACTAGCTCTTACTTATGCATAAACTCAAGTCAAAACTATTTAAAATGCACCTCAAGAAAAGGAAAGTATTATACTGTATTTGCAACAAAATGTTCGATGGTTCTGTGATCACACCCCAATACCTTAGCAATTTCAAGAGTGCTGCATCCCTCTGAAAAACCTTTTACAATTTTTGACTTTTCAGAATCAGTTAAATCTCTTTTTTGGCCCTTTTTGCCTGCCTAATAATTATGCCCACCTTGATATAGAGCAGTGTTGGCGAATCTTTTTGGCACCGAATGCCGAAACAAGACTGTGCACACACACGCAGGGGAGCACCGGAAACCAGAAAACCTGCTCTCAGGTGCACGTGTGCAGGAGCGCTGCAAACCAGAAGTGCAGTTCCCCAGCAGAACTGGTTTCCGGCATGCATGCACGCGGCAGAAACTGGAAGCTCAGGTTCCTGGTGCACGCATGCATGCCAGGGAGCTGCTCTTCCAATTTCCGGTGCTCCCGCATGCATGAAGACCAGCTGGCCCAGAAATGATGATATGGTCAATATACTCACTTGCCTAATAATTGTGCACATAGTGTAGGCATGTCCCATCAATAGCTCTCTGATATTTCACTAAAAAGGTTGTTTAGTCCTAAGTAGGACCTTCCATATGTAAAGCATACAGCCTTCCAAAGAACTTCCTCTTTTTCTCAAAAGGCTCTAGGCACACAGCGGTAATAGTTGCCCTAAATATCTGAAGGACACCAACAATATATAACATCAGCCTGTTGCACTGTGGTGAAAAAATGTGTCGGAGCACATCACTACATTAATACTGGGTAATGCTATTTACCTGCAGTACAACTAGTGTAAATTCAAAAAGGTCATGCTTTTTCCAGGTGAAACATTTCTATTTGATTTTGAATATTCTATACCACCCTCCATTTCCTTTCCTATATCTAAATGGAGTTGGTATCTGCAACTGCCAAAGTTTCTGCTTGAAAATCAGGATATCTGATCCAATTCTTCTGTACCATGACTTTTTGCCTGCTTCTGATGTCCAACCATATGTCAATCTGAAGTAACCCTTCCTTCTCCTTTCCCCCCCCCCCCTGATAGTTACTGCCTATGGCAACCCTCTGTGCCAAATTTGTTTCCCCTGAGAGTAACCAAGGATACCTTGCAAGGGGTCAAGATAGACAGTTCTGGGAACAGGCACTTACTCATAGGGATGGGTCATTGCTGCACTGCCAGGTGCTGCCAAGTGTAGAGATCGTGCTAGTTGCCTTTCCAGACCTCTTGAGAGTAGTGTAGAAAACTCTTCTGGGGTGTCCCTCACCTGCTGCAGCCCCATTCCATCCAAGAGGGCAGCATCAGGGCAGGGCAGTGGAGGGGGAAGTCATGGTTAAATGGGAGAGAATGAGACAGAAATTAATATCATTAAATATTTACTATTCACATCCTAGTAGAAAGGGGAAAGAAATAAGTTGAAAACTTGTTTTCTTTAGGGAGAAATGTTAGAGCATTGGAATATTTGGAGTTGGGGAGAACGACGCTTTCAGAGACAGAAGAGCAAGAACTTCTATATTAAAAAGCTTTATAAAGCCACCGATATCAGTTAATCATTTTACACAGAGAGAGAGAGAGAGGGAGGGAGAGGGAGGAAGGGGGAGAGAGGGAGGGAGGGAGAGAGAGAGAGAGAGAGAATGAGAGAAAGAGAGAGAGAGAGAGAGCATTCATTATAGGAAAAGGATTTATCAGTCTACACTGAATCTAAAAGTTCCAGATGATTTTCATAAAGTTATCACTGATTGAACCCAAACGTGCTAATGGAAGTTTGTTGCCTGATCAGAGGCTTAAACATCTATGACAAGTAAAAGCAGCATGTGGAAGAAATGGTTTTGGAGATAATTAAAGAACAACCTAGTGTGAAGGGCTAGTCTGAGCATCGCTCCACAGTATTTTGTGCTAATAAGATCTTGGTCATCCCAGCCTTCTCTTTCTCTTCCTTCTGTCAGAAGCTGCTGCTCTCCCTGCTGCTCTCCCTGCTGCTGGGAGAGGCTCTTTTGAGCCTTAATTTTCTTTCATTCTGCTGTTTTCAGCAGAATAAATACAAAATACCTGGACATTTTCTTTCTACACTTATTCCCTTAATTGCCTGATAACAATTCCCTCTATGCATCAATTTCAGCACTAACTCCACGGTTTAAAAAATTCTGTTGCCTTGAGATTGGGAGCAGGATGTCCACAAAGGTCTTCCAACAGAGGTCATGGTCAGAGATGTCCTATTGAATCTTGCATTGAGCAGAGTATTTCTAAAGCCTATTAGATCTATGGTTTTATTATTTATACAACAAAGGTTGTTTTTTTTAAAAAAAAGAAAAACAAACAGGCTAGAATGTTTTCAAAAGAGGGAAGCAAGAGCACTTGCTATTCATCAGTAGAAGGAACATTCTAAGAATAGAGCTCGAGAGCCAGTCTGGTGTAGTGGTTAAGGCATCAGGCTACAAACCAGGGAGCTGAGAGTTCTAATCCCACCTGAGGCAGAAAGCCAGCTGGGTGATCTTGGGCCAGTCACTCTTTCTCAGTTGTAGGAAAGAGGCAATGGCAAACCACTGCTAAAAAACCTTGCCATGAATACTGCAATTACTTGCCATTGTTAGGAATCAAAAGGCTGACTCCAAGGCACCCACACACAAAAAGGGGAGGGGGCAGAATTTAGGAATAGCTGAATGGAAAAAAAGCAAAAAGCCTAAGATGCTCCATAAGGGCAGATGATCAGAATTCACTAGAGCACAGGGATTAGGAGACCTCTTCTGGATAGTATGGTAGAAATCAAGTTTCTCTGAAAGATTAAGTGGGAGCCTTGTACAAGAAAATACCAAAACACATGCAATCATATTTTTGTTCATTCACAGAGTTCTTGTTTAAAAGCTTACAATCCTTAATGTGATTGTCCACTTTAAAGCTCAAAACAGATGACTAACCTCCTGTGTGACTGTTGGCATTTATTTGTGAATAGTGAGATTCATCAAGTTTTAGATATGTCCCTGTGACAAAACAGTGGTCCCATTGCAGAGGAACATTGGCTGCTCAGTCTTTCCCCAGAGATCTGTGCAGTAATGTGTCAGCAGCATCTGGTTTTCATTAGCAATTTATGATGGGCATCCAAACATGAGCCACCTGACTTTCTAGCTTTTCCCTCTTTGAGTTCCCTTAATGCTCCCTCATTTTCCCTTCTGATGCCTAATCTGGAAGAGTTTTACATTTGGTTGTTGGTTTAATTCAATCTGAATGGCCTCTCAACTTGCGTCCAGATGGCAATACTCCCTTAAAACCACACTGGTGTCTGAAGAGAAGAAGGTGGGCTGGGAGAAGATCAGCCCCAACCTCAGATGCCGGCATCTCAGTTGAGCCTCCTGTTCATGATTGTCCTGCCTGGCACAAGGCCTAACAGCTAGATTACATTTCCAGTTTAAATTCCCCAAATGTTTGAAAATAGGATTTTCAGGACAACAGAAGGAAATTTAAATG
Organism: Masticophis lateralis; assembly: GCA_030761175.1. Taxonomy (NCBI): domain Eukaryota; kingdom Metazoa; phylum Chordata; class Lepidosauria; order Squamata; family Colubridae; genus Masticophis; species Masticophis lateralis. The sequence goes on from JAUDYJ010000002.1 coordinate 166,116,638, forward strand.
GCGGCTGGACCAACCTGTCCTCTTCTTGTCCCATAAATTGCCATGCAAACGCATTGAAGAAGAAGCCCACTAAAAGGCATTTTGCCTATTGCATCCTCAAATATGGTGCTAGCTGTGCACGTGTATGTGTGGGTAGGTGTTTTTGATTAAAGAGAAAACTGAAGAAGAGGAGGAAACTTGCAGGGGTGCATCAGGAATATCTCTTACCTGAGCCACACTTAATTTGTTAAGGGAACTGTCAACACAGGGCAATCCCAAGACTGGAACACTGGGTAGATTTTCAGGTGGAGAAACTTCCTTGGCTGGGGATACAGGGCTTTGGAAATTGTTGACCACACATGTCACCTATCCAACAAAGAGAAGAAGAGCAGCATTAAAGGACTGTTTTCCTGATTTCTGCCAACATAGTACTCTGCATCAGAAGGAACATTCAACAGAACTTTGCAACCATTAACATAGTCTCTTATTTGGCCTTTCCCATTCCTTTTGCCAACTGCTTCTTGATCAATCCCCAATTTTTCTTCATTGACCTCTTTGTCTTATTATGAGCATAAGCCATTAGGTCAGGACTCACTTTGGTATTCACTAGTATGGAGTGAATAGCGGGACATGACAGAGGAACCACGAGCTGCCTTTTTTTAAAAATTAGATTTATATGCCGCCCTTCTCCGGAGACTCAGGGCGGCTTACAGTGTATTAAGCAATAGCCTTCATACTTTTGTATATTTATACAAAGTCAGCTTATTGCCCCCACAAACTGGGTCCTCAATTTACCCACCTTAGAAAGGATGGAAGGCTGAGTCGACCTTTTTATTGAAATGCAAAAAGGAATGAGGGAAGGATGTTCATCTGAGCAGAGGGAAGTGACTGGTTGAACCTCTCAGCCATACGAAAGGGGGTAAAAAGTTATCTTGTGTTTTAGTAGGAACCAAGCTAGTTTACATTTCTATTACCCCAACCCAGAATAGCCACTTCTCTGAACTGTATTATGCTGTTCTCTATAAATAAATTTTCAGTTTGTTTACTATGCACAAATGTATATAAAGAAAATTGCTTACAAATATGAAAAAAATAGAGAAAAATATTTGAAAAATATATACACCACAGAAAATATCTACAGTACAAACTTTAAGGGCTGTGAGACAGAGTCCTTGTGTGCTTTAAAGACTGCACAGAGTCCTCAGTTCCCATCTCACCTCTTGAGGAAAAGTTAGATATTTTTTCTTCTGCAGAAGAGGAGGAGGAGAAGAGAGCAAGGACAAAGAGATGTTTGGAAAAAAGAGCTATACCATTCAATATTTTGTTGTTGGTTGCGAATTCGTGTCCGACCCATCGCGACCCCATGGACAATGATAGCTTTAGTCAAATAAGAAATGGCCCCATTCATGTCTGCATTTGGGAAAATTATAACACAGTCATCAACACATCACAAACTAATGCAATAATGTGTTACATATTCAAGATGGATATTGGTTAATATTTATATGTATTTATATATTAGGGTGTAGGTATATACATATGTATGTATATAGCATATCTATGTATGTATTATATATGTATACACTTTTGAGAGCAGGCAACAGAATTTCATTTTTAAATGAAATTTAAATTAAATGTGTGCCAGAGTGCTCACAGGAAAAAAAATGACAATAAAAGTTATCTTATAAGGTAAGATGCCCCCCAAGATTATCTTCTCTTAGAATAGCATCACTGGCCTGGTTTTTAAGTTTTAGCCTTTTGGTGCTGATAAAGGAATAGTTTTAGAAACTGCTTGATGACACACTATATTTAAAAAGGGGGCTCTACCCTGCAAAACTTGGTAAAAAAGCTCCAAAAACAGCACTGCCACTATATAAAAGTTAAAATAAGTAAAAAAAAATAGTAAGAGAACACCTGTCTGATCTTGACGTATACAAATCACCAGGACCTGATGGACTACATCCCAGAGTTCTAAAGGAGCTGGCAGATGTCATCTCAGAACCACTGTACCACATCTTTCAAAAATCCTGGAGCACTGGGGAATTAACCACAGGACTGAAAAAAAGCTGATGTGGTTCCCATCCTTAAAAAATGGAAAAAAAACAGACCCAGGAAACTACGTGTTGCGGTGGTTCTCCTCCTTTCTTTCTGACCGGTCGCAGTCTGTGTTGACAGGGGGTGACACTCTTGTATGTGGGATGCCACAGGGATCGGTCCTCTTGCCCCTTCTGTTCAACATTTATGTGAAGCCGCTGGATGAGATCGTCCCTGGTTTCAGGGTGAAGTACTACCAGTACGCTGATGATACTCAGCTGTACATCTCCACCCCGGATCACCCCAATGATGCCCTTGAAGTGATGTCCCGGTGCCTGGAGGCTGTGAGGATCTGGATGGGGAGAAACAGACTCAGACTCAACCCATCCAAGACCGAGTGGCTGTGGTTTCCGACGTCCTGATACAGTCAGCTGGTGCCATCACTGACTATTGGGGGCGAGTCGTTGGCCCCCATGGATAGGGCTCGCAACTTGGGGGTCCTCCTGGACTCACGGCTGTCTTTAGAAGAGCATTTGACAGCTGTGGCTGGGAGGACTTTTTATCAGGTCCGCCTGATTCGCCAGTTGTGTCTCTTTCTGGATCGGAACTTGTTACGTACGGTCACTCATGCCTTCGTCACCTCATGCTTGGACTACTGTAATGCTCTCTACATGGGGCTCCCCTTGAGGAGCACCCGGAGGCTCCAGCTGGTCCAGAATGCAGCCATACAGGTGGTTATGGGAGCGATGTGGGGCTCCCATGTGGCTCCCCTCCTGCACAAGCTGCACTGGTTCCTGGTGGTCTTCCAGGTGCGCTTCAAGGTTTTGGTCACCACCTTTAGAGCGCTCCAAGGCTTAGGACCAGGTACTTACAAGACCGCCTTCTGCCACCAGTAGCCTCTCACCGACCAGTACGCTCCCATAGAGAGGGGCTCCTCAGGGTACCGTCGGCCGAACAGTGTCGACTGGTGGCCCCCAGAGGGAGAGCCTTCTCTGTGGGGGCATCTGCCATCTGGAATGAGCTTCCCCCAGAGATACGGAGGATCCCAGATTTACGAACTTTCCATCGTGCCCTCAAAACATTTTTATTCCAGCAGGCTGGTCTGGCTTGACTCTCCCTTTTAATTTGTTTTTAAATTTTATACAAATTGGGTGTTTTTTTAAATTCGTCTTGGGCCAAATTATTTAATGTACTTTTAAAATGGTTTTTAACTTTTGTATGATGTATTTTTATCTTGTGGCTGTTCACCCGCCCTGAGTCCTTCGGGCGTAGGGTGGTATATAAATTTAATAAAATAAAATAAAATAAAATACAGATCAATCAGCCTAACGTTGATACCCGGGAAAATATTGGCAAAAATAATAAAAAAACAGATCTGCCAACCTCTAGAAACGAGTAAAGTAACAACTAGCAGTCAGCATGGGTTTCTTAAAAACAGATCATACCAAACCAATCTTATTTCATTCTTCAACATAATGACTAAATTAGTAGGCCAGCAAAATACTGTGGACATAATATACTTAGCAGTTACCTTTGCTACCGATTCATAATTGGGAGCGTGCTCGTGCGTGGTGCTTCTGTGCATGGGCAGAACCTTCAGCGCATGGCAGAGCATCCATGATGACATCCAGGCGGGTGGGCAGAGCCTCCCACCGCCACCACAACCAGTTTGCCTGAAACCCACCACTGATACTTAGACTTCAGGTAGGGATTCGACAAAGTAGACCAACACCTACTTTTTGGTAAGCTAAAAAAAGGTGGGATAGATAGCATCACCACAATTTGGATTTGTTACTGGCTGACAAACAGTACCCAATGAGTAGTCCTTAATGGGTCTATGTCTACATGGAGGGAAGTAAGTAGTAGGGTACCACAAGGTTCCATCTTAGGCCCAGTACTCTTCAATATCTTCATAAATGACTTAGATGAGGGAATAGAAGAGGAACTCACCAAATTTGCAGATGATACTAAGCTGGCAGGAATAGCTAACACCATAGAAGATAGGCTCAAGATCCAGATGGATCTTGACAGACTTGAACACTGGGCCCTATCTAACAAAATGAAATTCAATGTAGAGAAATGTAAAGTCTTACACTTAGACAAGGAAAAACTGAAGTACACATATAGATTGGGTGACACCAGGCTTAATATCAGTAACTGTCAGAGTGATCTTGGAGTCTTAGTGGATAACCAGCTAAATATGAACCAGTAGTGTGCAGCAGCAGCCAAAAAAGCCAACCCTTTCCCCTCCCTTGAAGAGGCTGAGCAGTCAAGAAACCCCCAAATACAGAACACTTACCAGAAAGATGGCAATAGCCCCACCAGTGAGGAATCCAGCCAGCACATCAGACCAATGGTTCCGGTACTCGGCCACACGTACCACACCCACCAAGAATGCTGGGCCAAGGAGTGCCAGGCACAGGGATGGCTTGGCCAAGCGGGAGCCCTTCAGCTGAAAGACCAGTGTGACATACATCTGTGGAAATGGAAGAACAGCACAGGAGAGTTAGCTGAAATGCCCTTCATTTCCTTGAAAAGTGCTCAAGATATTGTACAACATAACCATGCATATATAAACAAGGTGCAACTCTTTTTAAAATAAGGAAAAAAGGTATAGGTATAAGGTATACCAATCTGGTATAGTGGTTAAAGCATCAGGATAAAAACCGGGAGACTATGAGTTCTAGACCTGCCTGAGGCATGATGCCTTTTGAAAACCAGTTTGAGGTGGCCCAAGCTGTGAGGCAGCCCAGTGTCCTGGCTGTGAGGTGGCCCATCTGAGAGATGAAGAGACAGCCCAGCGGTCCATCTGAGAGATGGAGAGGTGGCCCAGCAACCCAGCCTGGCAGCTGAGCGGAGATGGTGAGTTGCAAACGGAGGCCATGGAGCAGGAGTGAAATGGAATTAGGTGGTAACAGACCAATGGCTGAGAGCAGGACGCTGGACCCTGAGCAGCAGCTGCGCAGAGCTTAGTAGCAGAGGAGCAGAGTGCCCAGACAACGACTGAGAGCAGTGGCAGACCAGTGCAGTGGCTGAGAACAGTCCAGCAGATCAACTGAGCAGTAGTGGTGCAGAGCTAAGTATGGCTGCCCAAAGCAGTGACTAAAAGCAGCACAGTGGATCAGCAGCAGCTGAAAGCAGCACAGCTAAGTAACTGAGCAGTGGTTAAGTGGAGTAGAACACCCAGATCAGCACATCATACCTGTTACATGTAGCCATGTAACCAAAGGGCAAGAAGGCAGGGAGGAAAAGGATAAATACATAACACTTGTGGACAGGGAGGAAAGGGATAAACTTTCATGCCAGAGTGTAGACGGTTAAGAGCTACGGTAAGCATCTCCTAGAAAAAAGCCTGACATTTCCAACAAAAAATAAAAATAAAAATGCATAACACTTCATAAAAGGCCAAGAAATTTTGAAAATCCTTAAATTTTTAAAATTTCTGAAGTTTTTTTAAAAAAACAAATTCTTCTGTCAATTTTTAAAATTTCTCTTTTCAATTTTCATTTTTTTCAATTTTTCAATTCTTTTTTCAATTTATAACCTTTTTCAACTTTTAAATTTCTTCTTAATTTAATTTTAAATTCCATTTTCAATTTTTAAATCTTTGGTCAATTTTAAATTTATTTTTTCCTTTTTTAAATAAAATTCTTTTTCAACTTTTAATTTTTTTTACTTTTTCAATTTATTTTTTTCAACTAAACAAAAACAGTTTACTTATTTTAATTCTTTAGAAATTTTTAAATTCTTAACAATTGAAGAAAAAAACATGGAAAAAGAGATAGACACTTAAAACAGGCAAGATGATTTTTTTCAACATAGGGTCAAGCATTTTTGTAGACTATTGTAAATTGACACTTTACAACAGGGAAATATTAATTTTAGAAATTTTTAAATTTTTTAAAGAAAAAAATAAGGAAATAGAGACTTATTATAGTGATTTGCAAAATATGTCATGTTTTAACATATGCCCACAGAAGACCCAAACTATATATGTATGAAATGTAAATTATATTAATTACTAGAACAAAACAGAACAGAACAGAATCTGGAAGGGACCTTGGAGGTCTTCTAGTCCAGCCCCTTGCTCAAGCAGGAGAACCTATACCATTTCAGATAAGTGGCTGTCTAGTCTCTTCTAGTAAAGAGCCTAGAAACAACTCTTGTCACTCTGAAACTCAATGAACAAAGCAAGGAATCCCAAGCTAAACAAGAAGACTATACTAAAGTTAAACACAACAAGGAGCAAACAGCTTCTTAAAAAATGACCCTATGTATGAACAAAAAGAAGAAAACTGCTACACCCAAATTAAACACAATAGGGAACAAAATGAACCTAAAGAGGAAGACTGATGGAAACATGTCACTCTTAAAAGAAAATAACAGCCAAGAGCAAAGCCCCTACTATTGACCCTAGCTCACTCCAGTGAAGCCCCGCTGGAACTGAACAATTGCTTTCATAGCCTTCCCTGGAAGAAAATACATAGGCATCCACAAAAGAGCATTTATCAATAGTTTCTAAAAAAGAGACACAACCAAGCAGTCCTGTGGCAGGAAGAATAGTATCCCACACTTCCCTAGGGGAAAAAAGGTGAATATTGGTGATAGGAAATTCAATGATTTGGGGAATAGAAACTATAGTCTTCGGACCAAAAGTCAGTCTAGGTATGCTGCTGTCTCCCTAGAGCAAAAATCAAAGATACAATTGAGAACCTTACTAAAATAATCAACCCCATAGATTATTACCTCTTTCTTCTCCTACATTGTGTGGACCAATGACACAACAATGAATCTAAAAACAATAACAGAGAAAATAAACAGCTAGGGAAGAAAGTTAAAGAATTAGGAGCTCAAGTGGTGTTTTCATCTATACTTCTAACAAAAGGCCAACATCCAATGAGGGAGCAAAGGGTTTTAGAAACAAATCACTAGCTTAAAAACTGGTGTTGTCTAGAGAACTTCAGTTTCCTACCCCATGGTCTGCATTACCTATATGAAGGGCTACTAGCAAAGGATGGAGTGAACCTCACAAGAACTGGAAAGAATATATTCAGAAAATGACTGGCTCATTTTACCAGAAGGGCTTTAAACTAAAATTGATGGGGGAGGGAGGGCAATCTTCATGACCTTTAGAACTTAATTCCAAGCAAAAACCACTAGATAACCAATCATATAAGGAGGTAGGGAGTAGAGAACAGCTCCTTTGTTTGGCTGCTGCGGAGAAAGGCCCCACTGCTCTCCTCCAGTCCAGGAAGCCTGCACAAGCGCACATGTGCACATACAGACCAAGCTTAGAGACTTTTATCGACATCTGAGCTTGCAAACTGCCAGTCATGCCTGGGCTTGGGGAGAAGACCCTCTCCTTCCTGTGTGGATAAAAGTTGCCAAACTTGGGATGCAATGTGTGTGTGTGTGTGTGCGCGCGTGCGCGTACGTGCACACACGCTTGGGTACCAGCAGTTTGGAGAGGCAAGGAGCTTGTGGGGCAAATTGTCCCCATGTTGAATTAGAGTTAGTTGGAGAGACTTGTTCCATCCCGACCCTACAGTCCCAAGTCACCTGCCCCCAGTGAGCGCCCATACCCAGCTGGTTACTCCCACCCAGTCGTGACCACATTTACCCAGTCATGCCCACCTGGCTGCTGTGAGTCATAGTAGTCTTACATGCAACTGGCCCTTTGAGAGCAACCATAATGCTGATGTGGCCCTCCATGAAATTGAGTTTGACATCCCTGATAAAGGAGAACAAACCCATCAGGACTAGATTCAGCAGTCTATCTGCATTTAAAAGACGAAGGCCACTCTTTTGAAGACAGCAAAGTCCACATTTTGGACAAAGAAGACTGCTGGTTTGAAAGTGGGGTAAAAGAGGCCATCTATGTCAAAACTGAACAGCCCTCTCTCAATAGAGGGGGAGGGATTTGGTATCATCTAACTCTAGTCTACAACACAATCCTTTCAACAGTTCCAAGAAGGCTCCACACCCATTTGCACTACTCAGGTGACCCTGACAACACAGATAAACCTCCAAGTAGCCTCAATGACTCTCTAGAAGAATGCAAATGACCAGCTGTCTGCAAGGAATATAGAACCTTACATTCTCAACCATCTAGTCAGAGGTAAAGCAGCTTCTTGGATGAGAAGTGAAACATCTTCAAAGAAAAATAAGAGAGGCCAGTTGCCTCTTGAAAAAGCACCTTTAGGACTGTTTAACTCATTCTTTATATCAGTCTTCAAGCAAAAAGAAACTATAACCCAACCTACCAAAAAGCTAACCGTAAAAGACAGACTAAAAATAAAAATTAAAATATGCAAGTAAATGATTAGAGAAATGATTTGATCTTGATGAATATAAAGCACCAGGATTACATCACAGAGTTCTGAAGGAGCTGGCAGATGTTATCTCAGAATCACTCTACCATATCTTTAAAAAATCCTAGAACACCGGGGAATTACCTGAGGACTGGAAAAGAGCTGATGTGATGCTCATTAAAATAAAAGGGGAGGGGGGGACACAGACCCAGGAAACTACAAACCATCAATACATAGGAAGATACTGGGACAGATAATCAGAAAACAGATCTGCAAACATCTAGATACAGATAAAGTTATAACTAAAAGCCAGCATGAGTTTGTTAAAAACAGATAATGCCAAACCAATCTTATTTCATTCTTTGACAAAGTGACTAAATTTATACACCAGCAAAATGCATAGTGGATACAGTGGACATAGTATATGGTATTTAGACTTCAGCAAGGCATTTGACAATGTAGAACACAACCTACTTCTTGATAAACTAGAAAAATGTGGGAGAGAAAGCATTACCACTAGATTTAACAGATTAACAGAGTTGGAAGGGACCTAGTAGGTCATTTAGTCCAACCTCCCACACAAACAGGAGACCCTACACTATTCTGACAGATGGCAGGCCAGTCTCTTCTTGAAAGCTTCCAGCGATGAAGCTCCCACAACTTCCGAAGGGAAGCTGTTACATTGATTGATTGCTTTCACTGTCAGAAAATTTCTCCTTTCTGGACGCTACAATTCCAAAGTTTAAGGAAGCCCCGTTCCCGGCTCACAGACTAGCTTTTTCAGTTTCCGGCACTGCCACATGCACAAAGGCCAACTGATCATCGCATGCGCATGCACGCCAGAAACCTGGAAGAGGAACAGGCAATGCCACGTGAACCAGCTGACATGGCTCCACATGCCACTTCGGGCACGCATGCTATAGGTTCGCCATTGCCAGTCTATAGTTTCCTGGGTCTGGTTTTTCGCTTTTTTGAAAATGGGAACCACATCAGCTCTTCTCCAGTCCTCCGGTAGTTCCCCAATGCGTTTGTAACTGGCTGATGAACTGTACTCAACGAGTGGTCCTTAATGGCACTACATTTACATGGAGGGAAGTAAGCAGTGAGGTACCACAAGACTCTGTTTTAGGCCCAGTACTCTTCAATATCTTCATAAATGACTTAGATGAGGGAATAGAAGGGGAACTCATTAAACTTTCAGATGACACTAAGCTGGCAGGAATAGCTAACACCCTAGAGCTCAGGATTCCAAAAGATCTTGACAGATTTGAACAATGGGTCCTATCCAACAACATGAAATTTAATGTGGAGAAAAGCAAGGTTTTACACCTAGGCAGGAAAAACCAAAGCTACAAGTAAAAAAAAAGCTAGTATAATCCTTGGTTGTATAAACAGAGGCATAGAATCAAAATCACATGAATTATTATAAAGCCTTTGTAAGGTTACACCTGAAATATCGCAACCAATTTTGGTCACCATATGACAAAAAAGGTGTTGAGACTTTGGAAGAAGTGCAAAGAAGATCAATTAAGATAATTAAAGGCATAGAAACTAAAACATATGAAGAACGGTTGCAGGATTTGGGTTTGGCTAGTTTAAAGAAAAGAAGGACGTGAGTGGGGGGACATGATAGTAGTATTCCAGTATTTGAAGGGCTGCCACAAAGAGGAGGGTGTCAACTTATTTTCCAAAGCACCAGAGGACAGGACAAGAAACAATGGATGGAAACTAATCAAGGAGAGAAGCAATCTGAAACAGTGAGGACAACTATCCAGTGGAACAGCTTGCCTTGAGAAGTGGTGGGTGCTTCATCACTGGAGGTTTTTAAGAAGAGCCTGGACAACCATTTGTTTGAAATGCTATTGCTTAACGCATTGTAAGTCGCCCTGAGTCTCTGGAGAAGGGCGGCATATAAATCATTTTTTTAAAAAAATGGCGCAGGGTCTCCTGCTTGAGCAAGGGATTGGACTAGAAGACCTCCAAGTTCTCTTCCAGCTCTATTCTATTCAGTTCAGTTAAAGTCTTGTCAAGAAAACTGCAAGGACCTGTCCAGGCAGTCACCAGATTTATATAAAGTCTGTCATAGCTTACCAAAAGAGGATACCTCCTTCTCTTTGTTTCCCAACAACTCTCCACTTTCCTCAGAGAAATCCTTATCAAAACACCTACTTTGAACTTATGTTCCCTGCTGACACTGCTCAGTTCAAATTCAGAGACCGTCTTTCCCTCCATTCCACCTTCCAGATGTGGTAATTAAGCATTAAAGGTGAATAACTACTCCAAGGAACTGTGTAGGGAAAAGAGTTTAGTGCCAGTTCCACCGCCTGCATCAGTTGCTTAAAATAGACTTACAGATGCTGTACTCATATTCAGCTGTAGATCCTGATGTACTGTGGTATCTAAACACTGCATCTAAACACTGCTAAACAACCAGTGTATCTAGCTTTCTATAACAATTACATTTCATAGCATTGAATCATTATCTAGTTAGAATGTCTATTTTTTAAAATAGGCTTCAGTGGCATACACCAAGCATTCTTTGTTGTTGTTGTAGACAATGCGTTTATTAGTCCAATGTTTCAGATTCTAAAAATTCTTGTTCTGTCAATGGCATGTGACACTTGCAGCACCCAGACAGTGTCAGAGTAGCAAAGGGCCAAAAGACAAGAACTCAGCTGGCTGAGAAAGAGGAGAAGCTAGGTTTTCTCCAGTATAACATCAAGGGACCTATTTGGTTTTATTGCCTTCTAATGAGAAATGGACACAGTGAAATCAAAGCTGATCCTTTTTCCTAAGGTGCCTTTGCCATTGATAATTTTTGCTCACAGGAGGCAGCGCTTTGTCACAAAAGCGCCCCCAATCCTGTCCTGGAGAAAAGATCCTGTGAATGTTTCTTTCACACTGCGCCCACTAGAAGGCACTTCAGACTACTCAAAGAAGCAGTTCATTCCCAAACCTTGACCGCTTCTGTCCCTGTATATATTGTCAAACGTGGGCTCTACCCACCTGATCTGATACAAATGGGGGTTGAGGCAGGGCATGGGAGGGGAATTGGGTGGTAAATTACTGGAAGAACCTCAAAACTGGGCCCTCCGCCCTCCATCTTTCTCTCTGTCCTGTCACCTAGTTTCCACTTCATACCACAGTGTACGCCACCGCATAGGCGCTGAGGGCAGCGTCCTTGGAGGGGAACGCCTTGCAGGCTGCAGTGACCAGGAGAGGATTGCCAGTGCAGGCTGCTTTGTCTGTGACGTAAATTGTGCCTGGGGGTGGTTGGCAGCCCAGCACAGTGTAGTTTGGTTGGCACACGGACAGGAAATGTGGAGTCTGGTTGCCGGTCACCACTTGGCCTGCATTAGCAAAGATGGTGGTAGTGAAGAGGCCGAAGGAATAAACACCTATGAAAGGAAAAGTACAGGAATGAGAAGGTGGAGCAGAGCCTGGAGACTCAGCTGGGTCTAGGTGGGAGGGGCATTCTCTTCTTACCCAGGAAACGGATCATGCGGCGCAGAAGGGGATTAAAATAACAGCACTCGCCCGAGGTGATGGTTTTCTCCTTATGCCTTGTGGGTTGGAAGAAGAAGGCAGCCAGTTCTCCAACAAGTATCTGGGGTGAGAGAGAGAAAGAAGCAGAAAGAGAAATTGTACTTCCTTTTTAATAGCAGTTGTTTAAAGTAAGCTCTGTGAGGAAAAGGCTGACCAAGGCATTTGCAAAAGAGCTGGAAGACTCCTCCAAGATTCCTTATGTTTCATCTCATAAGTGAAGTACTGCTAAAACTTAGCATGGGGGTGGGGGGGTTGAGAGGAAGTGACATTATTTTCTAGCTTCCAAAGGTCCAAGAGAGGCCAGCCCAAGCTGAGGGATGAACAGCGTATGCATTTCCATGAAGATAAACATATACACTTCCCACCCACCCACCCAAAATCTGTAACTTAGATGAGTTCTAGGTTTCATATGAGTTTTGTTACCTGGATTTGGGAAGTGCTAGCAAAAAAAAGCATTCTCATATATCAGAATAGAAATACATGTTTTTTACATGACTCTTGAAAAAAATATAATTCTACCGTAGATAGTATCTGTAGCAGTTCAGAGCACAATAGGACTACATCAGTGGGAATTTAGTTCAAAACAAATCATAATTTTATTTCCATTTTCTCTTTGGTCACTAAGGTATTCACCAAGTGCTAATGAAATAAAAGCAGCATAGCAATGCCCACTGTGTAGAAAGGGTTGTCGGAGCAAGCAGGGCTCATGCAAGCGACAGAGAAAGGAGATACAATAGAGAAAAGTCCATTTAATGGAATAAAGTCACTTAGGGAAGCAAAGTGATGCATTGAGGATCTCATTAAAAAAAGGGAGAGTGCTCCTGTCAGATCCACCCTCTTCAGCTTAGTACTTTGCTGGCATTCTGCCATAAATTGTTGGGGGTCTGGGGTGGGGAGGGGGAAGAAGAAATTGGCATGTAGAGGGTAGAAAAGATCCAAAGGGGTGGTGGTGGTGACAGGTTTGAGAGAAGCCAGAGGTGTGAGAACCAGCCTATTCCAGTCTTCAAGGCCATGGAGCCTGGGGAAGGAATGTGAATTGCATCAAGTGGCAGTTCCCGAAATACCTATACAGAACACCACTGGATGATGATGGACCAGTCACATAGGAAGGACTGGGGAGAAGGGAAAACTTTGTAATGCTTTGTGAGAGAACCTCAGTTCTAGCCTGCTTTTGCTGCAACTACTAATTCTTAGTTAAAGAACCTATCACTTCATCGAGGATCTTTCTTTTCTAGGGACCTAGCTGTGGCAAGCTTGACTAGAGTAATAACAGCTGAAGTGCAATGGGATCTCTTTTGTGAAGCTGGGCTCAGACATCCTTACTGGAGTTTCTGGTCATTTTTCCCCACACAGGAAAAGGATGGTGGGGAATAAAAAGCAATTATGTTGCACATCATACTGTTGAAGATATTGGACGGGAGAGACCCATGTTCAGGTATATGTTGAATTATCTGAATTAACACTGCTTTTAATACATCTTGTTTTATGAGAACAAATGGGGAGAGAATTGTGTGCTTTCTCCTGAGCAATTTGGAGGAAAAGCCAGGTAAAAGTGTAACAATTAAAACATTAGAGAAACAAATTTGGGTTATTACATAGATAATTCTGAAAAGACCTATATGAAAGGCAATGCCAATGAAAGCATCTAGGCAGACAGAATACGTGAGTATAATATAATGTGAATATAATCATTCAGATGATTCTAATAGACTGGACATGTCTTGTGAGGCCTCAAATGCATCCTCACTCCATTTCCCAACAAAGCTTCAAATATGACTGGATACCCTCATACTTCTTCCCTCTAGCAGCTCAAGGAAATTAATACCACCATAGTGGAGGCCATGTCTATGTTATCATTGCCAAAGTATGTCAAGTTCCATTTACCAGCCCTTCCTCTTGAGGATTAGATTAGATTAGATAGCTTTATTGATTAGCCTATAGGCCATATCAAAGCATAAAGTTCTAACACATATTACCAGTAAAATCCTATACAAACCATTTAAAACAAGAGTAGGGTAAAATACAATAGTTATAGGATAAGATACAATACCCTTCCTCTTGAGGGGTTCTCTCTCCTCCCAAATCCCTTGTGGATCTCTTACCGTGATGGTGGGGACAGCAGTAACAAGAGAGTAGACCAGGACTGGAGGTGCTCGGCTACTGTCCTCTGGCCCAGGATAGGGTTTGGCCAAAGTATTGTCATAGCAGAAGAATCCTTGAAAGTGTACCGGAAAAGTATCTGAATATTCAAAGTGGTAAGCCAGCACCACTGTGCCAGCCATGATCCCCAGCTGGAAAAAGAACAGGATGGCACATCAGGCACCACTAACAGAATGGAAGGCAAGGAGATCTTTCAGATCTCTGGAATCAGATGGTTGCCACCTGACAATTACTGCATGCAAATTTCTATGCATCTTTTCTTATTCAGATACCAGATTGAGGAATAAGAGAGGAACCCAACTTCCTGGGCCAAAATAAGGCTGCTGTGTGTCTCTCTCCTATATCCCACCACTCCTGATTCCTTCCCACATTCCCCTTTTTGCAATTCATAGCTCATAAATGATCCCAGGCCAACTCTCAGGGACTGAGTCCAGAGGAAATGAGCGAATGCAGGCTTCCATTTGACAGGGGAGTCGTTTCAGATATATGTCTGTTTTCTTCTGTCCATCCACTTTACAGGAAGCATCTGAATGCTCTTCATGGGATGAAATAAATCTATTTTGCATCTATAAACAATTGCCATGTCCCATTTCTTCATTTTTAAAAATATGTCATGAAAATGTTTAAAAATAAGTAGATGCATTTTCCAAATGGCTAGCCAATCAACAAACATTTGAGGACCTTTCTAGGTTTGCTGAAAACTTGCACAGAAAATTTCAAAAACAGTTCTATTTCAGGGGAAGGTTATTCAGATTTGCACCTTGTTTGTAAGTAGATATAGCCCTAGAAAAGTAGACTAACTAAATTCTTGACTACTCTAGCATATTACAAAGCTGAAGTATTCTAGGCCACTAAAAGAAAGGAGGGACACACTAGTAAAACTATGAGATATGGACTGCAAACAGCCAGATGATTAGATGGTGTGAAACAGTTAGGGATTCCAGTATACTCCCCTCTCACAATGACACAGATTTTTCTAATCCTAATCTGCTAATGCTGGCCATCCTGCCCACAATGACCTCCATATGTGGAATATGGAATATTTATTTATTTATTTATTTATTGGTTCAATTTATATGCCGCCCTTCTCCGGAGACTCAGGGTGGCTTACAATGTGTTAAGCAATAGTCTTCATACTTTTGTATATACCTGCTTAGTAGGGCTTTCGCCCACCCCCCTAAGCGATGTTCTTTTTTATACAAAGTCAGCTTATTGCCCCAACAATCCAGGTCCTCATTTTACCTACCTCGGAAGGATGGAAGGCTGAGTCAACCTTGAGACTAGTGACATTTGAACTCGCAGTAATTGCAGGCAGCTGGCAGCTAAGTGCTACTTAACAGCACTTTAGTCCACTGCACCACCAAGGCTAATCTTCTACAATGAAGAGATCCATCCAAGCGATGCTGTGACCTACCCAAGCAGCTTTCCTTGTAATATGGCAGATGCATTGGGCAATTTTGCTTCAAGTTCTACTGAGCAGCTTCCAGGAACACTAGCAAAATGACTTTTGGTTCCAAGTCTTGAAAGAACAATCCCTGCAAAATGCAAACTCTGTGTCTCACTACTACTCTTATAACCCTAAACTGAACTGGCTGCAGCATTTGAGTGTGAACAACTCCTTCCTAGGTTCAGTGGCTAAGACACTGAGCTTGTCGATCAGAAATGTCGGCAGTTCAGCAGTTCAAATCCCTAGTACAGGTCTTCTGCGTGAGCAGGGGGTTGGACTACATGACCTCCAAGGTCCCTTCCAACTCTGTTACTATGAGAATGGCAGTGTGTGTAAGTGTGTGTGTGTGTGTGTGTGTGTGTGTGTGAGAGAGAGAGAGAGAGAGAGAGAGAGAGAGAGAGAGAGAGGGAGGGAGGGTGGGAGGGAGGGAGGGAGAGGGAGACAGAGAGACAGAGTCAGAGAACTTGTTGGTGAAATTCCCTGGTTTTCTTACCTCCACAAACACAAAACAAGGTATAATGGTTATGCTTCTCTTAAGCTCCTGCTTTCCACCAGCCATAGCAATTAGGCCTGGATATTTCTGCAAGAAAGAACATGATTTATAGGGGGGGGGGGGAATCCTCTAACACCCCTCTGCTGTGAACATTCTAAAGAAAACCCCAAGAAGTTGTGCTCTATTTTAGGCAAGCATAACTCTTCCCTATAAGATCCTGATATTTCCAAACACTCATATAATCATATTTTAAAGCAGATGTGTTCAAACTGGATTGTGTCCTGAGCCCCCTAAAACAATAAGTGAACATCTCTCTCAAGAATTACTTCCCTAGGATGAAGTTGGGGCAGGGAATAAATACCATGGTTTATTTTAATGATTACATTTTAATCTAAATATCAAAGGTGTTTGTGGTTACAGTACTGCTTTGCCCATTTCGGCCTTTGACAGGAAAATTAGTAGCAAAGACCACAGAATGGTCTTTGCTACTAATACAGAATGACAGAGCTGACATTGTGCCTCCAAATGCCTGTTCAGTTTTTTAAAAAAAAACTGTGACTCCCAATTGCTTGTGACATTCTTCTCCTTCCCCCAGAAGTCCTACAGTTTGAGAATAGTTGCTTTAAGGTCAAGCAACAACATATGAAAACTACCTGACCAAAGCATCTCCTCTTTTGGAGTCCAGGTGCTCAGATTTAGCAAAGTCACCCTACCTTGTCAAGTACCTCGTGTAAAGTATAAAGTCGTTCTATCAACTCAAGGAGGATATGGCATCTATAAGAGAACAAAATAATAATGCCCTTTAGTTTTTTTTAAAAAAAATTATGGTGATACAGTACATTAGTTTTCGACTTATGACCACAACTGAGCCCCAAATTTCTGTTGCTAACTGAAACATTTGTTAAGTCAATTTTGCCCCATTTTACAATCTCTCCTACCACATTTGTTAAGCGAATCACTGCAGTTGTTAAGCTAGTAACATAGTTGTTAAGTGAATCTGGCTTCCCCGTTGACTTTGCTTGTCAGAAGATTACAAAAGATTAGCACACGACCCTGGGACACTGCAACCATCATAAGTATGAACCTGTTGTCAAGCATCTGAATTTCAATCATGTGACTATAGGGATGCTGCAATGGTTGTAAGTGAAAAATGGTCATAAGCCACTTTTTTCTGTGTTTGAAAAAAGCCTTGAAAACAGTGTTTGAACGGCCATTAAACAAACTGTTGTAGATTGAAGATTACCTGTAAAATTGGGGGAAATGAATATTTTAAAATCCTTTTTTGAAAAAGCAATACATAGACTGTATTATATTTCAAAGCTACCTTCCTGCCTTCAAATTTCTACTTCTCCTAAACTTATATTGTAGAAACCTTGTGCACGTTACTGTGAGCATGGATCAATGCAGGGTTTTCTTCTGAGTGAATATGCATTTTAATATCTAATGTACAAAACCAAACCATAAAGGTTCCAGGATCCAGCTAGCCAGCCAGCCAGCCAGCCTCTGATTCTGAGGAGTCAGGGAAAAAGACAAACTAAAGTAGGTATTTTAAACTTCTCTATCTGAGGGTGCTGAATTTTACTTTGCCTATGAGAAGAGCGTATGGATGTGTATCCCGGAGTATGACCATTTCTATGAATTAATGGAAACAAAGCAGGATTCAGCTCAAAAATTTGGTAAGTAGTTCAAAGAAGAGAACAAACATTTTGCAGTCTGCAGAAAGAACTGAGCAAACTTTTATCATGGCAGAGAATTTGAACTCCTTCCGAAATCTAAGAGGAACTTTTAT